>OY997591.1:51001368-52306368 GCA_963921825.1 Erodium maritimum
TGCCTTCTTCTCCGGCAAGGACTGGGCATTCTCTTCTTCGAGCTTTGACCGGTGCCGATTCCTTGCCCGGTAACTCGGTCCTGTAAGTGGTGCCGTGATAGGGAGGACGGCGGCGCCGTCAGTTGCTGGGCCTCCTCTTTGGTCCGAACTTTGGGTCCTCCGAAGGACTCATGGATTGGGTCTCCATGTATCGCCGGAGGAACCTGTTCTCGTCGGCGTCGTCTTCTCGCCGGAGGATGCCTTTCTCGGAACTCGTCTCGGCTGCGTTTGGTGTTGTGGCCGGAGTCCTCTGCTTGTCGGTGATGATCTGAAGCTGGAAGCTATGGTTGGAGGTCCGGGGATAGCTGGTTCGGGGGCTGCTGGAGGCGGCATGTTCGGGAGTTGCAGGCTCGGGAGGTGGACGGGTTTGCCCCGGGTAGGGCTGACCCGGGTCAGTTGGGTCAGGCCTTGATCCATCGGGTCAAACCCGTCAGATCTGGGTATTCTGCTGGGTCGCGGGTTGGGCTTTATTGGGTCTGGTTCTGGGCCTGGAATTTGGGTTCTGGGTCTGATCTGGGCCTGGGTCCTTTTCTGAGTTTTGTGTTGGGCCTGTTTGCTCTTCAGTGGGTTTCGGTGTCTTCTCTGTTGGAGTCTAGTTGGATCGAGCTCGGTATTATTACAGGCCTTCCCCTTCGGGTCCTTGCTGTTGCCGGTAAGGGGTAACCTGCTTTGGTTTCGGAACGCTCAGCTCGCTTTTCAGTTTAGGCTTCGCAAGAGTTTTGACGTGCTGCTTCAATCTTGGTGTTCGGAGCTTATACTCGGTAGAAATACCGGTCCTCCGCCTTAATGGGCCTCTCTTCGGTGTTTACTGAATTTAGGTTTCGGAGGGCTGAGTATGACCTTCTTCACCTGCTCTGTCTCTCGCGATCTACTCATTCAGGTTTGTTGGTGGACCTTCTATCGGGTCTTGGAGTTGTCTAGTTCTTGCTCAGGTCGTGGGACGCGTTTCTACAGTCTAGCGGATGTGGATCGTTGCTGAGCTTCTCTAGCTGCTTCTGGTGCTTCTCCTTTGACGCTCTGGTGTGACTCGCTGGCTACCGTTCTCTGTTTGGTAATTCCTCTCCCTCACTTCCCTTTCATTTAATTCGATTGGCTTCGTTTCTTCTCGACCCGTTGTTTGGTGTTCGAGCTCGCCGGTCTTAGGTGGTGGTGTTGGCCGCCGGCGAGTCCTTTTGATTGTACCTTGGTCAGAAGCCTTTCGCTTTATTTGTTGGGTGTGGTGATTCTGTATCTGTCGATCGTGGTCCTGGCCACCGGCGTTTTTAGTACACTCTATCTCGCTAGGATTGAGTGTTACTAATAATACAGGGAGATAGGTTCAACTCTGATTGGTTTGCAGTGTTTCTTAAGAGTCTGCTCCTCTTGGTGGCCTTTTCTTGGTTGGTGGCTGCTGCCTTGCCCTGTCTTTTAGGGGTGTTTCTTGTTGCATTTGGTGGCTCTTCTTCTGGTTTGCCCTTGGTGGCTCTTCTTGTGATTTGATCTTGTTGGCGGTTCTTGGTGGCTTTCTTGCAGCTCTTGGTGGTTTTTCTTTTAGTATGCTGCTCTGGTTGGTTGTTCTTATTATCTGTTTCTTGTCTTGGTGTTGTTTTTCTTTCCTTTATTGGTCTTCTGTTGTAGTTGGTATCCCTTATAGGTGGCATATGATCATCTTAAGGAATCGTCTTTTGAGCCCTTGTTGGCCTGTGTTCTTCCTCTTTTACCTCAAAAGAGGTTTTATTATTCAAAAAATCGCCTATTCAAAAAAAAACATTAATACGTGGTTAAATCCCATCCGGATTTGAGTGTCTAACTGCTTTTTAGCGAAAGTATAGCGAAAGTAAAATCAACGAGTAACACACGTACAAAGAAAAAAAAACATAATAAATTTGGTACTTATACCGCTACTGTAGAGAGAGCTCTAGCCTTAATTCCTATTATGTTTGCGTTGCTTTCGATTACCGTGTCTTCGTTGTCAGCTGCCGATGTGTCCTCATCATCAGGTGTTCCACCTACTTTCCCACCACTTATTATTCCCTCAAAGCCCCCTCGTGGTTTTGTCAAAGCAGTGAGGGAAAGGAAGAAGCGAAATACGAAGTCTTTTCCCTCGATCATGCTGTTGTTTCCTTCGGCCAAACTTCTGAAACCTCCATTGTTAAGGGACCAGACCTTGGTGGTTTTCTCTCCGGGAGAGACCACACCAACAACAACTTCGGCTAAGGTGAAGAAGGGTCGACCAATCAAATTGATTGATCACGCCCTATCGTCGGTTTCCATGGGATCTCCTCAAGCTCCCGTGGCTACCTCGAAGGCGGTCCTCCCCATTAGGGTTCCGACTCCTCATCTGATAGCCCCGACGGTGGCAACACATGCTAGGGTTCTGGCTCCTCTTGTTCCGCCATCTCCAATCGGGGACCTCCAAGCCACCTTTTCTGCCAGCTATCTCACTGAGGAAGAGGTGGAGGAGGTCGTGGTGCCCTAGAATCACCCGGACCACCAGATTCTAGCACGCCTTTTTTTAGGTATGGTGGGCCGCCTGGTTTCCCCCAACCCTCTCCAGAAGGAGGTGTTGCTATCGATCATCACGCGTGCATGGGGACGCGTCGGCATGTGTGTGGTGGTTAAGGATCTCGAACCAGGAACGTTCGCTTTTTACTTCGTGTCCTAGGAGGCTCGGGTTTAGGTGCGTCACAATGAGCCTGGTGTTTCCATGGTCATCCATTATTGCTTGGGGAAATAACTGACCCAATGGCTCGGGAACTCCCTCGTCTGGATCACCTTTACTTATGGGTGCACGCTCGGCGGATACTGCCCCTCGTCCGAACAAGGGCGACTGAGGAAACCATAAGGGAAACCCTAGGCGAGCACGTGGAAACCCTGTGTGATCAATGAGACCTTTGCTAGGGTGGTACGGTGAGGGTTCGGGATGGACGTTCACCGTGCTCTCAAACAAACCATGATCATGCAGTTCCGGGAGTACCCGGACCCGGTGAGGGTCAGCCTAACATATGAACGACTCACCACCTTTTGCTTCAATTGTGGGAGGATCGGTCATATGGTCCAGGAATGTCACGCCCCAAATCCGGTTTTGACCGGACTCGAGACGTGAACTAAAATAATAAATAAATAAAGCGATTTAAGACGAAATAAATTCTGAAATAATAATCTGAAAGTAATAAATCTGATACAATGAGTCAACAGCTCATAAAATCCAGCAATAAACGTTTAGTTCAAAATAGAGGGTACGTCTCTAGACCAGACCAGCATAAGACCCTCGCTAGCTCCCTAACTCCGAGAATCCCGCTAGACCACATCCCGCTCAAAACCTGTAAAAACAATAAAGTAAAGGGGTGAGCTTTCACTCAGTAGCTAAGTAGTTAAGGTGATAAGGATCCGCTCACCACCACGAGTAACTGTCCAATTAGGGCATACTAGTACGTCACACAACTAACCACAACACGGAAGCTCGTAACCACAACCTTCAGTCTCACGACTATAACCACACTCACAAACATACGTACACAACCACTATCATACTGTACTCACGTCACTTATCCAATCATCAAGCATACAACATACAGTAAAACAAACATACGTCCCGTACTACAGTCCCCGAACTCCACCGGCTGTACACAGCTCGACTCTATCATATCATACCGGAACACACAACATCAGCCTAGATATCTTCCCGGAACCGCATTGGGGCACAGTCACAATACATCATACCGGAACACACAACATCGGCCTAGATGTCTTCCCGGGAATCCGTCGGGGCACAATCACAATACTGATCACGTAACCGTCGACCTAGATACTCTACACCGGCATACCCCCTCGATGTAGGTATCGTACCGGAACCACACCCCTGGGGACCGCGCATACATGGGACCACACCGTCGGCCTAGATACCACCCTCCACCGGCGTACCCCCTCGGTGTAGGTACCATACCAGAATACAACTCCTCTTGGAACATGCATCAAGAAAGTCTCACGCATCACAATGCCATAGTTCAACCATGGTATACCAACCGAGTCAACTTACCAAAACACATCACATCGGTCTATCAATCACCCGATCATATCACAACCATTGGTTCACGTCATATCAAGCATGACACACTTACCCAAAACATAACAACACGCTACACCGAGCATAACATAACATGATTCTCAATCTAACAACGGATGAACCACCTATCAAGCATCACAATCAGCGATCATGGCATTTCAATAAACACACAAACCTAAGGGCTCGACATGGCCCACATGCATTTCTACAGCACGACAATTCCCAAACTTACGGCTCGACATGGCTCGTAAGCTATCCCTCATTTCACTCATTCCTCACATCCTAACATGAAATTCTAACAATTAAATCAAGTATTCGCAACTTATATGCATACTAGTAATTTTCCGCAATTAAACCGGTATTCGCTACTTTCCCTACCCCGATCGCTTTTTGAACGCTTAGTTACTTCACGAGATCCAAAAGTCTCCTCCTCCGCCAAGCTCGGGTCCAAAGTCTAGGATCACAATTAAATACTAGAAATAAGTGTATTTCAAGAGTGGTTTAAAGAGGAAACATTCCCAATTAACCCCCAAAGGGTTCGGTTATAGATAACCGTCCCAATTACTCGAAATCCAACAAAATGGGAACAAAAGGCCCAACTCTGGTCTGTCATGGTTCGGGTCACGGAGCCTTGACAACTCCGTGACGGTTCAGGTCACGGAACCGTGAGGGTCTCCGTTACGGATGACGTCACGGAACCGTGACGTGTGCCGTCACGGCCTCCGTCACGGAGCCGTGACGCGTTCCGTCACGGTGCTCGTCACGGATCCGTGACGGGTCTGACACTGCTCCGCCTTCTTCTTCCTCCAACTTCGATTTCACGAAGAAAAAAACACCTCAAAACCTCCATTTTTGACCTTCCCTATCTCCAAAACAGTCCTAAAAACGTCTCTACTTCAAAACCCAAGATGGGTATTCATCAAAACCACAACAATCCAATTAAAATCCTTCATCTAACACTTTTTTCTCTCCATAAATCATCATCCAACACCAAAACCTCAAAACCCAACCAAGTTCATGTCTTCTTCCTCAATACCCATGAACTAAAATCAACAAAAACGAAAAAGGATTTGAGATTTACCTTGGGATTGGATAATAGAAGAAGAAGATGATGATTTTGAGAAGATTTGGGAAGAAAACCAATCCAAGACCCTCTTTTTCCTCCTTTCTTTCCCCTCAAGCTTCCAAAGTCCTTCTCTCTCTCTCCCCTCTCTCTAATTTCGGCCAGCATTGAAAAATGGGTAAATTTGTGTCCCAAAATGCCTTAAAACCTAACTTTGGAAAGTCTAGAATGCCCTTTTAGGTTCCCTCTCTTTCCTTGGCTCAAGTGGGGGCAAAATGGTCAAATATCCCAGCTTTCTTCTCCCCCAAGCCAACATGGACAAGTGTCCATGTGGGGACCACCTCTACTCAAATTAAAAACCAGCACTTCTAATTAATTAGCTTTAGTCCTTAATTAAGCGAAGTTTGACCCGAGTTTGATTTTTTCGCAAAAAAGGCCATTTGAAAGGAAACGGCCCAATTAAGCTAACCGTAACGACGGCTAAGCTTTTTGGGCCCTGGAAAGGTCCCGAATGACTCCAGGAGTCATCGGTTGACTTTTCTGGCAAAAAGTCAACTTTCGCCTGAATTCACCGGTTCGACCGGGATCGACCGGGGGCGGTTCTTACAAGGAATACGAATGGGAGGTGTTGCGGGTTCCATGCTTTGATGACTCGATTCTAGAGTTCAAGACTGCTAAGGTTAACAAGTCGTACGCCATAGATTGGGGATGAGAAACACCTCCACCGCTGGGGTTTGCACCGTTAACCTTGGACACACTACTTAAGACCAGGTCATCTCGAGGGAAGGATCCCCTCGTAACCTCGGACACGGTACATAACCCGATTCTCAGATCCCAATTCCGATCCGGGTGGCGCCTTACCCTCAAGGTCCTAGTCAATCTTCAAAGATAGACCTCCCTAGGTGTTTAGAGATAAGCTCCTAGGGTTTGTCCCATCTGGGAAGCTACAGGACCCGACAAGCCAGGAGAGGGATACAACGGGGGAGCCACTAGAGGATCAGGTGAGGGCTGGAAAGCAGCCCCGCCACGAGGGATGACAAGAATCTTGGGCTCAAGGGACCTACACCGGGAGGAGTCCCTGAGACAAGCCGCCACTCCCAGCCAAACTGTTAAGTTCAAGTTCGGTAGCTCATTTGACAAAACGAGTCCTTGGAGAGAAAGGATCGAGCAACGCTTAGGCCCTACTTTGAGCGGTTCTTGGTAGTTGGCACCTTTTTGATTTTATTTTTGTTCTAGTTTTTATTTCAATTCATGTCTTAGTTATATTTCTTGCTTTAGTTCTGATCATTATAACCATTTCTTTTTGGACCGGTTCATTGCCAAGGGTTATTGGATCATTATTCCTCCAAGGTTAATGGGAGTGTGATGACTCTATTTTACTATTAATGAAACTATTTATTATTCTAAAAAAATGAGTACCCGTTTTTTTACACATATGTAAAATAAGATTATTATATTTTTAGAGAGATATGGCCGTAGGGAAGAGGAAGGATCCAATGTGTCCTTCTCCTCTTTTTATTCTGTCTTGCTCTTTTCGTATGAATCATATTGCAAGATCGTTTCTCTAGTGGCAGAAGGTTTCTTCGGTCCATGGATTGGAAAATTCATCCGCCATGGAGGGAAGGACTTGGCCGACCACGAGGAAGAAGGTCTCGGATGGTGAAAGTTCTAGCTGATCCAGAAAACAGAAGAGACTGTCCGTTAGACGTTATATTCCGGTCAAAAAGAAAAACGAGGTCGTGCAGGTTGACAAAACGTTGGAGAAACTAGCCTCTGTTCAGTCAGGGTTGAAGGTTTTTCATGTGAAACAAACCTCTGCAAACAGAACTAATGTTCACGGCCAGAACGGGAAGTCAGAAGCAGGGATTACGGTCAAGCCAGGTAGCTCCCAATGTCCAGGAGGAGGCGTGCTCGGAAAGTTGAAACCTTAGAGGATGAACTCTTTTTTTGTAACCTACCTTATGACAGCATAGAGGATTGGCTTCTACATACGTTTGGCCCATTTGGAGAATTTGTTTCCTGATCCGCGCTTAGGCGGCCAAATTGTAAGGCTCAGTTGTATCGTTTCGTGCGTTTCCGATCGAATGAGGCAACTATTCAGGCGATTGAAAGTCTTAATGGTTTGAAGCTGAACGAACATCTCTTGATCGTAGCTCTCGCCAGAAGTCGAAAAAGTCTTTTCACAAGAAGCTCAAAACAGAGCATGGCTACCGAAAAATAGAGTGTGATTGTTTCTGGGATTAGGGAAGTTAGTACGTCGTTGGTGGACTGTGATTCATCGGCGACAAATCCTCTGGGGAAAAGGTTGCGGCTGTTAGACCATTAGAGGTGTGCTAGAGCTCTAGAAGCGAACCTGAGTTTGAGGCCATGGAATAGAGCATCCTTTAGAGTCGCCAAAATACGATGGAGCACGGTGGTGAGCAGGTCCCATGTTCTGAGTGCTTGATCTGTCATCGACGACGTCCTCCGATGAACAGAGTTTCAAGCGTTATTCCGGAGAACAAATGGTCGTTCAATCGGATTTGAAATTTGAAATCCCAAATCTCAATCCCGATTCGATTATTGCAGGATGTGATCTCTCTGGTGATTGTGTCGCTGACCTCAATCAGCTTAATGATCGTGTCGTTGTTGTCGTGATTCCTGGTCCTAATTGCGTGGAGGTTGAAGAGGATTCGACGATGGGCCGTGCCGAAACCCATGTTCAGTGTGAGTTGGATTATATGGATAGGTTGCTTGCGGGTCAAGAAATCTATGTACATCCGACCCAAATTTTGAACGTCTCTCATGCGGGCCTCGAGGATGTGTTGGGTGGTCCCGAACTAGCTAAGGGGCGGTCGTCATTCAGTCGCCGGTAGCAGGACAATCCATGGAAGGACGCTCTCCTTAAGCCAAGTCATAAGGGTCGTCTTCCGAAGAAGCAATCAGTTTCTTTGTTCAGTGTCACTCATCTTCACTTTACCAGGTCAAAGTTACAATCTGATGTTGCAGCTTCATCTCTTGGGACCGACGCATGGACAAAAGTCGAGTATTGGCTTCCAAGAAGAAAGTTTGTTGTTATTTTTCTTGATTCCTTGGTTTCTTTTAGGAAAATGCTAGATCCTTTTAGCTTCCCTTACTGAAGTTTGTTTCTAATCGTTGAATTTGTCTTTGACCTTTTAGAGCATTTCCTGCTTAGATAGTGTTTCTTTCATTCATAAATTTTTGAGCTTATAAAAAATGCACAAATAAAGAATCAGGATTTGGTTATAGATCAACCTTGAACAATTAATCTTATTGATTCTAGAATCGTACCAACACATCTGTTTTGACAATTAAGGTTAAACGCTAAGAAACATAAATATCGTGGTTTAGCCTAATTGTACGAGTGTCAAATTGTTGCTTGGTTTTCTGAAAATTAATGACGTCGTGCAACATATACGCTTGGGAAAAACACATTCTAATGTTCAGAGAACTCTGTATAAAGAGTAATCTTGGACCCGTTTAACCGTGGAACCTTTGAATACGTCTAACTTAATTGTACTCGTATATATCCTTCCATTATTTATATATAATAATTACTCATCTTACTTGTATACGTCAAAACAGCCTAGTATTTTAGGTTATTATTGGATGGACAGATGGATAGATTCGATAAATCCATCACCTTCTTCTTTGTCCACTTTATGAGTTTGAGACGTAAGTAAATTGCTAGTTTGGGCTCAATCTATATATTTGTAAGGACATATGTGTTCCTTGGGAGATGGTCCGTTAACTGTACAAGGTTTTTGAAACATGTGTCTCCCATAGCCACTGCCACATTTGAGGTGTTAATGTTACCTAGCAAGCAAGACGGAATTTTGTATTGTAGCAGTACAATCAAGCTATTACAAGGATAGGAATCCACGAGGTGTCGAGAACTGAGAGGTAGGGTCTCATATGCATGCACGAGGTGGATATGCATGGGACGGAGAATAACATTTTCCAAATTTAGAGGATTCAATACTTCGAGGTGATTGATGGCACAAGAGATGGGAATTGCAGTTTCCATTGGACACCTTGCGGCTGAGTATAGGTTTCCAAGAATGATATCGATATCTTGGTTGCTAACGAGAGTTTGAATCTATCAATCACGTTCTATTATACTATGAGTTGTTTATTATACATTATTCTAAACTTTAAAATAATATGTTTCGTTATCCTGTATTGTCATTGAATCCATAAAAAACCGAAACCCCTTTTCTATCTAGCAACTATCTTAACCCTAAACTTTGCTATCCACCGCCCCTCTTCTACTCGTCGGTGGCGGCTATGGCCTTGGTGTGGCTATTGCCGGAGAGGGTCTGCTACCCCCTCCCCTTCCTCGATCTGTTTTCTCCCTTTCTTGCTGTACTTTTCTTCTAGCCTCTCGCCTCTCGTCGTCCTCTCGTTGTTCAAGGTAGTTACTGAGCTTTTTCCGGCTGAGTCAGTGGGAGGTGGTCGTCGGCGAGGCTTGGCTTTGTTCGGCGGCGGCCTTACCCCTTTCTCTCTCCCTGTTTTGGTTCTCGGCCCCAACCTCCTTGTTGCCGTCTCTGCTCGGTGTCGTCGAGTAGATCTCTTGGATGACTACACCTGAGCTCGGCTCCGACTTGGTTGTAGTCAATTTCTGGTGGCCGATTTTCAACATGCGATTCCGATTTTCAATGGGTTGACGTTTCTTTTTTCGATTTGTAGGGGATCGGTTCCAGAGGTCTTTGGTCACCAGTTTGTACAGGAGATGCACAACTCCCTCCTTCCTTTTTGCTGAAGGTGAAGCGTCGTTACCGTGCCAGACAGACATCGTGGTTGTTCGTGGTCACTACTCCGGCCTTGCCACTCTTCCGGGCATGTCCCGATGGGTAAAGTTTTAATACCACACTAATCGTCAGTATTTACACTACTCGGTCCCGAGTTTTAGTTTCACGTCGTACTTCTATTTAGCCACTATTCTTGTTTAGTATGTGGCTCGTTGGGTATTTGGTGTTGGCCTTCGACAAGTAGTTATAGGTCTGTTGACCTTTGTTGAGTCGATTTTTTTCTGAAGCTTGGGTACTGAGTTCCAGTGATTTTCGTCACTGGTCCTCCTCTGCCGTTAGCGGTGTAGGGCATCGGCGTGTCTGAGCCTTTCGACTCTTTGAGTTGGTGGATCAGATGAGTTTAGGGTGTATTATATATGGTCGGTTTTTGTGGTAGTCGGAAGTGCTTGGTGCTGCTGCGGTGTGTTGTTTTTTGTGCTTCATGGTTGGGATATCTATGTATTAGACCTATTGTTTAGCGTTTTGAGCTTTATCCTTGATTCTAGTTTTTTAGACTGTTTATAGTTTCGTTCTAGCCCCTTGTTGGGTTTAGTTCCTTGGCCATGATGTCTTGTTTGTTGCTTAATGGTTGTAATATCCGGTACTGAGACCATTTATATGGTTTTCTCCCCGTGTTGAAAGTGTTTTGAGGCTGAATTTGATACCAGTGCTCTTGTTTGTATGAGAGGATTCTTTCCTCTTTCTCCTAACTTTTTCTCAAAGTCTTGAGATTTTAATATATGCTAGCTTTCAAAAAAAAACATTGAATCATACCGTCAATTAGTTATAACATAAAACAACTAATATAAACTATGTATCTAATAATACGCAAGTTGATATTACATATCCGGGTTTTTAGTTTAAAGGTAATTCAAGACATGTTTTTTTAAAAGCTTGATTATTGTCAAGTTTCGGGAGAAATATAGGTTGTAACAAGTTCGTCTTCTTTCTTTCGGAGGTCGCCTCATGTAAATTCAGTCTACTTTAGCTAAACTCTCAATCTTTTACATGTCAATTTTTCGAGCTCTAAAACAGACTTATTTCTTATGAATCCAACAACGCATTTTTTGTGTGCTTCCTGTTTAACCAGGGGTTGTTTGTCCAATGTCAGTTGGGACAAAGTGTGTCGTTCTAAGTTTGCAAGGGGTCTTGGTGTCTGCAACCTGGAGGCGATCAACAAGAGCTTTCTCATGAAGTGGTGGAGGATTGCCACATAACTTACTTCCTTATGACGGAGGGTGTTGTGTGCTCATCACGGCTTCCGCTCACTCATCGTTCATCTTCATATTGCTCATTTGGCTCAAGCTCCTCGTTTTTTTGATATTTTTGGCCCAACCAAGTTTCGATGGGTGTTAGTCAAGTTGTTTCATCCATTTTTGGGAGGATGTATGGGCACAGATGTTCCTCTTTCCATTCTATTTCCTCTCCTCTTTAAATTTCTAGTGGAGTAAGGTTAGTCGGTTACTCATTTTAAGGCAAACGATGGTTGGAACTTCACTTCCCGACGTCATCTTCTAGATAGAGAGCTCTTCACCTTGGAGGGCCTCCGCACATTTCTCTTGGGCGTTCATCTCAACTTTTCCCGTCTAGAAAGGTTTTTCATGGTCTTTGGATTCTTGTGATTTCCCGACATCAAGAGTTTTTGATGACTTTTGTAGCATAGATGGATTGGACTCGGTTTTCTAGGCTTCTACAGTTTGGAAGAGTTCTGATTCGCCTAGCTCTAATATTTTGTTTTGCTTGTCTCTCTCAAGGCCATCCATACTAGATATTTCTTGGTGGTGAGAGGTTTCCAGATCTCGGTGGGTCTTTGGTTGTGTCTTATGTGTGGCAGACACATTGATGACACCTCTTACCTTGTCATCAATTATGGATGGGGTTGACAGGTATGGTCCTTGTAACTACAATGGTGCGAGATTTCCGCATCTCTCCCTTCCTCTGCTTCGCCGATTACACAAATGTTAGTCTCGTCAAAGTCTTTTGAGTGGTTCTTTTGGATAGCTTGAAATGCCAGGATTTTATAAGGAGCTCCGGTGTTCAATGACCTAACTTATGTTGTCGTTAGTTATAATTAACGACGTATTCTATGTCGTCACAATTTAACTATTGCGAATAAGTTGATGTCCTTGCAGAAGATGATAGCTTAACTTGTACTATTAATCTATTTCGTTGCTAATGTGACAATATTAAGAGATCGAACGATATTTTCCTCACCAAGGCAAGTTTCAGAATTTAAAATAATAATTATAAAACGTGCATCCAAACGTGCATACAAATTTCACAATTCTAAAACATATATACATATATATGGGTCATTTATTTAGCACAACTCTGAACATATATACATATAAAATTTCGAGTACAAACCCATCTTACCTTACAAAGTATAAACTAAATCTAGCATATTGATTTAGTAGATCTGACAGCTCGCGAAATTCAGGGGGAGTTGATTGTAAAGTTAATTACAAAGATGTGCATCAATATTGTCGTCATAATGATTTTTGTTTAAATCCTAGTCTTCTATTTTCACGATCTAAGGGCCCAGATTGATTTGTAGTTTGTACCAAATATGAGGTTTTGTACCTAAAAGTTATCATATAAACTACAAACTAATCTTGGCCCTTAGGTTGTGGATTGGTTTCATAAATAGCGTGACACACAAGTTATCTTCTCTGGCTCGGATTTGTGTAACTGTTCTTGTAGTTGTTTTTTAGATTGGTTTTCCTTCCATTGTTTTAAGTTAAGATTGAGGTGGGCTATACTTCAGTTACGATTAGGTTTGTACCAACTTTTCCCTTTTGTTCTGAGTTGCTTGCTCTAAGAGTTGGTTTCAATTCTTGCCCTCTTCTTATACCTCATAAGAAAGGAGCTTCAATAAGATTTGTCGTTCAGAACAAAAATAACCTCAAGAGAGACATAAAGTACGAGTTAAGCAAGTCTCAATTACCTCTAACGGTATAGTTACTGTACCTTGAGATTAGTTGGGTTTTCTATTAGAGCATAGACTAGTCAATCCTATAATGAGGGCAGTTCTTGTTCGATAATTGGTCTCTTAGATCATAGAACTACATACTATTTTATTTCTTATGCGATAATTGATGACATTCATTGCGGTTCAGGCATGGTATTGCACCATCTCTCCGAGACTAACTACTTGGTTTATTTCGTGAGACCTTGTATATCGAAACCTCTTATTCCAAGACCATAAGGAAGACATTGTTTGACTTCAAACATCCTTAAACTTATTATTGCATTAATTGGAGTTCATGTTTGTAACTTGATCGACTTCTTGTATGATTTGTGTATCCATATATTCTAGGTGGTAGTGTGTATACAAATACCCTTAGATTAATATCCACTCCACCATGACTCCACACACACGCCAACAATCTTGACTACTCTTTATTTTTACCAAGTGCATAGCTAGGCTAGGTTATGACAATTTTAGCCTAGATTTTCTTTGGACATAAATTACAACCTACTCATATGGGATCGACCGGTAGTTAGCCGATAAATCTATATTGCTTGGACGACCGTGCCCTGCCATGCGTAAAAGGCAATGGACACATTTGGCACATTTTGTTATTATTCCATGAACATCATTTCTGAACTAAAAGGCTAATTTTGAATGTGTATGTTTCCCTGTTGTCAAGTGGTCTGGTTGGTACATAGGTCGTCTATTAGGATGCACATAGACAGTTGGTGGGAGCAAAAACTACATCCGCTCCAAGATCTCAACTACCAGTAGTGGTTGAAGCATACGCCATCAAAGACGCATTGAAGTGCCTAGAGAGCAACCCCTGTCACCAAACGTGAGTCCGAAGCAATTGCAATATCGTGGTAGATCTTATTAAAGCCCAATCCAACCCAAAAGCTCAAGCTGATAGTTGAAGGCTCAATTATAGTTATATTCTAACACGCGTCCTCATGGACAAACATGTTTACAGGTTTGGAGGTGAATTATATAGAAGAGGAGATAAGTACATCGAGTAGAGAGATATAAAGGTTAACCCGTTTAGGGCAAGTTGATCAATTGTAAATTAGAGTTTTTTTATTTTTATAGAGAGTAGAGTTTGAACCCGAATATGTGAGGAATCAAACTTTGATATTATATTAAAGGATCAACTCAACTAAAAGCTCAAGTTTATAATTAAAGACTCAATATTTTTACGGATCTCAACAATAGGAAGAAGAACTCCTCATCTCCATTGGGTCTTTAATAGTTAGAGACTACTTAGACCTTTTATCAATCGAGAACTTACAACTCAAATGTTGTAAAATAGACAACAAGCATAACGACACACTAGCATGCTAAAACGGCTAATTCATCTCCGGTCTGAGAGAGACTCTTTGATATATGATCATTACAGACATTTAATTTCAATGATTACACTTAGATCCAAAAAAAAAACAGAGTAGGGGATTGTCAGTTTTGCTGAACACATAACGTGCATATGCATACGAATGAAAAACGATATCCGAATATAATTGACCGTGGAGTGTAATGTACGGATGGGCTGGTTATGTTCACATGTCAGTTGGATTTTGTTTGGCCTCTTCTCTTCATACGAATGGGCCTAGTGCAGTAACAAAAAACAATGTCGATAAATTACATATATAGAGAAGGAAAATAAAGAACAAATATGCAAGACGGTGAAAATAAAGACGTCCGTGTGAAGGATTAGTGGATCACGTGGGGCCATATAGCATGGTAATAGTTTCGAAATAAAATTGATTAAAGGTTTTATCTAAATAAATCTATTAATTAAATTGATAAAAGGAAGAAAAGAAATAATAGGAGTGGGTTCACCAACCCAACCAGGTAAGCTTACCTACCACAAGGAGTCGATGTCGTTGATTGAATCAAACCACACACCTTACCTAACCTCTTTCCGTCATCCTCATGCCTCAACACCCAATTCCACAACCCAACCCATTTGGTTGATTGTCTTATAAATAACCCCCACCCACTTCCCCACACTCATTCCAAAACCACCACACCTAATCACACCTACCTTCCACAATGGATCTCCTCCTTCTGGAGAAGACTCTCTTGGCCCTCTTCATCGCCCTCGTCCTCGCCATTTCCATCTCCAAGGTCCGCGGCAAGCGCTTCAAGCTCCCTCCCGGCCCCTTCCCCGTCCCCGTCTTCGGCAACTGGCTCCAGGTCGGCGATGACCTCAACCACCGCAACCTCACCGACCTCGCCAAGCGCTTCGGCGACATCCTCCTCCTCCGCATGGGCCAGCGCAACCTCGTCGTCGTCTCCTCCCCCGACCTCGCCAAGGAGGTGCTCCACACCCAGGGCGTCGAGTTCGGCTCCCGCACCCGCAACGTCGTCTTCGACATCTTCACCGGCAAGGGCCAGGACATGGTCTTCACCGTCTACGGCGAGCACTGGCGCAAGATGCGCCGCATCATGACCGTCCCCTTCTTCACCAACAAGGTCGTCCAGCAGTACCGCCACGCCTTCGAGGCCGAGGCCGCCGCCGTCGTCGACGACGTCAGGAAGAACCCCGACGCCGCCACCGCCGGGATCGTGCTGCGCAGGCGGCTTCAGCTCATGATGTACAACAACATGTACCGGATCATGTTCGACACGAGGTTCGAGAGCGAGGAGGATCCCCTGTTCGTCAAGCTCAAGGCGCTCAACGGAGAGAGGAGCCGATTGGCGCAGAGCTTCGAGTACAATTACGGCGATTTCATCCCCATTTTGAGGCCCTTCCTCAGGGGCTACCTCAAGATTTGCAAGCAAGTCAAGGACCGCAGGTTGCAATTGTTCAAGGACTATTTCGTCGACGAGAGAAAGTAAATTCAAATCCAAACCCAAACCCCTCTTCTTCATTTCTCTACACAACAACATCGCTTAATTTAATCGGTGACTAATTCAACTAAAAAACGAAATAATTACAGGAAATTGACCAGCACCAAGGGACTGAAATGCGCGATTGACCATATCCTGGAAGCTCAGCAGAAGGGGGAGATCAACGAGGACAATGTTCTTTACATCGTTGAGAACATCAACGTTGCTGGTAAATCCAATCTCCTTTTCGTTTTCAATTTAATTGTGATTCCCAGAGAAACTTAAAAATCCGAGTGTTCAATGAAACAGCGATTGAGACAACACTGTGGTCGATCGAGTGGGGAATTGCTGAATTGGTGAACCACCCGGAGATCCAGCAGAAACTGAGGGACGAGCTGGACACGCTTCTCGGACCCGGAGTCCAAGTAACCGAACCCGACACCTACAAGCTTCCCTACCTCCAGGCCGTCGTCAAGGAGACTCTCCGCCTCAGGATGGCCATTCCCCTCCTCGTCCCCCACATGAACCTCCACGACGCCAAGCTCTCCGGGTACGACATCCCCGCCGAGAGCAAGATTCTGGTGAACGCCTGGTGGCTGGCCAACAACCCGGCCCACTGGAAGGACCCGGAGGAGTTCCGACCCGAGAGGTTCCTCGAAGAGGAGTCCAAGGTGGAGGCCAACGGGAATGACTTCAGGTACCTGCCGTTCGGAGTGGGTCGGAGGAGTTGCCCCGGGATCATCCTGGCTTTGCCGATCCTCGGAATAACGATCGGGCGTTTGGTGCAAAACTTCGAGCTGTTGCCGCCGCCGGGACAGTCCAAAATCGACACCTCCGAGAAGGGGGGACAGTTCAGCTTGCACATATTGAAGCACTCTACCATTGTTGCCAAGCCGAGATCCATCTGAATGTCCTCTGTTTATTCTGCTGGTGAAAGTCAAAGTGTGGGGCGATAGATGTTATCAAAGTGAATTCACATGTGCCTGTAATCTGCTACTGTGCTAGTGTTTCTATATTTGTTTTATTTTGGAAGGCTATAAATAATATTACAAATCTATATGTGAGTAAGTATCACACTTGATTGTTACCGTGCACACTACTCTACCGTGCCTTTTCTTTTTGAAAGTTCTCTTCACTATCAACTTCCGGTGGAGAGGGCTCAACTCCAACTAGGAGGATTTGACCAAGGAGAGCGTCTGGTGCAGAGCCCGGATCGGCAATGACGAACAAAAGAGATAGGCAAGGGGACCGGTAGACGGAGGCGAGTGAGGTAGAAAAATAAGCCTCACATGCAACCCCCATACCCCGGGTCATGGTTGTCGCTGGCGGCAACGGATGAACTAGCTGTGTATCTAATTACTTGAAATGCAGCAATGTTTATACTAATGAAAAGTTAATAACTCATTCAATAAATAATGTAATTGTAAGTGATAAACTTTATTTCACGATATACACTAATATCTGACATATAGAACTCTATCTCTTGTAATTGATATACACTCCTACTAGTAGAATTCTGTCTCTTGTAACACTATAGTTATATACGGCTTATACCTCAACATACTCAGTACATTAATATATTCAAATATACATTACACTACATGGTATAAACTATAAAGGTTATCGTTTTAAAGCAAATTCTTCCTCCTCTATTTTTCTGTCTTCTGTATTTATCTACTTGTTTTCTTATCATAGGTTCTTGCTCTTTCTATTGGTTTTATACTCTGAGTCAATATGAATAGTTGTATTAACGTCATCATTTGTTATTAATACAAGGGTAAACTTCATCCCACTACTCTAAAAAAAGTTAAATTCCAACCCACTACCCTAACAAAAGTTAGTTGCATCCCACTACCCTAACTTTCAATTTAGCGTCAAATAAGTACCCAACCCCTTACGGCGTCAGTTTTTGGACGGAAAAGGCTGGCACGTGCCTCGCACGTGCCACTAAGTGATGCGGAAAGACGGATTTACCTTCCTATCTCTTCAGCTTCCTTTACTGTATCAAACACTCACTCTTCTCAATCACTCTCAGACACACGCGACACTCAGACACGACACGAAGACGACGACGACGAGCAGGAGCGAGGACGAAGGAGGAGGTTGCAGACTTGTAGAATCTTGGCGCGCGTTTCTCTGCAGAAGACGAACCGGGTTGTTGCTTCGATGGGGAGAGTAAGTTTCCGATTCTAGGGTTTCTTAATTTGTAGTTAGGGTTTTGATTTCTGAGTTCCTAGGGTTCCTTACTTGATTAAAGGTTTCGTATTTTATAGTTAGGGGTTAATTTCTGAGTTTCGTTTGAATGTGGCCTTGTTATTGCGACTGTTTGCAGAAACGTGGGGGAAGAAAAGAACCACCAATGAGTTGTCCTGAGTCAAACCCGTTTCTTCAGCCTCCAATTTGTGTAGAAATGAATTATGGGGGAAAGTTTGTGGGATCCGATAATAGGTACGAAGGGGGTTCTGTTAAAGTCTTCCTTGTAAGTGAAGATGAATGTAGCCTCTTCAAGCTCACTGCCTTAGTGCACGATGCAGGACGTGAGCCCACTAGTACCCTGCATTATAAGGAGAAAAATCTAGTTAGGACTATGGAAAATGATAAGTTTGTAGCTAGATGGTTGAAGAAGTATAAAGGGTCTAGGGCAGCTAGGAAGTTGTACATAATAGATGGAGATGCACCACTACATGTGGTGTCTCCTAGTGGGGTGATTTTGGGAGGTAGTGATGCTAAGAGTAATGGGACACTAGGGTTACAAGTCATGAAGCCAGGCAGAAATTATACGAAGATGAGAATGAATATTTCTCGAGGCGTGGTCAGATTAAAATGTTAAAGTGTGGCCACAAGCTAGACAAATTCTGCATGTTGGATGGAAGGAGGATTATTCAGGGGTTGCCAAGTGACAATGAAGATGATGATTATCACGGTCAGAGGTTATTTAGTTATTTGATGGGTATGAAAGTGTTTAATTATTTTGTGATCAGGAATTACCTTGTTAAGTGTATGAAATCTGTTATGTGATCATTACTATCCTTTATGATGTAGGTATATCTGATGATGAAGATGAAGATGAGTACGAGGATGATGATATGGGTATGTGCATGAAATTGTAATAGATTGACTAGGTTTGTAAGTTATTTACATGAGTTTGTTATTTGTAGGCCATGACTATGAAGAGAAGGAGGGTAATAGACAACCATACCATGGCAGTGATGATGACCATGTGGAGGATGGTGATGTTGAGCATGTGGAGGAAGCTGATGTTGATCATGGTGATGATCATGTGGAGGATGAGGATGAGGAGGAAATGGTGTATGTAGACACAACCCATTGTGATGCTGAATTGAGTATGTTATTGAAAGTAGACAAATTTAATTAGTAAGTATTTGGTTGGTTCTGACATCACTTGGTTATGTGTAGGAAATGAAGATGAGGAGCAGGAAGGACATGAACAAACAGACCATGGGGAAGTTGATTTGGGTATGGATTTGCAAATTAGTTATAACTTGGTGTTGTCCTTTAATGTTTAGTTAATGTTGTACTTGTTATTCATTTCCCCCTTTTTGTTGTAGAAAATGTACATTCTGAAAGAGGCAACGATGAAGAGGATGTTGCTGAGGAACCAAACACAAAGGGGAAGGAGCCAATGGAGTGTGAAGTCACTGATGATGTCCCTGGGACAGAAACAGAAGGTCAAACTGATCAAATGAAGGATGACGAAGAACTGAAACTGCAGAAGGAACGTAAGAGGAAAGGCAAGGCACCATTGGAGGATGATGTTGATGGCCATGAAGGCATACCTGAGGCTGAGGATATGAACATATCTGATAATGAGGGTAGTGATGATGCTGAGGGTGGTACAATGGGAAATCATGAGGCAGATGATTTAGGTAATTCACTATTACTATTACAAGTATTTATGGTGATTGACAAATGAATGCTAACAATGTGTTGTTGTGTGTGTGTTGTTGTGTGTAGGAGATGAAGATGAGAATCTGGATACTCGTCAATATCCAGATTGGCTTAAGCTAAGGTAGTATGATAGTGATGAGGATAGGGTTCATGGGAGCCCAGGATGGAAGGATGCCGTGGAGGGTGAAAAAGATGCAGGGTATCCCTCAGATTCTGATTTGGAGGAAATAGTAGACGTTGAGGTGGAGTCCGAGGATGAGGATGATGATCAAATAGAAGAAGTGGATGCTACACATACGCTGGACCCCAGGTGGGTAGATGGGCGTAGGGTGTGGGACTTGAAAGATGCGGGGAAGAAGATACCAATGGGTATAGGGCAGCTATTCAAGAATGCAGAGGCATTCAGGAAGTTGTTCCTTGCATACGCTGTGAAGCAAGGATGGCAGTTCCGTTGGAAGCGGAATGAGAAGAGAAAGGTTGCTGCAATGTGCAAGACCAAGCGTTGTCAGTTTTGGTGTTGGGCTGGATCGTACAAGAAGACAGATGTGCTGGAGATAAGGAAATGGGATCCTCATCTCAATTATTGTCCAAGGAAATTGGGGAAGAAGGCTGTTAGTGCAGACTTCTTAGCACAAAGGTTTGCTAAGGAGATTCTGCAATCTCGGACAATGGACAAGGAGGGTTTGGCAGCTCTTATACAGGATAAGCTCAATGTCAAAGTCAGCACGGCGATGTTGTACCGTACACTGAAGAGAGCAAGGTTTCAGACAGAAGAATACCTGGTTGCACAGTACGAGGACTTGTGCACGTACTGTGAGGTGCTTCGTAGGTCCAATCCAGGTAGTAAGGCGGTGTTGAATGTAGAGCACGACGTGTACCCACCCGACCCTGCTAGTCAACCTCGGTTTTTAAGGATGTACATCCGATATCAGGCTCAGAAGGATGGCTTCCTTGCTGGCTGTAGGCCAATAGTTGGGGTTGATGGCTGCCATCTGAAGGGAATGTTTGGTGGGCAACTACTCTCGGCCGTGGGATTCGATGCCGATGGAGGGATGTTTCCACTAGCATTTGCTATTGTGGAGCAGGAGAACAAGCAGTCCTGGAGATGGTTTTTAGAACAATTCTTTGAAGACTTTGGGACGGATCAGTTAAGGCATTGGGTGTTCATCACCGATAGGCATAAGGTATGCATAATAATGTGTTTTCAGATTAGTCTGTTCAGATTAGTACCTAGGCAGCATGTATGTGTAGTTTAGTTATTCCAGATTAGTACCTACACAATTTCTTAGGTTTCCTCTCAGTAGTTTAATGTTATTTCACATTAATACCTATATATTATGCCTTTTCAGAATAGTACCTATAACCACTATTGTCTGTGTTGACAGGGGTTGGTGTCACTCTTCAAGGAGTGGTTGCCTAACACGGAACACCGCTTTTGCTTGAGGCACCTCTATGAAAACTGGTACCTCAAGTTCAAGTCGGTGGAATTGGACACCCTACTGTACGGATGTGCGAAGTCGTCTTCTGTTGAGAGATTTGAGCAGAGAATGGAGGAGATGAAGCTGCTGAAAGTAGATGCATACAATTGGCTACGGGCTATTGACCCAACAGGTTGGTCGAAGGCTTTTTATTCTAGTAGGGCCACATCTGATACACAAGTGAACTCGATGAGTGAGTGTTTCAATAATTGGGTGAGGAAGGGTAGGTCTAAGACTGTTTTATCTGTGTGAGTTTATTAGAATTAAGTTGATGAAGATGTTCTTCAAAAGGTCTCACAAATTCCTTGACCCTAAAACCCAACTCACACCCTATGCAGTTAGTATATTAGATGAGAACAAAATCAAGAGTGCAAAGTGTGAGGCTATAAACAGTGAGGACTTACTGTTCGAGGTTAAGGAGGGAGATAGGAACTACGTTGTGGACATAATTCAAGAAACATGTTCATGTAGGTCTTGGCTTTTAACGGGGATACCTTGTAGGCATGCAATTTCTTGTTTTGTAGTGCATAGGCTAGAACCAGAGGAGTATGTGAGCACATATTATTGGGTCAAGATATACAAAACCATTTACTCACACTCTGTGAAGCCCGTACCAAGTAGGGATCAATGGCCAATCATCAGTCACTACCCAAAGGTTTTACCACCTATTGTGCACATCCCACCCGGTAGACCTAGGACAAGGAGGGTGAAGTCAAAGGCAGAACAATTGATTTCCAAGGCTAAGGGTAAATCAAAGGTGCTGAAGTGTTCTGTTTGTGGAATCACCGGTCATAACGCAAGAACCTGTTCTGCAAAGGACCATGGTGAGAGTACAACCAAGAGAAAGGTACGACAGGGCAAAAAATCAGGCTTCACTACGACTGAAGATGAATTAGCTGATCTGATGGAGAAGAGGAAAGAAAGGCCGATGAGATCTTACAAAAAAAGGCGAAAGAGAGAGTGCACAAAGGATGAAATTGAAAGCTAGAGACTAGCTGCACTTGAAAGGTTGAAGAAGAGGGGAAAACATACCCAAGAAGAAGGACCAGCCACATCAGCTACTGTCGGTAGTCAAACCGGTGCTCCTACGACAACAGAAGAAGCGTTTGGTATTGGGTTAGCTCAATCTGAGCTCAACAAGCAAAGACAGACAAATCAGGTATGAAATCGTTACCTTACTTCAATTGTTTTCTCAAATATTTCTCAACTCTTGCAATAGTTTCTGACATCTTGGTCTGGTTGTGGTTGAGCATGTGTAGAGGCCTTTTGTCTCTCTGCAAGGTCAAGGAGTTGGGTCAAGAATCACTGAAGATGCTCAATTTGTGATCCCCCAAGCAGCTGGAACAAGAGGCAGAGGAAGGGGGGCAGTGCGAGGCCTAGGAAGAGGAAGAGGAAGAGGAATAGCAAGAGGACCTCCAAGCCAATCCACATCTAGCCAAGCCTCTGCAGCACCACCTCCTCGTTGGAAACCTTAGGGTTTACTGTCTTTATTTTGGGTTTGTGTGTAGGAACATGTGGTCTTTCGGGAACAAGTTAATTTAGACTTTTGTGGTGGTTGGACAAGTAATTAATGTGCAAAGTAGGTTGTGCACATGTATGATGGGGACATGGATGCTTTTTTGTGTAAGGCTTTACAGCCTTTTGCTTTTGGTTGTTGAACATGTGAACTGTAAATCCCTTTGGTAACATTGGATGCTTGTCAATTTATTTCATAGGTAATGGTTCCATAATTTTTTGACTGTAACTATGCATTCCAATTTACCATACTACGGGTTTTCAAACCCAAGAACAGATGGGTCATGTCAAAATTTATAGTTTCTTGTACTTTCAGATTAGTACCCATAACCAAGTTTGTTCATTTTCCACTTAAATTAGTACCCATTTACCATACAAACCAACTTCCCATAGTAGTACACATTTATCATACAAACCAAGTTCCCATACTAGTGTTGGGTCTCGATGGAGGGTATGAACATATACTTGCAGCGGAAATAACTCGAGACCATGTCATAGAACACTACCAAATATTAGATACACAAGAGAATAAACAATATGGATGTTTCCTTACCAACTAGTTCAAGAAAAGGAAGAGAACACCAAAGAAACGATGATCGGCTTGAGTCTCCAAGACGCCTACATATCCAAATGGAATCAAAGCCACGTAGTTCTTCTTTAGATGACTCAAGAACACAACAAGAGGGGGGGAAAGTGCGAAACTCGAAATTGTAGTGTGAGAGGGAGAGAAGTTGTGTTTCTATTCTTGTCTTGTGATTTGTTGTAGGAAAAAGATGACTTAAACCATCAACAACCATCAAGGACAAGTAAGGTGTGAAGCATGGTGTGAAGTAAGACAAGTATGGTGCTAAGTATGGCAAGACAAGATGGGTTAGGTGGTGAATCACCAACACCTAAATCCTTGTCTTGCTTACTTAGTACTAATTAATCAAGACTTGATTAATTAGTTCCATGGGCCTTGGTTGCATGGGCCTTTCATGGGCCTCTTGGAACATGGCCCATGGCCATTCCCAACGAGGTCCCGTGATGTGCTCATCGCCTCCAAGCCTTCCATACCGGAAATGTCCAACATTATCCAACGCGATCAATCCCAAGACTCCAAGCCTTGTCTTGATCCGTAATGTCCTATTCACTTACGGGCACATGACCCAAAACCCAGTTTTGGTCATGTCCCGAGACAACTCTCTTTTGGCCATTCTCCATAAATGTGTCAATGAGTTTCATCCTTCGGTGTGACCCTTAGGTCTATGCATGTCGATAGATCAACGTAAAATCCCATTTTACTTGATCCTATATAAGTGGCAACTAACGAGACTTTAGTATTGCCTGACACTACATAGCGAATCGAACCAATTGATTCTAACCTTTCCGTCGTCCGTGTCATTATCCTTTTATCTCCGATATCCTGATTGAGATAAGGCATAGAGCCGTCATCCTTATTATTCTCAATCACTGTTCCTTGATATGTGAGATGACTGAATATATGATACCTAGTATCATGTGCATGGCCATGCTATTCTTTCAGTCACTCTCGATCAAGCGGCCGAGAACCGATATCTTTCCCATACCTCAGTATGAGGGATAAATCCCTTAGCCGTCTTTCGTGTCACTTATGCAACCCGTCCCCAAGCCAATCCTGGCCGTTATGGAAGCCCTGTTACGGACAACGTTAGGCTCAGGTCAAACTTAGTTGTTGACTGCTTAGTGATCACAAAGACTCCTTGGTCTAAGGATACATGACAAGCTACGACACTGAATATGTTAATGACTCAATCTATGGCACATATTCAGGGCGGGTCGTCCAATATCATGTCCCACATGATATCTATGATCAGACTCCGGAATCCCATTCCAATGACTAACAGAACGTAAGCCATGAAGAGCCATCTTTCATACTAGTCGCTTCTAGTGAAGCTTTATTGACTAGGGACCCATCGAGTGTGATCCATCTCGATCTATGGTTCTATTCGCATGGTGGGCATATATCAGAAATCACATCGATATATTACTCCAACACATAAGTAATAGAAAGCCGCTTTAATCTTATTGCTAATGATGATATATACATTTGGACATTTATGATTGAACTACGGGCACTAAGACTAACAACTAGTACCCATATTCAATTTCAAATTAGTACCCATTTACCATGAGTAATGCACATTTTCAGATTACCTTCAAATCCATGTTTTTAGATCAGTTCCTTATACAAATATGCTTATTTCACATGCTATGTCATTTTCCATTACCTTCTAAACCTATTTTTTAGATTAGTACCCATCAACAAACTGAACACAAAACCAGGCAATTTCCATTTTTCAGATTAGTACCCATCAACAAACTGAACACAAAACCAGGCAATTTCCATTTCCATTTCCATTTGCTTAAAATACAACATCTCACATCAGTACCCATCACCCAATACAAGGAATTCAACCTAATCTATGACCTAACAAAATACAGAAAAAACCATACATTGATGAACAACACCAGAATAAAATTTCTGGGTGTCACACCCCAATTTCAATAAACCGAACTCGGGACGCGAATCATTTAAAACATAAAAACACTTGAAACCTGTTTTGAATAAAACTCTGAAATTTCCAATTTGTCATCAAAAAAAATAATATTTACAATACAAAAACGTCCCAACAAGTGGACAAGGTACAATATCCGTCACTAGACTCAACAAAAATAAAGACCAGACTCCGCTCCGAGCTCCACAAGCTTCGAGAGCTCACCTAGTCCGTCCGGTGATCAGTACCTGTAGGAAAAGCAGCTAGGGGTGAGTGTTCGCTCACCACCACAGATAACAAACTGACTATGGCATAATTAGTAGATAAAGCCAGTAACACCAAAACCAAACCCAACACCGGGACTACAGTCCCCAACTCAAGTACTCAACTGACCCATAACCCGTTACTTTCCTCAACAGACTTAACACTTGATAAAGTAATGTAGACCCGACACAACTATCGACGACCTCCTCCAAGGACACGACAGAAAGACTACACAACGCCAAACAAGATCACAAAGGATCGCACACCAGCTGCTCAGTAACCAATCTCAATCAGGTCAAGGATTGACCTATCGCAATTCATTGACACTAAGTTGGATCAGGCTGTCGACCTATCGCAGTTCATCGACACTAAGTCGGATCAGGCTGTCGACCTATCGCAGTTCATCGACACTAAGTCGGATCAGGCTGTCGACCTATCGCAGTTCATCGACACTAAGTCGGATCAGGCTGTCGACCTTTCGAACTCACAACTTCAGGTAACCACAATCACAATCAAAGGCAAGTTTAAACACACAGGCACTCAAGGCCACTCAAGACACCTCAACAGTCAAGACTCGGGTTCAACAACCCCACGGGCACTCACGGCCACCCAAGACACACCAACGGTCAAGACTCAGGTTCAACAACCCCACGGGCACTCACGGCCACTCAAGACATACCAACGGTCAAGACTCGGGTTCAACAACCCCACGGGCACTCACGGCCACTCAAGACACACCAACGGTCAAGACTCGGGCTCAACAACCCCACGGCACTCACGGCCACCCCAAAACACCAACAGTAAAACACGGGCACTCACGGCCACCCAAGACACCAATGTAAATAACACGGGCTCTCATGGCCACCCAAGACACCAACAATCAAAGACGGGCTCTCATGGCCACCCAAGACAGAAAGTAAACAGTCAACCTCCGGGCATGGTCATATGCCTCCAGTAATTCTAATATCGCTAAGTTCTCTGTTCCTACGACACTACTAAGTGTCACATGCTTTTCTCATAAACGCTACAACCCCGTATCATGCTTTTATAATATTTATATAAACCTACTCAACCCACGACACCCCGGTGTCACATGCAATTCTACTGTTAACTTTCCCGAATCAGGGCCGAGATCCGGCTACTTTTCCCTACCTCGTATAAAACTCCAAAAGTGCTCCACTAAGCCTCGATGTGATCCCAGTCACTCGCCGAGCTTCCCTTTGGCTCGGTCCGCAGCACGATCTAAAAGAACACAAATTCAAGGCACCTTTAAACTAGTACGAATAAACCGAAATTCAATAAACTTAACGCCCAAACGTAACCCCGACAATGTCGATCACTCCCAAACTTCCCAATTACTCGACATTGTCGATAAAGGACCCTTAAAGGCCCGATTCGCCCGACATGGCGAATCTGCCCGGGTTTTGTACAAGGCCTTCCGGGGCTCCAAAAGCCCCCGTTTTCGTTTCTACGGTCTTAGAATAGTTCAAGGAACCCAATGCACTTGACGGAATCGAATTCCGACTTCCGAGTCAATTAATTAACGTTTAAAGTTTTTAAAACCCGTTAATTACAACTTCTCCAAATTAACTCCAATTTTCGATTCGGTTAAGGATAATTGGTCTGGGGAACGTTTTAAACCTCCCGAACACTAAACCCGATCACCTGAGCACGTGGGCCCCACCCGGCCCACTTGCCCGTGGGCCCTAGGGTTCCAATGGGGCTTGGCCACCATGGTGGTGGCCGGCCCTAGCTCCGGCCAGCCACCTCCTATGGTGGCCGGCCACCCCCTATGGTGGACGGAGCTCCTCCCGAGCTCCCGGTCGCCGGAAAACGTGCAAACACGCCTCCCAACACCTCTAAAACGTCTCCAACAAACCCCCAAACTCACTACAACCTTAACTCATAGTTTTACACAAAACCCTAACTTTCAAAAGTTAACAAAACGACGATCGGTTTAGGTCTTACCAACGAGGAAGACGAGGGGAAGACGTTTTCTTCTTGCCTTGAGACGATCCAAGGGTTGGATAAACTCAAAAACCCTAACTCTTATCCTTCTCTCTTCTTCTCCTTCTCTCTCTAACTCTCTTCTTCTCTTTCTATTTCAAACAACTAACTCATTTTCTCTTTCTTTTTTCTTTTTAACCACATGTGGCCGGCCACCCCCCTTATCCCTTCTAGTTTCCCCCTAAAACTAACACCACCACAATTAAGACAAGTGTCAAGGTGGGTCCCACACCTTTTGGAAAAATATCTATTTGATATTTTCCAATCAGATTCGCGAAAAACGGACGTTTCGGGCCCCGAACGGGCACTTGTCCCAAGAGATTACGAAACTTGACGGGCTACAAGGAAACGGCTCAACTAAGACCGCTGCGACGACGGCTAAGCTTTTTGGATCCAAAACGGTCCTCGAATGGACCAAAACGTCGCTCGGTTGACTTTTCCAGCGAAAAGTCAACATTTCCCAAATTGATCAGAAAGCTGCCCTGAGTCCCCCAGAACTCATTTTGGTCGATAGCGGGGTCAACTTAAGTCCGGTATGACCCTCGGGGTCAATTTAGGTTAAATTAAGTGTCTGTCTTAAAATTTTTAAATTTTCCTGTTTTTCGCAGGTTTGACTGTCGTTGACCGGAAGTGGTTATTACAGTCTACCCCCCTTAAAGGAATTTCGTCCACGAAATTTAAAACAGACGTACCTCGGGAATCGAACAGGCTGGGATACTTCGCGCGAACCTCGTCCTCGCGTTCCCACGTCGACTCAGCCCCGTGATGTTTCCACTGCACTCGTACCAAGCGGATAATCTTGCCTCCCCGTAGGACCTGCTCCCGTGGTGCCATGATTCGAACCGGCTGCTCCTCATAGGGGACATCGTCAGCCACCTCGATATCGGTCCACTCAATGACGTGGGAGGGGTCTGCGTTGTACTGCCGCAACTGGGATACGTGGAAGACGTTATGGACTCTCCCAAGCTGCGGTGGCAACGCCAGACGATAAGCCACTGCTCCCACTCTGCCCATGATCTCGAACGGGCCAATGTACCTCGGGGCCAACTTGCCCCCGCTGCGTCTGAACCGTACCAGCCCCTTCCTCGGGCTCACCTTCAGGAACACGTGATCCCCGATTGCGAACTCAAGAGGTCGACGTCGTCTGTCGGCATAACTCTTCTGCCGGCTCTGCGTGGTCCTCAACCGATCGCGTATCAGCGCGACCTTCTTTGTCGTCTCTCTGACAAGATCTGGCCCCAACAGGCTCTTGTCCCCCACCTCCGCCCAACACACTGGCGATCGACACGGCCTCCCATACAACGCTTTGAATGGTTCCATCCCGATACTGGCCTGGAAGCTGTTGTTGTAGGCGAACTCGGCTAACGGAAGGTGGGTCTCCCATGATCCCCTGAAATCCAGCACACATGCCCGCAGCATGTCCTCCAATATCTGAATAGTGCGCTCGGACTGACCGTCTGTCTGGGGATGATGTGTCGTACTGAGTAGAACCTCGGTCCCCAATGCCTTCTGCAGACTCGGCCAAAACCTGGACGTGAAGCGGGGATCCCTGTCAGATACTATCGACACCGGGACCCCGTGGAGACGCACTATCTCCTGAACATACAAGCTGCTCAACTTGTCGACCGGGTCTGTCATCCTCATAGCCTGGAAGTGGGCCGACTTGGTCAATTGGTCGACTACCACCCACACGGCGTCGTTTCCCTTCGGCGATCTCGGTAGTCCACACACGAAGTCCATCGTAATGTGCTCCCACTTCCACTGAGCAATCGGTAGTGGTTGTAACAATCCCGTTGGACGCTGATGCTCGACCTTCACCTGCTGACAGACGAGGCATCTCGACACGAACTCTGCGACTGCTCTCCTCATCCCGCGCCACCAGAAGTGTCGTCTGAGGTCACGGTACATCTTGGTGCCCCCCGGGTGCACTGTAAGACGCGAATGATGTGCCTCTCGTAACACGGCGTCTCTACAGTTAACCGGCACGAACAGCCCCCCGCGGTACCGTAACCCCCAATAAGTACTATCCTCCCAGCCCACCACCTCGTCACCCCTGACGACTCTCTCGCGGATATCTGACGCCTCGACGTCCTCCGACTGCGCCTCCAACACTTGGGCAAGCAGTGAGGGCTGAGCCACCAATGAGCACATGGCCACGCCGCCAGTAATCTCCTCTAGCTCGAGCCCGAACGTGCTCAGCTCCCCCATCATGTCCCACTCTCGGACTGATATGCTGGCGAGGCTCGGAACCGACTTCCTACTCAAGGCGTCAGCGACCACGTTCGCCTTGCCCGGATGGTAGTGTAGCTCGAAGTCGTACTCGTCGAGTAGTTCCATCCACCGTCGCTGACGCATGTTCAGGTCTCGCTGGGAAAATATGTACTTGAGGCTCTTGTGATCCGAGAACACCTGAAACCCCTCGCCATACAGAAAATATCGCCAGCTCTTTAGCGCAAACACGACTGCTGCTAGCTCCAAGTCGTGGGTAGGATAGTTGCGCTCGTGCGTCTTCAACTGTCTGGAGCCATAAGCCACAACTCTGCCCAACTGCATCAGTACGCAGCCCAGTCCCTCTCCGGACGCATCACAGTAGACATCATAACCGACCCCTCGCTCGGGCACCACTAATACTGGAGCGGTAGTCAGCCGAGTCTTCAACTCCGTGAATGCCCGTTCACAGTCTTCCGTCCACACAAATCCGGTTCCCTTGCGCGTCAGCAGAGTCATCGGCGCGGCTAGTCGCACAAAATCCTGTTCGAATCGTCGATACTAGCCAGCCAACCCCAGAAAGCTGCGGATCTCGAAGACACTCGTGGGCCGTGCCCACTTCGAGACCGCGTCGATCTTCAACAGATCGACCAGGATACCGTCACGGGACACGATGTGGCCGAGGAATTTCACCTCAGAGAGCCAGAACTCGCATTTCTCCCGGTTGGCATATAGCTGATGCTCGCGCAGTAGTGTCAGAACAGCCCTCAGATGTGACTTATGCGTCGCCTCGTTCTGCGAATATATCAGGATGTCGTCCACGAACACCACCACAAACTGATCTAGGTACGGCCGGAAGATGCTGTTCATCAGGTCCATGAACGCTGCAGGTGCGTTCGTCAGTCCGAATGGCATCACCAGGAACTCGTAGTGCCCATAGCGGGTCTAGAATGCAGTCTTTGCGACGTCCCCCTCACGGACTCGCAACTGATAATAACCAGATCGCAGATCGATCTTCGAGAAGTAGGTCGCCCCTCTCAACTAGTCGAACAAGTCATCGATCCTCGGCATCGGGTATCGGTTCTTCACCGTAACCCGGTTCAGCTTCCGGTAATCTATACACATCCGTAGCTCTCCATTCTTCTTCTTCACGAAGAGTGTTGGTGCTCCCCACAGTGATACACTCGGACGGATAAACCCCTTCTGCTGAAGCTCCTCTAGCTGACGCTTCAGCTCCGTCAACTCTGCCGGCGCAAACTTGTAAGGCGCCATCGATATCGCCGCCGTTCCCGGCACTAGGTCAATCCCGAACTCCACCTCACGAACCGGTGGCAACCCGCTCAACTCCTCAGGAAAGACCTCGGGGAACTCGCATACCACTCTCGGTAACTCTCGGCTCTGCACAGCCGGTACTTCCTCCTCTACGGACAACGCCGACAGGAGGACCCCACTCTTACTCCCCAGCACACACGTCACCTTCGTACCTCCCACTGAGACTGTCACTCGTCGCTTGTAGCAATCGATATTGGCTTGGTACCTCGACAACCAATCCATTCCCAAGATTACATCAAAGGTCGTCATCCCCAACACAAGAAGATCACCAGGGCAAGGACAGTCTGCGACTCTAATCTCGCAGGCACGACACACCCTAGTCAACTATACACCACCCCCAACTGGGGTGTCCAGGCATAGGGGTGGACTTAACGACTTTAAGCTCAACCCCAACCTCTCAGCACAACCTGACGAAATAAAAGAGTGCGACGCCCCGGTATCAAATAAGAATAACGCCCATAAATGATACAATAAACACGTACCCTGGATGGTCTTGCGGTACGTGCTAGATCCTGGGGCTAGAGAGTCGGTGACTGCATACACTATCCCCTGTGAGGCCTGCTGCCTCTGACCCGGCGCATTGGCTGCTGAATACCCGTGACTCTACTGCTGTCTCGGAATCGGTGCGCTCGTAGACGGCTGTGACGACCTCGGTTGCTGACTCTGTCGAGGGCGACCCCTGGGAGACTGTACTGTTCGCGACTGCTGTGGTCGTTGCGCTGATGTCGCTCCTAACGGCTCACGGCACCATGCCATAGTGTGTCCAACCCGGCCGCACCGGAAACAGCTGGTCTCGTCGGCTCTCGACCCCGAGCCCTGGCCTGTCCGGCTAGTCGTTGGTAGTGCCGCGGGCCCTCTCTTCGCCGGGCAATCTCGCTGTAAGTGGCCTGGCTGCCCGCAGTGATAGCATGTCGGCCTCCTCTCTGAGGCGACTGGCCCAACAGATGCTACGAACCCCTGCTGTCTCGATCCACCCTGATGAGGCGGTGGTCGGAAGAACCCCGTGGTCCTCTGTCTCCGCGGGTCTCGTGAGTCTGACGGCCCTGTAAAGCTGGTCGGCCGCTGTCTAACCTCGCGGGTCCTGGCCGCATCCCGGATCCCCAGCTCCACCGTCGCTGCGGTGTCCACGAGATCTGTATACTTCCACAGTCTCAAGGCGAGGATCTTGTCCCTAATCACCGGTCTCAGTCCCCCCTGGAACCGCAGGCAACGGATCTGCTCAGTAGTCACCTCTCCGGCGCGCATCTGGTCAAGGCCGTGAATCTGGCCTCGTATTCCGCCACTGTCAATCCTCCCTGCTCCAGATCTAGAAACTGCCGATGTCGCTCTAGCCGAGCCGACTCGGGAAAGTACTGTGCCAGAAACACATCCTGGAAGATGCTGTAGTCGTACCCGACCATGTCTTTCACACGCCCCCACCAGTGGTAGGCGCTGTCTCTCAGCTGATGGGCCGCGAAGGACACTCTGCGACGACCATCCTCGACACCTGATGTATCCAGGTCTCGCGTGACCTGCTCTACCCACCTCTCGGCTAGGTTAGGGTTCGGCTCCCCGACAAAAGTAGGTATCCCGAGCTTCAGGAACTCTAGTATTGCCCGGGATGTGTGATCCTCTGTCTGACCGGGCCTCACTGGGACCGCGGCTGCCTCTGGAGATGGTGAAGCCGACTCTCGGTTGGCGATGACCGCCACCAAACTCTGGACTGTCCTGGTCAGCTCATCCAGGGCAGTCATAATGGGAGGGTCCGCGACCGGCGGAACACTAGGTGTGCCTGTAGACGGTCCCGCGTCGCTTCTCCTGCCTTTTCCGACAGGAGTGTCCTGCGCCCTCGCATACTCGGCGGGCTCAACGGTTGGCACCCTTCCCGGTGCCCCCGCTGACCGTCCCCACCGGCCTCGCGTCGGCGCCCGACCCCGTGTTCCCGCTGCTCGTCCGCGTCTACCGCGAGCCATAAGTCAGTATCCTCTGCACGGATACACGCAAACGTTCAGTTTGCGAACTCATATAAAAACAACAAGTTCAAATACACTAACGTTCACACGGTCTACGCTTACTCTAGCATGCTTAACACTAACACGTCACACCGCTCACACTATTTATACTTTAAGTATAATAATACATAAGCGAAACCTCAATTAAACCGCATAACGCACACCAAGCCACGCACAACAAAACAAAACCAACCACGAGTCTTCCAACCTCAACCAAAACCCAAACCGACAAGGTCAAACAACAACAATCACAACAAAACGACCCCCGCTCACCGGGCCAACCAAAGTCGAACCTTGTCCACTAGGCCAACCAAATTCAAAACATACGCCCACCGGGCCAATCAAGTTTTAAATACGCCAACAGGGCCAAAAATTTTAAAACTTTCTCCCTTTCATTTTAAAACCTCATTTCTTGACATCACGTAGTTACAACCCGGTCCAGGCGTCCCCGAACTATGTTGTACCGACTTGACATCAACACCGTCACGTTCGAATACAGGAGCGCTCCTGAGTCGACCCGCGACAGTTTAAAAACAGTTCACGCAACCACACACAAACAGTATGCCAGCAACAAAATACTGCAACATACGCACAATCAAAACAAGACTCAAGACATGACGGTCTACACTGACTCGACTCTCCCACCTAATTGACGGACAGTCCGAGGTGTGAAACCTTGAGCTCTGATACCAAGCTGTCACGCCCCAATTTCAGTAAACCGAACTCGGGACGCGAATCATTTAAAACATAAAAACACTTGAAACCTGTTTGGAATAAAACTCTGAAATTTCCAATTTGTCATCAAAAATAATAATATTTACAATACAAAAACGTCCCAACAAGTGGACAAGGTACAATATCCGTCACTAGACTCAACAAAAATAAAGACCAGACTCCGCTCCGAGCTCCACAAGCTTCGAGAGCTCACCTAGTCCGTCCGATGATCAGTACCTGTAGGAAAAGCAGATAGGGGTGAGCGTTCGCTCACCACCACAGATAATAGACTGACTATGGCATAATTAGTAGATAAAGCCAGTAACACCAAAACCAAACCCAACACCGGGACTACAATCCCCAACTCAAGTACTCAACTGACCCACAACCCGTTACTTTCCTCAACAGACTCAACACTTGATAAAGTAATGTAGACCCGACACAACTATCGACGACCTCCTCCAAGGACACGACAGAAAGACTACACAACGCCAAACAAGATCACAAAGGATCGCACACCAGCTGCTCAGTAACCAATCTCAATCAGGTCAAGGATCGACCTATCGCAATTCCTCGACACGAAGTCGGATAAGGTTGTCGACCTATCGCAATTCATCGACACTAAGTTGGATCAGGCTGTCGACCTATCGCAGTTCATCGACACTAAGTCGGATCAGGCTGTCGACCTATCGCAGTTCATCGACACTAAGTCGGATCAAGCTGTCGACCTATCGCAGTTCATCGACACTAAGTCGGATCAGGCTGTCGACCTATCGCAGTTCATCGACACTAAGTCTGATCAGGCTGTCGACCTTTCGAACTCACAACTTCAGGTAACCACAATCACAATCACAGGAAAGTTTAAACACACAGGCACTCAAGGCCACTCAAGACACCTCAACAGTCAAGACTCGGGTTCAACAACCCCACGGGCACTCACGGCCACCCAAGACACACCAACGGTCAAGACTCGGGTTCAACAACCCCACGGGCACTCACGGCCACTCAAGACATACCAACGGTCAAGACTCGAGTTCAACAACCCCACGGGCACTCAGGCCACTCAAGACACACTAACGGTCAAGACTCGGGCTCAACAACCCCACGACACTCACGGCCACCCCAAAACACCAACAGTAAAACACGGGCACTCACGGCCACCCAAGACACCAATGTAAATAACACGGGCTCTCATGGCCACCCAAGACACCAACAATCAAAGACGGGCTCTCATGGCCACCCAAGACAGAAAGTAAACAGTCAACCTCCGGGCATGGTCATATGCCTCCAGTAATTCTAATATCGCTAAGTTCTCTGTTCCTACGACACTACTAAGTGTCACATGCTTTTCTCATTAACGCTACAACCCCGTATCATGCTTTTCTAATATTTAAATAAACCTACTCAACCCACGACACCCCGGTGTCAAATGCAACACTAAGCCTCGATGTGATCCCAGTCACTCGCCGAACTTCCCTTTGGCTCGGTCCGCAACACGATCTAAAAGAACACAAATTCAAGGCACCTTTAAACTAGTACGAATAAACCGAAATTCAATAAACTTACCGCCCAAACGTAACCCCGACAATGTCGATCACTCCCAAACTTCCCAATTACTCGACATTGTCGATAAAGGACCCTTAAAGGCCCGATTCGCCCGACATGGCGAATCTGCCCGGGTTTTGTAAAAAGCCTTCCGGGGCTCCAAAAGCCCCCGTTTTCGTTTCTACGGTCTTAGAATAGTTCAAGGAACCCAATGCACTTGACGGAATCGAATTCCGACTTCCGAGTCAATTAATTAACGTTTAAAGTTTCTAAAACCCGTTAATTACAACTTCTCCAAATTAACTCCAATTTTCGATTCGGTTAAGGATAATTGGTCCGGGGAACGTTTTAAACCTCCCAAACACTAAACCCGATCACCCGAGCACGTGGGCCCCACCCGGCCCACTTGCCCGTGGTCCCTAGGGTTCCAATGGGGCTCGGCCACCATGGTGGTGGCCGGCCCTAGCTCCGGCCAGCCACCTCCTTTGGTGGCCGGCCACCCCCTATGGTGGCCAGAGCTCCTCCCGAGCTCCCGGTCGCCGGAAAACGTGCAAACACACCTCCCATCACCTCTAAAACGTCTCCAACAAACCCCTAAACTCACTACAACCCTAACTCATAGTTTTATACAAAACCCTAACTTTCAAAAGTTAACAAAACGACGATCGGTTTAGGTCTTACCAACGAGGAAGACGAGGGGAAGACGTTTTCTTCTTGCCTTGAGACGATCCAAGGATTGGATAAACTCCAAAACCCTAACTCTTATCCTTCTCTCTCTTCTTCTCCTTCTCCTTCTCTCTCTAACTCTCTTCTTCTCTTTCTATTTCAAACAACTAACTCATTTTCTCTTCTTTTTTTCTTTTTAACCACATGTGGCCGGCCACCCCCCTTGTCCCTTCTAGTTTCCCCCCAAAACTAACACCACCACAATTAGGACAAGTGTCAAGGTGGGTCAACTTAAGTCCGGTATGACCCTCGGGGTCAATTTAGGTTAAATTAAGTGTCTGTCTTAAAATTTTTAAATTTTCCTGTTTTTCGCAGGTTTGACTGTCGTTGACCGGAAGTGGTTATTACACTGGGTATAACTTTCTTCAGATCCACCTCCATCCTCACCCTCATATTGATTTACTCTTGTCCACCTACAGGAATTTCCCCAACATGGCACGGCTCTTCATCAATCCAGCAGAAAAAATTGCACTTCCACCCTTTCTATGAACACAAACAATTAAACCCTAAATCAGTTGTAGGGAAAACAAGATAATCACAAATAAACCCTAAATCACAAAAACCCCTAAATCACAAATACCCTAAATTTCACAGAAATTGAACTACACGGGTAATCAATTGCAAAGCTTACCCTGTACTTCCCACAACCAGCAAACCTTCTTCCAGGGTTATCCTTTGTCCTCGACGTATGTATGGCTGCTGCAACTCCACAGAAGCAGTACAACTCGTCGATCTTCATTTTCTTCAACCCAGACCTTGTCTCCTTTGACTGTTGTTTCATCGAACTACACCCTTCGACCCAATCCTTCTTCTTCTATCTGCAACCCTCACTCCTGCTCGTCGTCGTCGGCTTCGTCTCCTGTCTGAGACAGAAAGAGAAGGTTGCTGGTCGTGGGTGTTAGAGAAGAAGAAGAGATAGGAGGGTAAATTCGTCTTTCCGCATCACTTAGTGGCACATGCGAGGCACGTGCCAGCCTTTTCAGTCCAAAAACTGACGCCGTAAGGGGTTGGGTACTTATTTGAAACTAAATTGAAAGTTAGGGTAGTGGGATGCAACTAACTTTCGTTAGGGTAGTGGGTTGGAATTTAACTTTTTTTAGGGTAATGGGATGAAGTTTACCCTTAATACAATGATATTTTTATTATTATTTTGTAAAATGTTAGTTGAAGGAGTAAACGACTCTTTCTAAGAGTATCCACAACCATCTCACCGACAGCTGGCGAGGAGGATTAAAAAATGTATTTTTTTTCCTTCCCAGCCAACTCACCGCCTGCGCAAGCTGTAATGACGTTTTTTTTTCTCGGCGGGGAGACGCCGGCGGTAAAGAAAAAATATTTTAATGTTTTGTTTTTATGTAAATCATCAAATTATATACTATATGTAAAAACAACAAGTACTGAAATAAAAAAAAGCGTAAATAAATAACAAAACAAGCCCTTAAATAAAAGTGCTTTCCCCCTTTTTTCTCTCAAAAAATCACGCCTCTCTGACCTAGCCGCCTCATTCTTCTTCCTCACCGGCGTCGGCCATGGCTCTCGCCGGTGAGGACCCTCTCTCTCCTGCCTCTTCCCCATTTGTTCTTCTTCGTTTCCCCCTCCCCTGTTTCTCCTCTGGTTATCGAAGCTTCAGAGCTTTTTTCGTGTCGGCGTGTTGTTGTTCGACGTCGGAAAGTCTGTTGCTCGGAGACCTCGACAATGCTGGTGTTCGCAGGAGCTTTGTCGGGTGCTCCTCTGCTGTTGTTCGTCCGACCGGTTGTGGTCGCCGGAAGTCAGCCGTTTCCGATGGTGGCTCGGTGGAGTCCCCCTTCCTTCTCTGTTGTGATCGCTTGCCATTGCTTTTGTGGTCGTGGTGTAGATCTGAAGTCCCTGTTGGTTACCAAACTTGTGCCTCGGAAGTTCTGCTCCGGCGTGTCGAACAGGCATTGGCGGCGGGTTGCTCTGGGTTGGTTCTAGTTCCGGGTAGGTCAACTGGCCGGGCTTGGGCCAGTTTGTGGGTCGGGCCGGGTTAGGCTTTCTGCTGAAGGGCCGGGTCGGGTCCACAGGTTCTGCTGATGGGCAGGGTCAAGTCTGCTTATGGGCCGGGTCTACTGATGGGTCGGGTCGGGCAGTTTCTTCTAATGGGCCTGCTTTGTTGTTGTGGGTTGAGTCTGGTTTGGGCCGGGATATTTTTGAATCGGGTCAGCAACTCCTCATTCCACCAAGACGCTTATCGGTTCGTTTAGCCGGTTTGTTCACGTGTGCCTTCTCTCCCTTTACCTGCTCCATGTCGGGTTGGAAAGAGACTCGGTCGTCTCTCTGCTCAGGTTATTTCCCCCCCCCCCCTTTTCTTTAGTTGTTTGGTGTTGTTCGGCGATCGGTTGTTCTCTTGTTGGGTGGAGCGTTTCTGGGTGTTCGAGTCCTATTTTTTGGGACTCTCCAGCGAAAGTGGAGTGTGTGGGTGCGCGTGACAATTTTTTGTTCATGGTTAGAAGGATTGCTTTGGTCGTCTGGTGGTCTCCGTCAAGCTTGTCTCGGGTGGTAGCTTTGGTTTCAGTTTTTTCTGGGTTGGGGTCGGTTTGTACTCAGTATAATTACAGGCCTTCTCCTTTGGGTCCTCGCATGATGTTGGCCGGTGAGGGGTTACCAGTCCCGGTATCAGAACGCTCGCTCGACAGCCTCAGTCTCTAGATTCTGTTCCTTATGGCTACTATTTACCCAGAGTCTTAGTTTGTTCAGTGCGGCCGTTGGTGTGGCGTTGCCCCTCTCTGCAGCGGTTGGTGACAGTTTGGTCTGGATATGTGTTGGCCAGAGCTCGGTATAATTACAGGCCTTTCCCTTAGGGTCATCGCTTGGTGTTGGCCGACGAGGGGATACCGTTCTCGGTTTAGGAACGCTCAGCTTGTGTTCCAGCATCGGATTTCTGGATCGTTTGTGCGACTGCTTGCTTGGAGGTCTGAGCTCGTACTCGGTAGACTTACTGGTCCTCCCCCTTTGAGCCTGTTCTCGGTGTTGACCCGAATTGGGTTATGGTGGACTGAGTTCGAGCTCCATCGTCTTGTTTCGGTTCATCTGCTTCACTGCTGGAAGCCCTACCTTTTTGTGCTTCATGTTGGTTATATCTGGATTTTTAGATCTTTGTTTGTCTTTCTTTGCGCTTCATGGTTGTTAAATTTGGGTATTAGACCCGGTTTTTATGTTTGTTGGCTTCCTGCGTGAAGCGGAGTGTGTTTCATCTTCTGATTTCCTTTGTTTGTTGGCTTCTTGTGTGAAGCTTGGTGGTTCCCTTTGGGTTGGGATTCTTTGGTTGGTTTGCCCTTGTGTTTGTCCTTGTATCCTTGTAACTCCTCTTTATCCTCTAAAGATGTTTAATTTAAATTTGCTTTGCTGATAAAAAAAAGTCCTTAAATAAAATGATACAAATAAGCATAAACAACACATATAAGAGTACCAGAAATGAGTTGAAGAACAAACTACTAAAAGAAGAAGAACAAGAACTGAATGAACTAAAACTGAAGTTAAAACATAATGAACGATAATAGAAGCTAGGCGTCTCCAAATTTATTCCAAATGTGTTCGACGAGATTCCTTCAACCGGTAATGTATGCGTTCATTTTGCATCCTCGCAGTGTTTCCAAGTATGACATGGGTCGGGACGAAGCCTACTCGTGCAATATGTGGTTGACTTGGCCCACCTTCATCTGTTTGTTCAAGGTAGCCGTCGTAGGTATGACGTTCAGCCTCAACTATCATATTGTGCAATATAATGCATGCATTCATTACCAAACCGATGTACTAGGGAAGCCACAAGCGGCTCGTCGCTTGATATGTGGTAGAGAAGAAACCCACTCCCAACTATAAGCTTTGCTATGGATTTTGGAGAATAAAGTTGCTGCATCAAGATCAACATTGTTGAAAATTTTATCATTTCTAGCTAGCCAAACCAGCCACCAAGCTAGTTTAAGAATATTTTCCCAAAATATTCTGAATTTGTTTGAAACCAGTTAGAACCATGAACTGAACAATTGCTTTAAATCTCCAGAAATGGCCCAAAATAGAAGTAATAAATGTGTTGTATCTTCAAGATCCCAAGAGCAAGATGGGTAGATTAACTCTTGAAATGATAATTCCATTACCATAGCTTCAAGGAAGCATTTAGATGGGATTGCTTCCATACAAGCTAGCCAACAAAAAGCATTAATCTTTGGAGGAACACCTGCATTCCATAGGTTTTTTGTCCAGTGTGGATCCTGGATGCCTCGTGATGCAAGAAATGAGTACATCCTTCTGACAGAGAAACCTTTTTCATCAAGACACCATGAATGGATATCATCATTCAAATTTGGGACTATAACAAAGAGTATGGAGGTAAATAAGTATCATTCTTGCAGTTCCCAACCTCTAGGGTCTCTCTTAAGCCTTAACTCCCATGAATCATCATCCCATAGCTCAGCTATTAAGTCTAATTTACAGTTAGCAAGCAGATACATTCTTCGAAATAAATCTTTGAAGCTTGACTGTCCCCACCAAATATCAATCCATAAATGAATTTTATTACCTCTGCCTAGCCTCCAAAGAAAGCCCTTAACGCTGAAAGTTTCTCTGAACCTGTGATCATTATACAAGAGTAGGATTTGATTCATGAAGCTGGGAACTCCCACTTCAGTAAATTTAGAAAGATCCCATTCATTTAGAGTCCACCCATATCTTGCACAAATTACTTGTTTCCAGAGAGCATTGTCTTCTAATGCAAACCTCCACCACCATTTTGCTAGGAGGGATAAATTCATATTTGATAAGCTTTTAATCCCAAGTCCACCTTGTTCTTTGAATTTGCACACCTTTAACTAACTGACTTTCCAGAAGACTCTTGAGAGAGAGGAACCATACCATAGAAATCTTCTTTTCCATTTTTCACAAGTCTTGATCACACCTTTTGGAGCTTTTAAGATAGAGAAATAATATAGTGGGAATGCACCCAAAGTTGACTTTATGAGGGTTACTCTTCCACCAAATGATAATTGCTTTGCCTGCCAAAGACTCAAGGCTTTTCTGAATTTTTCCACTATAGGTTTCCAAGTGCTTGATCTTCTAGGATTCGATCCCAAAGAATACCCAAGATAGGTTAAAGGTAATGAGCCTATAGAGCAATCCAGTGAAATTGTTAGTAGATCATCTTCATGTTCTAAAATATTAAAAGGCATCAGTATTGATTTGTCATAATTCACATTGAGCCTTGTTGCTAGATAGAACATGGAAAGAGCATCCTTGAGATTTTCAGCCCCTTGATTTGATGCCTTGAGGAAGAAGATTGTATCATATGCATGTTGTAAGTGTGAGATTATTGGGCCTAATAAACCTAATTGTATTCCTAAGAAATGTTGATCAAATAAAGCATCTTTATAATTTGATTCAGTTTTCAGCAACTATAACAAACAAGAGTGGGGATAAGGCACACCCTTGTCTCAAACCTCTCATCATCTGAAAATCATAGCTTGGAGAACCATTAATAAGAACTACGACTGAGTCTCTAAGGCAAGAGGAGATCCACATTCTCCACAATAGACCAAAACTCATCCTTGTTAGAATTTCCATAAGGAATGGCCAACTAACCTTATCAAAAGCCTTTTCAAAATCAGCTTTAAACATAAAGGTTTTTGCTTTGATTTCTTGAGATGATAAATTACTTCAAAAGCCACAATAATGCCATCCATAATCTGCCTACCAGAGATAAAACCAGCTTGTTCAAAGCCTACAAGCTTCCCAACAACATCTTTGAGTCTGATGGCCAACAATTTTGAGAGTATTTTGTATGGACCTCCCATAAGACTAACAGGTTTGTAGTCATGAAATGTCAGAGGAGCTTCATTTTTAGGAATTAAGGTGATGAAGGATGAATTCAGGCCTTTTCCAATATGTGTTGAGTAATGGAAATGTGTAAAAAAAAATTGATAAGATCGGCTTTGATCATAGACCAACAGACCTGGAAAAATTTGAGAGTAAAGCCATCTGGACCTGTGGCCTTGTCCCCAGCACAAGCCATCACTGCTTTGAGTATTTCATCTTCCAAGAAAGGCCTTTGAAGCCATTGAGCCTGATCACCAGATAATGACTTGAATTGTAACCCTCCCAAGTCTATAGAAGAAGGGAAAGTCCCATGAAACCTGGAGCTGAAGTGTTATGCTGCAACAATTTTTATTTGCACTGGATCAATAACCTTTTCAGAGGGTTTCTCTTGTGTTTCCGGTCACTTTCGTGATTGGGTCTCGCCGGAATACGGTGCAGGCCGCCGGCGAGTGCACTGGGCATTAATTCCTTTTGAATCCCTTTGTCTTTTTGTTAGGTTTTGGTGGAGGTGTATTTCCAGATTTGGACTAGAGCTATGGTTGTCTCGGGAAGTTGGAAGTTATCAGTTCATCTTGTGCTTAACGGTAGTCAAATTCGGTTTTTAGGCCTGTTTTAAAACAAATTAGAGCTTAAAAGTTGATAAATCTGGCTTATAGGCCTTTATCCTTTGTTGTTGTAATCGGTTTGTTTCTCTTGTGGCTGGTTTGTTGTTGTTTGGTTGTCTTTCCCTCAGTCTGTTGAGGATGTTCATGTGCTTCCGATTAGAGAGGAACACTTTCTTTATACTTCATTGCACCCCTGCTCTTCAATTCGAATAGTAGGTTTTATATACTGTTTTCCTGATAATAAAAAAAAAAGCAAAACACCATCACCATCACTCAGAATCTGAGAAATTATTTTTTGAGTGCCTTTGAAATTTTCTAATCTGTGGAAGTATTTTGATCCTTTATCACCCTCTGCAAACCATTTTTTCCTGGCTTTTTGACTCCAAAGCTTTGATACTTGCCTTGTTTTTGTGATTAATTCAGCTCTTAGAGCACCTCTTTCTAATCATTCAGCTGATGAAAGATCCCTTGATTCTACTAATGCTTCTGATTTGTCAATGTTAATTTTGGGTAATGCTATAGAGGTTTATAGATTACCAAACACCTCAGAGTTCCAGATTTTGAGATCCTCTTTTAGCACTTTCAGTTTTTTCCAAAGGACATAGTGTGGCAAATATGTAATTACATATGAAGATCAAAAAAGTTCCACTACTTGCAGGAATCTGTGATCTTCAATCCAAATGTTTAGAAACATGAAAGGTTTAGGCCCCCAATCAATTGTGGGATTGGATAAAGTGATTGGCCTATGGTCAGAGATACATCTAGGCAGGCAGGCTTGTGTTAAGCCAGGAAAGCAAGAGAGGAAATCACTTGAGATCAAGAACTTGTCAAGCCTAAAAGAAATTGATCTATGACCAAACCAAGTGAAATTTCCACCAAATATAGGTAAGTCCAATAGATCCAGAGCATTTATAAAATTCTAAAAGGAAGATCTATCCTAATCAATTGGTCTTTGATTGACCCTTTCCCCTACTGAATCAGTTGAGTTAAAATCATCACCAAGCAGGACTAAAGTATGAGGCTGTAGAGAATTAATCTCCAATTCCAATTCCTTCCAAAGAACTCTTCTATCTAGTAGTGGGTTGGGAGCATAAACATTAATAAGGCAACAGTTCCAATTAAGAGAGACCATCTTACCAAACCAGATCAAGGCTCCATCCAAGTTTTTTGTATTGTGTACCACAAATTTAGTTGTCTTCCAACAGGTGATGATGCCCCCTATACTTCCAATGGCTGGTAGAGCAGCCAATTCCCAACCCCAACCTAACCCACATGATCTACGGAAAGAAGCTGGGACTTTATCTAATTTTGATTCTTGTATAAAAAGTAACTGTGGAAATTGCTTACGCAACACGTCAGATAATGTTCTCCTCTTTTGTGAGGATAGATACCTCTCAAGTTCCAAGAGAGGACTTTCATGCTTGAATTAATTCAAAGGAGGGAAGGTAGACAAATTATCTACATGTAGATCAGTCTCAAAGTCTTCATCCAAATCAACATAGTCATCTCCATTGTCTGCATCTAGGGTTATTTACGATTTGGTACCCAAATGTTTCGTCCACGAACGATATGGTACCCTTATGAATTTTTTTCCCAATTTGGTACCCAAATGTTTCGTCCACGAACGATTTCGGTTAATGGGGTTAAAAAACTAATAAATATTTTTTTTATTTTCGTCCACGAACCATTTTTTTTATTTCTCTAATAAATATTTTTTTTTCATAATATTTTTAATCATTTTTTATGTAACATTTTTTTGTAATTTCATTTTTAATAAAAAAAAACTAATTTATTCCTAATTCAATTTTTTTATAAAATTTTAATAACCAAAAAATTGTTACTCTTCGATTTCTGATTTCATTTGTTTATAAAATTTTAATTCAAAAAATAAACCTAACGCTTCTTCTTCTTCTTCTTCTTCTTCTTCTTCTTCGTTCTTCCTAGAGATTTGACTCAACACATCCCTTTGAATAAATCCATACACATCGACACATTCAAACACATGAACACCTTTTAATGAATCAAATACGAAAAAAATTCCTCAAATTTGATTTCAATCAACACGTGAACAATGAATAGAAATATGAACATCAAAATCCATAATCCAACAAACCCCAAATTCAAACCCTAAAATCAAATCCCCTAACCCAAATCAATTTTTGGGGTTGAAGCTCGCGATGAACCTCGCGGTCGTGGTCTAAACCTCGCATTGAACCCTCGTCGGCGATTGAAGCTTCTGCAGATGAAGGATACCCCTCCTGACGATCTCCGGCCAACTCGATACTCATAGACTGTACCTCTTCTTTCTCCATGGATGGAGGATACAAAACCGAAGGGCGATTTGTAGATCTGGCCCAACGACGCAGATTTGCGGGTGAACTCGAGCTCTCCTCCGGCGACGCAGCTGCGACCATATCTGCACCTGAACACGAGCTCGCCGTCGTCGTTGTCGCTAGCCAGAGAAGGTTGCAGAGAGGGTCTCCGTCTTCTCTTCTCCGGTCCTCGCCTTTGAGCACGAACCCACGACCAAGAGCACGTCCTTGTTGCGCTAGAGCTCGAATTTCGGCTGGAGAATACGATGAACATCGAGGTAGGCAGTAGAGAGATGAATATAGACACGAAGAGTTTTTTCAGATCTGAATATGTGTGTGGTTTGAGAATTGTAATTTGGTAAAGTAGGTTTAGGTTCAGATCTGAATTGTAATAGATAATAAAGGTTTAGGTTTTTTAAAAATAATAAAGTTTTAATATATTATAATGAGGGTAAAATAGTAATTTTGTCCATCAAATTTATAAGCTTAAAATAAGAAAGGGTAAAATCGTCATTTCACACCCCACTTAACTACACATGACTAAATTAGAGGAATATTCCATTAGTTTTCTAACGGAATATGCCACTTCCGTCCGTGGACAATTCATTTGGGGTACTAAATCGGTCATTTGAAACATATGGGTACCATATCGTTCGTGGACGAAACATTTGGGTACCAAATCGTAAATAACCCCTGCATCTAATTGGACTCTTTTAAATCTATCATCTTCAATGGCTCCCAACTGATGTAGAATTAGTTCCTCATTGACTTTAGCTTTGATGCCTATGGATTTGCCAAAGTTCCAAGATTTTGTGGCTTCTGAAAGATGTAACTGAGTGTTTTCAGCAGGAAATGGAAGATTAGTAACTTTTGATCCTTCCTTTGCTGTTGACCTAGTTTCATAACCATGAGGGGAGGGTTGTTTGGTAATTATTTTTTGATTTTGAATATTAAAGAGTTGTGCTTTGATGAGTTTTGGCTCCTAATCCCATACTTTGTTTATCCTCCAAAATGTGAGCTTGAATGGATGGATTGAGGTTGTGAGCTGACAGGGCTTGTGGGGAGGGTACAACTAAACTACTATTTAAATCCTCTAATCCTTGAGCGAGTGGATGAGCTGAAGCCAAAGGAGTAATAATCTCAGTAGCATTTAATGCTTCTTTAGTTTCCAATGAAGTTAAGTTTCCAGAATCTGGGGTTGCTACATAGTGGGCCTTACCTAGCAATAAATGAGAAGGGTCCCCTTTTGTCCTTGCAATGTCAGAAGGTAATTGGCTTGGATGTTGGGGTGGTTGGGGAGTAACTAAATCATTTACTCCAAAGAGAACACTATTCTCCACAAGACTATTTGGCAGGGACAAACATTCTTCTGAGGGAGTGTTCTGCTGACTCATTGCAGGAAGATTAATGGCAGCACTTAAATTTGAATGAGAGGAAAATTAGGGGCCTCAATAACTACAACTTTCAATGAACAATCTTCTTCATGATAAGTGTCCAGAACTAATTCCTTACTGAGATTCTGAGAGATGGGCTGAGGTTGTTCTTGAACTGTGAGAAGTTTAACTGTGGCAATCACAACTTGATTTTCCTTATCTGGTTGTATGTTGATCTCCAAGATGGGTACTGATAAATGAGGCACTGACTGTTCCAACAAATACTTTGGTGCTCCATCCTCTTCAGAATGGATTTCATCTACTAAATGAACTGCCACTACTGAGGTGTTTTCCTCAAGAGTATCAACTTGAGGTGTTGGGGTCTTGATTATTCCAGAAGAATCTGAGAAGTTTCCTGAGACTAATGGAGGTGATATGGAGGGATCTGAATCTGAGAATGAGTGATCATCATCACTGGAGCTTGAATATGAGTAAAACTATTCTCCCATAATATTAGGCACCTCAGCAATATTCACAGATGAAACTAGAACTCTGCATAATTGATTCCCAAGATGCACATGAACTTCTTTTACCACTTTTGTCAAGATATATGAGTGAATTAGTACATATTCCACATCTACAAATATCCCAACCTTCGTTTGAGGGTGAGTATGAATATAGGTTCCAAACTGGTTGATGCAAACTTCAAAAGTTTCATCACACCAACCTTGAAAGTGGATTTCTTGTATTGCTAACCAAGAGAAGTGTCCTCCTTTTCCACACAAAGATTGATTATCTAGGATGAAGGTGAGCCAATTATGTAAAAATGAACCTTCATCCTTCATCATTTCACTATCAAACAAGGGATCAAGGCAATGCACCATGATCACCTTGTTCCCTAGAGCTTTAACCTGAACCTCACAGACTCCTTGAAGTGCAATATCTCTCATAATAGACAGAGTTGAGTGAGTGTTATGAGTTATATCCGGATGACACTTTTGGATGAAAGATCGTTAATCAGATACAATGGGGCCTCTGAGGCGTATATCAGTTGAATAAAGATCATCTTGTACAGGTTGTGAAGTGGGAGCAAGTAGAAAAATTGGTCTGGATCTAACTTTAATTACAAACGGCTTGTGTCCATCAATAATGAAGCCATTGAAGCGATAAATAGCCTCTTGGAGATTTTCAACATGCAAGAAATTACAAAAACCAAAAAACCTTCCCTTTGAATTTGGCCTGACTGCAACATGAGTTGAAGTGATCCATTTAATAATTGAGAAAAGCTTTTTGAGCCACGTACCTGAGGCGTATTTAGGGATATTGTGCACAAAGGCCACATACTGAGCTGCTGCTTCTTCCAAAGGCATACTTGGGTCTGAAGAGTGGACATTCGAATGCCTTATGAGATTCCCTTTAGTCTGACCCAAATTTTCTCTATTCTCCTGATTTCCTTGAAGTCTACTCATATTCTCAAAGCTAGGGGAGGGAAACCCATAGATGAGGATGCTTGATGTTGTATCTTTTGCTTTTGCTTGGGAAATGGATTGAGTTGCCTCCAACTTCCATCTTTTCTCGTTCAAAAGTACATATGCTTTTCTTCAAAAAGATTTATTCCTTCATACCTTTCAGTGATGTAATGCCCGTCCTCCGATGAGGTTGGAGAGATTTCTTGGCCTGCCTGACCAAGATCAGACAAGATCGTGTCGAATGAGCTTTGATCTTTTTGGGCTTGAGTTTGAGATCTGTTAGGAGTTGTGATGGATGGTGGTAGAAGATGAGGTTGTGTCGGGGTTGTTGCTGATCTGTTGGATTGGGTAGTTGTTCCTTCCGGCAAAAGGTCAAAGTCCGGCGAGCCACAGAGCTCTTCTAGAGAGAGCATTTTTTTAAAATCCTCTAGTTCCTCTCTAGACCAGACATGCTAGCCGCGTTTAGTGTTGCAAAGAAAATCAGCTCAAGCAAGGGTTGGTTTTTTCTTGTGATGGAACTTGTTGTAATGTAATACGGACAACGGAGCATGTTTCACGAGATCATGCGTCACCTCGCCGATGCTTCTAACCAAATCAGATTGTTCTGACCTTTGAAGATCATTGACGGATCAATCTCCATTATCGCTCGCCAAAATAACCGTGCAATATGCTTCATACAATAGAAGCCGAGAGGAGGTGTTTTGGTGATCTCTTATTTGAGAGAGGAGTTATATGTGTTAATGAATTATCTAATTTATTTATTTTTGAAATGGGTAACCGGAGAATTGCATTAATACCCAAAGGTAATCAAACAAGATAGGGTGTGACCGCCCCGGGTTCCAGATGTATATCCGAGCCGACCGTAGCAGGCCCAGCGCTCATGGACCCATAATTATAGCCTACTTGACATCGAAGGCAAAAACTCAAGACTACTCTTTACCAACGTCTCAAAACAACGAGACATAAAGAAAAGCAAAGTCCTATAAACCAACATAACCAAAGACTTATTCGATCTAAGAAGAAATACAAAGCAGACCTAATAGCTGAACGTAGTGCCTTGAATGCGGATTTCTCGGGACTCCCCAGCACTGGTGGTTCCGGGTCTGTGGGTATAGTCCGTAGACGGACCCTCCCACCCCCGCCGGGTCTTCTCATTCTTCCGAAGGAGGCTGAGACGCCTCTGCCTGTGGACCCCGGACCAGAACGACGGCATGAAATATGCCGAGGTCCTCATGTTGCATCATGTCGACGTCCCGTGGACGATCCCTTCGCCTGGGGTGCTGGCGGCGAGCTTTGCCCCGTCGTCGACCCAAGTGAACGGGAAGAGGGTGACGCCACGGCAACGATGATCCGTCGGTGATGATCTGTCGGTGACGACGGTTCCCTATCAGGGTTAGGGGTCTTGGAGATCGGATTGATGACTATGATGAGACATGGAGCAGGCCGGGACTGAGGAGAGGCGATGAATGGCCAGCTTGATTCAAGAAAGAGAACCGACGTCGATCAGAAATCGCGACGATAAGAATCGAACCCCAAAGAGTAGACGGAGAGTTTGGAAGCAGGGGCTTCAATGGAAGAAGCATGGAGCTTCAATGGTGGCTGCAATGGGGCGAGAGAGAAAAAAAAATTAAGTTTTGAAATCCAATATTGATTTTCTTTTTATCATAACTCTTTTTGTTTTGAGTAAATTTTGTTTTTTGTATTAGTTTGATTTATAGTGACGCATTTTCTTTCGGTTTAGGCCTTTACATACACCCATTTCTTCTTCGATGTGATCATCCGATTCCGATTCTACTTGAGGTTTTCTGTTCTCTCTTCTCCCACCGTGCTTCTCCTCCGTGGAGGTTCAGGTTTGTGTTTGTTTCATTCATCGTCTCTGCTTGAAATTTCATTTTCACACTCCATCATTTGATTCGTCCACAACTGATTGATGCATCCATGAATTCAATTCGTCTTCAATCTGATCCTCTGATTCAAATTCTGTATCAGTTTTTTGTTTACTCTCTCTTTACCCGTCGTGCTTCTCCTCCTCCGTGGAGGTTCAGGTTCAGGTTTGTGTTTGTTTCATTTCATCGTCTTTGCTTGCAATTGCATTCGAGTCATCCACAACTCAAGTGATTGATGCATTCATGAATTCAATACACTTCCTGTTATACATTCAGATTACACGTTGGTGTTGCCACAATGTTGCAGTGGATGGGTGGTTCCAGGCGCAAAGTCACTTCTGTAAGCATATATATATATATATATATATATATGTGTGTGTGTGTGTGTGTGTGTATATTTTCATATTGTCACTCCCAATTTCAATGTATTACTCAATTCCATTTGCAGACCTAACGATTTCATCTCTGAACCTTATCACCATTTTTTTTTGGTCACTAACAATCACATTGTTCTTTGCCTCCACTGCCCAATTATTCAGTCCAGAAACTCCCCGCACAAAAGGTAAATGTATTCGCCTTACTTGTCTTTATTCGTCAATTCCATTATGCATCTCTTATACCAACCCTCTCATATTTATCATTAACATCTGGCTACTTCTTGCATTTCTAAGGCAAAAGCAATACTTTGAGCAAAGGAAACGACAGCAGCAGAAGGCAGCTGAATTACAAGGTAGTGCAGATGGAGCCAGCCTATCTGGGCAGCATCAGAAAGAACATAGATCACTGGATATTCTCAGTCTGTTAAATGGTATAATCCCTGCATTCCCCTTTATTTTAACGATTTATCTCAACTGGCTTCTCATGTTGAACCTTCTCTTTTAAGTGCAAGTATGTGTAATATATTTTATAGCATTAGGTCTAGAGAGACGTATTCTGATGAAGTTGCTTGTACAGTTAAAGCTGATGATAGAGCAATGTCATGCCCTGCAGTCAAAAGTAAGCATTGCTTTGGCTTGTTATGAAATAGTTACTTTTTTCCAATCACCAGTTCAACTGATTATCCTTCTTTTCCATACAAGGAAAGGAAAATGTAGTGCTAAATGCTCCAGCGGTGAAAGACTATAGCACAGAGCATGAGCTCACTTTCAACAATGTCGCTCCTATGAACTTAGTTGATCATGAAGAGGCTGGTAAGACTCTGTGACTTATGCCTAGTATGAGTTAATCATTTTATTTGAAATTATCTGTAAGTTATGCATAATACGATATGTGACCTGGTTTCTTTTGAAATGTGTTAGTCAACTGTGAGATTCTTTATCTATGATGGACCAGGTACTCCATCTCCGTATCACATGGAGACTGGACCCCCAAACAAGTGTGTGCCTTGACAACTTTTGCCAGATATGCCTTTCTTAATCCATTTATTAACTCATTATTTGTACTTGTAACCGTAGTAGTGGACTTTTACCATCTTCACATCACACATGGACATTATCTTGTTAGCTGGGTTATCATGATTTGGACACCTGCATAGTTACTTTTCTCTATCGATGTCCCTATTTGTATGATTATTATTCATTGCAAGAGTGTATATTTTACTATTTAAGTACTGATGCTTTTAATCTCCTCATAGGATTTTATCCAGAGACCCTGACTGTCACATAAATTCGTCTAAAGGAATTGATAATAAATCGGATTGCTTCAGGACACCTAGAGAGCAGCGTAAGTTTCAAGCATTTGTGGATGGGCATGCATATTTTATTGTACTCCCAGTCTTTATTTGATCTCGTACTGTGAATATATACAATGCTTGCAGTAAGCCACAGTAAGTCAATCTGTTTGCATTTAGTATTATTAGATACGTGAAAATTTATTTTCATCGGATATTTTTTCATTATTTGATTCCAGATTTTTCTGTTCTCGATTTGGTCAATGATGATGGACCTAGTGGTATGCCAGAAGAAGTTACAGGACACGAACCTCATGTTGCATTTGCAGTTGAAGGTAAGGACTTTCGGATGGGAAACACCTTTTGGCTTGAGGGTTCAGTATTTGTGGAACACCTTCACTTGTAAAGTTTACAAGTCATCCTAAACGTTTTTTCTTTTAATTCATCTTTGTTAACCTAGTCCTTCTCCAAGCACTGTGAACTTCCCTGCTATTTAATATTCTCTTCGACATGAAGATCATGGGGGCTTGTTGTGGAAACAAAGTACGAACCCTTAACCATTCCTAAAAAGTAAATGGGACACTTATTTTCGGAAGGAGAAATATGGTAAAACAGGCTTCTCCATCCATTGAGAATTGTATGGCTTAACAACCTCACTCGTCTAAAAGAACTTACTATTTTTCGAGTGCTTACTTCCCTAATTGCTTATCAGTTCACATGTTATATTCTGTAGTGCAGCAGTTTAAATTATAAAAACAGTACTCCTTCCATTCCAAAATAAGTGTCTTGTTTGATAATATGGAAAAACTAAGATATAGTTAAGTTAGTGCTTGACTTTCCCAGTATGCTCCCATGTGGTCCCTCTTGCTAAGAAGATACCCAGTAAAAACTAACTCATCCAAGGACATGATTGGTTATTTATGGATAATTCACTTCCCCTGAAGCAAAGTTGACACTTATTTTGGGACATCCCTTTTAGGGAAGTAGGACACATACAGAGAGTATGAATTATTATCTCTAAAATTCGCTCTTCCCCATCAGGTTTAGGTAAAGTGGGATCGGAAACACCAGTTCATTCACCGCAGCAACCTGGCAGGTAAGGGGAATGCATACAGGTTTCAGAATTTATCCCTAGCCCCAACAAGACTCCTAATTCTTCATGTCCTAAAACTATATATTACCTCACTGAATCAATTTTCTATTCATTATTCCAGTCCTACCTGCACCACCTCTATTTATCCTTGTACAACCTGTTTGTGTTGTTATCACATAACTATGAAGCTATCGTTTGAATGTTTTGACTGTTGTAGTTACATCATTAACTTAAGTACCATAAGCACACAGAAGCCTTTAGATTTTGTCCTAAATATTATTTACTTTTATGTGATTATAGAGCCTTTCCCTATGGTTGCTCCTCATCATCAAATGGTGCAATGAAACCTAACTCATTAAAGAATCTTGACAATGTGATGGATGAGCTGGAACTTCAAGTGGTGAGGCCATTACCTAATGTTGTTCTATTTATTGATATTAAATTGCTCTACTTGCAACTCATTATTGTGCTATGGCAATAGGTTTATATAGGCTACCCTGCATAGAAGCTACAAAGAACAATTTATTCAAGTACCTATAGGAGAGCTCGTACCACTATCCAATATAAGATTATAGTGTATTACTTTATAGAATTGTCTTATTCAAAATAAAACATCTTATGTCCCGATAAACTCAATCGAATAGCCATTTTCCCAAGAAGCTATGCTAATTGAACCTGTTTATGGCTTATATTGACTGAAGTGAATATTAGTAGTAGCAGAGCTCACTTTATTGCTTTATTGTTGAATGTAGACTGAGACTAATTCATGTTTTGTGCTAAATTCAGAATGGAATGATTCAGAATATTGATATGACACTCGGTGTAAGTTCTTTTGACTGCTCAATGAATGGAACGGATCCATCTAACAATCTAAGGCAGAAATCATCGACTGCAAAAAGCAGCAAGCGATATGATTGTCATGGTTACCGAACAAAGAGTTCCTTCTATGACAGCTACAACATTGCCAGCAACGATGAGGATGTATGGGAAGGTATACTTCAGTTTCATTGGTCTCTTTTATTGAGATCTTATCATTCTTTCCCCTTTTGGATATCACAAATCTGTGTTATCTTATGCCTTCAAATGTCCTTTATTATCTGTTACTATTGTTCATTACATGTTTGAAGATTCTATGTTTCTATTCGCTTCCTTGTATACCATTTGTCTAAGATCCTCAAGTATATCGATGAAGATAAAAAAAAATCTTTGGACTTGATGTGAGTAAGGCATTATCCCACAGTTTATTATTGGGGTAACCCTGTTTCCTAACCCTATTTGAGCTTTGTTTTTCAATTCCTAACCTAGGTTTACCTTTGGTGACATTTCTCAACTGTCACCTTTGTAGAAAATATCAAAAATCGTCAAAACTGACGATTCCTTTAGTTTTTTTCCTACGTGTCGTCACGGTGAAGTGACACGTGGCAAAAAAAACTAACGGAATCGTCAAAATAAACGGTAAACGATACTTTCTGCAAAAAATTGAAAGGTGACAGTTGGGAAATGTCACCAAAGGTAAACCTAGGTTAGGAATTGAAAAACAAAGCTCAAATGGGGTTAGGAAACAGGGTTTCCCCTTTATTATTCTGTTACAAGTTATTGACTACAGTGGATGACATTGAGTGGAAAATATGATATCTGTTGTCAATGACTTTTTGCTACATAGCTGGAGTATAGATCATATGATTTATCTTTTTCTTATGTCGATTAACCCTATTTTCTTAATGCCCACCAGCTAGTTCTAGCATCCTGGATGACAAAGTCCCTGAGGAGGGGTATGACCTATCTTGGAAAAACTGGTCATATCAAATACATGGCATGTCTCCTGACCCTCTGAAGTATAAAGACTATGAGATGTTGGATTATAGTTTTGAAGGCCCTTTACTAAAGAAAAGGTGGTCTTTCAATATAAATTTTTTATTCCTTATTCTGACAAATGATGTTGTGCGACTTCCTGATGACGCCACTCTCTCTCTCTCCCTCCAGGAATGATGCAAAAGCAACAGATGGGTTCAAAATGTCAGGTACTCTCCATCTCATTGATTATGGACAAGTACATCTGTCAGTTGTGTAGTTTAGCTCCTTAAACACTGATGCCATAGAGGTTCATGGTTCTTGCCGTTTGTTTATTTTTCTTAAGTCAATTCTGCCGGCTTAAAGTGACTCAGTTCAGTTACGTGCTGATTATGCCTCCCTTTATTCGTACATTAAAATAAGCTTATGATGAAGCCTTGTGACTCAGTTCCAGTTTATTGCTCCCTCCTTCCCACAATGAGTGTGGCATTCATGTTTTTAGGAATGATTAAGGATGAGTTAAGTTATACCTTGCTTTCCCCAAATGTCTTCATGTGATAACCCACTAAGTGGTGTAACTAACTAACTAATGAGAAGGATAATATTAATATTACATTGGTCCTTTAACTCTATAGTTGCAGACAATTATTGGGCCCCTCATGTAGTGTAGTTAATAGGGTTTAGTTCCTTTATAAATATGTCTTTGGGATTGAAGAGGGATAATGTCACAGTAAGATACAGTATTCTTCAGTTCTTTTGGTTCCAGTTCAGTTCCTCTGCATTAGCTGGCCGTTTCGTTGGAAAGGCCACTCTAATACCCTAATTACACAATGCTATAATTTTCTTTTTCATTTCATCATTGTTCTAACTCTGAGATGAAGCATGTAATGATAGAGAATCCATGTTTATTTTGTGCTGGTATTTTCCTTTATACCTATTTTATTTTCCTTGTCATTGGTTACCAGAGCCTCAAGCACCATATTCCCAATACCATGTAGCCGGAGATTATTATAACAGCAATGCTTCTAACATGGCAAGGTAATGTCAAGTTCTGTTTTGTACATGGATAGCTTAATTTTTATCTTTGTAATTGATAATTTATTTCTCCTTTCATGGTGGTAGACCTCCCAGTGAACCATGGAAATTTGATTTCGGGGAGGTAACTGATGCTCCATATTGGACTTCCCTTGTGAAAGAACATGCGGGAGATAGCTATAGCTTGCTGAGGTATATGTTAGTAAGTTTCCTTTCTTTTGAATTATTCATCATTTCTGTTCAAAGAGACTAATATTCCGCTTTCTCGTGTCTACTTGTGGCAGTGAAGAATCATGCTCATCCAGTGCAGGTTGTACTTAATGATGGTTTAAATGTGTTCATTTCTTGATCATTATAATATTTTTTTGAAAAACTTACTAAAATCTTTTTCTACAATGTATGGCAATGGCAGTTAAAGGTGAAGCATACCATGACTTACAATCATACTCAAGACCACGAGACAACAGGGGAAGACTTGGAGGAAATGCTCTTGATAGCCAAGTGAATAGAAACAATGCAAAGAATATATATGCCAGAGAAATGCAATACAATCTAGAGGATATTCAACAAGGTCATAATGTGCACAGGTCAGGAAATTGTTCAGGGGTTTCATATTCATCAAAGTCAAAACCATGGAGCAACTCAGCATGTCCTTTCCAGGGAAAAGTAGAGCCACTAAACAGTTGGTTGTTTGAGGAAGGGTTTACATCGGGTGATGCAAGATCAGGTTTCCATTCCTTCAGTGGGACCTCAGATGCAAAACTTACGTCATCTAGATCCAAGCATTGGACAGACGATTGTCAGGGTGTTTTCGTCACTCCTGAATCACATGACATATCTCTTGGAGAGTTTAAACATGGTGAATGTCCACCATCTTGCAGCTCCTTCTCAAGGAACTTTGTGTTTGATCAACCATTTACTGATCTTCAATCCTTAGACTCCCCTGTCTGGATTGGACCAACGAAAGCGGATTTGTTTCCAGATTGTGAAGTGGATGGAACACTTCCAGGTTCATCCCACATTAGTGGTTCCAATGTGAAGACACGAATGCAGAGTAGTGTTAGGAAAGAGGAGTGTGCATCAGAAATCCAACCATCTAGTCACGAAAAAAATGAGCCAGGGGAAGAATACAACACTTGGAACAATAGCTCATCGTCAGAGAATGGAAGGGCTGTGGTTGCTTCAAATTCCAAGGGAAATGATAGGGAGTGCAAGGAAGCAAAGAAGGTAAGTACGGATACAAAGAAGAATGTAGGAACAACTGATTCTGTTGATCAACAAGAAGACACTTCATCGTCTGTGAAAATCTCCGGCCAATCTGAATGGAGTCCCAATGACAAGGAGTATGTCAGTCTCCCATCCTCTTAATATATATATCATGCCGAATCTGTACTGAAGCAACTATGTATTGTTTTTCAGGTACCAGCAAGATGTAAAAAATCCTCTTCCATGCCAAAGTCCTTCTAAAGGTGTTTGTGCTTTCTAATATATATTCCTAAGGTCATGTATTGCTTTTGCATGCGTTCCATAAAAGTTGCTTCATCATATCTGGATGCACACAGGCATGAAAGATGATGGGGTTATAGATAAAAAGATGAAAGGTGATGCATTTGGCGGTTCATCATCGCCGCAGCAAGTGCTGATGCTTGAGAGCTATGTTCTGCAACTATTATGCGTGCAGAAGATACTGAAGGCGGCATCTGAACAACATACATTGAAGAAAGAATAGCTTAATAGCTCAGTTAAAAAAATTGACTTGGTTGTATTGAGTCTCAACACTGAGATTTTCTAGATCCCAATTGTTAGACTAGTTAACTTTTTTTGACACATTGCCGCATGTAATGTATAGGGGGATATCTAGGTAAATCCAAGAGCTAAGGGTCTCTGAAGTCCACAGTTAAAAACCAAATATGAATTTTTCAAAGTTAGAACTTATTTGATGAGCTTTGTAGTAGATTATCTTGGAAGAATTGAAATGATTTACATCATATTTAGATTACTTACTTAATAATACAATAATTGAAAGCATTATTTTCGTATCTCCCTTTCTCCGTCATTTGTTTTAATGTTTTTTTGAAACAAATTGGAGGAATAGTTTTATTCATAGTTCCAATAAGTGTAAAAGCACCCATAGTGGGAATAGACCCAGGCCGATTCAACCCACTTTTCCTTAAAATTGGGTTTATTTTGAATCGGTGGTCACAGGGGAAAAAGACCGAATTGGGTCAAATGTGGGTCTAAAACTGTAATAATTACACAATTAAAATTGGGTAATTTCGAATTTATTAATTTTTTATTAAGATTACTTACTTATTAATACGATAATTTCGGATTTATTAATTTAATATTATATCATTTAAAGATTTTTTGAATTTAATATTTCATAATTAAGATTAGGTAATTTCGAATTTATTAATTTAAGATTAATAATATTTAATTAATAATACAATAATTTTGGATTTATTAATTTCATATTGGGTAAATTACAAATACCCCCAAACTTGTCGCGTTTAACCGAAACATACACAAAACTATTTTTTTAACCGATACCTACATCTATGTCTAGTTATATAACAAATAGCCCCTACCGTCAAAATTTTCCATCCATTTATTGTTCCATTTTTTCATAAATGCCCAATATACCCCTAGCTATACAACCCTAAATCTATATCCAACCTAAATATCTCTCCAACCCTAAAATTTCATATTTTTTAAAATAAAAATAAAACTAAAATTTCAGTTTTTATTTTTTATGATTTTCATTTTTTAATAAACTCTTTAAATTTTATGATTTTCATTAATTTGAAATATATAAACACATATATATATATATAAAATTGAGCGAAACGTGCAATTGTATTAAATTTATATCAGGACATTGATGTGCGCCGGGAACATATTGTCAGGCTACTAATGTCAGATAGAAATAGCAATGGCTCACTGAACCTTTTACCACTATAACCGTCGCAGGCGGTATTTGAAAGCCATATAGGCAATGACTGAATACAAAGAGGGGGAGGGGGTGCTGGAAATCTAGGATCTCAACAACGGTGATGGTGGGAGGCAAAGCATCTACATGGGACCCCTCCCAAGGTCAGTCTCTGATGCTCCTCCTGCCTCTCATTCCTCCTGGCGGAGCTGCTTCCCCGCCCTGACCTGATCGTCCCGAGGTGCTCCAGCTACCGACCTCTTGAGTGCTCCAGGTCTATCACCAGCCTTTCCAATGGGCGCTGGAATTTCAACAGCCTTCACTCCTAGGACCTCGCGCCCTCCACCTCCCAACCCACCCTAGGTGGGGGCTGAAATCACCGCAACCGAATCAGTAGAGAGTTGAGTGGTCACGAGCCGGTCAATAGTCTGAACCACCAAATAGTAGCCTCATCAACGGAGCAGGAGAAGAGGCTCTGTTGCAAACTGATCATGGAGAAGTAGGACCCCTTGGGCGACTCCGAAGCCGCCAGTTGATTGGTAGGTGGCGGCGGTAGCGGCGGCGCAAAAGAAGGGATTAGGGTTCCCTCTAATGGATGAGGATCCACCCGATCACGCCGGGAGGGGATGTAAGGAATCCTCTCAGCAGTAGGTAAGGGCACCGGAGGCAAGAAAACGTGCTCCCCAAGTTTTAGGGCAAACGATGTTCCTCCCGCCTTCGACCACGAAGAGCCGCTGGAAGTAGTCCCCGATCCATCCGAACCCTAGGGCCCTAACAGGGCCGGTGCTAGAGGCGTCGTCGTCGTGATCATACATGTAGGAGGGCGTCCTCGCTTCGGTGGTTGGCGAACTGGTGACGACGAGGCGAGGTCGGGAGAGTAGGCAACCTCCGCCATTGAAGACGACACGAGAAGAGAGAGTGGAGAGATTGGTGGTTTCGTGCCTCGTGGTTGACGCTTCTGTCGAACTTTGAAAGGCCGAACCAGCTCACTCAATGGACGTGGTGGAGGGACGTCAGACATGGGAGACCGTGCTGGTGGGGGCGATGCATCACCTTCCATTGGCGGTAGAGACAGTGGGATGATCAGACCGGATAACGCAGGCGACGTATATATGGGTTCCTCGGGGAGGGTACACAACTAGCGTGTAAGAAGGGCATGGATGCGGGAGCACATGGTGCAAACTGTAGCGGAGCACGAGAGAGCTACACATATATAAATTTAAAATATGTTTATTTTTTTATTTTAGAATCAAAATTTTGAATTCAATGTGTAAGATCATTACACGTGGTTGAACCAAAACCCACGAACACGTTATCTCTCCAAGTTGAACCTTATCTCACCCTATCATCTACTCATACTCTCTTTTTCTCTCACATAACACCCACCACCCGAACCTCGACCTCCGCTTCCGATCTGGCCGGAGACTTCACCCACGCCAATCAGTCCCTCGTGACACAGCTCTGGAGCTCCATCCCCCGAGCGCCAATCTGGACTTCATCTTCTCCATCTGGGTTCATCCCATGTAAGGCTTGGGTCCCTTCCCCAGCCGCCGCTGTTCCAAAACTCCACCGGCCGCCGTTCCACAACTCGGCTCGATGCTCTCCAAGATGAGTGTAACTACTATGAAATGAATAGAGAAAATTTGGAGCTAAAGCTTATTTTTTTACTGAAATGGATAGCAGTTGTAAGTTTTTATTTCCCCCCTTACAATCTCTTCTACAATAACTAAAATAAAGGAAATAAGCGATTACATTCAAGACAAGCTCACACATGCTCACATCCCTAGGCTATATCCTGCCACAGCACAAGCAATAAGACAAATTCCATTAAGGAATGAGTTGTCATGGCAAGGACACTCTGCAGGTCTTCTGCAGCTGCAGACTCTGCTCCAACGGTCACACAGCTCAACTTCATCTTCAAGCAACCTCCTAAACACACCGTATCACTTACGGCTTGAGTCCCAAAACGTTGTGTTCTTCATTTCTTCCTTAGCTCTCTTAATTCAAAATGTGAGGCAACTTGTACCGTAAGGAAGCTCTGGTGACAAACCTCCCTTCTTTGGTAGGCTTGACCTCAAGCCTGAGCCATTTGCAATCAGTCTAGAAATTGGCTACGAATGACTCATGCATGCTCCCAAGTGGCATCTTCAACGGAGGATCTATCCCACTGAATCAGATATTGAACCATTGCCATATTGTTTTTTCTGACCAACCTTGTCACCAAAATCTTAGTTGGGTGAAACTTCATTTGCGACGTCCCCCAGTTACGTCCTTCTCACGAGGGCGGCCCTTGCGACGTCCCCCAGTTACGTCCTTCTCATGCAACTTCCTCCTCGGCTTTCCCCCTCCAAACTCTATTCCGCCGACCCAACCGTTTGGTCAAGACCTTGCTCTGGCCCCTCCTTCCCTGGGCGGCACAGTTTCTTGGGTTTGCCAAGACCTTGCTCGTGCCCCTCCTCCCCCGGGTGGCGCAGTTGATGGGGTTCCCCACCCCCCATTCGGATCTGATACTAAGTGGAGGGCACAAGTCTGGAGGCGGAACTGAAGAACTCAAAGGACCGGCAGTTGGAGAACATCGGGACGATCAAACCAGGGCAGGGAAGCAGCCCCGCCAAGAGGCAGGTTGAGCATCAGGGATTGGCCTTGGGAGGGGTCCCCAAACGATGCTTTGCCTCCCACCATCACCATTACTGTTGAAGTCCCTCAGGATCTCCGGTACCCCGTTCCCCCCCCCCCCCCACTGTCTTCTTTCATTGCCCAAGGGGCATCCAAATACCGTCTATGACGGTTCTGAGATTAAAAGGATCAGTGAGCCATTGCTCGTTAGTACTGTCCTTCTGGTGATCGGGGAGCCTGTTCCCCGACGCACAATTATGTAATTGATTTCAAGTTATAAAATTTTAGCTTTCACTCAAAAAAAATAACACTAGGACAGGAGGGTGAAAAAAGACAAAGATAAAGGTAAATTTGTAGTCTAGAAGTTCCTCTCTGCTAAGATTAACGTTAAAAAGCACTGACTTGTACAGACTGCAAAGGTTTTCTCTGGTGGTAGAGGAAGGCAACGCATTTCAGGATCCTAGAAAGCTGAGGGAAAGTTTTGGTATGATCCTCGTGAAAGTAGACCATTTATAGTGTAGACTTGAAAATCAAAACACTATGTGAGAAGCCCATGGACATTTTCCATTATTTTGTTTTTGATCTTTCTGGTATTTTTCTGACCAGTAAGTGAACCGATTTTCGCTTTTTTTCTTGATGAAAATAAAGTTGATGTAGTCTTAAAGTATTATTTGTGCAGAACCCTTAGTTTACGTATCTGAGAAAACCCACCCAGATTTTTGGTTTAGTTACTGTTCTTTGTGCACTAGAACACAACCTTAAGTTTGCGTAGTGGTTGGATTTTGAATCTCAAATTTACAACGGTTAGTGCTACCGACTACGGTGGTGTGTGCTTTTTTTTTGTGAATAGTCGATTTTCCAACTTGTAGTAATACCGATCTTTTGGTATGGTTTTGAAGTGTTTGTCGATAGTTTATTGTGTAGAAAGAATAAACCTATGTTAAGCATGATGACGTTTTTATTTTTTGTTGTAAAATTTCCCCTTCAACATATGGCTCTTCAACATCGACCACATCTCAAATTGTTCGACCCAGAGGGCTACGTCGCCCCAAAGCTGTTACCCGCACCACCCGCAGAAACACCTCCGTCGATTGTACGGCCCGTTCGGGATTTAGACTCAGGGTCATCTCAAGCTTTAAGCGAGTTAAGCAACCGCTTAAGGCCTCAGATCGAAAAATTCTCATAAAATTAAATAATCAGTCGTTTAAGGCTATGGATCGAAAAATACCCCCCAAAATTAAGGATTTGTTACTATTTGATTAAATCTAATCAAACTAAAATATTAGACTTCTAATTTTGAAATTAAATTTTATTACTAGTTGTGTTAATTTTGATCTCGGTTCAATTTTTTTAGAAAAGAAAAACAATTCTCATCCAAAAGGAAGACAATTTTTTTTGAATGTTAAACGTTCTAACAACTCTATGGATCTTTCCTCAAAAAACAAAAAAAAAACTCTATGGATCTATTTTAGTAGTGAAAATCATCGTTAACGAAACAAAACATTCAAGTTCAATTTACCAGTGATTAGTGAATTAAAAATAAGGATCAAACAAAAGAATGGAACAAAAAAACTGTAATATTTATATACACGCTATAGTATTTGTTTGAAGAAAATTATCAACTTCATTATGAAAATGCTTAAAACAAAATAATATGAGAAAATAAGTTGTCAAGTGAAAAAGAAATTCTTCCAAACTTATTGCAATAAAAGAGGTATTACGAAAGTTTCATTTCATTATTAATCAAGATGATAAGTAGAGTTAACTATATATATACATATCACATGAAGTTGTTTTGTTCAAACTCTAGGAAAATGATTCACTCGTTAGAGATGGAGATGCTTCCCAACCACTGTTGACATGAAGACGCTCAATAGAGAGCAAATACCAGAGGACATGAACTTGAATGATGATTTATTTATGGTTCCTTAGTCTAAAATCAAAATGATCAATAAATATGAGTTTTTTTAGAAGTGTCTTTAATCTTTAGAGAGCAACAACAATTAAATGAAGTTGGACATATATCATAAGGTAACTAGAAGAATGTGTTGGGTTTGTCCTATTTTATTTTTGTCGGTTAAACGGTGGGTTTCAATAACGAATACCCTTAGTTCTTGAAAGTTCTCACCTATCTATTACATTGCACCGTTATTCTAAGTTCTGGCATGTTTCTTATTTTTGGTTGTACTTGATTGATCATAGTTAAAACTCATATTTAGTATTTAAAAATTATTTTTAAGTGTAGAAATCTCTAGAAGATAATCAAAATAGCTAGACATACACCACGTCACATATATTTTAGATAATTTAGTGCAATTTTATAGAATTATTATGAACCTATCACATCCGAACATGACATGAATATATCTTCTTCTTTTTATCAGCACCATGAATATATCTTATTTAGGGATAAACGTGAATCCTTAAATATTTGGATTTTTGTATAGAATTCTAGATGATGAATCTGATCCATCGAAGGTGTCATCTTAGAAACTAATATCCACCATCCATTTGAGATTCTATAGTGTTATAAATAGACGTTGAAACTCATTTTCTTAATATCATCTAGTACAATGTCTTTATATGAGCGAGTTTACTTGTTTTCCTATTATATTCTTTCATAAGAAAAATAGTTATCAATCAAATTCATGCTTTAGGTCCAAATAATCTTAGGGCTGGCTCTGTTTAGACTGCGAATACATCTATATTGTAGAAGAACTTATTAAAGTTGTGTCTACTGACCCGTAACAAGGAAGAGACTATTTGTGCCAAAAAAGGATTTCGAAAGCATTAGCATCATAGCTAAGTTCGTGGACAAGATTTACGTGGACACCCAGATTTCTCTAGATGAAGACTGTTCGTTACTCACCCGTATGAGGATCAACGACATGTAACTGCTCGGTTTTTTAAATCTCGGAGGGTTCATCCGATACTCAAAAAAAGACATCATTGGAGGGGTTAGAGTTATACCAGAAGAAAGGAACTACACTGATGCATATCTCCCCTTCTGTGGGTATAATGCAAAATTGGATCCCCTGTAGGAATGACGATAAATCGAGAGAACCAATCTGGACTACAATGGCAAGATGTACAACTATTCACCGGTGATCAAAGCCTTCAAGCTTCTAGCTAGAATGCAGTGTGAAGGTGTCCGCATTCTTTGCCTGCGTGACGGCATCCAAAACTCATGGAGATCTGCTGAGGGCTACACAATTTCAGATGATGACGATGAAATACTGCATGATTGGAGCAACAGGGGGAAATATATCCTCAGTAACAACTCAAACTCAAGTCCGGATCGTCGTAGGGATATTCTGGGGAAAAAGAGGATGGAAAAAAAAACTCAACCATTTGTCACAGATGTTTTCATTGATCATGTAAACTACGTGCAAACTACGTGCAATGCAGATCTTAAAATGACTATAATTTTTTCATATGAACTCCGATTTAGGCCCGTAATATATCAAATCGAAGGTCACTGAAAACTCTACTATTATATATATACCTCTTGGGGACAAGGGTATTCCATGGCATACCCTATAAGGAACAAGGAAGAGACTACATGTGCCAAAAAGGGATTTCGAAAGCATTAGCATCATAGCTAAGTTCGTGGACAAGATTTACGTGGACACCCAGATTTCTCTAGATGAAGACTGTTCGTTACTCACCCGTATGAGGATCAACGACATGTAACTCCTCGGTTTTTTAAATCTCGGAGGGTTCATCCGAAACTCAAAAAAAGACATCATTGGAGGGGTTAGAGTTATACCAGAAGAAAGGAACTACACTGATGCATATCTCCCCTTCTGTGGTATAATGCAAAATTGGATCCCCTGTAGGAATGGCGATAAATCGAGAGAACCCTTCTGGACTACAATGGCAAGATGTACAACTATTCACCGGTGATCAAAGCCTTCAAGCTTCTAGCTAGAATGCAGTGTGAAGGTGTTCGCATTGTTTGCATGCGTGACGGCATCCAAAGCTCATGGAGATCTGTTGAGGGTTACACAATTTCAGATGATGACGATGAAATACTGCAAGATTGGAGCAACAGGGGGAAATATATCCTCAGTAACAACTCAAACTCAAGTCCGGATCGCCGTAGGGATCTTCTAGGGAAAAGAGGATGGAAAATAAAACTCAACCATTTGTCACGGGTGTTTTCATTGATCATGTAAACTACGTGCAAACTACGTGCAATGCAGATCTTAAAATGACTATAATTTTTTCATATGAACTCCGATTTAGGCCCGTAATATATCAAATCGAAGGTCACTGAAAACTCTACTATTATATATATACCTCTTGGGGACAAGGGTATTCCATGGCATACCCTATAAGGAACAAGGAAGAGACTAGATGTGCCAAAAAGGGATTTCGAAAGCATTAGCATCATAGCTAAGTTCGTGGACAAGATTTACGTGGACACCCAGATTTCTCTAGATGAAGACTGTTCGTTACTCACCCGTATGAGGATCAACGACATGTAACTCCTCGGTTTTTTAAATGTCGGAGGGTTCATCCGAAACTCAAAAAAAGACATCATTGGAGGGGTTAGAGTCATACCAGAAGAAAGGAACTACACTGATGCATATCTCCCCTTCTGTGGTATAATGCAAAATTGGATCCCCTGTAGGAATGGCGATAAATCGAGAGAACCCTTCTGGACTACAATGGCAAGATGTACAACTATTCACCGGTGATCAAAGCCTTCAAGCTTCTAGCTAGAATGCAGTGTGAAGGTGTTCGCAGTGTTTGCATGCGTGACGGCATCCAAAGCTCATGGAGATCTGTTGAGGGTTACACAATTTCAGATGATGACGATGAAATACTGCAAGATTGGAGCAACAGGGGGAAATATATCCTCAGTAACAACTCAAACTCAAGTCCGGATCGCCGTAGGGATCTTCTAGGGAAAAGAGGATGGAAAATAAAACTCAACCATTTGTCACGGGTGTTTTCATTGATCATGTAAACTACGTGCAAACTACGTGCAATGCAGATCTTAAAATGACTATAATTTTTTCATATGAACTCCGATTTAGGCCCGTAATATATCAAATCGAAGGTCACTGAAAACTCTACTATTATATATATACCTCTTGGGGACAAGGGTATTCCATGGCATACCCTATAAGGAACAAGGAAGAGACTAGATGTGCCAAAAAGGGATTTCGAAAGCATTAGCATCATAGCTAAGTTCGTGGACAAGATTTACGTGGACACCCAGATTTCTCTAGATGAAGACTGTTCGTTACTCACCCGTATGAGGATCAACGACATGTAACTCCTCGGTTTTTTAAATGTCGGAGGGTTCATCCGAAACTCAAAAAAAGACATCATTGGAGGGGTTAGAGTCATACCAGAAGAAAGGAACTACACTGATGCATATCTCCCCTTCTGTGGTATAATGCAAAATTGGATCCCCTGTAGGAATGGCGATAAATCGAGAGAACCCTTCTGGACTACAATGGCAAGATGTACAACTATTCACCGGTGATCAAAGCCTTCAAGCTTCTAGCTAGAATGCAGTGTGAAGGTGTTCGCAGTGTTTGCATGCGTGACGGCATCCAAAGCTCATGGAGATCTGTTGAGGGTTACACAATTTCAGATGATGACGATGAAATACTGCAAGATTGGAGCAACAGGGGGAAATATATCCTCAGTAACAACTCAAACTCAAGTCCGGATCGCCGTAGGGATCTTCTCGGGAAAAGAGGATGGAAAATAAAACTCAACCATTTGTCACGGGTGTTTTCATTGATCATGTAAACTACGTGCAAACTACGTGCAATGCAGATCTTAAAATGACTATAATTTTTTCATATGAACTCCGATTTAGGCCCGTAATATATCAAATCGAAGGTCACTGAAAACTCTACTATTATATATATACCTCTTGGGGACAAGGGTATTCCATGGCATACCCTATAAGGAACAAGGAAGAGACTATATGTGCCAAAAAGGGATTTCGAAAGCATTAGCATCATAGCTAAGTTCGTGGACAAGATTTACGTGGACACCCAGATTTCTCTAGATGAAGACTGTTCGTTACTCACCCGTATGAGGATCAACGACATGTAACTCCTCGGTTTTTTAAATCTCGGAGGGTTCATCCGAAACTCAAAAAAAGACATCATTGGAGGGGTTAGAGTTATACCAGAAGAAAGGAACTACACTGATGCATATCTCCCCTTCTGTGGTATAATGCAAAATTGGATCCCCTGTAGGAATGGCGATAAATCGAGAGAACCCTTCTGGACTACAATGGCAAGATGTACAACTATTCACCGGTGATCAAAGCCTTCAAGCTTCTAGCTAGAATGCAGTGTGAAGGTGTTCGCATTGTTTGCATGCGTGACGGCATCCAAAGCTCATGGAGATCTGTTGAGGGTTACACAATTTCAGATGATGACGATGAAATACTGCAAGATTGGAGCAACAGGGGGAAATATATCCTCAGTAACAACTCAAACTCAAGTCCGGATCGCCGTAGGGATCTTCTAGGGAAAAGAGGATGGAAAATAAAACTCAACCATTTGTCACGGGTGTTTTCATTGATCATGTAAACTACGTGCAAACTACGTGCAATGCAGATCTTAAAATGACTATAATTTTTTCATATGAACTCCGATTTAGGCCCGTAATATATCAAATCGAAGGTCACTGAAAACTCTACTATTATATATATACCTCTTGGGGACAAGGGTATTCCATGGCATACCCTATAAGGAACAAGGAAGAGACTAGATGTGCCAAAAAGGGATTTCGAAAGCATTAGCATCATAGCTAAGTTCGTGGACAAGATTTACGTGGACACCCAGATTTCTCTAGATGAAGACTGTTCGTTACTCACCCGTATGAGGATCAACGACATGTAACTCCTCGGTTTTTTAAATGTCGGAGGGTTCATCCGAAACTCAAAAAAAGACATCATTGGAGGGGTTAGAGTCATACCAGAAGAAAGGAACTACACTGATGCATATCTCCCCTTCTGTGGTATAATGCAAAATTGGATCCCCTGTAGGAATGGCGATAAATCGAGAGAACCCTTCTGGACTACAATGGCAAGATGTACAACTATTCACCGGTGATCAAAGCCTTCAAGCTTCTAGCTAGAATGCAGTGTGAAGGTGTTCGCAGTGTTTGCATGCGTGACGGCATCCAAAGCTCATGGAGATCTGTTGAGGGTTACACAATTTCAGATGATGACGATGAAATACTGCAAGATTGGAGCAACAGGGGGAAATATATCCTCAGTAACAACTCAAACTCAAGTCCGGATCGCCGTAGGGATCTTCTAGGGAAAAGAGGATGGAAAATAAAACTCAACCATTTGTCACGGGTGTTTTCATTGATCATGTAAACTACGTGCAAACTACGTGCAATGCAGATCTTAAAATGACTATAATTTTTTCATATGAACTCCGATTTAGGCCCGTAATATATCAAATCGAAGGTCACTGAAAACTCTACTATTATATATATACCTCTTGGGGACAAGGGTATTCCATGGCATACCCTATAAGGAACAAGGAAGAGACTATATGTGCCAAAAAGGGATTTCGAAAGCATTAGCATCATAGCTAAGTTCGTGGACAAGATTTACGTGGACACCCAGATTTCTCTAGATGAAGACTGTTCGTTACTCACCCGTATGAGGATCAACGACATGTAACTCCTCGGTTTTTTAAATCTCGGAGGGTTCATCCGAAACTCAAAAAAAGACATCATTGGAGGGGTTAGAGTCATACCAGAAGAAAGGAACTACACTGATGCATATCTCCCCTTCTGTGGTATAATGCAAAATTGGATCCCCTGTAGGAATGGCGATAAATCGAGAGAACCCTTCTGGACTACAATGGCAAGATGTACAACTATTCACCGGTGATCAAAGCCTTCAAGCTTCTAGCTAGAATGCAGTGTGAAGGTGCTCGCATTCTTTGCATGCGTGACGGCATCCAAAGCTCATAGAGATCTGTTGAGGGTTACACAATTTCAGATGATGACGATGAAATACTGCATGATTGGAGCAATAGGGGGAAATATATCCTCAGTAACAACTCAAACTCAAGTCCAGATCGCCGTAGGGATCTTCTGGGGAAAAGAGGATGGAAAAAAAAACTCAACCATTTGTCACAGATGTTTTCATTGATCATGTGAACTACGTGCAAACTATGTGTAATGCAGATCTTAAAATGACTATAATTTTTTCATATGAACTCCGATTTAGGCCCGTAATATATCAACTCGAAGGTCACTGAAAACTCTACTATTGTATATATACCTTTAGGGGACAAGGGTATGCCATGACATACCCTATAAGGAACATGGAAGAGACTATTTGTGCCCAAAAGGGATTTCGAAAGCATTAGCATCATAGCTAAGTTCGTGGACAAGATTTACATGGACACCAAGATTTCTCAAGATGAAGACTGTTCGTTACACACCCGTATGAGGATCAACGACATGTATCTCCTCGGTTTTTTAAATCTCGGAGGGTTCATCCGATACTCAAAAAAAGACATCATTGGAGGGGTTAGAGTTATACCAGAAGAAAGGAACTACACTGATGCATATCTCCCCTTCTGTGGGTATAATGCAAAATTGGATCCCCTGTAAGATTGGCGATAAATCGAGAGAACCCTTCTGGAGTACAATGGCAATATGTACAACTATTCACCGGTGATCAAAGCCTTCAAGCTTCTAGCTAGAATGCAGTGTGAATGTGTTCGCATTCGTTGCCTGCGTGACGGCATCCAAAGCTCATGGAGATCTGCTGAGGGTTACACAATTTCTGTCACGCCCCAAATTCAGTAGAACCGAAACCGGAACCCGAACGTTTAAGACAATAAAACATTTCCAAACCTTTTAAATAAAACACTTTAAAATCACCATTTAGTTAAACAAAATAATAATTTACAACTTAAAAGTACGTCCCAACAAGCCGGCAAATTATAAGGCGTACGTCGCTAGACTCAAAAGGAAACCCGGACTCCCGCTCCTAGCTCTTCAAGCTTCGAGAGCTCACCTAGTGCGTCCCGCGACCAGTACCTGTAGGAAAAGTAGCTAGGGGTGAGTGTTCGCTCACCACCACGGATAACAAACTGACTACGGTATACTAGCAGACAATGCCGGTAACACCAACAACAAACCCAACACCGGGGACTACTATCCCCAAACTCAAGTAACCCGACTGACACACAAACTGTTACTTTCCTCAACCGACTCAACACTCGGACACGTAAAGTAAACCCGACACAATGACCACGACTTCCTCCAAAGACACGAAAGATAACCACGCAACACCCAAGATCACAAAGGATCGCACACCAAACAAGATCGCAAAGGATCGCACTCCAGCTGCTCAGTACCCCTGCCCTTTTCCCAACACGACGGTTGGATCAGGCGGCCGACCTGTCGCACTTTTCCCAACACGACGGTTGGATCAGGCTGTCGAGATGTCGCACTTTTCCTGACACCCAATCGGATAGGCTGTCGACCTGTTGCACTTTTCCCAACACGACGGTTGGATCAGGCGGTCGACCTGTCGCACTTTTCCCGACACAAAGTCGGATCAGGCTGTCGACCTGTCACTCACCAACCCCAGGTAACCACAATCACAATCACAGGAAAAGTTCAACAACAGCAACAACACCGGTTTAACACTCCACAGGCACTCATGGCCACCCAAGACACCAACGGTAAAACACGGGTTCAACAACCCCACGGGCACTCATGGCCACCCAAGACACCAATGGTAAAACACGGGTTCAACAACCCCACGGGCACTCATGGCCACCCAAGACACCAACAGTAAAAATACGGGTTTAACAACCCCACGGGCACTCATGGCTACCCAAGACACACCAATAGTAAAATACGGGCTCTCATGGCCACCCAAGACACAAACAATAAAGTACGGGCTCTCATGGCCACCCAAGACACAAACAGTAAAGTACGGGCTCTCATGGCCACCCAAGACACAAACAGTAAAGTACTGGCTCTCATGGCCACCCAAGACACAAAATAAACAATCAACCTCCGGGCATAACCAAATGCCTCCAGTAATTCTAATATCAAAAGTTCACTGCTCCTACGACACTACTAAGTGTCATATGCATTTCTATTGTTCGATACGTTCCCGTATCATACGACACCACCCAGTGTCGCCTGCCTTTCTAATGTTTGATAACTTACTTAACCCACGACACCCAAGTGTCACATGCATTTCTATTGTTAACTTTTCCTAGTCAGGGCCGAGATCCGGCTACTTTTCCCTACCTCGTATGCTTTCCCAAAAGCTCACAACCAAGCTCCGGCGTGATCACGATCACTCGCTTAGTTTTCCTTTTCCTCTGTCGGTGGCACGATCTAATAAGAACACAATTTAAAGCACCTTTAAGTTCGCAGGCATAAACTGAATTTTAATACACTTGACGCCCAAATGCAACCCCGACAATGTCGATCACTCCCAAACTTCCCCATTTACTCGACATTGTCGATAATGGACCCGGAAAGGCCCGTTTCGCCCGACCCGGCGAATCTGCCCGAGATTGGAAAACGTCCTTCCAGGGCTCCGAAAATTCCCGTTTTCAATTCTACGGTCTTAGAATAATTCAAGGGTTCCAACGCAATCGACGGAATCGATTTCCGACTTCCGAGCAATTTAATTCGCGTTTAAAGTTTCTAAACCCGTCATTTACAACTTTTACAATTTAATTATAAAATTCGTTCCTTGTGTGGATTAACGACTTGGGGAACGTCCTAAACCACCCGAACACGAAAACCCGATACCTGAACATGTGGGCCCCACCCGACCCTTAAGACCCGAGGGTGGTTGGGCCAGTTTTGGGCCGGTTCACCATGGTGGTGGCCGGTCCTAGCTCCGGACAGCCACCACCCCAACTCCGGCAGCCACCATACACGGTGGCCGGAGCTCCCCCGAGCCTCCGGTCACTGGAAAACGTTCATCTTTCGCTCCAAAACGTCTCCAACGAACCCCACACCTCAACACACCCATAGTTTACTCGTTTTAACCCAAACCCTAAACTTTAAACGTACCAAAACGAAAATAGAAAGGGTACTCACCGTAGGGAATGACGGTGGGAGCTCGATTCCTTGATCGTTGAGACGATCCGTCGGTTGGATCGTCGGTAAACCTCAAAACCCTAAAATTTCTTCTCCTTTTCTCTCCACCTTCTCTCCTCTTTTTATCCCCTTTCTCTCTCTTCAAACTCACCCTTTTCTTTTCTAAATGGTCGAGACCTACACTTTCTTTCCCTTTTAAATTTGTTTCAAACACACAACTTTTCCATATTTACAAAACTACCATCAAAGTCTCATCTTTTGTTTTGTTCAAAAAACCTAACACCACCACATAATTAACATGTGGCAAGTGGGTCCCACACCTTTTTGGAAAATATCTTCAGATTCGCGAAATTCGGACGTCTCGGGCCCCGAACGGGCACTTTTTCCAAGAAATTACGAAACTTCACGGGCTACAAAGAAACGGCTCAACTAAGACCACTGTGACGACGGCTAAGCTTTTTGGATCCAAAACGGGCCTCGAACGGATTAAAAGTCGCTCGGTTGACTTTTCCGGCGAAAAGTCAACAGTTCCCAAATTGGTCATAAAGTTGCCCTGAGTCCCCCGGAACTCACTTTGGTTGATATCGGGGTCAACTTAAGTCCGGTATGACCCTTGGGGTCAAATTTAGGTTCATTTAAGTGTCTGTCTAAATTTTTTAAATTTTCCTGTTTTTCGCCGATTTGACTGGCGTTGACCGGGAGTGGTTCTTACAATTTCAGATGATGACGATGACATACTGCATGATTGGAGCAACACGGGGAAATATATCCTCAGTAACAACTCAAACTCAAGTCCAGATCGCCGTAGGGATCTTCTGGGGAAGAAGAGAATGGAAAAAAAAACTCAACCATTTTTCACAGGTGTTTTCATTGATCATGTAAACTACGTGCAAACTACGTGCAATGCAGATCTTAAAATGACTATAATTTTTTCATATGAACTCCGATTTAGGCCCGTAATATATCAAATCGAAGGTCACTGAAAACTCTACTATTATATATATATATATATATATATATATATATATATATATATATACCTTTTGGGGACAAGGGTATGCCATGGTATGCCCTATAACCCTCTAAATCCGCCCCTGGGTGTAATACAATCATAGGTCATACATATGGTGAACTAATCTGTGTCATGTCTCTTTCTCTATGTTATATTGAATGTTCTTCCCTTTCCTTAAACTTGATTTGACCAGTCTTTCAAAAATTAGTTATTATTATTCTAATCAAACACCATGTATTATCGAAAAGTTACATATCAATTGGTGACTAGACTCATATTCGAGAAGGAGAAAAAAAAACTCAGTCCCACTAGATCTAAAAACGATGAGTTAGGGCCATAACCTATACCCCAAAACAAAAAAATCTATGAAGCAGAAAAGCTTAATTGGATTGGTAGGAAAAATCATTCGACAAGTCACATCCTTCGTCTTCTTCTCTTTTTTAGTTTCTATCATACTTGTAATAGTTAGACGCTAGTCATTCCATTAGCTACTGAAGAGGAAAGAGAGTTACATTTTTTGAAACTCAATAAGCCTTGTATTGAGGATTTGGACATCTTTATTTTATCACCTTAATTTTATTTAAAGAAAACCTGAGTTTCTTTGGAGGTATCTATTGTTTCAAGTATAAAGAGTTGAGATGGGGTTGATATTGCCCAGGTTGAAACAAAACCGGGAAACGATTAAAACCCCAAAGCTTTGGTATGATCGTACAACATAAATTCTGAGTTTTATATATAAGAGACGAGGAGAAATCAAATAGAAACCCATCAAACAAAAGGAATATAAAAAACAAGTTCAAAAATTCGTGTCCCTTGGGTTTTATGCTCTATGTGATCTCTCTCCAATTCAATCGCTCCTCATCCAAGTCCCCCCGCCGATCACAACCGGCTCCGCTGATCACCTACCACCATGTCTCTCACACCACCACCACCGCCTCAGCTTGACGTGTCGGATCTGCCAGACACTGATCAAGTGCGCCACTATGCGACTCCCCGAATTGATCTTCCCTTTCCCATGGCGGCGGGAGACTATGGATATATCCTACCGGCAATGAGCCAGGAGCAAATCAAGCCTCTCCAGTACAAGAAGAAGACAAAACGCCCATTCCGGTCCCCCTTTGACTACCTCCCCTCTTGTCTCTGATCCCATCTCGCGATCACCTACCAGGTGTTAGTCTTAGTGCCCGTAGTTCAATCCTAAATGTCCAAATGTATATATCATCGTTAGCAATAAAATTAAAGCGGCTTTATATTACTTATGTGTTGGAGTAATATATCGATGTGTGCTCTGATCTATGCCCACCATGCGAATAGAACCATAGATCGAGATAGATCACACTCGATGGGTCCCTAGTCAACAAAGCTTCACTAGAAGCGACTAGTATGAAAGATGGCTCTTTATGGCTTACGTTCTGTTAGTCATTGGAATGGGATTCCGGAGTCTGATCATAGATATCATGTGGGACATGATATTGGACGACCCGCCCTGAATATGTGCCATAGATTAAGTCATGAACATATTCAGTGTTGTAGCTTGTCATGTATCCTTAGACCAAGGAGTCTTTGTGATCGCTATGTAGTCAACAACTGAGTTTGACCTGAGCCTAACGTTGTCCGTAACAGGGCTTCCATAACGGCCAGGATTGGCTTGGGGACGGGCTACATGAGTGACAAGAAAGACGGCTAAGGGATTTATCCCTCATACTAAGGTATGGGAAAGATATCGGTTCTCGGCCACTTGATCGAGAGTGACTGGAAGAATAGCATGGCCATGCACATGATACTGGGTATCATATCTTCAGTCATCTCACATATCAAGGAACGGTGATTGAGAATAATAAGGATGACGGCTCTATGCCTTATCTCAATCAGGATATCGGAGATAAAAGGATAATGACAGGGATGACGGAAAGGTTAGAATCGACAGGGTCGATTCGTTATGCAGTGTCAGGCAATACTAAAGTCTCGTTAGTTGCCACTTAAATAGGATCAAGTAAAATGGGATTTTACGTTGATCTATTGACATGCATAAACCTAAGGGTCACACCGGAGGATGAAACTCATTGACACATTTATGGAGAATGGCCAAAAGGGAGTTGTCTCGGGACATGACCAAAACTGGGTTTTGGGTCATGTGCCCGTACGTGAATAGGACTTTACGGATCGAGACAAGGCTTGGAGTCTTGGGATTGATCGCGTCGGATAATGTTGGACATTTCCGGTATGGAAGGCTTGGAGGCAATGAGCGAATCACGGGACCTCGTTAGAAATGGCCACGGGCCATGTTCCAAGAGGCCCATGAAAGGCCCATGCAACCAAGGCCCATAGAACTAATTAATCAAGTCTTGATTAATTAGTACTAAGTAAGCAAGACAAGGATTAAGGTGTTGGTGATTCACCACCTAACCCAATCTTGTCTTGCCATACTTTGTCCTATTTACACCTTACTTGACACCATACTTGTCCCATGCCTTTAGTTGGACAAGTATGGGTTTTGTTATGTTTAAGTCATCTTTTTTCAACATAACAAACACAAGACAAGAATAGGAAACACATTTTTTCTCCCTCTTCCATGGCCATTTCGGGTTTGGCTAGTTTCCACCTCCATGTTTGTGTTCTTGAGTCCTCAAAGAGAAGAACTACGTGGCTTTGATTCCCATGTGGATACGTAGGCGTCTTGGAGACTCAAGCCAATCATTCGTTAACCGGTGTTCTTGTTTTGGTAAGAACTAGTGCTGAATTTTTCTCTTGTGAATCCATTCTTTGTTAGTTGTTTCATGGTTTTAATCGTCTCTTGGTTTTCATTGATTTTCCGCTGCGAGTTGGTTCATCTCCAACCTTACCTCGAGACCCAACAGTGGTATCAGAGCCGTGCTACCTTCGGGATTCACAAGACGGTGTTCAAAGTTTCGGTTTTGCTTGAAAGTTTCGTTTTTGGCATGTTGTTTTGCTAAATTGTTTGATAACATGTTTTAAATTATTGTTTATGGATTTAATGCATGTAAAATGAATTTTTGAAAATTATTTCAAATCTGGAAATTTTGAAAAAAAGTTTGATTTTTCGGGTCTCGGGAGCGGGACTCTCGGGGAGCCGAAACCGGGACCGAACGGGGCTCCGTTGGACGGAGCTAGGCCAAGCATGACCATTGGATGGTTGATATGCCATGGCTAAACCGTTTTGTTAGTTATGACGAGTTTGGAACCGTCATGACGAACTCGAAGATCAAATGTTCAAAAGTTTCATTTTTGAAAGGTTTCGATAAACCGAGCATCAAAAAAAATTCGAAACTTGGCTATTAATTAAAACCGGAAAATCACATGATGTTTGATAACATGCTTGTTTGATAACACGATGTGTGATGTGATGTTGGCATGGTGTACATAATAGCCCCGAGCTCGATTTAATTATTTATCGCTTTTCACGGCCTGCGAGCCGTTAGAGTTAGCGTGTAATTATTCTTTCAATGTGTGGTCGTCGAACCACTTGTTTGTAATATTTATTTATTCCCGACCTGCGAGTCGTGTATTAAATTGTAATATTTTACTCAAGATGAAGAAAGGGCGAAAAGGTCATTTGGTGGCTTTTCGGGTGTTGGCATCGGCTTGGAGTCGATGGAGCTCAAGAAGCTAGTGGGAGTTAGTTTAGGGGGCTATTATGTGCATATTTATCGCTTTATGCTTGGTTTAGTTTATGCATGATTAATTCTATGTGTTTTAGAATTGCATGCTTAACTTTATTTACCGAGCATATCATCTCACATGCAAAGATAAAATTGGAATTTTAATCCTTGTGTGTGAGCCCTTAGAATCGTCATCACATTTGATGTAGTTGACGGGTTCGAAGGAAGAATTACATTGGATGTAATTTGAGGCATCATTGCATTTGGAATGTAGTTGATGTGCTCATCGCATCTAGGATGTGTCAAAGTTTTAAACACAACTGGACAAGTAAAAACGGGTCATGTCTGATACCTCCCAATTATCAACACCTTACTACCTCCCCGTCCTATGGGTGTCGTGCGCATTAGCGGAGCATCCATGGGAAGCGGGGTAGTAGGTTTGGACGACATATGTGGGTGTCGTGCGCATTAGCGGAGCACCTACATAGTGACGAGCCATAGTTGAAAATTGGTGGACCCGACTACGATTCTCGGCCTGAGGTTGAGCTAGGGTAACAGATAGGGTAAGTCGTGTACATAAGTACATACCCTAGCCTAGAGTCACATTGGATGTGATTGGATGGAGTCCTACCTACATAGCTCGATTAAGTGGTGAGCATTAGTTCAGCTTAATCGAGTGAATCAAGGATCTTGGTTTCAGATTCTAAAGGTTTAGAATCGATTGTTGGTGTTTAAGCTTGATCTTCATAAAATTTATTCAGTTTACTGATTGAATTTTATCTGTTGTAGATCAAATGGCAAATTTAGCGAACATTAATAGTTTGTCATTAAAAACCATTCTTGATAGGGTCAAGCTAAATGGGACAAACTATTTGGACTGGTACAGAATTTTGAGGATAGTCCTCAAGTCTGAATGCAAAGAATATGTCCATGACAAGGCTGTCTCTAAGACCATATCAGAGTTATATGAAGTGTCATTAATTGCTGAGAAGAATATATCAGGGATTTGGGATCCAAGGATATTCTGATGGTCAACAAGGGAATTGGAAGTGGCAAGGGCGGGGCCCATGCGCACTTGGCAGGAAAGATGAGACACGTGAGAATGTCTGCTTCTACTGCCAACAGCCTGGTCATTGGAACCGGGATTACAGGAAGTTCACGGCTGATCTGAAGAAGGGTAGTGGGACTGCGCCTTCATCAAATAGCGTGGATGATCTGAAGAAGGGCAGTAGGACTGCGCCTTCATCAGGAAACCTGGATGATCTAAGGAAGGGCGGTGGGACCGTGCCTTCATCCGGTATTAACTCTATAGAGCTACATCTCTCTACTTCCAAAGATTCATGGGTATTAGATACCAGGACTGAATCTCACACATGCACTTATATATGGTGGCTGAAAGTAGGAGAGGTCAGGAAAGCACGAAGTGGACCTCAGAGTTGTGGCAACTGTTGTAGGATCCATAAGCCTTGCTTTGCCAAGAGGCCTTGTCTTAGTATTGTATAATGTATATTGCATACCTACTTTTAGTAGGAATATTATATCTGTATCCGTGTTTGACAAGGAAGGATATAATGTTAATATTGAAAATGGAGTTTTCAATGTTCTATGCAATGATATGTTTTATACCAGTACTGACTTGGTTGGAGGATTGTACATATTAGATATGGGTAACAATGCTTCAAGTTCTATATATTCCGTTAATACCAAGAGGTCTAAATCCAACAATTTAAACCTAACTCTGTTATGGCACTGTCATTTAGGTCACATAAACAAGAAGCACCTATCAGCACTTCAGAAGTGCGAACTTTCAGGTTCATTCGAGTTCCATTCGATCGATAGGTGCAAGGTTTGTTTGATGGGAAAAATGACTAAAGTTCCCTTTTATCGATCGCGATGAAAGGGTGGGTGAATTATTGGGGCTGATACACTCGAATGTGTGTAGACCAATAAGTTCACTTGCCAGGAGGGGTTTTAGCTACTTTACCACATTTACTGATGATTACAGTAAATATGGTTATGTCTATTCGGTGAGACATAAGTCTGAAGCTTTTGATAAATTCAAAGAGTTTAAGACTAAAGTAGAAAACCAGCTCGACAAAGGTATTAAGGCACTTCGATTGGATCGAGGTGGAAAAATACTTGACCACAGAGTTATTAGATCATCTAAAAGAGAATGGGATCCTTTTGGAATGAACTCCTCCTGGGACACTGTAGTTGAAAGGTGTAGCCAAACGGAGAAATCGCACATTGTTAGACAATGGTCCGTTCCATTATTAGTTGGATTGATCTCCCAATCTCTTTATGGGATTATGCTCTAGAGACGACTGCATTCATAGTGAATCGGGCTTCGACGAGGGGTGTGGAAGGGATACCATTTTAAAAATGGTACGGGATGATGCCCGCTTTGTCCTTCCTAAAGATTTGTGGTTGCGAGGCTTATGTGAAACATTTGGTTTCGACTAAGCTCGAACCAAGATCTGAGATATGCACCTTCGTGTGGTATCCCAAAGCAACAAGGGGATACTATTTCTACAATCCCAGTGAGAACATGGTGTTCGTCGCTTGGGGTGGGGTCTTTATGAAAAAAAAGTTTTGTTTCCAAAGACGTCATTGGGAGGACTGTGCATCTCGAAGAAATTCAGGATGGTACAGATCTGTCTAAACCAATTGGCAACCCAGTAGAAAGGAGCCAGAGATTGTCGTAGAGTAAGAACCAATTCCTGTTACAATTCCGGAAGGTCCAAGGCGATTTGAAAGGATCAATCTTCCACCTCCAAGATATGGTATCCGGAGGTGACAATGAAGTCATGGTGGATCACGATGATCCAGCCACCTTTCAGGAAGTCGTGGATGGGCCCAACTCCGAGTTATGGCTGGGAGCCATGAGGGAGGAAATGCAATCCATGTCGGACAACCGAGTCTGGGAACCGGTTGATCCCATCAATGGTGTGAGGACCATCGGATGCAAATGGATCTTCAAGGTGAAGATGGACATGGATGGCAACCCTCTGACCTACAAAGCTCAACTGGTGGCGAAAGGTTATAGGCATGGATTGACTATGAGGAAACCTTCTCCTTAGTGGCTATGGTCAAAATCGATCCAAATTCTTCTTGACATAACTGCGTATCATAATTACGAGATATGGCAAGTGGATGTCAAAACCGCTTTCCTAAATGGAAATTTGACTGAGTACGTTTATATGTCTCGGCCCAAAGGTTTTGACGATCCGAAGAATAAAGGAAAGATTTATAAGTTGTTGAAATCCATTTATGGATTGAAACGAACTTCTCGGAGTTGGATCCTTCGTTTTGATGAAGCTGTAATTGGATTTGGCTTAATCAAGAACGAGGATGAATCTTGCGTTTATAAGAAGGCTAGTGGGAGCAATATTACCTTTCTGGTTCTCATTGAAAACGACATCCCAACCTTGCACGAGACTAAAGCTTGGTTGAGGAAGTGTTTTTCAATAAAGGACTTAGGTGATGCTTCTCATATCTTAAGGATTAAGATATGTAGAGATCGCACCAAGAGGGTCTTGGATTTAAGTCAGGGAACCTATGTGAACAAGGCATTGAGTAGGTTCTTAATGCTCGATTCAAAGAAAGGACTCTTACCCACTAGTCATGGCATTCATCTCAGCAAGACTTAGTGTCCTAAGACACATGATGAGCTGAAAAGGATGATGAAATGCGCCTGGGGGCAGGATCGATCATATATGCCATGACATGTATGAGACCAGACGTCTCGTAAGCCTTATGTTGTACCAGTAGACATCATTCTAACCCGGGGGAAAGATGATGCTGAACTAGTCGTCGAAGGATGAGTAGACGCTAGTTTTCCAAGACAAATCCAGATGACTTTAGAAGTCAATCAGGATATGTGTTTACGCTGAATGGCAGAGCTTTAGCTGGGAAAGCGTAAAGCAAGATACCATTGCCGAATCTACGACAGAGGCCAAGTACATGGATGCTGCAGAGGCAGCTAAGGAGGCTATGTGGATTTGGAAATTCATGGCAGGGCTGGGTGTAATTAAAAACCCATCCAGCCCGGTGAATCCATCTTGCGACAACACAAGGGCCATTGCGCAAGCTAAAAGCCTAGATCGTATAACAAATCCAAACATGTACTGCGGCGTATCCACCTCATCAGATAAATACTGAACTGAGGTGAAGTGAAGATAACCGATATTGCAACAGATGATAACATAGCCAACCCTTTGACTAAGGCAGTGTCACTGCCTGAACATGTTAGACATGTAAAGTCGATGGGGACATATTGGAGTTTAGATTGGAACTAGGGCAAGTGGGAGATTGTTAGTCTTAGTGCCCGTAGTTCAATCCTAAATGTCCAAATGTATATATCATCGTTAGCAATAAAATTAAAGCGGCTTTATATTACTTATGTGTTGGAGTAATATATCGATGTGTGCTCTGATCTATGCCCACCATGCGAATAGAACCATAGATCGAGATAGATCACACTCGATGGGTCCCTAGTCAACAAAGCTTCACTAGAAGCGACTAGTATGAAAGATGGCTCTTTATGGCTTACGTTCTGTTAGTCATTGGAATGGGATTCCGGAGTCTGATCATAGATATCATGTGGGACATGATATTGGACGACCCGCCCTGAATATGTGCCATAGATTAAGTCATGAACATATTCAGTGTTGTAGCTTGTCATGTATCCTTAGACCAAGGAGTCTTTGTGATCGCTATGTAGTCAACAACTGAGTTTGACCTGAGCCTAACGTTGTCCGTAACAGGGCTTCCATAACGGCCAGGATTGGCTTGGGGACGGGCTACATGAGTGACAAGAAAGACGGCTAAGGGATTTATCCCTCATACTAAGGTATGGGAAAGATATCGGTTCTCGGCCACTTGATCGAGAGTGACTGGAAGAATAGCATGGCCATGCACATGATACTGGGTATCATATATTCAGTCATCTCACATATCAAGGAACGGTGATTGAGAATAATAAGGATGACGGCTCTATGCCTTATCTCAATCAGGATATCGGAGATAAAAGGATAATGACAGGGATGACGGAAAGGTTAGAATCGACAGGGTCGATTCGTTATGCAGTGTCAGGCAATACTAAAGTCTCGTTAGTTGCCACTTAAATAGGATCAAGTAAAATGGGATTTTACGTTGATCTATTGACATGCATAAACCTAAGGGTCACACCGGAGGATGAAACTCATTGACACATTTATGGAGAATGGCCAAAAGGGAGTTGTCTCGGGACATGACCAAAACTGGGTTTTGGGTCATGTGCCCGTACGTGAATAGGACTTTACGGATCGAGACAAGGCTTGGAGTCTTGGGATTGATCGCGTCGGATAATGTTGGACATTTCCGGTATGGAAGGCTTGGAGGCAATGAGCGAATCACGGGACCTCGTTAGAAATGGCCACGGGCCATGTTCCAAGAGGCCCATGAAAGGCCCATGCAACCAAGGCCCATAGAACTAATTAATCAAGTCTTGATTAATTAGTACTAAGTAAGCAAGACAAGGATTAAGGTGTTGGTGATTCACCACCTAACCCAATCTTGTCTTGCCATACTTTGTCCTATTTACACCTTACTTGACACCATACTTGTCCCATGCCTTTAGTTGGACAAGTATGGGTTTTGTTATGTTTAAGTCATCTTTTTTCAACATAACAAACACAAGACAAGAATAGGAAACACATTTTTTCTCCCTCTTCCATGGCCATTTCGGGTTTGGCTAGTTTCCACCTCCATGTTTGTGTTCTTGAGTCCTCAAAGAGAAGAACTACGTGGCTTTGATTCCCATGTGGATACGTAGGCGTCTTGGAGACTCAAGCCAATCATTCGTTAACCGGTGTTCTTGTTTTGGTAAGAACTAGTGCTGAATTTTTCTCTTGTGAATCCATTCTTTGTTAGTTGTTTCATGGTTTTAATCGTCTCTTGGTTTTCATTGATTTTCCGCTGCGAGTTGGTTCATCTCCAACCTTACCTCGAGACCCAACACCAGGAAGAACCACCTTCATCGCTCCGTCAGTGATCGCGGCCCTGCAATCGCCATTGCCGTCCCTAGCATCTCTAGTCCCTACGAATGCCACCCGATTGAGATCCGCAGCGTAGGCATTGTTTCCAAAATCTCTTCATCACCCAAAGGGGCAGCTGCTGCCCTTGGATGCATCTATGCTCCCTATCCCGATGGTTCTCCTCCCAGAAATGCCGATGGAAATTGTGAGGGTTGATCATCCTATGAACCCGTCTACGGTTGAAGCATTAGATACGGTCGGTGATCACGGAGCCCGGACCCAAGCCCGACCTAATCGCATCGTGCCCCTACCGGGAGATGCACCCGACTCCCACGAACTAGGCCGCTCGCCAATGGATGCAATGCTGACACTCTAGGATAGTTTTGATAGCCTCCAAAGGTAGGAGGAGGAAGATTCCAACATCGACATCCCGAAGAACCCCCGAGGCTGAGCGTATCCTTGCACACTCTAAGTGTAAGAACCGCCCCCGGTCGATCCCGGTAGAGCCGGTGATTTCTAACCAAGTTTGACTTTTGGCCGGAAAAGTCAACCGAAGACTCAGGAAGTCATTCGGGACATTTCCAGGGCCCAAAAAGCTTAGACGTCATCGCGGTTAGTTTATTTAGGTCATTTCCTTCAGTTTGACTGTAATTTTGTAACGGTCAATTTCTGGTCAAACTTGGACTTTATATCGACTTTCCCGACTAAAATTGGACTGCTGGAACTTTAATAAAATAAAGTGGCTCCCACAATTCCACATGGCATTGGAGGCTTGGATGAGAAGAAAAGGAGTTGAAATGACCTCTTGACCCTCCCTAAAGACTCTAAATGGATAAAACTTGAAAGGGGCTTTTGGTCATTTAGCAATTAGGTCATTTAAGGCTTTTGTTGGACACAAATTTAGCCATTCCCCTCATTTTGCAGCTGAGAATTGCTAGAAGGAGAGAAGAGAGAAGCTCTTGGCTTGAGCAAGAAGAAAGAGAGCAAAGAGAAGATTTTTGGCTCATCTTTCCACCATTTCTCCTTCCCAAGCTTGCTAGCTTCATCTCCTACACATCTTCAAGGTATGGATGCTCTAAACTTCTCATTTCATCCACTTTCAATCTATGGGTTTTATGGGTTGTTGGCTTGGAGTTGAAGAACTAGCTATTTTTGATGTTTGTTGGAGTTGGGTTAGTGAAGATAGGTTGTTTGATTGTGTTTTGGTTGAAGTTTTGATGAACCCATTGAGGGTGTTGTTGATTGGAGAGTTTTGCTGAACATTTTGGAGTTTGAAGGACTTAGAAATGGAGTTTTTGAGCTGATTTTCGTGGAATTCGAGTTGGGGAAGAAGGGGGAAGGATCTGTTCTGGTTCGGCACGGTAGACGACCCGGACCGGGCCATGTGCCGGCACGGCAGGCCGCACGGAACGAATCTAGTACCAGCACGGTACGCGGCACGGAACGGATGCGAGTCTGGCACGATACCTCACACGGTCCGTGTCAGACTCCGGGCCGGTGTGTCGCACGGTCTGTGCTGGTTACCGGGCCGATCTGTGATATGGTCCGTGCCAGATTCCGGCACGGCCAGTGATACGGACCGGGTTGCCTTCCGGATCAGATTCCCAGACCCTAAAACCCTCATTTTAGCCCATTTCGATTCATAAATCATGTCTTAAGACCTTGTTTCCATCACTTGAGTATTGTTCTGTATTTTGGGGAGAAGAGCACATCGTTGGTTTACTAATTTTGGTCTTATTGTGGTCTAAGACCGTGGTACCGAGCAAGGAAGGAAGGAGGAACTTGGACCCAAGCTAGAAGAACGAAGATCACGCCGGAACCCGTGTGAAGAACGGAGTTGTGACTACCGAGTTTGACAACAGAGTTTAGAGGAAGACCACGAGGTAGGGAAAGTCTTAACTCCTCGTTTAATAATGCTTAGTATGCATGTTAGGTTAATAAAATTGGAAAGGTCATAGAAATGCATATAGGATGCGAATAACTAGAATAATTGTCTTTCAATTACTAATAACCGGTTGTGTCTAGTAAGCATGCTTAGGATGTGAATTACTTGTATAACTCGCTTTCAATACTTGGGAATTGCTTTACTGGTAGAGAGGCCGTGATGAGCCCTCGGATTAGTTGTGTGCTAGGTTCACATGATTGATTGCCTAGTTTGGATAAGCTAAGAGTCTAATACAACTAGATTATTCGATTGTTGAACTTGATTGCTTGAATGTGTTGAATGAATGCTTGATTCCTTGAATGATTGATTGGAGAATCGAGTATGACTGCTCGTTCCAACCGGTACGATCAGGTGATCGATGGACCGACGGGTTATAGTTGGTAAGTGATTGGTAAGTTAAGGTTAGGTTTATTCGTGTGGTGTGTTGTGATGAACTGGGACTCGTTATGACTTAGTTGCTCCGTGATTGCTTGAGTGCGTTATTCATTTATAATTGGTTATTGTTGATTCACTCAAGTGTATGCTTCCTTTGGGAGTAATACCTGGGTTCCCGAGGACATATAGCTCTTTGGAGACGTTTCCGAGAATCCCGACGATAAGCGCCCTCAGGGGTTGTTACCGGTAACCTCGATGATATGCGCCTCCTCTGGACTGAGGGAAAATCCGACAGGACACATCATGTGTGGATCGGAGGGTGGTGACTTCATGTGCCACGACATTGTTTGGATTGTCTACTTCCTGTTAATTGCTAAGAAATACTTCGTTGTCCTTAATTGCAAATTGTTGAGCTTAAAGGTCGCCCTTGTTATGTATTTTCCCTACAGAGCGCAAGCTCACCCCTACTTGTTTACTTGTTGTTGTTACATGCTTGATTGATGAGTAGAGGATTCGAGGCTCGGGAGCTTCTATGGTCCGGGTGTCATTCTAGAGGCGTTGGCCATATTTTATGTTATGAACCTTTGAGGATTATTTTGGATTTTCACACCCTTGTTGAGGGATTTACTTATGTTTTAAACTGATATACTTTGGTTTGAGAATTACATTGGAACATTTTATGGAAATTGTTAATGTTTTATTATGATTAAAATTGCTTTTCCTTAAGTCACGTCTCGAGTCCGGTCAAAACCGGATTTGGGGCGTGACACGAAGTTTGGTCTGGCCAAACACTTATTCACCACACACTCCTATGATCAGGCGATCCTGGAAGAGGTCATGACCAGATTCTGGCACCACGACGGCTTGGTCATCAAAGACCTTTGATGGGGCATCTCGGGCTTCTACCTTACGTCCCAAGCTAAGAAAGATCGCATCAGGCGTGAAGAACCCTGGTCGTTCAAGCACGCACCACTCATTATGGAGGAACTCGAGCCAGAGATCAACCCGGCTACCCTACCGCTCTCACGCCTCCAACTTTGGGAACTGTTCTTTGACCTACCTTGGGGCGTGATTACGTGGGAAATAGGCTGGTAACTAAGGGAAACGCTTGATGGTTGTCTGGATGTCCGGATGGATAAGGCAGGCATGAGGTGGGGTGACACTCTAAGGGTCCGATTCTGGAAGGATCTGGCTATACCTCTTCACCAAAGGGCCTGTATAACCATATCGGGCCATGAGACGACAACCCTGGTTTGGTTCTAGTATGACCTCCTTCTAGTCTTCTACTTCCATTGCGGATGTATTGTCCACCAGGAGATCGAATGAAGGCGTAGGGACCCCAACCAAGCGTCGGGCCCGTCTTGGTTTGAGCTTTCTCTCATGGACCCATAAATCCCCCACATCAAGGCAGGGACCCCATCCCGACCAAACATAGGCCTCGCTTTGGACCGTTGGTGAGGAATACCCTTAACCCGATGATACTGATCGCATCGAGTCCGAGTATACCTCCGTGATTTGCTCCCCTAGCTCTACCAGGTTCAGCTCCAATGTAGCACCTTTCGCTTAAGACCTTGGCACATACATAGACTACGATGGGCGTGCCCGATCCCCCCAAATCGTCCCTAAATTGACCCTCGTGTAGCGGGACGGAGCATGGCAAAAATGGCACCCCATCTCGTGCGAAAGAAGGAAAGGATCCTACTTGAAAAGGAGGAGTCGAATGCCTTGTCAAACGCGGAAAGGGTCCAAATAATTTAGTCTCTAGGATGAAATAGTGCTAGCCACGTTGTAGGCCTTGAAGAAGAGGAGTTTGGACGATCCCACACCGACCAAGGCACAAGCTGTCCCGGACCAAGAAGAGACGAGGCCTGCCAAGCAGCTTCGCCAAGAAAAATGAGTGGCCCTCTGTGCAACAGAGTGTGTGTGGGGACGCAAACTCCGTCCTGTCATGTTCAATGCAAGCCCGACGCCTCAATCCCCTCATTTCTTGGTGTTCTCCCTAACATAGAGGTGTGAATAAAAAGGTTGGAGAATGTGTTATTTATATTGAAAATTAGGTAAATTAAAGATTTATTTTCTTTTTTTCCCTAGAAATTGGTTACGTTGTAGCTTGTCACTAGTCCAGACAACTAACCATTTCAATTTCTCCAAAGGCTGGTTGAATTGACCGAGTAATGAAACCTTCACCCGGGTGAATTTTTTTGGCCAATTCCATGCTCATCAAAGCGTAACGTTGATCCATCGTGACATCAACGCATAGAAAAAAGAAAGCTAACCAAATGGGTCGGCATTTCTCACCGAAACAGAGGTCTTGAGATTTACAATCCAAGCTTGTTTGTACTTTTCAAAATAATAAGAAACATTAAATTTTAGAAAAACAATAAGTAAAAATAAAATAGATTTCAAATTGGAGGGTAAAATCGTAATTTTAAACAAATTTATAGAAAGTGTAACAAAAAGACAAATTCGAAGAACTTTATTGCAATGTTTATGAAAAAAGGTTACAAGTTTTTTTTTAATCAGCAAATTTTATAAATGAAGAAGCCTCTTTTGTGGGGAAAGAGGGGTTACAACGTCCAACGAAGGACCAAAAGAGACTCTCCAAGACGATCATAAGCAAACTATAAGGGAGAGCAAGAAACTAAAAGTAAAGAAAACCAAAAACAATCAACTAAACACACCTAAAGAACACTCAAGGTGTTACTTGTGGTATAAGTAACTAAAAATAAGGCTAACAAGGGTATTACTTGACTCCCAAGAAACCAAACAAGAGAGCTTAAGAGGATAACAATTCATCAAAGAAGTAGGAATCACATAGGCCAATCGACTGAACCGAACCATTGAGAGTCTAAGATGATGATGATGATGATGATGATGATGATGATGATGATGATGATGATGATGATGATGATGATGATGATGATGTTGATGATGATGATGATGATGATGATGATGATGATGATGATGATGATGATGATGATGATGATGATGATGATGATGATGATGATGATGATGATGATGATGATGATGATGATGATGATGATGATGATGATGATGATGATGATGATGATGATGATGATGATGATGATGATGATGATGATGATGATGATGATGATGATGATGATGATGATGATGATGATGATGATGATGACGATGATGATGATGATGATGATGATGATGATGATGGAGCAGCAGAGGAGTGTAGCTGTAATCGAAGATGTGGCATCAGTGGATTGAGAAGTCACAGAATCAAATCGAGAGCTTTTGGGGAAGCTATCGAAGAGCTGAACCAGTAGGTGTAGATGATGATTATGAAGCTGTAGAAGAGGTTGACTTGTATTGCGATTGAGGAAGCAACTACGAGCAAGCTGAGCTGGAGGAGTATTAAGCTGAAGGAATGAACTGAACTAAAGAGAACTGAACATCTTCAATTGGGAACTGAACTGAGTCTTGGATGCAGACAGGCTCATCCAGTCAAATGTGAACCTTAATGATGGAGAGTCTGTGGCAGAGTGATCCTGCAAACCCAACAAATAAGCAAAAAAAAGAGGGGGAAGAAGAGAAATCTCAAACCCTAAATGCAATCTACCCACACACAAGAAGTAGAGGAGAGAAACCTAGGGCTACCCACACAAAAGAGCACAAAAAAGAACAAGTACCAGAGAGCCTTACCAAACTCACACCAGTCCCTAAACCCAACCCAGATCCCAACCCCCATGATCAGCAAGACTGAGATGTATCCTTCCAATTCTGAAATGAGAAGAAGTTTCTAGGAATTTTAAAGTCTTCCCAGGCCCAATTATAAGAATTATTTACAACATTATCAAAGATCTCATAAGCAGAAGTAGCCACACCATTGAAAGTGAGATTATTTCTTGCTAACCAAATCTTCCAGCACCCAAGTTGAATGATTTTTTTCCAAGCCGATTTGCCTTTCTTTTGTCTCAGATAAGCCCATGTTGTGAAGAAGTTTTTTAAGGAGTCTGAGATGACTAGATCAATTCCCCACCAATGACATATTAATGTCCAGACATGCCAAGCCTTATAGCAATGCAATAGTAAGTGAGATACATCTTCAAATTCCCAATGACAATCAAGACATAAAAGGTCATCAAAGGGGATATGCATTCCCCTATTTTCAAGAAAACACTTGGTGGGTAGTGCTTCATGGCAAGCTAGCCAAGAGAAGGCAGTTATTTTGGGTGGAATTCCTGGCAGCCACAGATTTTTTGACCAATTGAAGTTGTTTGGGGAGTTGCCTTGGAGCTAAAGCAAGGTATACATTCTTTTGACACTGAACCCTTTTGGGTCTCCCTTCCACAATATTGTGTCTTCATGGCTAAAAATTTATCATAGAACACTTTTCTTCTATCCAAGATCTTGGTATGTCCACCAGGAGAGTATTGTTGAGTGTGATCAGAAGAAGAAGGTGAACAGGGTCTTCTACCTTTCTTCTTGATCCCTTTCTTCACTAGGATCCCTTTCCTTCCACAGCTCGGATTAGCCTCCATACAAACTGAATAGGACACAGAACCAGGCCATAGAAGCTGAAGAAACAGGGTACGACACTTGCTAGAACCTCGGTGGTCCGATGGCCGTCAATGAGGCCATCATGGACATTACACCGAGACACAGGGGCAATGAGGCTCAAGGCAATAGGAGTAAGATCAACCTTGTACCCAGAAACAGTGATGATCTTCAAAGGAAATGATGAACATGATGAACACCAAGAGGAAGCACTGTAGCTCTAGAGAGATGACGTCTGGACTAGGACCCCTAATTGTCTTAACTATAAACATTTCAACATGACCAATAGTGGTTTGCCACGTTTACTATAAAAGATTGAACTGGTGATGACACTAGATGCATTGTGAAGAAAGGTGTATATGATTGAAATGGGAGGAGATGTTAATGGAGTTCGGTCTTTTGTTGTAGAAACTTGGTAGCTAAGTAGATGATGAAACATTTTTGTCTTTGTTTCGCACTTATTGAAAAAGGGGCTACAACTTGCAGAAAGTCAGTACATGAGGGTATGTTTTGTAATTATTCATATATTTGATAAAAAAAAACATTTTCAATTTGAATGCCTAGGACACAACTAATATTAATTTCTTAGTAGATTTCAAACTCGGAGGGTAAAATCTTAATTTTAAAGAAATTTACAGTGTAAAAAAATCGAAGCACTTTATTGCAATGATCATGAAAAGGGTAACAACTTGCATAAAATCAATACATGAGGGTATGTTTTTGCAATTATCCCTAGATTTGATCAAAACAAATTCAATTTACGTGTGTTAATTACTTGGTAGATTTCAAATTTGAAGGGTAAAATCATAATTTTAAACAAATATGCACAAAATGTAAAAAAAAGACAAATTAAAAGCACTTTATTGAAATGATATGAAAAGGGTTACAACTGGCAAAAAAAAAATCAATACACGAGACTATGAGAGTATTTTTTTTTTCAATTATCCCTAGACTAGATTTGGTCAAAGCAATTTCAACTCGATACACTTGGAACACATATGGTAATTTCTTGATGAGTGGATTGAAAAACGGGACGACTTCATTTAAACACCGACTCGTGGGATTCACGTCTGTTTATTCCTTGATTAAATAATAGGACGACGTCGTTTAGAGACCGACTCGTCTGGTGGGATATTTTGGAAGGAAAGGAAGTCGGTGAGAGAAATTAGGGGCTATAAATTAAGGTCTCGTCATCGGCGAACCTTAATTCAATTGTTCATCTATTAGAGGGGAATGATGAGGTACTACTCCGATTCATGGTCTGAGAGGAGAAAGAAGAATACTATAGTGGTGAGGGAAGATGAAGAGAAGAAAGAGATCAAGTGTGAGCCCCTAACAGACGTCGTGTATGTGGGAGTGAATCCTCCGTCGGATCGCCGAGACCTTGAGTGTTTCATCTATGGCGAAATTTCCGTAAAGGTCGGCCAATCCAACCACAGGGTCGTCCTTTTCAGCAGTAAGCCCGAAGATCCCGCTCTGGTCGCTCTTGGAGGCAAAGCCAGCGACAACGATGGGGGCTTCTGTCGTGATTGCTTCAGTGGCAAGTTTCCTTTTTTTTCCTGTTATTACCGTTATTTTCATTCAGTAGTTAAACGGTGCGTTTGGGTTAGTGAGCTCGCGTGAGCTCGCGTGAGAGGCACGTGCTTTCTTCTTCCTCTGTCCGAGCTCAAGGTTGCGTGGGTGCCACGCAACGCACACGCAAGGCAGTGGTCCTGCATCTACAGCGACAACGACGGGCATAGGAACGATACAAAAGGACTAAGACCTCATCCCTTCGTCCTTTGTCTTTGATTTGGTTATTGTTTTGTATTTTGCTAATTAGGTTTCATTTTCTGTTCTTCAACATTTCTAGAACTTATTTGTACCTTTTTAGCTTAATCAACCAAATTTGTTTGCCTTCCTGGTCTCAATTCGTTATATTCAAGCTTAGATCATAAGTTGAGTGTAACAAGTTGTATCAGAGCCTCAAATCCCGCAACCTGTGATGGCAGTAACACCATAAATGGAGCCTAAATCCGATATATCCTCACCGGAGCTCAGAGTTGAGAACTCAGAGCTGCGAATGAAGCTCTGCGTCTTCACCTGGAATAGATGGATGAGATGAAGCAACAGTTAGCCATGCTCATGCGTGAGAAGACTCAGATCCAACAACCTCGAGATCCCTCTACATCTATGGGTCCAAAGGTACTCAATCCCTCGGTTCCAATCACTCCCCAATGTCTTACATATTCACCACATCAAACACAATTGCCAGACCCATATTCCCCACAAAGACCCAGGATGAATCAAGCATTTGATGTTTCTTCCTGGGTATCAAACCCACAACACCAGTTAAATGGCCAAGTTCCCACACAACCTACATTCACACCAGTCCCACAAAACCCTCTACCACAAACAAACACTCAAAACCCATTGAATCAACCTGCTCAAGCTCAAATAAGTCAGGGATTTACTATCCCCAAGTAACCAAGTTCCATCACAAAACCCCCCAAAAAAATTTCCACAACCTTGTATGGGTTATCCTTCTCAGATGATGAATCCACAAGTGTTGAACCCTCAGATGATGAATCCCCAATTGATGAACCCACAAATGATTAATCCTCAAATGCTAAGCCCTCAAATGATGAACCGTCAGTTGATGAACCCTCAGGGTTTTGCACAGACTCAATACATTCAACAACCTCAGATGCTGCAAGGCTATCCACAAAATCAAATGAATGAGTTGACATTCAAAACTCCAAACCTGGTTTTTCCCTTGTTTGATAGGATAGGAGTGAAGCATTGGATAAGGAAATGTAATAGCTATTTCCAATATTGCTCCATACCTGAGGAACATAAAGTGAGAGTTGCCTTACTCCACATGATTGGCTCCACTGATTATTGGTATGCTGAGTATTCATTTGGGAGAGTCATTATACCAGGGGAAAGGTTTTGCCAAGATTTATCTCTGAAATATGAAGAGGTTGGGCATTCTGATGTTGAGAGTGAGTTCAAGAAGCTTAAGGAGGAAGGGTCATTAAGAGACTATGAGGATAAGTTTGAAGAATTGAGGTTTTTGGTCTTGAGCAGAGACCCTGACTATTCTGAAGCATATTTTGTCTCTAATTATGTAGCAGGATTGAAGCCCAAACTAGAAGTGGAGGTGTTGATGTATGAACCTCAAACACTATCACAAGATATGCATATAGTCAAGAAAGAGGAGCACATAATCAAAGTCAAATCATCACTCCCTAGCACATCATCCTATGGTCATAACACTTATAGGCCTAGACCTCAACAGGCACAGCAGCAACTGCAATCTTCCCAACCAAGGCATCATTTTTCCACAGTGCCTTTTACCAAGGTTAATCCTCAGGTGTTTGATGAGCAAAAGATGAGAGGTTTGTGCTATACTTGTCCTACTAAGTACACTAAAGATCATATTTGTCCCAATAAACACAAATTATACCAGATCACTATTGATAGCTATGACACTGAGTTGGTGGAATTGGATCATGTGGAACCTGCAATTGAGGAACTGGTACAGCCTGAATTGTGTGTGTTATCACATGAATCTTTTGGTCATATGGTACTCATCAATCATGCTAAATCTATTAGAGTACATGACTCTATAATAAATTCAACTATTTCAATCTTGGTGGATACTGGAGCAACTAAGTCTTTTCTGGATCAATCCACTGCTTCTAAGTTGGGTCTGACAATTTTTGTTGGCCCTACTGTGCATGTGAAAATGGGGAATGGTCATATTCAGACCTGGACTGCTGCTACAAAGATATCTTGGGTTCTACATGGCTTGACACTTGAGTGGGAATTCTTGGTTATGCCCTTGGGTGGTTTTCACATGATATTGGGGGTTGATTGGCTACAGACAGTGAGCCCTATAGAGCTGGACTATGCTGCAAGATCTATCTCTATTACATTGGATGGTCAGAAGATTAAATTTATGGAGACTGCTTCATCTGACCACTGCACATTATCTAGTTTCAAGTCTGTGAAGCATGAACTTCAGGCTGGTGAGTCCTTATTTTTAGCTCAATTCACTTTGGTGGTTTCTGATAAGAAAGCTGATATAGTGTTGGATCCCCAAATGAAATACTTGCTTGATAAATTCCCAACAGTTTTTGAGGCTCCTACTACATTACCCCCTAGAAGATTTTGTGACCATAAGATACCATTGATCCCTGGCAGTAGGCCACCATCTATTAGGCCCTATAAGCATTCCTATGAGCAAAAGAACATCCTTGAGAATCTAGTGCAGGTCAAGTTACAGGTTGGTGTCATACAACATAGTACAAGCCCATACTCATTTCCAGTCTTACTTGTTAAGAAGAAGGATGGGTCTTTTAGAATGTGTGTTGACTTTAGACAGTTAAATGATCAAACTGTTAAAGACAAATTCCCAATACCCATTATAGAAGAACTTCTTGATGAATTGGCTGGGTGCAAATATTTTTCAAAGATTGATTTGAGGTCAGGGTATCATCAAGTGAGGTTAGCAGAGCGTGAGGAGTCTAAGACTGCATTTAGGACCCATGAGGGCCATTATGAATTCAGGGTTATGCCCTTTGGGCTGACTAATACTCCCTCAACCTTTCAATCCCTCATGAACCAGATTTTACATGACTATTTAAGGAAGTTTGTCCTTGCATTTTTTGATGATATATTGATCTACTCCAAGAGTTGGGATGAGCATCTTGTGCATGTTGGAATGGTGCTTCAGAGGCTACAAGACGACCAACTATATGCCAAGCTCTCTAAATGTGAATTTGGTATGAAGCAAATTGAATATCTTGGCCATATAATTTCTGCTGAAGGGGTAGCAACAGGCCCATCTAAGGTTCAAGCCATGAGGGATTGGCCTGCTCCTAAATCAATCAAAGCCTTGAGGGGTTTTCTGGGGCTAACTGGCTATTACAGAAGATTTGTGCAAGGCTATGGGATTATTGCAAGGTCCTTAACAAATTTATTGAAGAAAAACAGCTTTGTATGAAGCCCTGAGGCACAAGTCAGTTTTGAGGCCTTGAAGGATGCTATGAGCACTGCTCCTGTGCTGAGAATGCCTGATTTTACAAAACCATTTGTCATTGAAGTTGATGCCTGTGACAAGGGCATATGGGGTTTTAATGTAGGAGGGGAGACCTATTGCATTTCTAAGCAAAGCTTTAGGACTGAGGCAGGCTGCAATGTCTACATATGAGAAGGAATTATTGGCAGTTATGACTTGTATACAGAAATGGAGACATTATTTTGCATCTGGAAAGGTAGTGTTGATGACAGATCATCAGAGCCTAAAGTTTCTATTAGAGCAAAAATTAACAACATCCTTCCAACATAAATGGCTTGCTAAATTGATGGGCTTGAATTATGAGATTGGATACACAAAGGGCAAGGAAAATGTGGCAGCTGATGCCTTATCAAGGCTTCCAGATGCCACTGTTGGAGCTATTTCCACAGTTGTCCCAACTTGGATGTCTGAAGTTCATTCAAGCTATGATAATGATTTGGAAGCCCAAAGACTCTTGTTGGAATTATCTCTAGTAAATGATTCAATGCCTTCTTATGATCTGAAACAAGGTATCATCTTATATGAGGGGAAGGTTTATTTGGGGTCTGATGCTGGTATTAGAACCAAAATTATATCTTGCCTACATGAGTCACCCATTGGGGGCCATTCTGGAATCAGTGTCACCACTAGAAGGGTCAAGCAACATTTTTTTTGGCCTCACATGAACAAAGATATATATGACTTTGTGAGAGAATGTGATGTGTGCCAGAAGTGTAAATCTGAACACACACCATATGCAGGGCTACTCAATCCTCTACCTATTCCAGCACAACCATGGACTGATATTTCTATGGACTTCATAGAGGGCCTCCCTTCCTCTAGTACTAAAAATGCTATTCTAGTGGTGGTGGATAGGTTCACAAAGTATGCTCATTTTATACCTCTTTCTCACCCATTTTCTGCGGCTCAGGTAGCTCAGCTATTCTTTGATACTATATTTAAGCTCCATGGCCTGCCTTCTTCAATTGTATCTGATAGGGACCATTTATTCCTAAGCATCTTTTGGAAGGAGTTGTTCACAAAATTGGAGGTTAAGTTAGCAATGTCTACTACATATCACCCTCAATCAGATGGGCAAACAGAGAGAGTAAATTAGTGTTTGGAGAATTATTTGAGGGACATGACTCACCTTTTTCCCAAGAAATGGAGCACCTGGTTATCCTTTGTTGAGTTTTGGTACAATACTTGTCCTTAGTCATCCATAAAAATATCACCTTTTGAAGTTGTTTATGGCTTTCCTGCACCTATTATCAACTTTGGTCCTATCCAATCTTCTGTTGCAGCAGTGGAAGGGTTCATAAATTCTAGGGAGGAGCTAAATAGAATGCTGAAAGAAAATTTGACTCAAGCTCAAGCCATGATGAAAATGTATGTTGATAAGCACAGAAGTGAAAGAGAGTTTGTTGTTGGTGATTGGGTATATTTGAAACTCCAACCATATAGGCAAAATTTTGTGTCCTTGAGATCTAATTTGAAGTTGTCTCCAAGGTTCTATGGACCTTTTCAGGTCATGGAAAGGATTGGCAAGGTTGCTTACAAACTCAGGTTGCCTCCTAGCTCCCTCATCCATATTGTATTCCACGTTTCTCTGTTGAAGAAACAACTGGGTCACAAGAACAGACTGTTACACCAGCTGCCTGAGACTACTGCTGAGGGTCATTTGAAGCTCCATCCAATTTCCTTGCTCCAAAAGAGGATTGTGAATCGCAATAATGTAGCAGCAGTGCAATATTTGATTCAATGGGACAGATCTGCTGCTGAAGATGCTACATGGGAGGAGGCTGCTACCATCAAGAACCATTTTCCGGACTGATTAGCTAAGGCTTTGGCTTGAGGTCAAGCCAAATTCTGAGGGAGTGGTATTTATCGTGATTGCTTCAGTGGCAAGTTTCCTTTTTTCTGTTATTACCGTTATTTCCATTCAGTAGTTAAACGGTGCGTTTGGGTTAGTGAGCTCGCGTGAGAGGCACGTGCTTTCTTCTTCCTCTGTCCGAGCTCAAGGTTGTGTGGGTGCCACGCAACGCACACGCAAGGCAGTGGTCATGCATCTGCAGCGTCAACGACAGGCATATGCACGATACAAAAGGACCGAGATCTCATCCCTTCGTCCTTTGTCTTTGATTTGGTTATTGTTTTGTATTTTGCTAATTAGGTTTCATTTTCTGTTCTTCAACATTTCTAGAACTTATTTGTACCTTTTTATCTTAATCAACCAAATCCGTTCGCTTTCCTGCTCTCAATTCGTTATATTCAAGCTTAGATCATAAGTTGAGTGTAACAGCTTCCTCTTCCTCCCCGACGGAGTCGGCTCTCCACCACCACTTGAAGCTGTCTCTAAGTCTAATCCGATCCGAGTTACCATGAAATAGCTTGAGAAGAAGACTTGTGGAGTAGATGCGTTGATCGCAGAGGTAACGGACTTGGAATACGCGCGCGACGTTGAGGGAAGGTGTTGCTATTTTGATGTGGCAGGAACGGAGGAGTCCGGATTCAGTTTTCGACGCCGTCATCTGGGGCGCTCGTGCTGAGATTGAGGTGAAGATCTAACTATTGCCATCAGCCCTACTGGCAAGACGCAGAAGAAGCCCCTTTTTGAAGAGCCCTTCCTTTTCTCAGAGCACTTGGTCGATTTTCCCATTGGGCTGGTCTCTGAAGATTCATTCATGACCAACAAGAGTTTCACCCATACCAAGGATGTTCAAGGCACTCCGTTTTCAGTATCCATCAAAATCCTCCCTCCTCCCAGTCCCAGGTAACTTCTACCTAATTATCAATTGTCTCTGCTGCATTTACATGACTTGATTTTATTATGGTTTTAAGTTACACTAGTTACTTGTACAAACCTTATTTATTATCATCACAAACCAACCCATTCCGTTAACTTGGGTGTCTTGTTCAGAACCAGAAGATCGCCTTGCCCCTTGTTATTATATTGTGTTTTTCTTTTATGTTTAAGAACTTGAATAGCTCCTGTGCATTGCTTTTAGTACTAATGGTTGTGCTTGTGCTTTAAATTTACAATAGCTCTTGCTTCCTATTTCACAGCTTCAGAGCATGAAGACTAGAGTTCTCTACAGTGCAGCGGCATTGAGTTTAGCTGCTGCACTTGGTAGTTCATGTTCAAATTTGTGTTTGTATTAAACTTTGCTTATGTGATATCACACTTATGACTTATGTCTGTGTAATGTGTGTTACACTATTGAGATCCGGGCACTCACTCTTAAGGACCTTCCTTCACTTCTTCTTAAAAGGGAATAGTCCTTAATTCTATGCCCGGTCCTCTGAGTTAAAAACTAATGCTGTGCAAAATGTGAATGATCCTAATTTGTTCAAGTCTTCATTTCTATTCATGAGTCATTTTTTCATTAGAATCATTTTGGGTCGTTCAGTTTATCATACATTGTAGTTGTTTTGTCAAGAAAATTAATTTTCATGTCTCTGTTGTTCTTCCGGCTAGTTGTATATTGTTGTTGTTTTGTCCGGAAATTTTTCATGTCTCTGTTGCTTTTCCGGTTAGTTGTATATTGTAGCTGTTTTGCCCGGAATTATTTCATGTGTCAGTTGTTATTCTGGCCTGCTTGTTAAGTGGTTTGCGGTTTGTGAAACGAATAGCCCATTTGTCTTGTATAAGATTCTCCTTATGGTGGAAAATATGATTCTTGCTACTGGTATTTAACACGCTTTGGAAAGTATTTCACACACTTTGGAGAAGTTTGTTGCTTTTCTGACATTGTTTCTGGAATGAAGGTTTAATAAATTTTGAAAAATCGCGTGTACAAAAGTTTTGTACACAATTTTTCGTTAACTTTTTTTATCATAAGAATAATTTGAGGTCTTAACCTTTAGGAACAAAGAAGAGGACGAGGGACCAAAGCCCTCATAAGGAAATACCCGTAGTAAATAACTGATTATCAATCGTCCCTGCTGCATTTACATGAGTTGATTAATTATGGTTTTAAGTTACACTGCTTACTTGTACATTATTGTTAGAGAACCTTATTTATTATCGTCACAAACCAACCCTTTCTGTTAGCTTGGGTGTCTTGTTGAGAATCAGAAGATCGCCGTGCCCCTTGTTATTATATTGTGTTTTTCTTTTGTAACATCAACTTTCGTTTATGTTTAAGAACTTGAATTGCTCCTGTGCATTGCTTTTAGTACTAATGGTTGTGCTTGTGCTTTACATTTAATATCGCTCTTTCTTCCTATTTCACAGCTTCAGAGCATGAAGACTAGAGTTCTCTATCAGTTAGGCGGCATTGAGTTTTCTGGGGTCGCATGAAACTACTGCACTTGGTAGTTCATGTTCAAATTTGTGTTTGTATTAAACTTTGCTTATGTGATATCACACTTATGTCTGTGTAATGTGTGTTACACTTTGCTTATGTGATATCACACTTATGTCTGTGAAATGTGTGTTACACTACTGAGATCCGGGCACTCACTCTTAAGGACCTTCCTTCACTTTTTCTTGAAAGGGAATAGTCCTTAATTCTATGCCCGGTCCTGTGAGTTAAAAACTAATGATGTGCAAAATGTGAATGATCCTAATTTGTTAAGTCTTCGTTTCTATTCATGGGTCACTTTTTCATTAGAATAATTTTGGTTCATTCAATTGATCATATATTGTAGTTGTTTCGTCCAGAAAATTTTCATGTCTCTGTTGTTCTTCCTGCTAGTTGTATATTGTAGTTGTGTTCGGAAATTTTTCATGTTTCTGTTGTTTTTCTGGCTATTTGTATATTGTAGTTGTTTTGTCCGGAATTGTTTCATGGGCTGGTTGTTATTCTTGCCTGCTTGTTAAGTGGTTTGCGGTCTGTGAAACGAATAGCCTTTTGTTTGTATAAGATTCTCGTTTAACTACCAATCGCAAGAATCGTATTCTCGTTTAAATACCAGTCGCAAGAATCGTATTGTTTTCATGTGTCGATTGCTATTTTGGTGTGGTTAAGTGGGTTTGTTAAACAAATAGCCCTTTGTCTGTAGTATAAGATTCTCGTTAAAAACTAGCAAGAGTCGTATTTTTCACCAATCTAGAGTCTAATATATGGTTGTTCGAACACACTTCGGAAAAGTTCCATTCCTTTTCACTGATTTTCTAGATTAAAGGTTTAATAAAATATGAAAAATGGATTCACAAATAAACGTCCTATCTATAGCCACCATACCCGTCTTTATCTCTTCTCTAGAATCCACCCTTCTCTCGCCTCGTCATCTGCGATCTTCTTGCATATTTCTCTCAGGAACAACTTTTCGGTCTCTTCTCAGATTTCGGCATTGTGAGTTGTGCCTTTATCCCCTCTAAGCGAACAAACCTGGCAAGCGTTTTGGTTTTGTTTTTTTCCCTCAACCTTGCTGACGTCGCCTCAGTTGTCCTTGCAAATCATCGCTCTTGGCTAGGGTCAGACTGCCTCATTGTGGATTTAGTCGTCGGCCATGTCCGTGGTCCGAGACGACAGCCAGTTGCTCCCTCTTTGTAGCCATCTATCGGACCCTTGTAGACCTTTCCAGGTTCACGCTCCTTCAAAGACATCGGTCGTGGCTTCTCCATCTATATTTTTTGGCTCATCTAGCCTTGAAGGCGACCTCTCTTGCTCGGATACCCTAACTCAGATGTTCATCCCTGCTTGCTTCCTCCATTATCTAAGATTCCTCAACCTGTCGATCTGTCGCTTCTATTTGGTTAGATATTTCCCCTTCCTTGTACAATCAAATCCACTTGGCTGAACTTGGAGGCAGGGCGTTTCCGATCACTCTCTACTCCAATGATACTTTCATGGCTGAGGGGTTCAGGACTTGGATCGAGCTACGTGTGTGCTTCGCTGATAACTTCTATGATGTCCGGTTAGTGCTCAACAGTGGTTGTCTTCGATATGTGTTCTTCGTCGAAATTCCCTCTCGGGAAGGTCGTTGCCGACCGTTCGCAGTCTTGCGACGGCAATAGGGATTCCAACCTCAGTGCATCACTGCTCCTCCTCCTTTGCTCGCCTGGATCTAGCCTTTGTGCCCGAGATCGTTCTCCCTCTGTGTCGAAACTGGGAGGTCCGGAAGATGACGGTTTCGATCTCTCAAATCGGGCGCTGGATGGTTTAGAAGATGGCGAAATCTGTCTCTCTGATCGATAGGAGGACGATACTAGAGCTTAGGATCTGGGCTCGCCCTCGTTGGGTTTGGATCGATCGCTTCACTCCGACGTTGGACCTCCCCTTGGGTCGTGCTTCCCCAACCGCTTCCCACCGTCGTGACTGTTGATTTTCCCCCTTTGTTGACCTCAAAAACTACTCCCTTCTTCTATGCGGCGATTGAGAGTCCCAACTCGCTCGCCCCATCATTTGTTGCGCTTCCTCTTCCCGACTTAAAACTGAAGGATTATAGAGTGCAAAACGCAGCGGAAATAAATAAAAGTCCTAGAAAATAAATAATTAGATTCTTTCGGAATTTATTTATTAATAATTAAATTCAAAACAAAATAAACATGTAAACTTACATATATTTATTTATTTCTCAAATTATTATTTTTAATTAAAATATGAAAATAAATATATTTATTATTATCTTCATAAGATAATCATAATAATATAATCTAAATATATCATAAAATAAAACCGATATATATGTAAGATAACATTCAGGTACAAACTAGTATCTTTCGTACAAAATACAATCTATCGATCTAAGCCCTTGGATCGTGGAGTCAAAGGCCCAGATTTAAACAAAATCTTTAATGATTCTGTCATTAATGCATATATTTGTAATTAATTTCGTAATCAATCACACCACCCCCTTGAATTTCGGTGGTCGTCGATCCCCTACTTCAATGGCCCAGATTGGTTCGTATTTCGCACCTGAATTTCGTTTTGTACCTGAAAGTTTCTATACATATAGGATAACTATCGGCTGCAACCCCCTAGCTACAGTGTGACTGTACGACCCTCTCTGGACCGTGTGATCTGTTGATGCGTATGACTCAGATCATAAGTTGAGTCTCAATGGCACAAATCGTAAATACCACGTGTGGTTTGATGGTTGGGCTTTGTGAGGGTAAATTTGGTATTTCATTAAACATATCACCGCGCGCAAGCTCGACATTATGCTTGGCAGTTTTCGTCTATTCTAAGCTTTTTCAAATCTTCTTCTTCATTTTTGGGTTTAGCTGATATTGAAGATTTTTTGAGGTCGAAGCCGGTGTGTTATCGGATTGATTCGTTACTTTCGTTCGACATATTTATTGAATGAACATTAACATTATGTGGTTTTGATTTATCAAATGTTGTGGATTTGGGGCTTTTGATATGCATTGATTACACATGCACATTAGGCGATTTGTATTTATGTTTGTGTGATAATTTGGACGGTCCTAGTGTTTATATGAGTTTTTTTTCTTCATATTTTTGTGGTTGTGTGGTTTGTAGTAAGATGGAGAGGAGTATTATTTCAATCCCGAAGGAAGGTTGCAAAGTCAGATGTGGGGGGAAGGACATGAAACATGTAAGTATGTACCAGTATGCACCTTCAGAGTATCCATGATATCTGATGCTTGTATCCAGTATATTTTTATCATGGGATATGGATGTATATACGTTACACTTTGTCCAGAATGTCTATTGTTTAGAAGTTGCAAATGAGTTTTTAGTTAGGGTCAGTGTGATTTTAAATCTCGGGCAGAGACTGCTTGATTTCTGGTATTAATTGGTTTAAAACCTGGGCAGATAGTGCTTGATTTCTGGTACTAGTGGTTTTAAATACTGAACACTTTTAGACTTGACCAATATGTACTTTTATAGTATTCAGTATGTGTAATCAAGATAAATGTATGTATTGCACGCAGAAAACTTCCGATTAAGAAAATGGCATGTAACAACCATTCTGGAGATCTTTCTTATCCAATTCGTTGCTTTTAGGAACGCTCGGAACATCATTGTAAATGACTTTGTATCCTCATGTGTGACAATCCCCATGTCAAATGTGACCGAAATCTTGTAGTTGTCTACTACAGTGAATAGACAGAAAGGCATTGAATACCTGTGTATAATGAAATTTGGGTTTTAATATAGTGGATATGTTCACATTATGAAATGATGGATGAAATGGTTATGTCAACTTACTGGTTTGTCCTGTATGTTGTATCAAATGTCACATTATCCCCGTACAACTCATAATTCTTCATAGATATTTCATCACACCAGAACAATTTTGTGAGTCTCCCTTCCGAATCTTCATCATACTCATACTGGAACCCATGGTTTGTGACCTTTTTATCTCTGAATCGGTCGAGTAAGACCTGGACATCACTGTTTTTTATGTATGCCTTAAAGTCACGTTCATAGTTCAGAAAGTCTCTCTTGGTTGCCCCCACATTGTTGGATCTACCACATCGTTAACTTAGTAATGCATGGGCATCTGTAGATCCTATATTCGCCCTGTCACATTGGTTAAACCATTCAACATGATTATCTCCCAAATGCTTATTGCCACGCAAACAATGAACATGTTTCTACCCAACCAATTCATGGTTATGTTGTTCAGTAAACTTGGTTACTATGTAGACTTGTTCTTCGCGTATATACTTGAATCTGATCAGTGCTTCATAGTTGGACCTTATAAACATACGGTTTCTCTTTATTGCGGTTTTGGGAACATGTGGTTGTTTTCTTGGACATACTTGACCTTCTTTTGAACATATCATGTATTTGGCCAGGATGAGGTTGTCCTTGCCAAGCTTCTCACTACCTCTGTGAGTGCTGAACTCGGAAAGTTTACCATAAGTTTAATAGAAATTTATCTCATGATTCAGTGTTTTGAATGTTTGTCCTACATAGGGCGTTCACTCTCGCACACTATATGGTATGTATGTGACAATCCCTCCATCAATATACACCTCTGATTCCATGAATTTCTGATTACAGTTTTTGTGTTGTGTTATGTTATGGTGTACTTACAATTGCTTGATGACATGTTGACAGAACGTTGATCTGAAACTTTTCATGCTTGCTCCGATCAATCTCCGACTGATAGGTCCGATGAATCGCAATCTCTTGTTGGTAGCTCCGATCAATTCGAATTTGTAATTGTGTATCGTAGATTTTGAATCGATGATTCGAGTTTAATTCTATGAAGAGAATGATCTCAAGGCTACTTATATGGTGGTTGGTTGCGTATCTCTCAGTACAAAACAGGGAACTGGAAAGTTATGGCTCTCATAATCGTGTTCAAAATAGGGAACTCGATATTTATATGACGGTAGAAGGACGAATATACCCCTAGACAGAGCGCGTGTAATTTCTGGGCACAACTAATATCTAGCGTACTGTTCCGATCGTAGATTATTCGGTGCTGTCCGTGATCCACGGTTGGGGATGGGGATCGCATGGTCACATTGTGTAATGGGGTCACAGCCGATATCGTCCCTATATATGTATATATAAGATACCAACTATTCGTGGGGATGGCTCTGTTAGGGTTTGTATCAAGCCGTCACCCCCTCTTCCTACAGCCAATGGAGTTCCACATCGTCGCCGCGTGCGGTTTTCGTCTCCGAGCCTCGTCCCGTCCACCACCTCCACCAGTGCATCAGTTCCCTCCACCCTCCATGTTGCCCCTACTGTTCTGCTATCCCACAAGCGCAAGCGATCGAGCCCCATCAATTCATCCTACGTCGCTGCCCTCGTCCACCATCGCTCACGACGTTGCACCCCCACTTCATCCTCTATCGCCAACGCTACCACCTCTGCCTTTTCCGCTGCCACTAGAGCCACCGACACCTCTACTCATGCAACAAGAACATGCGTCGCTGCTAGCGTCTCAACTGCCACCAACGCCTCCGCCAGAAGCCTGTCTACTACTTGTGCTGCTTCCACCTTCTATAGTGCCTCTGTCGCAAGCCTGCTTAATACCTCGCTGGTATATGCCCTGCTATGCTAGGTATAAACCGGATGCTCTGGTCTCCTTATCTCATGGAGTTCTCCATAATATTATGTGCATCCCACAACCTCCCCCAATCTACAACCACGAATGTTAGGTCGAGTCAGGATATATGATGAAGTTCGCTAATACTGCCCCCATGTTAGGAGTATGTTTTCTTTCGTTAATCCCTGGTATAACCGAGTACTCTGTTACAAGATCGAGCATTCCATACCCACGGGTTAGAATAGAGTCTCGCCATTTTCTTAATTCATTTTCCATTCCAGCTCTAGTTCATGTTATCCATCTTGTATTTTGATTTCTAGTATCAATGAAGTTCCCATAATGTGCTAAAAAATCATTTTACCTATATTTTTTTGAGCGAAAGTTTCAACTTTATTAAATGAAAAAGCAATTACATTGCTGTGCGTCGAGGAACATGCTTCTCGATCACGAAAATGACAGATTGGACGAACAATGGTGCTCTGATTCTTATAGTACCAGAAACGTCACAGACGGTATTTTGACGCCCCATGGGCAGAAATACAATACGAAGGGGGGAAGGGGGTACCGGAAATCCTAGGGATCTCACCAGTGGTGATGGTGGGAGGTAAAACATCGTCATGGGACCCCTCCTATGGCCAGTTCCCGATGCTCAGCCTTCCTCTCATTCCTCCTGACGGGGCTGCTTCTCTGCCCTGGCTTGATCGTCCCGAGGTGCTCCAGCTACTGACCTCTTGAGTTCTTCAGTTCCATCTCCCGACCCTCCAATAAGCGTTGAAATTTCAACAGCCTTCACTCTTGGGACCTCGCGCCCTCCACCTCTAAACCCACCCGAGGTGGGCGTTGGAACCACCGCAACCGAATCAGTAGAGAGTTGATTGGTCACGAACCGGGTAATTCCCCGAGCCACCAGACCATTAGGTATGGAACCCGTGGAAACCCGGGGGGCTTTATCCAGAGATAAGGGGCCCTTAGGTATGGAGCCTGAAGAAACAGATGAACGTCCAACTTCCCTCAATCTGCCGCGTAAGCCTTGACCTGCTTCTCTCTCTGATAGTCCAGCAATGAGGAGTCAAAACGTGGGGAACCTCTGACCGCCCACACACACTCCTTCAGAACATGGTCGAGCCGGCCACAGTTATAACAAATGCTCGGGAGCTTGGAGTAGGTGAGCTCAACCCTAATCGACTCTGGGAACTCCTTGAACCGAAGGACCAGACTCTGTCGGATGGGCCTCTCGAGGAGGTGCCAGAACCAAACCTTGTCGGTTCCACCACAACACATGCTCCATTGGTCACACGGGACCTCCACACAAGCTCCCAGCGCGTCTCCGATGGAGGTTCCCGTATCCCTTGTTCGCACTAGAGGCGGCAGACCCCTTGCATGTGCCCATAGCTGCATCCGATCGAGGACCGACAGTTCCCGAGCACACAGATCCAATTCACCAAGCAGCAGAGCCCTTTTATCAAAGCACCAAGGCTCATTGCCTCGGACCCACCACCGAGCCTTAGGGGACTGGAAGTAAAACCCAAAGAGGCTCGTTCCTAAGTCCTTGGCCACGAGGCCTTCTGTAGCCTCCCCTCATGCATTTGTGATGATATGCAGGAGAGTTTCCTTCCAGGGGACTTCGGAGACCACAACTTCCGCACCATCCCCCATTGCTGTCGAGCAATAGCCGTCAACGTTGCCAGAGAGAATGGGACCACCACTTCGACCTTCCCGTCATCATCCAAGGAGCAGGACGACAAGCCATCATGAAGGGCTACCAATGAAGCCTGGAGGTTCGAGGTCAAGTCAGTCGAGGACGGAGGTAACTCTTCCGAAGCCAAGTGCCTCGATCGATCCCTCGACATACCTCCCGAAGTGGCGAGGCATGCCGGGATGATCGGGATCCTCCTTTTATTGGGAAGGCAGTGCCCTAACCCCAAGGCCTCCACCGCAAGCTAGGGGAGATCTTCCATAAGTGCCTTCCCCTTGGCCGGGTCTCGTTGCAGCGGCGGTGCCTTAGGAGGACTCGAATCAACGGCCAGTCGGCTGGCTTGAGTCATAACCTTAGACCACGTAGCAGGTTCCAGGGCAGGATCAGGCCGTGAGGAGGAGGCAACCCTAGAGATCACGTCGCCATAGACAAGAGAAGTCGGGGTCGTAGCAGAAATAGGGGGAGACGCAACCTTAGAAGTCGTGCCACCCGGAAGAGTAAGAGCCAGAGCAAGGTATTGGCAAAATTTGGGGGCCGGTGGACTAGGGTTTGGTGGGGGAAGGGCGAGGAGAACGTTGCTTGAGGAAGACGCAACCGAGAGACGTCGCGTGGGTCGTCCTCGTCTCGGCTTCGTGGCTGGGGGTGAAGCGGCTGATCCCATGGAAAAGGAAACCACGTCCGACGATGCTCGCGGAACAGGTAGCCGTGGTACCGGCAGCACAGGCGGAGCGGAAGAAGGGGCAAGAACCGATGGTTTGGCTTTTCTCCTTCACCGACTCTTATCCTTATTTTTTGTACCCATATTTTAATTCCGTAAAATTATCCAATCATAAATTACCATGATTTTTCGTACAAAGGTTTCCAAAAAAAGGGTGTTTCAATAAAATTTTACTTCTCTATTTTTATCCAAAAATAAAAAATAGTGAAACAAAAAGAGGAAAAAATAATCATATGGTAATATTTCCACTTGAAAAATTAAAAATAGCAAGAACCACACAACAAATGCACAGTCCACCCGAAAACAGCTTATGTGATGTGGATATGGTGTGGTGCTGCAGCAATTCTGTCATGCTCGCCGCTATGGGGTCGCCGTCGTCACCTCCGCTGCCGGTAAGCCCTCGACGCCCTCTTCCTCTTCTCTCCAATACCACTCTTGAGCTTCTGAAACCTTACCCTTTCCACCACCTCCTTATCTCCGGCATCCCCGAACCAGACCGGCCCGGTTCTTGACCCGACCGTTCGAACCGCTTTTGAAAACACTAGGTACATACAAGGCTTTGGTGTATTCTTTTTAGATTTAAAATCACTGACAACAAGATACTGGGAGAGAACTTGCAGGGGTAGAGAGAGGCCGAGACCTAGCTTCCTCTGTTCCTTCTCCGTCACATCAACAAAGCCTAAGCCAATGGCCAGTGGCGGTTGCACATTCTCGTCTGACACTATCGTCGTCAAATCTCCCAACGACCGGCGACTCTACAGATTCATCCAACTCGACAATGGTCTCTCCGCTTTGCTCGTCCACGATCCCGAGATCTATTCCGACGGTCCTAAACAATCCTCCGCCGCCGATGACATCGAAGAAGACGACGACGAGGACGACGATGAAGAAGACGAGGACGAGGACGGTGAGGAAGATGAAGACTACGAAGACGGTGATGAGTTAGAAAGCGAGGAGAACAAAGGTGCTCCTCAGACTAAGAAGGTTCGTTCTTCTCCCTACAGTTTCTGATGAACTAGTTGATGGATTGAAATTTCTACCTCCAAATACCTTCCGTTCGTGAGTTTAGTTTAGTCGCATCCAATCTACTTGATAGTGTTGCTGCTGCTACTGATTCTGATTGACTGTTTGTGGTTCCGTTGCTAGTTAGTGATTGCATCATCTTTATTTGCAGGCTGCGGCAGCTATGTGTGTGGGTATGGGCAGCTTCTCCGACCCCTTTGAGGCACAGGGTCTTGCTCATTTTCTAGGTTTGACGATTTCCCATTTGGTTTTCTTTACTCTCAAGGGTTTTTAGTCTTGTAAGAGGTCCTGTTCGAGTCCTAGTGGGTCCTCTACTTTGAGGCAGGGGGGATAGAGGTAGATTAAGAATTGATGATAAAAACGGTATTGACTTCAAGCACAAATTTCTATACATTGGTTCTATTATCATAGTCCAAATGCAGGCATTTGTGACAAGTTATTTATGTGTTCTGCAGAACACATGCTATTCATGGGAAGTACTGAATTTCCAGATGAGAATGAGGTTTGTTTGACCCTGTACTTGAAGCTTTAGATTCATTTCTAAACAAAACAAGGAAAAACATTATAGTTGATTCTTGTCATGCTGTTTACTGGAGCTTAGAGTTTGTTGGTAGCCAAAATCAAGTGGAAACATTATTCGTTGACTTGAGTTGTTAGGTTCCAGCCCTTTAATCAGCATGATAGTTAATCTACAACTCATCCACTTGGATAATCCCGGGATAAGGTCGACGAGTCTGTTAACTACTTTGGCATGACATTGGACCTCCTACACCTGTCTGGTATGGTATCAGTGGAGGGATAAATCAAGTGATAATGTTTGTAGTATTTCGGTATTCATAGTTCATGTTTTCTTCACTGCTCTGCTCTGCGTGACAGCTAATCTGGGCCTGATGTTCTAGATTTTGCTGCCAAATCTGCAGTTGGAAATAACTGTTAATGCATGCATGTGAAGTCAAATAAGATAATAATAACCTCTAATGATGTTTCTGTAATTTGGCCTCCCGGTTTGACTCTTTTCTTTGTTAGTATGATAGTTACTTGTCCAAACATGGAGGCTCTTCAAATGCATATACAGAAACCGAGCATACGTGCTACCATTTTGAAGTTAAACCAGAGTTTCTCCATGGTGCCTTGACAAGGTAAACACTGATTTTTTTAAATGACACCATATTACACCTGTGTTGACAAAACTTTGGTGATACTCAAACCTTATTGTTCTCATCTTGCTGATGATTATATATTTCCATAATTAATTTTTTTTGTGATGATTAAACAATTATTGGTAGTTTATTTATAACATTAGTGTTTCCATGTTACGCGTCTTAGAATGGTAGGATTGAAATATTGTGTGTTGCTAAGGCTTTTGGTTGCTCAATTCTGCCCTTCTGTTTGAAAACTAGGCCTATGCTGCTGACCATTTAATCTGACAAAGGGCCCATCATTTTTATTGACATCTAACATTTATTTGCTATCTATTATGTATGATGCGATACCGTTATTTGGTTACCAATGCAATATACAAGGTCCTGCAATCTTGGACTCTCCAATGTAGCCAGCAATTTATTTTCATGATTGACAGTGTACCACAATTTGAGATTAGGGAGTTGATATAGCAGCGTATCTATGTTAATTTATTGATTGTAGCATATTCCCAGATTAGCACTCCTGAATAGTCAGGGTTGGCTAGCCTACTACTTTTCCAGTGATCACATACTTAGTTTGGTCTATTTGTTTTATCAGATTCTCGCAGTTTTTTGTTTCGCCACTAGTGAAAATGGAGGCAATGGAAAGAGAAGTGCTTGCTGTTGATTCTGGTATAGACCTTTATACCATTCTTTGGTTTTCCTTGTACCATATGGTGCTGGTGTTATTTACTTCTGATCTGTTATTTTTTTTTCCATAGAATTTAACCAGGTTCTGCAAAATGATGCTTGCCGCCTTCAACAAGTTCAGTGCCACACTTCTGCCCCCAATCACCCCTTTAACAGATTCTTTTGGGGTATCATGCCTGCTTTTTCATACACTTTTATATATTTTTAGGGAATATTTTACTTCTGATATTAAATGATTTTCCCCTTGCTTATTGTGAAAGGGAATAAGAAGAGTCTGGTTGATGCTATGGATAAAGGGATTGATCTGCGCGAACAAATATTGAAATTGTACAGAGATAATTACCATGGTGGACTTATGAAACTAGTTGTCATTGGAGGAGGTTATGTTTTCCTTATATGAATTTTAAGATGCTATAACACAGCATATGATGTGTTTGTATGAGAGAACGCACACTCTCAATATGAACATTATTATTGCATTTATTTATATTAACACTAGCATTTCCAAAATCCTGCAGAGTCTCTAGATGTTCTTCAAAGTTGGGCTGTAGAGTTATTTGCTAATGTTCGAAAAGGACCTCAAGTGAAGCCAGAGTTTGTAGTCAACGGTCCTATCTGGAAAGGTGGTAAAGTGTATAGGTTAGAGGCGGTGAAAGACATTCATACCCTTGATTTAACATGGACACTGCCATGTTTGCGACAAGAGTATTTCAAGAAATCGGAAGATTATTTAGCCCATCTTATTGGGCATGGTATGTCATAGAATCTTAAACTGTTACAGATCAATGAAGTATAATGTTCATAATTAATGACTGATTTGAAAATGTCAGTATTCTGCAGTTCTTTCCTTAAGAATGGCATAACTTGAGTAATAACTTGAGTAAGTATGAGTATTTGTTCTCATTGCCATATTCTTCCTATACCTTTCAGTAGGTGATTTAAGTAGGGGCCTAAATGCGTCATAGTCACCTAAAGCTAGTTTAGCTCCCTTGATAAGTATTAGTATTATCGCTGAACCAAATGCCTCATCTGTGAACATGAACATATACATTGCAAAACCCATTTTCTTCAAGATCCAAAGAAGAAAGCACATTCTTCTTCATACCGAACTTTTCTTCCTCGAGAAAACTTCTTCGGAGTGATAACATCTTGACGCCTGTTGCTTTGAATTTCGTTTTTTGGATGCTGTAAATCAATATAGTTACCTGATTTAGGTCCATACAAACAACATATCTGCATAATCATCTGCTCTGAGCTTAAGGTTGTTTGAAATATGTTAGTCTTGTACTATGAGCTTATGGTTATTTTATCAGAAGTTATTTTTTCCAGAGGGAAGTGGAAGCTTGCTTTCTTTTCTTAAAGTCAAAGGATGGGCAACTTCTGTCTCTGCTGGTGTTGGGGATGAAGGATTGCATCGATCTTCTATAGGTTATATATTTGGCATCTCTATACGCCTCACTGACTCAGGGCTAGAAGAGGTAGTTTCTTTGTTCTACTTCTCATGCAAAAATAATATATTAAAATTCATCCCCTCTATAACTTTCTCTATCCATTTACCGTTTGGTGCATCTTGTGCATGCTTATATTGCCTTTGTCACAAACGGTAATGGTAGAAGTTATTTTTCCTGGTTGGCATCAGCATGCACTAGGTTATAAATATCCTCCTAGTAGAGGCAATTGATCACTTGGAAATTCTACTGCATGATACATGCTATCTAATCAAAATGTGCTCGATTAGTATCCTTACTATTTCTGTCTTTTGGTCCATGGAACTTAATTTTTTTTATGTTATTCCATGTGACCCAATTTGCAGGTCTTCACGATTATTGGTTTCATATACCAATACCTTAAGATGTTGCGTCGAGAGTCTCCCCAAGAATGGATATTTAAAGAGCTACAGGATATAGCCAACATGGAATTTAGGTTTGCAGAAGAGCAACCTCAAGATGATTATGCTGCTGAACTTGCAGGTACTATGGAATGCATTATGAATTGCCCACACAACTTTAGAATGCATTATGTATTGCCCACAAATATATTGTATCCCCGAAGAACTGGCCAGACCATTCATTCTGAACATTCATTTCAGTTTCTCCCTGTTACGTTTTTTTTCTAATGGAAGTCGGTGGACAAAACTCTAGTGTAGCCTAAATGTGTGGACAAAACTTTAGGTAGTTTTTTGTTTGTGGACAATACTTTAGGATAGTTTTTGACAATTAACCCTTTAAACTTTTGTAGCTAAAGGTACGTGACCAAAACTTGAGGGTAAGTAAAGGTAATTTCCCATTAAATTTACGAGTCGAACAATAAAACTTTTGGAAAGAGTAATAGAACAGGGGTGGCGAAGCTAAGGTGTAAGAGAATCAAAGTGGTTCTATGCCACTTTTTAAACTATCTTCCTCTTGACACGATTTATGATAATGGGTGGAAATGCACATACTAACACTTAATCTTTATTGATCTATATAAGCATAATCATAAGGCTCCTAGAGACCCTTTATGGTGAGTTCTAGTAAAAGATGGTACATATTATTTTAAATAGAGTATATATATAGCAGATCAATTAAGGACTCTTGTGGTTTCGAGAGCTTTTTATGTTATAGGATCCCTTTCCTTTTTGCCTTGATCATGTATGAGCTTAACTGACCTCTTTAAGATGGTCTCTTGGTGTCATGCTTACAGATGATATTGTTTTGCTTGATGAGAGTAAGACAGTATGTGTAAAGAAGCTTTAGAATTAAAAAGAGATTTAGAGTCAGTAGAACCAAAACTCAATAAAAGCTGTGCATTTTTGGTGAGTAGGGGATAGCTAGAGGGTCAATTATGCTAGAAAACATGGCTGTTGAATTGTGCTTTTTATTGCTAAATTGATTCAATAGTGAATCATGGGGCTTGTAAAAATTTTTTCTATATAAAATTAAGGTATCTATAATTTGAAATTTTTCAATAAGTTAAACTGAGTCATAATTTGAAAAATATCTAAATGATGGTATCTATTTGATATAAAATATTGACTTAAACTGAGTCATAACTTGAAAAATATCTAATGGAGTCTTCAAGGATATCAATAAACTCCACCTTTTGTGTATGTTCTAAGTGCTTCTCACCCTTCAACTACCATGGCCATGTGCATATGAGCTCCAGTGCATGTTGATTTTGTCTAGTGTACTATTCAATTTGCGGTTCAGGCATTTGGTTATAACCACTGTATGTATGCGTCGCAACCGTACAGTTTGAACAACTATGCTAGAAAAATAAGGAAATCGCTAAATTCTAAAATAAATCATTTTAAGTGCTTTGTATCATTTTTAAGGCGAAGGGAAAGTTGAAGAGAATGTTAGAAATATGATTAGTTCATGAAAGTGAAAGTGGAAGTTGCCGAGAGATTTAGAGTTGTAGTATATGAGAATTCTTTTAAAGTTGAAAGGGAATTATATAGGTAGGTGTGTGACACTTCGACCTACTAGATTGTATGGTACCAAATATTGGCCCCCAAAAGATCCAAATCCATAATATTGGGGTAGCATAGTAGAGATGAGAATTCTTGGGTAGATTTTTTTGTAGTGCTAAGACTGGCACTGTGGACACGTGCAATGTAGGGAGGTTAATGATTGCTAAAAGAAAGGTGAGGGAATTCAAGTAGGAGAAACTAGAAGGGTAGGGTAGACCAAGTTGAAATGAAAACTAGTAAAAACTACACGATGATGTTTAGCTTGACGAAAGAGATAGAATGAAGTGGAGAAGCGAAGTAAGAGCCAAAGTTGACCAACAATTTTTGTTTAAGAAGTGAAGGGAAATAAGAGCCGAAGTAGACCAAGGAATCTTGTTAAGGACTCTGTAGCCCAACTCCGACATTGTTCATGAAATGGTTTGGTTGTTGCTGTTTTTATTATAAAAGAAAGGTGAGGGAATTCAAGTAGGAGAAACTAGAAGGGTAGGGTAGACCAAGTTAAAATGAAAACTAGTAAAAACTACACGATGGTGTTTAGCTTGACGAAAGAGATAGAATGAAGTGGAGAAGCAAAATAAGAGCCAAAGTTGACCAACAATTCTTGTTTAAGAAGTGAAGGGAAATAAGAGCCGAAGTAGACCAAGGAATCTTGTTAAGGACTCTGTAGCCCAACTCCGACATTGTTCATGAAATGGTTTGGTTGTTGCAGTTTTTATTATATCATTGGATCTGGTGTAGGATGTTAATAAAATGTTTTTGTTTGTTGCAGAAAATTTACTCGTTTATCCAGCAGAACATGTTATATACGCAGATTATGTGTACAAGGTATGGGATGAGGAAAAGATCAAGTATGTGTTGGGTTTCCTGACACCAGAGAACATGAGGGTTGATGTGGTATCTAAGTCAGTAAAATCCCAAGGTAAATCTTTGTCTCTTTGTCAATCATACTGCATTCTTCTATCTCTCTCTATTCCTCTTCATCCCACTAACCGACATTGTAAGGAAACTTTTGAACTGTTCATGCACCAGCTTTTCTTTCTAAGCTACTATGGGATTCTCTGTAGAACCTGTAATCTTATGCTAATTATGCTAGATATTATGTGCTGAACTTTTAACTTATCTCTTATTATTCATTTATAAAAAATGTATCAGATTTCCTTTCCGAGCCTTGGTTTGGGTCACATTATACCGAGGAGGATATTTCTCCATCCTTGCTTAAACTGTGGAGTGATCCTTCAGAAATTGATGCTTCCTTTCATCTACCTTTGAAGAACGAGTTCATTCCATGCGATTTTTCTACCCGCACTGATAGTGCATCTAACAATATTGGAAATGTATCTTCTCCAAGATGTATACTTGATGAACCATTGATGAAGTTGTGGTACAAGATAGATAATACCTTCAAACTTCCTCGAGCAAATACATATTTCCGTATAAATTTGAAGGGTGGATATGATAATGTGAAGAGTTGCCTAATGACTGAATTATTCATTCACCTTCTGAAAGATGCACTGAATGAGATCATCTATCAGGTTATTTTTCTTCTCAAGAAATTATCCTTTTTCCCATTGTAACTTGTAATGGCTCATGGAATAGACTGTAGAATCAGTGAATTTAACTGCCCTCATAAACTAATCCGATTTTATCGTTTCACTGCATGCGAAGTTATAGAGTTTGTTGCCTGCTTTCTCTTGAAAATTTTCATTATCATACTGTTTTAAAGAACTTTTCATCTAAAAGATTAGTCATTATTCATCATCCCTTATCTTATCTGGTAGTTATTTGTTCCCGAGGTGTTATGTCTAATTCTTATATTTCTTGGCATTATGTTGTCCTTAAATGAGTTTCCCTTTATGCAGGCCAGCGTTGCCAAGCTGGAAACTTCTGTATCTATTTTTAGTGATAAGCTAGAGCTCAAGGTCTATGGTTTCAATGACAAGCTACCGGTTCTCTTGCTGAAAATCTTGTCAGTGGTAAAATCTTATTTACCAACGGAAGACCGTTTCAAGGTATCCTTTCACTTATTGGTTTCTTAAACTCCTGATCTTCACACATTTGTTTGCATCATCACATGGCTGTTTGTACAATTGTTGTTCCTTTTTGTGTGCTTTGTTTGTACCTTCGTCGGGCAAGGGTGTAAGCTAATGTCTTTTGGACCGGTATGATTGTAAATCGATGCAACAAAGTTTAAATCACTCAATCATTCACATTGAGGGGAAAACAACTTATTCTGTTCTAAAATGACAATTGTATTTATTGTATATTTGTTAGATTGTGATTCTAGTGCTTAATACAGGTTATCAAAGAAGATATGGAGAGAGCATTGAAAAATGCCAACATGAAGCCTCTGAGTCATTCATCCTACTTGAGACTGCAAGTATTATGTCAGAGTTTCTATGATGTGGATGAGAAGCTAAAGGTTTTATCTGATATATCTGTTGCTGATTTGAAGACATTTATTCCTAATCTTTGTTCTCAGGTATAGAAAGATATTTCATATTTGATGATATTTTAGTACTGTGAATTTTTTACACTCAGCATTGCCCTCTTGAGTTTGTCGTCGATTGAATTTGTTTGCTTCCTTGGCCCTTCACATAGTTATCTATAACTCAAAGATTCAGCTTTTGTGTATAACCTTAGGAGTTTAGGACACATCTTAACTTTTTAGCATAGTTGAAGAAATAAAGGTTTGACAAACATTGATTTTACAATTACTCACTCTATTAACAAAGACAGACCAATAACCATCTCATCTATTGTCTGTAACTCAGATATTCAAATAACACTTAGGAACTCCAATAACCTAAGAGTCTAGGACATATCTTAGCTAATTTGGAAGTTCCTGAATTGATGGGTTGACAAACACTGATACACATAAGCACTTTCTGTACATATCAAGATGGAAAAAAAAGTTTACAGGTTATATTGAAAGGAGTAACCTTGTTTCCTAACTTAGTTTTAGTTTTGTTTTCACTTTCCTAACTGCGACTTATTTTTCGTGACAATTCCTAACTGCGAACTAACACGTTTTTACAAGGACTAACTAAATCTGTCAAAGTTAATCAGGATTGTTAGTTTCTTGTGTAAAATATCGAAAATGCCCTTCAATCTAACTCATAGTGGCTGGCCTTTCGTGACAATTCCCAACTGCGAACTATCACGTTTATGGATTAAATATTTTTTCAAAATTTATTCTTTAATAAAAAAGATTAGATATGTTTTTTTTCTTCTTTTTTTATATATATATAAATGATATTTTTTTATGGATTAATTTTTTTTTCACAATTTCTTCTTTAATAAATATATAATATTTTATTTAAAAATTACATAAATAAAAAAATAAAATAGATGAGCCACTCTCTGCCTTTATCTCTAATCTTCATCGGCTTCCGCTATCTCTAATCTCATCTCTATCTCATTTTCACACAAAAAAACCCAATAATTATAAATTTCCATCATCCTCACACATTTCCCAATGGCTGAACCATCACTGAATCCACTAGGCCGAAACTTCCAACCCCCCCCCCAATCGTAGCTCGTGTACCGAAACCCCTCATCTTCATTTTGATTTAAAGACAAACTTGAAATTACAACTCGTGTACTCAAACTCCTTTCATCATCTTCCTAACATTTAATGAGTTCTCCGGTGAGATTCGTTCACACCCGGACGTGTTACAGACAAGAACACGCTCGTGATTACCCATCCGTGTAAAAGGTGGATAGTTCACCGTTAGAAACTTTCACGCAAGGTTAGTCAATATGGGAGCAAATCTGCTATTTAGGAAAATGTTAATGTGCACGTGTCCAAAATCCAGATAGCAGCATCAAAACAGACGGCTTTCGTTAGCCCGTGTAAAAACGTGATAATTCACAGTTGGGAATTGTCACGTAAGGTAAGGCGCAGTTAGGAAAGTGGAAACAAAGCTAAAACTAAATTAGGAAACATGGTTTCCCCTATATTGAAATGACTGATTAGAAAAATATTTATAAATGGATGTTGGGAAAATTGGATCTTCAAGATGACGTCTTGATTATTTTTTGGGTGGGGTGTGGGGTATGGAAACCATGGGTTTGGCAGTCAGATTATGTGAAAGAAAAAGTAGGTCCAAGTGTCTTGAGATGGTGGTATATATTTGAACAGTAGATCCTCACATCCTTTGTTTTATATCATTCTTCTTACTAAAATAACCTAGTAAGTTAACATAGTTACCATGTGTCTTAAAACTTTTCTCATTCATATATTTCTTCAGAATGACCTTTTTTCATTTGTTATCTTGTACAGATTTACATAGAGGGCCTTTGCCATGGCAATTTGTTAGAAGAAGAAGCAATTAGCTTATCAAATATCTTTAAAGCCAACTTTTCTGTACAACCACTTCCTGTTGACAGGAGACATATGGAGCATGTTATATGTCTTCCTTCAGCTGCCAACCTTGTTAGAGATGTCAGTGTGAAGAATAAGTCTGAAACAAATTCTGTAGTTGAGGTAACTGAATGTCAGCCGACTTCACCCTTTTCAATTCTTCTTCAAGATCTGTTTCTGTCATGTCAACTGTCATAATTGTTTACTCTGTTCCTTTTCTTGGTTAAATTTGCAGTTATATTTCCAAATTGAGCAAGAAGATGGGATGGAATCAATTAAATTGAAGGCTTTGGTAGATCTTTTCGATGAAATTGTGGAAGAACCTCTTTTCAATCAGCTAAGGTAATTGAATCCTAATTGGGAAGAACCACTTCTCAATCACCCTGACTCTATGATCTCATTTGTTGGGCCAAGAATGTTGCATATGCCAACGTTGACATAATTAGGATTAAGTTCTAATTTTTTTTGCTTTCTCTGCGTTTATTTTATTTTTTCATTTTGCTCGTGTAGGACAAAGGAGCAGCTTGGCTATGTTGTGGAGTGTAGTCCTCGAATAACATACCGTGTCTTGGGATTTTGTTTCTGTGTTCAATCTTCCAAGTACAATCCAATCTATTTACAGGGGAGAATCTACAACTTCATAGACAGTGTGGAAGACTTGTTGGTTAGCACTCATCTACAATCCATGAGTTACATAGCTTTTATTTTCCAGTGTTTATCTATAGGCATTTGATGCCCTTCACTATTATTCTTCCATCAGAAATAAAGGTCAGCGTATTTAGGTGAGAATGTATGCGCTGTTTTCAAATTGAAAGAGACATTTTACATTCTTGGCTTCTATTCCCGTGAATGGGCTATTATCAAAGTTTCCTTAGATAGGGATAAGATAATTTTCTTTTGTAGGTCAAATCCATCAGGTGTGTTTTGGCTGAAATGTTTTTATCTGAGTCTATTATACAATAAACAGACTGGCACAAATGATTCCAGAGGAACATGATGGTGCATTTTGGTACACAAGATGGGGCCTTCAATTCTGTTATTACTTGTATTTTAACAATGTCTTATACAAGCTATAGTCTATTGTTAATATCTAATAACTAATACCAACGTCTTAGAATTGTGTGCATTAAATTGTAATCTGAAATGTATTTTTATTGCAGAATGGACTTGATGATGAATCCTTTGAGAACTATAAAAATGGACTAGTGGCAAAGTTACTGGAAAAGGATCCGTCCCTCTCATATGAAACCAATCGATATTGGAATCAAATTGTCGACAAAAGGTACTTTTTCTCTTGGCTGGGATAGACGGCACTTGCTTATTAGTATAATTTCAATCTTTGACTACATCATATTTCAAGAAATCGTTTCCTTAAATATAAATTAAAAGAGGTCAAAAAATTGAAATACTATAAAATTACTGTTTGCCGTTGTGCTTGATCATTGATTACATACAAGCATGGCTGCTTCAAATACTATTGGATAAAGTGCCTGATTTTAGTTGCATCTCGAGTTTAATCACCCTAAGTATAATATTATGTGTTGATGAATGTAAACCCGAATGTTCTTGGAGTAGTTGGTCTGATAATTTTGATGCTCAGGTATATGTTTGATTTCTCTGAGAAAGAAGTGGAGGAACTTAAAAATATTAAGAAGAAGGACGTTATGAAATGGTACAAGATGTATCTGCATCAATCATCTCCAAAGTGCCGGAGACTTGCAGTTCGGATCTGGGGTTGCAATACGGACATGACAGAGGCTGAAACACAATCTATGGGCTCTGAGGTAATTAAAGATGCCACTGCTTACAAGACGTCTTCCAAATTCTATCCGAGCAAATGTTGAGCAATGTCACGAATCAGGCTATTGTATGCATGCCTCAATTTTGACAAGAGGCTACTGTAGTTTGGTTTTTTAGGAAGAGAAGTGAAATTATACACATGGATTATTTTTTTGGAACTATAGCCATTCATTTAAGTTTTGACTATTATTGTTTGTCCGTGGAATGAATCTATCTTATAATGTTTTGCTTTAAATGAACCCCAAACCCTATATACTGTCTGGGTGTTTTTTTTTTGTTTCTGTAGTTAACTGTTCTCATCTGAATACAGCATAGATAGATTCTGTCATTAATTATTTAGGTTATCGAATTTTGAAGAAATGGTTGTAGAGACGTTGGAGGAGATAGTTGCGGCTGAATGAAGAGGTGTGTTTGAGATATATAGGATGATGGCTTGCGCAGCAAGCCAACAGACAGGTTAATAATAATAATGGAGTGATTTTGGCCATTTCCTTTCAGATGATGCAATCTTAAATCCTTGCTGAATTCTAGCACGATCTTAACATGCTTAATGAGTAATAACTAACTTCTAATTTTAATTTGAATAGCTTAATTTCCAAAACCCTTACCAAGGAGAAATTTAACACAAACAAGAAATCTACGTTTTCTGAAACTTTTTATTCTTGGCACATAATTTTGTTGCACTAATGTTTTGGGGATCTTATTATGATCAATCTTTTTCCTTTGTTTTTTCTTTCAATCGTATTGTTTTGCATTGTCATTTTGGATTTTAAAGGTTTCATTTGACCTTGGTTTATAGAGTTTGTATCTTTATGAGATATTATCAACTGATCATTGAGTTTACATATATATGTTGTGTATAATGATTGTTTTATATGCTAACATTGCCTAACATTCCATATGGTGCATTGGATTTGCTTACGAATGCTAACTTACATGTGTGACATTATATATTTTCGCTTGTTTGATTTTAGGTTGCATGCCTTAAAACCCAAAGGTGTTTGTGGAAGTCCATCACATCCACATGTATTTTTGAAAGGGAAATAAGACATGACAGGAGATGTGCGTCTTGCACGAAATCACGTACAATTATGCTAAAAATCCTTCTCTTTCTATAGTTTTGTTATAGAAATGTTGGGCCGGAGTAGCTAAAACACATTTTACATATATTCACAATTTATAAGTGTTCTCATTTGATGTTAAACTTTAAACAGATAAATTTTCTTATAGAATGGGTTGGAAAAAAAATGCTTGCTTAATGCTTACCCCGTAGTGGCAATGGACGGGGCTTGCCGAAGACTTCTCAAAACGTGTATATATATATGATGGGTTCTTTTATGAAGTTCGATGCTTACTAACTGTCTTGGAATCCGTACAGTTAAAGATCTATGCCTAAAGATTTCTATTATTTTTTTGGTTGAGTGAATACTTATATTTGAATTGTTTCCGAATTTATTAAATATGAAAATCAAACAGCATTTATAAAACTGTATTTAATTTGGTGAACGATATATAGTCTATACTGATACAACATTATAAACCAGTTGCAAACAATTAAGCCTAAGCATTTTTCTTGGATGCCAAACAGGATAGACCTATAGAGCGAAACTCTCTCTAAACAACCCTAGCCGCCTCCTCTGTTCACCCCCATCCCTTTCGATCTTCTCACCACCGGCATCGTCATCGGCTCCGGCCTTTGACTTCGCCGGTGGTGAACTGCTCCTCACTCATCCTTCCTCACCCCTCTTCTCGACCTTCTTTCCTCTTCTTCCTTTTCTTTGTGCAAACTGCTGCCCGAGTTCCTGAAGGTTTGGTCGCCGGAGAACAGGTGGTCCTCTCTGTTTGGCCGGTTCCTTTGGTCGCCGGAGAACAGGTGGTTCTCTCTGTTTCGCCTCTCAGATCTGTCTTCGGGGGGACTGCGCGTTGGGCTGGTGTGGAGCTGCTCCGATCTCCGTCTTCCGTCTGCGCGTGGTCTGCTCGGCTTGCTCGCCGGAGTTCCGGTGACAGTTGGGTCTAGTAATCGCTCCAAATCTGCTCGAGTTGTGGACTCTGGGTTGTGTGGCGTTGCCGGAGCTGCTTCCTCTCGCCGGAGTCGCTCGTCGGACGGGACGGTGTTGGGGTTGGGGCGGCTGCTTAAGATCTTCTTTGGTGAAGGCTTGGATATGCCGGTGTGTCTCGAGGGTTTGTGTTGGTGAAGGCTTCGCTACCGGCCGACGTGGGTTCTCGAGGGTTTGGATCTGGCGGCTCGAAGTTCAGATCTAACACCACCGGTGACGTTTTCTCCTGAACTGATGTGCGGACACCTCGCACCGTGGGGTGTTGCTGCTCGTGGTCGGGTCGTTGCTCTTCCGGTCGGATCTGCTCGTCGGAATCTGATGGAATGCTCGCTGGAAGCTGAAGGTCTGCTCGCCGGAAGCTGAAGGTCTGTTTGCCGGAAGCTGATGGTATGCTCGCCGGAAGCTGAAGGTCTTCCCTGCCGGCTTGTGCTTTCCCTGGATCGATCTGGCAGTCCTATGGCCCGGCTTCGGTTTGGAAGAAATTCCGATCCCCTTTTTCGCGTTTTCAGTGTTGGCTGGAATGTGAAGGGGATCCTCTGTCGAGGCCGTTGCTGCTCTGAGCGTCTGCGTTATTTTCCTTCGCCTGCTCAATGCCGGTTGGGCGGAAACTCGGGTGTTTTGCCTTTGGGACACACCGGCGAAAGCGGGGGTATGTCGTAGTTTGTCTCAGCGTCTGGGCTGCCGCTCCGGGCTCGTGTAGATCTCGGCTCACTACACGTCTTCCCTGCCTGTATGTGCTTGCCAAGGTTATTCTGGCAGTCCTCAGGCCCGGCTTAGGCTTGGAAGAAATTCCGATCCCCTTACTGGCGTTTTCAGTGTTGGCTGGAAAGTGAAGGGGATCCTCAGTCGATGTCGTCTGTTATTGCTGCTCTGTGCGTTTTCGATAATGCCCTTCGCCTGCACCATGCCGGATTGGGCGGAAACTCGGGTGTTTTTGCTTTGGGACACTTCGACGAAAGCGGGGGTATGTCGTTGATCGCCTCAGAAGTATATGCTGCCCTATCGGGCTCGTGATGATCTCTGGCCTTAGTCCCTCGGCTCTGGGGCCTCCTCCGCCAATCATTTCCTGCCTTGGCACACAGCACAACAAGCAAAGGTCCGGGTCTAGATCAACTCATCGTTCCATTGGAACAACCTCAACACCACTCAATACCTTGATCAGCATGCATTACACATATACACCTCCACAAGCAATCAAAGATCTCAAACATGAGTCAAGCACGCATTTCCTCACTCACAAGATGCATCTATTTCTACTTTGTTTAGTTTCCCCTCCTCCTTGCTCCTTATAATCAACATATGATTGATTGGGGGTAGGAGTTGGGTTGTTTTTGGTTCCTATTTCTCCTCAAAAGAGGTTTATCAATCTAAATTATGTCTTGGCGATAAAAAAAACAATTAAGCCTAAACAAATTTCAATATAATTATTAGTGCTGTTTAGTGATGATCTTTCTGTAGGCAACTGAAATCAAGAACAACGAAAACAATAGAAAGAACAGTAGTATACTTACAACCAAGTCGATAGGTTGTTTATGTAGGAAGTCCGAGTCCAGCAGAAGGATGTTTCCTTAAGACAAAATTTCCTCCTCTACGACACTGAAGGTTGAAATGGGCAAATGTCTCCCAAGATAAAACGGACCTAAACCACTAGTGAGTGCTTCAACTAGTGGAGTCTGGCGATCTAAACCCGACTTGTACTGAAACTGTAGAATGTCAGAAGAGAAGAAGAATCGAAAAGGAAGTGTTTTTTCTGTCCCATCAAAACCCTTTAAATAGTAGACAAGGTGTCCTTTCGGAAAGATTGCGACTCTTTGACCAAATGGCATGTCTGTTTAAAACACTTGATCAGACTCTTTCACCAAAGGTCATGTTGATTCAAAACTTGACCAGATGCAAGATAATGAATCTTGACATAAAGTTGGGAAGAATAATTGTTGAGTCTTGCATGCAAAAAGGTGAAGCTCGAAGCTCGGACCGGACGGCGGCGGTGGCGCGCGTGTGGGCTCTCTCCATTACACATTAGTGGTGACCCAAGGCCACGACCTTATTCCAATTGTCAAACTTTATAAAGTGTATGAAGAAGTGTAATGTGGGCAATGTGGGCTTGCATTAAATGTCATTTAATGCATGTCATTAATCCATGTTTTTCTTCTACTTTGCATGCGATTATCTTATTCAATATTCAACGTATTTTCGTAAACATACATCTTACGTTCAAGTTCGCAATAATGTGAACGTAAAGGATACATGTGTTGTCGAAATTGATGAATTGAAACAAGACGATATGGATGTCGAAATGTGAGTTAGTCCAACACTTTCCTCTCTCATAGAAGAAAGGGCTCTATGTCTCTGCATAATAATACCATTTGCATGTAGCCATTGGTTTGGGCCCAAACTTGAAACTTGGGTTCAAGAGTAGTGTAAATAATACAAGTAAGCAAGTAGTAGAGGAATAAAATGAAGTATCTATCAAGTGAAACTGAGAATATTTGTTTATTGATTAGTAAGACAAGACAACAATATAAGGTGGGCGTGTTATGTTGTTATGTGCTGAGAGTCAAAATGAAAATCATGTGGGATTAGATTTGGACCACTTTCACTCATCCCACTATATATCCCTATCAACCTCAAACCACATTTTCCCATCTTTTCCTTCCTTTCCTATCCTATCTTATGTGGCCATTTTATTTTTGTCCTTCATTCATTTACAATCACTTATATTTCATTTCAATGTGTTCCCTAAAATTAATATCAATATCAACATCAGTAACGAGCCTTTTCAATTTCATTGGTTGCTATATATTGAACTGTTTTCATTCCCTCCCTGCTCAAATGAGCTTTGTAAGTAATTATTTTAACAAACCCAGATGCCTCGATAATCAGTATAAGAGGCATACAAAAGGTTTTGATGGTTATTCATAAAATCAATCAAATATTAAATGAAAATTTAACCCTTCCCATAAGACTTCAAATTATTGAAGGAAATCCTTTTTTCTCACTCTCTCTTATCCAGTTTTGCAAGAGCATTACAATAGTTTTTTTTGGTTAAATTAATTTAAAAATCTATCATAAATATTAATCACGAACAGTAAGTTATCCTAAAGTATTGATCACATATTAAATAAAATTTAAGCAAAGATTTTCAACATTTTTCGATTTATAAAAAAATATGTAAATGATATGTGACCAAATCTAAAAGGCATGTAAATGACATGTGACCAAAACTTAGGGTACTTAGTTTAACACTTTAAAACTGTAGGTTTCGTGACCAATACTTTAGTACTAATTTTTTCATTCAACCCTAGCTTTTTATGAACAATAAAGAAGTAAATTTAATCTAATTCTAACTTAGGATGACGAAAAGTCATAGTGTTTGCCGTTCTGCCTTCTCTCTAAAGAAGGAACCCTAGTTCTACTGGTTCAGGGCCGCCGACGACGAGCTGACCCTTCGGGTCAGTCAGTCGTTGGTGGCTCTCTCGCTTTCCCCCCTCTCCCTGCTTCGGTTTCATCCTCCTTTTCTTCTCCTCCGGTTTTACCTCCAGATCTACTTCCCCTTCTGAGTTTGACCGGCGACCTTCTCGTTTCGACCACCGCCGCTCCTTTCTCCGACCGTCTTTTCCTTCGTCTCCGGAGTACTGGTCCGGATCTGTAGTGGGAATTGCTTCTCCTCCTTCGTGGTCGCAGATCAAGGCAGGTTGTGAGGGTTTCGCTGTGGATCGATTGGTTCTTACCTTATTGTGCATCGACTTGGTTCCCCTCTTCAGGCTTTGCTGGTGACGTTCGGGGTTGTGGCTCGAGCTGCACTTTTCTCCTGGTTCTCAGATCCTCCACATCTGAGCCTCATTTTTGAGGGGTTTAAGCCATGGTTTGGTTTTGTTGGAGTTTGGTGCTGCCTTGGGCTGGGGCTTCTGTTCGATGTCCATCTTGCCTGTGAGTAGGTCACTGGATTGCGTTCGGTGGGTCGCTGTTCTATTTTACCTGCGGTTCTTTGGTTGTTTTAGGGGTGCTGTTTTGCTTCTGATGGTCTTACTCGAGGGAAGTGTCGGCAGAGCACTGGCTGGAACCGGGACCCTTTACCGGCATCGTTTGGTAGCTTCCTTCCCTCACTCATTGCACTTTTCCTTTCTCACTTACACTTTTGTGGTTCACTGCTCATTCTTAAGGATGAGTAATGTTTGGCTTCACTGCTCCCATTTCAATCGTTATTTGGGGACTCGTCGGTCTTTGGTGTTGGCCACCTTCGAGTTTTAAGTGGTCATGTGACTCTTAAGTGAAGTCGAGACTTTCTTTTTCTCTTGATTTTGAGTTGTGGCAACTTATCTCTGCTGTTTGCGGTGTTGACCGCCAGCGTGTCGGTTTTCTACTACTTGTCGAGTAGGGGATCCGATGAGATTTGGTTGTTTCCGCTTCTGTGTAATTGTGGGTATTCGATTGAGGGTTGGTTATTGCTTCGCTGTTTGCTGATGTCGACTGGTGGTTTGTTGTGTTTCTTGTTAACTATTAGGTTTTATTCCTTTTGTTGTTTGTGGTTTGTTTTATCCACCCTTGGTTGGGTTGGCTGTTTTAGTTGCTTCTTGTTTGTATCTAGGTACTAAGACCTGTCTAGTTAGGTTCTCTGTTTTTCGGTGCGGGTTTGTGGTTACACCTCTTGTTGGGTGTGTTGGTTTGTTGGCTGCTGCCTTGGTTTTAGTTCTTGTTGTGCTTATTATTAGGTATCTGGGTTCTAAGACCTGCACTTGTGATGCAGTCCTAATTGAGAACAGAAAAGGTATCGGTGTCCGAATTCGAAAAAGTCCTAGCCTATTTTGGGTCGAAAGGCCGATGATTTTCGGCCTTTCGAGGTCATCAGGAGGGTTAAATTCGTATTTTTAGAAGTCCAGATATTATTTTCTGTTTTGTTTCCTGTTTTTGATTTCCTTTATTCGAATTAGGGTTTTGGGATTTAGTTTCCTTATTGTATTAGGACTTTGGGGTATTAGTTTTCTATTTAAGCACTTGTTATCTCATTGTAATTAAGAATTTTATGAAATAAAAACAAAAAAACGAGTTTCTACTCAATCTATCTCTTTCGGTATTCTGTTGAATCAACGAATTAGATATCTATCTTGCTCGGTATTCTTCGTGAATCAACGAGTTTGATAAAGAACTCCCCCTCGGTATTCTCCGTGAATCAACTAGGACTTTGTCGAATTCGGACACCGATACCTTTTCTGTTCTCAACTAGGACTGCATCAACTTGTTGTATTTTACCCAATGTTTGAGTACTGTTTCTGGTTTGAGCTGTCTATATGGCAGACTCTTGGTTGTAACATTCTTGAGGGTTCCCCCTTGACCTTGTTTTCTTTTTGAAAACTTGGTTTTATAAAAAAAAATTGCTGATAAAAAAAAACTTAGGATAACGAAATTAACCTCTAACTCAAGATCCACCTGACACGTGTTACTGATCATATAATATTTTCTGTCGAGTAGTTTTTTTCCGCATCAAGTTGAACCTTTAACAATTTTGAGGATGATTCGATTAGTTTACCATCCTATCAATATGCTTTCTTTCAACCGTTTGTATTGTAGTCTCTCCGAATGTATGATGTCTCCTTATCTTGTTATATAGATATTTTTTAGAAATCGATAAAATGTATGCTGAAAATATATCGCTTACTCATCAGAATATTTGTTTTAGATCTCCGAATCAATTTGAGCCGGCCTTGTGAGAGAGTGACAAAGGAGGAGCAATATGGGTGATGTGTACATCCTGATTCAGAAAATTGAAATGGGATTGGTGCATCTTAATTTGTAGCAGTTATAACGTTCAAGTCAATGAACACACTTGATTAATTACCTATACACATGACTACATGACTAGTGTGTGTAGCACTAATAATAATATTGTAATGTTGTTGGTGTCAAATAACAACAAACATAAATAAAGTTTGTATATTTGAGGTTGGCTGGCTCTATCTTGGAGTTGGCGTGCCACCTACTACATTGTCATTTTGATTCTTCCTTATATTATTATTTTATTCATCACATCAGATCGTTGGGGGCAAGTACATGCATTTTAGTGATATACATTATTAATATTATAATTCATTTATCGGCACGTTTCCAAATTCAACAGACAAAAGCCTGTTTTGATTTGGTCAACAAAGAAGTAAAAGACAAAACACTTGTATATTCATTAATTAGTTTCAATTTCTACTAACACGATATACTTAGAAATCACAATTAGAGACGGGGTATTATTAGAAGGGTAAACTACAAATGTATACTCTGAAGTTGACACGTTTAGCCGATGATTATCCTTAAATTCAAAAACTATTGATGCATATCCTGAAGTTACAACTTGTAACTAGAAACCTCTTCCGTCAATTAAAATGACGAAAATACTCTAACTACACTTCAATAATTATTTTAGTCATTTTAACTGACGGAAGAGATTTCTAGTTACAAGTTGTAACTTCATGGTATGCATCAATACTTTTTGAACTTTAGAATAAGTATCGATTAAACATGTGAAAAAATATAAATTGAAATGTTTGGATGATTTTATTGAAGAATCACTACTCTTATTTATAGGAGATTACAAGACTATTATAAGGAAACTAATATTACATAATATTATAATTAAATATCGTAATCAAATTAAATCAAATCAGAATAAATCAATTTGATTTATTTGTTTGATTTGATTACCTTCAATACTCCCCCTCAAGTTGATGCATGGAGATTCGAAATGCTCAACTTGAAAAGAAGATTATAAAACGATCATGTCTAGTGCCTTTGATGGATGGTGCAAACGGTTACTCGTCTCAGTGTCGACGGTGCAAACGACATCTCGTCTCGTGGCCGACGGTGCAAACAGCTACTCGTCTCGTGGCCGACGGTGCAAACGGCTACTCGTCTTAGGGCCGACGGTGCAAACGGCTACTCGTCTTAGGGCTGACGGTGCAAAAGGCATCTCGTCTCGGGGCCGACAGTGCAAAGGGTATCACGTCTCGTGACCGACGGTGAAAACTGCATCTCATCTTGTGGCTGACGGCGGAAGTAACATCTCGTCTCATGATCGGCATTGTAAACATCATAAAAGGTGGTAAACTGTTGTGGTTGATTACGAAGATGCAAAAGCAAAATACAACTATAAAATAAAATAAAAGCACTCTTCAAACGCCCTGCCCACTTGTTAGAATCATAAACTAACAAATGGGCAAAGCTACGAATTCATAAAAACTTCCCAAGAATCGAAACCGAGAGCTCTGATACCAGGAAAAAAGTGTAATCGAAATGCTTTGAATGATTTTATTGAAGAGTCTAAACTTCTTTATATAGGAGGATACAAGATTCATAGAAGGAAATAAATAATACATGATTGTTTAATTTAATTATTGAAATCAAATCAGAATAAATCAATTAGATTTATTCTGCTATACCTTCAATACTCCCCCTCAAGTTGGAGCATGGAGATTCGTAATGCCCAACTTGAAAAAGGAGACTATAAAACGATCACGTCTAATGCCTGTGGTGGATGGTGCAAACGGTTACTCGTCTCGTGGCCGACTGTGCAAACGGCATCTCGTCTCATGACCGACGGTGCAAACGGCTACTCGTCTCGTGGCCGACTGTGTAAACGGCTACTCGTCTCGTGGCCAACGGTGCAAAGGGCATCTCGTCTCAAAACCGAGGGTGCAAAGGGCATCTCGTCTCGTGGCCGACGGTGCAAATGGCATCTCATCCTGTGGTTGACGGCACAAACAATATATTGTTTCGTGATCGGAAATGTAAACATCATAGAAGGTGGGTGTAATAACCACTCCCGGTCAACGCCAGTCAAACCTGCGAAAAACAGGAAAATTTAAAAAATTTAAGACAGACACTAAATTGAACCTAAAATGACCCCGAGAGTCATACCGGACTTAAGTTGACCCCGTTATTGACCAAAGTGAGTTCCGGGGGACTCAGGGCAACTGTCTGATCAGTTTGGGAAATGTTGACTTTTCGATGGAGAAGTCAACCAAGCTACGTTTTGGTCCATTCGAGGACCGTTTTGGATCCAAAAAGCTTAGTCGTTGTCGCAGCGGTCTTAGTTGAGCCTTTTCCTTGTAGCCCGCCAAGTTTCGTAATTTCTTGGGAAAAGTGCCCGTTCGGGGCCCGAAACGTCCGATTTTCGCGAATCTGATTGGAAAATATCAAGTAGATATTTTTCAAATGGTGTGGGACCCACCTTGACACTTGTCCATTATGTGGTGGTGTTAGTTTTGAGGGAAAACTATGAGGGGACAAGAGGTGGCCGACCATATAGGGCGAAAAGGAAAAAAAATAGAAATTAGAGTTAGTTGTTTTAGAAAGAGAAAGAAGAGAGAAGAAAGGGAGAGAAGGAGAAGAAGAAGAGAGGGAGTTGGGGTTGTGAAGCCACTATTCACGTCATCCCACCTTTGGATCGTCTCAAGGCAAGGAGCAATCTAGTTCCCCTCATCCTCCTCTACGGTTTGTACTAAACCGATCGTCGTTTTGTTTAATTTCAAAAGCTAGGGTTTAGTTAAAATGATTGTGTTAGGGTTGTATTGAGGTTGGGGAAGTGTTGGAGACGTTTTAGAGGTGTTTGGAGGTGTGATTGCACATTTTCCGGTAACCGGAAGCTCGGGAGGAGCTCCGGCCACCGTGGGTGGTGGCCGGCCGGCCATGGGGTGGCTGGCCGGAGCTGGGACCAGCCACCACCATGGTGGCCGAGCCCCCCTTGAACTTTAGGGCTCACGGCCAAGTAGGTCGGGTGGGGCCCACGTGCTCGGGTGATCGGGTTTAGTGTTCGGGAGGTTTAAAACGTTCCCCGGACCATTTATCCATAACCGAATCGAAAATTGGAATTAAATTGGAAAAGTTGTAATTAACGGGTTTTAGAAACTTTAAACGTTAATTAATTGACTCGGAAGTCGGAATTCGATTCCGTTAAGTGCATTGGGATCCTTGAACTATTCTAAGACCGTAGAAACGAAAACGGGGACTTTTGGAGCCCCGGAAGGCCATTTACAAAACCCGGGCAGATTCGCCATGTCGGGCGAATCGGGCCTTTACGGGTCCTTTATCGACAATGTCGAGTAATTGGGAAGTTTGGGAGTGATCGACATTGTCGGGGTTAAGTTTGGGCATCAAGTTTAATGATTTTTAGTTTATTCCTGCAAGTGGTTAAGTGCCTTTAAATTGTGTTCTTTTAGATCGTGCCACAGACCGAGGTAAGGGAAAGCTGGGTGAGTGACTGAGATCATCACCGGAGCTCGTTGGTTGGCTTTTGGAGAACACGCACAAGGTAGGGAAAAGTAGCCGGATCTCGGCCCTGACTAGGGAAAGTTAACAGTAGAATTGCATGTGACACCGTGGTGTCGTGGGTTGAGTAGGTTTATTTAAATATTAGAAAAGCATGATACGGGAACGTAGCGTTTATGAGAAAGGCATGTGACACTTAGTAGTGTCGTAGGAATAGAGAACTTAGCGATATTAGAATTACTGGAGGCATATGACCATGCCCGGAGGTTGCGTATTATTATTGTTGAGTTTGGGTGGCCATGAGAGCCCGTGTTATTATGGTTGAGTTTGGGTGGCCATGAGAGCCGTGTTATTATTGTTGAGTTTAGGTGGCCATGAGAGCCCGCGTTTTTATTGTTGAGTTTGGGTGGCCATGAGAGCCGTGTTATTATTGTCGAGTCTTGGGTGGCCATGAGAGCCCGTGGTATTATTATTGGTATTTTGGGTGGCCGTGAGTGCCCGTGGGGTTGTGAACCCGTACTTTACCGTTGGTGTCTTGGGTGGCCATGAGGGCCCGTTGGGTTGGTGAACCCGTGTTACTTTATTATCGGTGTCTTGGGTGGCCGTGAGTGCCGTTGGGTTGTTGAACCCGTGTTACTTTATTATCGGTGTCTTGGGTGGCCGTGAGTGCCGTTGGGTTGTTGAACCCGTGTTACTTTATTATCGGTGTCTTGGGTGGCCGTGAGTGTCGTTGGGTTGTTGAACCCGAGTTGCTTTATTATTGGTGTCTTGGGTGGCCGTGAGTGCCGTTGGGTTGGTGAACCCGTGTTGCTTTATTGTTGGTGTCTTGAGTGGCCGTGAGTGCCGTGGGGTTGTTGAGCCCGTGAGTTATTTTTGGTGTGTCTTGGGAGGCCGTGAGTGCCCGTGAATGGTTTGGGTTGTTGAGTCCGTGTTTTACTGTTGGTGTCTTGTTTGGCCATGAGTGCCTGTGGAGTGTTGAACTGGTCTTGTTACTGTTGGTTGAACCTTGCTTGTGATTGTGATTGCGGATCCCGGTAGGTTGCAAGCATTCGTTGACTGGCCTGACCAAGTTTGAATCCCGGTAGGTTGCAAGTATTCTTGGGCTGGCCTGACCAAGTTTGAGTATCAACAGGTTGTAAGCATTCTTTGGCTAGCCTGATCCGAGTTTGAGTGTCAACAGGTTGTAAGCATTCTTGGGCTAGCCTGATCCGAGTTTGAGTATCAACAGGTTGTAAGCATTCTTTGGCTAGCCTGATCCGCGTTCGCGTGAGTGGGGGAGGTTACTGAGCAGCTGGTATGCGATCCTTTGTGATCTTGTTTGGTGTGCGATCCTTTGTGATCTTGGGTGTTGCGTGGTGGTCTCTTGAGTCTTTGGAGGAGGTCGTCAATCGTTGTGTCGGGTCTACTTTATGTGTCAAGTGTCGAGTCATTCGAGGAAGGTCACCGTGGGTGTGTGTCAGTCGGAGTACTTGAGTTGGGGACAGTGATCCCCGGTGTTGAGTTTGTTGTTGGTGTTACAGGCATTGTCTGCTAATTATGCCATAGTCAGTCTGTTATCTGTGGTGGTGAGCGAACTCTCACCCCTAGCTGCTTTTCCTACAGGTACCGTTCGCAGGCTGGACTAGGTGAGCTTCTGAAGCTTGAAGAGCTTGAAGCGGGTTTCTGGGTTATTTTGAGTCTAGTGACGTGTACCACGTTTCTGTCCAATTGTTGGGACTTATTTTGAGTTGTAAACGTTTTTATTTTGTTGAACTAAACTGGTATTTTAAAGTGATTTAATGGAAAAAGTTTCAAAGTGTTCTTTATTTCAAATGTTCGCGTCCCGAGTTCGGTTCGCTGAAATTGGGGCGTGACAGTGGGAACAACTATGGTTGATTACCACGATGCGGAAGCGAAATAAAAACAATGAAAATAAAATAAAAATAGGACTAAATATATCTTTCAAACGCCCTGCCCACTTGTTAGAATCATAAACTAACAAATGAACAAAGCTACGAATTCATAAAAACTTCCCAAGAATCGAAACCGGGAGCTCTGATACTAGGAAAAAAGTGTAATCGAAATGCTTTGAATGATTTTATTGAAGAGTCTAAACTTCCTTATATAGGAGGATACAAGATTCATGGAAGGAAATAAATAATACATGATTGTCTAATTTAATTATTGAAATCAAATCAGAATAAATCAATTAGATTTATTCTGCTATGATTACCTTCAATACTCCCCCTCAAGTTGGAGCATGGAGATTCGTAATGCCCAACTTGAAAAAGGAGCCTATAGAACGATCACGTCTAATGCCTTTGGTGGATGGTGCAAACGGCTACTCGTCTCGTGGCCGACGGTGCAAACGGCATCTCGTCTCATGACCGACGGTGCAAACGGTTACTCGTCTCGTGGCCGACGGTGCAAACGGCTACTCGTCTCGTGGCCGACGGTGCAAAGGGCATCTCGTCTCGGGGCCGACGGTGCAAAAGGCATCTCGTCTCGTGGCCGACGGTGCAAATGGCATCTCATCCTATGGTTGACGGCACAAACAATATCTTGTCTCGTGATCTTCAATGTAAACATCATAGAAGGTGGGAACAACTATGGTTGATTACCACGACGCGGAAGCGAAATAAAAACAATGAAAATAAAATAAAAATAAGACTAAATATATCTTTCAAACGCCCTGCCCACTTGTTAGAATCATAAACTAACAAATGGGCAAAGCTACGAATTCATAAAAACTTCCCAAGAATCGAAACCGGGAGCTCTGATACCAGGAAAAAAGTGTAATCGAAATGCTTTGAATGATTTTATTGAAGAGTCTAAACTTCTTTATATAGGAGGATACATGATTCATAGAAGGAAATAAATAATACATGATTGTCTAATTTAATTATTGAAATCAAATCAGAATAAATCAATTAGATTTATTCTGCTATGATTACCTTCAATATGTAAAATGTAAAAGATGAAATGTTTTTCTTGATATTATAATGAAGCTTGATACTCCTATATATAGGAGATTACGAGACTATGAGAAGGAAATAAAGATTACATATCAATGTAATTAACTATTGTAATCGAATCGTATCAATTATATTTATTTTGATTTTATTCCCTTCTACACTACCCCTCAAGTTGGGGCATGTAGATTCGTAATGCCCAACTTGAAAAGGAGATTATAGAACAATAACGTCTAATGCCTTTCGATGGTGCAAACGATATCTCGTCTCGTGGCCGACAGTGCGAACGACATCTCGTCTCGGGGCCGACGGTGCAAACGGCTACTCGTCTCGTGGCCGACGGTGCAAATGGCATATTGTCACGCCCCAATTTCAGTAAACCGAACTCGGGACGCGAACGTTTTAAAAACATAGAAACACTTGAAACCTGTTTTCATTAAATCACTTTAAAATACCATTTGTTCAACAAAATAATAATTACAGTTTAAAACACGTCCCAACAGTGGACAAAAGTACAAGGTATCCGTCACTAGACTCAAAAGACAAAACCCGGACTCCGCTCCTAGCTCCACAAGCTTCGAGAGCTCACCTAGTCCGTCCCACGAACAGTACCTGTAGGAAAAGCAGCTAGGGGTGAGCGTTCGCTCACCACCACGGATAACAGACTGACTACGGCATAATTAGCAGACAAAGCAGGTAACACCAACATCAACTCAACACCGGGGAACACCATCCCCAACCCAAGTACTCTGACTGAATACACACCCACTGTTGCCTTCCCTGACCAACTCGACACTCTGACACGTAAAGTAGACCCGACACAACCATTGACGACCTCTTCTAAGGACTCAAAAGAAAGTTACGCAACACTAAACAGCATCACGAGGGATCACACCCCAAACAAGATCACAAAGGATCGCACACCAAACAAGATCACAAAGGATCGTAAACCAGCTGCAAAGAAAGCTCACGCCCTCCCGGGACTCTAACCCGGTCAGGCCAACCCAAGAATGCTGCAACTTCCGAGACTCTAACTCGTAAGCCAGCCGGAAAACGCTTGCACTTACCGAGACTCTAACTCGTAAGCCAGCCAAAGAATGCGTGCAACTTACCGGGACTCTAACTCGTAAGCCAGCCAAAGTATGCTCACAAACCCAAACCACACACGCGCGGCCAGGACCCCTTTATTGGCGGGCGGGCCCCCTACCCCGTCTGAACATGCAGACGCGTGTGCTCGTGGACCCCCGTTTCATGAAGCGGGCCCCCAACCTCAAGTAACCACAAACACAATCACAATCACAATCACAATCACAATCACAATCACAATCACAAGCAAGTTCAACAACCAGTAACAACACAGGTTCAACACTCACAGGCACTCATGGCCACCAAGACACTAACAGTAAAACTCGGACTCAACAGCCCCACAACCACTCACGGCCTCCCAAGACACACCGACAGTAAGACACGGACTCAACATCCCCACAGGCACTCACGGCCTCCCAAGACACCAACCATAAAACACGCTTGCAACTTACCGAGACTCTAACTCGTAAGCCAGCTAAAGAAAGCTTGCAACCCCCCGAGACTCTAACTCGGTCAGGCCAGCCAAAGACACCAACCTTAGTACACGGGCTCTCAAGGCCACCCAAAACACCAAAGGTAAAGACACGGGTTCAACAACCTCCACGGGCACTCATGGCCACCCAAAACTCAACAATAATAACACGCTTTAAACTTACCGAGACTCTAACTCGTAAGCCAGCTAAAACACCAACAGTAAAGTACGGGCTCTCATGGCCACCCAAACACGAATAATAACACGGGCTCTCATGGCCACCCAAGACTCAACAATAATAATACACGGGCTCTCAAGGCCACCCAAGACGCCAAAATAAACAATCAACCTCCGGCTTAACCAAAGCCTCCAACAGTCCTAATATCAACAGTTTCACAATCAACCTCCGGGCATGGTCATATGCCTCCAGTACTCCTAATATCGATAAGTTCACGAACAACCTCCGGGCATGGTCATATGCCTCCAGTAATTCAATTATCGCTAAGTTCTCTACTCCTACGACACTACTAAGTGTCACATGCCTTTCCAATAATTACTAAGTTCCCGTAACATGCTTTTCTAATATTCGATAAACCTACTTAACCCACGACACCCCGGTGTCACATGCAATTCTACTGTTAACTTTTCCTAGTCAGGGCCGAGATCCGGCTACTTTTCCCTACCTCAACCGAAGAATACCCGCTACGTTTCCTAGCTGCTGACGTTCTGGCTCGCTACCTCCGGGCTTCACTTCGATCGAAGTCGGACGCTAAAGATAACACGAAAGCCATAAATAGAGGTTGTTCCCAGGTTAAATTAAAGGTCACGATTAATCCAGTTTAAAACCGACAGTTGTCCTTTAAACTCGAGCGGGATAAAGCGGTAGTAAAGACGAATTGAGTTCGAGTACTCGATCCCCGAACACAAAACCCGGTGTACAAATCCCAAGGCACCCGTTTCGCTAAAACTGATTTTAACCCCTTTTTATTTAAAACAGTTTTGGTTTTCAAAACCCTTCTCTTTAAAACCGTTTTTGGTTCTCAAATCCTACCTTTTGTTCTTTTCTGATAAATCTGTGATTTACTTCAATCAAACTGTTAAATTCGTTTTCCCTTTTTAAACTCAAACCGAATTCTTTTCAGTTCTCCCCTTTAAAGCAGTTTTTCGTTTCCAAAATTGATATTCCTTTTCCAATTCAGTTGATCCTACGACCAAACATTTCAGATCTAAAATCACAAGGAAACAACTTTTACAACAAAACTCGTTTTATTTCCTTTTCCAATTCTGGAGTTACAGGCTCGGGACAAAACAAACAACAACAAAAACGAAACGTCTCGGGTCGAGAAAAATCCGACCAACCACCACGTCGAGAAGCTCACCGTGGAGGGAAGGGCGGCTGGGCGGTAATGAGGTTGCGGTTGAGGGCGCAACAGATGAAGGCGACTCTCCCGTCTCAGAACTAGACTGCACGGTGGGGTCTCGACGGAGCTACAACGCTCCCGGTTGTGCAGGTCTTTTCGGTGGCGGGGCAGCACCGGCGTGGACAATCGAGGGAGAGGAAGAGAGGCTCGGTGCGGCGGAGGTGGCACGGAGGAGCACGGCGGAGCACGGCGAGGGTTTCGCCTCGGATCTGGATGACACCGGCGACTTCGTCCCCCGATCTGTCGCGCTCGCCGACGAGATCGTCTGGACGGCACGACGAGGGGCTCAGGCGTGGAGGTGAAGGTCGGCTGGGCGGTGCACGGCGGAGACGGCTTCGGACGGCGACGCTCGAGCGTGGGGAGGAGCGACGGTGGCGCGAGGAGAGAGGGACGACGGTGGTGGTCTCGGACGGCATTGGATCGGGAGAGGGTGGTCGGGTTCCCGAGCTGGTCGGAGGCGGTGGTTCGGGCGGCGGCTGGTGCGTGGAGAGAAGGGTCGGGGATTGAGGTGTAGTGGTGCAGAGAGAGACGAGGGAGGACGGTGATTGCCGGATTCGGTGAGAGAGAAGAAGACGACGTGGAGGAGGAGGAAGGCGAGGGTGAGGTCGGGTTCGGGAGAGGAGGGGGCGGCAGAAGTGAAGGGGTAGTGAACATTAGGGTTTCAGAACCCTAATGCCCACCTTATATAGGTCGAACTTGGGCCGGGTCTGTGGTTTGGGCCGGGTCTACTGGTCAGGTCCGGTCTGACCCAAAGTTTTTTTTTTTGAAGCGGTCTTCACAATTTACCCCCCTTAAAAGAATTTCGTCCCCGAAATTTAAAACAACGTACTTCAGGAGTCGAACCGGTCGGGGTACTTCGCGCGAACCTCGTCCTCGCATTCCCAAGTCGACTCGTCCTCGTGGTGTCGTCACAACACCAGCTCTAAGTGGATAACCCTTCCGCGCAGGACCTACTCTCGCGGATCCCTTTCCCACATCAGATTCTCCTTACACGGGGCATCACCCGTCACTTCGACATCTGCCCACTCAAACACGTACTCAAAACCTCAAAAGGCCCGATATACCGCGGGCTAACCCGCCTCCGCCGCGGTTGAAACGCACAAGTCCATCTTCCGGACTCACCTCCAGGGATACAGGACCACTGATTGCTGACTCGAGAGGTCGGCGCCGTCAGTCAGCATGACTCCTGCTGACTCTGCGCGGTCTTCAACCGCTCACGCTTTGGCACGACCAACTCAGCTATCTCTCGGTCCAGTTCCAGACCCAGTAACCTCTTATTTCTCACTTCTGCCCAGCACACGGGCGATCGACACGGCCTACCATACAACGCTTCGAACGGTGCCATCATGATACTGGCCTGAAAGCTGTTGTTGTAGCCGAACTCGGCTAATCGCTCACGAAACCCATCGTGACGTGCCCCCATTTCCACGGTGCAGCCCGCAGTGGCTGCAATAAACCAGTGGGACGATGTTGTTCGGCTCTCACCTGTCGACGAGTGAGGCATCGCGATACTAACTCCGCGACCGCTCTCCGCATCCCGCTCCACTAGACATGCCACCTGATGTCGCGCTCCTCTTAGTGCTACCCACGTGCACTGTCAGGCGTGAATACTTCGACTCTCGCAGCTCGTCGCCAGTAACGGTCGGTATTGGCTCGGCACTTCGCCAGCCAATCCATTCCCACAACTACGTTGCTGTCATTTCGTATTATCCTTCCCACGGACACAGGTACCAGCTTAGTCGCTGCCGAACTTCAGGGAACCTCGCGGTCTCACTAAGACCTCGCTCCTCCACCGTTATCGTGCTTACCAATCCCGAACACACCCAAATCCTCGGGGTGAGGACTCGATCCAGCATCAGGGCTCTTGAGCTCTCTCTCGAACCTCCTGTAACAGCTCGATTCTCTAACTTCGCAGGCACGACAGACCCTAGTCAACACCACCCCACCACCAACCGGCGTGTCCCGACGTAGTGGTGGACTCAACAGCTCTAAACTCAGCCCCAACCTCTTAGCACAACTCGACGAACAAACGAGTGTGATAACCCGGCATCTAATGAAACTGACGCCCAAATCGGAGACTAAACACCTACTCCATTAGTCACCCTGGTAAGGTCTAGTGTAACCCTTACACGGTCCTCTAGGCATTTACTTGTAACTTTCCGCAACCAAACCAGTGTTCGCTACTCGTCCCTTGCGGGAAAAGTAGTAAAGGGGATGAGCGTTATGCTCACCTCCACGGACACCCGTTCGATTATGGCATACTAGTAACACACTAAAGACTTACGGATCTAGCCAGGGCAAACCACTACCTCAAGACCGGATGCCAAACGTCACACTGCTCACGCCAACAACACCTCAAGTACTCGCTTACGTAAGACAAAACCTCGACACGGGAAACACTTCCTCAGTTCAGTAAAACACCACCGCTCATGCTATTAATGCCTTAATTATAATAGTACGTAAGCGAAAAACTCAACAACAACCCAACCGTACACCAGGCCTACGGCCTCTACAACCCACAACCGCGGACACAAACACGTAAAACCAACGCTCAAACTGCACGAACGTGAACCGAGTCACACAACCACAAACCTAAACGCAAAAGGAAACAAAAAAAGAACAACCAATGAAAATTGAAGACAGCTCACTGGACCAGGCCGGCACACGACCCCTGCCGTGCCACTCTCCGGGCCGGGAACCAGGCCGGGCCGTGCCCCCTACCGGGCCGGCACCCAGGCCGTGCCGTGCCCCGTACCGGGCCGGCGACCACGCCTTGCCGGACCCCTTACCGGGCCGGCAACCAATACCTGTCGGCCCCTTTACCGGGCCGGCGACCAAACCGTCCCACTCCACCTACCGGGTCAAACCAGTGACCCGATAATGTAGTGGTAATGATTTCACACTACTTACACCCTCTCACACTACTTACACCCTCTATGTATACCCTAGGGTACTCGTAACCTTCCCGACTAATAGCGACCCGTACGCTTGTGCGTCGCAGACACTCGACCACTAATCATAAAGCACAAGTACCAAAACAACGACCAAAACACGAGTCACTCAACCTCAACCACAAGTCAACCCGGCCAAACAGTCATAACTACAACAACAAGGACAACGACACCCGCCCACAGGGCCAACCAATTTTAAAACTTTCCCCTTTTCATTTTTAAAACCTCAGACTTGACATCAGGTGCGTCCCCGAACTACGTTGTACCGACTTGATATCAGCACCGTCACGTTCGAAAACAGGAGCGCTCCTGAGTCGACCCGCGACAGCTTAAAACGTTTCACGCAACAACAACAATCAGCAAGCCAGCAAGAAAACACTGCACGTACACACAAACACAAACCGGACTCACAATACCACGGGTCTACACACGGTTCCCGACCTCCGTACCCAACGTACGACGGGACTCTACCGACTCGACTCTCCCCACCTAATTGACGTACAGTCCGAGGTGTGAAACCTCGAGCTCTGATACCAAGCTGTCACGCCCCAATTTCAGTAAACCGAACTCGGGACGCGAACGTTTTAAAAACATAGAAACACTTGAAACCTGTTTTCATTAAATCACTTTAAAATACCATTTGTTCAACAAAATAATAATTACAGTTTAAAACACGTCCCAACAGTGGACAAAAGTACAAGGTATCCGTCACTAGACTCAAAAGACAAAACCCGGACTCCGCTCCTAGCTCCACAAGCTTCGAGAGCTCACCTAGTCCGTCCCACGAACAGTACCTGTAGGAAAAGCAGCTAGGGGTGAGCGTTCGCTCACCACCACGGATAACAGACTGACTACGGCATAATTAGCAGACAAAGCAGGTAACACCAACATCAACTCAACACCGGGGAACACCAGCCCCAACCCAAGTACTCTGACTGAATACACACCCACTGTTGCCTTCCCTGACCAACTCGACACTCTGACACGTAAAGTAGACCCGACACAACCATTGACGACCTCTTCTAAGGACTCAAAAGAAAGTTACGCAACACTAAACAGCATCACGAGGGATCACACCCCAAACAAGATCACAAAGGATCGCACACCAAACAAGATCACAAAGGATCGTAAACCAGCTGCAAAGAAAGCTCACGCCCTCCCGGGACTCTAACCCGGTCAGGCCAACCCAAGAATGCTGCAACTTCCGAGACTCTAACTCGTAAGCCAGCCGGAAAACGCTTGCACTTACCGAGACTCTAACTCGTAAGCCAGCCAAAGAATGCGTGCAACTTACCGGGACTCTAACCCGTAAGCCAGCCAAAGTATGCTCACAAACCCAAACCACACACGCGCGGCCAGGACCCCTTTATTGGCGGGCGGGCCCCCTACCCCGTCTGAACATGCAGCCACGTGTGCTCGTGGACCCCCGTTTCATGAAGTGGGCCCCCAACCTCAAGTAACCACAATCACAATCACAATCACAATCACAATCACAATCACAATCACAAGCAAGTTCAACAACCAGTAACAACACAGGTTCAACACTCACAGGCACTCATGGCCACCAAGACACTAACAGTAAAACTCGGACTCAACAGCCCCACAGGCACTCACGGCCTCCCAAGACACACTGACAGTAAGACACGGACTCAACATCCCCACAGGCACTCACGGCCTCCCAAGACACCAACCATAAAACACGCTTGCAACTTACCGAGACTCTAACTCGTAAGCCAGCTAAAGAAAGCTTGCAACCCCCCGAGACTCTAACTCGGTCAGGCCAGCCAAAGACACCAACCTTAGTACACGGGCTCTCAAGGCCACCCAAAACACCAAAGGTAAAGATGTTGGGTCTCGAGGTAGGGTTGGAGATGAACCAACTCGCAGCGGAAAATAAGGGAAAACCAAGAGACGATTAAAACCATGAAACAACTAACAAAGAATGGATTCACAAGAGAAAAATTCAGCACTAGTTCTTACCAAAACAAGAACACCGGGTAACGAATGATTGGCTTGAGTCTCCAAGACGCCTACGTATCCACATGGGAATCAAAGCCACGTAGTTCTTCTCTTTGAGGACTCAATAACACAAAAATGGAGGTGGGAGCTTGCCAAACCCGAAATTGCAAGGGATGGGAGAGAGAAGTTGTGTTTCCTATTCTTGTCTTGTGTTTGTTATGTTGAAAAAAGATGACTTAAACATAACAAAACCCATACTTGTCCAACTAAAGGCATGGGACAAGTATGGTGTCAAGTAAGGTGTAAATAGGACAAAGTATGGCAAGACAAGATTGGTTTAGGTGGTGAATCACCAACACCTTAATCCTTGTCTTGCTTGCTTAGTACTAATTAATCAAGACTTGATTAATTAGTTCCATGGGCCTCTTGGAACATGGCCCGTGGCCATTTCCAACGAGGTCCCGTGATTCGCTCATCGCCTCCAAGCCTTCCATACCGGAAATGTCCAACATTATCCGACGCGATCAATCCCAAGACTCCAAGCCTTGTCTCGATCCGTAAAGTCCTATTCACTTACGGGCACATGACCCAAAACCCAGTTTTGGTCATGTCCCGAGACAACTCCCTTTTGGCCATTCTCCATAAATGTGTCAATGAGTTTCATCCTCCGGTGTGACCCTTAGGTTTATGCATGTCAATAGATCAACGTAAAATCCCATTTTACTTGATCCTATTTAAGTGGCAACTAACGAGACTTTAGTATTGCCTGACACTGCATAACGAATCGACCCTGTCGATTCTAACCTTTCTGTCATCCCTGTCATTATCCTTTTATCTCCGATATCCTGATTGAGATAAGGCATAGAGCCGTCATCCTTATTATTCTCAATCAATGTTCCTTGATATGTGAGATAACTGAAGATATGATACCCAGTATCATGTGCATGGCCATGCTATTCTTTCAGTCACTCTTGATCAAGCGGCCGAGAACCGATATCTTTCTCATACCTCAGTATGAGGGATAAACCCCTTAGCCGTCTTTCGTGTCACTCATGTAGCCCGTCCCCAAGCCAATCCTGGCCGTTATGGAAGCCCTGTTACGGACAACGTTAGGCTCAGGTCAAACTCAGTTGTTGACTACATAGCGATCACAAAGACTCCTTGGTCTAAGGATACATGACAAGCTACGACACTGAATATGTTCATGACTTAATCTATGGCACATATTCAGGGCGGGTCGTCCAATATCATGTCCCACATGATATCTATGATCAGACTCCGGAATCTCATTTCAATGACTAACAGAACGTAAGCCATAAAGAGCCATCTTTCATACTAGTCGCTTCTAATGAAGCTTTGTTGACTAGGGACCCATCGAGTATGATCTATCTAAATCTATGGTTCTATTCGCATGGTGGGCATAGATCAGAGCACACATCGATATATTACTCCAACACATAAGTAATATAAATCCGTTTTGATTTTATTGCTAACGATGATATATACATTTGGACATTTAGGATTGAACTATGGGCACTAAGACTAACAAAAGACACGGGTTCAACAACCCCCACGGGCACTCATGGCCACCCAAAACTCAACAATAATAACACGCTTTCAACTTACCGAGACTCTAACTCGTAAGCCAGCTAAAACACCAACAGTAAAGTACGGGCTCTCATGGCCACCCAAACACGAATAATAACACGGGCTCTCATGGCCACCCAAGACTCAACAATAATAATACACGGGCTCTCAAGGCCACCCAAGACGCCAAAATAAACAATCAACCTCCGGCTTAACCAAAGCCTCCAACAGTCCTAATATCAACAGTTTCACAATCAACCTCCGGGCATGGTCATATGCCTCCAGTACTCCTAATATCGATAAGTTCACGAACAACCTCCGGGCATGGTCATATGCCTCCAGTAATTCAATTATCGCTAAGTTCTCTACTCCTACGACACTACTAAGTGTCACATGCCTTTCCAATAATTACTAAGTTCCCGTAACATGCTTTTCTAATATTCGATAAACCTACTTAACCCACGACACCCCGGTGTCACATGCAATTCTACTGTTAACTTTCCCTAGTCAGGGCCGAGATCCGGCTACTTTTCCCTACCTCAACCGAAGAACACCCGCTACGTTTCCTAGCTGTTGACGTTCTGGCTCGCTACCTCCGGGCTTCACTTCGATCGAAGTCGGACGCTAAAGATAACACGAAAGCCATAAATAGAGGTTGTTCCCAGGTTAAATTAAAGGTCACGATTAATCCAGTTTAAAACCGACAGTTGTCCTTTAAACTCGAGCGGGATAAAAGCGAGAGTAACGACGAATCGAGTTCGAGTACTCGAGCCCCGAACACAAAACCCGGTGTACGAATCCCAAGGCACCCGTTTCGCTAAAACTGATTTTAACCCCTTTTTATTTAAAACAGTTTTGGTTTTCAAAACCCTTCTCTTTAAAACCGTTGTTGGTTCTCAAATCCTACCTTTTGTTCTTTTCTGATAAATCCGCGATTTACTTCAATCAAACTGTTAAATTTGTTTTCCCTTTTTAAACTCAAACCGAATTATTTTCAGTTCTCCCCTTTAAAGCAGTTTTTCGTTTCCAAAATTGATATTCCTTTTCCAATTCTGTTGATCCTACGACCAAACATTTCAGATCTAAAATCACAAGGAAACAACTTTTACAACAAAAATCGTTTTATTTCCTTTTCCAATTCTGGAGTTACAGGCTCGGGACAAAACAAACAACAACAAAAACGAAACGTCTCGGGTCGAGAAAAATCCGACCAACCACCACGTCGAGAAGCTCACCATGGAGGGAAGGGCGGCTGGGCGGTGCTGAGGTTGCGGTTGAGGGCGCGGCGGATGACGGCGACTCTCCCGTCTCAGAACTGGACCGCACGGTGGGGTCTCGACGGAGCTACGACGCTCCCGGTTCTGCAGGTCTTTCCGGTGGCGGGGCAGCACCGGCGTGGACGATCGAGGGAGAGGAAGAGAGGCTCGGTGCGGCGGAGGTGGCACGGAGGAGCACGGCGGAGCACGGCGAGGGTTTCGCCTCGGATCTGGATGACACCGGCGACTTCGTCCCCCGATCTATCGCGCTCGTCGACGAGATCGTCTGGACGGCACATCGAGGGGCTCAGGCGTGGAGGTGAAGGTCGGCTGGGCGGTGCACGGCGGTGGTGGTGTCGGACGGCACTGGATTGGGAGAGGGTGGTCGGGTTCCCGAGCTGGTCGGAGGCGGTGGTTCAGGCGGTGGCTGGTGCGTGGAGAGAAGGGTCGGGGCTTGAGGGGTAGTGGTGTAGAGAGAGACGAGGGAGGACGGTGATGGCCGGATCCGGTGAGAGAGAAGAAGACGACGTGGAGGAGGAGGAAGGCGAGGGTGAGGTCGAGTTCGGGAGAGGAGGGGGCGGCAGAAGTGAAGGTGTAGCGAACATTAGGGTTTCAGAACCCTAATGCCCACCTTATATAGGTCGAACTTGGGCCGGGTCTGCTGGTCGGGTCGGGTCCGACCCAAAAGTTTTTTTTTTTGAAGCGGTCTTCACACATATTGTGCGTGGCCGACGGTGCAAATACATCTCATTTCATGGCTGACGGAGCAAACATCATCTCGTCTCTTGTGATCGACGGTGTAAACAGTGTAGTTAGTATAACACGGTTGTGGTTGATGACTAATATGCGGAAGCGAAATAAAATAAATCAAACAAAATAAAATGTAGGATCAATATGTCCTTCAGATGCCCTGCCCACTTGTTAGAACCATAAGCTAACAAGTGGGCAAAGCTACGGATTTATAAGAACTTTTCAAAGATCGAAAACCGGGAGCTCTGATACCATGTAAAATATGAAGTAGAATGGTTTTGGATGATTTTATTGAAGAATCACTACTCCTATTTATAGGAGATTACAAGACTATTATAAGGAAACTAATATTACATAATATTATAATTAAACATCGTAATCAAATTAAATCAAATCAGAACAAATCAATTTAATTTATTTGTTTGATTTGATTACCTTCAATAACATGTCACCTTCAGGATATGTATTTGTAGTTTATCATTATTAGAAAAAGTTGTGAATTGTGATTCAAACTTGTGATTGACATAAAAAGTTTGTTTAATAATATGTCTTGAATTATAGACATATAAAAACTTTTTTCATTTTATATTTATCTGATTTGAAGCTGTAGTTTATATGTAAATATTAATTGATGATTATAATTCCATGGTTATGGATGATTAGTTGGATCTGTTCACAACAGTGGCAAAGTTTATCACACGCGCAACCATAATTTGTCTTTGCGCCTTATAATAATAATTCATCATGTTGAGATGAAGAAGCGTTGACATACAAAAATATATAGGAGTAGATGGCCAAGTTACCTGGATTGATTGTGACACATGTTGCGTTGAAATTAATTACCAATACTTGGCCTTGTTAGATCAAGTGTGTCCAATGCCATCCCTCCAAGTTTTGTTGTTGATTAAAGTAATATTTTAGGGTTTCTTTAATTTTAAGGCGATGCCTCTCTTATTTGTAATTTGTAAACATTGAAGAAAGAAAGAATACGTGGTTTTGGCTTATAGAATTTGTCTCATCCTTATACGCGTTGATGGTGGATGTATGTAATCTTTTCGTTCAATCCTATTAGGGTTGGTTAGATGAAATATGTTAGTGCACTTTATTTTTTTCATGTTGGACAAGAAATATGTTAATCATTGTTGGTTATAATATTTGCAGATGAAATATGTTATGTTAAACAGTAATGATGTGAAGCGGCGAGGCTCCCCTCTTCGACTCTCCTTCCTCCTTCTTCTCTCAACCCTTCCCTCCTTCAGGTTCCCTTTTTCCTCGATCCTCTCTCTTCCACCGCTCCTCGCCGACCGGATCTGAGGTGGGAGTCTTCTCCTCCGCTGATTCAGTGAGGATTAGACCAGATCCATCGTTTCTACCGCTTCTTCCTTCCTTGTATCCCTTCGTTCTCAAACCCTAGCCTTCCTCCCTCCGTTTTTTGGGTGTTCGGCCTCGGTCCTCTTCAGATCTGGCCGTGGGACGAGTTTCCCCACCGCCCCTGGTGAGGATTCTCGCAGATCTGAAGGATCTGGCTGCCTTTGGGGCTTGTCTGTCGGCTCTGGCCTCGTCGCCCGGTGGTTCACCTCCGTCGCCGTCTGTAGAGGCTTCTCCGACCGGTGTGGGACGAACTTCCTAGCTTGGATCTTCGCGGTTTCGGACAAGGCTCACCTCTGCTCGTCGCTCGTCTGTGTTCTCGCCTGGACTACTCGATTTTTAGCTCTCTGGCTCGCTCTGCCTCCTGGACGCTCTTGGGGGATTGGATCTCGGTCTGGTAAGGTTTCTCTCTCCCTTCCTTGAGCGGCTCTTCCTCCCTCTCTACTTCTCCTTTTTTTCTCTCTTTGCTGCTTGTGCCTCTGATCACCTTGGTGATTGGAATCTTTGGCTGGTGTTGGCCACCAAAGAAGGCATGAGGTCTAGTAACCCTAGGCAGCCAATAAGTTAAGAGGAGTAGTGGTTTATGACCCAGCCGTAGTGGTGTTGGCCCCGGCATTAGCATTCCCCCGATTCCATTTCTGGATTTGGGGCTTTGTGGTCAAGGGAATGGATTAATCGTCTCTTTGAAGTAGGTTGAATGCCTCGGGTTGGAGATTCTTGATGCGGTACATGTTTTTTTTCTTTAAAAGGTGCTTCATGGTAGGAAAATTTGGGTATGAGACCTTTTTTGTTAGTGCTTAATGGTTGTTAAATCTAGGTTCTGAGACCTCTATCTGTACAAGCTGGAGTAGTTTTTCTCTGTTCTGTGGTTTTCCTTGGTTAGTTGTTTTCTGTGTAAGTTCCTTTGGTTGGTTGTAATCTGTGTAAGTTGCCTTTGTTGGTTGTAATCCTTGAGGTTCCCACAGGGAATGCTCTTCACTTGTACTCCTTTACTTGTTCTCCACTTCGGAGATCATTTATTTTAAATTTGCTTTGCCGATCAAAAAAAAAAAACAATAATGATGTGGTATTGATATATCTTGTCAACATTGGAGATGGAATCTAATCTTTGGGGTGTTGATAAAAGGTGAAATGTGTTTACACGAGCATACCTATAAACCCAAATTTAATTAATAATTACATTAAAATTATAATTGAGTTTTTGATATTTTATGTTTTTACTTTTGAATATTTTAGGGAAAATTTTACTTTAATACCCTGCGAATAATAGTTAAACGGAGAAAAGTATGCAGAGCTGATTCTCTCTCAAACCATAGGGTTGGAGTTCGGCTTTTTGCGATCATCCCTTCATCTTTCTCCGGCGAAGCACATATGTTCTCAGGAGGCAGAGATGGAGGCGAGGCAGATCAGAAGGATTCTCTTGATTTGATTTCGATGGGATCAGAGCTGGATGAGGAAGTTTTCTCGCGGCGACCCATCTCATCGGATGAGCACAACGCAAATCTCTTTGCTCTGGCAGCGCTGGCGCCGCGGGGCGGGGCTCTGATAGCGTCCACGGCGTGGGAACGGGAGATGCGGGAACCATGACCACCACCGGCGACGCTGATAGGGGTTGGGACGTCTAACTCCGGCGGCCGGGTAGAGAAGACGCCGACGTGGTGTAGGGATGTGAGAGCGTGGCTGGCGGCGGTGCTACAGGTACGGGCTAGGTTTTTGAGGGCTCGGGCCGGAATGGGTTCTGGGTATGGGCCGGGCTTTTGGGCCGAGTTGGGCCCTGGTTACGGGCCGGGGCGTGCTATCCGGGCCGGGTCGGATCCAACCGGTGCTGGTTTGGGTGGCCTATGTCGGGTCGGGTCGGGCCGGATCTGGTGGGCTGGATCTGGACAGACCCGATTCGAAGGCAGATCGGTCAGGAGCAGGGTCCCGGACATCCCTTCGGAGTGGCTGGAAAAGGAAGCCGGGTCGTCTCTGTCTGGGAAGAAAAGACAGGACAGAGAGGAGGAGATGGAGGAATATGAGGGCTCAACGGCGTCAGATGGAGGAACACATGCAGCAGCGGCGGGGGGGGGGGGGGGGGGGGTGGCGCAAGCACCCCCGCCTCCAGGAATGAATCTGAGGAGGACCAAGAAGGGGGTGGTCGACTGTAACCCCTTCCTGGCTGTTAGATGGCGATGGTTCCATCTCTAGTCGACATCTGTCTCCCCTACCAGTACAGTGTCAGCAATCCCGCGTTCAGGAGCCCTAAAATTATCAGTCAAGGGAGGACGACGCACGCTGACTCACCGGGGGAGATGGCAGTCCACCAGTATTCCCCTTTCAATCGGTTCGCTCGCCCAGTGCCTTTTGGTAGAAGTATGCTGTATCGGTCTCTCAGGATGCTACCGCAGATATCCCCTTCAACCGCCCCTATGTCTTGAGCAAAGTTTAATTTCCTGTTATTGCTTTGTGTTTTCTAGTTGGATTATGCCTTGTAAGATGAGTACAGTTATGTGCTCATCGTCCTGCATTATATTTCAGTAATAACAGTACCTGTTTCTTCTCTAAAACTTTAATACCCTGCCAAACATTTAATTTCACTTTAATACCATAATATAAATTTTTTGCACTTTCATACCTAAACCAAACATTTAATTTCACTTTAGTACCCAACCTTTAACTTTATTTTAGTTTGGATGGAAAAAAAGTAAAAAGATCATAATACCCCTAACTATTATTCAAATTTTCAAACCCATGCCATTGAACTCAGAACTTAAAAATAAGTGAAATGACAATAATACCCTTCATTGTTAGGATATTAAAATGAAAATTTCAGTATTTTTAAAATAAAATCAGTTTTTTTATAAATTTTGTTTTTATTTATGAAAAATATTTTTATTTTTTGAAAATTCATATTTTAATTTAAAAAATACGTAAAAATTAGTTTTTTTTTTATAAATTCATTTTTTATTTATGAAAATTATTTTTTATTTCAAAAATTCATATTTTAATTTAAAAAATTCATAAAAAATATATAAAAAATCATAAAAAAATATATATTATTTTTTTTAAAATCAGATTTAATTTTTTTTTCATTTCTTTTTAACTCTTTTATTAATTTCCCCCTATCAAGTTTTCGGAATAGAAACCCCCTCATCCCCAAAAGGAATCCTTTTCCCTTCGTCGGTCACTCCTCCTACTTCTCTTTAGTCCACCTGCGTTATTCTTTCAATAACGGTCACTACAATAAACTCGAGTAAGTATAATATAGATTTTCTTTTACAGACGAAAAAGAGGAGATCCATGCGCAACCCTGGGCATGAAGAACAAAATTAGGATTTTTTTCCTTTTCTTCCTTACATTTTGAAACATTCTTAGGACTTAGGATTTTATCTATTTGATATCGTTAACTATTAAACTATTCCAACTCTAAAAGAAAAAAAGATCAAGACATCAACAGGATGATTCCTATAGGACGCGGTCAACGATAATTAGTTATTGGGGATAGACATACTGGTAAAACTGTGATAGTTGTGTATACGATTCTAAATCAACGAGGAAAGGATGTAATATATGTTTACGTACCTATCGGTCAAAAAGCATCCTCCTTGGCTCAGTTATGGCTACTTTTGAGGAAGAGGGAGTGATGGAATACACTATTGTAGCAGCCGAAACGACAGCTTCCCATGCCACATTACAATACCTTGTCCCTTATACATGCGCAACTCTAGTTGGGATTGGAAGAGTTATTACATGCTTGAGTGACAACAATTTCCTTCTTTAGTCTTAACTCAATACTGAAGATCCTTTTGAACCGAACCTAGTAATGGGTTGCTTTGGCAACCTTGTATTCTGCTTTCTTCTTCCCTCTACAACTAGCATTGTTTGTTATAAAAAAAAATATATAAAAAAAATTAGATTAGAGTATACAAATAAATTTGAAAATTTATTTAGTAGTATATAAGACGCAAATTTATATACAATAATAGAATTAATAATTAATACGGTTGGATATAGATCTGGTTAAGATTTTAAGATTTAATCATATTTTAGTTATTGCTATAACCAGCTTTTCCATTAATTACGAAACTGAATACATAGTGATTTCATCCTATAGTTTCTCAACTCAAATTTTCGATAACCTGAGTCTTACAGCTTATCTACTTCGTACCTTTACCTCATCGGATAACACCACATTAGAGCATCTTTTGACTTGATTTAGCCTACATATTAACTTTAGACAACACTTACTTACAGATTTTTTAGTTTTTTAGAAAGATTGTCCCTGTCTTTGCTTATGTCTCGGGTTAGAACAAATTACTCGAATTCAACCCTTCCTACGCATTAGTCGGAATTTTACACAAATTTTACTGACGGAGGCCTCTATTTTCAGCAATACCAACCAAGGGGATCCCGGATCGTGGAATATGCATCTTGACAAGAAGTTATTTACATAATAGGATCAAATATGTATCGCAAAAGGGCTATAGCTCAGTTAGGTAGAGCACCTCGTTTACACGTGCACACCAATCCAGAATCCCCAAGGAATACCAAGAATTCTTGTTATACACTGGTTCCAACCCTCAACTCTCTTTTCTAGGTTCATCGATATTGAATCAATTGAACATACTTCGAATACCCTTTCGACTTTTGGAAGCCCCCTCATTTTTTTTTGAAAAATTATTACTTGTTTTTCAAAAAATAAAATAAAAACAACCCCTTGTTGTAAATTAAACCAATAATGGAAAAGAAATTGACAGAACATGCTTGTTATGCTCCATATTGAACATCAAGACTATATTGAACCCGTGAGAACTATACTAATGGAAGAAAGAGAGATAATGAAATGATGGTTTCATTTATACATGTGTTCGGTAAGTTGATTTTTCAGTCATTATAAAGTTGTACAAGATAAGCCTTATATAGGCACAACTTCACCGCCATGATGCATGGGATCAAACTAACTAACACTAAAATTAAGACACATGTATACCACGTGTCTCCTTAATTCATGATGGGGGCCACACATTGTTTATAACACTCCTCCTTGGACACCATCATATATTTATAGACGGTGAACGTGCTTCTAGCTGCCTCGTTAAAAACCTCCTAAGGAAAACCCGGTGGGACAAAACCTGTAAGGAAAAGAGTGCAACGCACGAAACGTGCATGAAAATGTGCTTGATGCTGCCCCGTTAAAAACCTTTCCAAGAAAACCTTGTGGGACAAAACTTGGATAATGGAAAAAGAGTACAGCGCACAAAACTTGTCTCTCCCTGACTTCAGGCAGGTTACTTTGGTTGTTCGGCTGAGTCGACACATCCTGATCTTGAACATTAACTTTTCAACAAGTGGATGTCAGAAAAGTCATACCTAGTATAGTGTTTCTTCCATTTACTCACTTCTGGTGAGTGGGACGTGCATAACAGCTGCCTCGTTAAAAACCTTTCCAGGAAAATCTCGTGGGACAAAACCTGAATAAGGGAAAAAGAGTGCAGCGCACGTAAACATACTCCCCCCGACTGTCGCTCCACTTAAAGACTGACTGAGTAATCTCGGTTGCTTGCGAAGTCGATTCATATTATCTTGTACACCGATTTTCCCAAAACTGATGTTGCCGAAATTTCCAACGGAAAAACCTGTAGGATTTTCAATACATGATTCTGATTGACGTCAATCTTATGACTCTTCTGGAGTTCATGATAAAAGGATTTATGAGCAACTAATGGTTGCAACCAGAACACTGAACACTGAAAACTCTCTTCCCATACTATAACCGACCCGGGATATGGTTTGCAGATCTGCTTCTTTCTCAAAACCGGTAAGTAGTTTCTGAGCTCAAACTGGCTAGCACATTTACTGCGAATTTTCTATCAGGCCTTGCACACCATAATGTCTCAAATTTAGATATGGTACTCCAGGACCAAATATCTCTCCATCTTTTGATACAAATGAGATCCTCTTTAGGACCTAAATATCGATCGATCGTTTGAATAATAAGTCGAAAGCGCTTCAGGCGTTTCTTAACATATGCATATTTATGGATCCATTTGAAAATACGCTCGATCTTCAGGCCGAGACTATACTTAATCATCAAAGCTTTCATTTGAAAGTCTTTCTTTAGACATACTTCAATTTCAAGGACCTCTTCAGGAGTCCATATATTATCGACCCACACTGCTTACTAAGTAGATGGTTTCTCATACCATGTCTCATTACCTCATGCAAATCAAACCCTTCAGAGAGTAATTTCTCTAGATAATCATAAATCCTTTGGGGAATGACATTGCTTATGGCAATTTATATTTTCAAGGGATTTGCTTTAGGCAAGTTGCAATGCTTCAGGCAATGCATGGATTTTGCTTCAGGCAATGCAGGTCCTTCGGGGACTTTTATAAATTTCGGCACTTAAAATTACCATTAGAAGTGGGTACATATATCTAATATATCATGGTGATCACATAACATAACTTTATCAAAAGTTGACTTCAAGTCACTTGAGAAAAATACCTTTATAAGGTGTGTTTTATATTCAACATCTTTGTTTTCTCATTCATCTATACCCAGCTGGGAAAACATCCTTCGATGTTTTGATCATGATTTTGAACGTTGTACATTATGCCAATAAGTCAATTCTTCTGGAATGACCTTTTCTCGTATTGGACAAACATGTCTTTAAATGACATTAGTCAACACCACGTGGTTCAATGTCAAAATCATCTACCATTTCAATCATGGTAATAGAAATTCCTTTATTAATGAAAATCAATTTTCGATTCCATGATTTCTTTTATGTGTGAGTAATTCATATGAATTTCCTCATTTCTTTTCTATTTCAACTCTTCAGGAGTATTAGAGCCTTTTGACACTTCCGGGCCGATTGGTTCTTCTGGAACCGTCTCTTGTGGTTCTTTTGGAACCACCTCTGGTAGTTCTTCTGGAACTAACGCCTTTGTTGGAATTGATATTCTTATCAACTTCGAGAATCATGTCCATTCATGATTTGCCTAATTCTTTCTTTCTTAGAATCAATATTCATTGATTCAAGTAGCCTCTCACGCTTCTGGCGTGTACAAGAGGATCCATTCCCCATTCTCACAAAGCTTTTAAATCTTTGCAGGTATCTTGGCATGACCTGATTATTTTTTTCTAAATGCGTCTAGCATTTGGTTTGCAACATTTTTCAAATGTGCGAGCTTATGTACTTCAGGTACATATGATGAGACAAAAATAAATTTATCAAGAACATTTCATGCCTTACTTAGAGAAGGATTTTTCTCTTCATTTCAAGGTGAAGGATATCATCTCATCAAAATTAAACCAATAGATCATGCTATAAATATCTTGTCCTTCAGGGACTCAAGATACCATAAGACCATCTTCTGGATGCGTCTATTATAAAGTAAGTATCAAGATACCATAAGACATCTTCTGAATGCGTCTCTTATAAAATAATTATAGTCATATATATCCTCATGAATTCTCTAAATGAGTAATTGAAATTACATACTAAAATTGCCTTTAAATGGTTGGACCATTAACTTTCCTTGTGAACAAGTTGTACATGATATCTCATTGGACATTAGGATCTTCCGGTCCTTTAATGAATGTCCACATGAGTTTTCAACAATCCTACGCATCATCGTTGATCCAGGATGACCAAGACGATTATGCCAAAGCAAAAATATCTGGACTAATAAACTGCTGGTTCATAGTCGCGTAGGTTTCAATTTGCTCTTATGGTTGAATAATACAAACCTGATGATAGAGCCTGCAAATTTTCAAGTACATGCTTTTCACCATATGAACTTCTGGTCATATAAACTGTGAGAGTTCATCTTGAAATAGAATCTCAATTTTTGTTGAAAGTTAAAGTCGGTATGATCTTCTGGTCATACGACATTTAGCAACACTGCACATACTAAGTTCTCATGAAATGAATCGTTCAATAAATCTATCTAAAGTTCTATGAAATGTTAAGTTTGTATGAGCTTCTGGCCATATGACATTTTAGCATCGATGCACATATAAGTTTCCACTTGAACGAATGGTGCAATGAACTTATCACAAATTCCCTGAAAAGTTAAGTCTGTATGAGCTTCTGGCCATACGACATATAGCAATGGTGCACATATGTATTCCATTTGAACGATGTCCCAATGAACATATCTTTAATAATTTTGGAACTTCAGGTCCAAAATACCTCAATACTTGTAAACTTCGGCTTACAAATATGCGACATTTGAGTCATCATAATCAGATATATAACCACACAATGAGCGAACTCATGGGGTTAACATAATAATAATAGGATATAAATATAAGCATAACCACACACCGAGCGAACTCGTGGGGTATGCATAATAAATTCCGAAATTAAATATATGTATAAACCGCACAACGAGCAAGCTCGTGGGGTAGATAGAATACATATAAGTAATTGCACATAAATTTTAGGCTTCAGGCCTCATACACAAGTCATAGGCTTCGGGCCTGTAGTTTCCTCTTGTGACTTTAATACAAGTTACATGCTTCAGGACTGTGGTCTATATTCTACCTTTAACGTCATCTTACATGCTTTGGGCATTGCCTTATCAATCGGTCATAAATACAAGTATCAAGCTTCAGGCTTGTGATTTATCGTTTGACCGTAAAAAGGCAAGTATCAAGCTTTGAGCTTGTGATTTATCATTTGGTCGTATAGGCAATCATCAGGCTTCAGGCTTGTGATTTTTCATCTGGATCTTCTGGTCTCAAATGATTTAGTTTCGATATAAGAATATTTTACTTCATTGATACATGAAGAAGTCCATATTAAAAAAGTTCGTCATCCTTAACATGGATCGAAACCTTTATATATCAAGGTATTTAAATATGAACATATCGACATTCATCATACACGACCTCAAGTCGTCGGTATGGAGTACTTGGAACTTCTGGCCCAAAGTACGTCGGGTTGCTGGTATTATGTATTTGGAACTTCTGGTCCAACATAATCGGGTCGCTGGTATTTGTAAGCTTCTGGTTACAAATATATATATATATATATAACCAAATAAAAATATAATCGCATAATGAGCGAAGTCGTGGGGTGTGTTGTACACCCACACAAAATTCAAATTTTCAACAGTACATGCACAGTACCCGCACAGTAGATGAACAGTAGTTGCACAATGCCTAAACAGTACCGAGCGAAAACACCCGACGTGTGAGACACACGTGCTTGTCAATTTTAGGTCCATGTGAACTTCGGGTCACATTAAATTCAGTTATTATAAGACCCACGATCTTAAAACAGAACTGTAGGTTCCGTGAAACTTTTCTCTTCGATATTCGAACTTCGGGTCCAAAATGCTTCAATTTTAATAAACCTCAATATTACGAGTATCACATATAACATAAATAATTAAATACAAATATATGTGATAACCGTCATATTTTCTGATGTGAAAGATCCAATATATTATTGGCAATCACAGAGCATACTTATGGGGTATATATATATAACAAATATTAATAAACATGAAACATAAATGAATTTCATGAATATCGTTAATAAATAATATCAACGAAATAAATTGATGATAATATAAATTTTGATATCTGGACAGCAGAGCAAGTCGTGCTGATAACGTGTTGTAAATTAAACCAATAATGGAAAAGAAATTGACAGAACATGCTTATTATGCTCCATATTGAACATCAAGACTATATTGAACCCGTGAGAACTATACTAATGGAAGAAAGAGAGATAATAAAATGATGGTTTCATTTATACATGTGTTCGTTAAGTTGATTTTTCAGTCATTATAAAGTTGTACAAGATAAGCCTTATATAGGCACAGCTTCACCGCCATGATGCATGGGATCAAACTAACTAACACTAAAATTAAGACACATGTATACCACGTGTCTCCTTAATTCATGATGGGGGCCACACATTGTTTATAGGGATAACTCTGAATCCAAACGGTGTGGGAAAGGTGTATTTCACGTCCTAACTGTGACTCACCTTTTGTCACACGTCCTATACCAAAGGTGGTGTCATTTTACAAAACATGACAAATGACACCAAAAAAGTGGTATAACGTTTGCATTTGATGGTTTTTCCTCTTAATTTTTGTATAATTTGCGTTTATTAGTGCACTATAAGAGGTAGGTGGTATAAATTTACCAAAAAAACACTTTTTTTTGGTGTCATTTTTCATGTTTTGTCAAAAAAAAAACCACCCTTTGTATATGACATGTGACAAAAAGTGACATTTGGTATAGGACATGTAACAAAAGGTGAGTCACAGTTAGGACGTGAAATACACCTTTCCCACACCGTTTGGATTCGGAGTTATCCCTTGTTTATAACACCCCTTTAATTCCTTCTAATTTTGTAGTTGTGCCCTCCTTCAATTTTTTAATGTCACGTATTATCATTGAAAAAAATCGATGCCCCTCTCACTAAAAAAGCTAGATCTTCCGCTAACTAGAGCCCAGTGCATGGGACCCATTTTTTGTAATGATCGTTTAGCATGATTAATAAAATACCTATCCTTCACATGTCATTTTTTTATCTATATGGTATCACATTTATTAAAATAAAAACAACTTATTCTCTTTCCTTTCTTTCTCGTTCGTACTATGACTGTCTTTCTTTTACGGACTCGGATTTGGTTGCTTTGAACAACTCGAATCATATAAATGAAAATTATAATTTTGCATTTCATGTTCATAAAACCGCGGCGTAACGATGATTATGTTACTTCCTCTAAAAGGAAAATTCAAATAATTGCCGACAACTATCAAGCTCAACACATTCCACATTTTATAGGTTGGACATTACAAAATAAACAAACTCATATTTTATAATTCCCGAAGAAAGAAATATGCTCGACTCTCACCCTAAGTGGGACAATTAAGGTTTGGCATTATTCCAGTGAAATAACGCTTGGGATATAATAGATTGTGACTACGACTGTGGGGGTTTATCTCTTAACGCTTTGGTTGTTGTAGAGATAAGTTTGGGCATGAGATTTATTGTTTGTGAACTGATGGTTTGAGTGTCCATCGTGACTCGGTTGCTACTGGAGGTTTCACTGGTCTACCGCGAAGGCGTTAGACATGACCGGTAAAGAATGGACGGTGGTGCTGGGGGAACTACGACACAGAAGCATGGAAGGGGTAGGTCTCAAGAGATCACAAGAAGCAAGTCATCGACGATCTTACTAAGAAATGTGTTAAATAACCTCGTTGGGATATGTTACCAACTACTCGAGGTTAGCAACTACCAGGCGAGATCTGTTAAATAGCCTCGTCGGGATCTATGACCATGTAGGGTAGGTAACGCCCCACAATTTTACACACTGAATCGGGGCACGACAAGTTGACCAGTCGTGAAATAGTAATCAGAGATAAGTCTGAATATCGTACCCAAATTAGAAAATAGACACACACACGTTAGCACATTCGTAATTCCTCTTTCTCTTTAAGGTAATTTGGGTTGAGTATGTGGAGAACAATTGCAAAAAGTAATATAAATACATTTGAAAGACAAGAGTTATAAATCAAAGAAAAGTAATATAGGATTATAAGGTCGTGTAATGGTTTCGTTCAAGACATAGAAGTATAAGCCATGTATTTAGAACTTAGAGGTTCATACCCTACCTTGCACATCCACTAATCATAAAGAAATAAGGTGACTATGAAACCCGAAAAGAATTTATTCGATTTGTAATACCAGGTTGTGCTCAAGGTCGTAATAAGATAAGAAAATAAGCTTAAAAAATAGCATACGAAGAAATATGTTTTAATACTCTTCGAATATGCTGCTTAGTATTGGTAGTCAGGGCGACCTTCTAACTTAACAGCTTAGGCAAAAACCTAAGGCCTCTAATGTAAGAAAGCCCAAAAAAATTCATTTTTGTTTGAATTTAATAATTAATTATGTAAGTATAAAAAATTAAGTTTCAAAATATTTCAAAGAAGACATATTTTGGTTGGGCTTTGTAAATCATAAACCAATCATTAATATAATTTATTTAATAATGTTTTTAGGATTTTTGTATAATTTTATTCTCGGTAATATAATTGAAAATTTTCTTTACAAATTTAACATGAATTAAGACTTGTATATATTATGTTAATTATTGAGTTTTTGTAATCTGCAAAGCCAACAACTTTTACCTTTTGAATTTTGTTTTTGAGAGAAATGATATTTTATTAAATTTCGGCAACAATGATGTGTTGAAGAGGCTCGGGGACATGACCCCCTTGCCAATTCCAGATAGGTTTAGAACAAGCCGCCCTGGCAAGCCAATGAGCTGCTTTGTTCGCTGTCCGCTTTATAAATTCGAGCTGCACGCACTCGAGTTTAGATAAAAGGGAAAAACAATCTGTGACGATCGTTCCCAGAGGTGAAGGCAGCCCCCCACCTCGTTTGATCATATCCACTATGACCTTACAATAACTTCGGACTACCGCCCTTTGGAGCGGGTATTGTTGGAGCCACAACAACGCTTCCCGAATCGCAAACGCTTCCACCAGCCCCAGGTTTTGGTCCCCGTGGAACGATGTTGACCGAGCTCCCCTGAGGTGACCCCTGTCATCTCTACATATCCAACATGTTCCCATTTTGTCTGCTGCTGCGAACAGGGCCCCATCAGTGTTGATCGCCCATGAGCCCAGATTGGGACGCTCCCAGACCTCCGCTGCCTGAACCTGGGTATGGCGCGGACTAGCCTGGGTATGGCGCGGGCTAGCCTGGGCCTGTAATTTCTTTCTCCGTGCTTCCAACCATCCTGATTGAAGATGGAACGCTGTCTGAAAAATACCGGCTGCTGGTTGTGCGGTACTCTCCCAGACTACCTTGTTTCGTGCCTTCCACACTTCCCATAAAAGACAACCGATCAGACCTCCCTTCATCGGAAGGTTGATATTGAGCATTAGTAGCACCCACTCCGTTATCGTATGGGCCCCCTGAGGTAATTGCAGACCCAATCTCGCCCAGCATTCAGCCGCCACTGGGCATTGGACCATCAGATGAAGAGCCGACTCATCTTCTCCCAAACATACCGGACAAGTCGCCGCCATATCCACATGTCGTTGTCTTAGGTTCTCCGCCACCGGCAGACAGCCCGAACACGTACGCCATAGAAACGATTTGATCTTTGGCATCACTTCCAGTTTCCAGATTGCCGGCCAGATTTCAGGATGTGCCTGGACAGAGGCCTGGTCCTGTTGGCTCATATTTTACGCCGATTTCACCGTGTATTGGCCCAAATAGTCCCCCGCCCAATACCAGGAGTCTCGGGCAGCCGTCCGACTAATCGGGACTGCCAATATTGCCCGCTGGTCCTCCCCTCCAACCAGGGTGCGGATCTTCTCCTCATCCCAAGCCCTCTCGTGTGCTTCATCAGCTCCGACACTAACTTCCCCTCAAGCCCAGGTCCTGATGACTGCACCCTTTCTCCAACCCTGTAAGCCAGGGGTGGTCCAGTATAGAAGTTTCCGTTCCTGGCCCGACAGACCATCGCGCCCTACTGCGAATCAGCTCCTGTACCGACAATAAGCTCTGCCAGATATAACTTTGATTTTTTCTACAAACTGCCTCCAAAAACTGAAGTCCCCGGGTAATACTTAGCCTTGAGGACTTTAGCCACCAAACTTGATTCCTCCGTGACTAGTTTCCACAACTGCTTCCCTAGCAGGGCTGAGTTGAATTCGTATAAGTTCTTGAATCCCAGGCCCCCCTCCTCCTTTGGCCGTGACATATTTTCCCAGGACTTCCAGATCACTCCTTTTCCGTCCGGACCTGCCGACTTCCACCAGAACCTAGCGAGGGCCACATTCATCTTCTCCAGAATCCCCTTTGGAATCGCATGACACTCATCGTATATGTGGGAATTTCCTGTAGTACTGATTTTGCGAGCACTTCTTTACCTGCCCCATTGAGCAGTTTACCATCCCACCTCCGGATCCTCCTGAGGACCCTATCCAGGACATACTGCAGACCCTGCTTCCGGCTCCGTCCCATCATGTTCGGGATACCCAAGTAGGTGGACGGGGTATCTAACTCAGGTATCCCCAAGATCTGCACACCACTCAGACGTCGATGCTCCGGAGTGTTGTGGTTGAAGAAAAGAGACGACTTAGCTTGATTCACCACTTGCCCGGATGCCTCCTCAAACATTCCCAAATAGGTCCGCACTTTTGTCATCTCGTCCGGTATTGCCTTACAATACACATAGCAATCATCCGCAAAAAACAGATGGGTCAACGTCAGGGCTCCATTAGCTACCCGGACCCCATGGATGTCCCCTGTGCTCTCTGCTCCCTGTAGCAAACGAGAAAAGCCCTCCATACAGAATAGGAACAAGTAGGGAGAAAGCGGGTCCCCCTGCCTTATCCTCCTTTCAGGCTGAACAAACCCTTCCTGCTGACCCCCAACCACAATGTTATACGTTACTGAGTACGTGCATCGACGGACAAGAGATATCTACCCCTCGCCAAATCCAAAACCTCTCATAATGTCCCACAAGAAGCCCCACTCTACCCTGTCGTAGGCTTTGCTCATATCCAGCTTCAGCGCCACCCAACCTTCCTTACCTTGTCTCTTGTTCCTTAGGTAGTGCAGGGTTTCATACGATATGATGATATTATCCTGTATAGATCTGCCCGGTACGAACGCCCCTTGAGTGTCAGAGATAATTCCGCCCAATAGACCCTTAAGTTTATTTGCAGCCACCTTTGACACCACCTTGAACACTACATTACACAGTGCTATAGGTCGGAGATCTTTGAGCGACATCGGACACTCCACCTTGGGAATCAGAACCAACGTAGTCTTATTCAGCTCCCGTGGGATGTCCTCCCCTGCAAAGATCCGTCTCACCCACCTGGTCACATCCTCCCCGACTGTCCCCTAGTACTTTTGGTAGAAAAAAGGGTTGAGACCGTCCGGCCCTGGCGATTTATTCGGGCCCATGGAGAAAGTCGCGTCCCGGACCTCTTCCGACGTCACCTCCCCCATTAGTGCCATGTTCTGCTCCTCCGTCACCTGCTGACGGAATCTCGGAAAATTTACCCCATCCCCCCTCGTCCTCTGGGAGAAGAACTTATAGAAATCCAGAATATGGTCCCCCAATCCGGACTCCCAGGTAAGGACATTACCATCCCCATCCCGCAACTCAGATACCTTGTTTATATTTTTCCGCTGTGACGCCGAGGCTTGGAAAAACTTGGTGTTCTGATCGCTATCCGTGAGCCAGTGTTTCTTGGCCCGCTGCCTCCAAAAGTCCCCCTTTTGCTCCAGGGCTTTGACATACAATTTCTGCAACGCTCTCCGCCGCCGAATGCTCGTTCGGTCCTCCTTGCCATTCAACCACAGCATGTCCTTCTCATATCGTGCGATCTTCTGGGCTAATGCATTATACACCTCCTTACCCCAGGTATCTAGCGTCAAACCCGTCTCCTGAATCTTAATCCCAACCTCCCGGTCCTGCGGTGCGCCCCAACTGGATTGAATCAGCAAGCCACACTCCGGATCCTCCGCCCAGATATTCTCAAAGCGGAACTGACGCGACCCCACAGGATCCACCCGTCTCTCTGAATCAATCAGAATGGGTAAATGGTCAGATGTCGATATACCCAAATTGGCCAGATGAGCCTCCGGCCACATCGACCGCAATTCCCGAGACATCAGAGCCCTATCCAGCTGGACTGCCATTCGTGTCTCCGGTTCGCTCCCACTATGCCACGTGAAGCCGTACCCTTGGATCGGAACATCATAGACCCCTACGTCCCTCATTGCAGTTCGGAAACCCGTAATCAGCCGCTCCGGATACCGCCGACCACCCCGTTTCTCCTTGTTCCGCAGAATGCCGTTGAAGTCTCCCATCAGAAGCCATTTCCTCGAGGCTCCTATCCTCGCACCGAGGGACCGAATCATTTCCCACGTCTGCCACCGTAATTTCCTGTTCGCCTCCCCATACACACTCGTAAACCAGAAGCCATCTCCGTTCAGGCCCTCAATTTCAACATCGATAAACCGCTCCTCACTAGGGTACGTCGTGACCTTCATCTCCGCTGTCCATAACAGTATCAGTCCCCCTTTTTGACCCACCGCCGGAACTTCACACCCACCCGGGAACCCCGTCTTCAGCTTCATGATATCTACTTCCCCCTTTCGAGCCACCGTCTCACTAAGGAAAATCACCTGCGGTTTTCTGCGACGTATCACCCCTTTCAGATACTCCACCGTCGCTAACTTTCCCAACCCCCTACAGTTCCAGGAGAGAAACTTCATCCCTAACGACGCTTGTAGATCGACAAGGAGCCGCCGGTACCATACAACTCCGAAGATCACCCGTCCCCCTCCGCCCGGCGACCACCGTGGACTCAAGACCCTGCACCCCGACCGCCTCTGACACCGTACCTAGTACTCCCACACCTGCCAAACCGCCCCAGCCACTACCGACAACGGGACAACTACCAACCACGTCCGGCGGCGAGGCACAGCCGTGGGGCAACAGAAACCTCCGGGGGATTCGACACAACCCCGAACACAACTCCCCAAAACGCAGAAACAGTCTAAACACAAACGGAAAACAGAGCCGAGCACATACCTCTCCTATTCCGACACCCCCTGCCCCCTGCCGCAGGACGCCGTCCTGTTACACGCCGGACTTCAGCCGGATCTCCTCACGTTGCTTCTCGTAGGGCCGGCCGCTTGTTATTTGATAAAAAAAATAAACTTGGTTCTCTATTATGAATGTGTGCATCACAAACGATAAATTAAATATGTTATCCGAATTGGTTGTCAATTACACTCCAGACTAGTTTACCTTTTGAATAGTTATACATCTTTTTTAAACAACTTTGTTGAATTTCGTATTTCAATATAACGTACGTAAAAACTTATATAAATATTATGAATTTTAATTAAAGGTTAGTCACAATTTATTACCACCACTCATTATGAATTTTATTTTTTGTGAAAAATAGAAACATAACAACAACAAAAGAGAATAAACAGGTTATATACGAAGGTTGAAGATTTTATTTATTTAATGACCAACTTTTAAAATATATTTTGAGCACAAACATCTTTTAAAATATTAAAATTAAACAATTTATTTTTTCTTTAATTATTAGTCGAGATTCCAAACATGGCCTTAAAATTATTATTTTTGAAAATTTGAAATTAAATATCTTATTTATCTTGAACTTGTATAGAAAATAATAAATTAAAACATATTTGACCTGCAAAACATTTTAAAAATTAAAAATAATATTTTTTGTTGTTAATTACGACGTCATAGAAAATTATTATAAATTTCGCCTAAGGCCTCCGAACACAACGGGAAAATCCTATTTACAACACCCAATTATTTCAAAATATCATATAAGTAATGTAAAAGAAAGCAAAAAAAACGACATATGTTATAGTTGCAATGTATTGAGTTGATTTCAATACTCAAATCAAAGTAGACTATGACTACTTGACGGTTGCATCATCGTTCGTTTAGAATCACTGGTAAATTGTAGTTGTCTTCATTATCGGTGAATATAATGCTACGTCGCCGGGTAAATCGTGTTTTAATCATGATTTTTATAAATTTGTCGATTAAAAATAGTTTTATGCCGTGGATGCTCTTAGAGCAACAAGATGTAATTTTGTTAAAATGAAATTTGTCAATCTGGTCACGCTACTAGTAGCTGAAGATAAAAAAATGTTGGTTCATTATTGTTTTCAAACATAGGAGAAGGTGTATGTGGTTTTGACATATCTCATAACCATGGGAGAAGAGATACAACGTCTCTTACTTACTTTAGACCTAAGAGGAGGAATATTTGATTTTGACATGTCTCGTCATTTTGGGAATGGAAACTTTGGTAACAATTAATATAATTTCATTATTTATAAACGTCAGAAGAGCAATTTTATTTTTTAGTTGTTGTTGGAGATGAAAATAAAAATATTTATACGAACGACTCAATATGATATACGTGTCATTCGTAAGCCTATCCAGTTGATTTATTTATTAAATGATTAAGCTATAGTTGTTGGTTTGTTGGAGAAGAAATTTGTATCAAGTGTTGTTAATAACGATATCATATATTTGGTTTGATAAATAAATAAATGGTACAGTTTGAAATAATTTGGAAGGAAAACAAAAGAGAGAGGGAGACATTGAGAGAGATACGTATGGTGGTGAGGGAATATTTCCTTTCTTTTCTTTGAAATATTTCATTCCCACCCACACATTCTTATTATACACATCACACCCAACTCTCTCTTCACTAAACATGTTTGCTCCATCTCTTCATGTTGCCTAACTCTATTAATTCTCTCCTTAAATTTAGGATTGTGTTCTATAATTACTTAGTCACACTATTTTATTCTATTAGGAGCTACATAATAATTCACAATATTTCATGGATTAATACTAAATAGAATTGTAAAAACAAGTAGGAACGGTCAAAAGACTGATATACAAAATCCTTGGATTATATTAAGAGATGAACCTATCTGAAAGTTTAGACTGATAATTGACGATGTCTGTATTATGCACGTTGATAACAGATATATACGTGTACCAAGCGTGTAAAATATATTAAAATAATAAATATAAGATACTATTCTAATATTTAAATTAACAGTTGAGGAAAAAAATATATGAAATATTGAAAAATGGAACGAATTTGATAGGTGAGAGGGGTTTGACTGTTCATTGTTTGTCCACAAAAGAAAGAAGGGGAAGAATCAACTCTGTGCAGCAGAGTCATCGTCATCATCATAATCTGTTTGTTTTGTGAAGCACTACAATATTACTACGTCTTTTAATTAAGTAATCCAATAAATCAGAGGCTGAGGCTGAGGCTTGCTTCTTCTTCAGCATCACCAATCTTGTCCCTCCTTCCACAACCCACCTGCCGGAAATGATCTCCGACCACCCCACCTATGTCGAAACCGATCCCACCGGTCGCTATAGCCGGGTATGTCTCTCTCCATTGCTCTCTATTCTCTATGCTGAACAAGTTTCGATTTTGTTGTGTTACATAGTCATAACTTGTTTGTGTGGAGAAAACCCATCATCTATTACTGAATCTTCAATCTTCAATGTTCCTGATCATTGATTACTTGATTACCCATTAATTGATGTTCTCTTGATACTGTGTTGACACAATTAGAATCTATGAAGCTTGACTGGGCTGTCCTCCTGATTGGGTATAATGGGTATGTATGTGTATGTATGTAGCTTGAAGAAGTTCTGGGGAAAGGGGCAATGAAGACGGTGTACAGGGCCATTGATGAGGCTCAAGGGATAGAGGTGGCTTGGAACCAGGTCAAACTGAACCGCCTCCTCCAATCCCCGACCGAGCTGCAGCGCCTCTACTCTGAGGTCCACCTCCTCAGCACCCTCAGCCACCCCTCCATCATCCGTTTCCACACCTCTTGGATCCACCTTCCTTCCAAGTCCTTCAACTTCATCACCGAGTTGTTCACTTCCGGCACTCTCAGGCAGTTGAGTCCTTCATTTCCTCATTTGCTCGTCGTTCTCTCTGATACCATCGCTTTCTGTTGTTAACATCTTCTTTGATGCCAATTCAGGTATAGGAAGAAATACACTAGACTCAACATGCGAGCTATTAAGAGCTGGGCGCGCCAAATCCTCGAGGGTCTTGTTTATCTTCACCAACACGATCCTCCTGTTATTCATAGGGACCTCAAGTGTGATAATATCTTCATCAATGGCCATCTTGGCCAGGTTAAGATTGGTGATCTTGGACTCGCTGCCATTCTCCGTGGCTCTCATTCAGCCCACAGTGTTATCGGTACTCATCTTACCAATCAAACACTTTGTTACTTATCTTATTGCTCCAATTTATTAGAATTCAATACTTGTCCTTATTTAGGCACTCCGGAGTTCATGGCACCAGAATTATATGAGGAAGATTACAATGAATTAGTTGATGTCTACTCATTTGGCATGTGTGTTCTTGAGATGCTCACTTCAGAGTACCCTTACAGTGAATGTACTAACCCTGCACAAATTTACAAGAAAGTGACGTCGGTAAGTCCATCAATATATACAGTATCTGATTTCTTGGGATCAGAAACCAAAATACTTACTGATTACCTTGATCTTGTCTGTAGGGGAAATTACCGAGTTCGTTCTACAGGATTCAAGACTTTGAAGCACAGAGATTCATAGGGAAATGCTTGGTATGTGCTTCCAAGAGACTATCAGCTAAGGAATTACTACTAGATCCATTTCTGGCATCAGAAGAAGCTGAAACATTACCTCTAAAGCCCGGGACTCTGAAGCCATTTTTGAATGACATCGATATGGGGAGATTGCATTTGGATGATGATTCAACAAGAACCAACATGAATATTACAGGGAAGCTGAATCCTGAAGATGACACCATCTTTCTTAAAGTACAGATAACTGATAAAGATGGTGCGTATTAGTCATAATCAGGATTTTTGCAAACCATGCCGAATCCAATTAAGAGGTTCTGATTATTTTTCTACTGTGTTGTTCTCTTGCAGGTTCAGTTAGGAACATATACTTTCCTTTTGACATTATAAGCGACACTCCAATTGATGTCGCAGTGGAGATGGTTAAAGAACTGGAGATCCAAGACTGGGAACCATTTGAGATTGCAGATATGATAGATGGAGAGATCTCTGCTCTTGTACCAAATTGGAAAAAATGGGACTTCCCTCATCACATATCCAACCATACATTTACCTATGAAGAAGAGGATCATCCGTTCCACTCTTTCTCTTCATGTTCATCGTCCCAAGTCTCACTTTCAGAACTCAACCATTCTCGCAGTCTCAATGAAGTGAGAGATGGCTGTGACTGGCTTCCAGGTAACTCCATGCACAAGTGACATGCACAAATTACTCTGTGGCATGTATTATACTATATTAACATCAGCCTTGCACAAACATTGCAGATGATCACTCAGATGATACCAGCTCTGAGAGCTCTTTTCACTCTGCAACATACTCAAACTTGAATTACTTTTCAAATGATGAGCAAGACTCTGATCATATGAAACCTGCAGGAAAAGAACAGCAACAAACCGCCACAAATAATTATAAGTCCACACGGTTCTGTCCTGAAGAAAACACTAATGTCAAACCTTCCACAGCTAGATCTAGATCTAGCTCCAGGCAGAGTAAGGTCCCAGTGGAGTCACACAGAGCTTCCAGTTCGAAGAGGGTGGCACTGGATAGCTACAAGCTAACAAGAAACAAGTCACTTGTAGATGTCCGGAGCCAGTTACTACACCGGTCTCTGGTGGAGGAGGTGAATAGGCGGAGATTGTTCAAAACAGTTGGGGCTGTGGAAAATATTGGGTTCCAAGCACCAGATGTCCCAGGGAGGACTTCACATTCTAAGAGTACTCAAAATCTCAAAGGACAAAGATCAGCAAGCAGAAGAATTTAAGATTCCGCTCCATATCAGAACCAATGAATTATTGGATGAACTCGTCATTAGAGGGCCTCTCGTGAAGGAAACAGTGAAGGTTAGCTGAGTGACCAATGACCTGTTATCTTGGTGTTTAGCATGAGAGTTCAGTGGATCGAGCTGGTAAGTATATTGTGTTCTATACAAATGAGTATGTGTATATATGTTTACAAGACTGTAACTTTGTGAGTAAGGTGCACCTAGTCTAGATCTAGAATAAGTTTCTGGTGCTGCAAGGGCCAGTAAGCATGGAGGCTACATTTTTTTCACTAGCAGGAGCAAAATATGTAGTATATATATACATACAGGCTTGTAATTATGTAAGAATAATAAATAAAGGCCATGGTGATGGGAAACCAAATAGACATGTGCCTCCAGTAATTGTGTATTAATAAAAGATATGATTTAGATAAATATGTGTCTCCCATGGTGCATACATAGTTGTGATGATACTTTTAATATGTGGAGTGGTGTTTTGTAGTGGAATGCAAAAGAAAATGAGTGTAGAATGAAAAGCAGGAGCTAATCATGCATACTATTGATTATGTTGTAAGGCATGCATTTTATGTGAAGCCTGCCTAAACTATGATGTTTCTCAGTATCATTTTTCCTGCTGCTACATTTACATAATCGGTAAAAGTAATCAAATTGAAAGTATTATCTAGGCACTGGATTAAAGAGAATCAGCTAACCATATTATACTGGTATTTGAAATTGCCCTCTTAATTACTTTTACAGATATAGCATGCTCTGACTGGAGGTTTTTACATACTGCTGTTAATTGTTAAGCATATCGTGAAAATGGAACCAGATTTGTTGAAATGCACTGACTATGAGATGATGATTTTCATCCGAATTTAAGGAAAGGTAGCACGCAAGGAGGTCTTCGAAATCCCTTGGCGTCCTGATATTATTCTGCACAATCATCTCGACCATTGATTCTCGGAAGTCTGTTTGGGGATCACAAGAAGACTTGACAACTGCAAGACTTGTAGAGTTGGAGATGAAGGAGTTGGAGTCTCTACCATTACCATAACGGGTGGATGCGCTCTTTCGAGCCAAGGCCTGAGTCTTCTTGCTTGCAAATCTTGGAGAATTGGGTCGAAGCCTTATCCCAGTTGGAGGAGTAGATGATCTGATGAGCCTTTGGTGATGATCTAATTTGGTTGGTAGCTCAGCAGTGTCTGAAATGGTATCATCTTCCTCCTTATGAACATTGTTCATGTCAATGATAATGTCCTTGGTTGAAGAACTGAGCCTGCAACTACAGCTGGACCATGCAGCTGGTGGATGAAGACTACAACCAGGACTGGTATTGGAATTGGAAATACTTGCAAGTATGGGAGAAGGAGAAGGCCTGTATATGGCTTTCCTCCCGGCGGATACTCTCGATCTCGATCTCTTATTGGATGATCTCCTTGGAGGGTCATCAGAGGAGGATAGTGAGAAATGGGAGTGTCTTGGATTGTAAACATAGGTACACATCTTGTTGGCAGCAGAGGAGGACTGAGAGTGAGTGCTGGTTTTGTTCTTGCTATGCTTTCTGCTACTGGTCATGTGTTTGAGCTTATAAAACCAGGCTTTTGGCATCATGTCTGATAGTTTAAACCTGGAATTGTCCATCCGAGGTTGAACTGAAGATGCTATGTCAAGACTGAGGACAAACTCAACCTTTTATGCTCTGACTAATGGAGAGAACTATAGACACTAAATGGGCACTACAAATAGATATGGGATAAAAGTTGACTTTGTAAAAGAAAGAGGAAATAATGAGGGGTCCAGGTCCACTAAAGTAAGAATGGAACAAGGAGTGAATAGTTGATAAAATTGAATGGATGAGCCATGCCACAGAATAATAATAATGATATGAACTCTTCCCAAGCAAGCTGTACCATCCACTCTCCCACCCAAGTCCAACCTATATGGCTATATCCCAAACAGATTGAGACTAGCCATTACACATTGGTTCTGTTGGGACGAGGAGAAGAAACATTATGATGAGCAATGTCAAGCCAAATGGAAAGTGTATCAAAATGATTTTATCCTTTCTAACAAGTGTATATTTGTTGTGAGGTGGCCACCACAATTAGCATGCCATCACTAATTGCATGTTATTGGATTATGTGGCAATGTCTCATGTGTTTTGTTCTCCTATAAATAGAGGTGTCGACCCCTTGTATTAGATGATATATGAACACATCACATCACAACTCAATACAATATCTCTTGTAAGATACTCTCTTGAATAGAAATTCTCTCTACTCTTAATCTCCAAGTGTTATTTCTTGTCTTGCTTGGTGACCAACCCGTAGACACCAACCTTCATATTATTCTTGGGCCATTGGTGTCTTGGCGTTGGTTCTGATCAAACTTGATTATCACAACACGTTATCAGCACGATCTTGTGTAAGTGGCTCAACTTTCAGCTCGTATATCTCTAAAACGAACCGTCAAAATCCAAATTCCACCGGTCACTTTGAAGACCCATATGTGGAGAACATTAACTCCAAGAATCAGCTTCTTCTGACCTTGGATGAATCTCCGATCGGGCTCTTGAAAGTGGCTGGTCGGACCAAAACTGTGCAGAAAATTCAGCACCTTCTTTTATACTTAATTCATGCTTATTTGTGCACATTTAGTTATGACGTTCATATAAGTATGCTCTGTGATCACCAGTTTATATTGGATCTTTCACATCAGAAATTTGATGCTCATTATTTGTGTTCTTATCATCAAAGACTCGAATTTAAAACTTGTTGAAACCGAAGCATTTGGGCCTGAAGTTCCAAGATTCAGAAACTACTTGCATGTAACATGCAACTTGATTTATAGCCTGAAGCTTATAAACATGATGGTATGTTTGGACCCGAAGTTCCAAATACCAATAAATTGAGGCATGTTGGACCAGAAGTTCCAAATACATAGTACTAGAGATTTGATACATATTGGACCGGAAGTTCCAAATACACATTACCAACGGCCCGATGCATATTGGACCAAAAGTTCCAAAATAAAATACTAACGACCTGAAGTCGAGTATGATCCTGACATGCAATTATTTCGATCAATGTGCAGGATGGATAACCTGACAAAGTTCAGTTATACACCCCTCAAATTGGACGGGAAAAATCATTATGAATGGGCGTTGGATACGACTCTCCACTTAAGATCTCAGAATCTTGGAGAAGCTATAAAAGAAGGGAACAACAAATCTGTTAAAAACAAAGCCTTGGCCACAATCTTAATCCGTCATCATATGCACAAAGACTTAAAGATTGAGTATTTAGCTGATGAGGATCTATGGGTTCAGCTCAAGGAGAGGTTTGAGCATATGAAAGCGATAGCGCTCCCTCGTGCCTTATATGATTGGTCTAACCTCAGGTTACAAGACTTTAAGTCTGTAAATGAGTACAATTCAGCCATGTTTAGAATTGTTTCCAAGCTTCGCAATTGTGGTGAAAAGATAACTGACGAGTCTATGCTTGAGAAAACGTTCTCCACATTCCACCCCTCGAATATGCTCCTGCAGTAGCAATATCGAGCGAAAAATTTCAAAAGTTCACAGACCTGATCGCGTGTCTACTCGTTGCTGAGCAAAATAACGAGCTATTAATGAGGCACCATCAAACTCGCCCTGTAGGCAGTTCTCCATTCCCTGAAGCGAATGTGACAAGATATGATGGTAGCTCGGAACACAGACGAAGCCGAGGACCCTTTAGAGGTCGAGGTCGAGGTCGTGCGAAAGGTCGTGGTCGTAGTCACGGTTATGGGCATAGCAATTTCCAACCTTATGGAAGAGATAACATGGTGTATCCCCAAAAGCGGAACCGATATGATAAACATGAGAAAGGAAAGAGCCCTCAGAACCAGACTCCCAAAAATGCTGAAACTAAGTGTTATCGATGTGGAGGAGCTGATCATTGGTCACGTGTATGTCACGTACCGAGCCATTTGGTGAAATTGTATCAAGAATCGATCAAAGGAAAGGATAAGATCGTTGAGACAAACTTTATTGATCATGCGAGCCCTGAAGATGCTCCGATCAAGCTTGCAGAACATGAGGGCCCTGAAGATGCTCCATTCAAGCTTACAGTCTCCGATTTCTTTAAGAATGATGACGGAAATGTGGACCATGTTTGGAATATGTCTTAACTTATGTTTTTCAGTATTCCCCTTCCTTTTGGGTTAATGAAATGTGTGTATATGGTGTTTTTTTGTAATCCTTTCTTAAGTTTACAAGTTGATGTAATACTTTTGTTTATGAAAGGATATGGATCTCGTACGTGCTTGCAGAAATGATGGAGACTTGTGTATTTTTGATTGCGCGACGACGCACACAATCTTAACAAACAAGAAATATTTTTTTGTCTAACCTTGGTTGAAGCTAATGTTAGCACAATTATGGGTACTGGAAATTTAATAGAGGGCTCCGGAAGAGCTACCTTGGTATTAGAAAATGGAACAAGGTTTAGTACCCATAATGCTCTATATGCAAGTAGATCCAGAAGAAATCTACTTAGCTTTAAGGATATTCATGACAACGGATATCATGTCGAGACCATAAATGAAAAAGAGACTGAGTTTCTCTGTATCACCCGAAGTGATAAAAATGGTGAAAAGCATGTACATGAAAAATTTAAGGCCCTATCATCAGGTTTGTATTATACAACCATAAGGTCAATTGAGACCTACGCTACAATGAACCAGAAGTTCATTAATCCAAATACTTTTATGCTTTGGCACAATCGTCTTGGTCATCCGGGATCGACGATGATGCGTAGAATTGTTGAAAACTCATGTGGACATTCACTAAAGGGCTAGAAGATCCTAATGTCCAATGAGATATCATGTACGGCTTGTTCACAAGAAAAATTAGTGGTCCGACCATCGCTAACCAAGATTAATATTGAAAGTCCATCTTTCTTGCAGAGGATTCAGGGAGATATATGTGGCCCTATACATCCAGCTAGTGGACCATTCAGTTATTTCATGGTCTTGATAGACGCATCCAACAGATGGTCTCATGTATGTTTGTTGTCAACGCGAAATGTTGCATTCGCTAAACTGTTGGCACAAATCATTAAGTTGAGGGCACACTTTCCTGATCATCCCACTAAATCTATTCGTCATGATAATGTTGGTGAGTTCACGTCGGGGACGTTTGATGATTATTGCATGTCCATAGGGATTGAGGTTGAACATCACGTTGAACATGTCCATACCCAAAATGGTTTAGCAAAATCGTTTATCAAACGAATACAGGTAATTGCGCGTACATTACTAATGCAATCACAATTACCTATTTATGCTTGGGGACATGTTGTATTACATGTTGCATCTTTAATTCGGTTGAGGCCTAGTGCATATCACCGATATTCTCCTATGCAACTTGCGTGTGGCCATGAACATGATATATCCCATTTTCAAACCTTTAGTTGCGTCTTGCGAGTGCCGATCGCACCTCCTAAACGCATGAAAATGGGACCCCAACGGCGACTGAGTGTTTATGTTGGTTTCGATTCACCATCGATAATCAGGTATCTTGAGCCCTTGACTGGTGACATGTTTACTGCAAGATTTGCAGACTGTCATTTTGATGAGACATCGTTCCCACCACTGGGTGAGAAAGATAAGCCTCCTAAAGTTAGGCCTGAACTTGATTGGAAAGTAAGTTCTCTGTCTCATCTTGACCCACGCACGCCATAGTGTGAGATGGAAGTCCAGAAGATACTTCATCTGCAGAATGTTGCAAATCAAATGCTTGATGCATTTGCAGATACGTCAAAGATGACGAGGTCTTATATAGATGCCATAAATGTATCAGCTAGAATTAAGATCACTGGTGATACTGCAAAGACAGCTATCGATTCCTCTAGTGCACGCCTGAAGCGTGGGAGACCAGTTGGATCAAAAGACATCGTTCCCCGGAAGCGGAAATGTCAAAAGAATAAAAGTGATGAAAGAACCTCATTACCAGAAGTAGTTATGGAAGAACTACCAGAGCCGGTTCCAGCAGAGCCGAGCGACCTAGAAGTGCCTCCGACCGACCCAGAAGTGTTTCTGAACGGCCTGGAAGTGCCGCCGAGCGACCGAGAAGTGCTTCCGACCGACCCGAAGTAGAGCCGACCGACCAGGAGTAAAGTCGGTCGACCCAGAAGCGTCGGAAAATTCTAATATTATTGTCGATGAAGTCTTTGCTTTCACAGTGGCTAATGAGATAATCAATGAGTTTGATTTTGAGCCCTGAAGCATTGATGAATGTTGTCACAGAGATGATTGACCTATGTGGGAAGAAGCGATTCAGGAAGAATTGTGTTCGTTGGCAAAGCGCCAAGTTTTTGGGCCCGTTTCCAAGACACCCGAAGATGTCAAACATGTTGGTTATAGGTGGGTATTTACCCGGAAACGAAATGAGAAAAATGAAGTCGCCCGATATAAGGCTAGAATTGTAGCCCAAGGATTCTCTCAACGACCAGGAGTCGATTTTGACGAGACATATTCCCCTGTAATGAATATGATCACTTTCAGGTATTTGATCAGCCTATCAGTCTCGGAAGGACTTGATATGTGCATGATGGACGCTGTCACTGCTTACCTGTATGGTAATTTGGACACTGATATCTATATGAAACTCCCCGATGGGTTGAGATTGCCTGAAGAAATGGTAGATATCCCCAGAGATCTGTGTTCCATAAAATTACAGAATTCTCTATATGGATTGAAGCAATATGGTAGGATGTGGTATCATCGCCTAAGCGAGTACCTTACCAGAGAATGCTATAAGAATGATGCCATATGTCCATGTGTGCTCATCAAGAAAACGAACTCTGGTTTCGTTATTATAGCAGTATATGTCGATGACATAAATCTGATTGGTACTCCTGAAGAGATCCTCAAAGCTGCTGATTACCTGAAAAGAGAATTCGAAATGAAAGATTTAGGCAAAACTAGACACTGTCTCGGCCTGCAGCTCGAGCACTTGTCTGATGGCATTTTGATCCATCAATCTGCATATGTTGAAAAGCTTATGAAGCGCTTTAGCTTTGAAAATGCTCATCCACTCAGTACTCCAATGGTCGTCCGATCTTTAGATCCAAAGAAAGATCCATTCCGTCCCAAAGAAGCAGATGAAAAGATACTTGGTCCTGAAGTACCATATCTAAATGCTATTGGGGGTTTGCTATATTTGGCACAATGTATGCGACCTGACATAGCATGCCACTTATGGCCACCACAATTAGCATGCCATCACTAATTGCATGTTAGGGGATTATGTGGCAATGTCTCATGTGTTTTGTTCTCCTATAAATAGAGGTGTCAACCCCTTGTATTAGATGATATATGAACACATCACAACTCAATACAATACCTCTTGTAAGATACTCTCTTGAATAAAAATTCTCTCTACTCTCAATCTCCAAGTGTTATTTCTTGTCTTGCTTGGTGACCAACCCGTAGACACCAACCTTCATATTATTCTTGGGCCATTGGTGTCTTGGCGTTGGTTCCGATCAAACTTGATTATCACAACAATATTCATTTTTCTAGTGTATTTGTATACAGTTACAGATAAGACGAATATATTTAAAATCATACATAATATATGCAAGAATTTGATTTTATTCAAACTTTGGTAATTATATCTTTAACACACCCTTACAATCTGAACTAGAGGTTCGCGGACGTTCAGGTTGGACTGAAAATCAAGGAACAAAACCCACGGCAAGGTTTTGGTGAAAACGTCAGCAATCTGAGAATGAGAGGGTACGTGAACAACTCGAACATGCCATTTGGCAACCTTTTCCTGAACAAAATGAATGTCAAGCTCAATATGCTTCGTACGTTGGTGTTGGACTGGATTCCAGAAAGGTAGATGGCATTGATGTTTTCGCAATAAACCACCATAGCTCGGGAAAGGGGCCAATGGAGCTCAAGAAGAAGATTTCAAAGCCAACAAGGCTCGGATAAAACATTGGCAACTCCTCGATATTCAGCCTCAGTGTTGGAGCGAGAGAGTGTAGGTTTTCGTTTGGAGGACCAAGATATGAGATTGTCCCCCAAGAACACACAAAATCCTGAAGTAGAACGACGAGTGTTTGGACACAGCCAGCCCAATCAGCATCGGTGTAAGAGATGAGACCGGAAATGGGAAAAGAGTACAAGTGAAGGCCAAGATGTGTCGTTCCTTGAAGATACCGAATAATACGCTTCAGAGCGCTCATGTGACTAACCCGTGGATCATGCATATGCAGGCACACATGCTGAACCGCGTAGGAAATGCCAGGCCTCGTGAAGGTGAGGTATTGAAGCGCCCCCGCAAGACTGCGATATAAAGTCGGATTCTCAAAAGAAGAACTGTCAGAGGCGCTGAGCTTGCCCTGGGTGTCCACTAGAGTTGCTGAGGCTGAACATGAGGTCGTACCGGCATAGGAAATAATCTCGGTGGCATATTTCTGCTGGGAGAGAAATAAGCCACCAGGATGAAAAGTTACAGCAATGCCTAGAAAGTACAACAGGGGTCCCAGATCCTTCATAGCAAACTCGGAGCTAAGGAGAGACATGATAGACAGTCAGAGAGGCTCACTCGAGGAGGTAAGGATTATATCATCAACATAAAAATACAGGTAGGCGGTGTCTTTACCATGTCGATAGATGAAGAGAGAGTGATCAGACCTACTGTGAGAAAAAAGCAATTGTAGAGACAAAGTTAGTAAAACATTGGTACCAAGTCCGAGGAGCCTGTTTGAGACCGTATAGAGATCTGTGCAACAGGAAAACATGAACAGGATGAGTAGGGCTGCGAAATCCAAGGGGCTGATGCATATAGACTGTATTGTTAAGATTGCCATGTAGAACCACATTCTTGACATCCAGTTGATGAATAGACCATGACCGAGAGACCGCAATGCTAAGCATAATACGAATGGTTGCGGGCTTGACCACGGGGATGAATATTTCATCACAATCTACTCCAACCTGTTGAAACCTGCCATCACCAACAAGACGAGCCTTATATCGCTCAAAAGAACCGTCAGAACGAGTCTTGAGGCGGAAAATCCACATGGAACGAATAATGTTCACATCCAATGGACGTGGAACCAGAACCTACGTCTTATTATTAATCAAAGCATTAAACTCATCTGTTATAGCAAGTTTCCAATTTGGGTCAAGTAAAGAATCTTTGGGATTTTGAGGAATGAGAGACAGGGTGGTGGTGGAGTGAAGGTTGAAACGGGGATTCGGTTTAGTAATACCAGACTTTTTTCGTGTTACCATCGAATGAGGTGGCACAAAGGATACATGGCCCGACACACTGGCTTCGGGTGATGAATAAGCCAATAGTTGCGGTTGGGATGATGCATTGTTTGGGGAAATAGTAGGGATGGGCAGGGATTCAGCTTGGCTGTGGGAAGAAGATGGGTCAGGCCCGGTTGGTGTGGATGAGGAGAGTGGACGCTGATGCGCGTAAGGTGAGGAGGATTTGTATGGGTCGGGCTCGTACACATCCTACAAATAATGTTTAGACCTCCAAGAATCAGAATAATACGGGTGAATCCTATAACCATATGACTAAAAAGTCCTGAAAAGAGAAAAGGCATACATTTCCTCATACCACTCACTATCAGAGGACAAAAATATAATCTTAGAGAGTTTATTAAATAATATAGTATTAATTTATCGACTTTCTGTTGTACATTGATTATAACGCTACAAATAATGTTTAGACCTCCAAGAACCAGAATAAGCGTATCAAACGTTAGAGTTATTTGATAACCTACTCGCCTACTCTCTTTAGGGTTTTAGGTGACGATAGATCCAAACTCGAACAAAAGTTCTATCAAAATTTCCGTACAACATTCCTTTTATATGTCATCACCTGATACTTTCGTGTATTGAACAAAACAAAGCCAACACGGAAAATACACTTACCAACCTCATTTATATTAAATTTGAATGTGATTTCATTTTCATAAAAATAAAAAACAACAATAATCTGATGATTACTAATATAAAAGATTATGCATAAAAATTGTACTTGTTTTTCACAGTAACGTCGTAAGGTATAACTACTATCAACAATCATCCCTAAACTCTCTCTCTCCCTTCTCTACCAAACCATACCCGCCCTCGTCTTTTCCCCTCTCTACACCGACGATACTATGGTCTCCGACCATAGTTATCGTCGGTGGAGAACCTCTCCCACTCTCTCTTTTTATCCTCTTTTTTTTATGTCCATGTTTAGTCCTCTCCGACCCCATCTCCGGTTTCTTTATCCCCCTTCTCTAGTGCTACACTTTTTATTTTTCGGCTATTTTGCTTGGATCTACAGTAGGAAGTTTCTCGAAATCGTTGGTAGTAGATCGGCGTGGATCTAGATGACTTATCGGGTCATTGGGTACTCGCGTTCGTGCAGATCTGGTCTTCGTCTCCGTCAGCTTCGTCGCCCCTGTGGTTTGGAGTTAACAACTAAAGGTACTCCCCGTTTACTTTGTTCTATCCGAGTGTTGGAGACTGTTCAGGTCGTGCCGGTGTGTTTGGGGTCAGTCTTGGCTCTGGGGAAGTTGTTCCTAGGTGGTACCTTGGTTTTTTCCTCAGATCCGATTGGGAGCTTTGGGATTTTAGGTCTGTAGTTCTAGCTCGGGTATTTCTACCCTCTCCTCCTTTCTTTTCCCTTAATTTCTTCTCTTCCTTCGGCCAGAGAAATCGTGAGGAATTTTGGGGGTTTCTCTTCTTTAAGGATCACTGACGATGCTGGTCGTCGGTGGGTTACCTCTGGGTGGATTAGATGGGATTGGAGGGGCTTGGGATCCAGGGTGCAGATCTGGTCGCGATTTCGTTCCCTTTCCCACAGACTCTAGTGCGTCTGCCCGTTTGGTTCTGTCTATCCCGCTTCTTGTCTTCACCAGCGTCGAGTTTTGGGTATAGTTTGAATTAGTCTCTCCCGTTGGTGTTGGCCACGGAGGAAGAGAAATGTGGGGACTTGCTTTGTTCTTTGGGTCTTCTATGCGTGCTCCGGGAGTGGTGGTGGTCTGGTGGTGCTCGGTTTGTTTGGGTACTATTGTCGTCGCTTGTGGTGAGGAAGGGTTGTTGTGCTGGAAGGTGGTTCGATTTTCGGCCTGGTTTTTTCCTTTTACTGTTCTTTGTGCTAGTTTTTGTGGTTTTCAGTTTCTTTTTTTTTGTTGGGTTATTTGGACTTCATGGTTGGTAAACCTATGTATTGACCCTATTTTTTAAAACTTCTCTGAGCTTCATTTTGGTTATAACTAGGTTTTAGACCTATTTTTGGTGGTTTCGGTTGTAACTTCTTGGTTGTTTTTTTGGGTTTTAGAAATGTTTGTTTGTTTTGAGGTGCCTCGGTTGGCATGCTCTTAATTTTTTTGGGGATTATTGTTTTCTTTGTGGTAGAAAAATCTAGGTTATTAGACTTTTGTTCACCCTTTATCGAGTCTTGTTTGAGATGTCCTTGTTGGCATGCTCGTGTTGTGTACTACGAATTTCTCATGTGTCATTTGTTTTCGTCATGAAAAGCATTCAATTATTATTATATATTTACCTTTCCAATATATATATATATATATATAGGATAACAATCAGGTACAAACTCTATATCTTCGTCAGAACGTAAAACTTTCAATCTGGACCCTTGGATCATAGAATTAAAGGGCCCATATTTAATGCATATATTTTAATATCTTTTTAATTAATGCATATCTTGTAATTGATTTCGTAAGCAATCACCACCACCCCTGAATTTCGGTGGCCATTCGATCTGGGTAATCAATGGCCCAGATTAGTTCTACATTCTGACCCGAAATGAGGTTTGTACCCGAAAGCTCCCCTATATATATATATATATATTAAAAATATTATGCCTATAAAAAAAATGAATCTTGATTAGTGTCTGGAAGTTTATCTTTTTTTTATCAGCAATTTTTGTTTTTATAAAACCAATCCTTTGAAATAAAGGAAAGACTAAGGAAAGATCCCTCAAATTGGTACTTACAAACAAAGGACACCTATATAAGGCTCCTAAAGCAATTTCTTGTCATGTAAGTAACAAAACTATGAACAACAATTTTGTCACCAACCACCTATTACAACAAGTTACAAGTCTCAAAATTCAATTAACCCCCAACCTAAAAAGCACCACAGACCTTCAGTAAAAGGCGACACACCAATTAACACATCCACCCAGAGTAAGCATCAAAAACAACTAATTATACCCAATGCTCTTAAGCCCAAAGGAGTAAATGAAACATCACTGACCAATAATCAGGCCAAACACCAGTAGCAGTAACCACTCCTTCTCAATAAACAGCAGAAAATGTAACAGTTAACAAACCACACCAATGCTTGAACCAAGTGCCTTGTGCCGCACGTCAAGTGAGGAGGAAGCTACGCAAACCGCAAAAGTTCCAATTCAGCTCACATCAAACAATCCACAAAAGATGCAGAGGAACACCAGCCCTCAACTGTTTTCTCTATAGGATCCAAAATGACATTAAAAGTCTCCAGCCAAAACCAAATCATTGTGAAAAGAGGACAACTTTGTAGAAATTTCCAGCCATAAAAGTGATTTCCATAAAGTAATCAAACCCCCAGAAGTTCCCACTGTAGGAGAAGAAATCATATCCCATGCATATTAAAACCACAATAAAGCAAGAAGTTGAAGGGAAAACACTGATTTTAGTTTCCTGAATCAAAACCATTGAAATCTGATGCTTGTAACACACGTTTCGTAAGACTCTTCTCTTTTGTCAAGAAGAGGCCCATCTCATATTCCATGAGAGAACCTCATAGTGAGGAAATATTTTGAGTCGAGATTAGTGGAAGTGACAGATCTTCTTCACCCACTTCCTCCAAATCGCAAAAATTATCATCAGAATGAGTCTCTAGGTCCACTACCTGATTTAATTTTAAATCAAGATTATCGAATTGTTCAGCAACTAAATCATCAGCCAAATAAGCCTTTAAACCTAAGGCCTTGCAGTATTCCCAAGTACCTGCTCCATCTTGCTTGAAAACGTTAGTGTTCTTCTTAATCTTTCCTGCAGTCGACTGATTGATAATGGGATGTACAAGGTTGACTTTCACTTTAGATCTGGTGTTGTATGCAACAGGAGTAGTAACACCTCTTTTCATCCTTTTGTCTGAAGGACCTCCACTCGTGTGAGAAGGTTTTGACTGATTACAACCTAATGATGGTTTGAAATTGTTAATTCCCTCCAAAACCACCTTATTAAGGGAAGGAGTCTAAAAATTTGGTCCCATGTCTGCCATTAAAGGTGTATTATCCCCTTCCTCATTAATGACTGCAACTTCCCATAATCTCTTTTGCCCTTGTAGCTCCAAAGTAGTCTCATCCTCCACAACTAGATTGGTAGGTATTGCTTCTCCCGAACTCTTCTCAGAAAATAATAAAGTATTTGTAGCTTTACCCAAAGTGGTAGGTTGAACATCATCAACAAGTACTGTAAAAATCAGTTGAGAATTATTTTTGGCAATCAAGACATCTCTGAAGCTTTGAACTAAAGGAGTATTGTGTTCCATCACCGAAGTAGGAGTCAGATTGCCCTGATCAATGGGAGGGAATTCAGCACCCTTCAAACCCACACCTTCTTCAGTAGATATTAATGTGTCAGGAACCACAATGTCCTGAGAATTGAAGGTATCAGGAACGACCATAACCTGAGCCTTTCCCTTCTCCAGAGAGTTGGTACCATCAATCTCCTTTCTATACAAACCTTGTTGATCCCCAACGATCTCAGAAGCAGGAGAATTAATAGCCATAAATTCATAGGAGTTAGAGTTGGACAATCTTTTGTCGGAGGATGAAACAGTAGTTGAGGATAATAAATAAGGAACCTGAATGAAAGGCACTACAGAAATGTCTACTGAGCAATTCATAACATTATAATCTTTACCTTCCAAGTGAAGTAGAGACTCTTTATATACTTTAAGATATTCATGAGATTGAATGAGAATAAACGCTGCATCCCATCCAAATCATGGTACCAATATCAACAGTATTGCAGCAAAGTTCTCAACGCACCAACCCATGATTGGTAGTCCATGAATGGAAACCCAAGTAAATTTCTCACCCGCCTCACACCACTTTTCATTATCTTTGATGAGAGTCATCCAAGGTTTAAGCTAATTACCCTCCTCTTTCAAGGCTTCAATCTCCACCTCTAGATTTGGAAAATAGATAAGAGCCACTTTGTTGCCCAAAGCTTTGATAATCAAATCAGCATTCCTTTCCATCCTGAATTCTTCCATGATTTCCTCTACACTCAAATTATTATATAGCAAGACCAGGTGACCTCTATCAACCAAATTTCTATTGGCTTCCACCACCATCCCTTTGATACTAATTGGCGACTCGGGTTGAATCTCAACCCCTTTCTTCCTCCACAGAAAATTATTGACCTTTCTCCCAACCTGTTTGTTCTTCCTCCACACCTTCACAACAAATAATCGGAAACCCTTCAGTACATACCCATTGAAGACATTGATGGCTCTGTCAAAGCCTTCCTTTGATTTGAAACCAACAAAACCGAACCACTTTCCTCGTGCATTTGGTCTTTGTGGAGCTTCCACCTTACTATTCCTCCACACTCGAGGAAGAGGTTTTGCAGCCACTTCGAACAAGTATTAGGAGATAAGTTGTGAACGAGAGGGCCATCATGGACACTACACCGAGAAGAACCGCGAAGATTGAAGAATGATGGATCGCTCAAAGAGTTACAGATGAATCTTCAAACTTGTTGATGAAACTTCAAATTTGTTACTGTAGCTCGTGAGAGAGAAAATAAAGTCATGGAGAGACTACTCTTCTTTTCCCCCTTGCACTCCTTGTCTGGAAGCTTATCTATTGAGTACTAGTGTTTATGAAACTTATTATGAAAGGAGGATGAATTAATGGTAGTACTTTAAATAATAAATTATATATAGTAGGATATTTTACATCACTATAAAATTCTCAAATTGAGTTATGTTTGATCATTTCTTAATATTTTTTTGGCCACAAAAAATTACGAAATTTTGTATTTGAATTGTGAAGAGCTAACTATTTGGATCAATACATAAAACTTATGGTAATTCGATCTAGGTCTATTATAAATGAATATCCAGTTAAATCAAAGCTTAGTTGAAACTTAATCACCTTCTCAATTTTGGTACATTTGAAGAACCAAGTTTTTTTTTTATCAGCGAAAGAAAATTGAAATTAAATTTTGAGGAAAAAGTTACACAACAATAAATCCCAACCTAGCTACAGTTTGAGAAAAAAAGCCAGACAAGAAACAATAGAAAGTAGAAGTCTAAACACAAATTGCTCATCCCAAAAACCAAAGTACGATGTAATGCAACCTTGAGTGAATTCCCTTGTGCGGCATGTGAGTATGCAGATGGATGAGAATGTAACTGGATTCCCCTGAGAGGCCTGTGAATGCAGCCCAGTGAATGAGAATGTAATGGATTCCCCTGAGAGGCATGTACATGTGCAGCCTTGTGAATGGGAATGTAACTAGATTCGCCCGAGAGGCCTGTGAGTATGGAGGCCTGTGAATGACTGGGCAACCTTGTGAATATGCAACGATGAGAGTGTATGAGGATGAGAGAGTGTCTAGAAATCCACGAAAAAACTGGGTCTGAATACCCAAGTTTACCAACCTTGAAGCCCAGAGAAAACAGGTCTGAATACCCAGATTTTCCAACCTTTAAGCTCAGGAAGAAAACAGCAGCTACCTACAACCACTCTTCCCTAATCTAAGAAGGACTGACATCTACTCCCTTGTCCACAAAACTCCTATAACCTTTAGAGGTAGGGAGATCTTGCAATTGCCGGTGATCAGGACCACAACACGGCAGGGACATAAACCGATCCAAAAAAACTAATCAATCAAAATCCCAGGGACAAAGTCTCATGCATTCACCGGCAGCCAACCCCAAACCGGGAATTCTGACCACAGAAGTGGATGGGAGCACATGAAGATCAATCGAAGAGCCAAGAAATCGGAAGGGGGAAGAAAACCTAACTTAGACAGAGAGGAGGGAAGAAGGTATACCTGACCCCGAGTAGCCGAAGGACTCCTAGGTCCATACCTAAACCGAGAAACAGGATCAAGAACCAGCAAAAGTACTCTTAATGTCAAGAGAACTCCGACCCGACAGCGGAGAAAATCGAGCTAAGGCCAACACCTGTAGCAGCCACACCAGAAAGTATCTACCGCATCCCTACGATCTGCGAACCGAAGCTGAGAAGTTCATCCCACTGCAAGACGAGGAAGAGTTGGCGAGACACATTGGGGATCCGAGCAGGAGGAGAACGACAACAAACTGACAAAGGGTGGTCCCTGAGCAAAGGGGATGACTGAAACTCCAAAAGGCAACAGAAGGGAAAGTCACCAACACGGGAAGAACAAAAGTCCCGAGCACCACGAGACAAGCTCCAAGCTTCCGATCAGCACACGTCAACAACTAAAGTTCGGGAACTGGAGCTCCCAACCCACAAAACGACTAAGGAAAAGAAATGATGGGGGCCAACACCCAAGAAACCAGCAGAACCCAAACCTCCACTAAGCCGGAAGTCGAAATACCTGAACCGCGACGATCTAATCCCGAAAGGAGAAGAAACACCTCCCACTCAGGAGCAGGAAGACATAACGATGAAGCTTGACGAAAGCAGGCAAGAAAACCAGCTGAAACCGGACGCAAACCCACTGTTGACCCGACCTGCGGGCGAACAAGCTCAGGCCCGAACCTGGTTCAGACCCAGGCCCAAACTGCCCAGGCCCGAGAACCTGCCCAGGCCCAAAAACAAACCCGGCCCGAGCAAGGGAACCACCAGACCCGGCCAACCTGAAAAATCGACGAACCTCGTTGAAGGTCTGGCTGTAACAAACGGACGACGAAGGTCCAGATCCTGGCCCCAGCCAAGCCGGGGACTTCGCATCCGGCGAGCTCCACCGGACAGGCGAGCAGATCTGTCGGGAAGAGTAGCACACCGACCCAGATCTGAACGGCGACCCCCAGAAAACCTTCGAAGGTCAGCACCGACCAGCCAGGTCGCGTTCACCAAGTCAGACGACAGCCACTGAGGACAGAAGCAGCAGAAGGAAAAGGAACAGGGGAGAGAGAGCTTCGGATAAACGGGAGGGTGAAGAGAGTAAATAAACGGGAGAACCTCGCCGGCAACAGCCACATCCATGGTGGTCGTGGCCGTCGCCGACAAGGGAGAAAGGAGGCGACTGGAAGGAGCAGGTTTAGGGTTAAGAGAAGATGGCACAGGTTTCAAGTCATTGAATGATGTCTGTCTGTTCTAGAACCAAGTATTTTGGTTCAGTGCTCCATAATAGGTCCCAATTCGGTTTAGCAACCGTGTCCACCCTTAATCAATATATTCTTCTATTCTTTTGAAGTAGCATTTATCTCCGCATTGGAGCTTAGGAAGGCAATTAAGATGTGGTGACTTAAAACGTATCGAGGAAATCATCTTACGATCCCTTCATTTATTGTGCGGGTTCAACACAATGGTGATGAGCAAGAAACAGTAATTACACTCCAATATCAGACGAAATATATGATAAAATCAATTGATATTGATCTATAAAATCACTTTTGAGATCACTGATAGATAAACACCCTTAATTATACCATTTTGGAGTCGTGTGTTTTTTGTTTGTTACATATGTTTTAAATTTACAAGAAAACTCATACTATGAGATCACATGAATTGTATATCGATGATTATAAAAGAATAGAGAATCATTTAGTAAAATTGCAAAGACATGATTGGTTTTTTAGTTGACATCTACCTTGTAAATTTTAGATGTAGCAAATATACTAATTTTATTTTAAAGGGGTTCATCGGATTGTACTTGTTGTGCATATGGTATCCCACTTTCACTTATTTTCCCAAACGTGATGTCCACTCCACATTCCACCACCTACTTGTAAGTTGTAACAAGTCTTCCATGAATACATGATTCCCATATCTTACTTCAAATCTTATACAACACAAACACATATATAAGAAATTAGCTTCTTCTTCCTTAAGCATCAAAAGAAAGAACCTAACATCCATTGCTTCAACCACAATCTCTCCTACCAAACTCCCAATCATTACCAATGAAGGTGAAACCACTCAGTTCCTTCAAATCCAAGTTTCTCAAACCATGCACTAAATTCTTCAACCGCTTCAAACTCAAACTCAGAAAGACCTTTCTTATAAAAAGAACCCTTCGCTTCCGTTTTCGTCCCAGAAACAACCCATCTACCGCTTCACGTTCCTTGATCCAATCCAGGGACATGGACAGACTTGTGGAGCTCAAGAGTGTTGATGTGGATGCACTTCTGCACTCTCCTGCTTACAGAACATTCAAGAAAGATGGGGACATGAGGAGAGCCTTCCCTGGTAATGGTAATGATGATGTTGAAGATGCATGCAGGAGTTTCGAGAACTACTTGGTGCAGATGATCGTAGAAGAAGGCAAAATGAAGGACTTGATGGATGTGGAAGAGCTTCTCTATTGCTGGAAGAACCTCAAGTGTCCTGTTTTCATTGATCTTGTCTCTACCTTCTATGGAGAGCTATGCAAAGACTTGTTCTCCACTAACCATGATGACGACTCTCAATGACACCACTCCATCATAATCATATATTCTATGTCTCTCATTCATTCATTATTTTGTTTTACTACTCTGTAACTTCAGATTCAGTCCAAGGAATAAAAGGAGTGAAACTCAATGACAAGAACAGAGTAACATAGATGATGTTAAGTTAGTTTATGTTAGTCACACATAAAGCCTCCGTTTCCATCTTTTAATGTCATCAAATTGTAAGTTTCAATATATACGGTATATATTGACTTTCCGGCGAAAGTTTTTTCTTTTGGGTTCGTTGTTGTACCCTCCTGTGTCCCTTCATGTAGCATGTTGTTTTCAGGCATGGGCGATGCTCGGCCTTCGATTTATACTGTTTGAGCACCTTGGAAGTTCACTTGTAACTACAGAAGTTATAAAGTCCAGATGAAAGATGGAGAAATGAAGTTGGAGAAGACGTGTATTGGAAAAAGAGATGAAGTTAGGAAATGAAAAAGGCCTGGGAAGTGCTGCAGAATTTATTACATGATAATAATAATTATTATTATTATAATTATATTAAAATGTTACATACAACGTAAAAAGAACATGGAAAAGTGCAACAGTCACGACATGCTTTGTTAGTTTGCGTTATTTATAAATAATATAATAATCAAGATTATGTCTTAAAAAACCTGGTTTAAATAACAAGAATAATAAATTATTGGTTAATTTGAACAGTCGTAAAATAATATGAGGTTAATAAAAAAGTTAATTATGAAAAATATGAGAAACTATATATAAATATCGATTAGGTGGTAAGAATTGGGCTTATGAAATGTGAAATCGGTTAATTTAGTATTAGATAATATATTAAAATATGATATATAATTTAAAATAATTAAAATAATAAAATCCGCCTAGGCCTCGACTAGTTCCCGCCTAACGCCTAGGACCCTTCGTCGCCCTACTAGCGCCTAGCGTCATTTACAACCATGTATATACCAACAGATCATTGTTGATGGAAAGTAGAAACACATTTCTATCCCAAGCAAATGAGAATGATGTCTGTTCTCCAAATATGCATCAAGTTGTAATGCTAATACAATGACTGACCCATAAACCAATATCAAGAAAATGTAACCTTTTGACTTAACATGAACGAGCAGTTCATAGAACAAACAAAGAAAATCGTTGCAGCTTATATAACATCACCTTGCAACTCACATATAGCAAAATTGTCAATGTTATCATGAGAGAACTTGGTTGATCGAAGTTACCGGTCAGCTGACAGCAGGAGATGATGAAAGATAAACCCGGGATCTAACCAAAGCCTCTCCAATTCTAAACCCGGGCATGACCATAAACTCAACTTTAAGTTGTTCATCAGACACAACTACACTTCCCTTGTCCTCCTCTACACTCTCCATGTAATCATGAGAGAACTTAGTCCCTCTATTGACAGTAAAGCTTTCAGCTTTGGGTTCAATGGAGGACCCAATCCCGTGAAGAAGCCAGACCCACTTGGCCATTTTCGAGAACACTTGGTAAAATGATGTCCTGGGGTGTTTTCCCTGGAAACGAAGATCCTCTGGTCTAGATTCCCAAAGAAGGAAGCTTCCATATCTGGGTGGATCAGCAATAGGTATTTAGTCCTGCAGAATTGGGCAAATGCAGAGTTGGGGTTTTGTATCAAAGCGTCGATGGGGTCTTGAAACATCATAACATCACCTACACCAGAAGACTCAAGTGGCATTCCGTGGAACATTCTCCTTGCAATGTAGGCTTCAAATGTATACTTCTTGTGAGACCTCTTGGAGTAGGACACTGAGTCTTGGATGGAGTTTGCAGCTTTGTCTAGATCCCAACCCGAAGCTTTCATCAAGCAAATCAATGGCTTTGCAAAGTCATGAATGGACTTGGAAGCCGCTTTGAAGGCGTCTTGAAAGGCGGTGACGTTCAACATCCCGGCACTCTTGATCTCCATTCTCTTCTCTCTGATGCTATGATGAAGTATCTTGAGCTGCTGCTGCAAATGGAAGGCCTTTGTGTCCTTAGCCTGAAGCTGGGACTTGAGATTTTCCAATGTCCTCTGTCTAGCTTGGATTTGAGCAGACAAAAGGTCTTGTGCAAGCTTCTTCTCCTTGAATGTTCGCCTCAAGTTGCAGAGGTCTTCGAGCGTGGACACGACAAGCTCATCAGCAGCGGCTATCTTGTGAGGATCAAAGGGGAGGTGAGCGAGCTGGAGCTGAACATAAGCTAATTTGAGGGCGGAAATGGTACCAAACAGCTTGGGAAGTTGATGACTTTGGGAAGAAATGGAACTCATTTGAGAGGGGAGGACACCGATGGACCTGAGCCTGCAAGGTTTAGCAGAGTTGGAGACGGTGGTGGTGGTGGAAGAGGGAGGCTCAGGCACCGCAAATTCCATATCTTAGATGTGCAAAAAGGGGCTAATTAGATTACAACTATGAAGCAAGATTGAATCAAAGAAGCACATGATTAGAGAAGAACCTGGAGCAAGAAGGAGGAGCTATCCATATAGCACAAACAAGGCAGAAGAAGCAGAGAGATGTGTGCAGGGTTTGAATCAAGGGTATTGGGTATAGTGAGTGGAGTGGAGGGTTTGTTTGTGCTTCGGATTCCTATGGTATTGTTTTGTTTTGGTGAAACATAAATTAATAATCCATGTTGATATGGTATTATAGTATTAGCATATAATTTGGGGTTATGTGTTATGGGGAAAAGAGAGTATCGACTTTTGTGCTCTCATCTCAGAGGAATCTCCGAGTGCTGCTCTTCTGCACACACTGTGTATGCATATGCATGCAGGCTTTTGGCATTTCTCTTTTGCTCTCATCCAACTCATGTATGCTAAAAATCTCACTCGTAAAATATAGGAAAAATATGCCCTTTTTTATTACTTTAAAAGAGTCTGAACAAGAAGAATAACAGGGTGGTAGTGTATTAGTAGACCGACTACAACTAACTAAGAGTATGTATAAATAATCAAATCGTATGAACAAACTGTATGTTAATTGTACAAAATTAAGGTTTACAATCTTTAAAATAAACTATATTCTACAGTGGTACAAACCAGATGATCAAATTGCATTGTGAGTGGATGTTGAATTGATATTTTGCTAATTTAATTAAATGGTTTACTAAAACAGTAAACGTTTTATAAAATTGAAATAAATTTTGGTAAAAATAGTTAATAATAAAACAAATAAATTAACTGCATTGTATGCTTAATTTTATTGCTCAGAAACTCGATTCGACCCGAAAAATACAAAAATTCCGTCGGAACGGACACTGACGAGTTTTACATTTTAGATAAAAATATTGGGTTCATTTTAAATGTTGCATAATATTTGTTCTAGTGTAAAATTATCTATTTATACTTTAGTTTTGGACTTATCCTATTTAGTTAAATCTGAGTTTACGTATTTTATTATATAAAAAAATCGGGATGGCCATGTGTCGTAGCACGGATGGCTGACGCACGACTCGGGTCGAACGACCCGCGAACTAGAAATACAGTTCGCGGGTCGCACATCGCCACGGTAATCGTATTTTTTTGGTTCGCGGGTTGCACAAACGGTGCCCCACAACGGGTCATACCGCGACCCGCAAACCGTCTAATCACAGTTCGGTGCGCCAAATCATGCACGGTGCGTAGCACTGTGCATGCTCTAATCCTTTAAAAGAACTTAAAGCATAAACGGGTTTTTGAATATCCAACAGACTAGACCAAGATGCTAAGAGAAACAACCTTAAACTAGACCAAACAACTAGTAAGAACAGAAAAGAAAGACAAGTGCAACTAAAAAAACTAACTAGACATAAACTGAACAACATATCCGGCTCGACCTGAACTCAACCATCATAGCCTAGAAACTTGTGGAACGTCCAAGGGGGAATTTTGAACTGCTGGGAGACGCACTTGGTATTGATAAGGATCGCGTGACATGGTAGATGGTTAAACCTTGTAACAAAGAAGAAAACAGAGAAAGTAAAATAGAACCAAGCGATAATAACACCCCAAAACCGGGAAAAGATCGAGGAGGAGGCATCGGTGGAGGCCAAGATGGAGGATTCGTCAATAGAGACTTTAGAGGCGTCGGGGACTGATCAGGGGAGCGGCGACTCTGGTGGCTTTCCTTTGGGACGCCATCATATCCACAAACTCGTAGAGAATGAGGCAGATGCAACGGCGGTTCTCGATCGCGAGTAGTGATGGGAGGATGGAACACCGTGGATCCATTTTCCTGACCAGTCCGAGAGGGTGTCCAGAGTAAAGGCGATGCGCGTGAAGGAAAAGGAGATGTAGAGGTGGTGGGGTGGGGTGGCAGTAGGAATCCAGGACGGTGCTGGTGAAGGTAAAAAGCTAGGGCAGGTTGTAGAGAGAGTCTTGGCCCCTGCTGCGATTGAGTCACTCAGACCCAAAAATTGCGGTGGAGGTAGCGGAGAGGATGGGAGGGGCTGCTGCAATGATGGTAGTGATGAGAGAGAAGATCTCTATAGTCAGAGCGATTGCCTAAGGCCGGCCCTAGAGAGTATCGAGAGAGGAAACGAATTATGATTACTTTCTGAATAGTATGGCTTAATTATTATTAACTATGCACGGATCTTGTATTTCTATTTTTATTTTATTTGACGGTGATAATTTTTCATCTAAAAAATATAAGAATTCCAAAATACCCCTTCTTAAATACCAAATTTTCAGAAAAATATTATTGATTCTTAAACACTTTATAATTATGAAATGTCAAACTTAACCATCTTCAAATTTTCAAAATGTGATGTTGATAACGTTATTAACCTTGGTGGTTTTCATCGAGTAATTAACAGTTGATAAAACTATCAAACACTTAATTTGAACCCTAGGGTTTCTCTCTCGACGTACGCATCTCTCTTTCTCCGTCGTCTGTCCCTTACACCCGCAGTCATTACCGGCGATCAAACCCATTCCCATGGCCTTTGATCAACCTCATCCACCCAACCCCATGGCTCCCTCCGCCCCACTGTCATCGTCATCGCAGATTTCTTTTTGTAGCCCCATTTCGCTGCCGCCGCCGGAGACAGAGAGCTCTGGCTCGGTGGTGACGACATTGAGATCGACGACCTGCTCGTCGCAGAGGTGTTGTTGTCCGATTGTCACCGCCGACGATCCATGGCCGAGTTCGGATCTAGCCTGCGTCAACGACTGTGCGAAGCTCGCCGTCATCACCTTCGACGACGGGACCGTCCTCGGGGCGCTGGTGTACTGCAACACAAAGGTCACGACGTACTTCACGCTGTCGTACTGGTCAATCCCGACCATCTCTCTGTCGTTTATCGGGATGGACATCGGCTCCTCCAACACTGGAGTGACGGTGACCGTTTTTCAGTCGGCACTACTCCAAATCTGAAGCAACCCTCGATAGTCACGCCCATACGCAGGAAGAAGGAGCAGCACAAAATTGGTTCGGAGCGAAATACGACGAGCCCGCGAGAGACGTCGCTTGATTTTTGCTTTATTTTGGTGAAGAAGAAGAAGAAGAAGAAGAAGAAGAAGAAGAAGAAGAAGAAGAAGAAGAAGAAGAAGAAGAAGAAGTCAGGACAGGTGACGTGACGAGGAAAAAACACAAGGACAAGTGCAAGATTACCATTATTAGGTAAAAGCAAATGGATGATAAAGGTTTAAAATATTATTAATGCGTAATTTATATCAAATTCGTTTATTTTGTAGACATTTTTCACATAAATACAGTTATCATCGTAATTTCAACATAAACTTATCGTATCAATGTCATTTACACGTCTCAGCTGATCCTTAACATAACCACGCGAGAAGCATTTGTAGATCCAGCTTCTTCCATCTCCCAACGTTATGGTTCTCGTCGTGCATCCATCGTTCGTTGCTCTGTGAATAAGACATCTGCTCTATTTAGATCTGAACCAAATCGCGAGCTTCAGCTCTGCGAGAACGGTGAGGACGGTGGGAGATGGAAGAGGGAGGAGGAGGCGGCGGAGGTGGGGGTGGCCGGAGACGACGCCGAAGGTGGCCGGGGACGAAGCTCGAACAGTTCTGCATTTTTTTATAATAAAATTAATTTATTTAAAAAATAAAAATGAATTTTTAATTCTTTGTATTTTTTAATATTTTAAAATATTTTTATTATTATTTTAAATAATTTAAAATTTAAATTTTAAAAAAATAAATTTATTTATTTATTTATTGTATTTTTATTGTATTATATAATTAAGGGTATAATGGTAATTTTGTCTATCAAATTTATAAGCTTAAAATAAGAAAGGGTAAAATAGTCATTTCACACCCCACTTAACTGCATATGTCTAATTTAGATGAATATTTCGTTAGTTTTTAACGGAATATGCCAATTTTAAACCAAATCATTCGTGGACGAATCATTAGGGTACCTTATCGGACAAAAAATTCATAAGGGTACCTTATCGTTCGTGGACGAAACATTAGGGTACCTTATCGTAAATAACCCTTGTAACTTTCATACCCAACCGTTAACTTTCCTTCTAGAATGGACGGAAAATGGTCGTTGTTTTTTTCAAAAAAAATACCAAAAACACCCTTCAATCTTTGATTTTTTAAATATATAAAAACTATTTTTTAAAAAATATTTTTTGAAATAAAATATAATATTTTTTGAAATATATAAAATTATGTTTTTTTTGTAATATATAAAAAAACTGATTTAAAATTTTTTTTTAAATAAATCTAATTTTTTTGAATTATATAAACGGGTAAACTACAAATGCATACCCTGAAGTTGTCACGTTTAACCGATGATTACCCTGAAGTTTAAAGTTAACTGATGCATACCCTGAAGTTACGAGTTGTAACTCAAAACCCCTCCGTCAGCTAAAATGACGAAAATACCCTCAACTACACTTCAATAATTATGTTAAAAAAATGTTTAAAAATTACTTTTGTTATATATATATATATATATATATATATATATAGAACCATTATGAGATGTAAACTAAGTATTATTGAAATATAAAATAAAAACTCATCTCAGCCATCAAATCCTTATACATGGATGGCTCAGATCTGAATGGCAACTTTCGTAAATAACAATAAATTTTATTTTATAATTATAATTTTTTTAATTAATCTACACATCTAAGGGTGATTTCGTCTATTCAATATGTGTTCTACCTAACCCTATCCATTCCCATCCCACGATCTCACGCCAATCTTTCTCCTCTTTTCAAGTCTCTCTCCTGTCTTTTACACATCTCTGAACCAGACTCTTAACTCTCTCCGCCACCTAGCTCGTCGTCCAGCAGCCACCGAACGTCCCATCCACAACGTTCCCGTGCCTGACCGCCTCTCCCCGGCGTTCCCGTTCCGGAATTCCTCCTCCTGATTTTCTCCGACTTCCCCATTGAGGTACGAGTATGTCTGCTTTCTATTTTTCCCGAAAAAAATGTTGCAGAGGTTTATTGTGTAATTTGATTTGTGCATGAGAATGAAGAAGCATAAACAAATTTGAGTTGCTATATCTTGATTTTGAAATCGGTAAATGTGATTGGTGTGAAATCATGAGTGTTTTGAATTTTTAATTATTTTCTAGTCAAATTATAACGTGAGCCATTTGAATTAGATCATTTGTTTGATGGGTGAGTGTGTGCTTATTCTGCTATTGGTTATTCGTCACATGATTAGTTTTGTCATAAAAATCCAACCCATTTGTGGAACATTTCTCTGACATTCTATTTGTAATGTGATTGGGATTTTAGGGTTGTTTGTTACGAAAAGGTTAAGAAATTGTTTAAAATGTTTTTGTTTTACTTAAAATTGGTAGTCTAGTCTGAAACTCTATATCGTTTAGTTTTAAAAGGAAATTGTTTCAAGATGGTTTAGGTTCAAAACGGCAAAAAATTGAAGTTGAAGAATGAAGTTTAATTAGTATGATCTAGCACACCATAGTCTTTGTACTATTGCCTTAAAGAATCTTGGCCATAAGTCTCATAAGAAGGACATGTAATATATTTTGTTTCTAAACAGTCTCAAAAAAGTTGGAGCTTTGTACTTCTAGAACTTTGGGTATGTGTGTTTGGTTAGCCATGGAGCAAAGGTGGCACTAATTGTTTTGTTTGTGTTTTATATTATGCCCAGATTTTGTTTCAAATTCCCCCAGATGTTTCAATTTTACTTTACCTTTGTAACTTTCTCCTAATATGTCTTTCATTTTGTAGTGGCAATTTTTTTGATCAAATATGTTTAAGTTACCAAAAAAAAACATATTCTCCATTGTCTTTGTGTGTGGTTTGCAAATGTTATATGAACTTGTTTCATTTCGATGGAACTTCCTAACAAATATGCTTCATAATCATTTTTTTCATTAATGATATTGTTCTTTGTTGCCATTTCTAGGTTGGCACTATAAAGAAGAAATTTCCATGGCTAAAATATGATATAAAGATGGTTGAATAGACGACTGAATATTGGAAGACCAAGAGCAGAGGTGGGTTGCAAAGAAGAAGTTGCATGAACTTATTGAGTGTGTATTAATTTGAGTAGTGAGATTCTAGATACATGTATGTTTGTTTTTCAATGGTTGTTGATTGAGTTTGGTGTAGTTTCATTTCATGTTTGGACATATTTCAAAATTGGTTTGTATATGTTTCAATTGAAATTTGACAAGATTGCATGATCATTTATTGTTTTTACAAGTTTCAAATCTTTTGGCTAAAGCTTTGTAATTATTAATACATTTTAGTTTAGTTTATGGTTATGGTTTTGAAACATCAATCCTCTGGTTGTATGAGTGTGTTTATGAATTATTACTTTTCGGATTATGAAACAGTATTGTGTATGTTAAATGATGCTCTTATATGAAACATTAATGATATATAATGTTTTTGTATTTTGGTTATGAAACACAAGTATATAAAGTAGTGTGTTGTTTTTGAAACATTTGTTTTCATATTATGAAACATTAGTTTTCAGATTATGAAAATACATTATCCAATATTAAAAACAAGTGATTGTGAAACATATTTCAAAATTGAAACAATTGAATAGAAACAATGAAATTTGATGTTTGATTGTGAAGCATATTTCAAAATTGAAACAACTGAGTAAAAACAATGAAACTTGAGGTGTCTACATATTTCAAATTCCATATACACAAGAGGTTCAAAAGCAATTACTAAAATCTATATGAATATTAGTTGCTCATAATGTATAAATATTACATATAAAAATGTTGGTGTTTATTTTCTTAATTCAATATCTATTAATCATCTTTCAAAAAAAAAATCTATTAATCATAAAGTTTTCCATCCAAGATCTAAGTTCAAGTTGTTTTTCTTAAACTGTAAATTGTAGTTAGCAGTTGAGAGATTTTAGGGGTTAATGGATTCATGTGTGTCGGTTGATGGAAGAGAAAATATTCATGCCTAATATGCCCTTTAATGAATATTGTAATTAGTTAAATTCAGTTCATATCTAAAAAACAAGAGCCATTAGATGAGTTTCAAATCAATGGTTAGATTTAGTTTTTAGTTTATATCTTATATCTACTTTGTATTAGATAGTGAGCTATATATATATATTTATTAAATGACTTCATTTTTATTTAAAAAATCACTTCATTTATATTTTAAAAAAATCATTGAGGGTATTTTTGTCATTTTATCTGACAGAAGGGGTTGTTAGTTACAAGTTGTAACTTCAGGGTATGCATTAGTTAACTTTAAACTTCAGGGTAATCATCGGTTAAACGTGCAAACTTCAGGGTATGCATTTGTAGTTTACCCTATATAAAAATATGATTTTTGAAATATATACAAATTTATTTTTTAAATATATAAAACTTATTTTTTAAAAATATTTTTTGAAATAAAATCTAATTTTTTTAAAAATATATAAAAATTGATTTTTAAAATATATATATTTGAAATAAATATAATTCTTTGAATTATATAAAAATATTTGTATGAAATGTATAAAAATTAATTTTTTTTAAATATATAAAAACTGAATTTTTTAATTATTTTTTGAAATAAAATATATTTTTAAAGTATATATAAAAATATTTTTTAATATGTAAAAAAAATTAAAATATTTTTTTGAAATAAATATGATTTTGTTAGTTATATAAAAATATAATTTTTGAAATATATAAAAACTGATTATTTAAATATTTTTTAAAATAAATATAGTTTTTTGAAATATTTAAAAATCTGATTTTTTGTGGTGGGTTTTGAAAATTTGATTGGTCTCAAGAGGTATTTTGGACTTTTCATCTATTTTTGAAGGGAAGGTAACGGTTGGGTATGAAAGTGAAATTAAATGTTTTCCAAGGTATTAAAATGCAAAAAAAAAACAAGGTAGGAATATTATACTGCAAATAAATATTTATCAGGGTATCAAAATGAAATTTTTCCCTTGTATTTATTCACATGTATACCACCAATGAGATGTGTAACCTCATTTACCAATTTATTCTAATTATATGCCCACAATTAGTTTCTAACTTGAACTAATCCATTGATTTTTAATAGATAATGCCCTTATATTTGTATACCAATTTAAAGAGAAGAAATCAAATAGAAACCACCTCTTAACGTACAAACCGTGTGAAATAATCCAAGTCATCCAATTTAAGAATGGATAGATGAGATGTAATTGAGTTGTTGACTGAAAAAAACAACACTTTTTTGGGAGGTTGTAGGGGCTTTCTGGTAAAACTTTCATATTTTTTTTACCAATTCATAAATTTAATTTCTCCTGCTTCGTTTGAAATCCGATTGGCTTCAAACTTGCGCTAATATTTTTGTTTTTTTAAGGGTTTTCTATCAATATTAGTCATGAATATATTTTGAAGCACGAAAAAAAATGGGGCTGATTTATTTTTTTTTTATATCAGGGTAATTTTTATCAACATTTTACAGTGGTTTTATCAACACTTTACACAAATTTTATTAACACTGGAGACTAGGTTTATCACCTCATCTTTAAAAAAAACTAAACTTGATTTAATTTTTCCTGTTTTGTTTGAACTCCGATTGGATTCAAACTTGCGTCAGTATCTTTGTTTTTTCAAGGGCTTTCTATCAAGGTCAGTGGTGCAATGTTTTAAAGAAAGAAAAAAAACAAATTATTTTGGGGATGATTTAAAAAGAAATTATATCTGGGTAATTTTTATCAACACTTTACACTAGTTTTATCAACACTTTACTCTGGTTTTATTAACACTGAACACTAGTTTTATCACCTCATTTTTCAAAACCAAACATGATTTTTATCACCTCATCACATGTTTTTTATGAACACTAAGCACTAGTTTTAGGAACACTAAACACTATGTTTATCACTAAACTACATGTGTTTTATCATCATATCACATGTTTTTTTATCAACACTAAACTCTAGTTTATCACACTTATTATTCAATTTGTACATGTTTTTTATCACCTCATTAATTGTTTTTATCACCTCAGTACATGTTTTTTTATCAACATTTAGCACGAGTTAATTACCCCGATATAAAACATTTATTAGTGAAAATTTATCAATATTGAACATTATTTTTATCACCCCGATATAACTTTTTATTTTTGTGTTTCAAAATATGTTCATGTCTGATCTTGATTTAAAGCCCTTTAAAAAAGACAAATATTGGTGCAACTTTGAAGCTAATCGGAGTTGAAACGAAGCGAGAATGATTAAATTAGTGAATTATTGAAGAAAAAAATGGACACTTGTCCACATGACACCATGCTATTACAATTATGCCCTTGCTTGTGTGAGAAAGGAAAAAAGTGGTGTGAGTTTTGGTTGGGATTGGGATGATGATGTGGCATTATGGTGAATGTTGGATTTTAAGGGTGTGTGGTTAGGATTGATTCACACAGTTTTTAGGATAAGAGGTGTGTCTATTAGATTTCTCCTCCCAATTTAAATAACAAAGGTAGACATCAACATTTTTATATAATGGTATTAAACATAAAAAAATATAAGTGATTTCAATATATTGTTTCATTAAAGCTTTACGATCATAATATTTTTTTGAGCATGGAAATGAAATTTCATTGATATAGAATAACGTGGAACAAGACAAGGGAAATTATAATAAATAAAAGGGTGAGGTAGAGTCATGAACAACAAGTTGGACACGGGAGCTCTATGACTAAAATGTCCGTCTATTTTAGGTAAAAATTGAGGGGGTAGATCCTCTTGAAGATAATCGTGTGGCCGTAGCTCAATTCGTTCTTTTCTTGACTCGACCTGAAAATGACAATGGTGTCTGACAAGCACGTTGGTCTCTCGACGGAGACCTCTCAGTGACATCGCGGAGAATACCAGGCATCTAGGGAGAACATCAGGAGGAGGCTTGGGGTCGAGTGGTGCCCGACCCTGGCAGGGCGGGATGTGCCTCCTCCAGGGTCGTCTTAAACTTTAAGCGAGTTAAGCAACCGCTTAAGGCCTCAAATCGAAAAGACCTCATAAAATTAAATAATCAACCGTTTATGGACTTGGATCAAAAAAGACCCCAAAATTTAAGAATTTCTTACTATTTGATTAAAACTAATCAAACGAAAGTATTACACTTCTAATTTTGAAATTAGATTTTATCACTAGTTGTGCCAATTTTGATATCGATTCAAATTTTTTGTTTAGAAAAAAAAAACAATTCTCATCCAAAAGTAAAGAAAATTTCTCTTGATTATTGAACATTCTAACAACTGTATAGATCTTTATTTAACAGTGAAAACTATCGTTAACGAAACAAAACATGCAATTCAATTTACTAGTGATGAGTAAACTAAAAATAGGGATCAAACAAAATAATGGAACAAAACCAAAGAAAAAAGTGTAAATATTTATATACACACACTATAGTATTTATTTGAGGAATGACAAACAATTTATCAACTTCATTACAGAAATGCTTAAACCAAAATAATACGAAAAACTAAGTTGTCAAGAGTAAGGGAAACTCTTTCAAAATTATTGTAATAAAAGAGGTATTAGGAAAGTTTCATTTCATGATTAATCAAGATAATAAGTATAGTTAACTTTATATACCTATCACATGAAGTTGTATCGTCTAAACTCTATGAAAATGATTCACTAATTAGGGATGGAGATGATTTATTTATGGTTCCTTAGTTCAAACTCAAAAGGATCAATAAATCTGAGTTTGTTTATAAGCGTCTTTAATCTTTAGAGAGCAGCAACAATTAAATGAAGTTGGGCATATATCATGAGGTAACTAGGAGAATGTGTTGTGCTTGCCTTTTTTTCCGGTTAAACTGCAGGTTCCAATACTGAATACCCTTAGTTCTTGAAAATTCTCACATAACTTGCTACCTTGCACCGTTATTCTAAGTTCTGACGGATTTTTTTTTGTTATATTCGATTGATTATAGTTAAAACCCATATTTAAAAATTATTTCAAGTGTGAAAATTTCTAGAAGATAATGACAATAACTCGCCATATATATGACGTCACATATTCTACATAAGTTAGTGCAATTTTCAAGAATTTTCTTGAACCTATCACGTCCGACCATGGCATGAATATATCTTATCTAGGGATAAATGTGAATCGTTAAATATTTGGATTTTTGTATAGAATTCTAGACGATAAATCTTCTCAATCGAGGGTGTCTTGTTAGAAACTAATATCCATCATTCATTTTAGATTTTTTTTTAGTGTTATAAATAGATGCTGGGGTGCTCAATATCATCTAGAATAATTTTTTTTATATGAGAAAATTTACTTATTTTTATATTATATTCTTTCATAAGAAAAAAAGTTATCGATCAAATTCTCGCTTTGGGCCCCAATAATCATTGGGACAACCCTGACCTCCTCTGACACATCTCGTTGCTCGTCCACAGACTAAATGGACTTGGCGAGGTTGCGTTGCAAACCTAGCCAAGTTGTGTGGATCAGAAGGAGCTCTTATCGTTGATTCACGATGTTGTCGATTTTACATCGGCTGCTACTGACAAGATCAGTTGTCGATTTCACTCACCCTAAATGATCAGACGTGTCATTTTCCCACCCATGAGATGGGGTTGGTGCGGGCCTGCACGAAGGCCTGAAGTGATGGGTGCACCATAGCGTTGACCATAAGAGGTCCACTATAGATAGGTAACCGGGCTCGCGACGAAGGCGAATAAAGAGGCAGAGGCGACGCCGCTGTTGGCGGCCGAGTGATTACCGAACGAGAAGAAAAATACAGTGATAGGAGAACAAACCGCCTTTGATCTATTCCCGTGGTTGTGCCTATAAGGAATCTGAAATAGAGACGGTAGAGTAGATGGAGGAGAAGATTTTGATAGTGATAGGGTAGTGGTATATGGCTAGGATGGTACACATAAAGTAAAACGACGATCCTACGGTGAGGACTTAGGGTCGGCTGTAAGAGCTTGATTCATCCAATATTTCAATATACTTATTTCAACATACATATTAATACTTTATCTGATATGTTTTAATTGCAGTACGATTTTACAATTATAATATCTAATATATTATTACAACAACAAAATTATGATTTTATTTTTTAATGTATTTAATTTATAGACTTCTTTTTAAATTAAATTCATAAATATTAATAATTTAATATTTTTAACATGTGAAATCTCGTTCTTGTAGCAAATTTAGGTAGGCTAGACAAAGAGCTTGGGATTTGGTCAAGCATGAGGGTCTGAAGGCTTTGATGTCGGGTGAAGAGTTGTTAGAACAGTCCAACAGCAAGGTCAGCAAGGTCGACTTTGGTAGCGATGTCGAGTTGGACTATGAGGACATCTTTGACGAGGGGGAAGTCTCGCTGCCAATTACTTTGGATCCCGCTTAGTTGTGGTTTGAAGACCCTTGTGGTGGTTGGGTTTTTTGGGTCGGTTGTAAGGTTGTGTTTTTCTCGTTTTCATTTTTGTTGTCGGATTTTGTTCTCTTGGGTTTTAGGCTCTTTTGAGTTAGTTTAAATCTTGTTGAGCGACTTTCTTGATTGGTGGTTTCGAGCTGTTTTTATGGAAAGTTTTTAGGACGATCCTCACTTTTATGAGTTGCATCTCCTCTCTTTGGGTTTCTTGTTAAAACCCCAAATTTTAATAAAATCATCGCTTATGAAAAAAAATTTAACATATGTAACTATAATACTATTGTTGTTTACTTATGTATTTTGTATATGAAAAAAAATAAATTAATTGATGAAATATCTAAAATAAATATTAAGTTTCTAACTTAAAATAAAGAATTGAAGCTGTGTTTGAGATAAAATTAAAAATTAAAAATATCACATCAACTAAAATATAATTATAATAATTATAATTATATGATGTGTGATATGGTGACATTCAAAATATGAATATAAAAAAACGTAGTTTTATATAAACCCCTTTTAAGTTAATATAATTTATAAGGGTAATTTTCTCCTTAATACCCTAATTATTAATTTTTTTCACTTTAATACCGTAACTATTTTTTATGGCACCTCACTACTCTAGAATGCCTTTTTTCACTTTCATACTCCAACTATTTTTTGTGGCACCTCACTACCCTAGAATGCATTTTTGTGGCACCTCACTACCCAAGAATGCATTTTTTGTGGCACCTCATTATCCCATAATGCATTTTTGTGACATTAAAAACTGATTTTTTAAAGACATTTTGAAAACCAATGGCATGCTTTTAAAATTTTGATTGTTATTGAGTGGTATTATGGACTTTTTAAGTGTTTTCATCAAAAAATGGATGACAAATTGACGGCGGGTATCAAAGTGAAAAAAAAAAATGGTTAGGGTATTGAGGTGAAAAAAAAAATAATAGTCAGGGTATTGAGGTGAAAATTACCCTATTTATAATGACACTATAAAATATAAACACGATCACTATTAGGGTAAAGTGTTATACGTTGAAAATGGCATTAAAGTAGCATTATGGCTCTGTTAGGGTTTACGCCTCTCTTGGAGGCTAAACCTAAGGTTTCATCCCCTTCTCGCTGTGCCTCACTCCGACGTAGGCTCTACCTTTCCCTGTTACTGTCCGGTCCCTACTCCCGGCTACTGTCCGGTCCCTCTCTGTTGTTCTGGCGCGCACTCTCACACGTTGGCCCCATCCCTCCTCATCCTAGGGGTCTTCACTGCTCTTCTAGTTACGGACATCTCTTCTGATGGTTGCCGTCTCGGTCGACTCTGAAGGCGTCTTCATCTCGTGCGATCCCTTCAATCCCTCCATCCATGATCCCTCGTCGGGCGGGGCGGGCATCAGGTTATCATCGGGACCGGCCAACTAGGTCGTCGCTTCCTCCACGTCGGGGATTCGCACGGGGGCGTTTTTGGTCTCCACGCACTGATATCCTCTTCTGGCCTCCACGACGACTGGCCCAAGACCTTGCTCTGGGTTCCTTCTCTCGGCGCCTGATCCATGACCTTTCTCTGGGTTCTTTCTCTCGGCGTCCACGATGGCTGAATCATGACCTCGCTCTGAGATCGTTGTCGTATGGGGGAGATGGTCCTCCTACTTGGCCTCCTTCTCCGAGTCCCCAAACCTGGTTTGAGGCTCAGGGCCTAGGTCTGGAGTGGCCTCGGGCGCCGGGTTGACATTCAACCGGATTGAATGGAGGAGTTCGAGTGCTGGAGAAACCGGCAGTAGAAGAATGGGGTGACCGACGAGTCATAGTTCGGGGGAGGGCGGGAAACAGCCACGCCGCCACGCATGAGTCATCAGACAGGAGGAGTCTCTGAGGGTGCCCTGTCATCCCTTCTCCACTGCTGATCACAGGTTCGGATTTATTAACGAAGCATAGCGTCGCCCTCGGGAGACCCATCGGTATTCAGACTCCCCCCTTGAGCAGTGATCGTCAACGGGTTTTAGTTTTATTGTGTTTCAGTTTCTCGTTAGTAGATTTGGTTGTTTATTTCATTTCTGTTCTAGTTCATTATCTTTGGTTGCCAGTTTTAGGCTGCCTCTATGGCATCTCAACACAACGTCCTAGACGTACTATAGTTACAGGGTTATTATGTTTGTCCCGGTAGGGCTTACAAGCATGTACTGACTATTTTAAAGGAATGAAAGTTGCGTTTACTCAAAAAAAAAAAAGTAGCACTATCGGGACCCAAGTATGAGAGATTGTAGCGAGCTGTTAGGGCTTTTTCGGAATTGCACTGTTTCTTGTTGTCTATCGTCGCATCGCTTCCCGCTGCCCACTGTCGCCTACCTAAGCGTCGCCTACTTCGCATCGCCGAATCACGACCATTGCCTCTCGCCTGCCTTCTCAATCTTCTCAGGCGCGATCAGGTACGTCTCACCTGTGTTTTCGATTCCTCCTGCATTTTCTGTTTGGTCTATGTGTATTCCGTTGTGGTCACTGATTTTATCTATGATTATGGCTTTGATATTGGCTTGGAACTACTATGGGTTAGGATCGAACCAAAATCGTCAACAGTTCAAGGATATGGTTCTCCGGTTGAGACCGGACATTGTATTTCTGACCGAGACTTATCACGTGGAATCCAAATCCCGATTATCTCTCTTTTATCGGAATCTCGGATTTCATGTGGATACAAGAATACCAACGGAGGGACGCAAAGTGAAACATAATACAAAACAAATTGGCCTTATCGGTGGGCCGGATTGACCTGAAATCTACCAAAGAACATAGGTACGGGCTTGGGCCGTATACTACGATTTCAATCATGTTCAACCCGTAAAGTGCGGGTTGGGTCACAATACTGTATTAGGTTCATGCACACTTATTACTTATGTCAACCATAACCTTAATCAATTCAATTGAAATCATAATCATATTATTCATTTCTTCTGCGAAACCAACCACCATTTACAAGCACCGGCCTTTTCTTTCTATTTTATTTTTCTATTATTTCATTCAATAATTTATGTACTATTATAAATAATAAATAAATATTAATATATATGATTAAAATTAGAGAAATTTTTACTTTAATACCCTGCTAAACATTTAATTTCACTTTGATACCCTGACATAAACTTTTTGCACTTTCATACCTAAACCAAACATTTAATTTCACTTTAGTACTCAATCGTTATCTTTTTTTATTAGTTTGGATGGAAAAAGTTAAAAAGACCATGATACCTTTAACTATTACTCAAATTTTCAAACTCATGCTATTGATTCAGAACTTGAACATAAGTGAAATGACAATAATACCCTTCATTGTTAGGGTGTTAAAATGTAAATTTCACTATTTTTAAAATAAAATCAGTTTATTTTATGAATTCAATTTTTACTTATGAAAATTATTTTTATTTTTCGAAAATTCAGTTTATTTTTTATAAATTTAATTTTTATTTTAAAAAATTCTGTTTTTATTTTCAAAAATTCAGTTTTTTATATATTCAGTTTTTATTTTCAAATTTTAATTAAAAATATATTTTATTTTAAAAAACATATATTATATTATATTTTAGAAAAATATATAAAAATAATTATATATTTTCTAATTCACTCAATTATTGAAACTATTATTTTTTAATTTTTTTATTAATTCATATTTTATTTCATTCGTTTTTTTTCAATTTGCTACCTATAGCTGTTTCTTCAATCTCAGATCAATCCTCAAATCTCTCTTCGTCTCTCTGCTCCAAATTTCTTCAACCTCATCACTCCAGTTCATGAGATTGAAGTGGTGGTTACGAAGAGGGGCTTGAGGGAAGGAGGTGGGAGCTGTGACTAAGGCTAGGGTTTTGGGGTGGGTCTCATGGAGCCAGAGCGCTGCCGTGGAAAGAAATCGAGACAGGGGTTACTGATGGAAGAAGTAATCGAGGCAGGGGTTTCCGGTGGAAAGGAACGTCGCAGAGACGTTCTCGGTCAGGCCCATGGGCGGCCTTGCGGAGAGGTTCAGATTGGCCAAGCTTCCGGTGAAGGTGGCACCATCGGAAGGATGATTTAGTGGGGAATCGAGTGGGGGTTTAGCGGCGAGGTGAAGGCTGGATTGGACAGCGGCGGAAGGGCAGAGCATCTGAACGGTAGAGACCATTTTTGCGGTGGTTTCCATTTTGAGTGAAGGACGGGCGGGAGGACGCGACGACGTCAATCGCACAGATCGCGGGATGCGAGGAGGCGTTCAGGAGGGTATGGGGAATTGGGGTTCTGGTGGATTTGCGATGGCGGCGCTGCTGAACCAGGCGAGGTGCGACGACGAGAATGTAGCGGCGGACGTGAGGGAGATGGGTCTGCAGATGGGGTTCCAAAACAAAACAAAAAATGATATTTTAAATATAATGAAAGAAATAAAAAATTGAAATTGATTTTTATATATAAAAATCTGATTAAAAAATGAATTTTTGAAAAATAAAAATGAATTTTTGAAAAACAAAAATGATTTTTTTATTAAAAAATACTGTTTTTTAAATAGAAACTGATTTTTATATATTTTTAAAATTAAAATATGAATTTTTGAAAATAAAAACTGAATCTATAAAAAAAATCTAATTTTTATGTATTTTTAAATTTAAAACTGAATTTTTGAAAATAAAAATAATTTTCATAAATAAAAAATGAATATATATAAAAAATTGATTTTATTTTTAAAATAGTGAAATTTTCATTTTAACACCTAACAATGAATGATATTATTGTCATTTCACTTATTTTCAAGTTCTGAACCAATGGCATGAGTTTGAAAATTTGAGTAATAGTTAGGGGTATTATGGTCTTTTTAACTTTTTCCATCCAAACTAACAGAAAGTTAACGGTTGGGTACTAAAGTGAAATTAAATGTTTGGTTTAGGTATGAAATTGCAAAAAGTTTATGCCAGGGTATCAAAGTGAAATTAAATGTTATGGCAACCAAATAAGTCTTGTGGTGCGTAAGATGGGCAAATGTCTGTTATTGGAAAACACCTATAATAATAAGTAATAACATTCCATATTCTTCTAATCAGTCTTTACACACACAAAAAAAATCCTCCAATCAGAGAATATTCAGATCGAATAATAAAATGTGAAAAGTAAACTAACGTTCCAAACAGGTCAACAACCCCATAAATTTCCTCAGAAGATAAATCGGCTAGAAACATTTTTTATCTTACAAAACTGTGAGAACTCATTCTAGCCACACACACCTAAGATCCAACATTCACATGATGTCACATTATCGTCCACAATTCACCAAACTCACGCACAGTTCAGAAATCATTTACACATGTAAGGGCATAATTGTAATAGCATGGTGCCATGTGGACAAATGTCAATTTTTTTCTTGACCAATTCACTAATTTAATCATTCTCGCTTCGTTTAAACTCCGATTAGCTTCAAACTTGCGCCATTGTTTTTATTTTTCCAAGGACTTTAAAACAAGATCAATGTTGACAAAACTAGTGTTTAATGTTGATAAAAAAAAATATATGTTAGGGTGATAAAACACGTGTATTGAAGTGATAAAAAACAAGTTAACTATGAGGTGATAAAACACATGTGATGTGGTGATAAACCTAATGTTTAGTGTTGATAAAACTAGTGTTCAATGTTGATAAAAGACATGCGATGAGGTGATAAAAATCATGTTCAGTTTTGGTAAAATGAGGTGATAAAACCAGTGTTCCGTGTTGATAAAACCAGTGTTCAGTGTTGATAAAACTAGTGTAAAGTGTTGATAAAAATTACTTAGATATAATTTTTTTTTAAATCAACCTCGAAATAATTGTTTTTTCATTCTTCAAAATGTATTTACGATTGATCTTGATAGAAAGTCCTTGAAAAATTAAAAATATTGGCGCAAGTTTGAAGCCAATCAAAGTTCAAACAAAGCCAAAAATATTAAATTTCTGAATTGGTAAAAAAAATATGGTAGTTTTACTGAAAAGCCTCTACAACTTACCAAAAAAATACTGTGTTTTCACAGTCAACCATTCAATTTCATCTCATCCATCCATTTATGAAGTGGATGGTTTAGTTGGGTTCACACGGTTGTTACGTCAAAGCATGGTTTTTATTTGATTTATTCTCTATTTCCTCATATCACAAATATTTCACTCAAAAAATATTGTGATGCTATAATTAGGAAGAACATTCTTTAGTGACATATGATCTGGACAGGTCAACAACCCCGTATATTTTCTCACATCACAAATATTTCACTCCAAATCGTGATGATATAATTAGGAAGAACCTGCTTTGGTGACATATGATCTGGACATGACAAATACATGCCTCTAGACTTGTATATGAATAAAAGGTAAAATAGAATATAACGTCTTGTTCGGAAAAAATCATGAGTAGGTTTTACGAATACTTGATTTGTTAGGTGATGACGTGTGCTCGGGTGAGCAGGTATTCTATAGTGATCGGGGGTCACTGTTTGGGAGATCCCGAAGGTAGGATTGATTGTCCTAGGGTAGCGAAAACGACTCCATTTATTTCACATATGTTCTTTGTTAACAACAATTACATGTTTTATTAATAGTTTTTACAGGAGGCTTTTAGCACCAGAGATATGGTAGACATTTTTTATGGTGGTTTAACAAGGGAGTAAGGAGAGCTCCTCGCTCATCTTTAGCTCAAAATATTTTCCAAACATTCAAATGACTGTTATTGTCCTTTTGAGGATCCCAACGACTGATAGAGCAAGTGTGTATTTAGGGTTTCCAAGTGTAACGGGTATGAATAATCAAGCAGTGTTTGATTTTCTGAAAAACAGAATTGTGAAACAATTATAGAATGGGGGTGTAGTTATCGAGAGCGAGGAAGGAAGTTCTTCTAAGGTCGATTATACAAGTTCTTCTTTCGTGTACAATGAGTTTATACTTGCCTCTGGCTTGGTTTAAATGGGAGATAGAAAGAGGGATGATAAGATTTTGGTGGAAGCAATGCCCGCATTTAGGGAAGGGTGTTATATGGATGTGTTGTGACCTCTTTTATGCACACACGCTTGTTGAAGAGGTAGGTTTTTTGCATCTCCAAGAGTTCAACATAGATCTCCTCTGTAAGTAGGGATTGATGCTTCTCGACGTTTTGAGTTAGGTATTTTTCGGTTGGAGGTTTCATAAGGGCGGAGCTTGGCTCGAATTCAAGTTATATATTATTAAGTGTTTGGTCAAGTTAAGAGGGGGTCCTCTCGGGAACCAAGCGTCTTATTGTTTTGTGGGATAATACCACAATTTTAGATCCCTTAGTTACCCCGTGAAGAGGCGATGGTACCATTAGGTTTCCCCTCGTTGTGGATGTTAGCTGGATGCTCTCATGATCTCGGGTAGACAAGAGTGGATGTGTTCGATGAGGTGATAAGGACATAACTCAAATATCACATCAGTTGATTTGCTAGTATGAATATTCGTGGAGTGTTTTGTTTAGTAAATCTGTAGTCAACCAGTAAAACTTATACCAATTTTGTTGATGAGGTAAGCGTAATGCAAACTTTAAATTACAGTTGAAATGTTTGATTTAACTTATAAAATTCAAATATCAGATTAGTTGATTTGATAGTATGAATATTCAAAGTATTTCCTAAAATGAATCTGTAGCCGATCAGTAAGAGTGTAAAACTTATACTGGATTTGCTAATGAGATAAACCTATACCAAATTTTGAATTACAGTTAAAGGATGTTTGGTTTAACTTGTTTGAATTCAAATATCAGATTAGTTTATTTGGTGGTATAAATATTCATGGAAATGATGGAATGTTTCGTTTTAATAAATCTGTAGTCAACAATTTGAACACAAACAAAATTGAGTTGCTACTGTTTAGAATTTGAAAAAGAAATTTGTTAAAAAAAAATGCTGAACTAAATAAAATAAGTACCTGTGGCTGTACCTGAGTGGTTTTTGGTGCGATTCCTTGACGTAGTGGACAGCTGGCAGCGAACATCTGAATCAATCATACAAGTAGAACACGGTAGCGCGGACGGTTCAGAATCTCGTGAAGGGGCACGACACGTGTCAGCCCATTTCACCTAAATATCAATGCAACGAACGTAAGATGGTAACCGTCCACCTGTAACACCGGCTCTTCACATCTAAACCCGAAGTCTACAACAAAACAACAAGTCACTTGTTTGTTCGGTTCATAATACATAGCGTAAGTGTTTTTTGAATTTGTATAATTGGAGCGATTCCTGAAAATGCAAATGCCGGAAATGGTGTCCGGCGACAAGAAAGCCCTGTTCGGCAAGTACGAGGTGGGGAAGCTGCTGGGATGCGGCGCATTCGCGAAGGTGTACCACGCGCGGAATGTGGCGACGGGGCAGAGCGTGGCCATCAAGGTGATCAACAAGAAGAAGCTCTCCGGCGCCAGCAGCAGCAACCTGATAATGCGCGAGATCTCCATCCTGAGGCGCCTCCACCACCCCAACATCGTCAACCTCTTCGAGGTGCTCGCCACGCGCTCCAAGATCTACTTCGTCATGGAGTACCTTAAAGGCGGCGAGCTCTTCGCCAAGGTCTCGAAAGGCCGCTTCTCGGAGGACCTCGCCCGGAAGTTCTTCCAGCAGCTCGTGTCCGCCGTCGCCTTCTGCCACTCCCGCGGCGTCTTCCACCGTGACCTCAAGCCCGAGAACCTCCTCGTCGACGACTCCGGCAACCTCAAGGTCTCCGACTTCGGCCTCAGCGCCCTCGCCGACCAGATCCGCCCCGACGGGCTCCTCCACACCCTCTGCGGCACCCCCGCCTACGTGGCCCCCGAGATTCTGGCGAAGAAGGGCTACGACGGCGCCAGGGTCGACGTGTGGTCGTGCGGCGTGGTCCTGTTCGTCCTCACCGCCGGGTACCTCCCTTTCAACGACCCCAATCTGATGGCCATGTATAGAAAGATCTACAGAGGCGAGTACCGATGCCCCAAATGGATGTCGCCGGACCTCAAGCGCCTCCTCTCTCGCCTCCTCGACGTCAATCCCGCCACCAGGATCACAATCGACGAGATCCTGGGCGAGCCCTGGTTCAAAAAGGGGGGATTCAAAGCAATCAAGCTCCACGACGACGATTTCTGGTGCAAGGACAGCGAGTCGTCGAGCCAATTAAACGCGTTCGACATAATATCGTTCTCGTCGGGTCTGGATTTGTCGGGGTTGCTGGAGGCGGGACCGCGCAATTTGGGGGAAGATGGGGAGCGGTTCGTGTGGGGTGGATCGGCGGAGGAGATAGTGGAGAAAGTGGAGGAGTTTGCTAAAGCGGAGAAGGTGAAGGTGATGAGGAAGAAGGAATGGGGGGTGGAGGTGGGAGGGCAAAACGGGAAATTGGCGTTCGGGGTGGAGGTTTACCGGCTGACGGACGACCAAATGATAGTGGAGGTCCGGCGGAGAGGCGGAGAAGCAGAGCGCTTTAATGACACGTGGATTAACAAACTGAGGCCTCTGCTGCTGTCTGCCCACCAAAATCAAATGAAAATTGACAATGGCCAAGTAGCTTCTACTTCATCTTCTGCTGCTGCTTCTAGTTTTGGTAATTAGACTAATTATGTCTGATGAACTAGAGGATATCAGGATAGTGAATAGTGACGATGATGAAGAACGATTTTTTATGACTCACGTATACTGTTAACTACCTTACAAATTACTCAAACTATACTCTATTTATGTGTGTTTTTGGACCCAATGATTAGAAGATCATAGAGATTCAAATTGTACAAACCTTAATGTTCAAAAATAAGTATTTGATGAGAGGTGAATGTAAACTAGTCAATATATCATATAGGGATAGGGATGGGTAGTTACTGATAGATCTTGTGTACAAAAGAGAGTAATGAAGATGAATTTACGTCGGGATATTTTCTTGTTCAAGTTTGACAATGATAAGTGATAACTGTGAAGCAGCTGCCACAACATATTAAAATATAGATGATTACGTCCTCATGTTATTGTTAGGTATATTTCTGGTTTAAGACAAGCACGTTGTTTAGGCTCAAACACGTCAAGTAGGTACCCTCCTAGCTGGTACTGTCCTGGTTTCTGGCCACGACTTCTAATGTCCAAGTATTTTCGCTCTCTTTTGCCAAATAGAGACAACTCATCTTTAATTTGTGTTGTTGTATTACATTTTTTTAAGTATACAAATGTAGGTTGATATAAAGTAAATTTTAACACGTTATTTGAACATAATATTTTAGTCAAAATGCTTCATTCAAACACTAGTTCACTTTTATCTGTGGTCGTTTTTGTCTCCTCCGGTGACGGTTGTGGCTTCCGGTTATGACTAACGCTGGTGGTGGCTAACCCCCTTCCTGCCTCTTTCTCTTTACCCTTTTTTTTGTTCATTTTTCTCTTCTGTCAGCTCCCTTGTTACTACTCGATCCTGACTCGACAGATGTCGTTGCAAGCCTTCGTCGGATCGCCGCCGTGCTTGCGGGCCCTTCTCTTGTTCTCCTGAACTCGTAATACTCAAGGCCTCGGCCGAGCTCGCTTTTGGCTTCACAGATCTGGATTGGTTCTTCAACCAAATCTGCTTTGCTGATTGGTTCTGTTCTGGCTCGATTGCTCGACGGAACTCTCAGTCCCGACCGAACCTCACCATTGCTTAGTCGCTGGACCTGAAGTTTCTTGTGGTCCCTGCTCGCCAAAGCTAGTTCTTTCGTGAGCTATTCGCGGTGCTGCCTTTAGATCTACTCTACTTCTAGTTCGTCGGAGAAAGCCGTGTGGAGAAAGCTGTGTGGTGGTTCATGTGCTTCTCCGAGCTCTATAGCCTTCTCTGTCTTCGTCGTCGATATTCAAGTTGCTCTCTAGTGCCTTGTCTTGTGGAGGTGGATCTGAGTGTGCTCATGAGTGGGTCCGAGGTGATGCTGGTTCTGTGTACTCGGTTTGTCTGAGCCGCATGTGGTGAAGCCCTTGGGAGGTCTAATCACCAGAATGCTTGATGTTGGCCAACGGTGACACCTCTCTCGGCCGGAGTTACCGTGGCCATTGAATTAATCGGTATTCAATCCCCAACATCCCCAGTTCAACAAATCACAGAAACAGGAAAGTAACTCAATCACTAATATGCATCACCAAGTTCAACTCTACTCGTTTTCATGTTCGTTATTTATTAACCGTTCAAGCAGCACAGAGCACACAATCAGATACACTCAACAAACAGTCCTACAGGCGCGACATGACCCGATTCTACCAGCACAGCAATTTCCCAAGCAGTAATCGTAAATATTCACAGTTTATACGTCTACACTAGTCGTTCACATCCTACATGCATACTAGTTCTTTAACCGGTTATTAAGTTTCCCTATATGCATTCTAGTACTTCCGTAAATGAGCGGGTTTCGAGGTAACCCCTACCTCAGTCTCTATCTGGGTCGCCAAGTTGCTGACGTCCTGGCCAACTCCGGTCTTCTCCGTGCTCGGGGTAAAGGCCTGGTTTTAACACAAAGGGGACGGTCATTAGTCCCGGTCCAAACCGTAACGGTCCTAAAATTATTAAATTAAGTCTAGTAGTTTGACCCAAAGTCCTTTCAAAAATTCCGATAAGTCCTTGCCGACGGCGGCGACGGCGGTGTCAGGCGAGCAGGGAGGGTTTCTTGACGGTGGTGTCAGGAGTATCGGGCTGACGAGGGAAGTTCGCTGGTACCAAAGCCAGGGGGCTTCCGTCCAGATTGACGGCGTGGAAGCTTCGCCGGCGCGGAAATCTCAGATCTGAAGCTCGAGGTTTCCGGCGAAGCTTCTCCGTCCAAACCTGGCCAGATTGAGTCGTGTGCATGCGATTCTCGGGGAAAGAGAGGATGGGGAAGAAGAACGAGCCAGAAAAAGGCTCACCGTCGAGGATTCTTCTCAATTCCGATACGACGAAGCACGACGAAGAAAGGGGAGGCGGCGTTTCATTGCGAATCGAGGGAGGAGAAGGGAAGAAAAAGGGTTTTCTGGGTTCTGGTGTGGCGCGGAGGTGAGGGAAGGTCGTGGTCGGGGGAGCAGAAGCAGAAGAAGAAGATGGAGGAGGAGCACGAAGCTCCGGCGAGCTCAGCGACGACGAGAGGACGAGAGAGAAGACGAAGGAGAAGTTGTGGCTTGGGAAGCGTGCACGAAGTGAGGGAGGAGGAGAGTCGCGCTAGGGTTAGAGAGAGACCGATGGTTGTTGGGCCGGTTTCGTGGGCCTGCGCGCGAGTGTGGCTGGGCCTGTTTTGGCTCGGCCCAAAGCCCGGGTTCGGCCTAGCCCAGCTCTAACCCCTTTATTTTTTCCTTTTTTTTGTTTCGTACTCGATCCAACTTTGCGATCCGATTTCCAACCCCTTCGTTCTAAAACCGTAATTTAAACCATTAAATTCTCAGGTCTTCACACATTTAGAGGAGTCGATCCTTGACATGAACCAGATGACACAACGTTTTTGGGATAACATGAAGAAGGATGTCACCCTCCTGATCGAGGCCAGCGAGGATAACGAGCGTAACAAGAAAAACTACAAGGACCACTGAAGCAGTTTAAGGGGTGTTGGTCCAAGTTCAAACACATATGTCAAAGTGGTCGCTTGGACGATCAAATCATGCCTGATGCGGAGCAGGAGTACAAGAGCCGCTATGAAAAAAACTTCTTTAGGAAGTTTTGGTGGAATCTTGTCAAAGAGAAGTCTTGTTGACAACACCGGTATGAGAATGAGTACATCAGTGGCACAAGTGGAGCTCGGACCCCGGTGACTCCAATGTCAGAGATGGGCACTCTCGTTGTCGCCGCTGCCAAGGTCGAAGGCAATCTTGTCTTGGTACGCAACTGCCGTCCTGAGTGCCAAAAGATCCGATGAAGCAAAGAGAGAAGGGCAATGATCCAACAACGCAACCCATGAATACGAAATTGACCAAAATGTTTGGAGAGAACGGAGAAGTATCAAACGACACATTTGAAGACGACAAAAAACTTAATGCAGGATGAACTCTAAGAGAGGGAAGTCTATCGACTTTTTCTGAACGACATAACTAAATGGATCTCTGGGTTGGTGTGATGTGTTGTGTTTGTTGTCAATCAAGTTGTCAAGTATTTTTCAATGTAGTTTGTATTTCCTTTTTCTTTATTGTTTTAATGAATTTTTTCGCTACGCGCATGTGTATACGTAATTTCATCTTATTGTCGATAATAGACTAGTATGGTCTATTTCCACACCAATGTGAAATCCAATAAACCCAAAATTTTAAGAAGAAGAAAGTAAAAAATGAAAACGATGGGATTAATCAGACCAGTAAGTTTAATCCACTGTCGGTGTTGTCACTGCATTTCTTGGACAGATGATATGAACTAATGGAAGTAAATTTTTACCCTTGCTTGTTTGCTGTTGAGAAAAAAAATGAGAAGCCATGATCGACTCCATAAAACAAGAGAGAAAAACAATGGGAGACAGTTCACCATTTCCGCCCAGAAAATCCTAGGTGAGACTGGGAGAGAATAGTGGCCCAATATTGACTACAAGTCCATTAAAGTGGGCCCAATATATTAAAATTCAGAGATGAGTATCACAAAGCCCAAATATGAGCAACAAGTGTAATAGGGTTTGTTCACTGCGAATCCAACGTCTCGGAAGTCGGAACTGTGGTGGAGGCAGAGAGTGAGGGAGACGAGCAGAGCAGGGGAGCGCAGAGAGAGAGACAGAGACGAACTTTACCCGCTCCGGCAAGTGAAAGAGGAACACGGTCTCCGGAAAATTGAAGGTAAAGCCCTGAAACCGTGATGATAAATGGTTTCTGCTTCAAAATATGAATACAATTATATTACAAAAGCTTGAATCACTACAATGCTATTGCTTTGAATCAGTAACAATGTCATTCTTATTTTATTTTCACATTTGGCTTTGTTATATTTAATTTCTCTACTCAGCTATTACTGTCTGAAGATGTCTACCGAGAGCAGACCCCTCAAACTCAGCAAGAAACTCAAATTTAAGTTTAATACCAAGACACCTAGCAAAAAAAGCCCTGCCCAAAACAGAGAAAATGGAACCAGAAACTCGAAATCATCCCCAAGAGACGATCATCAAGTTCGTGGAGGTCGGGGCAAGGAAGAGGTTAATAGGAAGGGGGACTTTAAAACTGATAGAGATCAGCAGTGGAATGCCAAATCAAGTGTCAGAGGTAAACAGTTCATTGGAAGTAGAAATGAGGTTAAAGGCCGGGAAAACTTCAAGCCCGTTGGTTCTGATAGTAAAAGGAAGAGAATTTATGCTGACCAAGAGTATAAGAGTAATGAGACACTTGGTCATACTTATAGTAGAAAGCCATTATCTTATAATGGACCGAATCACCTGAAAAATGGTTTTGCCAAGGGGAAAAACAGCAACAACTCACAGCGCACCATATGGGGCTCTAATAAAGTGAAGGACGGTTCTACTAACTCCAGAAGCGCTTCTCCTAAACACGCAGAGGTGCATGACGGAAAACGGAGAACCAATGCAGGGGAGGTAAAATTGGTTTCAAGTAAAGTTGAAAACAAATCTCAGTCAAACAAGTACTTGGATCAGAGTCAGAACAAGCATCTCATGGCATATCCTTCACCAAGATCTCCGAATAAAATAGTCCTGGTAAAAAACGGGATGAATTCAGAGGCCACAGATGGACGGCCAAAGAAGAAGAGGAAACGGGGAATTCGACTAGATCCGCATGATATGTCTAACAAGCGGTTGGATGACAGCATTGGTAAGCTAGTATACTTAAAATAAAACCATGATTCGATATCGTGTTGCTTGGTGAAAATACCATTTACCACTTTTTCAAGCGATGTTTATGAATTCAGTTTGACCTCCATTTGGAAATTGATAATAGTGGTTATGTGGAAAGCATGCTATTTGTAATTTTTCTAGGAGTGCTTCACTTACGGACTCCCTTCTCAACATTATTCCTTTAGTCATACTCTGTTACACCTGAAGCATTCTATATATATAATGTATGATTGATATTGGTAGGTTATTTTGTCAACTTTATCCATTAGTCCATCTGATTCATAAATATTTGAGTACTGGATTTTCAGTCGACATTGGTGTGGAGAAACATAGACCGTTTCTTATAATATATTGTGAACTTAAAGGTATTAGGGTTTCTTTCCGCACATTTAAATGAACTCTTAGATGAAGAGCTCTTTTACTACTAAGAGACAAAATGAAACTAAGCCTGATTGATGACGGGCTATTTCTGTAGGCCTGAGCAAAATATCAGAAATAGTATTTGGTTATGAACTCTTTTGCGTGTAAGGATTGAGACTTAAATCTTGCTTTCAGTAGGTTCTGGCATTGTGCCTCACATATCCGTTAGATACGTACCAATCTTTTCTGATATCTTATTTCTTCACTTTCTGAAAATAAGTATGGAAGTGGCCAATGCCAGAGATAGGTGTAGGCCTGAGTCTACACAATTTCTCTGGGACTTGTTTGTCTGTTAGAGTTTTAGCAATATTACATTCAAATGCCTATGAACGGCATGTCTTCTTGGCCTTGTACCTCGTGCTAGATCAAGTGTTCCAAGTTAAAAATACATATATTTTCAAAAGCAAACCCAAACTACGTCCTTTTTTTTTCAGCTCATCAAAAGTCTATCTTTCTTTATTTCAGTTCACCAACATTATTTTCAGCAGACTTTTTTTTTGTATAAGCTTTGCGTTCTACCTTTTTTCTCTCTTCAATTTCAAATTTTTTCTTGTCTACATTGTTTTAAGATCTTTCTTTTTCATTGGTAGTGACCCTGGAATATCATGTGAACATCACATGTTATAACTGATGCAAATGTATCCTAATTTGATGGGCATTCTAGTTTTATACGTATATTACTCGCTCTTGCACTGGACTGTGTTATAGCCTGACTTCACCTTGTCATCATAAAGCTACTTTTCTCTCTCTTTGCTTATTTTATATTTCCTTCCAGAAAGTCCTAAAGAGAAGAGGGATAATTTGGAGAAAAATGTTGAGACGTCAAAGAATGCACAGTTCCGAGCTATACAACCCAGTCCATCTATCCTTTCCTATGTGGAAGAAAATGTAACTGCTCATATCATGCTGTTTTTATGTCTATCTTGTCCGTATGCTTTTTCGTTTGGTATTTCTATTATCATGATGTTTGATATTTTGTTTGCAGTTGTTGGGGCGTAGACGTTTGATTGAGCTGCGCAGGGCAGGGTACAACATAAATCTTAATGCCCCCTTAGATAATGTTCCCTCGTCTGAGGACTCAGAGAGAATGCGTATTGAAGAAAATGTATGTTCATATTATGCATGTTTAATAAATTGTCTATATATCATATTGTTGGTTGTATCTATTTATGGTAGTACTATGTGGACTGTACAAAATTTTCTATGGTAAATCCTCTCTTATGTTTGTGTATAATTCATAGACTATTTACACAGATATTCAGGAACAAGATGACGTTTTTTGCTGCTGCAAAGGTATCATCGTCATTTCCACCTCCTGATTTCCCCGAGGTTGCATTTGCCGGTATGACTAAAGCAAACTTCTCATTATGTTCCTGATCTGTGGCGCCTTTTCGCCTTTTTGGTTGTTCCCATTATTAGTGATTTGATGTTGAGTCATGTTGCCGCCTTGTTTGTTTGAAGAAAAAGTTATCACAATTAGTTTAATTGCCACTTGCAATTTATAAAAGGAACTGCATTTGAAGCACATTTCATAGTTCAAGTGTATCATTTCTTTCTGTTGTATGTTCCTTTCCCTAGTTAGCAATGTGTTCTTCTGCACTTCCAAGTCTTATTATACTTGAGATGTAGACACACTCAGCTAAGTTCAAGTTATCTTTTATTAGGAAGGTCAAATGTTGGGAAGTCATCATTATTGAATTCACTTACCAGACAATGGGGTGTTGCTCGGACGTCTGACAAGCCTGGCCTTACTCAGGTTGGTTTTACAGGGTCTGCAAAAAAATTATCTGTGTGATCCTTTTGGTATTAACTGGGGGGTTCTTCTGCAGTCGATTAATTTCTTCGAGCTTGGGTCAAAGCTTTGCTTAGTTGATTTGCCTGGCTATGGCTTTGCCTATGCAAAAGAAGAAGTAAAGGATGCTTGGGAGGATCTTGTGAGTATTTGAACATAAAGTATCCCTGTTGTTTTAATTGAGGTTGCGTTTAAGTTGTAGACCTTCTAGTTGTATTGAAATGGTTCATAGATTGGAACTTAAATTATTCTTTTTAATAGTCCCATTTTTTAAAACTCATATTTGTCTCAAAGTGCAGCTCATACATAGGTTAATAAACTCAAAGAATCCCCAATCTTGATTTTGGAACCATGAGAATACTGATGTAGCAGTTGTTTAAAATGCAAAGTAGTGATAAATTGTTATATAAAGAATGTCATCACTTCCAAATTGATTTAATTAACAACTTTGGAGTAGTATGAAGGTACTTGAAGCATATCATGAAAATTCGGCTGTTAAGTTAGTTCTCTAAATGAAAAATAAAGTAGGTTAAGTTACTAACTTGCCCCGGCAATACCCATTTCTGTATGTATGTTCTCTGTGTACTTTCAGATCCACAAATGTGTTGTAGCTTCCCTAGTTGACTGAGATATCTAATTTGTATGTGCAGGTAAAAGAGTATGTGTCGACAAGAGTTGGTTTGAAACAAGTATGCCTTCTTGTTGACACAAAATGGGGTTTGAAACCAAGGGATCATGAACTCATCGAATTAATGGAAAGGTATGGGCATTATATAAACCCTAGTAGATTGCAATCTTTAGCATTCTTGATTTGTGAAATTTAACTTTTCATTGCATGTATCACACATACACATTATTGAAGCCACAATAGGTATGCAAAGAAGTTCAATTATGTGGCATTCTTTGGGATTAGCCACAGATGCTATGATGGGAGAATTCTCTTATTAGAGAAGTCTCCATTGTTCATTTCCTTCCCCATCTGTTATTACTCCCATTTATCACTGGGAGGAAGATATTGGTTCAGCCTTGTAGTTGTTATTACTGCACAAGAGTACTTGATATACAGAGGTTTTGCTTCAAGTCTAGTAATGTTTATTATAAAATGGACAGGTCTGAAACCAAGTACCAGATTGTATTGACAAAGACAGACTTAGTGTTCCCAATGGATGTTGCACGCCGTGCAATGCAAATTGAAGAGGTAAAATGCTAACATATGGTGATATTTGTATTAATACATGATATTTTTTTCCACACAACTAAATTCATATTGAATACGATCTATTTGTTTTGCAGAACCTCAAGGCAAAAAAGTCCATAGTCCAGCCTTTGGTAGGAAACAAAATGTTATCTTTAATTGGTTTAGCCTTCATTCTTGGGCGATATGCATGGTTAGGTTAGGTGGGCCCGAAACTGAAACTAATTAATTGGATTTATTATTACCTTGTAGATGATGGTGAGCTCAAAAACTGGAGCTGGTATTCGAAGCTTAAGAACGGTGCTTGGTAAGATTGCTAGGCTTAAAGTTTGAAGAGCATGCAGATGTGGAGATGAAACAAAGATTTCAGGTCATATGGTGGCAAGAAATGAGGGTAGTGTAGTAGGGAACAGAAGAGTTGAGTTGGTCTCAAATAATAGTTTTATTACAAGTTGTATGTTTGATAGGATTTTTTTGTTGGAAGATGTATTGATTATTGGATCAAGATGTTATTTTTGCTCTCAAGTGATGCTGCAGTGCGGTGTGTATAGATAACCCCCAAATCATTGATGATGTAGACATAAATTGCATCTAATCTAGATGTTTTTAGCTCACATTCTTGAGCATTTTAGTTCTGGGATTGTATAATTTGCACCACTTTTCTCTCGTTACTCGTATTGTGTCTCTCATTATGTTTTGTAGGTGATTTGATCGAAAAAGGGCTAAAATAGAAGAAAATCCGGTTTTAGGAGTTTTGGAAGTTGGATGATCTTGCGAATGACATAACTTCTTCATACGAACTCCGATTGCCTCCAATTTTATGTTAAATCGAAGGGAATTCAGAGATCTACAACTTTCGTCAAGGGCCCAAGACCATCCAAAACTCTCTGCTCCACCACGGAGCCGTGACATGGTCCGTGACGGGTCCCACTATGGAGCCGTGACGGAGATCGAATACGGCCAAAAACTCTCTGTTCCATCAAGGAGCTGTGACGCGCACAGAACCCCGTTTCCAAATCCGATGCTAAGACAAAAAAGAGGCAAATTTCCTCTTTTTCAAGTCCGTTTTTGAGGAGAAAAGACCACAAAAACTCTTATAAATAGGGAGAGCTATGTTAGAGAAGGAGAACCTGTTTTTGGGACAATCCTAGAGACCTATGTCACGTCCCATATCCGGTTTTGACCGGACTCGAGACGTGAACTAAAATAATAAATAAATAAAGCAGATTTAATACCAAAATGAGTCTCAAATAACAGTTTAAAGCTCCAAGTAATAACACGAGTCAACAGCTCGGTAAAATCACATAGTAAAAGAGTTCAGTAAAAGTGAGACTGCACGTCTCTAGACACCACTAGACAAGACCCTCGCTAGCTCCCAAGCTCTGAGAATCCGGCTAGTACAAATCCCGCTCAAGACCTGAAAAACAGATAAGTAAGGGGGTGAGCTTTCGCTCAGTAGGAAAAAAGTAGTTAAGGCGATGAGTATCCGCTCACCACCACGAGTAACCGTCCAATTAGTGCATACTAGTACATCACAACTAACCACGAAACGAGATCTCATAACCACAATTCTCAGTCACAAGACGGTAACCACACTCACAAACGTACTTATACGACCACTATCACACTGTAATCCATTAACTAATCATCAAGCATACAACATACAGTAACACAAGCACACATCCCGTACCGCAGTCCCCGAATTCTGTCGACTGTACATAGCCCGACTCTATCATATCATACCGGAACACACATCGTTGGCCTAGATATCTTTCCGGAAATCCGTCGGGGCACAATCACAATACATCGTACCAGAATACACCATCGGCCTAGATGTCTTCCCAGAAATCCGTCGGGGCATAAACACGACACCTAGTGCCAAACACGACACCTAGTGCCAAAACACAAACCGTCGGCCTAGATGCCCTACACCGGCATACCCCCTCGATGTAGGTATCATACCTGAATAACACACCGGGGAACCGCGCATACGTGGGACCACACCGTCGGCCTAGGTACTACCCTACACCGGCGTACCCCCTCTGTGTATGTACCATACCAGAATACAACTCCTCTTGGAACACACATCAAGATAATATCACGCATCATAATGCCATAAATAAAACACGGCTTACCAAGCCCAACAATCTTACCACAACACAACACGTCGGCCTATCAATCACCCGACCATATCACACCCATTGGTTCACTTCATAACACGCATGGCACACTTGCCCAAACATAACAACACGCTACATCGAGCATATCATAACATGATTCTCAATCGAACAACGACTAAATCACACATTATGCATCTCAATCAAAGATCATGGCATTTCAATCAACAAACAACCTAAGGGCTCGACATGGCCCGCATGCATTTCTACAGCACGACAATCCCAAACTTACGGCTCGACATGGCTCGTAAGCTATCCCTCATTTCACTTGTTCCTCACATCCTAACATGCATTTCTAACAATTAAAATCAAGTAATCGCAACCTATATGCATACTAGTAATTTCCGCAATTAAACCGGTATTCACTACTTTCCTACCTCAAACGCAATCCACTCCAAATCCAAACATAGCTCCAGAAGCGCTCGCGATGACCCGCCTAAAGCTCCCCTCTTCCGCGATCGGTGGTAAAATCTGGAGTGACGAAACAACGCACTTTTTAGTATGCAAGCCAACTTCGATTTTTATGAAATTAACGCCCAAATACAACCCCGACAAGTACCGATCACTCCCAAACTTCTCAATTACTCGACATTGTCAAAATGGGCCCGGAACAGCTCATTTCACCCGGCTTGGCAAATATGCCCGGGATCGGGTAAACGTCCCTCGGGCTCCGAAAATTTCCATTTTCGTTTCTACAATTTCTAATTATACTCACTCGTTCCAACGCAATTGGTGGAATCAATTTCCGAATTTTCACGAATTACAAACCATAATTCCCTATTTCTCAATACACAACGATAATCCACAAAAGAATAAATCAAATCCCTTGTTACCGATCTACTCCAAATAAATTAACGACGATCAAAACTTTGCTCTCCTATACACACCTACATCAAATAAAACCATATCACCGAAGCCCCTTGATCCTGTTGCTTTTACTCCAAAAAGCTAAGATTTAGCATTTACTACTTTAATCTAATAATCAAGAAAAGAGGGCCTAATTGCTTCTGTTGCTTCAAACACATGAAAGGTATAATTAATACTCTTTGTATATTAATTAGGCAAAGAGTTCCAACCTGGTGGTCTTGTGGTTCACGCAGGCTAAAAAAAAGATGCACCTTGTTGATTCGGTAACTTCAACTAACAAATCAATGGAGAAAGGAGCACTTTTGCCGCCATTAATACGGGAACAAGGAAGCCTTTGCTGCCGCCTCCTTCAAGCCAAATGAACTCTTCTCTCATTTGGAGTTTGTTTCCCCAAAACAAGCCGCCTACCACACTATATCCCAAATGAGATATCCGAACCCTACTATTCCCATTTCAGAGTATAAGTAGACAAGAGAAAATGGGCCAATCATGTGGGCTTAAGTTAAGTTAAATGGCCCCTTTTTTATTTTTTTTATTTATTATTATCTTTTTTTTTAGCCAAATATTAAAAGCTAGAAGGTGGAGATTGGTGAACTTTGAAGCTTAAAGGAAGAGGAGTAACTTGGACAAGCTTTGTATGAGAAGATTGCTTGAACTCAACCATTGTAATTCTACATTGGTATTGTATTCCCACTCTCTTTCAACATGATGATTGCTTCTTCTTCTTCTTCTTCTTCTTCTTCTTCTTCTTCTTCTTCTTCTTCTTCTTCTTCTTCTTCTTTCTTTCTTTCTTTCTTTCTTTCTTTCTTTCTTTCTCCATGAGCAGCTAAACCCCATAATCTAGGGTTATGAGGGAGTAGAGATTTACTATCCAATGCATTGAATGCATGAATGAGTATTGTGTTGGTTGATTTGATTTAGGATTTGTATTAGATTTGAACTTAATGCTCTATCTCCCGGGTAGGCCTGATAGAAGGTGGGAATTGTAATCTGACACTCGTGAGAGGTGAATTGTAATTAGGTCAGAAAGCTTATACAAATTGGGTTTAAATCTAGACTAGTGATAGCTAGGTTAACACGATTGCAACAACCATAGGATTCGTACCGAAAGTTAAAAATTATCAAAGAACGTAGTGCTTTGGGTCTTCCTACATCTTGATTCGTGAGAACTAGGTGGTTAGATTCCATTAGGGTCCGAAACAATGTGAGGAGTTAGGATTAGTTTGAGAGATGATTCGTTGCCCCTAAAATCAGACAACTTCACAGTGTTCATCGTCGTTTAAATGCATTGGAATTGGTTTCTATGAACCCAAAAACCTTAAATTATCTTTTTCTCTGATTCTAATTTCTTCGGTTTTACCTAATACTTGTTCACCTTTTAATCACTTGGTTACATTTGCATGATCTTTTAAAACCAAACACCATCATATTATCGAAACAGCTTAACTACGAACTTCAAAAAAGAATTGTTTGTCTTGTGCTTCCTTGGATACGCTAATCCGGAACTTAAATTCCAAAAATACTACTTGATGACCGATACGCTTGCCGTGTCTTTTTCTATGTTGAAACCGCAGGGCGTCAACCCTCCCCATTTATTCAATCATGTATATCGTTATCTTTACACAAATCAACTTGACGCACCATGCATATATCTTTGAATTAAGCCATAGGTATAATAAGCAGAATTTGCATGGAAAATCATTTTTTTATAATTCTAGGTCGGAATTTCATTCTCCTGTTCACTTCTTAATATGCTATTCTTTTTTGTTCGGGATCGGATAAAATTGAAAATTAGAAGAAAAAAAATCGTGAAAGGGTCGGGGTAACAATTTCTAAATTTCATTAATGTTAATCAAGACATATTATGGGTCGGGTCTCATATCAAAACATATTCCCGCTCGCCCCGACCCTCTCACGATTTTTTTTTCTTCTAAAAAAATGGTTGTTCAATTGAAGAGGACTATCCAGACTTTGTTGGGCCTGAGAAGCACCGGCCCGTTATCCATCCACCGACAGAAGCGGGAAGTGTTCGTTGCTCTGTGAAACCAGCCTCACGCATTGCCCTCCTCTCTAAAGCCCAAGAGATAAGAGCCTTCGCTCTAATCCCATGGCCCAATCATTCTCCAACCAATTTAAAGCCCCACTTGGTTACAAGCTCACGTTACTGAGCTCGGCTAACGAATGAAGAGAATAAGCAGTTTATAAACAATCTAACCATTTTATAATTGGTCGATGTGGGACTCTGAAATGAAGCTTAAACATTTAGAACATACAAATATGAAATAACAACGTTTGTGAATGGTAATTTGCTATCATTTCAAGTAAGCTCAAAGTTTATCACCTAGCATGAGATTTATCTATCATCATCTCAGTTTTTTCTTGAGTTTTGTACTGACAAATAAAATAGGTTCTGTGTTTTATCATTTTTTTTTGCTATTCTTTGTGAAACCAAAGATTGAGGAGAAGTGACATAAACCTCGTATAATAAATAAAAGATCATTGATTTCAATCATCATACTTGTGACTATTATTGATAAAAAAAAACGAGTAAAACACACGGTCTAACATAAGGTTGTTTACAATTTATTTTCTCTCTTCCACAGCAATTGCAATTGTAATGAAGTAGAACGGATGTCAAATAGGAATCGCTTAGTTGATTTTGCGGCAGTTAGTACGGATCTGGCCAGAAGTGCCGGTGAGGGGTTGGAGGTTGCTCATCTTTGTCATGGCGACAGCAAAATCCGCAAAGAAGGATGCAAAGTTATTGGCGTAGGAAGTGACGAGAGAGTCGGTGGATCCGCCGCTGTAGAGCTGTTGATCGGAGTGGAGGAGGCCCTTGTCGTTGAGGAGGTTCTTGAAATAAGCGTTGTCGAAGAAGACGGGAGTGGTGGCGTCTAAGGAAGTGAGGTTAGCATCGGCACCAGCGGTGGGACAGGTTGATCTGAGAGAGGTAGCAAATGCTGAGTTGATGTTGCTCTCATTGTAGACTCTATCCCGAAATACTAAGCACCTGGCTTGACCCATTGTGTGAGACCCTATAGTTATAACATTATTAGGAACATATATATAGAATAGTGATACGAGTAATTAGTAAGAGAATAGTGAGAAGTGACCTGATAGAGCAACCATATCTGTAGAGGTGAAGCCCTTATTAGAGAAGGCAGATATAAGGGCAGAAAGATCCGAAGCTGGCGACGGCAACTCATTGTTTGCGGCGCTGAAGTTTGCTGAGGTTGAGTCTCTTCTGCCTAGCTCTACAGTCCATGAAGGTCCTCCCAACTACGTAACACAACAACATATTAAGTATTGATTTGCTCACTCTTAAGATCAAAACAGTTTGTACAAGCACCCATTAACCTACCTATACGCTCGATCGACCATGAGTTCATGACATATGCACAGCTAGACTTTAATATCTCTTACAGGTTAACCGATTTTTCTTATGAGAAGCAACAGGCAAAGTCCAAAATATACATAAAGATCAGGGATCAAGGTTCAAGTCCCAACTAATTGATATACATCAAGCTTGATAATCAAACATTTTGTACTTGCATACTTATATGCATAAGCCAAGCATTGAAATGGAATCTGAGTATGTATAAATAAGAAAGCCCGATATAGGATCCATATTCTTGATACCGAGTTTTTGTTAAGATAATAGTCTAGTAAATGATATCAAATCAGATGGAGAGTGAAGTTAAAAAAGATGAAAAACTTACAGCAACAACAGAATCGCGGGCAGCAAGAGCGAGGATATCAGCGCAGGAAACAAGTGCGGGGCAAATAGACTCCAACTGAGATTTGATGGCGTCGATCACCTCAAAACCCCTCACAGATTCATCATTGGGCCCAGCCGTCTTCTCCCCCCTGAAACTGGAGGTGTCGTCAAGTAGAATCGATGCGTCACAACCCTGCCAAGTTTCATTATTTCAGTTCAAATTATAACTCCATCCATCAAAACTAAACTAATTAATGTGCAAGAGAGTGATGAGAGCAAGATAGAACTTGCATTGACAAAGCAATCGTGGAAATGAAGACGGAGCAAAGACGCTCCCATGCGGTGCTCCTTGAACACGACCTTGTTCACAGCAGCTTTGATGGTAGAGACGGCTCTCGGGCACGTAGCTGCATAGAAATTGGGTGACAGTTGAGCTTCTGCTTGTGCTACAAACACCAATATCATTATCATTATCATAATAACCAAACAAGTCCTAATCTTGTACAACCCAAACAGTTGTGCATAATCACCCATTTCTGTCTTAATTAGCACGACTTTATTGGTTCGTATCAAGTTAAGTTGATGATGTCTGTGTAGCTAAATGTGCATGACTATATATAGATAGAGATCACAGTATCTTAATTAGACTCACCAATAAACAATCCTAATATAGTATTATCAATCCATATGTGCACCGTTTTCAAATCGAATTATATATCACTGAGTCAAACTTCAGGTATTATTACACTTGAAACTAAAACTAAGTTGTCAAAACTTACTCAATAATCAAAGAGTATTCATTTAACACTGAAGCTACATTGATAAGGTCACAACTAACCTAATCACTGGTCATGTGTTTGAATAATTGAAAACATAAAAGTTCTTAGGTTAAAAATAGACGGTAGAGATTTATCGTCATTGTAATTCTGGTAAACTTGAATTATATTTTATAACATTTGATTTGATTGAGGAGTGCAAGACCCACTTGAGGAGCATGTTGTGATTAAAAAAACACAAGTCATTCAACAACTGCAACTTGAAAGGAGTCCTCTTTCAACATCAACATCTCTAATTGACAAACCTGAATGTCTGGTTGACTTAATATAATTAGAGGGTGTGAACACTTGGTGTGTGGAATCTCTTTCTTCAATGGAAAAAAAGAAGAAGATGCATGTTGGTTATATATATAAATTTTTATGTTGTGTATAATTTTCCTGTGGTTTGAAATTCAGTATTTTGCAAACCCCCCAACTTAAGAAGGTTCTACACTGACCCAAGTCCAAGTCCCCCAAAATTGACCTAACCATAATTTCAAACTAATAATACATTGAAACAAACAAATTACCATCTCTGGAAAAGGCCTGTCCAAGTCGATTACCTGAACCATATATACTTCTCAAAGATGCAATTAAGCTGCATTGCATACATAAAAAGGGAAAATTAAAAACTAATTGAAATTCAAACATAAACAAGGAAAAGAAGAAAACCTTCCTCCGAGGTTAAGTGAGATCGATGGTGTAAGAAATTGAATAACCGTCAGAAGCTGTCAATTTTTTTAGGAAACATTTGTCCTTGCTCTCCTAAACTCTCCTCTCTTATTCCTGTAGTCTATAGGTGAATGAATCAGATAAGATTGACCCTAATGGCAAAGTGCCCCGGCCCTGATGGGGATCCTACCCTCCATACCTGTTCGGGGCTGACATCTTTTGGGCGGGACGGGATACGGCCGGTTAACAAGGATTTAGACCGGGGAGGGGAGTCCAAAACCAAAAGTACGCTTTGGGTCGGTTGGAATGAGGCGTCGTGATCGATTAGATGGACAGGAATGGGTCTAGACAGATCGGGCGGGTCTTAGGCAGACGAACTCATGTCTCTTTACTTCTTTTTTTGTTTGAGAAAAGGGTATGACTTCGATTAATCAAGAAAAAACAAAAAAAAACATACATTCGCTACAAAACAAATCAAATTAAAGTTAAAAGATACATTTATTAAGTCTATCAATATGCTGGTCTCTCTCGCGTCTTGAGAGTAACCCTAGCCCTAACTCCTGCAAGCAACTATGATGCTCCTTAGTCTTGTCTTCGTCGTCGACACCGCCACTAACGGTGTTGTTGTAATTATAAGCTCTGTTATGGCGTCTCCGATGCATCCTCCTTCCTCGAATCCTCGCTTTGTCCTCTTGAAGCAGCCTTTAAAGGCCTAATTTTTGAGGAAGCCGAAGCAATCCTAGTTAGGCTTCTTTCTGCGCCTCTTCTATTTAGGTGGAACCACCACTACTTCCACTCTCTCCGGTCTTGGTGCTCCTCGTGATGGGGACCATCACGCCGCCCCCTACCGGGAAACCACGCCGGGGTCAACCGGTGAGGGTTATGGCCATTGCTTTGTCTGCAAGCAACGCCCTTTAGGTCTTCCTCTGCCGCCTCTGGCCATCTCCTCTCATGGCCCTCCTACTTCCCAGACTCATATTCCACATGTTAAGGCTAGGCCTCAATTCATCTCTCCAATGCACCGAGATCCGACGTGTAGGAAAACTCCGACTATTGATCCTCCAAGGTTGGCCTTGAAAGCTTTGGGTATGAGTCGTTCGATTCTTACCGAGGATCGAACTCCGCTCATCTCATCCCTACTCACCGTACCGGCTGACCTGACTAGTGGCCGAAAGGAGACTCAATTTTGGTGGTGGCTTACCAACTCAACTAACTCTAATTCATGTTATTATTGTGTTAGCAGCGTATAAATATAAATTATAGAGCTCACATAATAAAAATAAAACAAGCAGTTATGAACTATGACTCTCCCTGAGAGGGTGCCGGTGCCGTTGCCGGTACCGCTATCTTTCTCAGCTTTTTGCTCGAGGTTGATTACGGCCTATGAGAGGTACTATAGGATCGTTGCACAGGTGCCTGTTTTGGCCGGTGGAGGCCGACCCAAACTGTCAAGGAGGCCGGAGAAGACAACTCAAGCTGAGGAGGTCAAAGACTCTGTTTTGGCTGGAGGAGGTCGATCCAAACAATCAAGCAGGAAACAGGTTGTTACAGAGGAGGTCTCTGGGATTGGTACTTTTCGATTCAAGAGGAGGCGTAGGCTGGAGACGAAGGAGCCGTTTCGGGCTCCAGAATCTATCGTTGCTGCCTCTGTTCCGGTTGATGAAGCGGTCGGTTTGACTGAGAAAATTGTTCCAGTCGTTCCAGTTGTTCCTGTTTTGCAACCTCATCACAACCAGGCGATACCAAATGAGGTGTTCGTTTGTAATCTTCCGTTTGGAACAACGGAGGATTGGTTTCACAGAATGTTTGGACCATTTGGTGATATCTCTTCGTGTTCGGTGGTGAAGCGTCGAAACAGGGGAGGCAAGATGTTCGGGTTCGTTACCTTTTCATCGCCGGAATCTGCAGTCATGGCTGTTAAAACCTTCAACAGTTATAAGTGTAATGGCCATGTCCTGTTTGCTGCTTTGGCACGACCTCGTCCGGCAACGGGGGTCCGCTTTCTGGATCGGAAAATCTCCCCTGCGAAAGTGCCGTTCGAAAAGGGCACCGAGGGTCATTTGGTTGAGGTCGTGATTCCGGCGACCGTCTCGGCAATTGACGAATCTTTTTTGATTCGATTGTCCCAGGATTCTCGTCAGTTTGATTTTCGATTACCTAAATTATCGACGGATTGCCAGATTTCCAGGGATTGTGTGGCTGCAGATTCAGAGAATCACGCTGCTGTTGCTGATTTTGTGCGATGCCGCGATGGAGAAGAAGACCCCAACGCAACAAACGCTATCGTTTCAGATGCAGAAGCACGGTTTATTGTTGAGGCCCAATTTGAAACCAGTTTGGATCAGGTTCACGCGCGTGTGGGCCAAGCTGTGGGCTTGGGTCCTGTTGATCAGACGCGGGAGATTGAGTTGACGACTTCTGACGCAAAACACCCGGACCTTGGGTCGTCACCAGAAGTGTATCAGACCTCAGCCCACAAGCCGGCCCTGATGACTTTGGGCTCAGGTCACTTTAATCACTCAAAGGAGACCAGCGGGGAGTTTCTCGACGAGTTTAACTTAGATTCCGGTAACGACACTCAGAAAAGTGATTCGGTTGAGGACCATCTGAGTAGTCTGTGGAAAGATATTCTTCTTAAACCTCAGTCGCCACCTATTCCAAACCAAAGCAATGCTCCAAAAAGACGTGGTCGTCCAAAGAAGGGTCAGCCAAAGTCTAAGAATATTGCTCCTCCAACTGTCTTTTATCAAACAAGGGCCAAAAATTATGTGGATAAAGGAAGTAGTTTGGGAAGTATTATTGTAGATGTTGCTAAGAATGATGGTTCGGGAAATTGGACTTTTAGCAAGAAAGTTGGGAGAAAGGTTTTTGACTCTGGTTCCCTGTTGCTTGATCAGGCCAATTCTCGAGACGCCCTGCAACGGTCTGGAAAAGACGTTGAGATCAGTGAAAACGAGGTTGATCCTGATTCGTTTTCAGGAAGTGTTCCTATTTCGACATATAACTGTTTCATTAGCTTGAACTCGAGTAGGACGCAGGCAAGGAGGACAACAACCTGATGTGGCGTTTTTCTCTTGTTATTGCTTGGGTTTCTTACTTTTCGTTTTGCTTTCGTAGCAGTATTGGTATAAGGAAACCATCCTTTTTGAGGTTGGTTTCTTGCATTGTTCTACGATCTTGTAGAACTCTTGCCTAATAAATTATTTAGCTTTACAAAATAAATTGAACCTAAGACCTATTAGCTAACATTATGTTATTCTACTAACGCAATACAATAGATTTATGCTTCTTTCTCTATTTCTGTTGTATAATTATCTATTGTTCATATATAATTCCGACTATAATCTCCAATCCCACATTACCTCAAAACTTTTATTCCTCTCCTTATAAAATAAGGCCACTTAGAGCATGTGCAGCCATGACCTTTTTAAAGGAGTCGGACCCGTAGCACGTCAGAGAGCCTGGGCTTCGGCCCGCTCCAGCGTGGGGAGCACATCAAGGAGCTTGGGCTTCAGAAGCCCAGGACTTCTCCACGCGCGAAGCCACAACTCCACGCGCGTCCTCCCCTTCGGCATCGGCACCACACGCCTCCTCTCTCCCGCATGCAACATGCGTCCACTATATTTTCTTTTTCTTTTTTTTGTTTATTACTCATTTTCTTTTTATCTTTTCTTATTTCTTTTTTTCAGTTTTTTAAATCCTTTTCTTTTATAAATTATTTTATATATCTTTTCTTATTTCTTTATTTACTTTTATTTTTTTATTTTTTAACCATTTTCATTTCATTAATAATTTTTTATTTATCTTTTCTTATTTCATTTCATTAATATATTTAAAAATAATTTAATAATGAAATAATTTTCATTTCATTATTAAATTATTTTAAATATTCATTAAATTTTTTTAGTTTTTATTAATAAATAGTCATTTTTGTTAATTTCTTTTATTTTTAATTCTTAATAATATATTTTATAATTTTCTAAGTATTTTAAAACTCTTTTATTGATTACAAAATTAATATTTTAACTATGGGCATCTCACCGCTGCAGAATTTCTCAATTCAGGTTCGAAGCCTCTAAAATACAATATTTTATTAGAAGCTTCGGCTTCGACACTTCAACGGGCACCCATGACTGCTCATGCTCTTATGTTTTTCCATTCAAAATTTTCTAAGTTTTCTTATCAAATCCAATTTTGGGTGTTACATTAAGAACTCATTTTTATTAGTAAATTGTAAATTATTCTTACTCTTCCATATTTTTGGATTGTTATTAATTCAATATTTATTAAAAGCCCTTATTTGGTTATTAAGAGACACTTATGTGGGGCGGGGTGGGGATTACCCGACCCAAACGGATCACAATCGGGGCGGGTTATGATCGGGGCGAGCTCGGGTTTGGGGCGAGATCGAAATAAGGTTTTGGGAATCGGGTCGGGGTCGGGTTTCACGATACCTACCCCAAACCCGACCCATTGCCATCCCTAGATCTTCTTTTAGCGAAATGATTACTTTACAATAATAAAATAACCAGGATTGGAACTGGGTATTTCCAACTCCATAATTCTAACAAATGATCAGATTATTATTCCCAGCTTTGAATAGCCTGAGCCATGTGCTAACAATGGTAAATATATTAAAAGTTCTAATACACCAATCACAGTTCGACTTAAGCTGCACAAGGGTATCATAATGCAAACCCCGTAGGTTCTGAGATGAGTGTGCTAGCTGCTCAAGGATCTCGTAAGTTAACGAAGGAGGGCGATTAATCGAAACCAATCGAGATAGGTGTAAGACGTTCCTCCTCACATACGTTCTGTTTCCCCACGGGTGCCTCATTGGACCCCATAACTAAGAGGGAGAGCAACAAAACTAAAGCTTTATCTTTAAACTGTAAGGATTTAAAATCGATTATTTTAAAACCATCAACATTGGAACCCTAACTCTTTTCTCTCTCTTCCTACTCCTACCGCCAGTCCTTCCCCATTTCTTCTTTTCCTCCTTCTACCGGCGGCCTCTCTTCCTTTTAGAACCCTATCTCTGTTTTTTGTACGAATCAGTGGTCTCACCTATCGATCTCTTGTATTGTCCTCCTGAATTGCCTATAAGAGTTTGTTTAAACTTAACGCGCTGATACACCAGTCAATTTGATGGAGCTCCCGGACATAGTTTTTATTTTGTTTTGGGTGTATCCGGCTTGGTGCATTTCCGTTTACGTATTAATTGGTCGGCTTTAAAGAGAAGATAGTGGGACCATTTTAAACAAGGTTGATTACGTGCACATATCCCGTATTATACACGTTTAACGGATAAATACCTCAAAGTTATTTCATAACGAAAACATACCTCAAACAGTCAAACTAACACTTAATAACAACGTTAGTCATTTTGTCCACCTTTCCATCTGTTCATTGTTCATTTGTTCTAAAATTTCCAAAAATGTTCTTATTGTTTATAACCTTGAATAAAAGGCATTTTCGAAATTTTATGAAAAATAAACAGTGAACGGGTGAAAAAGTGTACGGGACGACTACGTTGTTACTAAATATTAGCTTGAGATATGTTTTCGATATAAAATAAGTTTACGGTATTTATCCGTTAATAGTGTATAATACGGGAGAGTGACACGCAATTAACTAAAAAATGATTGTTCTATCACAGTCTTAATTACAATATCTATCAAAAGGCAAAATATAATATTTGATTTATAACGATAATTATTTTCTTCTAAAAAAAGCTATCTTCTACCTCTTCGTGAGGTCCTTTCTATCCTTTTAGGGTTTTCGTTATTTTTCCTACCGCCGCCGTCGCCCGCCTGCAACCTGCTGTCGATTCTCCTCCTCCACCATACGCTACGCCCCCTTCCAGTCGTCTGTCACCACTGATGGCCCCATCCGGACATCATCATCAGCCCTACGGAGCCAGAGCTCGTCCATCGTGGTCGACGATGGTTCATCCACGGGTACTATCGCTTCCGCTCGACCTGTTCATGGGACCTCCGACCATGCAACGCCGGGGAGTTTGGTCTATGCAGGGGCGGGCTCCCAGGCCATTGTGTCCGTATCACCTGTACCGGTACGACGCGCCACGACTGTACCCTCGTCGGGAACTAGGGGATGGGGTTCGAGACCAGCGACGAGGCCTAGGGAAAGGGGGCCCCAGCCGAGGAAAGACCAAGACGGCTACCCTGAAGACTAGGAGCGGGTCGTTGTATGCCCGCCCGCCGGGGTCAAAGAAGTCGATGCCGCTGCCGCTGCCGATGCTCTGGATTCCTGTTGAAAAAGGGAATCCCGGTAGGGTTCTCAGTCGTATGGTGCCACCGCTGGCGTCACCTCTGGATGGAGAGCAGTGGATCCCGCTGGGACCGGAAAAGGGTCAAGCATCGGGGATAGAGGTCCGTGCAGGAGCAGCTGGAACACAGTTGGAGGGACTTGACGCTCTGCAGGATGAATGATAGGACCCGGCGGGGTGGAATGGTCACTTTGGGACCTATATCCACAGACCCGGGACTACTACTGTCGGGGAGTTTCGGAAAATCCGCACCAAAGGCATTACTTTCTGATTATTATTCTGTTTTAGGTCGAATAAATTTTTGGCTAGCTAGGTCGTTTAGGCTTTTTCATTTAATGTCTCGCTGTTTTGAGACACTGGTAAGGAGTTATCTTGAGTTTGTGCCCACGATTTCAAGTGAGCTATTATTATGGGTGCATGAGCGTCAGACTTGCTACGATCGGTCCAGACATACATCTGGAACCCGAGACGGTCACGCCTCATCATGTATTAATGAAAGTCTCTTGTTACCCGTTTCAAAAAAATCTATCAAAAAGGCAAGCTTTACCTGGGTGGCTCCTTCCCCATCCAATTCTCCGGCAGTGGCAATGGCAGTGGTGTGTGGGAGTGGGACGCTATATCGATGTCTGACGAGGAATCCAACTCCTCTTTGCACCTTTACAATCTCTAAACCACTCTCGATTAGACTCAGACCAATATGCTCGACCTCTACTGCTTCACCTTCTTCTTCTTCTTCCCCAGAGCCCCAAACTCAGCTATCCCTCCATCAATGGCAACCCTCCCGTAAGAAGAAGGTCGTTTTGCGGATTGGCTATGTCGGCACCGATTACAGAGGTCTCGCAGTTCGATTTCCCCCATTTCTGTTTCTCTTTTCCTTCTAATTATCTTCATTTCCCCTCTCAGGTCTGCAAATTCAACGCGATAATCCCTCCTTCTCCAGTATGATTTCTCTGCAACCCGCTGGTTTTTTCTTTCTTAATACTAATTTCCTTCTGATTCCTTGTTACTATGAGTTCACCACTGCAGAAGGAGTTACTGATTAGTGGCATGTATTGCTTTAGCACCTTGTTTATGTGAAAGACTTAGGGTTGTAGAAAATTAATATAGTTGCGCCATTTCTGTAACTAATCTGTTAATTTTCATCTAATACATGCCATTAGTTTTCAAGCAAAAGGACATGATAGATAAACTCCAATTCCGTTTTCCAGCTAATTCGGTGTTGAAAGTAATTATTGGGATTATAGGTTGTGTACAACATAATTATGTTCGGCCAGATAGATTGAGCTTCATCAAAGTTTTTTCTTTTAACTACCATTAATTAAGAAACTGTTAGGAGATAGGAAAGTTAAAACATGCTGAAGTAGCTTTCTTTAGTTTTGCATCATGTTCCATATGATAGCATTGGTCTGTTTGCTTGCTCTGACACATAACAATGATATATTGCAAAATCTGTCAAAGTTCCAGATGATCTTCAATGTGTATTTTGTGGAATGTAGAGTCCTGCCATAATTGCTCAAAAGTTAGCAGCACCATGACCAATTTAAATGACAAGGGCCTGATTGGAACAAATTGGCTGAAATTTTTGGTCTCAATCGGAACAAAACTAAGTACAGGGAATAAATTGGAACAAATTGAATAATACATGGATTAGTTAGGAACATTTTCTAACATATACTGTTGATTCTATTTTATTACAAGGTCACACACCTTACACCATTACTAATATCTATTTGACTCAACACCTTTCCTTGTACATTGTAATTGCAGCTGTTGAGAAAGAACTAGAGACAGCCATCTTTAAGGTTGGCGGTATTTCCCCTAGTAATTTTGGTGATCTGGACAAGATTTCATGGCGCAGAAGTAGCCGTACCGATAAAGGAGTAATTATCTTATAATTGGTCTTTCATTTTTATTTTTGTCGTCTAATGACATCTTAGTTTATGATGCTGATCCCCTTTTTCTTCTGCTCAAACATTTAGGTCCACTCATTGGCAACCACTATATCTTTGAAGATGGAAATCCCTGAAAATGCATGGAAGGATGATGTTAATGGCATTGCTATTGCCAATTATATAAACAATCACCTTCCCGAAAATATCAGAGTTTTTTGCATTTTACCTTCGCAAAGGTAAGAGATTGAGCTCTAGTCTTTTTAAAAATTCCCGGTGTGATGCGTTCAGGTAAAATTCTATAATTAATTGATGGAATAAAAAGCCGTGGTACTATCTAATGCAACTATTTATATGGTTGTCTTGTCTTTCATTTTTTAACCTTAAAGACCAGATAAGTACAATATAAATGTGGTTCAAACACTTCCTTCAAAGGTTGATCATTTTTACGAGCACTGAAGTCTGATTCTTGTAAGGTCACTGTCACTCATAATCTGGCAGTCTTATTTAACAATTGATAACCATACTATTTTGTTTCATCTCGTAATTATTGGTTCTGTTGACCTATTATTAGGACATTTGACCCTAGAAGGGAGTGCGCTCTTCGCAAGTATAGTTATCTCCTTCCTGCTGAAGTTATTGGGATCAAAAGTCATTTTACTGAAGCTGAAATTGATCATCATATCTCCGACTTCAATAATATACTCAATGCCTTTGAGGTGCCGTATCTTTTTCCTTGCATTTTTATGAGCTGTGAAATTCTCTCTTAAATGGTAGGAATTTGCTTATTAGTAATTATACGTGTGTTTCTGCACATTCTGTACAAGCCTCTTTTGGTCAAGATGTGCCCGTACTATTCTTTTTTTCTTACTCTCGCGCGTCACATTTGGATAAATACGCTAACTTCCATGGTTTATGGCTGTTATGAACCCTGGCTACAATTCAGTTTCATTATGGAATCACTAAACCACTTATGCTTATCTTCTTAATCTCCATTTGTAGGGAGACCATCCTTTCCATAACTATACAGTGAGATCCAACTACAGGAAAAAGTTGCCAAAAAAACAATCACCAGCCTCCTCTGATGGGAGTGTGGTTGAAGAAAGTTGTGGGACTGAAGAAGCAGTTGCTCTAAATAATTCTTCCCTGTCTGGTGAACTTGATGAACATCTAGAGGATGCCTCCATTAATCATGGAAGTGAATTGAAAGAGCAAAATTCCAAGTCAGAGATCTATGCAAGATGGCTACATGAACCTGATGAGAGAGACCAAATAACCGCTGCTTACTACAGAAAAATTATCCGTTCTTCTTGTGGAAAGCTAGTGGAATCACGTGGATTTCGTCACGTCGAGGTCCTCATATGGGGACAGTCGTTCATGTTGCATCAAGTAAGTCTTTGAAGTATACCTTCGATAACTAAGTACCTTGTTTTCTTTTATTACCATGTGTGTACTTAACGTAATTATTATTGAGTTGACCAGATTCGAAAGATGGTGGGAACAGCAGTGGCAGTAAAGCGGAACTTACTCCCCAGAGACATTCTAACTTTGTCACTGGCCAAGTTCTCAAGAATCATTCTACCAATTGCTCCACCTGATGTGTTGATTTTGAAGGAAAACAGCTTTTCGTTTAGAAACAAGCCTGGGAATGTAACTAGGCCAGAGCTGCTGGTAATGGTTGAATCAGTGGAAATTCTAGAGGAGGTAGACAAGTTCTACACCTCTGTCATGCTGCCTCAAGTGTCTCAATTCCTGGACCCTTCCAAATCTCCTTGGAAGGAATGGGTTGAGAAATTGCATGAGGGTGTCCACATTCCGGACCAACAGTTGGATGATGTCAGGAAAGCTTGGAAGCTGTGGAAGGACGGCTTTAAGAGTAAGACCAGTAAGGTTTCATCTGCAGTTAATCAATGATCTGTAAATCTTAGTCATTTATGTCAATTCTAGCTTTTTATTACCAGCATGAGTTAGCTGCTTCATACTAGGTGATGAGAATGGAGCTAATATTACCGGCAGAACTTGTGAATTGGCAAGTTTGACATGTAATTAATGATTTTGTTACGAGATGATGCTAAATTTTTATATTATCATCCGATGAGGGATTTTTTCTAGCCCCAATAGGAAGTGGTACATTTTCCTTATAAATATATTTTTTTGATCAGTAATTCGGGAATTAGCATATTAATGGGTCGGTTGCACCAAGATTCAAACTCGAGCTCACTAAGAAACAAACTCGAGCTCACTAAGAAACAGAGTTTTCTAGCCGATCAAAAAAAAAAGAAACAAAGTTTTCTACTTGCTTACTAAGACAGAAAGCTTTCTCTCTCTAGGAAAGAACACGAAGCGTCTCTCACCTACACACTCCGTTGTGTTGTCGGCGGCTGCCATGGCTCCGGCTGTGCAAGCTACCAACGACGTCCCTCTCTTCTTCCTTTCTCTCACCCTGCGGTGTCGAGCCCTCGCTGCCAGAGAGTACTCCGAGCTACTTTTCTCCGACCAGGATGTGCTTCCTCTCACCGGTGCGCTTGTTGCGAGGCTCCCCGCCTCTACCTCCAACCAATGACCAGAGTTCCCCTCCCCGTCGACGTCGTTCCTTGTTGATCTCCTTCCTCCGCCGCCGCCCACGGGTCAGATCCGCCCCCCTCCCCGACCTCCTCCGGCAAGATCTATTACCCACCGTACTCCTCCCCTCAGACCAGCCATCCCCCACCCTCTTCCATGCAGTTTCCGGCCAAACCCATCTCTCTTGACTCTTTCCTTGACCTTAATTTCTATGATCGACGAAGGTAGTAGCCTTTCCGCCAAGCCCCTCCTCCGGTCAGACGGTCAGATCTGCACCCACTTTCCATCGTAATACTACAGTTCGAGCCGTGCTTCTATTTTTCGTGTTTACCCAACCAGATCCGTGCACCAACGACCAACCCCTAACGGATCAAATCTGCACATGAAGGCGCCGCCCTCCTCGCCCCCAGACTTTAGAGGACGGTCACGAGTAATGTTTGGTCATTGCTTTTGTTTATGTTATTTATGTTCGTCTGTATTTTGTCGTTCCCTCTACCGGAGACCCGAGTCTCTAGTAGGGGTGGCTGCTGCCACTAGTGGCGTGTCCAGTCGAGTCTTTCTTTTAATGGATCTCTTTGAAGAGTCGATAAAAAAGACCGACGTAGTAGTTGACGTGTGTCTAAGCGCTGCTTCGCCCTTTTCGAGAGCTATTCATCGCGCTGGCCGTCCCTTAGGTTCTCGAGAACGATTAGTGGATGCAATGCTTATGTTGACCAGTTTGTAAGATTTATTAATTATTAATACCTTCCACAAATCGGATCAAATTTTGCGAAATGGTTGAAAAATGGACCTGATTCGTGGGTCTAATTCAAATCACATCACAGTGGGAATAGACCCGATTCGTTTATTCCGAGTCTAATGTAGAAAAAATTAAAATATAACAAAATTTTAATTTAAAAACAACAAAAGACGATGGAAACATATTTTTATTTCCAAGAACTAACAAAACACACCACCGACCAAAGCCTACCGCATGACAAAAACTACAAAAACATCGCCTCGAAGCGCTTAATATCAATAAAACAAAAAACGAATGAATATTTTTATTATAAATAAAACAATATAATTTTTTTTAAATAATCTTAACCATATCGATTGTATTATTAATTAATTTAAACATATAAATTGTATTAGTAATTGAATAATCTAATTCCGAAATTAATAAATAAAAAATTATCTTATATTAATTAGAAAATATCAACTTATAAATAAAAAATTTAGTATAATCTTAATTAAATAATATTAAATTATGAAAACATTAAATAACATATTATAATTTAAGAATTTTTTTTAATATAATACCCTGTCAAACACTTACTTACAAAACAATACCTTGGTATAAGTTTTTTTTATAATATAATATCATGCCAAGCATTTATTTGCAAGAAAATACCTAGCATGATTTTTTTGTAATATAATATTCTATCAAACATTTAACCACAGTTTAGTACCTAATCGTTAAGTTTTTTATATATATTTTTCCATGCAAAGAGCGTAAAAAGTACAAAATACACCTCACCATGAAATGTCAAAATTGCACACCATTCATCTTCAAAATTTTAAAATCTACCATAAAAAATAAATTTCTGAAAATATAAAGATGAATGAAGGACAAATTTGACATTTCATAGTGATGGGTATTGTGAATTTTTTACACTCATTAAGTGAAAAAATAACATAAAATTGACGGTTAAGTATCAAACTGTGGTTAAATGTGATATGGTATTTTATTGCAAATAAATGTATGATAGGGTATTACATTGCAAAATAATTATGTCAGTGTCTTATCGTACAAATAAATCTTTAACAGGGTATTATATTGAAATTTTCCCTATAGTTTATTTAAAAAAATATGAAATTTCTATTATTAAGGAAATTATTAATTTCTATCATTAAATAAATTATTAATTAAATGGATTATTAGTCAAAGAAACTTATTTATTAAGGAAAGTTGTTTACGGATTCGGATGCCACGTAGCAATTCTCCTGTAACAATAGACCTGAATGTGTGGTCGACGAATCCATAAACAGACTTTTCGGTCTAAACCCACGAATCTGGCTTTTGGGGTTTTTTCCCATAAAGTTGCCAATTCGACTCCTGAATCGAAGTGCGTAAGACCCTATTGTCGATGGTCTAATTAATCTTTATGTCCAAAAAAGAGCTCAAGACCTCACACTTACATGGAAGCGTGCTTCTTACTGTTAGGATTAGGCCCAATTGATGTCAGTGTATGTTTCTAGGGATAATTGTCCAAAACTATCCTAAAGCTTCGTCCACAAACGAGTTGATGCACAAAGTTTCGTCCACACTGTGTGACTACCTTAAGTTTTGTCCACGACTTGTTTAGTTTTGACGTAATAGGGATTTTCAGAATCATGGTCTGGGCAGTGCTTCCAAGATTAAATAGAAGCGTGGACAAAACTTCAAGGTAGTCAAACAGCGTGGACAAAACTTTGTGCATCTAACTCGTTTGTGGACGAAAGTTTAGGATAGTTTTGAACAATTATCCCATATTTCTACTATTTGGGTGCTGTAAGGTGGAGGACAATCCATCAATGATTTGCCTAAGCAACAACTGAGTACGACTGCTCTGATTAAACTACTGTAATATATGCTGAGAGCAATACAAGTGAATCCCAAAAGCAAGCAGGCTCTCTAAAGAACACATCAAAACCATTTGTCAAAATGTGTTTAACATTTAACTTGAGGTAAGTGTTGACAATGTCTGCCAACTTTGTACTACCAATACCAGATCAACACTGCTGATTGATTCACTGTACTTCCATGTCAAAATGCTGCAGCCTATTGAAAGGCCTATCTCCACTCTTGCACATCACTGAAATCATAATCCGGATTATATTCATGGTTGCCATGATCATCATACATTACATCCTCACCTCCATCTGCAATATCATCAGAATCCAAAGACTCGGTACTGCTTTCATCTTCTTCAGATGATTTCTCTTCATCTTGGTCTTCTTCAGATATTTCATCCGGATAGTCATTTTGTGGGTTATTTTCAGCTGGCAAAAGAGGAAACAATTAATTTAGTGACTAACATTACATTCACAGGAAACAACTCAAAACGGAAAGCAAAACACTGGGTGTACCATTTGAGTCATCACTTTCATAGTCTGAGTCATCGGGCCCATCATAGAAATCCTCATCATCAACTTGTACCCTGAACACAAAACAAATCTAAAATCAGCAAGACAAAAATAAAGGGGGCTTTACTAAATTAATACATGCAACTCGTACAGAGGAAATGGATTGGTCGATTCTTCATCATTCATGTCCTGATCATTTTTCACAGTATAAACATCATATACATATTCGTCTTCGGATTCTGTATCACATGAAAAAGAACCATCAAACAATAGTTAGAGCGTGAATGAAAAGGTGATTTGGACTGGGGTTTTATAGAATTTCCTCAATTCCTCTCAACAAAAGAATAAATTAGTTCAGTAACATAGCTATCTATCTATCTATATATATATATATATATATATATATGATCTGCTATGATTACCTCAAAATGATAAACTTAACAACTAATAGGCCAACTAACAAAGAAGAATGAGTTAAAATTGTAAGTAACTCCGGAAAACCTCACAGATTAAACAAAAGTGAAATTATAATTGATGATATCTCATTGTTCTCTTATAAGTCTGACAAAACAATATAACAAATACTAAAAAAGTTCCAGGTGAGTCATTTTTATTTGTTCACATGCGTCAGCATTTGGAAATCATTGTCAACTGCTTAAAATACAAAGCCCAACCTTGTTTTGACATGAAAGAACTCATATCAGACTCAATTTCTTCAGCAGCACTTGGAATAAGATCTCTTAGAAGAGGCAAATAACTACACAAGAGTCTTTGATCCTCCAAAGACATATCTCTGCATGCAAGGCATGAAGCAAGTAAGACGCTGAAGTATTTTACCATTAAAATGTCTGATCAAGCCTCAAGGTACTTACTCCTGTTGCTGCATCTTATTTGAGTTTTCTTCAACCTCAACACGGACAATATCATAGAATCGGCACATTTCATGCAGAGATTTATCGAGCAATTCTTCTTCATTTCCTTTTCTGCTCCTCCATATTTGTTCAAAACGTGCATTTTTTGCCAAAACCTTACACAAATATTTGATGTGGAACCAATGAACAACACGGATGTAAGGTTTAAAGTCAGCATCAAATCATTTTACTAGCACGCACATTTTTTCTAAACCAGACAGAGTTATAGGCCAATTAGCTTGGAAATAATCGAACCACAAACTGTACCCAGGAAGCTTTACAAGGATGGCAATGCAATTATTAGTATTAGCGATCCATTAAAAACCATTTGTCTAGTTAAGTTACTAATGAATTTGAAGTACGAAGTGTAACATTCAAATCATACAAAGTAATGCACTAAATAACAGAAAAGTAAATAGATGTGAATAGTACCTCTTGTTTTTGCATGGCTTTAGATAACAGCTGATCTTGTTTCTGTTTTCATTACATTACAAGCAAAAGTATAAGATACAAAGAAATTCTGATGCAGGCACATGTGACTTGGGGAGGAAGGGACATGAGTGGGAGGGCAAGAGATAGCTTACATTCTCTTTTTTGAAAGTGCTTCTTCGTTCATCCATCTTTTTTTTACTTGTAAGCACATCAGCAGAATGAGGCTGTAAAATAAGCTAGTAGTCAAATATATTATGATTTCATCATGCAACACTAACCAGGCAACGTGTTATTATGAAAATGATTAAACTCCGTAGTCGGAGGAAGAGTATAGTACTTCTGTGCTGATAGTATGACTTGAGCATGATTTACAGTCTTAAGAAAATGATGAAACATTGGAGAAAGGTTATGAAAGGAACACAAGATCAGATTCTCCCTCCATACCAGAACAGATGACAATTGTAATACACTTGACTATCCCAAATTAACTACCACTTTCTTTTTTGAGGATGAACTATGCTTTGATTACCACAAATAAACACCAAGTATAAGTTCTCACCAAACCATGATTACATTTCCAATGTCCGGTCTTGGACAGCTATTACTAGCTCAAGTCCAGGCAGTTCTCGTATGTATAAATTAGTCAAATATTTTTGGACAACTAACCATGTGTAGCTTGTATACGTGCACTACAAAACAACAAAGGAAATCTTCAAAGATATTAATCATATATTAATTTTTCTTTACCTTCTTTTTCACTATCTTCTTTGCTTCTTGCTTGCAATCATGTAACTAATAAAATCTCTTCCTTTTCCCAAAGAACTCAAATCTACTTACATGTATAGATATTCCTACATTACCTACACAGCCATGCCTCCTCAAGTAACATCCACCCCAACTAACAACAACTTTAATTCATTATTTTAACCTTGAAAGATGAAAATGCCATCTGTACGGCCATACTCCATTTAAAATCCCCAAAACCATGTATTACTCAGTGTTCTCTCATCAAACACTTATGAATTATGCCGGACTTTAATATTCAGCACACTTGATTTGGTTACTCTAAACAAAAGCAAAAAAATATGATGGAAAATGAAAGAGGGAGTATGATATATTACTAACCACAAATGACTGCACAATATCAATGGTGGAGTCAGAACTACTAATGGTCTCCACATGCTGGACCAAAACCTTCTTAGTCTTCAATTCCTCTGATTGATCACAAAAATAAATAATAACGGCATTGGGAATGTATGTATGATCAGGAAATGGAAGGCCAGAAAAAAGAAAAGAATTGAACTTGTTTCACAGAGTGCTAACAGTGTAATATCAGAAAAACAAATTACTGTAATAATGTCTATCTTAAAACAAAAAAGACCCCAGCTCCATTTGGCCATATAGGGGCAGAACTGAAGTTTTATTCCATCCCTTTCCACTTTCTTTTTCAAAAAATCATTGATTCCATGATATGTTGTAATATGTTTTTGGTTCTATGAAAAATTGTAAATTTAGTTAGGTTCTATAGAAGGCCATATCTTTAAAGGAGTTATGATTATGTTCCTTGTAATGTGGTGATTTAAGCCACAGCTGGCAAAGGGAACTTTTGATTGCTGCTCTGCACAAGGGTAATTGATCCCAAATCAGACATATTAGAGTACGATATTAAGGGTTTATATACGTAGGATTTACAAGACTTTCCCTTTGAAAGTGCTACATATGAATAATGAAGTGGTTTCCAGATATCAATGGTATTTTGAGTTGAGTTCAATTCCCAAAATATACATTAAACAATCAAATTGATATTAAAGACATGCAGACCTTTAGCAGCAGCAGCAGATGAAGAAGAATCAGAAATACAAAGCTTGTCAAAATCCAACAATGGGCGCTTTACTGGCCTCTCGTTGATTTCCAACCCTAGAACACAAAAAAAAAATCATGATGACAATGAAATAAGAAGTGAGCTAGTGAAAAATGAGAGAGATAGAGAAGCTTAAACAGACAAAAAGCATCAAGGCGAGATTGAAAAGCTTTGCGTTTGACCCGAACGAACACTAGCTTTTCGTCAGTTGGTGCAGGTTTAGGCAAAACAGAGACTCCATCAACGTCGGCCATGGATGAAGATTACTCTGGCACTAGGGAGGATTGTGTTGAGGCTAACATCACAGTAAAAAAGAAAAATTAGCAACTATTCCTGCATAAATTCTGAACTTTAAACTCGGAAACAATCAAGACTCCATATCAACCAGGTTCCAAGAAAAACTTGAGCCATAAGAGCAAAGACCTAAATTTCAAATTCCTCCGATATAAACCCTAAAACATCAGCTAATTCAAATCCAAACAACATAAAAAAATATATAACACACATTGCTCGATTCCAAACCAAACAGAGGGACTACGGAACCAAAATTTCAAAATCAAAATTGAATTAGACAGAAATCCACTTAACGAACTGAACTTGAAGTACCAAATCAGCGTTGATTGTACAGTCAATGCCGCGGGCATTCACAGATCCAAACAGACCTCTGTAAATAAAATGGAAGATCAGTAAATGCAAAGAGAGAATCTAGAGAGGGACTGAAACATCCTGAAGGGTTCAATTTAAAGAAAATGTTACTGAGGGATTAAGAAGTTGACAGATAAGAGGAAGAAGAAATACGAAGAGATAATCAAAAGACACAAGATGCAAATGTTATATTTGGACTGAATGAGGAGTAGGAATGGGCATGGGCAGGTCACCCATCCATGGGCCTAATTAATTTGGGCCTTTCAAATCAGAGCATATGAATTATATGACATCTAAGCCCATCACGTTATAAAGCTGAGAATTAATGACATTCATACAAATATTTTCAATTTTTTTCATAAAGCAGAAACAAGAAACCCACAATAAATCAATAGTAACTCCTAATCATAAAAGTCTCAATCAACTCATACAAAACCTGAAATTCTCAAATCTATACCTTAACACACTATTCAGCAACAGTGATCCTAATCCCACGCAAGCATGTGAAAAACAAAGGACAATAAATGCAGAAAAATACATGCATATAACTATAAACACAGAAAGAAAATCAGTACTCGTTTTTTCATTGATGTTCCAAATCTTATATGAAGAGAGAGACAAGTGAGTGTTGGATGATAATGAAAAATATGATGGTGAATATCATATTAATCTTTTTATTAAAATTCCGATTTATTTAAAAACTTTAAGACTACCAATGTGAGTTAATTAGAATTAACTGACAATCAATTCTAGGAGGAATTAATGGGACTTGTCACCCTATGAATTCCTCACTTTGCCCTTTCCAAAAAGCTATAAAATATTCACATCATTAGTCTTATTTTACACACATCAAAAAACCATTTCTAAAATGGTCTCCCTTTTATCTTTCTCTACTCTTTTGTTCTTGGTGATCTTCTAGACGGTTTTGAGTTCGCTGACGTTAATCGTTGTATCCTGAGAGACTGTTGCCCATACGGAGCAATAAGTATCTTAAGGAAAGTGGAGTACCACGCCTCGATTAAACTCCAATTTCCTTAATCCTAATCAGTAAGCTAGCTAATTGGTAAAGGTTATTCTAAATTCGTTTTGCAATTTCTATTATTATTATTATTATTATTATTATGAATTTATTTATTGTTGATATACTAACCCCTAAATCCTACAATCTTAAGACACTTATACAAAAGGTGTATTGACGATGAACAGGTTCTAAAAGCTCTAAATTTCTAATTTGACGGTTCTTCGGTCTCTGGAGATGAAGTACCTGAACATAAACTATAAACAGCAATTTAGAATTCATTTGATTATTTGTTTCTAACAATCTGCTTTGACAGATTTGTTATGCTTGAAAAAAAAGGTTTTTTTTTCTAAATTGTTTTGGAAACATTTTTTTTTCGAATCTGTTTGGATTGAAATAGTTTTTTTTTCCCACTTGGTTTTTTCACTAATCTGATCGGACAGCCAAAATGAATTATTTTTTTACTGGCGGATTCAGTTGTGAATTTGAAGAACGGAAAAAAAAATCAAAATCAAAAGTTTTTGAACCGAAAGTTAAACGTTTACACAGTTTCAAAATTGTTTTTGAAGAGCTTCAGAACAATTTTTTTTTTCTTCTTCGAAACCGTGTACAAAAAAAATTGGAAAACAAATGTTTGAATCAAAGTCTTAATTCTTATTTTCGGAATTATCTTTGAAGAGGGTTTGGAATTCAGATTCTGAAATCAAAGTTTTGAAACAAAGTACAAGAATCTTACCTGGTTTCGAAACTCAAACTCGGATCGTATCTTTTGGAGCACGAGATTCCTTTTGCTGTTGTTTTCGCTGCTGTTGTTCTCCCTTTGTTGCTATTGAAGTCAATTTTGTGATGAAATCAATCTTGATTTCAATCACAAGATTGTATCCCAAATTCGAGATCTCTTTCCTTTTATCAGATATTGTAATTACCAAAATATCTTTATTTCCTTTTTTGACATGTATTTTCTTGTATAAATATGTACAATTACCTAGCAATAAACAACAAGTAGGGATTCATTTTTCCCACTTTTACATGGTATCAGAGCTGGTTCGGCCTAAGGCCTGTTTGTCACCTCCACCCTGTGGTCTCCGACCCATATGCAGATGTCCAGTCCTGCTATGGCCCACGTGTAGATGTCCAGTACTACACGTGAGGGGGATTGTTGAAGTATAAGTCCCACATAGAAAGTGTATGGACAAATTGAACACTTGATAAGCATATTAGTGCCTCCACCCATCAGTTCGAGCTTTTGGGTTGGATTGGGCTTTAACATGGTATCAGAGCCATAATGGCTGATCCAAAATCATCTGGTGCTGAAGCTGGGTCTACTATTCGTCCTCTAAGTGACCCAACCTCACCGTACTATTTGTCCCCGGGTGATAATCCCGGCATGATTTTTGTCACTCAACCACTAAGTGATTCGGGTGACAATTATCACACATGGAGGCATAAAATTTACGATGCCTTGTTATTCAAAAACAAGCTGGGTTTTATTGATGGTACTCTTACCCAACCTTCTGATAACTCTGAACTTTTGCAGCCTTGGCGTCAGAATAACGCCCTCGTCAAATCTTGGCTAGTTAACGCCATTTCCCAAGAATTACAATCTGGCGCTGTCCACACTTCGACTGCTCGTCAAATCTGGTTAGACTTTGAACAACGATTCACTCAGGGTGCCACATCACGTGTGTATACCCTTCGTCGTGCTGTTTCTTTGCTGCAACAGGGCCAACAATCCATCTCATCGTTCTTCAGCAAGTTGAAGGGCCTTTGGGACGAACTGCAGGGACTTCGTCCTTTACCCAAGTGCACATGTGGAAAATGTACATGTGGTGTTAATGATAAAATTCAAGCTCTAAGAGATGAAGAGCAGGTATGTTTGTTTTTAATGGGATTAGATGACGAGTTTACCACTGTTCGTTCTCAGATTCTTAGCGTTCAACCTCTCCCAGGACTCGATAAGGTCTACTCAGTGGCTGCCCAAGAAGAGTCACAACGTATCGCTTTTGCCACCAGAGCTCATGCCCCCGAACCTGCTGCCCTCGCTGCACAGCACGTCGCTGGACCACCTCGGACCGCCGGCGACAAATGTCACCTTCGTTGCTCACACTTCGGGAAGCCTGGGCATACTGTTTCGGATTGTTTCAAGCTGGTAGGATATCCTTCAGACTGGGGGAAGATGAGCTCTCCTTCTTCACGTGGTGGTGGCTCCCGGAACGGACGAACAGGCACAAATTTTTCTGGGCAGCGACACATTGCAGCTGCTACAGTATCGCCTAAAACCTGGAAGGAAGAAGAAAGCCCTTGTGGACTTCCCTTCATGGGCCACGGTGGAGGGCCAGGCCCAACTAATCCTCACGCACAGAATCAGCACGCGGGTCAGAGGCGTCCGGTTCCGGATCCTTACGCGGGTCAGAGGCTGGATGCGGGCCGCTCCGGTGGATCAGGACAGCACGCGGGTCAGACTGACCCGGTATCTCAGCCCGCGGGCCCAAGCCTGACAGACTTCCTGGGCCGGCTCACTGAGGCCCAAAGGGCCCAATTTTTGGATTTTTTCAGCTCACCTTCTACCAACTCTTTCGCGGGTAACGCCAATCAAGGTTCTGGTAATATTACTTCCACATGGATTATTGATTCTGGAGCTACTAATCATATATCTTGTGATGCTTCTCTCTTATCAAATGTTTGGGATAAAAATCATTTTTTGCCCGTTGAAATGCCTAACGGGGAGAGTGCCCCTGTCACCAATGTCGGACAAGTAGTCCTTGATTCTCTGTTGACTCTTGACCGTGTATTGGCTGTTCCGCGTTTTCGCTTCAATCTCCTCTCTGTCAGTCAGATTACTAGTGATCTTCAGTGTGTATTAAAGTTTTACCCGGACTTTTGTGTGATACAGGACTTACTCTCGAGGAAGCTGATTGGAGCGGGTAGGGTGCGGAATGGGCTTTATCATTGGGAACCGACGGTGGCAGGAAAGGCGTTATTGACACATGGGAATAATACCACTCAGTTATGGCATCGACGTTTGGGACACATGCCGGTTTCTCGACTACCTTTACTTTCAAATTTATCTCTTGATTTTGAAAAAAACGGATTGGGTGTATGTGACGCTTATTGTAGGGCTAAACAAACACGATTACCTTTTCCAGTGCACACAAATAAAAGCAGTCGTATCTTTGATTTAATACATTGTCATATTTGGGGATCTTATGATACGCCCTCATTCTCGGGGTGCCATTATTTTCTATCTGTTGTTGATGATTATAGTAGAGCGACATGGGTGTTCCTGATGAAGCAGAAGTCTGAGGTGAAGACACACCTATTTCATTTCTTTAATTGGGTGACAGGCCAGTTTGACGTTCGGGTCAAGTGTTTGCGTACAGATGGAGGCAAAGAATTCCAACACCACGAACTAGTGGCTCACTATCATAATACAGGAATGGAGTTTCAGACCAGTTGTGTTGGAACCCCCCAACAAAATGGCGTAGTAGAACGGAAGCACAGACATATTCTTGAGGTTGCTCGAGCCTTGCGTTTCCAAGCCAAACTCCCATTGCGGTTTTGGGGAGAATGCACGCTCACGGCGGCATACTTGATCAATCGGATGCCACTCGCAGTCATTAAAAACAAGACCCCGTTCGAAATGCTTTATGGAAAAAAACCTGGTTACAACCACCTCCGAAGCTTTGGTTGTCTCTGTTACGTTCATCAACAGACACGTGACAAATTTGGCCCAAGATCTCGCCCCGGCTTATTCATGGGTTACCCAAGGGGACAGAAAGGATATCGCATATACGACCTTGAATCACAAGCGATGATCGTATCACGAGACGTGCAATTTTGGGAAAACATCTTCCCCGGAGACCAGTGTGCAGAAATCGAACCACACTCTAATGCTCCATCGGACACCCCGTTCTTGTCAGATATTTACGTCCCACCACATGCGTCGCCTCCTCTGCACCCATCACAAGTTGAGAGTGCACCTCATGAGATAGTGGAAGATGAGATAGTGGAAGCATCGCCCCTTCCCGCCAAGCGTGCCCGTCGGCCTTCTACACGCTTGAGCGGTTATGAATACACCCTGCCACCTTCCGTACTACCGTCTGGTTCCGCCCCGCACCATTCCGTTCCTTCAGCTAACTCGACGGTACATCCCTTATCTCATACTATTTCTTATGATAAATTATCACCAGCTCACTCTGCTTTCCTAGCGGCCATCTCCTCAGTAGATGAGCCACGCACTTTTCAGCAGGCAGTTAAACATGAGCACTGGCGTGATGCCATGGCACAGGAAATCGCTGCCCTGGAAGGCAATCATACTTGGACCCTGACAGAACTTCCACCAGGAAAACGGGCTATTGACTCTAAGTGGGTATACAAGGTAAAGTATCGCCCGGATGGAAGTATTGAGCGTTATAAGGCTCGACTCGTTGCAAAAGGATACACTCAAGTAGAAGGGGTTGACTACACTGATACCTTTGCACCCGTGGTAAAAATGGTCACTGTTCGATGTCTCCTCGCAATTGCAGCAAATCGTGGTTGACCGCTATACCAACTTGATGTTATCAACGCATTCCTACATGGAGATTTACAAGAGGAGGTTTATATGAGGGTTCCTCAAGGATTTTCTAGACAGGGGGAGAAACGGGTTTGCCACCTACGTAAATCTCTTTATGGACTCAAGCAGGCATCCCGTAACTGGTACCAAAAATTCACTGATTCCATCGTTAGCCTTGGCTACAAGCCCTCAGCTGCAGATCACTCTCTCTTTACCTTTACTGCTCCTAATTCATTTGTTGCAGTTCTTATATATGTGGACGATGTGGTTATTACAGGAACAGATTCAACCCGTATTCAACAACTCAAGGAACATTTGGATCAACAGTTCAAGATCAAGGACCTAGGAACCTTGAAATACTTCCTTGGCCTTGAGGTGGCTCGCTCTCCTTCAGGGATCATCCTCTCCCAGAGAAAATATACCCTCGATATCTTGGCTGATAGTGGCTTTACTGGATGTAAGCCAGCATCCTTCCCACTCGCTCAGCAACACCGACTTTCAGCGGATGTTGGACCTCTTTGTGAAGATAGTGGTCAATATCGTCGTCTGGTAGGACGTTTATTGTATCTGACCATCACTTGGCCAGACATCAGTTATGCCGTGCATATTTTGAGTCAATTCTTACATGCCCCCCGCGAGGCACACTTGGATGCTGCCTTCCATGTTCTACGTTACCTTAAGAGCAGCCCAGGGCAAGGATTGCTTTTTCGGGCTGATAGCACTCTCTCATTACGAGCGTATTGTGATGCAGACTGGGCGGGGTGCCCTGATACTAGAAAATCTACCACAGGTTATATAATGTTTCTTGGGTCGTCTCCTGTCGCTTGGCGTTCTAAGAAACAGACTGTGGTATCATGTTCCACTGTAGAAGCAGAATATAGGGCTATGGCCGCAGCCAGTCGGGAGATAGTATGGTTACGACAACTCCTCACAGATCTCCAAGCTCATCAGAGTACGACCATTCCTCTCCTCTGTGACAACCATGCAGCTATACATATTGCCTCTAATCCAGTTTTCCATGAACGAACTAAGCACATAGAGATTGATTGTCACTTTGTTCGTCAACAACTACAGAATGGAGTGCTTCGCCCCCAACCAGTTCCTAGTCGACATCAGCTTGCAGACATCCTCCCCAAGGGGTTGGATTCATTTTTCCCACTTTTACAGTTGCAGGTGAATCGAAAAAAAAAAACTCATTGCAGGAGGTTGAAGAAACGAAAAAAAAACGGAAACGGAAGGTTTGAATCCTACCATTTTGGAGCCGGAAAAACGGAACGGATTTTTTCTTTTCGTTTCTTTTCAGGTCAAGGCTCTCAAGGTGTATTTGCTGTTGAGTGTCGCGTCTGAAGGTGTCGATGAGTTGCGGCGTGAAAAGCAACCCTAAAAGGGTTAATTTTTGTTTTTTTTCGCGTGGGCCGGAGCAGCCGTTTGAGCCCAAGAACGAATTAAGCACAATACTGAAAAAATTAGTTGAAAAAAAAAGGGACCAGCCCAAGACGCAGAGAAAGGCGCGCGGGTCAGGTGTCTGCGGGTCTGGGTCGTGTGCGGGTCGAAGGCATGGGCACGAGTTGCCGACCAGGCAGGCCGCGGGTCTGGGCTTGGATCGGGCTCTCTCACTGGTCAGATCTGGGTCACGGGCCACCCGATCCGATTGGACAGATTTAAAAAAAAATTGAATTTTCTTTTAAAGAAAATCAATGTTGCTTTAAGAATTTTTTATTTCAAACGGAAATTAAAAATTCTTGTACGAATTTGAATTCATACGGAATTCATGATCGAGGGAAGTAAACTTGGAATTTTTATTCCTAAACATTTTCCCAAAAAGAAACAAATTGGAACTAGTTCCTAAACGGTTTCTTGTTGATCGATCTTGTTTTTTGGAAACACGTTGAGATGATAAAAAAATACGGAATTCGTGGCCGAGGAAAATAAACTTGGAATTTTAATTCCTAAACGTTTTCCCACGAGAACCAAACTTGAGATTCAATGTTGAATTCATACGGAATTCAAAGTCGAGGGAAATAAAATTGGAATTTTAATTTCTAAACGTTTTCCCAAAAAAAACAAACTTAGAATCTATTTCCTAAACCTGTTTCTTAAAATTTCAAGAAGAAAACAAATTGGAAATAATTTTCCTAAACGGTTTTCTATTTTGAAAAAAAAAACGTATTTCCCACAACGGATCGTGGAAAATAAATGGAAAAGAAAAATTAACGTTTGTTTCAAGATTAATTTCCAAGGAAGTTATATATTCTTGAACAAATTCCGAATTCATACTGAATTCAAAAATGAAAGAAACGAACTTGGAATAAAATTCCTAAATGGTTTTCTTTAAACTCAAGAGAGAAACAAAGTGGAATATTTCCTAAACGGTTTCTTATTTTCCAAAAGGAAATTTAAATATCTCCTTAGGAAAACGGCATTTGTAAAATTGATCGATCTTGTTTCCTTAAAACACGTAAAGACGATCAACAAATGGATTTGTGAAATTCGTATCGTAAATATTATTCGGTTCTAAATGTAGAACACGTACGAATAGATAAAAATGAGAAGTGTTTCAACGAATTGAAAACTATACGATTAAAAATGACAAATTGAATACTATAAAAGATCGATGTGGATCCAAAAAAAAACAATTTGATCATCGAATGTATCGACTTCTCATTGATATGATTAATTTGATCTTTGTTCAATTAATCAATTTCTGCTTCGTTGCGAAACACGGTAGAATGATTAAAATTGGACTCTCAAAATTTAATTGAGAATCAAAGTTGATTTTATGACCAAATTGATTAATTTCAATTATGGATGGTTGTGGAAAAGGGGAAACCTTTCACATAATTACTCGTCAATGTGGGGGTCGATCCCATTACTAAAGAGAAATCCTTGACGGAAAGCTCTCGGGTAACCAAGATTCGTGTCCAAGTTATGCGTGCATAATAAAGCATCAACTAATAAAGCACGGAACTTGAGTCAACACGTGTCATTGACATACCAACTGATCTCAAACGAGAGTTATTGCCTTTTGATCTTTCAAAAGTTAAATCGAGATTTAGTTGGACAAACATCCAAGGGAATGTGACTAATACCGTACCATTTAAGGCGTCATGTGAAAAGAAACCCAACCTAGTTGACTAGAGATCCCAAGATCTAGGTTCAATGGGCCAACCTAACTACATAAACCTTATTAGGTCACTTTGGGGGTCAAAACCCGTGTCCATTCCTATGATGTAGAAATAGTGACGTAAAACGTGTTGAGGATTCTGTGATACAAGTTATCGACATATAAAGACTAGTTTGATCAGTGACCAATTAATTGGTTCTGTTTTCATTACGAAACACGTTAGAACGATTAAATTTGGATTCTTAAATCAAGAAAATTTTGTACTTTGACCAAGTTGAACGATTTCAATTTTGGATAAATACTTGTCAATGTGGGGGTCGGTCCCAATACACGGAATATTTCCGATCGACTAAGATCTGTGTCTACGATTTATGAGTATAATTCAGTAGCTACTAATAAGACACAGAACTTGAGTTGACACAACAACTGATCTTAAACGAAAGTTATTGCCTTTTGATATTTCAAAGGATAACACCGCGGATCCGCTAATCTAAACGTTAAATTGAGATCTAGTTGAGAAAAAGACATTCAAGGGAATGTGACTGAAACCCATTTAAAGGCTTTATGCGAAGGAAAAACCCAACCTAGTTGACTGGAGATCCCAAGATCTAGGTTCAATGGGACAACCTAATTGCATAAACCGTGTACGGTCACTGTGGAGGCCCAACCCCTAGTCCATTCCTATGATGCAAACAAGTGACATGTTTAGGATAAGCATTGCTTTTAATGATTCCTTGCGTCAAGGGTATTGAGCAAAGTGAATCACCTATGTGAGAGGAAGTGGGGTCGCTTCAAGGGTGGCTAATGGGGCTAGTCATCTTAAACTCTTGCAGAACCAGGCAGTGCTCATGACCATAACGAGCACACCCATGAGAACCAAAACCGTTTGTGTTGGTATCTGTGTGGGGTATATTATCATTTGCATAAACGACATAATAGTTCAAGGACATCGCGTCTACTAGTCAGTCAGTGGATTAAATATACTTTCACAATGGAAGGTTCAAGGATGAACATTTACCTATCCTATGCAGGTATCGACTTTGAGAAGTCACCACCTCCTCGTTATCCTCTCTTTCACCATCACATTTTTGTGGGGGATTGTTGGATGATAATGAAAAATATGATGGTCAATATCATATTAATCTTTTTATTAAAATTCTAATTTATTTAAAAACTTTAAGACTACTAATGTGAGTTAATTAGAATTGACTGACAATCAATTCTAGGAGGAATTCATGGGACTTATCACCCTATGAATTCCCCACTTTGCCCTTTCCAAAAGGCTATAAATATTCAAATCATTAGTCTTATTTTACACACATCAAAAAACCATTTCTAAAATGGTCTCCCTTTTATCTTTCTCTACTATTTTGTTCTTGGTGATCTTCTAGACGGTTTTGAGTTCGCGACATTAATCGTTGTATCCTGGGAGACCGTTGCCCATACGGGGCAATAAGTGTCTTAAGGAAAGTGGAGTACCACGCCTCGATTAAACTCCAATTTCCTTAATCCTAATCAGTAGTTAGCTGATTGGTAAAAGTTATTCTAAATTCGTTTTGCAATTTCTATTATTATTATTGTTGTTGTTATTATGAATTTGTTTATTGCTGATATACTAACCCCTAAATCCTACAGTGAGAGAATCACAAACTAGTGAGAATGAAGAACTAGGAGTAAGGTTTGACAGAGAGAAAAAGAGAGAGCCTATGCCTAGAACCAAGGGAGAGTTTAGTGTGGAGACTGGAGAGGGAATATGACAGGAGAATGCAATTTTTTGGTTATTATAATTCTTCTATCTTTCAGATTTTCGTCCTTAGTTGATAAGTTTTTAATTAACTATGGACGAAAAACTGCCATCGCCACTTTTTTTTCTCCTCCCACTTATTTTTAGGATATTGTATTTTATGATTATTAAAAATTCTAAAATATCATACCCATCGCCAAACAATTTTTTGCAACAATATCGTCTTTCAAAATCTATACGATAAGATTTAACCAACTATCACTTACAGCTAAACAATGAAGATAATAAAAGGAAAACATCATTACAAAATTGAAGGCAAAAGTGAATGGAATTTATAAATAGCATGGACTTAGCTGTTAACTAGATAAAAATGAGGAAATAGGTCAAGGCCCTCGAAATTGCACATTATATAGCTAATAATGTGATCATACTCCATGTTACACTACTGCAGAAATGGACTTGGCACACAGATAGAAAATATCCGTAGCTAAAGTTTTAGAACCTTAACCACGGATAGGCACATCCATCAGCCAGGTTATGACTTGCCTGACGGATATGACATCCGTAGCTGAGGTGGTCGAACCTGGCTGACGGATAAAATAATCTGTGGAAATGGTCACCCGTATCCGTCAGGCAGGTGAACACTTCATTGACAGATACGGTATCCGTAGGAAAGGTGATCTAACCTGGCTGACGGATATATTGTCCGTGGAAAAGGTAGCCGGTATCCGTCAGGCAGGTTAGTAAACCTTTCCTACGGATACCGTATCCGTCAGTGAAGTCTAGAAAGTGCGAATCCTTACCCATGGATATGTTATATGTCAGTGAAGCTTCTTGTATCCGTTGGTAAAGTGAGGCAGTGTACAAACTATTTCCGAAATCATTTATAGTCATCCAGATGAAAATATCGACATAATACATGAACTTGTATTATACAAGCGGTATATAAGCACAACAACATTTAACAGATAATGTATTTTGTAAAAGTACATTTTTTAATAACCGATTAATCAGCCGAATACTTAAACAACAAAATTCATAAACGAGTATCATTTATTTTCAAAAAAATACATAAACGCATAATGATAGAGTTACGAAGCAAGCAGACTTCTGATAACACGCTCTTGCATTGCCTTCAAATCTTCCACCCATTCAACAAATCGTCTAAACCAAACAGGCTCCTCTATAGCTTCAAGGTCATTCTCCTGAACCTCGTCCAAGAACGGAGGCCTCGACAGCGGGCCTACACCATCAGGGGGTGGAGGAAGGTCATCACCTTTCTGACGGATCATGCGACGAATATAGGCGAAGCGTTCATGTCCTTCCATCACTAGTCGGTGACAATGTTGCAGCCACGCTGGGCCAGCTGCAGCATTAGCTCTTTGTGGATCAGGTAGTACAATTGTTCCTGCATTTTCACGACGACGCCACCTACGCTCGAGTCGCGAATTAAAGTTTGGTTCCATCCTGACTCAAACAACAAATTACAATTATAACTAATCCCAAATAATTATTTCAAAGCATACGGAAGTAATATTCATAAAAACTAACACTTAATTAATAAAGTAAAGAAAAAGTAAAGCATTCGTTAAAACATTAAAACACAGTCATATATATAAAATGATAGTTAAACACAAGTTATCCTTACTTAACACAACAGATAATAGTACTAATACAATAATATTCTAGCAAGGGCGTCTAGTCTTCGAACTCGCGCTTCATATTGTCTTTCAGCCACTGCACGTACACCCTTGCGTCATGCTTCGGGCCGCGCATGGAGGTGGCTCCATCAGCTGCACTCATCTCAGCAACACGTGCATAAACACACCTAGATCTTTCCTCCAACCTAGCTATTGCAGCAGCTCTTTCAGCGGCTCTTTCAGCAGCAAGCCGTTCTCTGTCAGCGGCTCTTTCAATAGCAAGCCGTTCTCTTTCAGCAACTCTTTCAGCCGCAATCCTTCGTCCCTCTTGGTTAATGAGGCCCCGTAACCTCATCCGAGCTGCTGCTACCGCTCTCGTGCGTGGCAACGACTCTGTTGGAATGCTGTTGAACAATCGCATCATCTCAGCATGGAGATCAACCTCTCGTGGTCCATCATATTCGTCCTCTGGGAGTATCTCGTTTTCCCCTACGCTACTTCGGTCATCCATGACTAAATGAAACCAAACCTTAGTACAATATTAAAACGAATATACCATAAACAAATTTAAATCAACCCCGACCACTCAAAACATAATAACCATACAAATATTACCATTCATAAAAGGTATCAGCATGACACATTAATTACCGAGTCATAACAGTCATACTTACATATAACCTAATTTAAACATCGTTCATATACTAAGTAGCAGTAAACTACAGACGCTTGGAAGTCGATCCCACAGACGAAGTCCGTCTGGCACTTTCAGCAGACCGTCTCTCAGCGGCGAGCCTATTTCGTTCTGCCTTTTTCTTTCTAAGTCTAGTTCCTTATGCTGCAATCAGACGCCTTATATACATGTGAGTCTCTGCCTCGCGAACCGAAGAAAGTCCCCTAGGCAATTTGCTCATGACTAAATTCATTGATTTCTCCCAGTCTACATCCCTCACTACTGGCACTTCTTCTTCAATGGGATCTACCTCAGTTAGGCTATTCTCCCCAACACTACTGCTATTGGTTTCATCCATCGAAATGAAAACCTAATATACATGCAGTCATGAACTTGTATTGCATAATGTTATTTACTGTACTAATTGTACTTATGCAGAATAAAAAACTAATAATTGCAGAATTCCTAATGGATGCTAAGTTTACGATTCATGTGCAAACTAAAGGGATTATTGCATAAATTTTCAAAGTTCAAACCCTAAAGATTCAAATTTATATTCCAACATAAACATAGCGTATTATAAATTTCAGGTTCTATTTCTAAATGATTAATTTATGAAAATATTTCTAAATTTATGAAACTATTATACATCCCTGAAACTATTCCATTTCTCAATTTCTAAAACTATTCTACATTTCTGAAACTATTATATTTCTACCAAGGTTCTAAAAACGCTAGGCGTTAGTCAGGCAGTAGTTAAGGCCTTTTGAGGATTAATCGGGGACTAAATGGGGATTATTCGGGATTTAATCAAATTAGTCGGGAATTAATCGGGATTTTTAGAACATTGATTTCTACATTTCTAAAACTATTGCAAATTTTATGAAACTATTCCAACAACATACATTTCAACAACAATACACAAACTCATATATACATTTGATGTAACATTATACATTTCAACAACAATACACAAACTCATATATACATTTGAACAACAATACACAAACTCATATATACATTTGAACAACAATACACAAACTCATTTCAAGAACAATACACCAAAAATGATTAACAAACCCACAACTTACTTGATGTGACGAACTGAAAGGGAGGACGCCGGAGGACGAGGGAGGACGCCGGAGGCCGAGGGAGGACGCCGGAGGCGAGGGACGAGGCCGGAGGACGCGGAGGAAGCCGGAGCACAGTGAGAGGGTTCAGGGAAGCGTCTGAACGAAAGGAGGCGCTGGAATGAGGGGAAATTAGGGTTCGTGGGTTATATAGAGCTTTCAGCTTACCGACGGATACATATCCGTCGGGAGGCCTTAGTATTTGGAACGACACCGTTTTGCCCACGACACTTAGCGAAACGGTGCGAGTTGGGATATTAGGGTATGGGCCTACCGACGGATACACATCCGTTTGTGAAAACCCGTTGACTGGTTTGACCAACTACCAGTCATCCTTCCCGACCCTCGTTCTATTCGTAATGGAACGTTACGTTCACGGGTCATGTATGCCACACAATATTTGTAACTATGCAGAATACTGTGAAAATCTCCTAGTTAGACTAAACACGTTCGTGTTTCATAGTACAGTATATGTGCATTGAGCATTGTAAAAATGATAATTTTTACAGTACGTCCGTCTTTCGTTGAAATATTATGTAATCAACACCGTTCATGTTGTATTTACTGTGATAAAGAGTATCCTTATGCCCAAAATCCTGTGATCGAACGGTTCAAACCTCCCGAACATTATGGTCAATGTTGTCGATGACGTATGGTCAAACAGCTTTACCTACGGATACATTAACCTACAACTACGGATGCATATCCCTAATGTAAGTAGTTCTTTACCTACGGATCTAACCCTATCCGTCGGTTTGGTCATCAGATACTTTTCTAATACCTGCGTATTAAAAATCTATTTATTACACAATTGTTTACCTACGGATGTCTGTATCCGTCGGTGTAGAGTTACACCTGTATTACTCCCATCCACAGAAACTGCTTTCCTCTTTATCCCTTTTTCCATCTCTACACCTCCTTCTTCCTCCCCCAACTCATTCTTACTCCCCCAACTCATTTTTCTCTCCCAACTCATTCTCAACCCCATCTTCCACTACATTTGTTCCACAACACTCTTCCTCACATGTTCGTATAGGTGTTGCTTGCTTCAAACACGAGAATGGTACGTAACCAATTTTTCAATTTTTCCAATCATCAATATTTATATTGTTTTTGTGTTTGTATTGTGTCCAATATTATTACGTATTATTGAATGTTGTTCAGGAATATATTGATAAGAGTTGGATGAGTTTGAGTAAGTACGACTCAAGTTATATAGAAGGGGTAGGGTTGTTTATCGAATATATGCAGAGAAATGTACTGAATATGGAACGACATAGGTGTCTGTGTGGTTGCTGTCTGAATGCATACTATCAATGTGTGCCTGATATATATATGCATTTGTTAAGGAACGGGGTGATGAGGGGTTACGATGTGTGGATTTTTCACGGAGAAAAAGTGCACATGCCTTCGATGACGGACATAAGGAATATGTGTAGAAGTAGTAATTGGAAAACTGGAGGGACATCAAGTAACAATAATGTTGTTGTAAATGAAGAGCACGTCCAAAATGATCCAGTAAGGGAGTATATGGAAGATGTGTTCCCATTTCGTTGCGGCGGACAGATGGATGAACTCGTGGAGGGTGACGATGAAATTGATGATGTTGAAAGAACGGTTGCACAGGAAGCGGCAGACAACTACAGAAAAATGTTGGTAGAACATAAAAAACAGTTGTATAAAGACGCGCCAACAGATAGGTTGACGGTGATCATGGAGTTGATGGCGCATAAGGAGAAATATCAGTTGTCCAATGAAGCTTTCACAGCGTCTTGTGTGTTGCATAAAGCAATGCTCCCAAAAGACAACCACTACCCGGAGTCATTCAAAGAGGCGAAAAAGGTGTTGAAGAGTGTGAGGATGGGTTATAAAACTTACCTTGCTTGTGAAAATGGTTGTACCTTATTTGACGGACCTCATGCGGATGATGATATTTGTTACATATGTGATTCACCTCGTTACGAGAAAACTGTTGGCATGCGAAAACCTAAGGCTAAGAAAACGGTGAGATACTTCCCCATTATTCCACAGTTGCAGAAATTGTTCAGTTCGACAGATATTGCAAAGAAAATGCAGTGGCATCGTAGTAAGGAGAGAGTAGTCGACCCGGATAAGTTGAAGCATCCAGCTGATGGGGAAGCCTGGTTGGATTTCGACAAGACCTGGCCGCGATTTGCAGATGAAGCTGCCAATGTGCGTCTTGCATTGGCAACAGACGGATTTAGTCCATTTGGTTCAAATGTTGTCCCTTACAGTGTTTTGCCCGTTGTAGTGATGCCTTATAATCTACCGTCGGAGTCATGCATGAAGAAATAATTTAACATCTTAACGCTATTGATATCTGGGCCTAAATCGCCAGGTAAGTGCCTGAATCAGTTAATGAGGCCTTTGATTGATGATTTACAAAAGTTGTGGGCTGACGGTGTTGTGACCTATGATGCCTTCAAGAATCGAACTTTCAAGATGCGAGCGGCAATATTATTGACTATCAGTGACTTCCCCGGGTTAGAAATGTTGGGAGGCATACAGACAAAGGGGTACAAAGCATGTCCAATTTGCTTGGATGACCTTGAATCACGTCACAGTCGCAACAGGACTTACTACGTTGGAGCCAGCAAGGACTTGCCAGCTAATCACGCTCTTCGTAAGAATAAAAAAATCGACGGGAAACAAGAGAAAAGGAAATCCCGTCCCCAAAAGAATGGCTATGAAATATATGAAAAAATATCGGGAATTCAGTTTCCCATCATGTCATTACATCCAAAGTTTGTAAAGAAGACCAAGGGTGTCGAAGATAGGTTGTGTTGGACACATGAGTCGATATTCTGGGAACTCTCATACTGGACATCTTTGACGACAAGGCACGCATTAGACGTGATGCATATTGAGAAAAATATTTGCGACAATCTTGTTGGAACCCTGTTCCACTTACCAGGAAAAACAAAAGATGATTTGAAAGCCAGACAAATGTGGCAGGATATAGGTGTGCACAATGATCTGTGGCCCCAAACAAGAGGTGGGAAGACTTGGTTACCCTATGCCAACTACACGATCAAGCCTGAGAAGTGTGGGGAAGTGCTTGAAAAGGTTGCGAATATACAGTATCCGTCAGGTTATGCAGGATGCTTGAAAAACAAAATCAGCTTGAAGGATAAGAAGTTTTTCGGCTTAAAGACTCACGACAATCATGTGTTGCTGCAACGTATACTTCCTATCGTTATACGCCCGTATGTGTCACCTCACGTGGCAACCGTTATCTATGAGTTGGTAAATTTCTTTCAATCTCTCTGTGCAAGGGAGATTTCAAAAAAGAAACTGCAGCAGATGCAAGAAGATATTTACTTGATTCTCAATAAGTTGGAGATAATATTTCCTCCGGCATTCCAAACTATCATGGTACATTTATGTAAACACCTTCCGTCTCAAGTTTTACAAACTGGTCCCGTCCACTATACTTGGATGTTCTCTATGGAACGTGAATTGGGGTATTACAAAAAATGGGTGCGCAACCACCGGTTTCCAGAGGGTTGCATCGCAGAATCATACATTTATCACCAATGTGCGACTTTCATCAATTTATACCTCGATAAACGAAGCATCGAACTGGAGAAGCCAGATAGATGGGGTATTTCAATAGTGACTAACCATGTAATCCCATCAATTCAGCTGTGGGAGCCAACATTAACCACGAGGGAAAAAAGTTGCGCATTGGACAGTGATGCAGAATTGTGAAGCTTACCGAACCACGATGATAGATTTTATAGCGGATTACGAAAGTGAATACCCGCAATCAACCAGTGTACATCATCGAATCGATACATTCTGCACAATGTTCAAGGACACTGTAAGTGCAAAACTACCTAAATGGTGTATATATTTAGGTTTAACCATTATCTTGCACATGGGTTTCTAGTAATTTCTGTTTCTTTGAATTACCAGATGGATCCTTATTCCGACCAAGATCAACAATATGCGGCGGCGAAGGCTTTGAGTCGTTATGTGCAGAGAGTCAATTTTTATGCACAATGCCACGTACACGGTGTGAAATTCCCATCCGAAGATCGGGATAAGGGAAGAACATCACAGAATTGTGGAGTAATGCTCGAAGCAGATGGCGATGTTGTGTATTACGGTGTGTTGTTATATGTAGTCGAGCTTATCTACACGGGAAGGATGCCGGTAGTTTTGTTCAAATGCCGATGGTATGATTTGAATACCGTGATTGTAGATAATGGTTTGATATCGATAAGTACCAACACAAATGCTTATAAGGATGATGCTTTCTGCCTCGCAACCATGGCCAAACAGGAAAGTTCTAATTCTCAGTAACGCATATTTGTTATGTGAGTTGTCGACTTTCGAAGTTTACTTATAATTAATATTCTACGTTTGTGTGCATGTAACAGATATTCTACGTCGATGACCCGAAAAAAGGTGGAGGTTATAAGATCGTGAACAAGGTCGCACATAGAGGATTATTCATCTCCGAAAAGGTTGTGAATGAAATTTCATATGAAGTTGACACCCCTTACCAAGAGATCCAGCCTTAAACTTCTTGCCCAGTTGTAGCCGAACTACATGAAGTCCTTCATTCTGTTGGGGAACTGCAAGAGGTCGAAGATGTTGCGGATAACGACGACGTCGACGAGGATACTGAAGATGACTGTGATATTGGTCATGGATACAACAATGACGAGAGGAACGACTCTGATTAAATATGTTAATTGTGTAACTCTGTTATAACTACAACAACCTACTATAACTACATATTTTTGTAACACTGTTATTTGTGTACCACATATTTAGTTATTGCAGGTGGTTTCTGAAAGACGAAAAGGCAGTTATTTGAAAATTATATGTTACCCACACCGACGGATAGGGTTCCATCCGTCGGGTAGGACATAAACCTTTCCGACGGATCCAACCACCAAGAACAGAAAGCAATTCCCCTGTTTTGATTACAAAATAGTCCAAAAATACATCAAAATAACATTTTTTTTGGATTCTAAAGTACATACCTAATTGTTTTATCATATTACAAACATATTTGTGATGATTAATTGAATTATGTGTACCAAATGAGTCAATTTGATACTTATTTAATTCCTTTCCTACTGATAGGGTTAGATCCGTAGGAATAGAAATTCTTACCCTATGGATCATGTATCCGTAGCTGAGCTTCATAAATCCGTAGGTAGAGCTGGTTGACCATGCTTCATCGACATCATTGACCACAATGTTCAGGAGGTTCCAACCATTCGATCACAGGATTTTGGGCATAAGAATAATCTTTATCACATTACATACAACATGAACGGTGTTGATTACATAATATTACAACGAAACACGGACTTACTGATTGAAATGATCATTTTTACAATGCTCAATGCATAGATACTGTACTATGAAATACGAACATGTTTAGCTCGAGTAGGAGATGTTCATATTAATACATATCGTTTACAATTATGTGTAGCATGCATGAACCATTAAATATGTTAGCATTCCATTACGAATAGAACGAGGGTCGGGAAGGATGACGGGTAGTTGCTCAAACCAGTCAATGGGTGTCTACATACGGATGTGTATCCGTCGGTAGGCCCGTGCCAAATCCATTTTTTCGCTAAGTGTCGTGGCCGCAACGACGTCGTGTCAGATAATAATGTTTACAGACGGATCTCTATCCGTCGGCAAGAATTGTATTATATAAAGCCCTCGAGCCCTAATTTCCTCTCAGTCACTCGATCTCTCTCTCCCTCACAGACGCCAGCTGCCTCCGACTCCGACCTCTTTGCCGGCCTCAACTCCGACTCCGAAGGCATCGCCGACCTCACCCGACTCCGAGCATCTCCGACCTCACCCCGACTCCGAGCATCTTCGACCTCTACCCCGACTCCAACCTCATCGCCCACCCCATCTCCGACCTCATCGACATCGCCGACCTCCCCCCGTCTCCGACCTTATCTCTGAGTACTGACATCTACGAGGCTTCACTGACAGGTTCGTTTTCTCTTCATTTTTTGGGATTTATGGTTTGAATTGATTTAGGGTCTGAATTGATTTAGGGTCTGAATTGATTTAGGTTTTGTAAGGATTTAGGGTTTGAATTGATTTAGGTTTTGTATGGATTGAGGGTTTGAATTGATTTAGGGTTTATATGGATTTAGGGTTTCAATTCAGCTAGGGTTTGAATTGATTTAGGGTTGGAATTGATATAGGGTTTGAATTGATTAAGGGTTTGAATTGATTAAGGGTTTGAATTGATTTAGGATTTGATTTGATTTAGGGTTTGAATTGATTTCGTTTTCTACCTTGGGATTGTTCTTCTGCTTGTAGTTGGTAGATATGTAGGCTGCAAGTCATTTCTAGATATGTGTTTTTTGTTTTGGTAATGGTTTGGTAAGAATGCCTCAAATTGATCAGTAGTAGATACAATTTGTCTTAGATAATGATTTTAGATACAATGTTGTGTACATAATGATTGTAGTCGTTATGTTTCTCTAACTGATTTATTTGTTATGTGAGTTTTTAGTATGGGAAGGAAAAATAGCACACGGTTCTTCACCCGACTCCAATTCTTGTTCAACCCTCAGACCCCTCAATAGCCATCTGAATCGGGAGGCAATACGATCGCCTCTTCACAGTCTACAGCTTGCGCTCCTCCCAATCGGCGCATAAGAGACTTCCGGACCCCCGCCAGTAGCGTGGATGAGGCAGCCTCCACAACAAGCACCCGTCCGCCTGCACCCAGCATCCGCTGTCCTCAGGAAGTCCTGGACGATGAAGATGTGGCTGCTATGTTGGAGGGAGAGGAGTCTAGGCCTCAAAAGAAGGCAAAGACGGGGAAAAGAGGCATGGTGACGAACAAAAACCTCCAACGTCGCCTGAAGGAGATGACTGATGGGGGGAAATTCAAGTTGGGGCATAACGGGAAGGAAGTAACCGGCACGCTGGACCGGGGGATGTCGTTAGGGTCATTGGCGCAACAATTCGTACGTACATGCCAATGAACAAACCTAACTTCGACAGCTTGCCTGAAGATGATCAAGAGGTTCTATTCCACCAGTTAACCGTAAGTGTAGTATTAAATTTTTCTTCTCATTACAATTTTTATTTAGGTTTGTAGTTTATTTCTGTTTGTTTGCCTTTTGTGTAGTGTATGTTTGAGTTCTGCACCATGTGGAGCTGCTGCAGTTCATAATGTCAACGGCCAGAAGCCGTTTTAGGAAGTGGAAGTATGAGATACACAAGTGGGTCCTCAAATGGGAGAAGAAGAACCCGGGTGTAGCAGTGCCCACACCGTTCGAGTTTGTAGAACGTCCCGAGCAGTTCGAGTGGCTAGTCGACCACTTTAAATCCACGAAATTCAAGGTAAAATAATTGATTGTAATCAAAAAGTTGTCGAATCAGATTTTTTTTACATATCTCTCCGTGATAATAATTATTCTGTAGATTACTAAATTCAAATTTATAATAGTCTTAAACCTTAAACAATACATTTATGTAAAATCAAATTAATACTAATTTTGAAATTTAAAACAATGAATTATGTTGAAGTTTTACACCAACTAAGAATGTGAAAACTAATAGGTTCCCTCTAGAGCATCATTATGTTATGCTAGGCTATTGTCCAATGTAGCAGCTAACTCCTAAAACGCGAAAACTAATAGGTTTTACAGATAAGGGAAATTTGTGTAGGTGATATATGCATTTTTAGCTTATTGTTCCTTTTCAATATAATTCCATTATTAATATTATTGTTATGATATGCCCTTTATCTCTCTCATGTTATTAGTAACCTACAATATGTTCCCGTTCAATATCAACCTATACTAGTTTTGTTTCATATTTTCAGTTTATGTTTGAGTTTTTCTAACACATAATAGCAGTTATTGAGCGATTGTGGGACTGCAAATCGGAAAAAGAACGTCTACGCTCACCACGGGGGTAGTATGGCATTCAAGAAACGAGCCAAACTTTGGCTTGCGCGCAAATCCCTTCTTCCCAGCATTGACGCTTACATAGAGGCTTACACGAAGGAAAATGACAAGAACGAGCACAACGTACAACGCGTGGTAAGTTTCTTGAATTTTTGTGCAGGTTATTATATTTATATTAGGTAGTTTTTTATGGCATAAATTCATACAATATTACCACATATTTGTCTAATGCTGGGTTTCTTGCTGTATTTTTCATTAGGAAGAAGCCAAACTCATTGTGGAAGCGGCTCGGGAGAAGGTGAGCGAGTCAAGGATGACCGAGTGTGAGGATTCATCCCCTACCGTCTTCACACCGTTGACTGTGGAGGAGGAGCTACCCATCATGCAGCAAATCGTGAAGAAGTCTCAGAAGGGTAGATTCCAACCCGGTTTCGGTCATGCGGTCATCATCCCAACAGTGAGGGATAGGCACGACGGTCACTGCTCCAGTGCGCAGTCTATAAGCTCATCTGAGGAGCTCGAAGAGTTGCGGACCCGCGTGGAGCAGCAAGAAGCCGCGTTCGCACAACGTTTGGAGGAGCAGCGCCAAGCCATGATTGTTGAGCAGCGCAAACTGATGGAAGAGCAGCGCAAGGATATGGATGCCAGGTTTCAGGAAATGATGGCAATGGTTCTCTCCCAGCAAGCTGTCGTCCCTTCCACAACGACCCCGTCTTCAGCGACCCCATCTTCAGTACCGTCATCAGCACCACTCTCTGCAGTTCAACAGGCTTCTGCCCCACTCTCTTCACCAACAAACCCCGAGTAGTAACATTTTCCCCCGAACTTTTATTCATTTTTAAAACTTTTATATATGTTTGTATAAATAGATTGACATGACTTTTAACGATGTTGTGGGTTGGAACAATTTTATTTTATGCACGATTGGATGCAGTTTGTAGAATAATTTATACAGGTTTACAGGTTTGCACAGGTACCAGACCCAGTTTAGGGTATATGCACGATTGGGTGCAGCAATTTCAAATGTTTTTTTTTGTTCTGGTCATAACACTTCACCTACGGATACGAACCGTAGTTAAAGACAGATAGCTACGCTACGGATAGTATCCGTAGCCAAGGTTGTATACTTTACCTACGGATGGTATCCGTAAGAATAGTAGAAAACCTTGGCTACGGATACTATCCGTAGGTAGAGTATAAAACCTTGGCTACGGATACTATCCGTAGGTAGAGTATAAAACCTTGGCTACGGATACTATCCGTAGGAAGAGTAAAAAAGCCTAGCTACGGATCAAATCCGTAGCAATGGTATCCGTAGGAAAAGAATAAAAACATCGTCTACGGATACAATCCGTCAGACAACGTGAACACATGGCTTACGGATACTATCCGTAGGTACGTTGGTCAACCTTACCTACGGATACTATCCGTAGGTGAGGATATCTCCTCACAGACGGACACAATTGTCCGTCTTCCAAAAAGTTCCCCGACGAGACCAGGCCGACGGATCCTGGCCGACGGATGCATCCGTAGGCGAACATCCATACCGACGGATATGAAGACATAGCCTACGGATCCTATGCGTCTGACAAGCCCCTTTCAACAGTAGTGTTAGGACCAAATATATGCATCAGTTTTGATTCTGGTTTAACTTGTCAATTAGGTTATACAATATTGGAGGTAGGTTGTGGTTCTAAAGGGTCTTGGACAGCGCTATCCATTTCCTTTGCATGATGTGCTTCCTTTACTTGTAAATGTTTACTATTGTTGATATAAATAAATGGTGTGAAAAACTCCAATAGAAACTCCAAATCATCAAAGTCTTAAATACACTAATCAAATCACTCCAAAAGAAAACAATGCAATATCAAATAAAGGAGCACACAAACTCATAACATTTCCAAAACTATGAATGTTTACAGCACCAACAATTCTAGCAATTGGGTTTTCTCTAATTACCTTCGCTAAACCCTAAAAACTCTTTCAACAAATATCTACCTGAAAGTCTGAAACTGAAATTCAATATTTACCTCAAAATCTGAAACTGTAATCAAGGTTGCAGAAGTTGAAGACGATGCCTCTGGGAACCTGAAGCTGGAATTCCGGAGCTTAAAGACGCCGACGAGCTGCAATTGATCGGGATTTTGTCCATTGGAGAGGACGATACGAGAAGATTGTTGGTTCTAAACCAGATTGAGAATAAAGAGAGCAAATTAAACCTTTTTAGTTTTAACTAGAGAGGAGAGAAGGAATTGGAATTGATGTAATTCCCGAATGCCTTGCATTTGCATTTGGCATGGGCTTGTATTTATAGTACACAAAAAGTACAAATGCGAAGAAAAGTTGGACAAGGAACATACTTACCTACCCCACCTACCTACATGAAAAAAATGAAAAAAACATGCATTGTGGTGTACCAATTTCGGCTAGTAATTATTGCTAGCTTACTTTTCTAACAATCTCCCGCCTAAGCTAGACATGTATGTTAACGATACTGATCTTCGAGCGTAGGTCTCGAAATTTCAGTCTACCAAGTGATTTTATCATTATGTTTGCCAGCTGATCTTCAGTTTTGATGTACTCGACGATGATTTTACCGTCGTCGACGCATTCCCTAATGAAATGGTAACGTGTCTCAATTTTCTTGCTCCGGTCGTGAAGGACTAGGTTCTTGCATAACTGATTTGCTGATTTGTTGTCCACTTAGAGTGTGGCGACAACGGCCTCTTTGCCGAGTAGGTCACCGAGCAGAAGCCACTCACCATCTTTGGGCGGTCGCGGCGAAGGGCGAGTCTTCTCTCGGACGAATACTCGAACACGTGCTATCGAACAAGCACTACGGGGAGGACTAGTCCTTGCTCGGGGAACACGACATCCCAAGTAGGTTTTAGCCTCATTTAACAGATGGGGTGCCACCACAGATTGGTGCACCAATGGTTGTCGTGCGGAACCAACGATCCCATCTAGCCTAAACTCTTGGTAGCTAGCTAGAGTAGGACTCGTGTAGCCATCATGACCAACCACTTCCATATCGTTCCTTTTCTTCCGTGGGGAACTCCCACCTACATCGTATCTGTATTCTTCGAGGATTTTCTTGCGCCATTCTTCGTATGGTTCTACCTCCTCATAATTACTGGACTCGTAGGCGAGATTCATAGGATTTGGGGCAAGCTTCAGAGCTTCCCGAACCCGTTCTCGTTCCCATAACTCGGCTACATGAACGGTGCAACCGTTCACCCATACACATACCTTGTGATGAAAGGCCATAGACTCGAGATGGATCGCAAGGCCACGGTTGCACATTGTCTAGCAGAGATGCTCAAGCATGTGCTTCGGCTTGATAACCAGGGTTTCACTCATCAAGGCCTTGGATACGTCCATGGATTTCTCAATCAAACTTAGGTGTTTCTGCATCTCATCAAACCTGAATGGGTATGAATTAGTGGTTTCCCGAGATGGTAAATTGTGGTCGACGGTCATCGTCATCGCCACTGCATTGCTCTCTCTTATTATTGAATCGATACTATCAAGCTTACGATAGTGGCGAGGAGCCTCCTCGCCCACTAACTCTGCATCCGGAGTGGAGTTTCTCGGTGAGGACACAAAGACCACACCAACTCCTCCTTGACTTAGTTCATTTGTCGTACCAGCGGGACGTGGTGTTGCTAGAGAAGCATACTATATTTCAGCTTGTTCTGGTAGTACTGTTTTCTCTGGTGTAGTCTTGGAGGCTTCTCCCCCTGAGGATGGAGCTCGTGCTAGTGTTGGAGTGAATGCCACCATGGTGTTCTCGATTGAGAACGAGTTATGCTCTGCAGCGCCTGCTTCCTCAGTCCAAAACGGTTGTCCCGTCATGCCGTAGGTTGCGCCCAAGGCCGCTGCCTCATCCACCTCCGCCACCTTCGGGCATGCTCCAATGAGGTGGGTAGTTGATGAGTTGGAAGAAAACTTCCATCCCGTGTTCATGTATCACACCGAATCCTTCCGGTCATCGATCGCCCCAAGGTTGACCTCAGTGTGCACCTCGTCGTGAGTAGCAGGATCCATCATTCCTTGTTCCACTCTTCCCTTCTCCACGACGTGGTTGACCATCTTCTTTGCTCCTACATCGAGGGAAGAACTTCCCATATTGATTTGCTCATTCGGCACTTCCTCGTCCTTGAGCATGACATTAGGTTTCCCATGCTCCGGGCACTCCTTCGCCCTTATCGGTGTCCACCTAGGTGTTAGGAAAGAACCTCGGATGTTCCCTCGTTCTGATTTCGCATCCATCACGGCGTCCATACTATCCTTTGAACCGGTACCTCAGACTTTCCCTCGCTCTTGGCCTGACTTGCACTTGAGTCAGCTTGGGTCTTTGATATGTCATCATGAACTTGTTGAGTCCTCCTTAGTGAACGATCATGTTGGACGTCCCATATTTCTTGGCGCTCTCTGCCTTGGAAAGTGTAGCTGTAACTGACGTCACCTGAGCCATCAGTAGTTCAGGTTCTTCGTCATCTGCCTGAACAAGGTGAGCTTCGTCATCAGCCTCATCCTTCTTCTTCTTCCGGCAGTCACGGATACAATGTCCTTCAATGTTGTAGTAGTGGCACTTCCCTAGCTTCCTGGTGCTGTCAACAATGTCCTTTTTGCCACTGTTGCGGTGTTTTTCCCGTGGTTTCGGTGAGGCGTTTGTGCCGCCATGGTACCTTCGTCCCATGCGGTTCCGTCATTCTTGTGTCCGTGAGGAGGAGCCTCGTGCCCCTTCCTCTTCTTCGTCCAGCTCCATGCGTTCCTCCGCTGCTTTGAAGCGTCGCGTCAATTCCTCCATGTTGATTGTATCGAGGTCGACGAGGCTATCGATTGATAAAGCGAGCTGCGAATAACGCCTTGGAACTATGCGAAGGAACTTCTGCATCACTTGCTTCTCCGGTATCTCATCACCGAGGACACCGAGATTTACAACGATGCCAGTTAGTCGCATTGCCAACTCGTCGACGATTTTTCCGTCCTTGTGTTTGAAGCGCTCGAACTCGCGCCGGAGTGTTTGAGCCTTCGTGTCGCGGACTCGGCCTGAGCCCATACGGATGGTTTTGATAGCCTCTCATGCCTCATGAGCCGTCTTCTTCTTCCCAATCGTTGAGATTATCTCGGTCAGAACCGAGCGCAGGATCACCTCCATTGCGGAGCGATCGTTTCGATATCCAATTTTTTCAATGAGATCTTCCTCGCCTTGAATTGTCGTCCACAAGCCTTTCGCTTGTAACCCGACCTCCATGAGGATTGCCTATTCTTTGTAGTTGGTACGAGAAAGGATGGGAAAGTTGGTCATGCTGACCACCGCAGGGTACGACCTCGTCACCGCCAGCTCGCGCCCATAGCCGACTGCGGTAGAGGTACTCCCAGTGTTGCTCGCCTTGATCGTACTGACGGAATCATCCATGATGAATCGTGGCTCTGATACCACTTGTTGGTTCTAAACCATATTGAGAATAAAGAGAGCAAACTAAATCTTGTTAGTTTTAACTAGAGAGGAGAGAAGGAATTGGAATTGATGTAATTCTCGAATGCCTTGCATTTGCATTTGGCATGAGCTTGTATTTATACTACACAAAAAGTACAAATGAGAAGAAAAGTTGGACAAGGAACATACTTACCTACCCCACCTACCTACATGAAAAAATGAAAAAAAAACATGCATTGTGGTGTACCAATTTCGGCTAGTAATTATTGCTAGCTTACTTTTCTAACAAAGTCCTCAGAGAGAATTGTCGCGCAGCGCCGTGCCGATGAGCTCGTGAGTCGTGGCCGTGGGTGTGGGAGAAGGAAGTCGAACCAGTGAGGGATGAACTGAGAGAGAGGGGGCAAGGAGGAAGAAGAGAAGAACTGTGAGAGAGGGTTTGTGAGACTTGAATTGATCTCTCAAATTTTTTTGTTGTTTTTGGTTAAATACGTTTACATATACTAGAGTATCTGTAGTCGTCGGTGGAAAGGAGGTTGATATGCGCCGGTGGAAAGAAAACATTGATCAATATGATGGCGTTGAAGAGGTTGAAACAAGGACAGAAACGTGTTGGCAGAAACACGCAGCAGTAAGATAAGCGTCGTGTGCTTCAATCGATGAAAATGATCGTTGACAGAGACATACTTTCCTTCAATTTCATACAACGTCAAACCATCTCTCATTCTAGTACTCTCAAATTAAATTTTTTTGGTATTATAGATTTCAGTCCTTTCGAGTTTGATGTTCAAGAGATCGTCCCGGCAACCAAAGAATTCTTCCCAACAACCCAAGAAAGTCAGCTCGATAATGACGTTGCGGAGATGTTTTCGGGTCTCGATACTATACAAAATTTGCAACAAACTCGAAAGCATTCGAGCCAAATGAATGCGAAAAGGATGTGCATGAAATAGAGTATCGAGAACGATAAACGTCATATAAGAGCTTGGATGGTAAATTTCTATAACTCAATATCCGGTAATAGTAAGAGGAAAGACGGAGACTGGGAGGACATCGGGACGGAAGTTGCTACCATGCGGGGACCAAGCGATCCACTTCGGTCCGGGACCATAGGCAGAACGTCAAACCGTGAGTTACGAAGTTCCAAAGGTACTACGAGCGCATTGGGAACGATTACCAAAATGACCGGTACGATGACCAAATTATGTAGTTGGCAGAGGCATTATACTAGGATGAAGAAGGGCACGACTTCGTTTGGAAACTTTGGCGGGTACTTGTGAAAGATCAACCCAAATGGACGGCTCGACACTTTGTAATAATTGAAGTAGCGGAGCCTGAATACGTCAAACCAATGGCGTCTTAACTAGTTTCAAGCGAATCAAGCACGAGAATACGGGAGGACACACTTGTGTCCCTGAGCAAGAGTGAGCACACCATTGGGAAGAGCTTTGCTTCAAATACCCGACCTACTGGTCAGAAGGTTGTCAAAACTGTAAGGCTGAAAAGAAAAGGTAAAATATCGGTGGCCACGAGGCACAACATGTTACAATAATTCAGAAGGAGGCACAACAAGTTGTTGTTAATGCGCTCGAAAAGCGCCAGCTCCTCGCCGACCTCCAACCGTACTTTGATCTATAGAGAGAGAAGAAGGCCAAGGACACTTCGGTCATGTCCTCTTAGGAGCTTGCTCACCACTGGGATCTCCTTTCGAGTTTGATGCATAAGCTAGGAATGTGTCTTTTGTTGTTTCTCCCGCTATTTTTGTCGTTGGTTTTCAATTCCTAGTTTCATTTCCTTGTTTTCAATTCCTAGTTTTAATTTTCATTGTTTCTTTCCCGCAAATTAATGATACTTTCTCTTTCAATTTCTTATTTTCCATTCAATTTCTGTTGCATTGCCCTAGAATTTGCATTACATTTTGGCTACATTTCATTCCAATTTCACCTTCATTCAACTCTCATTGGTTTACTGAAATAATAACTCAACTCATGCAAAAATACCAAAATACCCTTCAGGGGTGATGGTTCAGTGGCATTTTCTCCACTTCCTCACCTATAAATGCAACCCCTTCCTTCCTCTTTCATCACACATTTCGGCACCGCCTCCTTTCTTCCCCATTCCTCCACCAAACCGCCAATAAATGTCGGGCGCCGAAACTACCCATGGTACCTCGAAGAAGAAACAGTGTTGTGCATTTTGTGGCTTTAACATGCACGACCGATGCCCAATATCCGTTACTGGCCGACAGTATACTACCACTTCGTCGCCGAAGGACCATAGGTCGGCCCCCTCGAACCAAAAGGAAATTGAAGGACCACTAGTAAATGACCTCCATCAAGGTAAAGCAGATCAATTTAATCCACCGCGAACTGCTCCTTGCTCGCCAGTTGGGTCTAACAGATGCCCAAATCATAGCATTGGTTGCGTCGACTTACGGGGATTGTATGGGTTTACCATTCACCTATTTTGAATGTGGAACCTGATAAAAGACCATCCCAGTTAGCTCTAGTATTGCAACAAACTCCCTAAGTAGGAACGATCTCCCGAGTCTTCAAATCTATATTTAGTTTTTGCTTCGGTAATAAATAACTCATGTAATGTAGCTTTTAGTTTTATAATAAAAGTATGATGTCCATTTTTATGTTTGTTATGGACCAGATAAATCCCTTAGACCCGATGGGTTGAATCCACACTTTTATCAACAGTGTTGGGAGATAGTAAAACTGGAGGTGGGGGAATGTGTGAGGGCCTCATTCACGGGAGAGGAGTTACCAGTTGGACTAAATGTCACTATCATTGTTCTTATACCTAAGATCCCTAACCCGATTACCATTGCAGATTTTAGGCTTATCGCATTATGCAATGTATTATTTTGCATAATATCTAAGGTTATTTCCAATCGGGTGAAGCCTATGCTCCATACAGTTATATCTCCCACATAATGGGCTTTTATCCCGTAGAGATCGATCCATAATAACATATTTGTATCATATGAGATCATACAATACTTGAAACGGAAGACTCAAGGGCGGTGGGGTATATGGTGTTAAAACTTAATATGAGTAAAGTATATGATAGAATAGAATGGGCGTTCTTAATCAAGGTGATGCAAGAATTTGGATTTCAACATAGTTGGTTGCAGTTAGCGGCGAGATGCGTTAGAACCGTCTAATTCGAGATTAAGGCGGGATGTGGCCATAAAGCCTATAAGGCCGCTAGAGGAATCCGATAGGGAGACCCGCTATCCCCATGTCTATTTTTGTTATGTATGGAAGGCATTTCCAGGATGATTGGTTATAGGGAAGCTCGTGGGGAATTTAATGGATGTAAGGTAGCATAGGGAGCTCCGACGATCTCGCATCTATTTTTTTCCTGATAATTGTTATGTGTTTTGTAGGGCGACGGAGTCAGAGGAAACAATGTTGAAAGAAGTTATGGAGATGTTTGCTCGCATGTCAGGCCAAGTGATCAACGTTTCTAGTCGTTCATGTTTTTCAGCTCCAACATGTCTGAGCAGGATCAGGAGCAGTGCTGTTGGATATTGGGAGTTTAGGAAAAACCAAAAGGGTCTACATATTTGGGAGTCCCAAACTTATTGGGAAGGAGTAATCCACACATTTTGGGTTTCGTGGTGCATAAAGTTGTGAAACAGATATTGAGCTATAATGATTGGTTACTCTTAAGAGAGGAGAAGGAAGTGTTAATAAAATCGATTCTACAGGGAATCCCAGCGTACACGATGAGCGTGTTCCGGATACCAGATGCTCTGTTGGACATAATTGACAGGGCTTTGGCACGGTACTCAGGGTCGAGCAATGTAGGGCGACCATTGATTTGGAAGTGCTGGGATAAGGTGACGACGCCTAAGTGTAAGAAGGGCTTAGGGTTCAGGAAACTCAAGGATTTTAATGTGGCGTTACTAGGGAAATAGGCATGGCGGTTGGTGGTGGATTAAATCAGTTTGGTGAGTCAAGTCCTCAGGGAGAGATATCACCCTAGGCCGTCATATTTGCAGGCTAAGCACTAGAGGAAAAATCCAAGCTATATGTGGATTAGTTTGCTCGGGGTTCAAGATCTCGTACGTGCGGAGGTGCATCGATTAACCGCGTCGGGGAAGAATACTCCCATATTGTAGTGGTTGTGGCTTCCGAGGAGCCACCCCTAAATTTGATCATCGACACCCAAATTGGAAGGAATGTGTGTTAAGGAATTGATGGTGATAGGTGACTAGAGTTGGGATGTGAGAAGGTAGGGGATTTGGTATTGGGGGAGGAGGCTACGTAATTGTAAGTATTCCCCTTGGTTATAATCATAGGTTGGATTCTTGGTTTTGGAAGATGGAGGATAAAAGAGAATGTATGATGAAATATGCGTACCAGTATCTTCAATCTCTACAAGACCAGGACCATTTGAGCGGGACATCGGATTTTTGGAGTAAACTTTGGTCCATCTAGCTCAACTGAAGGTATTAAATTTCTTATGGAGGTGTTTAGAAAGCTGCTTACTAGTGGCGTATAATCTCATACAACGTAGATTAAGTGTGGAAAGTATTTGTTAGAGATGTAGATGGGCCCAAGAAAATGAAGTTCATGCTTTGTTTGTGTGCCCTTTCGCCCATTTAGTTCAGTGTAAGACCGGTGGGGGATTGGGACAAGGGTACCTACGAGAGGGGTTCAAGACATGGTAGTGAGAATGGATGAGGAGGTTCAGTCGGTCAGAGCTGGGGGAGTTAGCAGGGTGCCTATAGGAAATATGGAAGAACGAGAACGATTGGGTGTGAAATCAGAATGGTACGTCAATAGAGGCGATGGTACAGAGGGCCAAGACAATCCATCATTCATGGGTGACAACGAAGATTATGATGGGTAGGTAGGGGTAGGGAACAAGACAGAGGAGAAAGAGGAACTTGGCAGAAGCCGCTAGGGGATTAGGTGGCGGTGGAGTCGTATGGGGCAGTATTCACCAACGAAAGACATAATGGAATAGGACTGATAAGTAGGGGATCAGATCGAGGGGTCCAAGGAATTCATACAAGGATTGTCTCGAAAGCTCTAAACCCAACACTATTGGAGGGAATGAGCGTACGGGAAGCCCTGGCTTGGGTAAAAACAAACAATATATCTAGTCCGGACGAGAAGCGATTGCTAAGTAGTGATGGACTTATTTAATAAAAGGTGCTCGTTTCAGTCGCCACTTGGGATCATCATTTTAGATTGTGTTTCAAATTTGTCTATCTTCGAGGATGTCCACCTCAAATTTGTTTGTCGTTCAACGAATCATATTGTTTATTGTTTAGTCAGAGAGACCCGCTTTTTGTCTGGATATAAATAGTGAGAAATCCCCATCCCTTATACATTGCAATGTATTTTGGCTACAGATATGTAATAAATTTGGCTTCCCTTTAAAAAAATACATTTTTTCGTTCTCATTCGAGATTGGGAGGGAACGCCCACCCCGGCAAAAACGGACGTGTGATGAAATTACGGAAATCACTTACCCCGGCTGCGATTAATTGGGTTTGGACTAGCTTGGATGACAGGTGTGGGCCCATGTTTATTGGGATCTAATTGGTATTGGAAATGGGCTTTGATGCAAATAATTACCAAACAAAAACAATAAAACTGCAAGCTTGGTGGTACCTGAACTTAGGGGTGCCAACGGACCGGGTACCCTGTCCGTAGGCTATTTGGAAACCCTGTCCGGAGCATCCGGGTCCACAATTTTCATGTCCAGACCCTGTCCGAATTAAGTCTAAAATTCCGGGTTTTTTACCTTTCGGGTACGGACCGGATCGGACAGGTTCCGGATTTTACCCGAACCTTAGTGGGATCACTATTTTGAGCCCAAGTTATCCATTTTAGCCACTCAAAGCAATTCACAGTTAAAACATATTACTCCAAATTTTCTTTAACATGGGTGAAAAACCATTGGAGTGTGGATTATTGAGTGAACTCAATAATCCATGCTTCAATGGTGAAAAAACACCCCCTAAAACTAATTCATATAAATAATATTAAAGTTTGTTACAAGTTCATCCACGAACCATCCAAAAAAAAAAAAAAAAAAGTCTACAACTTCAAACGTCTTCATCTTCTTCTTCGATTCTTCAAAGCTTATGTAGCTTCACCAACAACAATACCATCACCTAACACTAAAACAGATAAGAAAACAAAGTTAGAATCCAAGTGGGATAAAATCATAAGCTTTTACAAACTATGGAAATTGAAAAGTCAAAATTACTACCTTCTTGAGCTTGCTCAAACCGATTCATAATTTCCTCCTCGTTCAACGATGGATAGGTTGGGGACCTCAACCAATTTTGGAGGCAAATCAAACACTCAACTGTGGTTGGTTTGAGAGATGCCCGATAATCTGTTATAAGTCTAGAACTACAACTGAACACTGATTCAGAAGCAACAGTGGATACCGGAATTGCTAAAACATCTCTAGCCATTTTGGAAATGACCGGAAATCTTTCAGCACTCTTTCTCCACCATTCCAAAATATCAAAATCTTTATCAGCTTTCAGTCTAGGTTCAGATAAATAAAGCTCTAATTCTGACCTAACATTATCGTCCTCAACCTCGGTCATCCTATCAAACATAGCATCAAAAACTTCTACTTCACACATATCATCATCCAACACATTTGTGAGCTCAACAGTAGGTGCTATAACACCAAACAATTTGTCATATTCAACATATAATTCATCCAAAGCTGCCCTATCATTTGATTTAAGCATAACACGTTTTTCACAAGGAAAAATCATGTCAATAATGAAATTCACATATGACAGTTTGCGACGAGGATCTAAAATAGGAGCAATGAAAATGAACATGTTCAGCTTCTCAACATCAGTAAAATACTTATTGTACTTGGATTCCATACGAACAGCCATTGAAACAATATCAGCATGTGATGATTTTTTACCAACATCAATGAAATAAAGATCACTGATATCAGTTAAAACCGCAGAAGATGTGACATGAAAAGAAGCAGAAACACGAACAGTCATATTAAAAAACAGCTTCAAATACCCCATAACATAGTTCAGCCCCAAAAAATCAGATTCAGTTAATACCCCAAGTGGTTGGTGAGTATCCTTCCTGATGGTTTTCTCCATTTCGGATCTGAGATCACGAAACTTTAAAAACACTTTCTCAAATTTACAGCCAGCCACAAGCATCAAAAAAGTTAAATTCCATCTAGTGCAAACATCAAGACAAAGCATGTGGGTAGAACCCATATTTAATTGCTTCATTAAAGTCTTGAATTTCGCTAACCTAGCAGGAGATAATCTAATCCACCTAACAGCAAATATAATCCTCTCAATAGAATCACCTACCTCCTTTATACCCTCACTCACTATAAGGTTCAAAATGTGAGCAACACACCTCATGTGCATGAATTTTCCTCCCAAGAGAGAATTCGGCATGAAATCGAAACTCTCTTGCAAGTACTTAATGGCCTTGTCATTTGAACTAGCATTATCTACTGTTACAGTCATAATTCTGTTTAAGCCCCAACTAGTAAGACAAGATTCAAGAGCAGCCCCTATTACATCCCCAGTATGTGCAACAATTGGACAAAAATTCAGAATTTTTTTGTTCAACTTCCAATTTTCATCAACAAAATGAGCAGTCAAAACCATATAATTTATGTTCTGATTAGAAGTCCAAGTGTCTGTAGTCAAAGATACCCTAGGTTTAGCTTTTGAAAAATAAGCCCGCAACTCTGACTTTTTAGATTCATACAATGAAAACATACATGTCGCAACAGTAGTCCTACACGGGACAACAAATAAAGGTTGATTAACCTTGTTAAACCTTCTAAAACCCTCACCCTCAACAGCTGAAAAAGGCATCTCATCAAGCACAATCCACTCGGCGAGAGCAATTTTAGATGCTTCTTGATTAAACTGCCAAGTAGTTAGGCTTGATGGTTTGTCTTTTTCAGCAGGAGAGTAATTAAGTTGTCGCTGCCCCTTTGGTAATCTTGTAGTACCATTATCCTTCGTATTACCACTCAACAATTTCAAACACATCAAACACTTAGCTTTTTGTTCACCATCTTTCAATATCAATTCAAAAGGATCCCAACAACTAGACGCATTCTTTTTCCTAATTTTAGGTTTAGGAAGAAGTGTACCGTGGGGAGATGCTGCTGCATCTCCCCTACCTCCAGCATCCGGTACAGCTGCAGTAGAACAAGTTGCTGTCGAATTTTCGGTTCCCGCAGTTCCAGTTGCACTGTCCATTTCTCCCTATAAATTCAAAAAAAAAAAAGATTTTAGAATGCATCTAGAATGCATCAAACAGTAAGAAACCATGTTTTGTATGCATCAAATTTCATAAACCAATCACTATGAATGGTATAGAAAAAAAAAATCATGATGAACATCATACAAACTCATTCGTGTATATAGTAAATTAACGATTTTAGAATTGAAAACCAATTCCCAACATTAAGTGAACAATAGCAATTTTAAAACAAAATCAAATTCAAATCAACAAAAAATCAAATTCCTTACTGTTTGACAAATAGTAATATGTGATAAAAAAATCTAATCCATCGTACTCGTACCATATTATTTACACGACTAGCCTAAAATGTATCATATATATGATTTGGCTATGAAATGGGAGGTTTCACAGTGGGTTATGAAATCGAAAATCATAGATTATTAGCATATATATGATTCTTGATTGCAATATGTATCATCCAATTACATATCATCATCATCATTGTCACTGCATTTTAGTTAGAATCATGTGAACTTGTTAAACTAAACAGTAAACTTAACACGACACTACAACAAACATTGTTCTACATCAATTTAATAATACAAACGAATCTAAAGAGGAGCTCATCAAACTATATACAATCACAACATATCAATTGACAATACATGGTGAACAATACAAAAGGGATTTGTGCTCATATGAATGAGTAATACATGGTGACAGTTTATGGTGAACATATCAATTTAAGAGTTAACTGTAAAAGTAAACCTAACTTCTCGTAAGAGCATAATTACATAAATTAGAATTGGAAAATACAATATGTAAAACAAAACAGAACAGTGAAAGTTGTTACCTCAGTTTCAGACATTGTCGGAGAGGTGGATTTGTGCTCGTGATCGGATTGAAAGATTCACTGTAGTAGTATTCAGAAGAAAAAGAGATCGAATATGAAAAAAACGATGAGGAATAAGAAGAAAGCGATTCACGGTGCGGTGGTCCTCTTCTGCTGCGATTGCTCCTTTTATCCATGGGGTTAGAGATTTTGCAACGGGTATATTGCTGAATCGCTGATTTGGAGGAGATGAAGATCAATGGGTGTCTGATTTTTCTGCGAGATTGAATCTATGAATGAGTGATTGATGAGGTGATTAGGGATTTAGGGTGAGCAGGTGAGGTTCGAAATTCTAAATTACGAATCGTAGAATCAATCAATCAGATCATGTGCGTGCGTTGCAGGCTTGCGCGTCTGGGCATAAATGAGCTGGGCTGGTTGGGCCTTATTTCATGGCTAGGCCTCTAAACAGCAGCTTATGGATCGGTCCGGGTAATACACGAAACCCGGCGGGTTTTGGTTTTGAGACCCAGATCCGTAACCAGATCATCCGAGTACCCGATTTTACGGACCGGATTTTATCCATTAACATCCGGATAGGATTTTTTCCGGTTTGGACAGGTCCGGATCCGGGTATTTCTCCGGATCCGGATATTTACTCACACCCCTGTCTGAACTTTTAGCTCATATTTTGGTTGACATCAAGAGTGTTTCGACAAATATATCATCCACGTACAGTACCATTACAATTAAAAAATAAAAAATCAATGTTCTCAACCTCACTTCACATAATCAGTTTAAATGAAAAATAAACTTGTATATTGAATGGCATCAATTTAATGTGGATATATTTTGTTTTAATTTTATGAAGTTAAAAAATGTATATAATGTTTAAAATACACTTGTAAAAAACAAGTTTGATTTTAAATCTGAGAAGTAAGAAAATTAAAATTAATAAATAAAATAGCTTTTATTCTTCTTCTCTATTTTTATGTTTTATTTTTTTTGTATTTATAAATTAAACGAACTATAAGATAAAGACTTGAAATAATTTTTAGTATAGGAGACTATAAATTGAAACAAAAAACTTTCAAAGTTATAACTTGATACAATTTTTAAGTATAAAACAGAAAAAAAATTGATTGAGTTAAAATACAAAAAAGTGAAATATAATACTCAGAAAACAACATGAATCTATTTGCAAAATTAATCATTTTTTTGAGAAAATTTTACTTTAACATTTAATTTCATTTTGATACCCTTACGTAAATTTTTTGCACTTTCATACCTAAACCAAACATTTAATTTCACTTTAGTACCCAACCGTTAACTTTCTGTCAGTTTGGATTGAAAAAGATAAAAAGACCATAATACCCCTAACTATTACTCAAATTTTCAAACTCATGGCATTGGTTCATAACTTGAAAATAAGTGAAATGACAATAATATCATTCATTGTTAGGGTATTAAAATGAAAATTTCACAATTTTAAAAATAAAATAAGTTTTTTTTTTAATTTAGTTTTTGTTTTGAAAATTATATTTAGGGAAAATTTCATTTTACTACCCTGGTAAACATTTAATTTCAGTTTGATACCCTGACATAAATTTTTATCACTTTCATACCCTAACCAAACTTTTAATTTCACTTTCATACCCAACCGGGTAAAATGTCCAAAATACCCCTAACTATTACTCAAATTTTCAAAATCATGTCATTGGTTCAGAATTTGAAAATAAGTGAAATGACAATAATACCCTTTATTGTTAGGGTGTTAAAATGAAAATTTCACTACTTTTAAAATAAAATCAGTTTTCTTATAAATTTAATTTTTATTTTCAAAAATTCATATTTAAATTTTAAAAAAATGCATAAAAATCAGTTTTTATTTAATTAATTTTTTTATTAATTAATTTTTTTTTGTAAATATACATAAAATCAGTTTTTTAAATTTAATTTTTTTTTTATTTACTTCATATTTTTATTTTTATTTTCAATTCACCACCACCAATTTAAATTTTTTCACTTTTTTTTTCTAAAATTCTCAGATCTGCGACCTGTTCATCTCCCCCAACTAGCCAAACCACCATCAATCCACAAAGCTTCTTCTTCATCTCCGCCTCCTTCGCCTACCGCTTCCTTTCCCGTCGGTACTCCTCGTAATCGTTCGGCCTGGCCGGGTCATACTCGTCGATTACACTCGACGTGACCCCGACGAGCGCAGGCTGCGACATCTCGTCCCGCTTCACCGGCCCCGGCGGCGCGACAGTCACGGTGGTCGACACAATGGGTTTGTTCTAGGCCTTGAGGATCGTCTGCGGCGGCGCGAAGATGGAGGGCTTGCGGAGGGTGGGATTTGCGAATTTGGCGCTGCTGGACCAGACGGAGGAGGATGTGGTGCTGGGTTTGGTCTCATCTTCGGCGGAGGACGGTGGGGGTAGATCTCCGTACAACCCGCCTAACATCTTGACGCCTAGGGTGTGTGGTCTGTTGATTTGATGAAGAAGACGAAGATGTCGGTGAACTACTTGGCCGTTTTAAGAAATTGGGGCAATCTTATGATATCAATTTTGGGTTCTAGATTGTGATGAAGATGGTGCAAGGTTGAAGGAGAGAGAGAGCCTCATGTGTCCGAGCTCCGAATTGCGGAGATGTAGTCCAGGTTACACTGGACCTCTCTTTTTTTGTTGTAATTAAATTTGGACAAAAACAAATCTGTTTGTGGTGGAAGCTATGGTTGGATCTGTACCTTTAGGTGAATGTTTTGTTGAGACGAACCCAGAAGCTTTGTGGATTGATGAAGGTTTGGCAAGTTGGGGGAGATGAACCGGTCGCAGATTTGAGAATTTTAGAAAGAAAAAAAAAAGTGAAAATTTAAATTGGTGGTGGTGAATTGAAAATAAAAATAAAAATATGAAGTAAATAAAAAAATAATAATTAAATTTAAAAAACTGATTTTATGTATATTTAGAACAAAAAATTAATTAATAATAAAAAATTAATTAAATAGAAACTGATTTTTATGTATTTTTTTTAAATTAAAATATGAATTTTTGAAAATAAAAATTAAATTTGTAAAAAAAACTGATTTTATTTTAAAAGTAGTGAAATTTTCATTTTAACACTCTAACAATGAAGGGTATTATTGTCATTTCACTTATTTTCAAATTTTGAACCAATGGCATGAGTTTGAAAATTTGAGTAATATAGTTAGGGGTATTTTGGACATTTTACCCGGCTGGGTATGAAAGTGAAATTAAAAGTTTGGTTAGGGTATGAAAGTGATAAAAATTTATGCCTGGGTATCAAACTGAAATTAAATGTTTGTCAGGGTGGTAAAATGAAATTTTCCCTTATATTTATTTTTCGAAAATTCAGTTTTTTTATTTATATAAAATCAGTTTTTATTTATAAAAATTATTTTTATTTTTCTAAAATTCAGTTTATTTTTTATATATTTTGTTTTTATTTTTATAAATTCAATTTTTATTTATGAAAATTATATTTAAAAAAAATCAGATTTTAATATTAAAAATACATAAAAATCAAAATTTATTTTTAAAAATACATAATTTACTAACTTAATATTCATATCTAATCTTATCTCTAATTCTCTATCAACCCACTTTCTAACCCATCTACATTCATCGCATAACTAAAATCTATTTTTCTCTCAAAAAAATATTCATCGCATCGGCATCTCATCTTGTTCATCGCATCCACATCTCATCTTGTTCATCGCCACCGTGTTTCAATCGCTCGCCACCACCAAGTGCGCCGCCATGGCCTCCGTCCGCCTCTCCCTCCCCAACCCTGCTCGGCCTCGCCCTCCCCGACCCTCCTCGGCCTTTCCGTCCCCGACCCTCCTCGGCCTCTCCGTCCCCGACCTTGCTCAGCTTAAACAATGGTGTTAATTAGTTGGGAAATAATTTGTTTTTTGTTTGATTTCTTTGTGTTATTGAACCCTTGCTCTGCTGAAAGGAAACAAAAACTAATTTGGGAATGGTTTGATTTTGTTCTACTGGGTTGTTCTATGATGCATGTATTGGTGTATAAGAAATTTTCAGAAAATAATTGGGGGATTGGGGAGAAGTTTGGGTATGTTTATGAAATAATGGTTGCACATGTATCAATAGATTCATCCATCTTCTGTACATATGAAATTTTTTTGAACTGCAAAATTTTTGTTGTTGTTCTATTGAGAACTGTAAAAATTTGGAGATGAAAGGGTATGAAATTGAAAAAAAAATGAATTAAACAAAAAAAATTAAAAAAAACAATAAAATATTAATTACATTTTAAAATAAAAACTGATTTTTAAAAATAAAATCTGATTTTTATATATTTTTTAAATTAAAATCTGAATTTTATGTATTTTTTAAATTAAAATCTGAATTTTTAAAAATAAAAATAATTTTTATAAATAAAAACTGAAATTATAAAAATAAAAACAGAATTTTTGAAAATAAAAATAATTTTCATAAATAAAAACTGAAATTTATAAAAAATAAATTGAATTTTTAAAAAATATATATAATTTTGAAAAATAAAAACTAAATTTATAATAAAAAACTGATTTATTTTAAAAATAGTGAAAATTTCATTTTAATACCCTAACAATGAAGGGTATTATTGTCTGTTCACTTATTTTCAAGTTATGAACCAATGGCATGAGTTTGAAAATTTGAGTAATAGTTAGGGGTATTATGGTCTTTTTACCCTTTTCAATCCAAACTAACAGAAAGTTAACGGTTGTGTATTAAAGTGAAATTAATGTTTGGTTTAGGTATGAAAGTGCAAAAAATTTATGCCAGGATATCAAAGTGAAATTAAATGTTTGACAGAGTATGAAAGTGAAATTTTCCCTTTTTTTATCAGCAAAGAAAATTTAAAATTAACCGGATCTTCGGAATGAAGAGCCCGGAGGATGAAGCCAGATACAACCTATAAGCATTCCATGAAGGAACCTCTTGAAACAAAGCACCACAACCGGGGAATGACAACAGAAACAACCCAGAAAAGATACAACCAATAGAAACAAGCAACCAAGAACTCATCGCAGTGAGTTTTGCAACCAAGTGAACAAGGAACAACCCAACAATTAAAACCAAAACCAACACTATTCAAGACTTGAAGCTCAAAAATTTGAAGACATGCCTTAGAAACCAGATTTCTCCACCATTAAGCACAATAAAAAACAAACAAAGAAAGATATAAGAGTCGATAGTCCCTAACTCTAAACCAATCAGCCTGAGAAAGTCCCTAACCCAAGCTCAAAAGCACCACACTTCTACTAGAGTAGCATGGACTTTCAAATGCCGGCGGTCAGGACCGCTATCGGCGGAGCAAATCCAGTAGAACCGGACCCCACTAACTCAACAACTAAAACAATGGCTTTCTAGGGACGATTGTCCTCTGAACTCGCCGGCGGCCAACCCCAATCCGGCGAGCCCGAACCACACTTGGTCGGGAAGAAGAAAAACCAATGTAAAAGCTGAAGAGAGGGGAGGAAAGAGAAAAACACAGAAAAAAAGGAGAAGAGAAGGGAAGCATACCACGGGCGCCAACAAAGGCTAGAGAAGGAGCAAAGAAGAGATCAAACTTCGCTGGGGCAAAATCAGGAAGCACTGCAACGATCCTTTGCAAGGAAGGAAGTCCCACGGCCAGTACCAGCAGACAAAACCCACGACAGAGCAGCGATTCTTCAACGCCCAAAATCTGAAGGATACCCCACCACAATCACAAGGACGAGAATCTAGCAGATCCAGCATGTCCTAGGACTATGAAGGGGAAAGAAAATCCAATCTTCAGCTGCTCGTACTCGGTTCTTCATTACCATAGATGGTAACCCCTATCCGGCCAGGACCAAGACAGGGCCCTAAGAGGGGAAACGCCAGCGTTTCTGCTGAGTACAGAGCAGCCAAAAACCAGATCTACCTGACCTCCAAAGCTCGAACCAGCGGAATCTACACCAAGGAGAGAGACCACCGACCACGATCCGTGCCGATCCCCACCGTAGACAGAGGAGAAGGGCCTCCCACTTCAAGATCTGAGGAGAAAGAGGCCGCTGACGATGATGAGAACTCTGGAGAGAAGGGGGCCAGAGCGGAACGAAGAGAAGGTGAGGTGAGGCGAGAGAGAGCTCAGATATGCACCAATCCGAAAGGAAAGGGCTCCCACACCGGAACTGAAGCTACTCGAAGGTTGAAGAAAAGTTTCAACGGCGGCAAGAAGCCGAGGAACCAAAGAGGGAGGGAGGAAGACGGGGGGAAAGGTAGGCGAGGGGATGAAGAGGTAGAAGAAGGAGAAGAATCTGCCAGCGACCTCCATAGACGAAGATCGCCGACAGAAAGAATCGGAGCGGCGAGGATGAGAGGGTGGAGAAGCGGTGTTAGGGTTTCTAGAGAGAGGTGAGAGTCTCTCTCTCTAGAAATCCCTTGATTTGTAAGAATTGAGTCCCCTCAAATAAAAAAAGTACTATAAGAAAAACAAAGTCTTCAAGAGGGACTACAATAGACTTAGCTCCACCACCGACCAACTTGGACTACATGACCGACCGATTTGGGCTACATGCTCCAAAACAACAAAAAAACAGGCATATGTACCCTCATATATGATCGTTCGTGTTCAATGGTCACCCTCATAAGTAACCTTTCACATACATAGTTAATTGATTGTAAAGACAATCTTGAGATGTCCAATTGATCTCATCCTATAATTCTCCAAGTTTTATCGAAAAGAACTCATCCTCTGTTATAAAAGAAGGAAAAGTCAAACAACTATATCGAATGAGTCTCTTTGGTGAAGTATCCTTTTTTTTATCAGCAATTTTTTTATATTATAAAAACCAAATCTTCAAAGTGAAGAACGAGGCCAAAGGCAAACCCTCACAAACACAACGGTGTTACAAACAAAGGAACCCAACCAAGGGAACCAAACTAGTACCAAGCTAACAACAAAGGTCTAGAACCCAGAATAACCACAAATAAGTACAACCATAACCTAAGGAAAACAGAACAAAAGTACAACGAGTCTGAAACTCTAATATTACAACCATTAAGCTCAACTAAAACCAGACCTACAAGGGTCAAAAAACGGAGTCTGGACACTCAGATTTTTCCACCATGAAGAGCAGAAGTAAACGGCCACCAACCCCATCCCCAGCACTGACTAACACCCAACCCGTCCAAGCACACCAACAGAACGCAAAAGCCGAACCCCCAACCTTAGCCGACAACCACCACCCAAAGATCCGTATTCAGGACCTTCCAACCGCTCAACACCAGGTGCCTCCCAAAAGGATGGGGCATAACAAAACACCCCAAACTCATTTCAACCCCTTAATACCCACAAAGCCCGACCCAGAAATTACTCAACACAAGCCCTTCGCTTAAAACCCCCCACGGTGGCCAACCCCAACCGTGAGGCCCCGCCAAAAAAGGAACGGAGAAACGAGGACTAATGGGCCAAGAGAAGTAGAAATTAAAGAGTGTGAAACAATGAGGAGTGTAAAAGAAGGGTCAAACCTAAAGATCTGACCCATCCAGTCCCAGTAGTATACGGAGAAAGAGAGGAAGGACCGAACTTACCCACCACCGAGTCCACCAGTAGCTCCAGCCACAGCGAATCCCAGACAGGAAACCCTTCCCACGATGGCGAAGGTGAGGTGACTCCAACAGCGACACGAAACCATCGGGAGATGGAAGAAAGGCTCTCTCAGCAAAGTATCGGTAAATCTTGGCTGTCAACGAGAGCCCCAACCATCTCCACCGGCAACGGTGGAGAAAAATCTCCCACAAAAGGACCCCGGGAACCAAGCCAGCAGGAGAGGGGAACCCCAAAAAACTCTAAAGAGACGCCGCTAACAGTAGATCGAAAATAGTGCCAACCACCGCCACACTCCAAACCCTCTCGGCAAAGAACGAAAAAGAGGTGAGAAAGCTCAGATCCAAAACGGAACAGGGTTGAGGAAGGTAGATATGTCGGCCAAAGGCCCAGATCTGAAGGAAAGAGGTTGTGTAAGAGAAGAAACAAGGGAAGGATCTGGGGAGAAGAGAGATCAACAAAACGAGAAGAGGAAGAGAAAGTAGGGTAAATAAAGAATGGAGAGAACGGGAGTTGCAGCGGTGACCTCGATGGCCGAAGCCATGAGGCCACCACCGTGAGCGGCGACGGGGTTAGAGAGAGGTCTGAGGGAAAAGAAGTTAGAGAGAGAAAGTGGGTAGCCTTGTGGTTAAGTATCCTTATTTGAAAACTATGTTTATTGTTAACGTATTTTAAAAATACGTCTTGTTTTTCATCGTACATGCTTTTCAGACACATGTGCTCTCTTACTTCTTTCTATGTAAAGGTTACAAAAGAATGCGTCTTTGATCTCGTGCTGGTGTATGGGAGCTCCGCTGGTGCGGTTTGGCGTCTATGAGGCATGTGTTTGGTCCTTGATCTCGTGCGGGTGCAGGGTTGTTATGCAGATACGTTTCGACAATATGAGTGTGAGTACACGGGGGAAATGGGGCTGGATCATCGGTGGTGGTGTGTGCACCATTTACTTCGTCGTGCCGAGGGAGACGAGGGCTACGACGATGTACGGCTATAGCGCGGACCGCTGCGAGGTTCCTCCGGATATGGATGTCATGGCGGTTCTGATCTATTCGGTCGTTGGAGGGCTGAGCTAAGATCGGTGAAGATTTTAGTCATGGTCCCGAGGTCGATGATCTTTGCGATTGTGGGTTTGCTGGTTCTCGGTAGCATGGGGGTTCAGTGGAGGCGGGATGTGGAGCGGTGGTGTGTACCCGATCTCGTGCACGGGGCGGCGGTGGATGTGTTCCTGTCATTACCCAGCGGGCAAGACGACGATGATAGCTGTGGCGGAGGAAAAAGTAGAGACATCGAGAGTAGTCGGTCGATGCTTCGATCTGTAACCGTTGTTCATTTGGTTGTAGAGTGGACAAGTACTGTAGGGACCTGGTTCTCAATCGGCGATAAGATGTACATGTTTGTTGTTAGTGCTAAGACATTCTTGGGTCCGATGCGAATCTTGAGCACTAACTCAGAGGGGCTTACGAGGTCTAATGGATTGACAGTCTAACCGGCGAAGGGCGGAACGCACCCTCGCCTTGATCAATGAGGACTTCGTGGTCCAGTGGGGGGTCTGCCGGTAATACCGTCTCATTGGACGTAGGGTGGCATCGGTTCCGCCAAGTATCGGTGCGACATTCTCTAATCAGATTGGGAACCAACACTTTTACGTTCCTAAAGGTCCTCATTATCATTGGAAGGGGGACGACGTCAATTGGTTCTTCGGGAGGATCTTAGTCTAATTGAGCCATCTTAGTCCCTGGTCACAAGACTACCTAAACCGTCACTATCGGGCTTCAGAAACTGTTTCGGTGGTCTTTACCGCTTACACTGTATTCCCCAAGAGAACAATACATAGTTTATTTGTGCCATTTCTGACCATAGGGTTCACTCGGTCCTACTCCACAGTCTTCAGCCGTTGTACCGATTGTCTCGGCCGCTATCGCAGCATTCTCCTATCGACACCCTTGAAACACTTCGGTGAAAGAGTACCTTTTCAATTTCGTATATGTTCCACGATGTGTGGACTTTTTGTTTGTTTCTTTATAATTAGTTCCGTTGGGTTTTTTCTCTCTCAGGTGACCCATTTTGGGTTGGTACCTTTGAAGATTTCTTATTATTAATATATCCCGTTTAAAGCTAAAAAAAATACAAAAGAACGTCAACTTTCTTTGTAATGGTATATTTGAACAATCTAAATGATTTCTCTTTAAGTTTTTATTTGTATGTGGTTCGTCTAGTTTTCGCGTGAATTGTTAGTTGATACATGTGTGGTGTAGATATTAGTTTTGTACCGTTTGTGGAAGCAACTGATCTTCCATTTTCGAGGCTTGTATCTCGAGACCGTGGTGACTCAGCTGATTTGATTCCCAATCGGACCATTTTAGATGGAGAAATTGTACGGGGGAGTTAGAGTTTGTTGACGTTGTCAACCCCGATAATTTCTTTGTCTCTCTTACATCTACAGCTCACGAAACTTGGATAGTGGTAGAAAGGTACAATCCAAATCACTCTTCTTATTGGTCAATCTCCTTTGTCACTCCTTTAAAAGGAAGTTTGGATTTTAAGGTGGTGGGAATGGCAAAAAAAACAGGGGCATTTCAAAGGAGCTAGGTAGAGTGTATCGTCGACCGTGATTTATCAAATAAGGCCGAACTCTACGGAGTAGACTAGTACATATGTCTCGGATCCATCGTTGAGATTAGTGTATAAATTGACGTGGGACTCATGTTTGAACATGGGTTTCAATCCAATCGTCAAGGTTCTGAAGTATGATGCTGACGGTGAATTGTGTTATGAGGATGAAAGACCTTTGGTTGTCATCAAGGACATTGCTTTGGTCTGATTTCCCTACGATGGTTCGTGCTTTGGCGGTGGTCTTGTTGTTGGGTCTTGGATACGTTTGTGTTTCTTCTGCTACTTGGCTTCTCTTTGATGTTGCACTTTGGTTGCAAAGGATATTGTTAGCTATTGTATTGTCAAGTTGGAAGTGTTGTGTTTGTTTTGTTGCAACTTGTTTTACTCTTGGTGGTATGCATTGCAAGCAAGGGTTGAGGTCTTTTATTTGGTAATTTGGTTTGTGTTTTTGTGTTTCTTGCGGAGTAAGATTCTTGTGGATATATGCTTGTTTAGGTAGTTCAGTGTTTGTTTATTGAGCTTTTTTTGTTACTAGCTCGAGTATTTGGGTGCCCTTAGTGTGTCTAAGGTCTTTTTGGTGTTATTTTGACAATTTCTTTAACTCAAATGGATTTTGTGTAGTCTTAGGTTAATCCTTGTTGGTGTATCACATTTCCTTATTTCTCATTCTCAGAGAATAATGGATTAATAAATTTTCACTTATCAAAAAATTATTATTATTTTCATGCTTGTTGAGTATATGTTGTTGCGATGGTAGAACATAACAAATATCTTCTAGATTAATCAACCTGAAAACTTATTAGTTCATAATCGATTCCTAAAATGATATATTTTAGTTGGCCTAATCACAGTAGGTAGTTTAATTCTCTCTCACTTAACTGTGTTATCTACTAGAAACCTGAGAATAATAATTTTTGTTCACTATTAAGTTAAGAAAACAATAGAGCCAACACTCTTAAGCTCTCTCCCCGTCACATTTCCAACCAATATTTGTATGCTTCTCACATGATTTATACGTTTGAGTTAAAGAAATATTTGTATGCTTCAACCAATATTTGTATGCTTCAACCAACCAATATTTGTATCCCTGTCAATTCTTGTGAATACTACATGATTGAGCTTTCATACGTTTTTTCCATGCGACACATAATAGTCATTCACATGTCATGACTGAACACGAATTACTAACTATGATCCTAGATTCAGGAACTTTAGTTACACACATAGGCGGATGCACTAAGAGCATCTCCAATGGTTAGACACTGCGCAATGTCAAGGAGTCGTGTCAGGGAGTGGTTTTTGCCTTCCTGACACTGCTTCATGACACTGCTCCTCCAATGGTAGTGTCAGGAGCAGTGTCAAGAGCAGTGCCATGACAATTTCAATAATTCAAAACAGACCCCAAATATTTGTAACACTTTTAATTAAAACCAAATACGAATTGCATAATTTTATTTTATTTCAAACCAAATAGAAATAACATTAATGTTGATTGCGGCCGCCATCTCCAAATTTAGCCCAAATATGCTCGATGAGATCATCGTGGAGTTGGTGATGAACATTCCGATCCCGAATCCTTTCTCTATGGCCCATGATACTTTCCCTGGTCACCGCTGCTGGTGGTCCTCTACGGACGCTTGGGTCCGGGACACCAATATCTGCAAACGGGTCAGTGGGCCACGGCCTCCGCTCATCCTCAACGATCATGTTATGTAGGATCACACAAGCAGTCATGATCACTGAGAGTGAGCCCCTATCCCACATTCGGCCCGGGTGAGTAACGATGTGAAACCGGGCCTGTAGAACTCCAAACGCCCGTTCGATGTCCTTCCTACACGCCTCTTGGTATATAGCAAAGCATCGTTGTTTCGGTGTTTGTGGAGAAGGTATGGACTTCACAAATGTTGCCCAAGCAGGATAAATTCCATCAGTCAAGTAATACGGGGTTTCGTATTCTCTACTGCCGATCTTGAACTTCACATCTGGGGCGAAGCCTTTTACTGCTTGGGAGAATAATGTAGACCTATTGAGCACGTTGATGTCGTTGTTGGAGCCCGGTGTCCCGAAGAAAGAGTGCCAGATCCAAAGGTCTTGGGATGCTACGGCTTCGAGCATGATTGTGGGGACGTTCCCGTGGTTCCTACTTGCGAACTGTGCAGCCCATGCCACATGACAATTCTTCCAATCCCAATGCATGCAGTCCAGGCTCCCTATCATCCCCGGAAAGTTGCGCTCTTCGTTGATTCGCAACAATCGTTTTGTATCGTCCACGATCGGGCGTCGTAGATAGGTCCACCCGTAAACCTTGATGGCGCCAATGCAAAACTTCTTCAGGCAGTCCAGCGCAGTAGTCTCCGCTATTCGCAAATACTAATCGCAAGCATCGTGTGGACTTCCAGAACAGAGCTGACGAAGTGCTACCGTGCACTTCTGGTGTGGAGTGAAAGAGGCTCTCCCCGTAGCATCCTTGTTGTTCCGGAAGTAGGCGTACCGGCCACTCAAACCATTCATGACCCGTATGAACATGTCCCTCGACATCCGGAACCGTCGCCGAAATTGTTGGTCGTTGTACACCGGTTGAGGCGCAAAGTAGTCACGGATCAACCCTTCGTGTGCATCTTCGCGGTTGCGCTCAAGCACTATCCGCTTGGGTCTCGGCGCCGACATTGAGCTTTCGGCCTCATCATCATCCTCACCCATTGGTAAGGCTGACATCAGTTGATCCTCTAATGCTTGTTGTGTTGCCTCCAGATATCTATCCATCGCGGAGTCTATTTCTTCTTCTGTCATTTGCTTCATTTCGTCTAGCGTTGGAAGATTGGCCATCAAAAAAAATAGATTTAGGAAAAAACTATAGGATTTGGAGAGGAATAAAGGAATAAAAGCTTGAAAGAAGAGAGGAGAAGTGAGATTTCAATTGGGGTAGATCTGAATTTATAGGAAATTGTTGGACACTTTGGGAGTCAGCGTCGCCACGTGTCGGGTCGTGACTGGCCAGCCGACTAGCCGTTGGCGCCTGACACGACGGCTGCGTCGTTGCCAAAACCAGACACGACCAGCAGCAACGGCACTGCAGACACGACCCGCTGACACGACCAGCCGTGCCTACGCTAGACACGACGCGTAGGCACGATCCGTTGGAGCTGCTCTAAGGAGCCAAGGGGCACGTGCCCCCCTCAAATTTCTGAATAACTACTTATTACTTTACTTTTTTTAACATTTCCTTTTATGTAATCTTATATTATGTGAGAAGTGCCCCCCCCCCCCCCCCCCCCCCCACCCTCAAATAAAAAAATCTACCGTGTCTACTTTCTTTCCATTTTTCTCTATACAATTCTATTTTATTTACTTACATTTTTTTATTTCTGTTTTTATTATATTGTTTTATATTTTATATTATTTAAATTTATTAATTTTTACACAAATTTAATTTAAGTCATCATTTTAAAATTCAAGACCATTATTAGTTTGGGTTTTGTTATCACTTGAGATTTCATAGTCTCAAACTTTAAAAATCTTAAAATTTTAATTCAAGTCATCATTTTATAGTCACGAGAGATATTTCAAAAAAAAAATTTCTAACTCCACAATATTCGATAAGAAGAAAAAATCAAGTACATGAATATCGTATATGTCGAAAAATATATGTTGTTTATTATGTTTACGATGCAAGTGTTTTATAACATTTTATAAATATAAAACTTTAACGTCATATTTTGTAATGAGTATTAATTATTATCTTTTTATACGATATTAATATTTAGGGATAATTATCATTCCCAACCCCAAAATTTACGTCAAATTCATATCCTAACCCCTCACATTTCATTTCAAATCCTAACCTCAACTTTCGTTTTTTTTCAAAACCTATCATTTACTGTTCGAATTAACGGAACAGTTAATTTGTTGGTCATGTGCATACTTAAGTGACCCCATATTTCGAATTTATTCCCATTTTTACCCTTGACCCTTTCTCATTGATACCCTCTTAAATCCATTCACATTCACAATCTTACACTTAAGTAGTAGTTTTAAGGAAACAAAATGGGAATAGATTCGAAATATGGGGTCACTTAAGTGTGCACGTGACTAGCAAATTAATTGTTCTGTTAATTCGAACAGTAAATGATAGGTTTTGAAAAAAAAACGAAAGTTGAGGTTAGGATTTGAAACGAAAGGTGAGGAGGGGTTAGGATATGAATTTGACGTAAAGTTTGGGGCTGGGAATGATAATTATCCCTAATATTTATAATGTAATTTTTTAGTTCTTTTACGTTAATTTTTACCATACAAAAAAAACGGTGCCCCCCCCCTCATAGAAAAAGCTAGATCCGCCACTGGTTACACATGATCATCTTATATGAAAATAAATGGTTTATAGACAGTTTATACACATATGAAACTTAAAATATATGAAAAGATGGAAATGCTTCTTTAATTGCAGCAAATGGTGTTTACACTTTTCCCGACGAAATATAGAACTACACTTAATATTCTAAATCTCTTTACAACTTCCCTCCCTTGATTCTATGCTAAAGAGAAGGTATTTATACATGAAATTTGAGCCTTAATTTACTTGAAAATAGCTTCACTACCTGTCACGCCCCAAATTCAGTAAAACCGAACCCGGAACGCGAACGTTTAATGTAATAAAACCTTTAAATAAACCTTTTGAGTAAATCGCTTTAAAACCATCAATTTGTTTAATAAAATAATAATTTACAACTCAAAGTGCGTCCCAATAAGCGGACAAAATACAAGGTATACGTCCCTAGACTCAAAAGTAAACCCGGACTCCCGCTCCTAGCTCCTCAAGCTTCGAGATCTCACCTAGTCCATCCCGCGACCAGTACCTGTAGGAAAAGCACCTAGGGGTGAGCGTTCGCTCACCACCACGGATAACAGACTGACTACGGCATACTTAGCAGACAATGCCGGTAACACCAACACAAACCCAACACCGGGGACTACTATCCCCAAACTCAAGTAACCCAACTGACACACCAACCGTCATTTTCCTCAACCGACTCAACACTTGGACACGTAATGTAGACCCGACACAACGATTGACGACTTCCTCCAAAGACACGAAAGACAACCACGCAACACCCAAGATCACAAAGGATCGCACTCCAGCTGCTCAGTAACCCCCTCGCCCTTTACCGATCCCTGTCAGGCCAGGCGGTTGACCTGTCGCACTTTTCCCGACACAAAGTCGGATCAGGCTGTCGACTTGTCACTCCTAACCACGCACGCGCGGCCAGGACCCCTTTCCTCACGGGCGGGCCCCCTACCCCGTCTGAACATGCAGACGCGTGCGATCACAGGACCCCCGTTTCATGAAGCAGGCCCCCAACCTCAGGTAACCACAATCACAATCACAAAAAAAGTTCAACAAACAGCAACAACACCAGTTTGACACTCCACAGGCACTCATGGCCACCCAAGACACACCAACAGTAACTCACGGGCTCAACAACCCCACGGGCACTCATGGACTCCCAAGACACACCAACAGTAACTCACGGGCTCAACAACCCCACAGGCACTCATGGCCTCCCAAGACACACCAACAGTAACTCACAGGCTCAACAACCCCACGGGCACTCATGGCCACCCAAGACACACCGACAATAACTCACGGGCTCAACAACCCACGGGCACTCATGGCCACCCAAGACACCAACAGTAAAACACGGGCTCTCATGGCCACCCAAGACACAAACAGTAAAACACGGGCTCTCATGGCCACCCAAGACACCAACAGTAAAACACGGGCTCTCATGGCCACCCAAGACACAAACAGTAAAGTACGGGCTCTCATGGCCACCCAATACACAACTACACAATCAACCTCCGGGCATAACCAATGCCTCTAGCAGTTCTAATATCAACAGGCTCACAGTCAACCTCCGGGCATAACCAAATGCCTCCAGTAGTTCTAATATCGAAAGTTCACTGCTCCTACGACACTACTAAGTGTCACATGCATTTCTATTGTTCAATACGTTCCCGTATCATACGACACCACCCGGTGTCGCCTGCCTTTCTAATATTCGAATAAACCTACTTAACCCACGACACCCAAGTGTCACATGCATTTCTACTGTTAACTTTCCCTAGTCAGGGCCGAGATCCGGCTACTTTTCCCTACCTCTTGAAGCGTGTCAAACCCGATACTCTTACTCCGGCAAAGCTCCATAATTCCCGCTTAGCCTCATATTTCAACGGTAGGCGACACGGTCTACAATCATTACAATTAACACACTTTTTAAGTAAGCATGCGAAACCCGAATTTAAACGCCCAAATGTAACCCCGACAATGTCTATCACTCTCAAACTTCCCAATTACTCGACATTGTCGATAATGGGCCCGGAAAGGCCCGATTCGCCCGGCTCGGTGAATCTGCCCGGGTTTTGGAAACGCCCTTCAGGGGCTCCGAAAGTTCCCGTTTTCGTTTCTACGATCTTAGAATAATTCAAGGGTTCCAACGCAATCGACGGAATCAATTTCCGACTTCTGAGCGATTTAATTCGCGTTTAAAGTTTCTAAACCCGAAATTCCAACTTTCACAATTTAATTACGAAATTCGTTCCGGGTGTGAATTAACGACTTGGGGATCGTCCTAAACCACCCGAGCATGTGGGCCCCACATGGCCACAATGGCAAAATTCCCTTTTTGCCCCAAAACGTTCCTAACGAACCCCAAACCTCAACCATTCATCTTTAAACCAATTCTAACCAAAACCCAACCATATTTGAATCGTTTAAACTCAAACCCTAAAATTCGAACTTAACAAAACGAAAATCGGTTAGGTGCTCACCGTAGAGAATGACGGTGTGAACTTGATTCTTCTATCGTTGAGACGATCCACCGGTCGGATGATCGAGAAATGGCAAAACCCCTAAACTTTCTTCTCTTTTTCTCCCTTTTCTCCTTCTCTTCCTTCTCTCCACTTTCTCTCTCTAAATATCTTTTTTTTTTCCAACTTTGCCGAGCCATACACTTCACTTCCCTTTTATTTTGTTTTAAAAATCAAACCTATCACTTTAAATTACAAAACTAACACTCCAAGTCTCATCTTTGTTTTTGTTCAAGAAACCTAACACCACCACATGATTGACATGTGGCAAGTGGGTCCCACACCTTTTTGGAAAATATCTTCTAGATATTTTTTAGTCAGATTCGCGAAATTCGGCCGTCTCGGGCCTCGAACGGGCACTTTTTCCAAGAAATTACGAAACTTCACGGGCTACAAGGAAACGGCTCAACTAAGACCGCTGCGACGACGTCTAAGTTTTTTGGATCCAAAACGGACCTCGAATGGACCAAAACGTCACTCGGTTGACTTTTCCAGCGAAAAGTCAACATTTCCCAAATTGGTCAGAAAGTTGCCCTGAGTCACCCGGAACTCACTTTGGTCGATATCGGGATCAACTTAAGTCCGGTATGACTCTCGGGGTCAAATTTAGGTTTAAGTGTCTGTCCAAAAATTTTAAATTTCCCCGTTTTTCGCAGATTTGACTGGCGTTGACTGGGAGTGGTTCTTACACTACCTCCCTCCATAGTGCTCCCACCTTCAGAAAAGTTGAGACAAGATTTCTGCTAGTCGTAACAGCTAAGCGGCCGTCGTACTCGATGAATGGACGGTTGAGTACTCCTGTAACCGATGCTCCTAATTAATGGATGCCTCGTCGAGTACCACCTATCCGGTGCTCCTATCCGCCGGTTGTGTCGTTTCGTACTAGGTACTTCTTGCTCTGTTTTTGTCCGCTTGTGGTCTTTTTCGTTCCAAATTCCTACAAAAGCTTATCAAGATGTAAAATACCGAAAACGAGGGGAAAATGAAGTAAAACTTATTAAGAGGAAATTAACATTTCCTGCACAAGTTATAACTACTAGGAAGGCCCATGACTACCCAAGTCATACGAACTATTGACTTTTGTCAAATCCTATTACTATAAGTGATCTTATCCTTTGTCATTTTGGCGACACCTTTTACTGAACACAAGGGCATAAAAGTACAATCCCTTTTCTATTCAGTCCATTGTTCTCTTGATCTTGAGTTCAAATTGTATGTGACAAATCATACACATGACCATGCTTCTTTTTATATTCCTTAACTTATCAAAAGGGGCCTTAGGTGACATCTAACTTGTACAAATACAAGTGACAAGTCGTAATGACTATCAAACATATATCTCATATGTGCGTATCCATGTATGAGCATAACCTTAATAACTATCTTGTCAGGAGTAGTGCTTAGTGATGTCAAGGCATGAATCCGCATCATATAGATGGTACGTTGACGTCATGGTCGTAGGCTTAAGATCTATTTTGGTAGTGGAGAAATGCTCATGTCCCGTATCCTATGGAGCATTCTCAAGGTGGGTTATCCAATGTCAAACTCTTCTACATTTGTGACATTAAATCATATTTCTATATGCATAATCATTAAAACGTGATCCTCCAATCAACAGTCACACTAGCTCTGACTATCAGATCAGGCTAGGGACGAATTGATAGACTCACTCCTTTGTTTCTAAGAAATCTACTATCGGGAAACGGCGCTTTATACGTTAGAAAAAGTACTATATTCAAGATTTCATTAACACTACAATTTGATGATAATAAAAAGTTTGAAAACTCATTATTAACTTACAAATGACATTGTACATGTTTTGGCTTGCCTTAAGGAATAAGACCCAACAATTTTGAGGAATTAATTGTGCCTATTATTAACCAGACGGAACAAATACACGTGGGAGTTTGGATTGTTTCACAAGCCACTACACATGCTGAACTAGTAGTTCATGAATTAGAGGATTATACTCCAAAACCTCATCGTGGTGGAACTCCAAAGAATACTAAGCCGACTTCTACCAGAATCATTCCAAGATACGGTCGCTCGACAAGGAATGATCCTAAGATTTAGCCTAGAATTCGTTATCTCAACTTAGTCAAAGAAAGTAGCAACATAACCCTTAGAATTATGTTGAGCACGTTAGTAAAAAGCCCATTAAGGTAGGTGAAGACGTTCTTGAGAAATTAAGAAACCTGGATGTAAGGTTTCATCAAAAATTGTTTGACGACCCAAATTTGAGCTCGGAAGATGAGGAATAGGTAGAAGAAGACGAATTTGTTAAATATAGTATGAGTGTCGGTCCTTAGAAACTGTGACTTATTAAATTGGAGGGAGGTTCTTGATTCATTTGATGTTCATTGTGCTTCTAGATTCAATTTGGGGTCTTTTCGACCTACGGAGATGTCTGTAGCTTCTTTAAGTTTTGTTTTGTCTTTATCTAACAACAACTGAGATTGTGAAACTACAAGTGGAAATAAGGAAGTGAGGGAGTTTTACGGATGATTGGGTTGTCTTGTTTCTGGTTTGTTGTTTTAGTTTAGTTATGTTTATCTTGGGTCGAGGCTGAGTGCTTTTTGTTCGGACGCTTGGTTTTTCTATCGGGCTGCATCCCAAGCTCTTGTTGGTTAGGCTTTGTCCCAATTTGGGATCCATTTCATTTCCTTGTGTAATCATTTTTAAGTTTTTTTCTTCACTTTGGTGATATACCTCATTTCCTCTCTCCCTCGAAGAATAAAAATTTCAATAAAGACTCGAACTTAATAGTAAAAATGATGATAGTCTTAGAACACTTCCGTATTTCATTGTCAACTCCTAATTGTATCCTAGTTTTTCATCCTCCTCAATCTAACACCATGTGTTTTTTACCGCTCTTCAAAGGGAAGAAACTCAACTCTTCCATCGTCGTCAGGGTCGTCCCTAGGCATTTCGAGGCCTTAGGCAAAAATATAAAATGAGGCATTTTTGTAAGAAAAAACTAATACAAAAAGACGATACTATGATAAATTTATTAATATGATAATAAAAATACACATAAATAAAGAAAAAAATAAAAAGTCTTCCTCTAAAAATCAATCTAAGTACATGATAAAAAAGGAACAGTCAAACTAATATACATGATAAAAATTACTCCAAATCATCTAATGTTACATAAAATATTACATCTCACTATAGTTCAACAATCTTTTCTATAACGAATGTCACGCCCCAAATCCGATTTTGACCGGACTCGAGACGTGAACTAAAGACATTAATTAAATAACAATTAAAAGAGATTTATCCAACCCGACATCGAGCACCCGAGCCCAAGGTCACGTTTTCGGGTCCGGAATCCGAAAACCGGCCTGGCCGACCCGAGAACCCAGCACGGCCCGAGAACCCGGCCGACCCGAGAATCTGGCCAGACCCGAGAGTCCGGCCCGATTCGAAGATCTGGCCCGATTCCCGAGGCAGCCGTCGGTCATGGATTGGCCGGCCCTCCAGCAACCCGCCGGAGCTCTGGCGAGCTTCCGGTCGCCGGAAAATTCCCAACTCCCGTAAAAAAGCTCCAAATTAGGTCTAGGTCCCCAATCCATCAACCATTCACTCCAATTTCCCTTAGGTTGGTCCAATTTTACAATTGCCCCAATTTCTCCAATTAGGGTTCCAACTCCAAAATCCACAATTTCTTACCAAACTTTGCATTTCCTACCATTTCCCACCAAGGGTTCTTGTTTCCAACAAGACCCATTCCAATTCCAAGACATCCCTTCAATACCCATGAATCAAAGATCTTCAAAAAAGGAAATGGTTGAGTTCTTACCGTAGAGAATGGAAAGGGAAGAAGGAATATGAGAAAAACTAAGGATTTTGGTGTAGAAATGACCTCCTCCTCCTCCTCTTCTTCTTCTTCTTCTTCTTCTTCTTCTTCTTCTTCTTCTTCTTCTTCTTCTTCTTCTTCTTCTTCTTCAATGGAGGAAGCAAGACTCCTCTCTCTCTCTATATATGTTCGGCCAAGGGGGTGAAATGGGAGACAAAATGGTCACATGTGGGCTTTAACCTAAAAGGGTAAAGACTAAAATCCCCTTAAAGGCCTTTTGTCCTCTAGTGATAAAGTAAGGCCAAAATTGTCTTTCTCTCCCCTTTTCCTCTCCTCCTCCACAATCATGCCAAGTGTCCATGATGACTCATCCTCCCTCAAAATATCTCAGCCCAAAGATTAATTAAGTCATTAATCGATGTTTGACCAAATTTGACCAAGTTTGACTTTTCCCCAAATACCCTCATTTTAAAGGAAACGCCCCAACGAAGCTAACCGTAACGACGGTTAAGCCTTTTGAGCCTTGGATAAGTCCCATATGGCTCTTACTTCGTCAGTTGACTTTTTCGGCGAAAAGTCAACTTTTCCCAATATGGTTCCAAAGTGACCCGAAGTCGCTTGGAACTCATCTTGGTCGCTTCCGAGGTCAACCCAAGTCCGGTATGCCCCTCGGGGTCGGGTTTGACCGGCGTTGACCGGGCACAGGTCTTACAACGAATTTCCGTCCTCCTTATCCAAGTTTGGTTGAATGTTAGTTTCTTGGTATAGACATTTATTATCCATGTTATCTATCATACAGATTGAAAATTGGTAATATAATAATTGACAATATGTTCGAACTCGTACTACTCTTACTTGTCACCAACATTACATTTACATAGCAGTACATTTAAAATACAATATATACCAACAACAATTGACTGTTCTTCCTTCTAGTTTTGTCATGTTTGTTCTCTATAAAAATGGACCAGAAAGCGTAGCGAAAATTATAAAGAGGAATATGTTTAAGTATAGAAAGAATAAACTAGAATAGAATAGCAAGTTGGGGTGAATCAAACTAAAAATTTCACCATGTTTATACAAATTTTGATGCATGTTTATTTGAAATAAAAAAGAAACAATCAATCATCTAGGAAGAAGAAAGGATTGTGCATACCATATTTAGGAAATAGATGAACTTAACGGAGAGAAGGAGAAGTGCAGGACCATAAAACATCGATTGAGTACTCGAAGAAGTAGAAACGGTGGAAACCCTAGAGAAATAGGAAATAAAATCTTATGAATATTATATTGATAAATGGTCTGCCTTAGCAAGCCCAAAATTAGTTTTCATGAACCAAAAAAAATAAATAATCTATAAGGCCTAAAATATTTTTTAGAAAAAATGTGGCCTATCTTTTGTTGGATGCCTTAGGCGACCGCCTAATTAGCCAAGTGGACGAGCCGACCCTGATCGTCGTTATCAATCTTAGTCCATTCACCATCTTCGGATTGTACCCTGCCACCAATTATTGGTTCTAGATCAATGACCTGAAGTTGATCTTCAAAAAAATTGATGTTAACGGTGGTGACAAGATCTCGACTTTCAGGTTGAGATCCACCTTGAATAGACTAGAATCCTTGCTATAAAGGAAGAGTTACAGAAAATGTTATTTTTGTTAGGTTTATGGTTTAAGTGGTAAGAATCGGATGGTAGAGTTAAGAGTTTTAGGGGAAAACTTGTTTTTTGTATATGTTAAAAATAAGTGTATCATGTGCCATGCACATAACTAATTATATTATTTTTCAGTAAATTTAGTTAACAAGACAATAAAAAAAAGTCTAGGGCACAATTTAGCCCGTAAACATAGCACATGGTCATGATTTACCACGATTTAAATATGATGGTCATTTTCTACCACGACAACTTCCTACACTATAATTTCTACAATCAGACATTTATTTTGACATTCCAAAAATATAACACTGTAATTATTTCACTCGTATTTAACTTGGTTATAAAGATATATCCAAAAAATCAAGTACAATTATAATTTACTTCGGGTCTTATGCAAATTATCATTTTCTTTTGCATTCACCCTTAATGTAATTAAGGAAACTTTTTACTTCGCTACATCTAACTATCCATATTTTCACTTAGCTACATTTAACTATTAATTTCTTCTTTCCAAAAAATTTCACTTTACTCACATCTGTCAATTTTCTATCCAAAAACACAAAAAAGTTAAAAACACCCTTTAAAAATAATTAAAATTTCAAAACCCTGCAATTGGTTTTAATTAACTTTTTATTACATCAATAATTCTTTATTTTTATTTGTTTTCTTCTATTTTTTAAACTCTAAACCCCTCAGACTATGGATTCACCGCTTTAATATTGCAAACATAAAAGTGTATGGTTAAATACACAAAATATCCATTAGCCATATATAAAAAAAGGCATCAAGGATAAAGCAAACTAGTTATTTAGTCATAGAACAACATAAGCTAAGCTAGAACCCATTTATAAGGAACAACAATAAGAAGATGACAAGAAAATATTGGAGAAAACAAATCATAGCGGAGAATTGAAATGTGACATGGATTCTTCAAAATGGCAACTGAGAATGGAAGGGTTATGGTCTTGAGGCTGATTACCACGTCTAAAATCCTTTTCCCCAAGGTTCAACAAGAAGCAGTACCAGATTGGGAGGGTGGGTCTAATACTCGTCTGCTCGACGACGTCTAGATTTGGAGGACACCATAATCGTGTCCAAATTTCTAGCCCTCAATCTCGTTCACAACACCGCTCCAAGTACAAGAAGACGCGCTGTCGAGAGAGGAGGAAGAAGGTTGAGAAAAAAAAAAGTTCTAAAATAATTGTCAAGGTTTAGAGATAGAGAATTAAAGATGAGTGGTTTGGAGAATAAATGGAGCTGAAATAGGGAAGGATAAAACAAAGATAAAAAAATAAAAATTAAGGTTTAGAACTAAAGAGGGGTTATTTTGATATTTTAGAAAAAATATGGTCATATGTACGATACATGATTATTCTTTTGTCAGAAACTAATTTTAGAAAGTTAAAGTATTGTAGACGAAAAAATAAGGGTTAATTATGCTTACCTACCTCGTACTATACACATTTAACGGATAAAGACCTTAAAGTTGTTTCGTAACAAATACATATTCTGAACTAACAATTTGTAACAACATCTCCTCTTCTATCCATTTTCCCATCCATTTTTAGGGCTAGATTTAGGTTTGGAGAGAGATTTAAGATTAGAGTTGATTTTAAGATTGTAACACTACAAGTAATTTCGGAATTTATAAAAAAATGAACAGTAAATGGACGGAAAAAGGATGAAATGAGAGATATTGTAACAACTGTTAGTTTGGAGTATGCATACGTTATTTAGAGTAGAAATTCGTTAAACATATATATTTTTTTTTGAGTATAATGCGACTTTCATTCCTTTAAAAGAGTCAGTACATGCTTGGAAACCCTACCGGGACCAACATAATAACCATGTAACTACAGTAACGTCTAGGACGTTGTGCCGAGATGCCATAGAGGCGACCTAAAACTGACCACCAAAGATAATGAACTAGAACAGTAATGAAATAAACACCTAAATCTAATAACGAAAAACTGAAAGACAATAAAACTAAAACCCGCTAACGATCACTGCTCAAGGGGGGGTCTGAATACCGTTGGGTCTCCCGTGGGCGACGCTCTGCTTCTTTGATAAACCCGAACCTGTGATCAACATTGGAGAAAGGCTAACAGGGCACCCTTAGAGACTCCTTCCTGTCCTTGAGGCTTGCCTGGTGACTCATGCGTGTCGGCGGGGCTGGTTCCCAGCCCTCGCCCGAACTGTGACTCGTCGGTCACCCCATTCTTCTACTGGCGGTTGCTCCAGCACTCGAGCGCCATCATACCTCCCAGCGATGGTCGGTGGAATTTCATAAATTGCCCGATCTCTACCCTTGAACCTCCTCCATAGGATCCCGGGATCATAGTCATCGAGTCCTCTAAGGGCAGGTCCCAAACTGGATGCCCTAGAGGTAAAGGAACCAAGGACAGTGGGAATCGTGTGTCCCCCAGGCCCATCCATTCCACGCCGCCATTCATACCGCCGATGTGGCCGCGAACCATCTCATGTCGCCCTAGCCGAGGTCCCCCCAAGCCCTCGCAAGCCAGCGAGCAGCCCCACCAGGATCTTAGCGGCGGAGTAGACCGACGGTCCCAATCAGGATTGTAATACGCCAAGGGCTCCACCAGAAGAGGTCGATGGCGTCGCTCCCCGAACAGCCCAGAGCACCGCCCACTATAGTTATTGGTAGGCAAGGCGACCCTCACCGGAGACTGAGAGCCCCCCTTCATGACGAAGGCCCGACTGGTTTGATACGTTGTGGTGGTCGAAGAGACCCAACCCATCAGTTTAGTCAGAGCATCGTACCACCACCCCAGAGTCCCCTGATCCTCCCAGGGAAGAATTCGAGAATGATGGACAACCGGACGCCCGCGCCTTCCGTTCAACAGCCTCGGACCTAGAGTAAGGTCATGGGTTGAAACAGCCGAAGGGATCGGTCGCGGAAAACGAGGGAAGTCGCCGGTGGTGGACAAAGGAGCCCACGATCGCCCCCGTACAAAGCCTCGACATGGTGGAAAGGACGACCTAGTCTGCTGTCCCCGCGGGTACAACAGCGCCCGATTCGTCCGGCGCCGCCTCAGCACAGATGAGAGGCAGAGGGGGAGGAAGAGGCCGACGGGTACACCAGTGCATGACGACGATTCGACACAGGTGGAGTGGACGAGGAGGATGATGAGGACGACGAGATAAGGATCAGACTAGGAGGCTTATGACTCCAATCCCCCGACACAGGCTCCGTCATGCCATGCATGGGGACCAGGGAGGGCGAGACAGAACGAAGCGATGCCGACAGGGTTTCAGCACCATATGCGACTTATGGGACAGGACCCAAGGCGAGAACCTTCGGGGAGGGTGGAGCAGGCATGGAAGGAGACCGAGGGGGAGATGCCGGTGAAGAGACAGAGCGCACAACCTGTTCGGCGAAGTACGCAGAGATACGGGAGCACATGGTGATTAGAGTTTTGGAAGCTAGGGTCTCGACAGAAGCGAGTAGTTTTTTTATAGTTTTGTTCCGTTAAACATATATATAGTTCGGAGTAGGGAATATAATTAACCTTAATACTAATAATAATAATAATAATAATAATAATAATAATAATAATAAACGTACAATAAAGTGAAAATCAGATAATAATAATAATAATAATAATAATAATAAATGTACAATAAAGTGAAAATCCGATATTCTGGTGGTAATTAAGTTTAAAATATTTTGAAATTGCTTAGAGCATGTACAACAGAAAGGACCTTGGTCAGGGAGTGGGAGTGCAGACCTTGTGCTGACTGGACAAAAGTCAGGGAGTGGGAGTGCAGAAAAGTGGGTGTTTTGCAACAGAAAGGACCTTGAGGTCCTGGGAGTGCAGAACAGTGCTGATTGGATTATTAATTTGTTATTTTTCTGTTTTATTTAATTCGTTATCAGAAACCGTTTAATTTAGTCATAATTTAAACAATTTTGGAAATAAATAATTAAAGACAATCAATAATTAATAAATTCAACACGAATAGAAATGAACTTCTAATTTTATTCAATCCATTTTAATACAACCCAAAACAAAATACAAGTTCAAGAAGCATCCTCTGTTGGGTCGACATCTGGTGGTGGGGGTTGGCTTCGAAGATCATCAATTTGGGCTTCAAGGCTAGTGATGAGTCTTCGCACTTGGGTCTTGCAAAACTTATGGTCTGCCAATGCCTCTTCGTCGTAGGAAGATGTATCCTTCTCCACCAGGGCCTTGTAGTTGGCGATGTTTGATTCCCACTGTTGGGTTAATGACTGCATGAGGCGATGCCTTTCTACATGTTGTTCGCGACGTGAACGTTCAGCATCCACACGTGATTTTTCCAGCTCGACGAAGGCAGACATTTGGGCCGTGAGGACGACCCCCTTCTTTGCGGCCTTCGCTGCCTTCTTCCCTTGCGGTCGGGGAGGGGGACTTGGGTCGGCCTCGGGGGATGGGGGTGTGTTGCTGAGAGGGACCTGAGTCCCCTCGTAGTTCTCGCTTCCTCCCCATTCTGGTGGTTGGGACTCACCACTGAGAGGTGTGCCCTCCTCCCCTGTGCTTGTGGGTGGGGTTGAGCTGTAAGCCCCAGCCTCATCCAACCGCTGTCGTTGTTGGCGTACTTGACGACGGACAGTTCCCATTGTGCCCTCCTCGGCACTGAACTTCTCATTGCCATCGAGCCTCCAGACCCAATGATCCAGGTCGAACTTTAGCGGGTGGTCTTTAACCACTTTCCCATCTTTCTCCCACATTTCCTTCGCACGTCTCAAGTGCTCTTCGTCGTTTGCGCCGCTCGGCTTCTCATCTCTGGACATCTTCATATAGCCGAGCATCCTCCTTGTCTGGCCGGAACCTCTGAGCCAACGTTTCTTGATGGCTTCCTAGCGGCGAGGTGGGTAACGGTTCTGGGAGTTGTATTTCCTCTGCACTGAGCACCAGAATGTGTTGCCGGTTTGCGAGTTGCCCTTGACGGCGTCTCTTGTTGTGCTCAACCAGCAAGTTATGAGGTGGTTGTCCTCCTCCTTGCTGAATGTCCGGTCATCCGCCTCTGGTTCTTCGGGTTGGGCTCGGGTTGGGCTCGGGCAGGGGCTCGGGCTCGGGTAGGGGAAGGGGCTCGGCCTCGTCGTTGGGAAGAGGATGATTGGGGGGTTTCTACGTCGGGTAGTGGATGACCCTCGTAGTTGTAGAATTGGGGTCCCATGCCCCATTGTGATTGTGATTCTGGTGGGGCATGCTCCATTGTGATGGCACTTGGAACCCTTGTGGGGGCATGCTCCATTGTGATGGCACTTGGAACCTTGGCGCCATTTGGTATTGTGGGGTACGGGTTTGCCCTAACAAAAATATTTATACATTAAATTAAGTGCTTAAAAATTTAATACAAAAAAAATTATACATTAAATTAAGTGCTCAAAAATAAAATAATAAAATAAGTGCAAATAATTAATCAAAAAAATGAATACAATGCATTAATACAATAAAATAAGTTTGCACTAACCTGAACTCAACCCCGGGTTCGAGCTTGGGGAGTTGGAGCAAGGGCCCGTCAGAATGTCTCCGAAACCTCGTGTCAGTTCTTCCACGGTGAATTCTCGTTCGTCACCAAATGAGTGTGCACGAGACCCAGTGTCGCCCGACATTTTTCGCGAGAATAATTGAAACGAGAGAGGAGAATTTGGGAAGGAGAGAGTGAAGTTGGATAGTTGAAGTAGGAAGTGGTGTGAAAAATATGAGAGGAAAGGGGTATTTATAGGGTTTTATTTGTTGATTTTTGAATTAAAAAAAAAACTAACCGTTTGAGGTGCAACGGTCGGGACACGTGGCAGCCCCACACGCTGCCAGCGAGAGAGACGGCGCGCAGGCGCGTCCAACGCGCCCGACCAGCGAGTGGGGAGCGGGGGCGTGTGCAGCGGGAGCGGGAGCGCGTGGAGGGGGAGCGGGGCCGTGATTTTCGCCGATTACAGCGGAACGGCCAGCGCACCCGGCCAGCGAACGGAGCGGCGCGGGGAGCGGGGCCGTTCCGTTGTTCTTGCTCTTAGGAAAATACGTACGCTTGTGGAAGGGTAGTGATGTACACTCCACATACATACCACAGTGTAGGCCATATGTAACTCGTTGATCCTATTGCTCTATGAATGACAGATTAAGTGGTTCTCTTGGACTCTGCTCCCTCTCTCTCTTCCTCTCTAAGTCATTCCTTTCTGCTCTCTTCTTCATTTCTCTTTTGTGCTAAATTTGGGAAAAGCTGAAGCTCAAAAAAGCAATTTCCACAGAGAAGAAGCAACATCAGCGTCATGGCTTTAAAGCTGAATCCTTTCCTGACCTCTCAATCTCAGAAATTGCCTGCTTTTGCTCTCCCTCCAATGGTCTCCACCACCCACAGATTTTCCAAGTTCATTGTAGGATCCACCCTCCGCTCTGGCGCCAAGTACGTGCCCATACATTTCAGTATCTAGTTGATCAATGGGTCTTCCATTAATTTCTCTCTTCTGCTGTTGATTTTTGGATCTGGGTTTTTCTCACTTTTCCCCTATGTTGATTTTTTCTTTTCTTTTTATGGGTCTCTCTACCTTTTGCATTTGAGTGGCTGTTTATGTGCATCTTTTGATTATCCTCATCAGTATTATTTCTTAATTTACCTAAGATTTGGAGGCGAGTTTCACTTCATTCCGAATTCATAATGTTCCCGTTTCAGTGATTTTAATGTAGGCGTGAACTAATTTGAAATGGGTTTGATGAATTTTTTGGTAGGAACTGTTTTTGTTCCCTGCATAGTTGCAGTAATGAATCTTGTGGTGGATATTACTGTTGACCCAAAATATGTTTGGAATTGGATGTATATGCCACTGTTGTGAAGGCGATAGCTTCTATGCTTGTTTTTATGGCATCTCGAATGTTGCATTCTGTGATTCCAATTAACAATTTTTAAACTATTTTTTTCATGTAATTTGACTTTGGTTTTTGGTTGTCAATGTTAGCTATTGGAATGGTCTTAATCGGATTACCAAGTTTGAAGCTAAGCCTGACTTAGCGTGTAGATTGGTATCTCTTTGTCTTTTTAGGTAGGTGGCAATGGGGGTGGTTAGGATGTTTATTGTTATTATTCAACATTAAATTTGGGGTATGGTTTGATCTTACCAAATATATGTTTTTTTTCCTATTGGTTGATTCATTGTTCTTTTTCTTTGGTTGCTAAAATAAACGCTTGTTGCTTTTGAACTTATTTATGTTTTTTCTCCTCGAAAGTGCATAAGACAACACGTTTTTCTTATGATTCTGCAAACCTAAATCTTATTTTTTTACTAGTATGTTAGGCTAAATCCTCCAAGTTCATATCTATCAAAATAATTTGTTTTGCTTATATTGGGCCTTTTCTAGAATACAAAGAGTGTTGTTTAGTGGTTGCATGGCAGTCCATCTGTCGTTTCATCATGTTTCTGGCAGTATGGGACTTTTTAAACTTCGTGTATCTTTGTTTTGTAATTTAATATACCTTACACATGTCTTTGGAAAATACCAGTTGGTGAACCAAACCTAGTTTAGATTTTTTGTCTGTTTTTTTTAATTTACTTTTTTTTGCATGTCCTTCTTTTGCTTATTCTGTACCTTGCATGATTGTAGGTGGTGAGTCTTTGACTTTCATCTTAGCTTGCAGCTGTAAGCCATATTATCTTGTACTTAACAGTCTGTAATGATAGGTTAAGATATCCTAATTTATGAAGGGCTGCGAACTTGTAATTTAGAATACCTGACACATGTATATGATCGATTAATCATATTGAAACATAGTTCTTGGTTTTCATATGAGAGTATATATTTGAATTGTACCATGACAGTAGTGTAATTCTGATGATAATTTTATTACTCCTGTAGTTCTTATTTGGTAGGTATAGTATGAGTTGATGTACTACTTTTCATCATCATCTTTTTTAATTCTGGTGTGGTGCAGGGAGGTTGAGAGTCTGAAACATGCATTCACGCCTCCTCGAGAGGTTCATGTTCAAGTAACCCACTCCATGCCACCGCAGAAGATTGAGATTTTCAAATCCATGGAGGGTTGGGCTGAGCAGAACCTTCTGGTTCACCTGAAACCAGTTGAGAAGTGCTGGCAACCTCAGGATTTTCTGCCAGATCCGGCTTCTGATGGATTTTATGAGCAAGTCACAGAACTAAGGGAGAGGGCCAGGGAGCTTCCGGATGAGTACTTTGTTGTTTTGGTTGGAGATATGATCACAGAAGAAGCTCTTCCTACCTATCAGACAATGCTTAATACTTTAGATGGAGTCCGAGATGAAACAGGTGCAAGTCCCACATCTTGGGCAGTATGGACCAGAGCATGGACCGCCGAGGAGAATAGGCACGGTGACCTTCTTAACAAGTATCTATACTTGTCTGGACGGGTTGACATGAGGCAGATCGAAAAGACCATTCAGTATCTAATTGGGTCAGGAATGGTAAGATCCTAACGTTCAAGAGTACTTGGCTTATTGGGATAATGGTAAAAAGTACCCTGCTTTACATTTTTCTGCTGGTTGGTACCCCCTTATCTTTAAATCGTTGTGGGTTGTGTCCATGAACTTATATTTTGTTGCACTTTGTGTCAATTTATTCCAAAATGATGATTTTGCCGTAGAGATTTTAAATGAAGAATATAAGATACAAAAAAAAAAAAAACACAAAATCAATTATTTTCTGGTTTTCAAATTCTACAATCATAATTAAAATTTTCATTCTACCAACCTAATCGAGTTAATCAAATTATGAACATTTTTTTAAAATTTGAATTTTCGTGGGCAATTTTTTTGTTTTAGGACACAAAATACAACATAACAAAAGTTCAGGGACACAACTCGCGATGTTTTGAGGATAAGGGTACCAACCTGTAAAAAGTCAATATTACTTTTGTGCCATTATCCCTGGTTTATTTGTTGGAACTGATTTCGATTTTATTCTTGTAGGATCCCCGGACAGAAAATAACCCCTACCTGGGGTTTATCTACACTTCTTTTCAAGAAAGAGCTACCTTCATCTCTCATGGAAACACTGCAAGGCATGCGAAGGAGCTCGGGGACTTGAAGTTGGCTCAAATATGTGGTACAATTGCAGCTGATGAGAAGCGCCATGAAACTGCTTATACGAAGATAGTTGAAAAGCTGTATGAGATTGATCCTGATGGAACGGTTGTGGCATTTGCTGACATGATGAGGAAGAAGATCGCAATGCCAGCACACTTAATGTATGACGGGCGTGATGACAACCTGTTTGAGCACTTCTCCTCTGTGGCCCAGCGGCTCGGGGTCTACACTGCCAGAGACTATGCTGATATATTAGAGTTCTTGGTAGGAAGATGGAAAGTGGAAAAGCTAACCGGGTTGTCTGCTGAGGGACGAAAAGCCCAGGAATATGTATGTAAGTTAGCGCCGAGAATCAGAAAGTTAGATGAGAGAGCTCAAGCACGGGCCAAGGAAGCGTCTGTCATTCCTTTCAGTTGGATATTTGATAGACAAGTGAAGCTGTAAGTGCTGAGAATCTGAAAGAGCTACATCGTGTTTCGCTTGCTTTGTCGTTATAATCCACTAATAGAGTTGGGAAGTTTTTTGATGCATTCTGTTTTCATAAGAGAAACATTTGGTTGTTGTTTCCATGTTGTGTTCTTTGTAAACTCTAGTGACTGTTCTTGAGTTAGGAAACAAAGAATCCTAGCTATGTGATGTCCATCTTGGTTTTATTGTATATATTATGTATTTATCTATTTTCCTCCTAAAACACCCCACTTGTTCCAACTGAGTACTCCTTGAGATTAAAATCACCAGGTATAGTAGGGAATAGGGCTGTGCAAAAATCCGACCATCACCGTAAACCGACCGTCTCCGACCGTCCCCGCCACCGGAATAACCGGAACCGGTCTTACCTGGGTTAGAGATGGTTTAAAAATCATCGAACCGGCTGGTCAACGGTTTGAGGTGTGCCAAACCGTGGTGACCATAACCGGCCGGTACTGTAGCACTCGCATGGGCTCAGGCCAGCCTGTTTTGAGGCCCAACTCGCCAAAGCCCGTGTCACTGCTCGCCAAGCCCATCAGCTCAAGCCTGGGTCACTTGTAGCATCTACCTTAACCGTCCGATATAGGGGTTTAACCGCAACCATTGGATTAACCTCGAGACTCACTCACCTACTCTCTAAATTACATTCACTGCATCTGCTCTGCCGAACCCTAGCTACATCCATACTTCGTCTGTTCTCGGTCGATCCTCTCTCCCTCTCACACCTTAGACTAGACCACAATCATGTGAGTTTTCTCTCAATTGATTTGGGGCTTTTTGATGGTTTTGAGATTTGGATTGTTTGAAGATTAGATCATTATATTTTGCTTTCTGGGTGTTTAGGATGTGGTTAATATGATAAGCAATCCAGTGAACTCAATCCTGCCTATTGCGGTTTAGGTTTTCAAGAAGGCTAGGACATGATAAGAAGAAGCTCTTTGGAGTGACCATATTTAATGTGGTCAGGACTAAAACTTATTATGCTGACAAGGTTGGTGTATATGCTTGTTTTTTTTTTTCTAGTTTATAAGATTAAATAGACTCAAGTATACTCTTCAAATCATTTTCATAGTTTTTAATTTGCATGCTCTAGATCTGGGTTGATTGGTGTCGTACTTCACATTTTTGGCCTTGTATCTTAGATCTAAGATTTTATGAACGATGGTTTCACTTTGTATTGTATGTATATCCATTCACCGACTTGCATTGTTGCAGTTGTATTGTCATTTTATTTTTAGATGGTCACACTTTTACTTGTTTTTTTAATGTCCTTGAATGGTATAAACTCTATGACTGAAGATTGGGGATTTCCGAAGGGATGATTTTGGTAACAAACTCATTGTGGCTTCTTTAATGGTAAAGCATCTTACCCTTTTTTATATTTTCAGGTAAAGGAAAATTTGCTTACCAATAATCATGTTGTCTTTTGGTTGCTCAAGCGATATCGTAGAATGTCGAAACTAATAGGTTGGTTTGGACATAATTCCAGAGTCACTGAAATAATATGACACGCAAGGTCATATGGTACATGTTGTTCGAAACTACTAGGGAATGAGTGCTCCATACCCATTATGAGTTGTAACTTTCCATCAACATTTTTTTTTGAAGAATTTGTATATCAACATTTTAATATATGTGTTTTGATGATGATGAATTTTATATTACCATTAACCATCAAATAGTTTCTAAACTTATTTTAAATTCGAAGTTGAGTGGTACGTATCATGTGATGTCACTGCTTCAAGCATGATAGTTGGATGGCCATGACCACACTTTGATGAATAAATTTTCTTTGATGAACATATACATCAAAATGGTGAAACTAATAGACAGTATATGAAAAATAAATTCAAAACTCACGAATTCAGCGCTTGTAGGAGCGCTGAACGGTCAGCTGATTAAAAGGCTGCGCCGAAACACCATGAGGTGACATAGAAAGCGCGGACTGGACACGACGTGACTAGTCGGTCGGTCTATGTCAGAGTTTTGCAGAATCGTCGAGGTCTGCGACTCGGTTCGACGCTCCACAGTTAAACAAAACACTAAACTACACGACTGTACATGCAACAATAACGTTGATTGGTGTTTTATTTTTTTATCAGAATGCAAGATTATATTAAAAGAACCCATTTCAGAGTTTGAAATGAATCCTCATCTCACTGATTCGTAGTTTAATCGTTATTGTTCAGTAATTCTGTAATTTTACCATTAGATCAGGTTACTTCTAGTTCAAGACTAGTTCCACCTAACTAGATCACGACGATTAGGGTTTACTTTGTTCGACTAGTGGTCTGATTGGAGGAATAGACCATAAGGATTCGAGAGAACAAATTGGCTTCCGGTATAAGATTTTGATTAGGAGAGAAACCACAAGCGCACATTTTGTAAACAAAAAAATAGATGAAAATATCTTTTCAGTAGCAGTTTTAAAAAATGCTAATTATGTAGTTTCAATAGAGTTTTGATATTAGGATTTTGATCTTTTCTACTTCAGAGTTTAAGAGTGGGGTTTTGATAATCGGGTTGTAACGACGCGAGATCGACATGAATGTTGTATTAGAAAGAGAAAAATGTTGAAAAACTAAGAATTTAAGTGACGCTAAGATCTGTGAAAATTGTTGTGATCTTGTACCCCATGCTATGGGAACATACCCGACCAAAGTGTGTGCCGGTTCGGTATGTTGATTGTGTGACTTGTTTGAAGATGTGCCTCCTACGGGAGTTGGTTGAATTGTGTGAATTGTTTCTGTGAGACGCACAAGTGTGCGGGCTTCTCTGCTTATATGAAGTATTATATATGACTATACTAAGACTAAATACTGTTGGTTGGCTCGAGTTTGACCCTTGTGAAGCGCGTGCGGACGTTTTTGCTCTAAGCGAATTGCTTTATTCGAAATCTGAGAAATTGAACGTGTGCGTTATCCATGCAGAGGACATACGACATGGCACCTGTTTACGTACCGAGAGGAACCAGGAGACGCCCAACTAGGGGCCGAGGGCAGCCACCTGCTAGTGATCAGGCAGGGGCATCTAGCGCCCAAGGTGCTACTTCTACGGAGCACCAGAGAGATGAGGTCGGGCCGTTAGGGTTACCGCCCAGGGCTCCTCCAGTCGCAACGCCGACTCAGGCGACCCCTCTGGAGGAGGTGGTTCGCGCAGTTCTTGCAGCGATCAGCGCTCAGTAGGGGACTATAGCACCGACATCAGAGACCGTGCCTGCTGCTACCACAGCCGCAGCTGAGAGACCGGGTCAGAGTGACAGCCATACGGCCCAGGCTCTCAGAGATTTCCGTAGGCTGGGCACGCCAGTCTATTCCGGGGGGTCAGACCCCGAGGCAGCCGCGGGGTGGCTTGAGCGGATTACCCGCAATCTTGATACTTCTGGGTATCTGATGGTCGACTGATGGTATCTTTCGCGACCTTTCAGCTCGAGGTGGAGGCGTACTACTGGTGGCAACATGTGCAGACCAGTGTTGGAGATGATTTCGAGTTATTCAACAGACTGTTCCTGGAGCAGTATTTTCCTCGATCTGTTCGAGATGACAGGCACCAGCAGTTCCTGGAACTGCGTCAGAGATGGATGACCGTCTCGGAGTATGAGGCGAGGTTCACATCCCTGTCTCACTTCGCTCCAGAGATGGTGCAGACCGAGGAGAGCTGCTGCAGGCGTTTTGAGAGAGGACTCGTCCCGTCTATCGCGGATCGAGTCATTGCCTTCAGGTCGGAGGACTATTCTGCACTAGTGGACCAGGCACTAGCTGTGGAGAGGCACTTTCGGGAGACCGCCAGAGCGCGGGAGATCAGGCCGAGGACGAGTGGCTTCTTGAGGCCGTCCGAGGGACGTGATCCTAGGAGGCAGAGGATCTCAGGAAGCGTGGTGGGCCCAAAACCCACAAGCGTCACAATCTCCAGCTCCTTCTACCCCTGCTGGAAGAGTGAAGTATTAAGAATCAAACCTTTAAAACGACCTTTTTGGCTTGACACCCCGGTTAACGGGCAAGGAGATGGACGAGTGTGTGCCATGCGTGTGAGATTAGAGTAGAGTGTGTTTCCTTAAGTTCTTTCCAGAGGAGCCGATCGGATTGTCGCCAGTTCTCGAGGTCGACATTGGAATTGACCTAAAGCCAGAGACGACGCCAACATCCTTGGACCAAGTAGATTTGCGCCAGCAGAGTTGACCAAACCGAATGTCAATCTGGATGGCCAGAAAGAAGGGATGCATGTCCGAGCACATCGCCGTGAAGAACGCAGCACGCTTCGTGAACAAGAGAAGTGGAGCGCAGAGGAGGCATGAAGACCACCGGAAGCTGGACCGAATCACGACGAAGAACCGATACTCAGCGCCGACGCGATAAAGTTTTAGAAGAAGATGGTCAACAACGACGACACCAAGGATCATGAGCATGTAGCGGATTGAGGAGAGAGTTCGTGCCGCGTAGCAGTGGAGAAGACGTACTGCGAGAGTCACATCATTCACGCCTTACGTTACAGGTGGGTAACACCGAGAGGTACAACGACATCAGGCGTTACTCACGACAGAGCAGGACGCGGAGAGCGAGAGCCGAATTCGTATCCAAGCGTTTACCTCGTCAACAAGGAAAGGACAAACATCAGCGCCCCTTGAGGATTAGTACAACCACGAAGTTTACGCCATGGAAGTGTGAGCATCTCACGTTGGGATCCGAAAACAGTTAGCCGAGTGCGACTACCACAAGCTTCTAGGCCAGTAACACGATGGCACCGACGTTCCAAAACGATAACTTTAACAATTTAATTCTTTTAAACCGGGGCGGGCTTTACAATCTACCCCCCTTACAAGAATTTCGTCCTCGAAATTTAAAACGGACGTACCTCAAGGGTCGAACAGGCTGGGGTACTTCGCATGGACCTCGTCCTCGCGCTCCCAAGTCGACTCTGCTCCGTGGTGCTTCCACTGCACACGTACCAGTGGGATAGTCTTGTCCCGCAGGACCCTGTCTCGTCGATCCACAATCCTGCCTGACTGTTCCTCATAAGAAACGTCCTCCGCCACCTCGATGTCGGCCCACTCAATCACCTGGGAGGGATCCGCAGTGTACTTCCGCAGTTGGGAAACGTGGAAAACATCGTGCACGTTCCCAAGCTGCGGTGGCAATGCAAGGCGATAGGCAACTGCTCCAACTCTGCCCAAGATCTCGAAGGGTCCTCTAAACCGCGGGGCCAACTTGCCCCCGCCGCGGTTGAACCGCAAAAGGCCCTTCTTCGGGCCCACCCTCAGAAATACATGATCACCAATCGAAAACTCAAGAGGCCTGCGCCGTCCATTTGCATAACTCTTCTGGCGACTCTGCGTGGTCCTCAACCGATCTCGAATCAGTGCGACCTTCTCGGTCGTCTCCTGGACAATCTCCGGATCAAATAGGCTTCGGTCTCCTACCTCTGCCCAACACACGGGCGACCTGCACGGCCTACCATACAACGCCTCAAACGGTGCCATCCCAATATTGGCCTGGAAGCTGTTGTTGTAAGAAAACTCCTCTAAAGGTAAGTGGTCCTCCCATGACCCCCGAAAGTCCAACACACAGGCTCGCAACATATCCTCCAATATCTTGATAGTGCGCTCTAACTGACCATCAGTCTGCGGATGATATGTTGTGCTAAGCAAGACCTCGGTCCCCAGCTCTTTCTGCAAACTCTCGCAGATTCTGGAGGTGAAACGCGGGTCTCGATCGGACACAATCGACACCGGTACACCGTGAAGATGGATAATCTCTCGGACATACAACTGGTTCAAGGTATCAACCGTATCAGTCATCCTGATGGCTAGAAAGTATGCCGACTTGGTCAGTCGGTCGACCACTACCCAAACTGCGTCGTGTACTCTCGGCGACCTCGACAATCCACTCACAAAATTCATCATGACGTGCTCCCAGTTCCACTCTACAATCGGTAACAGCTGTAGCAAGCCGGTGGGACGCTGATGCTCGGCCTTCACCTGCTGACAAGTGAGGCACCTCGAAACAAACTCTGCAACAGTCCTACGCATCCCGCTCCACCAGAAATGCCTTCTGATGTCTTGATACATCTTGGTGCCACCCGAGTGCACATCAAGACGGGAATGATAAGACTCTCTCAGTACATCATCTCGACAACTCCGCGGCACAAACAGTCTCCCTCGGTATAGCAAACCCAGATCAGTACCCTGTACCCAGTCCTCACCGTCAGTACTGCTGGTGATCCTCGCTCGGATCTCTACCGTCTCGACATCTCCGGCCTGTGCTTCCAACACACGGGCAATAAGTGTGGGTTGCGCCACCAACGAACACATGGCAACGCCATCGGTGATCTCATCAAGATCGAGCCGAAACATGCTCAGCTCCTCCATCATGTCCCACTCCCGAACAGATATACTAGCAACACTGTGAGTCGACTTCCTACTCAGGGCATCGGCGACAACGTTCGCCTTGTCCGGATGGTAAAGTAGCTTGAAATCGTAATCCTCCAACAACTCTATCCATCGCCTCTGGTGCATGTTCAAATTGGGCTGGGAGAAAATATACTTTAGGCTCTTGTGATCCGAAAACACACGGAAACGCTCACCATACAAATAATGCCTACAGCTCTTCAGAGCAAAAACCACAGCTGCCAACTCTAGATCATGGGTCGGGTAGTTGCGCTCATGTATCTTCAACTGCCTCGAGCCATATGCAACTACCTTCCCGGACTGCATCAACACACATCCAAGTCATTCACCGAACGCATCACAGTACACATCATACCTAACTCCACGCTCTGACACTATCAACTCGGGAGCAGTGGTCAAACGAGCCTTCAGCTCGATAAAGGAGTGCTCACACTCGTCAGTCCAGAAAAACTCAACCCCCTTGCGGGTCAAAGCAGTCATCGGTGCGGCTAGACGTGAAAAGTCCTAGACGAACCGTCGGCAGTATCCTGCCAATCCCATGAAGCTACGGATCTCAAACACACTCTTGGGCCGTGCCCACTTCGATACTGCGTCGATCTTCGACGGATCGACTAGAATACCCTCTCGGGACACAACATGTCCGAGGAACTTCACCTCAGCGAGACAGAACTCACACTTCTCTAAGTTTCCGTACAACTGATGAGTACGAAACAAAGTCAAAACCGTCCTCAAATGCTCCTCATGTGCCTCCTCACTAGGCGAGTAAATCCGTATGTCATCAACAAACACCACGACAAATTGATCCAGGTAGGGTCGGAATATCCCGTTCATCAGATCCATGAACGCTGCAGGTGCATTCGTCAACCCGAACGGCATCATCAGAACTCGTAGTGCCCATATCGAGTCCTAAACGCGGTCTTCTCCACGTCCTCATCCCGAACCCTCAACTGGTAGTACCCAGATCGAAGATCAATCTTCGAGAAGCACTTTGCTCCTCTCAGCTGATCAAACAAGTCATCGATCCTCGGCATCGGATAATGGTTCTTCACCGTAACCCGGTTCAACTTCCGGTAATCAATGCACATCCTCAGTGTTCCGCCCTTCTTCTTCACAAAGAGGGCAGGTGCTCCCCACGGCGACGCACTCAGGCGGATAAAACCCTTCTCCCAAAGCTCCTCGAGTTGTCACTTCAGCTCGACCAACTCGGCTGGTGCAAACCGATATGGGGCCATAGAGATCGGCGCCGTACCTGGGATCAAGTCGATCCTAAACTCCACCTCGCGCACCGACGGTAAACCTGAAAACTCCTCCGGAAAGACCTCCGGGAACTCGCATACTACCCTTGGTAGCTCTCTGCTCTGCACGTCATCAGCCTCATCTCCCATAGTCAACGCAGATAGGAGTACTCCGCTCCTACTGACCAGATGACAGGTAACGACCGTGTCGCCCAACACTACGGTCACTTGTCGTCGATAACAATCGATCGACGCTCGGTACCTCTTCATCCAATCCATTTCCAGGATCACATCGAACGATGTCATGTCTAGCACAAGTAAGTCACCATAAAACAGGCAATCCGCCACTCAGATCTCACAAGCCCGACACACAGTCCTCAGAACTACCTCTCCCGTCACAGGGGTACCGAGACACAACAGTCTACTTAGAAACTCCACCCACAACCTCAACATGCTCCAGTATCGAACAGAAAAGATGCTCATGAATTATAAAGTAAACACGTACCCTGTGTAGCCTCATGGCCGGCGTGACGTCCCTCAGCCCTAGAGTCGGTGACGACATACACCTGACCCTGCTGTCCCGGGGGTCCGCCTCTCAGAGGTGGTGGAAGTGCCACCCGCTGCGCAGCTCGATGTCTCGGCGCTGGTGCACTCGCTGCCTGCCTCGACGCTCTCTGCGTCTGAGTCTGACGCTGCTGGAACTGTGGCGACTTCCCAGTCTGCGACTGTTGTGGTCGCTGAGCTGACGCCACCGAAGACTGGTCGGGGCACCTGGAAGCGAAGTGTCCTGGCCGGCCACATCGATGGCACAGTGGTGGCCCGGCACTCAACCTCTCCTTAGGTCTACCCATCGGACGATCGGCTGGTCCGCAATTCATCTGATAGTCCCGAGCCATATGGCCTGGCTGCCCACAACGATAGCAAGTGCACCCTGATATAGAAGGTCCCACAGAAGCTACTGACCCGACCTGTCGTGGTCCTCCAACTGTACCTAAGGCTGGAACGATCCCGAGGTCCTCTGCCTCCTCGAATCTCGAGTCTCAGACGACCTTAGTGAGCCGCTCGGTCTAGGCCTGACCTCTAGAGCTTTGGCTGACTCGCGAAATCGCCGCTCCACAGTCAAGGCCTGCTCCACAAGATCAGAAAACACATGGGTCCTCAACACAGCGACCCGGTCAACAATCGCAGGACGGAGTCCTCCCTCAAAACGTCGGCACCTGAGGACCTCCGTCTGCACCATCTCCTGAGCGAAGCGAGATAAGGAGGTGAACCTTGCCTCGTACTCAGACACCGACAGACCCTCCTATCGCAGCTCCAGGAACTGCTGACGCCCGTCATCCAGAACAGCCTACGGAAAGTACTGATCGAGGAAGCGCTGTCCAAACAGCACAAAGTCGTCCCCCACTCGGGCCTACTCTCGGCGCCACCAGTGGTAGGCCTCCCCTTCCAGATGGAAGGCTGAGAACGATACCCGGAGCCTACCGCTCACTACCCCAGAGGTATAAAGGTTGCGGGTGATCATCTCCAGCCATCGCTCGGCTGCCTCGGGGTCAGGCTCCCCGATAAACACAAGCGTGCCTAGCTTGCGGAAATCTCGCAATGCTTGTGCAGTGTAGCTATCGACCTGCGTAGGTCCCTCAGAAGTCGCTGCAGTCGCAGCAGGTACAGTCTCCGGAGTAGGCAATGTAGCCTCTCTACGGGCAAAGGCATCTGCCAGTCCCTGAACGGTGCGGGTCAGCTCCTCCAAAGCTGCCGCCTGGGCTGTCTCAGCCCTCTCGTGCCCCTCCGCGGGCGCACCCTGGGCACTAGTCGCCCCAACAGACTCGGCAGTAGGCTGCTGTCCTCGGCCTCCAGCGGGCCGTCTCCTCGTTCCTCGAGGAACATAACTCGGTGCCTTCATGTAGATCCTTTGTACGGCCAACACACAGATTTCAGTTTCTCAAGTCGAAAAGGATACGCGTTTATAATAATAACTAACACCACACACAATCCAGTCAGTACTACTCAGTAATAATATACTTAATATAGTATAGTCACACAATTGCACACAACAAAGAAGTCAGCACACTAGTGTTTCACACAGACCATATATACACACAGCAGGGTCACACCCAGATTCACTTTAACAACACTTTCACACTTAAGTCACACAAACTACCACTTATACTCCAAAGCAAATTCAAAAAGTCCAACCTCGATTTAGTTCAAGTTCCTAACACATTCTCATTCCAATATAGCATTCATGTTGATCTATCGTCGTTACAACCCTGTTCAAGCGTCCTCGAATTACGTTGTAACCACTCGACATCCCACCATTTACGTCCAGCTACCGTGGCCCCTATAGCTGAATCGTGATGGTACATACACTTCAGTTTCTGTAGAAAATCGGGCATAACCCGTTCGTTAATCAAGTCAACCATCCGCTTATGCGGGAAAACCAGATACCAATTGCACATAGTCCTCAATACCAACACACCTCGGGTCTCAGTAATTTCACTCTTGCCGCCCGGCCAAGTCCATTCTTGGTACAACAGTTAAGTCAAATCATGACCATAACCACACAGGTTCACCAAAAGTCTACGGCACTCAGGTCGGACGTTTTACCAACCCGAGACTCTTCCGTCTCGTTTCTACGCATAGGACATCTCCGACTTGCGTAACTGACACACAGCAACCTAACGACCTAACTCTACCCACCTAGGTGACGTACAGTCTGAAGTTTTGAAAAATCATTTCAAAATGAAACCAGGCTCTGATACCAAATTGTCACACCCCAAATCCGGTTTTGATCGGATTCGAGACGCGAACTTAAGATAAATAATGATAAAGTAATAAAGATAAATAAACGGGTCTCAAATGTAAAGTAAGGTTCCAGAAGTTCAAATGAGTCAACAGCTCGATGAAAGTACTAGTAGATGAGTCAAAATAGTAAAAGGTAAAGTACGTCGCTAGACACTAGATAAACCCTCGCCAGCTCCCAAGCTCCGAGAATCCTGCTAGTAGTGATCCCGCTCAACACCTGAAACACCACAAAGTAAGGGGGTGAGCTTACGCTCTATAGGCAAAGTAGTTAAGGTTCTGAACTACAGTTCACCACCACGGGTAACCGTTCAATTAGGACATACTAGTAAGGCACATCTATAAACAAGCCTACAGGCAATTCTCAGTTACCAGTCACTTTCACAAGTCATAAACCATTTAGAAAAACGCACAAAGCCAACCAACAAGCATAAAACACACATCAAGATACACACAGATATCGTACAACAGTTTCCAACATCATTGAATGCACAAAGCCACTTATATCGTACTAGACCACACATCATCAGTCCTGATATCTTCCCCTCACTGAGACTGAGGGTAACATCCTCGACCGGAAATCCCTCAGTCCGATGTCTTCCCGTCACACAGACTCGGGGCAATACTTACCATACGTACTGGACCGGCACACACTTCGGTCGTACATCGTCCCAGACTACGAGTCATCGGGGTACTAATCACGCCATCCTTGGCCTCGATACACTACACCAGAACTATCCCTCGGTGTAAGTATCGCTCCGGTTACGTCTACTCTTGGAACACACAACAAGAGTATAACACGCAGCACAAAGCCATAGTTGGTCTCGGTATATCAACCAAACCAGTTCAACATAACACACAAACCGGTCTATCACTCACCCGGTCATATCACAACCAGGGGTTCACGTTATATCAAACATGGCACACTTGCCCACACACAGTCACATCATGCAACACCGAGTATAATCTTGTTTAGACTCTCACACAGCAGTTATAGCACACAACACGCAATCCTAAGGCTCGACATGACCCATCTACCAGCACGAAAATTCCTAAGAGAAGAAAGCAAGTACAACTAGTGAATCACATCCTACATGTTACTAATACTCGTCCGGTATTTAATAATCGAAAGCGGCTATTCTAGTGAATCACATCCTATATGTCAACTACGACCTTTCCGTTTATTATTTTTTTCTAATCATGCATGCTAGTAACTTTCCGTAATTAAAGCGGTATCCGCTACTTTCCCTACCTCAAGACGATCACAACAGCTGCGTCTCCTAGCTGCTAACGTCCTGGCCTAACTCCGAGTCTTGTCGGGCGAAGTCTAAGTCTGGGTTTAACAGGTAAAAAGTCCAGTCAGTCCCGGTAGTCCAAAGGTCCTCAGATTTTTCCAATTAGTCCTTTAATTAACCATTTTTAAACCAATTAAATAAAATTAATTAATTATTAAAACTGTCCGACCCGGATCCGAGAAACAGACCCGAATCCGACCCGGATCCGACCCGTATCCGACCCGGTCCAGAAACCAGACCCGACCAGACCAAGAAGCGACCCGGAACCGGCTCCAGACCCGACCCGAACCCGGTCCAGACCCGAGTCCAGATCCCGGACCTCAGATCTGGGCTTGGCCCAATGGCCCGTCCTGATCCAGGGCCCGTGTCCTGGACCAAGTCCGTCCAGCCCTAAGGCCTACGTCCGTCTGGCCCAAAGCTCGGCCTGGCCCAAGGCCCGCTCAAGCTCGAGTCCGAGCTGGATCCAGCTCCGGCGAGGCCAGGGTTCTCCGGCCGCCGTCGACGACGTCAGGCGAGCTCGTAGGGGGAGAAATGAGGGCGGAGACGAGCGTCAGGTTCAGGGCGAGGTCGTGGCCGTGGCGGTGGTGTCTCGAGCGCGAACCCACGCTCGCTCCCGTCTTAGATCTGGCGAGCTCAAGCATCGCCGGCGATGGTTTCGGCTGACATCGAGCACGGGAAGACGCGTTTGCAGGCGAGGCGAGCTCGGGGAAGAAGCAAAAAAGGGGCGAGGGGCACGAACCCTCGTCGTTCCTCCGGCGTCGTCGCTGACACGAGCTCGGCATCGAACCAGAGAGGGTTTCTCCGGCGATGGCTCGATCCCGTGCACGGTGGGGCTCGGTTGCTCTCAGAAGGGAAGAAGATGAGGGCGAGGTGAGGCGATGGCGAGGTCGTATGAGGAGAAGGAGATCGAGAGGGAGAGGAGGAGAACGAGAGAGGAGAGAGAGAGATCGGCGCTGCGTTATGCTTCGGGACGCGTGCACACGCGAGGAAGAAGACGAGGGGCGTAGGGTTTGGCTCGTCTTCTGATGGGCCCAAGTCCGGCCCAGACCTTGCCCAGCCCAAACTTCTCCTTTGCCTTTTTTTATTTACTTTATTTTTCGCACTCGATCCAATTTTCCACCCCGTTTTCCAACCCCGACGTTCCAAAACGATAACTTTAACAATTTAATTCTTTTAAACCGGGGCGGGCTTTACAGTGAGTGTGAACCCTAAGGTGGACATACCGTGAAGATACCTAGTCCGATGTGTTGTTCCGGTATGGTATATGACTATGTACCCTGATGTGCGTTTCCGGGAAGACGTCTAGGCCGATGTGCGTTTCTGGTATGGCGTGTGACTGTTTACCCCGAGGGGGTAGTTCCGGGAAGATATCTAGGCCGATGTGCGTTTCCGGTACGATATGTTACTTGTTACTGGTTTCGTCCCGATGATCTGTGGTCCTTTGAAGACATTTCCGGGACCTCTGACGATACGCATTCTGAGGGAATGCTTCGGGAAGTCCTGACAGCATGTGTCTCCTCTGAACCGAGGGGCAATCTGATATGACGTACCAGTCGGCGTACAGATCAGAGTCGTGGGTTTGATATTTATTTTTCTTGGTATCTGTGTGCTTCTTTAATTTAATCGGTTCCTTGTTACATTCGTTACCTTTCCGTTGATATCCTTGAGTGTTACTTCCTTTAAAGCATTGGAACTCTTAGTGATCTATATTCGCGCCCCTTTTTGGTTAATCGTAATAATTATAAACTTCGAATAATTGTACTAATCGATTTTATTGATAAAACACTGATTCTTTTATTTTACCACTTTTTCCTACTGAGCGTAAGCTCACCCCCTTCGTGTTTAATGTTGTTATACAGGTTTCCTAGTGGAGTAGACTTAGAGTTTTCTTCGGGACTCGGGAGTTCCTGGAGGATCGGGTGTCTTATTGTAGTTGGACGTACTTTCCATCTTGTATCGAACAATATTTTATTATGTTTTTGACTCTTTGGTTGAACTTGTTTATGAGGATTACTTGAGTTTTACTTTATCAAAGTTTTATTTATTTATTGTTAGTTATCCTTTTTTTTTACTCAAGTCTCGAGTCCGGTCAAAACCGGATTTGGGGCGTGACAAAAAATGACTGTGTCGTCTGCAAACTGTAGGTGAGAAATAGAAGGTCCTTTATCTACTAACTGCACTCCTTTTAACTCCCCCCTTCTCTCCCCTTCCACCAAAAGCAGATGCAAACCCTCTGCTGCTAGAACAAATAGAATAGGTGAAAGAGGACAACCTTGTCTCAAGCCCCTTTCCATCTGAAACTCCGGGGCCATGGACCCAATTACCAAAACAGAAATATGAGATGCAAAGCATTGAGACATCCAACCTCTCCACCTGTCACCAAAGCCCATCTCTACAAAGCAGTGATCCAAATACTCCCAACTAACACAGTCATACGCCTTTTCGAAGTCTAGTTTAAAGAGAAGGACCTCTTCTTTTGACTTGCGCAGATACTGAATTACCTCTGATGCCATCAGGACTCCGTCCATAATATGTCTCCCCCCAATAAAGCCTGATTGTGTATCACTGACCAGCCCATCAATTACTCGCTTCAACCTTCTAGAAAGAACCTTTGCCAACAGTTTATATACTGCTGAAACTAGACTAATTTGCCTGAAATCACTGAACGATTTTGGATCTTCAACTTTTGGGATCAAGGCCAAAACCGTGGAATTCACACCCTTCCCTACTTTTCCACCACTCTAAACCGAGTGAAAAAACTCCGTAAAGTCACCTTTCATAAACTCCCAGCACTTCTGAATAAATAACATAGTAATCCCATCTGGACCCGGCGCTTTCGACCCATTACAATCCTTCAGAGCTAACACCACCTCCTCTTCCGTGAAGATTGCCTCCAAGCTAGCTTGTTGCATATGAGATAGTTTTTTAAAAGGGAGGGTCGGCAGTACCCAATCAGCCCTGCTCCTCTTACTGAACTGCGCCCCAAAGTGCCTAGCTGCTGCTTCCTTTACTCTGACCGAATCGGTTAAAGAGATGCCATCCACTACAACAAGTGAGATTTTATTCCTAATGGCTCGAAAGTTTGCCATTATATGAAAAAATCTCGAGCATTTGTCCCCCTCTCTTGACCAGACAATTCTCGACTTCTGCTTCCAGATCAAACTGAGTAGTTTTGATTGTTGGATTAATAATGCTCCAGCTAACCCCCGACTACTTAATTCTGCATCTGTCAGCGATCTACTTTCAGCCAATAAATCCCATTGTTCAAACTCATCAACCAGCTTCTCCACTTCTTTATCCACTCATCCAAAAACCGTTAGATTCCACTCTTTCAATACACCCTTCAGGTCCTTGAACTTTCTCCACAGACAACACCCAAGGGCTCCAATGTAAGAATTCTGAGACCAAAATGCCTTTATCTCCGGTATTAACCTGGCATCTTCTAGCCAAGCATTGAGGACCCTAAAAGGTTTAGGTCCCCAATCCATTTCCTCTGTAAACAAATGTACTGGTCCATGGTCTGAAGTGCGACGAGGTAGGTTCTTTTGAGTTAAACCTGCAAACAGTGAGAGAACTTCAGCGTTAACTAGAAATCTATCCAGTTTCGATGCCTTTTGCTCCGTTCCATACCAGGTAAACCGAGCACCTATCATCGGAAAATTGATGAGGCCCGCAAAATTAATAAAACCTTCAAACAACAATGAACCTCTTCCCAGGGAACCTGAACCACCACTTCTCTCTGAAGCTTCTAAAACTGTGTTAAAATCTCCTCCCATGAAAGTTGGACCCGAGAACGCCATACATTCAGCCAGCAAAATTCCCCACAACTCCTCCTTGCCCCGATTATCACATGAAGCATACACATTGGCAACACAAATTTCATGTGAATCTGAACCTGTCTTACCCCACCAAAACAACACATTCCGTGTTGTTTATACCGGGTCAAAGTAAAGGAGCTCTCGTTCCAAATAGAAACTAAGCCTCCTGATTTACCTTCAGCAGGCACCCACAAACAGGACCAATCACTCCTCAAACCACAAGTTCTCAGGAAATTTGAAGGGGGACTTACAATTTTCGTTTCCTGAAGCAGAATGAACTTTGGTTTTCGCTTCCTGATAACCTCCCTTAACGCACTCCTCTTCTGATCTGAAGAGGCTCCTCTCACGTTCCATGAGAGGAGAGAGAGACACCCATTAGGAGGAAGAAACAGAGGCGTTACTGCCTCCCACGTCCGATTCAGCGTCCGAATCCGTTTCAGTCCCACTTTCACGATCCCCTGTAGCCGCACCAAGTTCTGCGTTTAGCATCTCCAATTCATGCCTAAACTGATCTCCAGATGACTTAGACTTGAAGCCCATGGAATTGCAAAAGGCCCAAGCCTTTTCTGCCGCATGCAACTTCCCTTGGGCTCGCGAGTCAGGGCTCAGCCCGTACGTTTCCTTCGCAATCGATCGATCGCTCAGCGTAACTTGAGAGTCAACCCTGTCTCTTGCCTTCAAAATCAACTTCTTCTTCTTCTTTTTGGATAACACACTACCAGAGATTGTTTTTTCAGAATCTTCACTTACTAGCTTTGTCTGAGGCACTGAACTGAAATCTTCAGACTGCACTAAAACATGATGTAGAGGCAATGCTGAAGTATCAAAGGAGTGAGCTCCAGCAGAGTCAAAACTGTCTGTATGATTGGCACTCTCAGGGGAAGTATTGCGGCTGTCTTCTGCGACTGAGTTCATTTCCTCTGGCTTTTCAGGACTACATAACAACCAGCTATCCACCTTGTCTTGAGTTGGGAGAGACAATGACACTTGATTAGCTTGGACTTCAGACACAATGATGTTGCACGACTCTTCTTCAAAAGATACTCTTACCAATTGCTCTGTGATGCACTCACATTGCGAATGTAATAGCACGAAGGCTTCATCACAATCCAATCCTGCAACCGACTATGGATGAACCATCACCACCTCCCCGAAAACTCCTGCAATTCTCTCTAAATTCCTCTTCGTCCAGCAATGAATTGGAACTCATTGTACCCTCAACCATCGAAAAAAGCCTCCTTTCAGCAGAAGGGGCTCCTTATCTAATCTGATTGTCAACCATTGGGACAGCCAAGACCATCTACTTTCCACCATTCTTTCCTCGAAGGCACTATCATCATAGGAGACCATTATCGCCCTATTTCCCAAGGAATTGATTATAATATTGTAGACCACTTGCCTGCCTAACTCCTCTTGCAGTATCTTTGGGCTTAAGTGTTAGTCTTAGTGCCCGTAGTTCAATCCTAAATGTCCAAATGTATATATCATCGTTAGCAATAAAATTAAAGCGGCTTTATATTACTTATGTGTTGGAGTAATAAATCGACGTGTGCTCTGATCTATGCCCACCATGCGAATAGAACCATAGATCGAGATAGATCACACTCGATGGGTCCCTAGTCAACAAAGCTTCACTAGAAGCGACTAGTATGAAAGATGGCTCTTTATGGCTTACGTTCTGTTAGTCATTGGAATGAGATTCCGGAGTCTGATCATAGATATCATGTGGGACATGATATTGGACGACCCGCCCTGAATATGTGCCATAGATTAAGTCATGAACATATTCAGTGTTGTAGCTTGTCATGTATCCTTAGACCAAGGAGTCTTTGTGATCGCTATGTAGTCAACAACTGAGTTTGACCTGAGCCTAACGTTGTCCGTAACAGGGCTTCCATAACGGCCAGGATTGGCTTGGGGACGGGCTACATGAGTGACACGAAAGACGGCTGAGGGATTTATCCCTCATACTAAGGTATGGGAAAGATATCGGTTCTCGGCCGCTTGATCGAGAGTGACTGGAAGAATAGCATGGCCATGCACATGATACTGGGTATCATATCTTCAGTCATCTCACATATCAAGGAACGGTGATTGAGAATAATAAGGATGACGGCTCTATGCCTTATCTCAATCAGGATATCGGAGATAAAAGGATAATGACAGGGACGACGGAAAGGTTAGAATCGACATGGTCGATTCGCTATGCAGTGTCAGGCAATACTAAAGTCTCGTTAGTTGCCACTTAAATAGGATCAAGTAAAATGGGATTTTACGTTGATCTATTGACATGCATAACCTAAGGGTCACACCGGAGGATGAAACTCATTGACACATTTATGGAGAATGGCCAAAAGGGAGTTGTCTTGGGATATGACCAAAACTGGGTTTTGGGTCATGTGCCCGTAAGTGAATAGGACTTTACGGATCGAGACAAGGCTTGGAGTCTTGGGATTGATCGCGTCGGATAATGTTGGACATTTCCGGTATGGAAGGCTTGGAGGCGATGAGCGAATCACGGGACCTCGTTGGAAATGGCCACGGGCCATGTTCCAAGAGGCCCATGAAAGGCCCATGCAACCAAGGCCCATGGAACTAATTAATCAAGTCTTGATTAATTAGTACTAAGTAAGCAAGACAAGGATTAAGGTGTTGGTGATTGACCACCTAACCCAATCTTGTCTTGCCATACTTTGTCATATTTACACCTTACTTGACACCATACTTGTCCCATGCCTTTAGTTGGACAAGTATGGGTTTTGTTATGTTTAAGTCATCTTTTTTCAACATAACAAAAACAAGACAAGAATAGGAAACAATTTTTTCTCCCTCTTCCATGGCCATTTCGGGTTTGGCTAGTTTCCACCTCCATGTTTGTGTTCTTGAGTCCTCAAAGAGAAGAACTACGTGGCTTTGATTCCCATGTGGATACGTAGGCGTCTTGGAGACTCAAGCCAATCATTCGTTAACCGGTGTTCTTGTTTTGGTAAGAACTAGTGCTGAATTTTTCTCTTGTTAATCCATTCTTTGTTAGTTGTTTCATGGTTTTAATTGTCTCTTGGTTTTCATTGATTTTCCGCTGCGAGTTGGTTCATCTCCAACCCTACCTCGAGACCCAACATTAAGGTCTCATGGAGAACCCCCAGCCACCCTTTACTAGCCTCCACTTTCAGCTTCTCCTCCACTTCAATCTGTACCAGAACTGGGCTTCCATGTCCAGACCAATGGCGAGTTGATTGCACAGCTGCCTTCTTATTTAGATAGTTCCTCAGATCCTCCCTTGGAGTTCTCTCCCACCCCTTATTCATTTCACGCCTGAGCCACAAAGAGCCTATTCGAACCAAGCTTGGACCCATTGGTGGAGCTCACTACCTTTGCTAGATCCACTCCTGCCCTAAAACGGACAAAACCGAAATAGATACATATGTTATTTGGATTGTATGGTAGATGGATGTACTCCGTTTCTCCAAAATTGCTGAAAATGGCTTTCACGCCATCTTTGGTTGAGCCCTCCAGCAGATTAAGGACAAACACCGTATTAGGTTGCAAAGCTCTTGTCGCCTGAAACTGTGGTGGTCGAGGATGAGGAACCTCGGCTTCCCTCTCTCGATCGGAAACCTCCTTTTCCAGACCCAAGCGTACGCCACTCCCCTCGCCCAAAAACGCATCCTCAACCGCTTGCTTTGTAATAACCACTTCCGGTCAACGCCAGTCAAACCTGCGAAAAACGGGAAAATTTAAATTTTTTAAGACATACACTAAACTGAACCTAAATTGACCCCGAGGGTCATACCGGACTTAAGTTGACCCCGTTATCGACCAACATGAGTTCCGGGGGACTCAGGGGAACTTTCTGATCAATTTAGGAAATGTTGACTTTTCGCTGGAAAAGTCAACCGACGACGTTTTGGTCCATTCGAGGACCGTTTTGGACCCGAAAAGCTTAGCCGTCGTCGTAGCGATCTTATTTGAGCCGTTTCCTTGTAGCCCGTCAAGTTTCGTAATTTCTTGGGAAAAGTGCCCGTTCGGGGCCCGAAACGTCCGTTTTTCGTGAATCTGATTGGAAAATATCAAGTAGATATTTTCCAAAAGGTGTGGGGCCCACCTTGCCACTTGTCCAACACTTGGTGGTGTTAGTTTTGGGGGGAAAATGAGTGGTGAGGGTGTGGCCGGCCATATAGGGTTTTAAGAGAAAAAAAGGGAAATTGTTGTTAGCTGTTTTAAATTAGAAAGAAGAAGAGAGTGTGTAGAGAGAGAAGGAGAAGAAGAAGAAGAGAGAAGAGAGGGAAAGCTAGGGTTGGAGGGTTTTCAAACCTTTGGATCGTTTCAAGACAAAGAGAAATCGTCTTCCCCTCGTCGTCCTCGTTGGTAAGACCTAACCCGATCTTCGTTTTGTTAACTTTGGAGAGTTAGGGTTTTGTATAAAACTATGGGTTAGGATTGTATTGAGGTTGGGGAGGTGTTGGAGACATTTTTGAGGTGTTTGGAGGTGTTATTGGGCGTTTTCCGGTGACCGGAGACTCGGGAGGAGCTCCGGCCACCGTGGGTGGTGGCCGGCCGGCCATGAGGTTGCTGGCCGGAGCTGGCACCAGCCACCACATGGTGGCCGAGCCCCTCCCCTTGAACCCTACGGCACGGCCAAGTATTTTGGGTGGGTCCCACGTGCTCGATTGCTCGGGTTTTAATGTTCGGGTAGTTTAAAACGTTCCCCGGACCATTTATCCTTAATCGAATCGAAATTTTGAATTAAATTGGAGAAGTTGTAATTAACGGGTTTTAGAAACTTTAAACGTTAATTATTTGATTCGGAAGTCGGAATTCGATTCCGTCAAGTGCATTGGGTTCCTTGAACTATTCTAAGACCGTAGAAACGAAAACGAGGGCTTTTGGAGCCCCGAAAGGCAATTATTGAAAACCGGGCAGATTCGCCATGTCGGGCGAATCGGGCCTTTAAGGGTCCTTTATCGACAATGTCGAGTAATTGGGAGGTTTGGGAGTGATCGACATTGTCGGGTTTACGTTTGGACGTTAAGTATGTTAATTTTCGGTTTATTCGTACTAGTTTAAAAGTACTTTGAAATTGTGTTCTTTTAGATCGTGCTGCGGACCGAGGCAAAGGGAAGCTCGGCGAGTGACTGGGATCATCTCGGGTTTTAGTGGAGCGCTTTTGGAGTATTTACGAGGTAGGGAAAAGTAGCCGGATCTCGGCCCTGATTAGGGAAAGTTAATAGTAGAATTGCACGTGACACCGGGGTGTCGTGGGTTGAGTAGTTTTATTTAAATATTAGAAAAGCATGATACGGGATTGTAGTGTTTAAGAGAAAGGCATGTGACACTTAGTAGTGTCGTAGGAACAGAGAACTTAGCGAGAATTGAATTACTGGAGGCATATGACCATGCCCGGAGGTTGTTTGTGAAACTAATGATATTAGGACTGTTGGAGGCATCGAGTATGCCGAAGGTTGTTGTGTGTTATTTATTGTTGAGTTTGAGTGGCCTTGAGAGCCCGTGTTATTTATTGTTGAGTTTGAGTGGCCTTGAGAGCCCGTGTTATTTATTGTTGAGTTTGGGTGGCCTTGAGAGCCCGTGTATTTAAATTGGTGTCTTGGGTGGCCATGAGAGCCCGTGTATTTAATTATTGGTGTCTTGGGTGGCCATGAGTGCCGTGTCTTACTGTTGATGTTTTGGGGTGACCGTGAGTGCCGTGGGGTTGTTGAACCCGAGTCTTGACCGTTGGTGTGTCTTGAGTGGCAGTGAGTGCCGTGGGGTTGTTGAACCCGAGTCTTGACCGTTGGTGTGTCTTGAGTGGCAGTGAGTGCCCGTGGGGTTGTTGAACCCGAGTCTTGATTGTTGAGGTGTCTTGAGTGGCCTTGAGTGCCTGTGTGGTTGAACTTGCCTGTGATTGTGATTGTGGTTACCTGAAGTTGTGAGTTCGATAGGTCGACAGCCTGATCCGACTTAGTGTCGATGAATTGCGAGTTCGAAAGGTCGACATCCTGATCCGACTTAGTGTCGATGAATTGCGAGTTCGAAAGGTCGACAACCTGATCCGACTAGTGTCGATGAATTGCGAGTCCGAAAGGTCGACAGGCTGATCCGACTTAGTGTCGATGAATTGCGAGTTCGAAAGGTCGACAGCCTGATCCGACTTCGTGTCGAGGAATTGCGATAGGTCGAACCCTGACCTGATTGATATTGGTTACTGAGCAGCTAGTGTGCGATCCTTTGTGATCTTGTTTGGCGTGCGTAGTCTTTCTGTCGTGTCCTTGGAGGAGGTCGTCGATAGTTGTGTCGGGTCTACATTGGGTTATCGAGTGTTGAGTCTGTTGAGGAAAGTAACGGGTTGTGGGTCAGTTGAGTACTTGAGTTGGGGACTGTAGTCCCGGTGTTGGGTTTGGTTTTAGTGTTACTGGCTTTATCTACTAATTATGCCATAGTCAGTCTGTTATCCATGGAGGTGAGCGAACGCTCACCCCTAGCTGCTTTTCCTACAGGTACTGATCACCGGACGGACTAGGTTAGCTCTTGAAGTTCATGGAGCTTGGAGCGGAGTCTGGTCTTTATTTTGTTGAGTCTAGTGACGGATAATGTACCTTGTCCACTTGTTGGGACGTTTTTTGTATTGTAAATATTACTACTATTTTTGGTAACTAAATGGAAATATCAAAGCTTTTATTTAAAACAGGTTGCAAGTGTTTTATGTTTTAAATGTTCGCGACCCGAGTTCGGTTTACTGAATTTGGGGCGTGACATGCTTTCCTCTCCCCGACGAGCAATCGTTCAGAGCTACCTTGTTTCCTCCACTCGGACCTCCATTAGAGTCAGACCTGGACATCGTTACCGGCTGAGTGCCTGAGATCGACGATCACGACTTGTCTAGGGATTACGCCGATGCGAGGAGAAAATGGGATGCGTGGCAAATGCGTACGTTTTGAATTGTTCTTCTTTCCCAATAGTTATTGCCCAAGTTAACATATACAACTCAAGACCATAGGCTAAAGGTAATTACTTACATGTAAAGCAAGTCTGTTTTTTTGCTTAATGTTTATTTAATTAGAATCTAAAGGTTTAAAAGTTGGGCTTGATAATCTATCTTTAAATGGAAACTCTAGCAGTCCATCGACACAACAGGATCCAGATCGCCACACGCTAATGTGTATATTCAATTTTTTTATAAGTTAAAAAGTCTTGAACCTACGTATTGAACAACTAAACAAAGACGTACTAAATAAAAAAACTAATCTTGAGGGAAGGGTACTTTCCTCCGGTTTTCTCGGGTGCTAAAGTTAGGTTTTGTCGTCTCTCGGAGATTGTGCAAAGGCGGCGCCGCTGTGGTGGTTGGGTGAAATTGTGCGTGGATTCTGCAGTACCTTTCCACTGAAGTATCGAACAGTGGAGAGGGATCATGTCACAGGTTCAACAACCTAATAGAGATTTTGGAATAGATGAACTGGATGGGAGAATTGGGGGTATGGTATTGGAGGAGGAGGAGGAGGAGGAACTATTCATCCCGGAGAGTGAATTGAAGGAAGGGGGTGAGAAATACAAGTACGGGTTAGCTGGAAAATTGTTGTCGAGGAAAAGATTTAAGAAGGGCATCTTCAAGGAAGTGCTAAAGAGAATTTGGGATGAACCAAATTTGAGGATCGAAGCCCTAGCACCCTCTGTCTTTGGTTTCTTTTTCCCATCTGAGAGATCGAGACAGAGAGTACTGGAAATGGAACCTTGGTGGTTCAATAAATCCATGTTAATGCTAAATATCTATAATCAAGAGGAAAAGCCACATGATGTGCTCTTCACTGAAACTGCTATCTAGGTTCAGATCTTCGATTTACCTTTCAGGGCAAGTACTGAAAAGGTGGGTGCAAGAGTTGGGAATATGATTGGGAAGTATCTGGAGGCTGATTGTAATGAGGAGGGTCGGGCAAAGGAGGAGTACCTGAGGGTACGTGTTATTTGGGATATTGCTAAACCGCTCAGGAGGAAAGTGAAATTGGGGTTGGGGGATACAAAGGAGGCGATTTGGGTGAACTTGAAGTATGAGAGAATACAAGATTTTTGTTACTTTTGTGGTCGGGTGAGTCACACTGTGAAGGAGTGTGATTTTGTGGAGGCTGGGCAAGAACCTGAGGTGCTCCCATATGGTCCTTTTCTGCGGGCAAGTCTATTGGTTCGTAGAACAGGACAAGGCAAAACCGAAGGTTCGAGCTGGACTCAACAAAGCAAAGGGGTTGAAGATGGGAACTTAAAAAGATCTAATTCGCCTGTTCGGTCTATTGGAAATAGGAGGACTGAGAGTAATTTAGCCCGATCAGATACAGATGGAGCGTTAGGAAAGAGGAGGCTCATGGAGACTGGAAATCAAGAAGGTTCAGAGGGTGAGAGTGTATCTTCTATTCCGTTGAGGAGTCTTAATGCTCAGGGACTTGAATTAAAGGGAGATAGAGAAGTGGGGTTTGTTGATTTGAATGAAGTCCCAGGAGAGAAGGTTTATGCAGTGAATACTGATGGGCAGGATGAAAGTGAGACTCAGGAGATTGGAATGGAGGTTATGGAGGTGATTCCGACCAGCAAAACCAGGAAATTCAAGAGGTTGGTAAGACCCATAGCAAATGGTTCCCAAAGCAGTTCATCTCTGGGTCGGGAGAGTGCTTCGATTGAAAGGAAGAGGAGACTGGAGACCGGTAAGCAATTGGGTGATTTTGGGTCGATTCTCGCCCCTGATTCCCAAGAAGCAGAACCGATGAAGCTGGCGAGGGTTGCGAAGCAACCCCGCCAATCACAATGATTATTCTCGCTTGGAACTGCCAGGGGCTTGGGAACCCCTGGGCGCAACAGTTCATAATCGAGTATGTTGCTCAAAAGAAACCCGAAGTAGTGTTTTTGTCTGAAACAAAGTGTAAAAAGGAGCTAATGGAAAGAATGAAGGGGAGAATGGCCATGGATGGCGTTTGTTTGGTGGAAGGAAGGAATGGAGGTTGAGGCATTTCCCTATATTGGAAAGGTAGTGAGGAGGGGACGTTAAAAACTCTTTCCCCAAATCACATAGACATGGAATATGTTAATGAGGAGGGGATTCGAGTTCGTATTACTGGATTCTATGGTAAACCAATACGGGGTGAGAGGTGGCAGACTTGGAATTTAATCAGAAGTTTGGGTTCGCATGGTGAGCTCCCTTGGGTCATGTTGGGGGATTTCAACAATACCTTGACGGATGATGACGCTCGAGGTTGTAAGCCATATCCCAGAAATTTACAGATTGGTTTTTTGGAGGCCCTAGAGGATAGCGGGCTTAGAGATGTGCCTATCGGTGGTTACAGGTTTACATGGGAGAAGGGGCGAAAGGACCTCGGCGTATGGAGATTCAATTGGATAGGGCCGCGATCAATAGAGCTTGGGATAGTGTTTTCCCAGAGACGAGATTAATGCACGGGGGACTATCTACATCAGATCATGCTCCCATAATTCTTTATGGGCGGAAGGAGGATAGAGGGTGGAGGTGTAAAGCTTTCAAGTTCGAGGAAGCATGGGCTCGTGAACCTGACTGTATGGAGGTGGTTAGGGGTGCTTGGGAAGCTGATCCAGGGGCAAGTCTAGGGGAAATGATCCGGCAGGTGACGGGTGATCTCAAGAAGTGGAGTGAGCTGAATCCGGATCCAATAAACAAAAGAATTAAAGACTGCAAAGCGGAAATGAATAGCCTTAAAGGGAAATGGGATAGGCACAGTGGCGAGCGGGTGCACCAACTAAGGGTAACTCTCACAGGTTTATTGTCACAACGAGATGATATATGGCGCCAACGAACCAAGATGCATTGGCATGCAAGTGGTGACAGAAACACATGTTACTTCCATGTGAAAACATCGGCCATAAGAAGAAGGAATAGAATCTGTCAACTGAAAGATGAACATGGAAACGTGAAGCAATGGGGAGATGGGTTGAAGGAGGTAGTTTGTAAATATTTTGAAAAGCTATTTGAGGCAGGTGGGATTGAAATGGATGAAGTCAGCAACCTTGTTCCGTGTAGTGTGACAACAGTCCATAATCAAGAGATGTTGAGGCCGGTGGAGAAGGAGGAAGTCAGACGAGCTTTATTTAGCATGAAGCCATTAAAAGCGCCTGGGCCGGACGAATTAAATCCGGGTTTTTTTCAGCGGTATTGGGACATTGTGGGGGATCAAATATATTTGCTCGTGAAAGAGGTGTTTTTAACAGGACATTTTCCACTTTCGCTCAACGAGACAAATGTGGTTTTGATCCCGAAAATTAAAAGGCCGGTGGAGATGAGTGATTTTCGGCCTATAGCTTTATGTAATGTTATTTACAAAATTATTACTAAAGTTATGGTGGCTAGAATGTCAAGTTGCTTGCAGACGGTAATATCGAAGTCTCAAAGTGCTTTCTTGAAGGGATGTTCAAGAAATTTCAGGAGAGGTTCTTCACTCACTTAAGTCAAGACGGCGGGGGAAGGTGGGAATGATGGCAATGAAAGTTGATATACAGAAAGCGTATGACAGGGTAGAGTGGAACTATTTGGAGAATGTGATGATGGCAATGCGGTTTGGTGATCGATGGGTGGGATTGGTAATGGAGTGTGTGAGAACCCCGCAACTTTGGGTGACGACAGAAGGTAGGACGATGGGAGCGATCACACCAGGTCGGGGCATCCGGCAAGGAGATCCGCTATCCCCTTATTTGTTCATCATTTGTGCAGAAGGGTTGTCCAGATTGATTGGAAATTATGAGAGTCGGGATTTGATACATGGGTATAAGGTGGTACGGGCAGCTCCTGCTATTTCGCATTTTTTTTTGCTGACGATAGCTTCTTTTTTGGTCATGCTACGGAAGAGGAGGCGTGTAGGTGGAAGGAATTACTGGGCCGTTATGAGCAAGCGTCCGGGAAACAGATAAACCCGCAGAAGTCTTCGGTTTACTATAGCCCAAATACCGAGGAAGCTATACAGGAGCGGGTTTCGAATGTTTTGGGAATGCGAAGGGTGGAGGAGGTCGGGACCTATTTGGGCATGCCGGCCATGGTGGGTAGAAGTAAGTATCGAACCTTTAAATATATTAAGGATCGTATCCAGAATAGATTGGGAAGCTGGAATGAATCATTTCTGAGCAAATCTGGGAAGGAGGTTCTTCTTAAGGCGGTGATTCAGGCGTTACCAGCTTATTTGATGATCGTTCACCTGTTACCTCAATCTCTTTTACGAGAAATTGAGATAATTATGAATAGATTCTGGTGGTCTCATGATAACAGGTCCGGTAAAGGGATCAGATGGAGTAATTGGGGGGAGCTCTGTAAGCATAAATTGATGGGTGGCCTAAGTTTTAAATGCTTGCAAGATTTTAATGTAGCACTATTGGGGAAGCAGGGGTGGAGATTGATGAATAATACAGACATCCTGGTTACGAAATTATTGAAAGCTAATTATTGAAAGCTATATTAAGTGTCCCTCTTAGTTTATCAGTGGGAGAGGATAACTGGTATTGGAAGTGAACTAGAGATGGTTTGTATTATGTCAAAGTGGCTTACAGGGAGATCCAGGCTAGAAGAGGTGTGTGGCGACAGGAGGAACGGGATGAATTTTGGAAATGGTTATGGGCTCTCCCGGTTCCGCCAAAGGTGCATCACCTTGTATGGAGAGGAGTTTCGGGGAAAATGCCAACTAATCAAAACCTCCGAGCTCGGTGTGTACCAATTCAGGGACATTGCTCAGCATGTGGAGAAGTAGAGACTACTGAACTTGTGTTCATTGATTGTCCGGTTGCTCGTGATCTATGGGGAAGAGTACCGGGTGTTCAGGTGGGCCAACAGTTTTTGTTCCGAGATTGGTTGGAGATTTACAAGGCCAAGAGGAACAGGGAGCTTGCAGCGAAGGTGTTGATGGGTTGTTGGGAGTTATGGAAGGCACGGAACCAACGTGTTTGGAGGGACAACAAAGTCTCGGGGGAGGCTCTTTTCCAGTTGACCATGAGTTCGTGGAAGGAGTGGTCGGAGGGGCAAGTAATCAAGCCGGCGGGAGTAGCGATTCCGGTTGCAGGCACCAGGAAGTGGCGCTGTCCAGGACAAAACGCAGTAAAACTCAACGTTGACGGTGCTGTTTTTGATGGCTGGGGAGGGGGAGGAGGTCTGGTCTTGAGGGGGACGAATGGTGCTGTTTTGGGTGCTCGAATTGTTGTTTTTCCGGGGTTGAAAGATCAGGAGTTGATAGAAGCAATGGTGGTCCGAGAAGCACTCCGTTGGTTGCAGCAAGTGGAATGGGATGAAGGGACGGTGGAATCGGATTGTCTTGGAGTAGTTCTGGCAATTAATTCCACCGACAGATTATTTACCCCGCTGGGGAGAATTATTGAGGACTGTAAGGTTCTGTTGGGAGGCTTAAGGGGTTACCGAGTTAGTCATGTTCGTAGGGAGGCTAAGCAAGTAGCTCATACTATAGCTCATTATGCCCGAGAGTGGGCGTCTTTTTCTTTGATTCCTGATTGTATGCCAGACCCGATTCCGGGGCTTCTGACTTTTGATTTAAGTTAATGAAATCAAGCATTCCGTAAAAAAAAAAGACGTACTAAGTATCCCATCTTAAAAAACAACACAACACCCATCGACAGAAAATAAACACATTGCAACGAACATTAAAGTAACATTGCTTTACATTAGAGATCATTGGTTCAGTTGGGAGAGCACATTGGAGATGTATTATAAGAAAGACATATCATGCTAAAATCTAAACCATGTAAGTTTTAGCCTTTAGGTGTCTAATTAACTTCAGAGAAGCCAGTCAACGAGCCTGCATCAATTCCGCTTCTGAACTCGATCAGAGACTCTGCAGATCCGGCCATTCCCTCGATTGCATCTAGTGAGTTGTGTAAGTTATTTATTTGCAATCTTCCGTCTGATTCAAACCATGTGAAGCTGAGAGCTTGGTTAGATCAATTCTCACCTATGGTCAAAGTTTTCGTCTGCAAACGTCAAAATGTTGGTGGACGCTTCTTCGGGTTTGTATCGGCAAGATCAAAGGCTGAGGGGAAATTGTTGGTAAAGGCTTGTAATGGAGCAGTTTGGAATGAACACAAAGTTTTCATGGCTTTTGCGTGGCCGGAGAAACTGAGCAAAAGGTTGGGTAAGCCATCGGTTAAACAGGCTTGGATGCCAAAACCCAAGATATATGATGTACGTTTTAATCCAGTGGAGACTTCTGCACGTAAAAAAGAGGTGACAAGAACCACCTCCAGCTACCTTTCACCTTGGTCTGAAGCGAGTTTATTTGGGGTGGCGAGAGACGATTTCTCTATTTCTGATTTACGAAATCGTATTAATTCAGAAGAGCCCTTGGATTTACAGTTCCGCTACCAGGGAAACAGGATTTTTTTTTGTTACTATCTTCGGATCAGGACACGCTTTCAAACGTATTGAACTCAAAATGGAATTGGTGCTCCACTTCATTTCTTATGTTTGACAAGGCTAAGGAGTGGCTTAACATGGAGGGTTGTTTTTCTTGGGTGAAGGTATCGGGTATCCCTGTATCGGGTTGGTGTATGTCGACGTTCAGAGATTTGGGAAACTCAATGGGAACCTTTATTCTGTCTCTGCGTGATGAGACCTCATTGTCACTAGATTTCAATTATTTCCTGCTGAAACTGAAATCTCATGATCATTCTTTTGATCGTTTTTTGAAGTTGGAAGGTAAACATTACCCCATCGAAGCTTGCAGGACCTTAGACATCCCAGTTATTGGGTCTGCTATCGAGTTGAAAGGTCAATCTTTGGAGTCCACGGAAACTCTTGGTCTGAATGACAGAGTCCAGTTCCCACCGCCGGCTGATCTGTTGAAGCATAAAGGAAAGCTTTGTCTGTCATCTCCCTCGGCCAGTAAGGTTGTAGACTCCCAGGGCCAGAGTATTTCAAGCCCATCGAGCCTTTTGTGTGGGCCTCAAGCAAACCGGGCCGGTTGTTCTGTCAGTCGAACTCTGCTTAACCCAGGTAAACCTACTTATGTGTATCGCTCTTATGTTGCAAGGGGACGCTCCTTGAGTAAGGAGAATGCTGATCGAGAGAGAAAGTGGAAACTCATTAAGGCAGTCAGAAACTTTTAACGGGTCATCCAAAAGCGGCAGATCGAATTGAAGCACTTGATTTTGAGCTGGGTGATTATGTTGATCCTGAACTTCAGGACGATTCTGACGACTTGTATTCGAGTGACGGAGCAGAAGTGGGGGAGTCCTTCCCTACTTCCCTTCCTTTTTAGTCAAGTAATATGGTGAAATTCATCTCCTGGAAAGTGAGGGGGACGAATGGCGTCCAGAAGAGACGGAGCATCAGGGTAGCCCTGTCTGGGCATCACCCTGTTTTTTCAGGAAACAAAAAGAGAAGAAGTGCCTCCCTTTGTAGCTGTTTCTTGGAGAATTTGGTGGTTTGTACATGAGTGGTGGTCTTCCTTGGGTGACGCCATCTTCCTTTATGGCGGCTTTTGAGAGTTGGAATATAGAGTCGAGGTTCTTGGGTGGTTCAGCATGGTTGAAAGTGTGCTACTTGATTTGCTGGCCGGTTTTTACCGGTTTAAGGACCCATGTTTATAGTTTATTGCAGATGGCAAGCCTGACGTGTCATCTGAGTTTTGAATGTTAGCCCCGAGATCTTGTATCAGGGGAAGGCAAAGGCGCATGGGAGCTGCTGCAAGGGAGTTTTAATTTGTCTTTTATTTATGTTTCCTGTTTGTTCTATTTGCAGTTTGTAGCCTTTTAAAGAGGCCTTTGTGACAGGTTTCCGTCTTGGTTGCCTGTTCTAATAATATAATCGCCTATCAAAAAAAAAAAATAACCTGATGATCATCAACACTGGCTTGTACATAATCCTAGAAAAATGTTTCTTGAGCTTCAACATACAAGTAAAAATATAGTGTTCTATTGCTGTAAACCTTAAGCGGATTTACCTAAAATCGGATCTTCAAACAGAGCAACATTAATCAACCGATCATCATCCCTCCTTAATTAGCTCAATTGTGTAACAATTGATCTTTAACTCTAGCAAAATATACATCAAACCTATTACAAAAAGTAAGAAACATTTCAGAGCTTCTAGCTTCATTAAATTGGTCAAGTCAGATCCCCTGAGTCTCTAAAATAGTTTTGGTTAAGGTTAGATTGTTCTGTTGCTTAAAAGAACTTTTAAAACCAATCTGATTATAAGCTCCCAATTAGTAGACCATGATTCATTCTTAAACTCAGCAAGCTTCAATTACACATAATCAGCCAGCAAATAGCTAAAAACAACCCCGTTCGAAATAATTAACATTCAGAACCCAGAAACACTAAATCAAAACAACATAGTTCAAAATAACAAAATATAAAGCACAAAAACCTCAACTCCATCGATTTGGCGTAACCCTAGACGATACATAAAGCAAACCACAAAACCCTAATCAAACAAATATGAAACACGACAGGAATGAAAGGAACTCACCTGCGCGCTAGACTTGGAATCGACTTGATTGTTTGCATTACCATTATAGCAATCCTCCTTACTATTGAGAAAACGATGGAGCTATAGCAATCCTCCTTATTGTTTGCATTACCATTATAGTCTTTGGGTACAAAAGAGATAGACAAGGACCTAAGTTACCTACCCCACACCTATCCACATGAAAAAAAATATAAGAAAAACATATCTATTAAGACCCATGATAAGCTATTTGTTCTTCTCTGTATTACTGCACTCCAAGTATCTACTTGAAATTCGATCCAAAATGGAGCTGGTCCAACCGAAAAGGCAAACAAATAATATGTATATAGTATTAATTAATCGATCATTCTACCATCTAGTCTCTATTCTAGTTAACTGTAAATCACTAGTTTCTCATCTATCAAACACGACCACAGGAATCTGCGCCCTGTATGATTTGACGGCTCAATTACATGTCGTTTCGACGCCACGGTAGAAGGTTTAATTAAGAGCAAAATGTTTTATAATAAATATTAAGGATGATATCAAACAGATATTTACCTATATGTACGGATTTCAAATAATTTCACTTTTTAACATTCAAAAATAACAAAATGGTATTTTAATTTTCAAACAATATCAAGTTAGTCAGCTGAGTTAACTTTTCACCTAAGAAAATATTGAAAATCTAATATACTCCTAATTTACGATCAAAATTTCAAAATACTACCAATACTAATGGGATCCGGACGGTCCGGAGGGACCCTAAGGATCCTCTCTTCTCGAGAATCCATACATCCCTTATCAATCTATGAACAACTATGTCTTGAGCATAAGTTTCGGTTCGGTCTCAATGGGAAAAATGAAGCACCTAACAACGTATCTTCACAGACTAAGAACTACGAGATTGCCCCTTTCATCCTGGGATGACGAAGGGATCTTGAACTAGAGACCTCGCCCGTGAACCATAGACCTAAACGCTGCATCTTGGGGGGCAAAGCGACCGAACTTGAACTGTATCAGTTGTAGTGAGAGGATATACATGATTCAAGGTTCCCTCCCAGGAAAAATACATGAATCTCTGCTCACTAGTCATTGACCATGCAAGGATGAAATTAGATCAAATAAAAAGGACCCACTCGATCAGCCAGATCTAGAATCGAGAGAGGGGCCGAGGAGGGTGCGGTGGTGGAGGCTTAAGAGACGATGGCGACAAAGCAACGACCTTGGCTTTCACCGGTTGGCCTCTACGCGTTTTCCCCGATGGTGACGGTGGAGGATCCCATCGCAAAGGACACCAAAGTCGTGGAGAGCGAGATGGGTGGTGGAGTCGCCGGTAAAGATGAAGGCACAGAAGGAAGGCCGGCTAGGTTTGCTTCGGATTCCTCCTACGCCGAGCCTTTAAAGGCAGGTTCGCATCAGGAGAAAGGAGCAGAAGCATCGAGGACGAAGGATGTAACGGGGGAGACCGACGCAAAACAGGGCTGGTAGTGGTTGCAACATCGATGTCGACGGCAGTGTCAGCGGCAAAAACAGGGCTAGACAGCACCATAGTCGCAGGGCTAGGGTTAGGGTTTGCTCTCTAGACATGAGAGAGAATTTTTTTTCTTTAATATTAAATGTCCTTATTTACTATCAACAAAGAATTTAATGACTCATTTTCTCAAAAAAATAATTAACGATTATTTTTTTAACCTAAGGTTTTGGGATCAAATCAATCCAAATCCTTAGGTTAGGGTTCACCAACAGCTGTGAATGTCCCATTCACAATCTTTATTGATTCATAGATATTTAAGAAAAAGCTTCATTGATTTAGAGATTCGAGCAAGTCCTTGTTCAGAAATGAAATAGACAATCACTGTGATCCAAAAATTAAAGTGTTTAAAGTTTTGGATAAACGAGACATTCACAAAAATAGCAAAAAGAAAATTACTTTCTTTTCCATCCTTTCAAGACTTTCACTAGAACACATAAAATACAAATATGATTACTTATATATAAAAGGGTTAATATCATAAAGCACCACACAAGTATACACGTTTTTCAAATAACACACTAAGTTATGATTTTTTTCATGTGGCACACCTGTGTATCAACAAATTATCAAAGTTTGTTGATACATAGGTGTGCCACATGAAAAAATCATTGATACATAGGTGTGCCACATGAAAAAAATCATAACTTAGTGTGTTATTTGAAAAACGTGTATACTTGTGTAGTGCTTTATGATATTAACCCTATATAAAATTACATAGGTTTGAGCTAGAAATGGTGTTCTGAACAATGTTTGTTTGGTTTAACACGCTAACTTTTGGTATTGTTTTAAAACTTCATTAGCAGTTTATTTCATATTTTTAAATTCGTTTTCATATATAAGCAAAAACTATTTTTAAATTATTTATAAAATTATTTGATCTTTACCTTGGTTCTAATGAACGAAAGATCTCTCCAAAAATATCTGAACGAACAATCTTATCACCCCGACCTCATTGTACTTCCGCATGGGACCTTGTTCGACATCTTCAAACCAGTGTTACAGTAAGTAGTTTAAATTTATGGTTACTTGTTTGGTTTTAGAGAAATTTATATTTTTTTTTAAACAGAAAGCGAAATGAATGAATGACAAATAGAAAAAGAAGTAATACAAAATTTAGAAATAAAAAAGTAAATTATTTTAATCACAAATCATTCAAAGGAATTGTTGACATTTTATAACGTTTATGTTTATAAAAGTAAATTACATATTTTAATGTTAGTAAGGTGTATTTGAAAAAATTAACTAAAATGAGTATTTTACATTGTTAGGGTAAACTTTTGATGATTACTAATTTTACTACTTGGAAACAGTGACATTGTGTTAGGAATACACTAAGTTTTGGTACAAGGTCATAATCTTGGTCCAATTTCGGAAGAGAGTATTGTAGTTTGGCCACAAGAAAATACATACAGAGCTGCTTTCACATTAGCAAAAGAGGGTGTTGCCACCATACCTGACGATCCTCGAGATCTATTCGGGAGTATCGAGATAATTAGCAGAGACAAGTCTATCCATTTGAAGAATGGGCATTCTATTTTATCGAATCTTGTAAGTACCTTAACTGTTTTATCTTCATCAAAAATGATTTATTTCAAATTCGAATACAAGAAAAATAATATGTTTACATCGTCCAGCAACCATATAAATGCTCCTGTTTTCTGGACTAACGAGGGCAAGGTTGCCTATCTCAGTCTTTGTGCACATGGCCCGGATTTCACGAATCCGACTCAAGGCGATCATGTATACTATGCAATGTTCCGAAGTAGGATGTTTCAGTCGCATCACACCACATAGCGACTAGTATTTGATTGATCTGAACAATGAGCCAAGAGTAAGAAGGCAAAGTGATTATACTTTCCTACTTCTATGTAGATTAAGTATATATCACCCAGTTGGCCTAGATGTCAATGCAATTATGACAGATATATATAATATCTATCCCAACTTCATGACCATTCTCCACGGATATATGCTTAACTTTGGTATCGTCTATTATAATCTTTGTTGCTGCCCTCTAAACCTATGTAAGTCGCGGCTGTTATTATTATTATTTACTAATTGTGGCTGACGTACTTGTGTGTTTTGCAGGATGCTCCTCCGGTTCGTTCAACTCACAAACCTTAATCAGTGATCATTAGTTGTCATATATACTTGAATCTTATTCTCCTTTTTTTCACTATTATTATTATCTTATTATTTCTCTTATTTTGGCTGGTTTAACTGTTGCAAGATGTACTGATTCCTCTGTTCGTCCAGCTCTTGTGTTTCCCATGATGCTCCCATTTCTTAAATGTATTTTATCAAATTTCTTTCATTACTAATTATCAGATCGTACTGTATCATTTGGATTGTAATAGATATTTTATTATATTATATTCTGTTGTCTGATAACATGTTTAGTCATACTCTAGGTTTAATACAAGGATAAATGTGTGATTGTGGTGTCTGCTCACTAATCAGATGTTAATGTGTGATTGTATTAAACCTAGAGTATGACTAAACATGTTATCGGACAACAAAATATAATATAATAAAATATCTATTACAACCCAAATGATAAAATATGATATGATAATTAGTAATGAAAGAAGTTTGATAAAATTACAACTAAGGAACGAGAGCATCATGGGAAACACAAGAGCTGGACGAACAGAGGAAGCAGTACATCCTGCAACAGTTAAACCAGCCAAAATTAAAGAAATAATAAGACAATAATAATAGTGAAAAAGAAGAAGAATAAGATTCAAATATATATGACAACTAATGATCACTGATTAAGATTTGTGAGTTGAACGAACCGGAGGAGTATCCTGCAAAAAACACAAGTATGTCAGCCACAATTAGTAAATAATAATAATAATAATAATAATAATAATAATAATAATAATAATAATAATAATAATAATAATAACAGTCGCGACTTACATGGGTTTAGAGGGCACCAACAAGGATTATAATAGACGATACCAAAGTCAAGCATATGTCCGTGGAGAATGGTCATGAAGTTGGGATAGACATTATATATATATTTGTCAAAATTGCACTGACATCTATGCCAACTGGGTTATATATAATTAATCTATATAGAAGTAGAAAATTATAATCACTTTGCCTTCTTACTCTTGGCTCATTGTTCAGATCGATCAAATACTGGTCGTTATGTGGTGTGATGCGACCAAAACATCTTGTTTCGGAACATTGCATAGTATACATGATCGCCTTGAATCAGATTCGTGAAATCTGGGCCATGTGCACAAAGACTGAGATAGGCAACCTTGCCCTCGTTTGTCTAGAAAACATGAGCATTTATACGGTTGTTGGACGATGTAAACATATTATTTTTCTTGTATTCGAATTTGAAATAAATCATTTTTTATGAAGATAAAACAATTAAGGTACTTACAAGATTCGATAAAATAGAATACTCATTCTTCAAATGGATAGACTTGTCTCTACTAATTATCTCGATGCTCCCGAATGGATCCCGAGGATCATCAGGTATTGTGTCAACAACCTCTTCTGCTTATGTGAAGGCAGCTCTGTATGTATTTCTTTGTGGCCAAACTACAATGCTCTTCTCTGAAATTGGACCAAGATTATGACCCTGTACCAAAACCTTGTGTATTCCTAGCACAATGTCACTGTTTCTAACAGTAAAATTAGTAATCATCAAAAGTTTACCCTAACAGTGTAAAATACTCATTTTAGTTAATTTTTTCAAATACACCTTACTAAGGTTAAAATATGTAATTTACTTTTAAAAACATAAGCATTATAAAATGTCAACAATTCATTTGAATGATTTGCGATTGAAATAATTTACTTTTTTATTTCTAAATTTTGTATTAGTTATTTTTCTATTTGTCATTCATTCATTTCGCTTTCTTTTTTTAAAAAAAATTTCCTTAAAACCAAACAAGTAAGCATAAATTTAAACTAGTTAGTGTAACATTGGTTTGAAGATGTTGGATAAGGTCCCATGCGGAAGTACAATGAGGTCGGGGTGGTGTGAATCTAACCACGGTGGGAGGAGCTGTGCAGCAGGCTGACGGACAGCTACGTAACCACTTGTGTTCCCTTCCATCCACCGGTCACCCAAAATGCGGCTGAACTGGGATCCAAGTAAGCACTGACCCGAAAAGTGTGGTCGTGATTTGGAACTCTCCTTCTTCGAGTTGCGAATTGATGCTCTGCTGTGCGGACGGCACTAGTGTTGCCGGATACTGTCATGTCGAGAGCAACTCTACGACCTGGTGATAACAAATGAAAATACCGCTTAGAAAAATCACGGAAATTAGAGGAAATAAGTTTTTACCCAGAAGATCGTCGCCCATCGTAGAAAAATGAAGTTGCCGTGAAAATGAACAAGTTCCGTGAGAATGAAGGAGATTAGGTCTCAACTTCGTAGGGAGATGGTGAAGAGAGGGGGTAATAAAAAGAGATAGGGGAAATAATTAATGGAGTAGCTGTGTTGTATGTCATGGGAGTAATAAGTAGAGATGGAGTAGCTGTGTTCTCACTATGTGTACGTAGGGATCATTAAAATCATGTCATCTTTCCTGATAACAACCCCTTTCATATTTATTAAAAAGAATACTTTTCAAAAGTTTTCGATTATAATAAGCGAGCACTACTCGGATCAGAAGGGAACTCAGTGTATTTAGCTCTTCGATAAATAGTATAGTGGGGACTCATTAGTTATTCAATTACTATGGTTTCAATTTTCTAAATGTTATTTTCGGTCGCATCACTATATTGATCACCAGTGTCAAACTCTCTACGATCAAAAACTCAGCCTCTTTTTGTTTATTTCAGTTTCATCACTATATTGATCACCAGTGTCCTTGTTTTAATATTCCAATTCAATTTTTAACAAGATTTTTCGTTCAGTGGAGAGATCTTTCGTTCATTAGAACCAAGGTAAAGATCAAATAATTTTATAACATAATTTAAAAATAGTTTTTGCTTATATATGAAAACAAATTTAAAAATATGAAATAAACTGCTAATGAAGTTTTAAAACACATACCAAACAAACATTGTTCAGAACACCATTTCTAGCTCGAACCTATGTAATTTTATATGTAAGTAATCATATTTGTGTTTTATGTGTTTAAGTGAAAGTCTTAAAAGAAGGGAAAAGGAAGTTATTTTCTTTTTGCTATTTTTGTGGATGTCTCGTTTATCCAAAACTTTGAACACTTTTTTGGATCACAGTGATTGTCTATTTTATTGCTCGAATCTCTGAATAAATGAAATTTTATTTTAAAAAATATATCTTTGAATCAATAAAGATTGTGAATGTAACATTCACAGCTGTTGGTGAACCCTAGCTTAGGATTTGGATTGATTTGATCCCCAAAACCTTAGGTTAAAAAAAGTAGTTGTTAATTTTTCTTTTTTTTGAGAACATTGACTGTAACCAAAATCAAAAACTAGCCTAGGGTACATTGACCCTACAATGTACCCTAAATCAAAAACTCAAATTCGTGTTTTCTTCAATTCCACCACTATACTGGTTGCCAACGTCTTAGTTTTAATATTCTGGTTGATTTTTCGTCAAGATATTTTTGGAGGCCATTGGGAGCAAGGCGAAGATTAGATAATCTTAAACCATGATTCAAAAATAAATTTATCTTATACATAAAAAATAATTTAAAAATGTATGCTAAATTGGTAGTCAAGTTTTAAAACATATACCAAAAGTTAACTTGTTAAACCAATCATGACATTGTTAACACTAGTTCTAGATTAAAACCGTTGTAATTTTATAATAATGTATAATTATATTTGTATATTTATGTGTTGTAGTGAAAGTCTTGAAAAGAATAAAATGAAAGTTACTTTGTTGGGTAAACTACAAATACATACCCCAAACTTGTCACGATTAATTAACACCTACTCTCATATATTTTTTTGTAACCGATACATACTCAAATGTTCCGAAAATTAACGCAAAACCCCTGCAGACAGGTAAAATGACGAAAATGCCATGAAGTGATTTTTTAAATAAATTTTAAAAAATAAAACTGAAGTGATTTTTTAAATAAAAATGAAGTGATTTAATAAGTACATATATATATATACCTAACAAAAGTGATTTTTATTTTTTTTTTAAAAATAATTACTGAAATGTAGTTGAGGGCATTTTCGTCATTTTACCTGTCTGCAGGGGCTTTGCGTTAATTTTCGGAATATTTGAGTATGTATCGGTTACAAAAAAACATGAGGGTATGTATCAGTTAATCGTGACAAGTTTGGGATAGGTATTTATAGTTTACCCTACTTTCTTTTTACTATTTTTGTGAATGATTCTCTTACCCATATCCTTTGGACACTTATTTTGACCAAAGTTCCACTGTGTGAATGTCTATTTCCTTTCTGAATCTCTGATCAAGTACTTGCTCGAATCTCTGAATCAATAAAAATTGTGAACAGGACATTCACATTTGTTGCTTGAGCCCTAACCTAGGGTTTGGATTGATCAAATCCCAAAACCCTAGGATAAAAGAATACTCATCATTTTTTTTTGAAAAAAATGAGTCATTAAATTTTTTGTTGTTAGTAGATAAGAGCATCCACAACGCTACCGTCTATTACTGACGGAGAGGTGTTGGCGGTGAGCATTAAAATAATGTCTTTTTGCCTCACCGCCTGCGGGAAACGCCAACACTCTGCAATGGAGGATTTGAAATAGAAGGGCTAGTACAAGGTGAACGATCGAAATTTGAAATAGGAAGCGAATTAACTGTCTAATTAACTGTTGAATTAATCTAAGTTAAGCGTCTCCAAATTTATTCCAAATGTGTTCAACGAGGTCGTCCTTCAATTGATAATGCACGCGTTCATCTTGCATCCTTTGGGAGTTCCCAAGTATGACATGGGCATCCACAAGCGACTCGGTCGAGTGATCATGTGAAACCGAGCTTGGAGTGCACCGAATGCTCATTCCATATCCTTCCTGCACACTTCTTGGATTTCAGCAAATTTCTTCTGTTTCAGCCGTTGAGCTAATGGAATTTTTCTCACAAAAACTGGCCATAAAGGGTAAATGCCATCAACAAGATAATACAGGAGTGTGTACTGGGTACCATTTACCGTATATTGATCCGGTGGTTGCCAACCATTGATAACGTCTGCGAACAGTCTGGAATGGTTAAGCATAGTTAAGTTGTTGTTTGAACCCGTCATGCCAAAGAACGAGCGCCAAATCCAAAGGCCACGAGTGGCAACCGCCTCGAGAACCACGGTGGGTCAATTCTCGTGGTCCTTCCTTGAATGGGAGCCCCGCAGTGCCTTTGGACAGTTCTTCCACTCCCAGTGCATGCAGTCAAGACTGCCAAGCATTCCCGGAAAGCCGCGCGTTTCATTAACTGCTAAAATGTAATCAATATCAGTCTGTGTTGGTTTACGCTGGTACGTAGGATCGAAGATTGTAATGATTCCCTTGTAAAATTTTCTCAAACATTGCAAAGCCGTGGTTTCGCCTATCTTCAGGTACTCGTCCAATCCATCAGCTACAATTCCATAACATAACTGCCTAATGGTCGCATTACATTTTTGATAAGGAGATTAGGAAACTCTACCCATATCGTCGAACCGTTGTGTGAAATACTCGTCGTGATTTTCCAATGCATGAAGAATTCGGAGGAACACACCCTTTGGCATTCTGAAACGACGGCGGAAGTGCACCTCCTTGTACATAGGGTTCGTGTTGAGGTAGTTGCTCATTAAGCGTTCGGGAGCAGCTTCCTGGTCACGTGCGATGTAGTTTCGCTTACGTGGTTGAGATTCGACCATTGCGCCCTCTAACCAACCGTCAACAAAGTCGGTGGACATGCATTCTTCGAGTACTCCATCCAAAATGCAATCAATATCGAAATCGTCGGTCATTGGTCATTTCGACGAAAAAAATTGGAGACAAATAATTTGAGAGTAGTAGGATGAGATGTAAAGGTGAATGGTGACCTTCTTTGATTCAAGGATCCCTATTTTTAAAGCCTTTGAAGATAGGGACATTAATATTTTTGTTATTTTCAAATATACTTTTTATTTTTCAAGAACAAATAATAGGCCAAATGGATTTTCTAGTCGTTGGCGCCAACGCCGAGCAGGGGCGGTGAGCTCCCAGTCGATCCTCACCGCCAGCGCCCTCCCCGCCATTTCCACGCCACCTCCCCGTCGTCGACTACTCGCCGCTAGCAGCTCCACGCCAGCTCAACGGCCACCGTTATGGATGCTCTAGGGAAAAATTACACATACCTACCTTACTATTGTCTTTTTTCACATCACCCCTTAATTTTTTTTTGACATTTATACCCACTAACCATTTTTTTTTTCACTTTGCTCTGTTTCCATAAAAAATAGACGGAACTGTTAACATGTGCCAGTCACATGACATACTAATTTTCTAAATGATGAAAAAACTCTTTAAAAACAAAACATAACCCTAACTTATATCTCTATCTCTATTCACATTACCCTCTTTTGTCTTAGGCTATCCACAGCGGAGTCCCCTCAGCGTCTAATCGGGCGTCGAATCGGGCTAAAAAAGTGTTTTTTCGCGCCGATTAGTCGAGTAGCAGTCTCATGTCACGTCGATTCGGAGAATCTGCTTTAGACGGTCTATGAATCTGTCAACTCGCAGGCTCGTCGATTAGACCGATTCGGTGTTGACCACACGAATCTGCGCGCGACATGTGGTGACGTTTTGGCAAGCAAACGCAGAAAACGCGCGACATTCTGCCACGTTGCTTTTGTAAGCAGAATGGTTGACCCGAAAAAAAACTAAAATGTAAAAAAATTTCTATAAATACTTTGCACCCCAAAACAACAAATCCCACAAATTTCCTCTCAACTATCTCTGAAATCGTCCAAATTCTCTCTTCTTTCCCTGTGATATTGTAGTGTTTTTCATGGATTCATCGAGTAGTGAGGAGAATGATGTCGATCAAATTGACTACGCAACGTTACATGCAAGGACCCGAGAAGCGGAGGAAGAGATGTTGGAGGCTAAAGGGGCAAAAGTTAGGGAGGCCGAAGCATGTATGACGGCACCCGGCCGGGGCAAGCAGAAAAGTCAATACATTTACAGAGATCAAAGTTATGCTCACGCCCGGCTTATCTCCGACTACTTTGCAGATACCCCGTTGTACGATGCAAAAACATTTCGGTGGTGTTTCAGAACGGCGAAAACTGCTTTCTTGAAAATCGTGAACGGGGTGTCTGAGTACGATAAGTACTTCATCCAAAAATTTGATTGTCGGGGGCGACCCGGTTTTTCAGCCATTCAAAAGTGTACTGCAGCTATACGGATGTTGTGTTACAGTTCTACGGCAGACAGCATGGACGAGTATATGAAGATGGCTGAGACAACTACCCTCGAGTGCATGCACCGCTTTTGCTTCGCTATAATCAACGCCTTCGGTGACACCTACCTAAGGAAGCCAAAAAGTAATGATATTTCTTACATTGCACGTATCAATGAAACTCGTGGTTTTCCAGGTTGTATCGACAACCTCGATTGTATGCATTGGCCGTGGAGGAATTGTCCAGAAGAACTTCAGGGGGTGTACAAGTAGGGTGATAATTCTGATCCTACGGTGATGCTTGATGTAGTTGTAGGGCCTGACACATGGATTTGGCACGCCTACTTTGGTATGCCGGGTTCGAACAATGATATTAATGTGTTGAACCAATCGTCCTTATTTGCGCATGTATATCGGGGTGATCAGCCTCCGGTGGAGTATGAGGTCAACGGTACGTTGTACGACACTCCTTACTACCTAACGGATGGGATTTACCCACCGTTGGCTTGCTTCGTGAAGTCTATCACTACACCACAACTACCGAGGCACGTCTTATACGCAAGAAAGCAGGAGGCCACAAGGAAAGATGTGGAAAGGGCATATGGGATACTGCAATCTCGTTTCCATATCATCAGTAGGCCTGCTCGGGGTTGGGATAATAGGAAACTGTTTATGATCATACGCTTGTGCATTATCATACACAACATGATAATCGACGACGAATGGGACACCTTCCATCTGAAGAACCAATGTTACCCGTCTTCTGAGGGCCTTTACTAGAGTTCGCTAACGTCAGACACCAAAGAAGCCAGCTAGAGGATCGAGCATCACCCCAGCATCTCAAGGTTGATCTGATTGAACACTTTTGGAGTTTGTTCAGGCATTATGTTAATATGGATGACGACATATAATTACTAGGTAAATTTGTAACCATTTTCTCCAGCACTTGTATTTCCTTGTACCTGATTTTTGGAAAGTTCATGTCATCGTTGTGCGAACCTCCTCATTCACAAATGGCCGATTCGGTTGCCTATATAAGGCAACATAATGGCATTCTTCATGGGCACAATTCCACACTTTCCCTAAAGTATAAGTGTTCAACCAACTTTATGGATTCCGACAACGAGATCGATGTTTCTCAGGCTGATAATGGTCCGCCACCAGTGCTCTACATGATCGAGCGAGAACAACGTCGTCGTGGTCGATTCGAGCGAACTAGGGAAAAGCTGATGCATAACCAGATGTCACTAACAAGGCACTATAGGTATGCATGCTCTTACAACATTTTTCTCTTAAGAGCATGTACATTAAGGGGGCAGGATGTAGGGTGCAGGATTCATGTGCTGATAGGGATGAATTGTGATCCGCCCCCTAAAACTGAGAGTGTTCCACATCAAGGGGGCAGGTATGAGGATCATGGTTTGCAGAAGTGCTGACTGGATAATTAATTATGTTTTTTCTGAATTTATTAAATTCATATTTAAAACACTAACTACTAAATAAAATTGAAATAAAATACATAAAATTAATTAATAAATAAATTAACTAAAATGCAAAACTAATTAATAAACTTGAAACTTCATTACTCCACAAATAGTACAACAACCTACAATGCATTTGGTACATCAAATTTATTATGGAATCATCTCACTCGTCCGAATCTGAGTCGTTGTCTGAGCCACAGTAAGTCGCTCTAAACCGACGCCATATGTGCTCAACAATGTCATGTTGGAGTTTCCGGTGGGTCGCATCATTCGTGATGCTGATTCGAGCACACAACTCTTCTTGGTATGGCAAGGGCCCTCCTTGATGCCATCGTTGAGGTGGTGTCAAATTTGGTAGTTCCGGAGGGAGCTCGAAATACAATTCGGCATCACCTGCTTCGTATCGGTTGCGTTCATCCTCCACAATCATATTGTGTAGAATGATACAAGCATGCATCATGTCAGCCAAAAGTCTTCTTCCAAACACGAGCATGCCTTGAGATTATGTGCCACCGTGCTTGGATGACTCCAAAAGCTCGTTCAATATCTTTTCGAGCACTTTCTTAGCATTTGGCAAACAACTTCTGTTTGCGAGTAAGGGGATGGCGAACCGACTTCACGACCGACTCCATGTGGGGTAAATGTCGTCAACTAAAAAATACGGGCGATCGTACCGCTTACCGTTGACCTCATACTCCACGGCGAGGTCATGACCATGGAAGGCGTCCTCGAATAAGTGGCCGGCGTGGAAGACGTTAATGTCGTTGGTCGAGCCATACATCCCGAAAAACGCATGCCAAATCCATAAATCATGGGTCACCACCGCTTCCAGCATAATGGTTGGATTCCCGTGATCTCCCCGTTCGTGGGCTCCTTGCGATGCGACTGGGAAATTCTTCCACTCCCAATGCATGCAGTCAAGACTGCCAATCATACCGGGGAACCCTCGCTTGTTCCCCAAATCGAGTAATCGCTGCATGTCAACCTCATTTGGCTTCCGCTTGTAAACCTCCATGAAAACCTCAATAACGCCTTTACAAAAACGTCTTACACAATTGAGTATAGTACTTACCCCCATACGTAGTGTTTCGTCCAATGAATCGGCCGAGCACCCATACGCTAGCATTCGTATCGCAGCGGTGCATTTCTGGTGTGTAACCCAAATCGTCCTGCAATGTCTATCTTCTGGACAAAGTAATCGTCATGAGCCGCTACCGCTTCCATAACCTGTAAAGACCGAGAAAAATTTAACGTTTAAATTACTAAATAATAACGTCGAGGTTGGGAACGAGTTTGTTTTGTGTAAAAAAAAAATTGTTGGGCTGGTTCGTCCTTTGGGCCTGGCCCAACCTGCTGGCCCAAAGCCTGGGTATAAATACCCACATTTAGGGTTAAAACCCTACATGTCTCCCTCTCTCACATGCAGCAGCCCACCTCCCCTCACTCCTCCTTCGTCTTCTTCGAAACCTCCTCCCCTGACCACGCCGCCCTCGCCAGATCGTCGCCCCCTCTCACCTCTCGGCTCCGGCCGAACCCTCGCCGGTGCTCCGAGCCATCTCCCCCTCACCGTTCGTCTGCAACCCCGACCACCTCCACCGCACCTCTTCTCCTTCGTTTTCAACTCCGGCCACCACAACCTCGCCGGACCCCTCCCTCTCTCGAACCTGTCTCGCCGGAAATCACCGTCTCCGACCTCCGTTCAACCACGGCGAGCTCCTCTCCCCTCACGGTTGCCGCCGTCAGTATCGTCTTCGAGCTCCCTTTGCCCCTCCGCGCCCGAGCGTCCCTGAGTCCCGCCGTCGCCGTGCACGGCCGAGCCGAGACGGACTCGCCGGCGCGGGCACAAATCCGGGACGGAACAGTCCGTCTTCGTTCGGATCCGAGGCGGATCCCCGCCGTGCTCCACGACCCCATCGTTTCCCTTTGTCCACGGTGAGCTTCTCAACCACGGGGTTTGGTCGCCGGCGTCTTCGCCGGTGGCAGGTCGGTCTAAAACCCGAGCTCTCTCTCTCTCCCTGTTAACGCTGTTTCTGTTCCGTGCCTTGATTGGTTTCGAGCGTTTTCTAGATTTGGTTAAGACAGAAACTTGTTGTTTTAGATCTATTCGAAATGGAAACAAAAAAATCAATCGGTTTAACAAAACAATGTGGTTTGATTTTGGTTCAGCGAGAAGAACTTGTTTTGCTTCTTAAAACGAAAAATCGGTTGTAATGAAAAAGGGTTTTAATCAGTTTTAATAAAAGGGGACTGTTAACGGTTTTGGAAACTAGAACGAACCTGGATCGGCTTTGGAAACCCTAACGAGTGAGCTGGAACGTTTTTGGAAACTGAATTTAAAACGAAAGTCAGATTTATTCAAAAAGGCTTAAGATCTGTTTTGATCAAAAGAACTGATTTTGGGCGTGTGGAATCGAAGTTGGAGCATAACTGTGAAAAGAAAGCAATTTTCAAAAGTAAAGTATAACAAAACCTAATTTAAATAGAAAGGGGTTTAAAAATCAGATTTAAATGGAAAAGGATTTGAAATAAAAGAATTTTGAAGTCAGTTTTAATTTAAGACGGTTTGGAACTGGACGTTTAATCGGACTGTGAACGAGACAAAAACGGGAGCGTCGGATCGGACCTTGGGACTCGTACCTCGGGACCTATGCCTCGAGAAACGTGCACCGAGTTCTATGCTCGGGGCTCGAACCCGATTCGTCGTGATCCCGCTTTTATCCCGCTCGAGTTTAAAGGACAACTGTCGGTTTTAAACTGGATAAATTGTGACCTTAAAATTAACCTGAGAACCGCCGCTAATTATGGCTTTCGTGTTATCTTTAGCGTCTGGCTTCGATCGAAGTGAAGCCCGGAGGTAGCGAGCCAGAACGTCAGCAGCTAGGAAGCATAGCGGTTGCTCTTCACTTGAGGTAGGGAAAAGTAGCCGGATCTCGGCCCTGACTAGGGAAAGTTAACAGTAGAATTGCATGTGACACCGGGGTGTCGTGGGTTGAGTAGGTTATCGAGTATTAAAATTGCATGATGCGGGATTGTAGTGTTTAAGAGAAAAGCATGTGACACTTAGTAGTGTCGTAGGAACAGAGAACTTAGCGTTAATTGTTTTACTGGAGGCATATGACCATGCCCGGAGGTTGATTGCGAACTTATCGACATTAGGAGTACTGGAGGCATATGACCATGCTCGGAGGTTGTTTGTGAAACTAGCGATCTTAGGACTGTTGGAGGCATCGTTTATGCCGGAGGTTGTTGTGCGTTTTTATTGTTGAGTTTGGGTGGCCTTGAGAGCCCGTGTTAATTGTTGTTGCGTTTGGGTGGCCTTGAGAGCCCGTGTTAATTGTTGTTGAGTTTGGGTGGCCTTGAGAGCCCGTGTTAATTGTTGTTGCGTTTGGGTGGCCTTGAGAGCCCGTGTTAATTGTTGCTGAGTCTTGGGTGGCCATGAGAGCCCGTATTGTCATTTTGGTGTCTTGGGAGGCCATGAGTGCCTGTGGGGCTGTTGAGTCCGAGGTTTACTGTTGAGGTGTCTTGAGTGGCCTTGAGTGCCTGTTTGTTGAACTTGCTTGTGTTTGTGGTTGTGTTTGCCCGAACCGACTGTGTGTCGGGGAGTGGTGTGGATTTTGGCAGGTTACGAGCATTCTTCGGCTGGCCTGACCAAACTCGAGCCTCGGCAGGTTCTGAGCATTCTTCGGCTAGCCTGTTCCGTGTCCGGATCCCGAAAGGTTATGAGTATTCTTCGGCTAGCCTGATCCGTGACCGGGTCCCGGCAGGTTACGAGCATTCTTCGGCTGGCCTGATCCGTGTACGAGGCTCGGCAGGTTCTGAGCATTCTTCGGCTAGCCTGATCCGTGTCCGTGTCTTTGGGGAAGGTTATTGTTGGTTGTGTCGGGTTTACTTTTACGAGTTTGAGGTTGAGTCTGGTGAGGGAGGTTACTGGGCAGCTGGTTTGCGACCCTTTGTGATCTTGTTTGGTGTGCGATCCTTTGTGATCTTGTTTGGTGTTGCGTCGTTTCTTTCGAGTCCTTGGGAGAGGTCGTGATCATTGTGTCGGGTCTACTTTACGTGTCAAAGTGTTGAGTTGGTCAAGGAAGGTAACAGTGGGTGTATGATCAGTCAGAGTCCTTGGGTTGGGGACAGTGTCCCCCGGTGTAGACTTTATTTTTGGTGTTACCGGCTTTGTCTGCTAATTATGCCGTAGTCAGTCTGTTATCCGTGGTGGTGAGCGAACGCTCACCCCTAGCTGCTTTTCCTACAGGTACTGTTCGTGGGACGGACTAGGTGAGCTCTCGAAGCTTGTGGAGCTTGGAGCGGAGTCCGGGTTTTTACTTTTTAGTCTAGCGACGGATATCTCGCCTTTTTGTCCGCTTGTGGGACGTTTTATTTTGAGTTGTAATCATTCTTTTGTTGAACTAAACTGGTTTTGTAAAGTGTTTTAGTCTGAAAAGGTTTCAAAGTGTTTTCTTATTTTAAACGTTCGCGTCCCGAGTTCGGTTTACTGAAATTGGGGCGTGACACTCCACGGCGAGGTCACGACCATGGAAGGCGTCCTCGAATAAGTGTCCGACGTGGAAGACGTTAATGTCGTTGGTCGAGCCATACATCCCGAAAAACGCATGCCAAATCCATAAATCACGGGTCACCACCGCTTCCAGCATAATGGTTGGATTCCCGTGATCTCCCCGTTCGTGGGCTCCTTGCGATGCGACTGTGAAATTCTTCCACTCCCAATGCATGCAGTCAAGACTGCCAATCATACCGGGGAACCCTCGCTTGTTCCCCAAATCGAGTAATCGCTGCATGTCAACCTCATTTGGCTTCCGCTTGTAAACCTCCATGAAAACCTCAATAACGCCTTTACAAAAACGTCTTACACAATTGAGTATAGTACTTACCCCCATACGTAGTGTTTCGTCCAATGAATCGGCCGAGCACCCATACGCTAGCATTCGTATCGCAGCGGTGCATTTCTGGTGTGTAACCCAAATCGTCCTGCACTGTCTATCTTCTGGACAAAGTAATCGTCATGAGCCGCTACCGCTTCCATAACCCGTTCAAATAGTGGTCTGGACATACGAAATCGATGCCTGAACATTTCGGACCCATAGGTCGGTTGCTCAACGAAATAATCCTTCATCAGTTGTTCGTGGCCTTTGGCATGATTTCTGTCAATCTCTCATCGAGAACCTTCCCCTCTTTCGATCCTTTGCCTCCATGAGTTGAATTCTGGCATTGCCTCTTTGTATCATTCTGTCGGTCCTCCGCCGGAGTCCTTGCTCCCAAACACGAAGTTCGGCTTCGACCTCGCGATGTTAGGCTTCAAGCTCCTCCCTCATTTGAGGCTCGTCGTCAGACATTTTTTGTCACAAAAAAATATGACAATTGGAGAGAAGAACGAGAGAGAATGTTGAGAAATGTGTCGTGGATTGGATGAAATGGGGTGAGGGGGTATTTATAGGTAGGGGGAAGTGTTATTTGTATTTATTTTGATTTAAATAAATAAAAATATATAGCCGTTAACGACCGTTGCTGTGCAACAGTCTGATTTTTTTGTCCCCCGTGCCACGTGGCATGGCCTGATTGGCCGAGCACGCATCCGCGATCCACCTTTTCGGATCGTGGTCAACACCCCGACTCCCGAATTAGATAGATGAGATTCGCGGTTCACGGATCATGCACGCCACACCGTACAGACCGCACACCCCGATTCCTATCTATCGGAATCGCGTTTTCGAGCGCGCGGGGAGGGTGCGGTCAATCTGTATGCTCTAAAATAGATGTATTATTTGGTCCCTTTCCCTATTATCTACGGTGGATATATATTATATGATAATAATTAATTGATGAGTCAATCACGTGATTCTTTCACTTTATTTTTTCTTTCTCCTGTTTCCTTCCTTGAACAACTGCTTTACCTTTTCAATTCTATCGTCACCCTCTCTTTTACATTCAATTTCCAACACTAACTTCTTCAGCTCTCTCTCTCCACAGTTCAAATCATCTTTTAAATGAACTGAAGTAAACACACACCTAACGTAACACAGACGAGTAAGTCACAGAGGCAGAGAAGTCGTGTCTCAAATCTCAATCGAACCAAGTCCTTTGTCTCTTTGTGCTGCGAAACGCGGGTTCTGTGCGTTGTCGAATTTGAGGGCAACGCACACAGACGAGCGGCGTCGAATTTGGAAGAGATGGAGAAAACGCCCGAGGATCACGAGAAGCTGATCGAAGGGAGTTTGTATCGAGTTCCCAAATTAGCCTCGGTGATTTGTCGCCTGGAAAAATCAGCTCAGGTGCCAATTGTTAGTTCGGTTAATCGGGAAGATGGGACTGCGATCAATCTGTGCGTTGCCCCCTTGACAAGCACGGAGGCAGTGGCGAAAGCCCCGAGTCCGGCAAGAACAAGCAATCAGTCATCTGAACCGACTGCTTCAGTTGAACTCAGTAAGCTATTCGTTTTTAATATCCCGCCGGACTCTGATCGAGTCAAATTGAAAGCTTGGTTGGAACAATTCGTTCCTGTGGTTAAGGTTTTTGTTTGCAGAAGACAAAACGCTGAGGGACACTACTTTGGTTTTGTGTCAGTTCGAACAAAAGATGAAGTAACATTGCTTGTGAAAGCCTGCAATGGAAAGCAGTGGAAAGCACACAGATTATTCATGACCTTGGCCTGGCCGGAGAGGTTAAGCAAACGTTTGGGGAAATCAGTGATGACTCAGTTTGGAGGCCATAACAAACGGGAAGTTCGGTGTCATTGTCTCAAAAGGCCGATTCTGATTTTTTCCCGGAAGTTCAAGGCACAATTTCTAAGTATCTGTCTCCTTGGTCTGAGGCAAGCATTCTTGGAGTGGCAAGGGATGACCTGTCGATTTCAGCTCTGCGGAATCGGATCAATCTGGAAGAGCCCATGGATTTGCAAATCAAGTACATTGGTAACATGATCTTTCTTTTCCTATCTTCCGACCAAGATACACTGTCTCGGGTTTTAAACTCCATTTTGAAGTGGTGTTCTTCCTCATTCATTTCGTTCGATTGGGCAAAAGATTGGCTTGATCGCGAAGGATGCTTCTCTTGGGTGAAGGTCGCAGGCATACCCTGTTCGGGGTGGTGTATGTCAACCTTTAGAGCACTGGGGAATTCGATGGGAACCTTTGTTCTGGCGCTGCGAGATGAAACCCCGCCTTTGCTGGACTACAACTACTTCTTGCTGAAGTTGAATTCTCAGAGCCAAGTTCTCTATCGTAATTTATTGCTGGAAGGAAAATGTTATACTGTTGAAGTTCAGAAAGTTCACGAGCTACCAGTTTCTGAGACAGGTTTGGAGGTGATTAATAAAGATTCTTGATACAAACCTTGATTTAAATGACTTGAACCGATTTCCTCCCACGGCGAGTGCTCTGAAATTGAAGGATATCATGCGTGATTTAACGCCAGCGAGTAAGGTATCGGATTCTCAAAGTCAAAACAGCCCGAGCCCATCTTCTCCCTTACGTGGGCCTCAAGGTTCTCGGGCCGGCCAATCTCTACACCATGATCTATTTAAATCAGGTAAACCTAACGTGGTATATAGATCGTATACGGCCAGAAGTTGCTCTTTAAGAAAGGAGAATGCTGACAGAGATAAAAAGTGGAAGGTGATCAAAGCTAGTCGTAAGGCCCTAACTGGTAATCTGAAAGTGGCAGAACAAATTGAAGCGTTGGACTTCGAGTTAGGAGACTCAGTCGATCCCGAGTTCTAGGAGGATTCTGAAGACTTTTGTACGGATGATGAGCTAGAGGAGGGAATCTCTCTCCCCTCTTCTCTACCTCACTAATCTTATAAATGGTGAAATTCATCTCCTGGAATGTTAGGGGGATGAATGTCGTCCAAAAGAGACGGAGTATTCGGGTGGCGTTAGCTAAACAAAACCCGGATATGGTGTTGTTGCAGGAAAGTAAGAGAGAAGACATGCCTTTATATATCTTACAAAGTTGTGGATTTGGTGGTGATTGGGAATCGGCCTTTGTACCTTCGGTTAGAGCCTCGGGGGAGTACTTTTGTTGTGGAAAAGTACAGTTTTTTCAGTGACTACATCTTTTCCAGTTGACAGTATTCTGGTTTGGAAAGGTACCTTTCGTCTTGACTCTACTCCTTTAACTATACTGAATGTTTATGCCTCGTGTGATAGTACTGGTCGGTGGAACTATGGAACAAAATTATTATGACGAGTTCTTCATTTGATGATTGCTTACTCCTTGGTGGTGATTTTAACTCAGTGTGTGAAAGGGAAGAACGGATATACTGTGCTTTCTTGCAGTCTGACAGTGAAGCTTTTCGGGATTTTATGTTTGCTTTAGCTGTATGTAACCTACCTTTGATGGGAGCCAAATTTACATGGTTTGGTCATGCCTCTAAGGCCTCACGCTTGGATAGGTTCCTTATATTGGCGGATATGCTTGTACTGCATCCTAGTTTGACGCAGAATACATTACCAAGACAATTATCAGATCATAAACCTGTGGTGCTTGAATCGGTGATGTTAAACTGAGGACCAAAACCAATTCGGTTTCTTAATGCGTGGACTTCCCACCCAAATTTTTTTGAGTTTGTGGAGGCTCAGTGGAATTCTTTTGAAATGCAAGGGATGCCAAGTTATATTTTATGGAAAAGCTGAACTGTTTGAGGAAGGAACTGCAAAGGTGGAATGTTGAGGTTTTTGGCAGGGTGGATAGAGAAATTGTCGAGTTAAACTCGGAGGTGGACGGTTTGGACATGCTTATGGAAGCCCGACCCCTTTCAGATGCCTCGTTGATCAGGAGATCGTTGTTGAAGGTCTCTTTGATTCAGAAACACAAATTTATGGCGAAGATTTGGGCTCAAAAAGCTCGATTTCGTTGGCACATGGAAGGGGACCAATGTTCTAAGTTTTACCATCGGTTAGCAAATTTTAATGCTTCCATGAGGAGGATCAGTATTATTAGGGTGGGAGAGTGCACATACACAGAACCGGACCAGATAAAAAGCCAGGCAGTCCTTCATTTTCGAGCTCGTTTCGCCAGACCACCGGAAGCGCCGTTTAAAATTCCAGCTCTACAGTTCAAACGTTTGTCTGATATACAAGCAGCGGGTTTGACGGTCTATTTTTCGCCCGAAGAAGTTTTTTCTGCACTGCCGAAGTGTGGTAACAATAAGGCCCCGGGACCGGATGGTTTTTCGATGCTATTTTACAAGTCTTGTTGGAGGTGATTAAGCTTGATTTGTTACGTTTTGTGGATGACTTTCACAATTTCGGGGTCTTTGGGAAGGGGCTAAGTTCGGCCTTCATGGTTTTAATCCCAAAAGTCTCAAACCCAGAATCTTTTGATGAATTCAGACCGATAAGTTTGATTTCCGGACCCTATAAAATTGTAGCCAAATTATTGGCAAACAGGCTCAAAGTTGTTATACCGGATTTGATAAGCGACACTCAAAGTGGATTTATTGCAGGAAGGCAACTTGTAGATGGTTTCCTGATAGCTTCAGAAGTGATACATGAAGTGAAGAAATCTAAAGTGGAAGCGGTTATCTTGAAGCTTGATTTCGAAAAGGCCTATGATAAGGTTAGTTGGTCTTACCTCCAAGATGTTATGAGCATAATGGGGTTCAACGAACAGTGGAGGATATAGATGACAGGTTGTTTTCAGGCTAATTTGTCAGTGTTGATAAACGGAGCGCCTAGTGTAGATTTTGTTACAGAATAGGGCTTCGTCAGGGTTGCCCGTTATCCCCTTTCCTATTTCTCTTGGCAGCTGAGGGTCTTCATCAGATGTTAATGGATGGCATTCAGGGAGGTGATTTTAGTGGTGTTCATGTTGGTCGAAACGGTCTGGAAATCTCACACCTACAGTTTGCAGACGACACCATCCTGTTTATCAAAGGTACTGAGTTAGGGCTCCGAAATGTGAAATACATTTTAGATTTATTTCAAGAGTTATCAGGTCTGAAAATTAATTACGCCAAGTCAAAGGCGGTACTCTTTAATGGTTCGGTTTTGACCGAAGAGGTGATTACAGAGATTTTGGGCTGTGAGGTGTGCGACTTACCCATCCAATACCTGGGGTTTCAGTTGGGCTTAAGCCCTAAGAGATTGCTATTCTGGGAGCCGATTTTTGACAGGGTACGAAAGGACCTGAATGGTTGGAAGGCGAAACATCTTAATCTTGCAAGTAGAGTAGTGTTGATTAAATCTACCTTGGCAGCACTTCCGGTGTTCTATATGAGTATTTTTCAAGCTCCGAAGGCTATGATCAGGAAGCTTGAAATGCTACAACGCCGCTTTCTGTGGTCACATAGTGTGGCGAGGAGAGTTCTACACAGAGTAAAGTGAGATATGGTTTGTAGGCCAAAGGCCGAAGGTGGTTTGGGGTTGCGGCGCTTGGAGGAGATCAATTTAAGCTTATTGGCAAAATGGTTTTGGAGGTTTGCTGAAGATGAACACTCTTTATGGAAACAGTTGATTTTTGACAAGTTCAGATGGCAGTATAAGGAGTGGGATATTATGAAACTAGATAAACCCAGTAATTCCTTCCTATTTGGTCATATTATGAGTTTGGCAAATGACCCTCGTTTTACTGATATTTTTGGTGGTCAGGGGATTCATTGGAAGGTGGGAAACGGTGTTCGAGTCCGGTTTTGGGACGATGTGTGGTTAGGAGATTTGGCCTTCCCGTTTAGATTCCTAGCTTTATTTATTGTAGCTTCGGATCAAGAGGCTGCTGTCTGTGACTATTGGAGAAATGGACAGTGGGTGGTGGGGTTCAGACGTGACCTGTTCGTGAGGGAATTAGGGGAAGATTTGACATTGAAAGGCGTACTTAGCTCAGTCACTTTAAATGACTCGCCTGATAAAATTGTCTGGGTTAAGGGTCCTCGTTTCTCCGTTGGGACAGTCTATAGACTAATTGTTCCCTCTTTTGAGGTGGTGGGTTGGGCCTCCTTCTTATGGGTAAAGGGGCTCCCCCTAAGTTTATGTGACTGGCGATTCATGAGGCAGTACCGACTCGTTGTTTCTTGGAGGCGAGAGGTTGCAGGATTTCTTTGAATGATATGTTGTGTTCCTTTTTTTCGAAGCACTTCGAAGACCTTGATCACCTACTTTTACATTGTGAGTTCTCTTGGAAAATACGGGGTCTTATCTTCTCGTGGTGGTCGTTGATTTTTGGGATGCCTAATTCTTTTCGAATAGCATGTGAGGGCTGGGTGTTAATGGCTGATTCGTTGAGAAGCTCGGTGTGGTTGAAAGTGTGCTACATCTCGTTATGGCACATTTGGGTTCAGAGGAACAGTGTGGTGTGATGTAGGCATAAAATGCATCGGTTTTGCATGTTTTTAGCCCACATTATTGAGCTTTTTAGTGCCGGGGTTGTACAATTTGGTGCACTTTTCTCTTGTTACTCGTACTTTGTCTCTTGTTGTATTTTGTAGGTGCTTTGATCGGAAAAAGGGCTAAAATGGAGAAAAAAAACGGTTTTAGGAGTTTTGGAAGTTGGCTGATCTTGCGAAGTGCATAACTCCCTCATACAAACTCCGAATCGCTTCATATAATATATCAAATCGAAGAGAATTCAAAGATCTACGACTTTTGTCAAGGTACCGTCACTGTTAGAATACGGGAATAGGCCCATTCCGGGCCTCATTCCGGCCCGGTTTCCGGCCCATACCGGGCCGGTTTCCAGCTCGTTCCGGGCCTCATTTTGGCCCGTTTTAGGGCCCATTCCGGCCCACGCTCCGGGCCACACGCGTTAGGCCTTCTCCCAGCTCCGTTTTTGGCATAAAAATAGGAAATTTCCTTATTCAAAAGCCAAATTTACCTATTCCAATTCCTATTTGGAGTAGGGAAAGAGGTCTTGAAGTCCTATATATAGAAGAACATCCATTAAGAAAAGAAAACTGGTATTGGGCATAGTTTTAGAAAGATTGAGAGTTAGGGTTTGAGTTTTGGTGAGAGAGAAGTGCTGGATTGAAGCAAAACTATTGAAGTTTCATCATTGAATTGATATTTTGTATCAACTTTACCTTTCAATTATGTTTATCTCTTGTTCTTTTTCATCTTTGTGTTCTTCCTTCTTCTCCATGAACTAAACTTCCATTGATCTAAGGTTAGGGGAAGCAATATGAGTAATTGATTCAATGGGTTTGTAGTTATATCGTGCAATTTGTGTTTAGGATAATGTTTACATAATTTGGAATTAATGCTTCATCAAATTGATCACTTGATAGTTGATTAGGTTTTAGCACTCAATAATCGAAAGCTGAGAGTGACTAAAAGGACTAAGGATTATGTAACTCGGGTTTAAATCTAGTCTCTAATAAAGTTAGGTTAACACGAGTGTAACAGCTATAGGCGTATAAACCGAAAGTTAGAGGAGTTCATGAATCGTAATGTTGTATGTCTCACTACACCCAGATTAGAAATACCTAGGTGGTCAGATTATACTAGGGACTTAATTCGATCAAAAGATGTTTAGGACCAGTCGAGAGAACTTCCGTAACCTTTAGACTTACCTTATTTGCACGTGTAAACACAAACCCCTGCGAGTCAATAGTCATATTGTGACCCCGTTAAATCCCTAGATCACCTTTTATCTGAATTTCACAAACACCTGATATTTTGTCTCTTACTTGATTCCAATTTATTTTACTTTAGAGTTAAAACTGTATTTACATTTTCAAAACCAAAACAAACTCTTTTCAGAAACAGATTAATAACGGATTTTAAATCGAGTGACTGTTTTACTGCTCCCTTGGGTACGATAACCGGACTTGAACCGAAATACTACTTGACGACCGGTGCGCTTGCCGCGCCCTTTTTGTGAGTTAATCTCAGGTCGTCAAGTTAATGGCGCCGTTGCCGGGGAGCAACTAAAGAAACACTTATATTTTTAATTTGTGTTGAGACTATTTCATTTTTTGTATATATATTTTCAGTTAATTCATTGCAATATAAATTTTATGGAGAATTGGTATGATAATAATGTGTATTGTGATTTATGTGGAGCTAATGATCATTCTAACTACGATTGTGAGTATTTTGTGCATTCAAGTTTCTGTAGTCAATATTGGGAGGACTCTTCCACTTTTGATCAAGGTTATCAAGTTGAATCACAATTGTCTTATGATGAGGAGTCATCACTTGAAGCAATGTGTCTTGCTCTCATGAATAAATTGGCGGAGAAGGATAAAAGAGACGAAGAAAGAAAAAAAGAAGACGAAGAAAGGGAAAAAGAAGACGAAGAAAGAAAGAGAGAAATGGACGAGCGATTTCAAAAGCTTGAAGATCAGATGAATCTTTTCATACAAGTGATGAATGAGAGAGCTCTACATGAACAAGCAACTCACATTGAGGATGATCGTTCCAAACACTTATGTGACACAATAGAGCAAGAAACTCATGATTCAATCATGAGTTTAGAGGTTAGTGCGGAATGTGAGGTATCAAATTCTAATCCCTCTTGTATATTATCTATGTCATCTCCATATAATTATGATGTAGTGAATTCTTTAGATGTAAATAATGATCGTATAATTGCAGAAAATAGTTCACAAACTCTTGTTGAGCCCAATCCTCCCATAGTATCCATAGAGTTGGCTGACAAATCTATTAGATATCCAAGGGGTACTATGGAAGATGCTCTCAAGAGAGGGGTTGTATTTGAATCTCCCATTGATTTTATATTGGTAGACATCGAGCATGATGTCGAAATTCCATTTAGCGTGAGAGATTCATATTTGGATTCTAGCAAATCAACTATATATGTTCAACCTATACCATTGGTCTTTAAGTTTAATATTGAGCATACAGTTGTTAATATTAAGCATGAATTTTGTGACACATTTGCTAGTCCTTATTCCCCGTTTGTGGACTATTATTCTATTTTGGTAGATGCTATTGACCCTTGTTGGCAGGTGCATTTTCCAATTTATGGGATTCATGTCCCACCCAAGTTATGCCAAGATGAGATTGATCATAATTATTTTGTTAAGGCTAGCTTGATGAAATTGGCCTTGAGTTTGGAGCTCTTACAAAACTCAAGGATAAGGTTATTGTGCTACATTGTGTTCCTTCTCCCGCCTTCACATCCACACCTGAAGAGGAGGACGCAATGGAAGTATGAGACGTTCGGGAGGCCTCCTGATTGAGCCTCATATCCGTCGAGCAAACGACGTTAAACAAATGCGCTTGTTGGGAGGCAACCCAATATCCCTACCCCTATTTGTTTTGTATATGTTATGTCTTGCTCTTATTTTCTGACCATTTGTGCAAGTTGGTGATACAGAATGGAAGCGTGAAAATTATAGTTGTATTTGTTGGCGTCGAGTTCTTGTGAACTCACTTGGGCGAAATGGCTCTCCATCCATCTATGCACGAGGATTCCCACAATTAATGCAATTCGCATAGCGGTTCTTCGAGAGGTAGTATCTCTTCCCTTCCTATTTTTATTGTATGCCACTATTGTATTTCCTTTATGCTATCTGGTGGGCGCTGAGCGCTCGAATTGCCGTGCTGATAGAACATGCATATAGGATTTCGTGAATTGTGTATTTGCTGATTATAAGTGTGGGGTTGTTAGTTATGTGGCTAGGAGCATGTGTAGGATTGAGTCGCATTGGGGACAATGCTTAGTTTTAAAGTGTGGGGTGGGGTATGTCTTGCATTTTGTGTTTTCTTTTGTGCTCATGCATCTTTTCGTGTTATAAATTTTTGAAAAATACAAAAATAATGAAAATTGAAAAAAAAACAAAAAAATATTTTCTGGTGATTTGTTGAGTCTGTTGTGTATGATCTTAAGGATTCAGTGATTGGACTGTTGCATATACTTATTTCCTTGCATAAATCAAAGTTATATATGGATATTGAATGAATCAAATGAGTAGTGAAAGCACATGCATTAGGAGTAGCTCTTCCACTTGCATTCTGAGTGTTTGCTAGAACTAGTGTTGAATTTCTTTGATTTCTATGCATGGTAAATTGAGTCTAGAACTACATGTATGACCCATTCGAGGCGAAATAAGAATAAGGAACATGATTATTTGAGAAAATAATTTTAGGCCATCTATGGACCGTTTGAGCCAAAATTGTCTACCTTTGCATAATTATATCTCTTAGTCACCCTATTTGAGCTTTAACCTTTCGTTTCTAACCCAAACATTATGATCCTATGTGCCTTTCGTTTCTTTTTATATCCTCGTTATTGTTTGAACTCATATCTCTTGGCTTAGGTGCTTCATTGAGAGGGATTATTATTTGGGATGTTGAGTAAGCGAAAGAGAAAAAAAAAATGTATATATATGCCATTGGGTTGTATTGAGAGAAATTATTGTAGCTTTACCCAAAAAAAAAGAAAAAAAATGGGAAAAGAGGGAACAATAACAATTTTATATCTCTAGTGAAAAATAAGTGTGGAGTAAGACGATATGGTGGTTTGGATAAAGGTAGTGAAAATTTGGATAGCTAAAAAATGAGCAAAAATTAGTGCTACATTTAGCTATTCAATAAAAGGTGGTAGAGAATGCAAATGGAGAATGGTGCATAAACGGGGTTTGGGATGTGTGATATATTGTTGGTGTGAGAATGAATCATTCGTGTCTTGAGATATCTATTTGAGCTTCTTTTCATATTCGTTCCCTACCTTTTGCCTAACCTTACATTACAAGCTTAATTAAAGACCTTTCTGATTCTTAATTAGTTATGATTCCTTACAATTAGTGGAGATGGGTCTAACATGATAGCATATGAACTTCTAAACTCCGTGTATAGAGAAAAGAGAAAACAAATGGTTAGAGTAAATGAGGAAATCCAAGTTTAAATGGAAATAGTTATTCTTGAATGTGAGTAGCATCATGCTTAAACTGTATTCATCGGTCTATATGTTTCTTTGATGTGTGTAAAGATTTGTAGCATGAGGCAACTCTGAGAAAACTTCTTTGATCATTATTGCACTCGTTCTTGGCAAATCACCTACTTTTGTGCCCTTTTGCATGCATCATATAATGTGTCTTAGGAATGTATTAGATTTAGATTCATGCATAGCACGTGCATCTTTACTTTTCATTGTCTTGAATAAAGGAGGCCCGGACTCCTCCTATCGAGGTGAACCTTGGGGTTTAACCGGGACATATCTTTAAATTGCTTTCTTAGTTTAGTTTTCTCGGGGCGAGAAAAGTTCAAGTGTGGGGTGTTGATGTAGGCATAAAATGCATCGATTTTGGATGTTTTTAGCCCACATTATTGAGCTTTTTAGTCCCGGTGTTGTACAATTTGGTGCACTTTCCTCTTGTTACTCGTACTTTGTCTCTTGTTGTATTTTGTAGGTTCTTTGATCGGAAAAATGGCTAAAATGGAGAAAAAAATCGGTTTTAGGAGTTTTGGAAGCTGGCTGATCTTGCGAAGTGCATAACTCCCTCATACAAACTCCGAATCACTTCATAAAATATATCAAATCGAAGAGAATTCAAAGATCTACGACTTTCGTCAAAGGACCGTCACTGTTCGGATACGGGAAGGGGCCCGTTCCGGGCCTCATTCCGGCCCGGTTTCCAGCTCGTTCCGAGCCTCATTCTGGCCCGTTTTAGGGCCCATTCCGGGCCACGCTCCGGGCCACACGCGTTAGGCCTTCTCCCAGCTCCGTTTTTGGCATAAAAATAGGAAATTTCCTTATTCAAAAGCCAAATTTACCTATTCCAATTCCTATTTGGAGTAGAGAAAGAGGTCTTGAAGTCCTATATATAGAAGAACATCCATTAAGAAAAGAAAACTGGTATTGAGCATAGTTTTAGAAAGATTGAGAGTTAGGGTTTGAGTTTTGGTGAGAGAGAAGTGCTGGATTGAAGCAAAACTATTGAAGTTTCATCATTGAATTGGTATTTTGTATCAACTTTACCTTTCAATTATGTTTATCTCTTGTTCTTTTTCATCTTTGTGTTCTTCCTTCTTCTCCATGAACTAAACTTCCATTGATCTAGGGTTAGGGGAAGCAATATGAGTAATTGATTCAATGGGTTTGTAGTTATATCGTGCAATTTGTGTTTAGGATAATGTTTACATAATTTGGAATTAATGCTTCATCAAATTGATCACTTGATAGTTGATTAGGTTTTAGCACTCAATAATCGAAAGCTGAGAGTGACTAAAAGGACTAAGGATTATGTAACTCGGGTTTAAATCTAGTCTCTAATAAAGTTAGGTTAACACGAGTGTAACAGCTATAGGCGTATAAACCGAAGGTTAGAGGAGTTCATGAATCGTAATGTTGTATGTCTCACTACACCCAGATTAGAAATACCTAGGTGGTCAGATTATACTAGGGACTTAATTCGATCAAAAGATGTTTAGGACCAGTCGAGAGAACTTCCGTTACCTTTAGACTTACCTTATTTGCACGTGTAAACACAAACCCCTGCGAGTCAATAGTCATATTGTGACCCCGTTAAATCCCTAGATCACCTTTTCTCTGAATTTCACAAACACCTGATATTTTGTCTCTTACTTGATTCCAATTTATTTTACTTTAGAGTTAAAACTGTATTTACATTTTCAAAACCAAAACAAACTCTTTTTCAGAAACAGATTAATAACGGATTTTAAATCGAGTGACTGTTTTACTGCTCTCTTGGGTACGATAACCGGACTTGAACCGAAATACTACTTGACGACCGGTGCGCTTGTCGCGTCCTTTTTGTGAGTTAATTCTCAGGGTGTCAAGTTAATGAGGAGTTATGTTCTTTCAGTTTCTGAGGTGTTTGAGAAGATCAAGCCTCATGTTTTTAGCATTGCCTCTTTAGCAGGCGATCTGGAGCAGAACGCATCGTTCGAACAGTGGGACTCGGCCCCATGGTCGTGTCTTATATTCAGACTCCGCAGGCAGCTCGGAGATGGTTATTCTTTTGGTATTTTTTTGTCAGTTCAACTGGTATACTTTTGGTTAGTTTGTTTGGTGTAACCGGTTTAGGTATTTTTCTTCAGGAATCCACATTAGGTTCCTGTAATAATAATAATATCGCCTATCAAAACAAAAATAGATACTCAAGTAGAGTTATATTTATTTTAGGAAACGAGATCGTGTGCTTCTGTAAAACCCGCTTCGTTTCATTAGGGTATTAATTTAAAATCCTAAAACCTTAGGGTATGTTCTTGAAACAAGTGGCAAAAAAAAAAAAAAAAACAGAAGGGAAGCTGGGCAGGCCAGACCCGGTTTGGGCTTGAGCCCATTTGTAGTCTGAGGCCCAAATGGCCGGCCCAAAGCCCGACCTATAAAAGGGTGGGCATTAGGGTTCTGAAACCCTAATCCCCATTTCCCCTTCTCCTTCAGCCGTCCCCGACCCTCTCCTTCCTCCTCCGTCGCCGGCCGTCCCCGACCACCGCTCCCTCTCCCGTCTCCAGCTCCGGCGACCCTCACCTCCGTCCTCCTCACCTCCTCCGTCCAACCACGCCAGCGCCGACCGAGCCCGAGCTCGCCGTCCGACCCTCCGTCCTCCTCACCTCCTCCGTCCAACCACGCCAGCGCCGACCGAGCCCGAGCTCGCCGTCCGACCCTCCGTCCTCCTCACCTCCTCCGTCCAACCACGCCAGCGCCGACCGAGCCCGAGCTCGCCGTCCGACCCTCCTCCCTCACCAGATCCGTCCAGCCACCACGCCGCCGTCTCCTCCTCTCCGTCCAACCGCGCCGCCGTCTTCTCCTCACCGTTCGTCACCGAGACCTCGCCCGAGCCGTTCTCCCTTCGCCATCGCCACCGGCGAGTACGCCGTGCGAGTCGGCGCCGGCGTTTCCCTCACTCGGATCCGAGCCGCCGCCGTCTTCGAGGGTAGCAAGGCCGGAGCTGCCTCGCCGTCGCCAGAGACGGGACGAGCTCGCCGGACCTGTTCAGATCTAGGGCGGGACAACCGTGCTCCGCCGTCCCCCGGCCGCAACCACCTCCGCCGGCCACCCCCTCGAATCCGAGGCCGTCGTCCCAGATCTGAGACGGGCGACCGGCCACCGAGCTCCGCCGTGCCCCGCCGTCCTTTCCCCCCCCACGTGAGGTTCGTGCCTGGGGGTTTAGTCGCCGGCGACGTATTCGCCGGCGGCCGGTTTATTTTCTGTTCGTTCGTCCTTTTTTATTTAGCCTCTGTGTTTCGTCCCGAGCTGTAGATTAGTGTAGGTTTGTGAAAAACGACGGGAAGTACTGTAATTACAAAAAATGAAGTAATGAAACAGTTTTGATTTAAAAGTTATTTGTGTATTTGTGGAACGAAAAGGATTGAAACCGAAATCTATTTTCTTGGATCTGGTCATGAGGAGCAATGGTTGAAACAGAAATGGTTGAAACAGAAAAGGAAAAAGGGATTTGAAATAAAATGGGATTAACATAAATTTGGCTTTAATAACGGTTTTAAATCGAGGAGTTGAGAATCAGATTTGTTAGGAAATAAACTTAATCGTCGGAAACAAAACTTGAGTTTTAGAAAATCGATTTAAGGGAACAATCAGATTTGATTTAAAATGGATCTTGGTCCGTTGAGCGTGGAACGAATAATCGGGCTGTTAAAATGGACTGCAATTCGGGTTTAAAAGGGAACAAAAGCAGACCGTTGAATCGGACCTCGGGACTCGTGCATTGGGACTGTGCCTCGCATGCACCGGTTTCGGTGCTCGGGTACTCCACCCGATTCACCGTGACCCCGCTTTTATCCCGCTCGAGTTTAAGGGACTACTGTCGGTTTTGAAAATGGTTTAATCGCGACCTTTAGATTAACCTGGGAACCGCCTCTAATTTATGGCTTTCTTGTTATCCTTAGCGTCCGACTTCGATCGAAGTGAAGCCCGGAGGTAGCGAGCCAGAACGTCAACAGCTAGGAAGCGTAGCGGTTGCTCTTCAGTTGAGGTAGGGAAAAGTAGCCGGATCTCGGCCCTGACTAGGGAAAGTTAACAGTAGATTTGCATGTCACACCGGGGTGTCGTGGGTGAAGTAGGTTTATCGAATATTAGAAATGCATGTTACGGGAACGTAGCAATTATTGAGAAAAGCATGTGACACTTAGTAGTGTCGTAGGAGCAGATAACTTAGCGTTAATTGATTTACTGGAGGCATATGACCATGCCCGGAGGTTGTTTGTGAAACTGTTGATTTTAGGATTGTTGGAGGCTTGGGTTAAGCCGGAGGTTGATTGTTTGTTATTGTTGAGTCTTGGGTGGCCATGAGAGCCCGTGTTGTTATTCGTGTTTGGGTGGCCATGAGAGCCCGTACTTTACTGTTGGTGTTTTAGCTGGCTTACGAGTTAGAGTCTCGGTAAGTTGCAAGCGTGTTTTATTGTTGAGTTTTGGGTGGCCATGAGTGCCCGTGGGGTTGTTGAACCCGTGTCTTTACCTTTGGTGTTTTGGGTGGCCTTGAGAGCCCGTGTACTAAGGTTGGTGTCTTTGGCTGGCCTGACCGAGTTAGAGTCTCGGGGGGTTGCAAGCTCTCTTTAGCTGGCTTACGAGTTAGAGTCTCGGTACGTTGCAAGCGTGTTTTATGGTTGGTGTCTTGGGAGGCCGTGAGTGCCTGTGGGGCGGTTGAGTCCGTGTCTTACTATCGGTGTGTCTTGGGAGGCCGTGAGTGCCTGTGGGGCTGTTGAGTCCGAGTTTTACTGTTGGTGTCTTGGTGGCCATGAGTGCCTATGAGTGTTGAACCTGTGTTGTTACTGGTTGTTGATTTTGCTTGTGATTGTGATTGTGGTTACCGGAGGTTGGGGGCCCGCTTCCTGAAACGGGGGTCAACGAGCACACGCGTCTGCATGTTCAGACGGGGTAGGGGGCCCGCCCGCCAATGAAGGGGTCCTGGCCGCGCGTGTGTGGTTTGGGTTTGTGAGCATACTTTGGCTGGCTTACGGGTTAGAGTCCCGGTAAGCTGCAGCATTCTTCGGCTGGCTTACGAGTTAGAGTCTCGGTAAGTTGCAGCATTTTCCGGCTGGCTTACGGGTTAGAGTCCCGGTAAGTTGCAGCATTCTTGGGTTGGCCTGACCGGGTTAGAGTCCCGGGAGGGCGTTCTTGGCAGCTGGTTTGCGATTCTTTGTGATCTTGTTTTGGTGTGCGATCCTTTGTGATCTTGGTTGGTGTGTGATCCCTTGTGATGATGTTTGATGTTGCGTACTTTCTTTTGAGTCCTTGGAAGAGGTCGTCAATCGTTGGGTCAGGTCTACTTTACGTGTCAGAGTGTTGAGTCGTTCGAGGAAGGTCATCGTGGGTGTTTGTTCAGTCGGAGTGCTTGGGTTGGGGATGGTTTCCCCGGTGTTGAGTCATTGTTGGTGTTACTTGCTTTGTCTGCTAATTATGCCGTAGTCAGTCTGTTATCCGTGGTGGTGAGCGAACGCTCACCCCTAGCTGCTTTTCCTACAGGTACTGTTCGTGGGACGGACTAGGTGAGCTCTCGAAGCTTGTGGAGCTGGGAGCGGAGTCCGGGTTTTGTCTTTTGAGTCTAGTGACGGATATTGTGTACTTTGTCCACTTGTTAGGACGTGTTTTAAACTGTATTTATTATTTTGTTGAATAAATGGTACTTTTAAAGAGTTTAATGAAAACAGGTTTTCAAGTGTTTTTATGTTTTAAAATGTTCGCGTCCCTAGTTCGGTTTTACTGAAATTGGGGCGTGACAGCTTCCCAAAATCAAAAGATATTGACAAGACCCCTATGGATTGCTTTTGGGAAGTCCTGCTGACAAGGAAACAAAAAGTTCAGCATGATCGTGACTCTAGAGATTAAGGAAACCCTAAAAGATTCTGTACAAGGTGATTGGAGCTATAAATATCATAAAACTCTTCATAGTTCATAGCTCAGTTCGGCTCAGGAATTACACTTCAAGGATATTCAGAGAAGTTGACGCCGTTCAAGTGAGTCCAAGAAGACTCATGTCGTTCTTCTTAGTTCATTAGTTTTGAATGCCTAAGCGTGTTCGATGAGCGTGTTAGGATTCTAAATGAATTGAACTAAGAGGAACGTGCATAGGCTCATGATATTCATCGCAATTGATCAATCATTGGAGCTATATTCGGGTGATCGAACATCACAATTTTTCTAAGAAGACCAAGAACAATTTGAGACTGTAGAAGCTCGAAGAGTAGAACTGAGACGGGATCTCAGGTTCAGGGGGAGTCTCTGAATCAGATTTGTCATTTTGTAATAATAACATAAGGTTGATCTGGATTATTTGAGAACTTGTATGCTGATTGATTAATTTATAGTGAAAACCTTTCCACTGGAAAAGTGCCCCCAAATGTAGGTATGAAGTACCGAACTGGGTAACGAATCTTGTGTTCTTATGCTTGGTTTATTCTTTTAAGTCTACTGTGTCTTCATGCTTCATATAGTGAGATGTCAATGAACGAGTCAGAACATCTAAACTGACATCTCACTTTCATGCATAAGATAGTCCATGTTTAACAGTTCCTTCAATCAAACTACTAAAAAGAAAAGACCGATTACATGTTTTAACATTCTAAGTGTCATCTTATTCAATAGTAGCAACGATCAGAATTTCAGTCGTAACATAACTTCGTTGTAGCAGCTTGGACATTCAAAAAAAATAATGTCTCATGATTCGTTCAACGCCTTCCTTGTGCCATCGGTCAATGGCGATATGCTGGTATTCCCCCGTCAAATGCCTCCCCTCTTGTTATATCACATCTTCGACCACGACAACGTATTGGGCTTGTATATCCGCCTGGATTCCGTGCCGTCATGCACTCGTATGCAGTGAGATCCATAACAACATAAGGATTTTACCAACAAACTTGTATAACATAATGTGGATTTCAAACAATTTTTCTTTGATGAAACAAATACATCAAAATGGGGAAATTTATAGACAAAGTCTATAAAAAAAAATTCAAAATTCACATACTCGGCGTTATAGCAGCACTGACCGATCAGTTGGCCAAAAGGTTGTACCAACGCCATGCGTTGACATGAGATGCGTAGACTTGATACGACGTGACTAGCTGGTCGCGTTATGCCAGCATTTCACAGAGTTGTCGAGGTCCGTGACTCGATTCGATGCTCCAGCGTCGAACAAAACACAAAACTACACGACCGTGCGTGCATCAATAACGCTGATTGGCGTTGGCGACATAGTCTTTGATTTCAATGTTGACCAGCTTTGTACCGCTGCTAGTGCTCTAAGTAAATTGTGAGGATAGTTTAAGTAGTTTGTCACAGATAGACGTTGTTATTTTTAATAATTTAGTAACACATTTTTTCATTTTGCTTAATGAAAAATATCATCAAGTGATCTAAAAAATATAGATTTTCAAAAGAAAAGAGAATATGATATATTTGGGCATGTACAATGTACAATCGTCGTACACAATATATAGTTTAAAAAAGATCAAGGGTTAATTACATTCACTTATCCTGGCCCATACACGTTTAACGGATATTTACCCCAAAACTTATTTTGTAACGAATACATTCCCCGAACTAAGACTCAGTCTTAACATCCAGGGTAAATTACGTTGACATACTTCGTACTATACGCGTTTAACGGATAAATACCCTAATGTTTATTCACAACGAAAACCTACCCCAAACTAATCGTTTGTAACGACACCCCCCTTCCATCCATGTCTGTTAATTTTTTTGCAAAATGATGTAAATACCCTCAATTATTATCTGAATTTACACTCTCATCCCTAAAATATATATTAAAAACAAGGGTGGATTTAGGGTTAGGGGAGAGATTTAGGGTTGGATTTAAGGTTAGAGGGAGATTTAGGGTTGTGACATGAAGGGTAGTTTTGGAATTTCTGAAAAATGAACCGTAGATGGATGGGAAATTGGATGGAATGATGGATGTTGTTACTAAGTGTTAGTTCGGGAATCGGGATATGTATTCGTTACGAATAAACTTTGGGGTATTTATCCGTTAAACGCGTATAGTACGGGGTATGTCAACGTAATTTACCCTAACATCCATTTCTTCATTCAATTTTCCATCCATTTGCTACTCATTTTTTCTGAAATTCCAAAACTGCCCTTACCTCTCCAACCCTATATCCATCTCCAACCCTAATATCTCTCTAACCCTAAATACAACCCTAACTTTCTCTCCAACTCTAAATCCACCCTTATTTTTATATTTTTAATTAAAATTTGATTTATATTTCGAAAAATCATAAATATTATAATAAGTTTATAAAAACACATATTTTTATAACTATTTTGACTAAAAACATACTAAATACTAAATAAATAATAAAATCATATTTTGATATATAATAAATAAAATTGAGTTTTTATACATAAAAGCTGAATTTTTAAAATAACTAAGGGCGTTTTGGGTATTTTTGAAAAAGTGAACAGTAAACTGATGGAAAATTGGACGGAAGGGGTAATGTTGTTACAAGTTGAAACATAAAGGTATGCATTATTTACAAAAAAACATCAGGGTATGTATCGGATAATCATATAAACTTAAGGGTAGGTAATTGTAATTATCCCTTTATTTTTAAAATTCAGTTTTGTTTTATAGAACCAGTTTTATTTTATTTTTAAATTCAGTTTTTATTTTAAAAGTTCAGACTTATTTTATAAAATCAGTATTTTTAATTAGTATTTGCTTGAGTTCGTAATGTTTATTTTTAATTAGTTCTTAATATTAATATTAGTATTAAAATAATTGGAAAAAAAAACAAAGAGTGTTCTGAAACCGTTCTTCTTCTCCGGCGAGCTCAAGCTGCCGCCACCTGAGCAGAGTTAAACAAAACACAAGCTTGGACATCTCCAATTTCATATCTTCAAATCCCATATATGATATTTCTCGGGACAAGTTGTTCCGGCGCCTTTTGGCAGAATTGACGACGGCGATGGGTCGGAGGGATGCGACGGCACCGGTCTGGTCTTGGACCAGCTCCTAGAGTTTCCTCGCTCCCATAAAGATTTGATCATTTGATATAGAGATACGAAGTAAAAAGAAGAAGAACAAGTACATTAGTCTCTTTGAGTTGATTTTCCAAGTACTAGGTAAATGAGGTATTATGAAAATAAATAGGGTTAAAGGTGTTTTGGGTATTTTATAAAAGGTAAGGTTAGCGATGACATAAGGGTGTAGATTTAGATAGTTGATAGTAATTTCGACATTTCAGAATAAATGAATGGAAAAATGGTTGTTGTTACCGAGTGTTAGCTCAAGATATGTGTTCGTTACGAAATAAGTTTGTAATATTTATATGTTATATATGTATAGTACGGGGTAGATGAATATAATTAACTTTTTTTGTGTCAAAAATTGATCACAAAAGAGTATACCTATGACTCTTATGACGCAATTGCTAATGTAGAGGTTTCAAACAATCTCATCTCACTGATTTGTAGATTGGAGGAGGGAGACCACAAGGATTCGAGAAAGAAAATTTGGTTCCAGTATACGATTTTGATTAAGAGAGAAACCACAAGTGTAATTTTTTAATATTTAAAAAAAATGGTGAAATATCTTTTCAATAGCGGTTTTTCAAAAAAATGGTAATTATGTAATTTCAATAGAACTTTGATTTCAGTGTTTTGATCTATTTACTTTAGAGTTTGAGGGTGGGGTTTTCAGTTTGGGGTTCTAATAAGGGTCGGGCTTTGGATTTGAGGGTTAAGGTATGAGGGCAATGTCAACCTGTTTTTGAAAGGAAAACTTTGTATCACATCTAGCACTTTGGAGTAAAAACTGAAGGACAAAGGCAAGAACTTTCTCACAGGGGTGGAACGAGAGGGATAAAGAGTGTTCCATGGAACACTCTGATTATATTGAAAATTGGTTTAACGGTTAAAGATATCCTTATTTTTCCGTGTAACATGGGTTCCATTCCACCTTGGAACACCCTCGTTTTCCTTTCTTTTTACTTAACCCTTTGGCTTATGCTGGGCTCTTGCTGATTTGGTTTTATTATTGATTTATACTTGGCCCATGGGCTTATGCTGGGCTCTAAGCTTTTATCCAAAAAGCTAACAACAAGCCCTTTAAGCAGCGAAATTCTATATGAAAAATCAGTCTTATACTTTTGTTCAATGGTAACACTAATTTTTTTCGGATTAGACCTCGAAAAAAAATCGGATTTCGGAATTTAATCATGCTTTAACAACTAAATAAATAATAAAAAGGTTGACACCGTCCTTGTGTTTTTCAAAGGTTTCAAATTGTTCTTTAATCTAAGTTATGAAGTAATTGTATTATGAAAGGTAAGGCTTTTTTTGTTATTTATTTTCAAAAAATATTAAATTAAAAAAATTGAAAATTAAGCATAGTTAAGTGATTTTTTTGATCAATATAATTATATTAACAATATGTTAAGGTTGGTGTATTTTTGTGAAATTATCTCACAATAATTGAATGCATTATTAAAAATAAGCAAATAACCAAAACCTTAAATATTGTATTATAAATATTTTTATTCAATTTATTACCTTTTTAATAAGATATTTTATTTTTTTCTATTATATTTAATAAAATCAACCAAACTCCCTGGATTATATTCCTGGTCCCGCCCTTGAGTGGCAACAATATACAACTTCAAACCAAAGACACCCAATAAATAGAGGTTCAACAACATATCCTTTTTTTATCAGCGAGGGTATTATAAATCCACGGTTTCCAAATAAAAGAAACAGGGAAACTGTAAAATTGGAGCAACAATACATATTCACCTCTAAAGTTGAAGAGCATGAACCAATGTAAACAAGTACAATGAAAACTACAACTAGCAAGAAACTACTCCGAGAGGCTAAGAGCCATAATGAAGATGCCAGACTGAAACTACTGAGAAGTGCTCTGAGTACCTACTAAGCAAACTACAAAAACGGGAGAACAACCAAACATGAGGAAGGTGACTTGGACCATACCAAGAAAACAAAAACTCCAAACAAGGGTAAAAAACCCACCTGACTCCAGAAAGAAGAATCCAAGCAACAAAGGCCTCAAGAGTTAAGGTCATCTTGATCAGACTCTCCACTCAAATCCTTAACGAAAGCATGCCAATTCTCATTGACCTCCCTCCGAGAATTCAAATTTTTTCTCAGTAGATCGTGTTTTCTTTTAGTTTTGAACCCCGTCTCTTTAACGATTTTGATGGCCCCATCAAAATAAATATTGGGACCATAAGTTTGGCGAGCAATGAATTCATCAAAGGCAGAATTACATTCAATATGAGAAAGCTGGGATCCAGTCAAATTCTTCTTCCCTACTTTTTTTTTCTTTCTTGGAAATCTAGGATTGTCTGATAATGTTTTTTCAGAATCCGCAACATGACTTCTGATTCTCAAAGCAGACTCCTCAAACACTTGCTCGTTAGATGCATTCTTTTCTCCCAACAATGCTAACTCCTTAGAGTTTCTTGGTGACACAAATTTACCCCCAAGAGACTCTTCGAATTCAGTGGGATTAACAAGAATAGAGTAATGAGATGACTGTTCCCTTTAGTTGACCACATGGACGGAGTGGTCACCGGAATGATCAGTCGAAGAGGCAGACGAGCTCTCCTTTAGGCCAATAATTGGAGGGACTAACACATGGTCCAATTCTGAGACATAAATTCTGAAAGAATCCTCTTCAAAGGTAAATGAGATATCCTCCATGATTGTTCTTGTAGAGCAGCAATGAATCAATACAAAACCCCTATGAAAACACAGACCTGAACTTGTTTCAGGGTGCACAAGAAGAGCATTTCCAAATCTGTCTGCAATTTCTTCGAAGTTATCTGCACTCCAACCTTGAATAGGCATCCCTTGTATGCACAACCATTTATAGACCATATTTTAACAGGAGATTTTCCTTACCATGAATCATAGTGACCCAAGAAGAAAGTCAAGCCCAACCTTCTTCGATCATTTTGGCTTCAAAATCTTTATCTGCACAATTGATCAGCATCACCCTGTTTCCCAAATCTCTAACTTGAATATCAAGAACACCTTGAGAACAAATTTGTTTCTAAATTAAGGCCGCACTTGTAATGCAGTTACTTACTCCCATCCACGCATTAGAAGGTAGAGCTCTAAGAGAATCAACTACAGCTCCTTTTACAGGGATTTTACAACCACCGATTTGCCTTTTCTTGTTTAACAGAGACCTTAGATCTTCATCCTTCAAAGCCAAGTTTGAACCAAGGTTTGAATTGGACTTAGAAATGGTCTTTTCTCTAGCTTGCGTCGCAAACAAAACCAAACCACCAAGCTTCGAGCCATTGAACAACTCAATAGCTCTTTCTAAAACAACTGATTCTTCATAAGTTACAAAGAAAAAATACTTACCGGCCTTATTTGGAAAAAGGGGCAGGTGTATATCTTCGACCAAACCAGCTACATTGAAAATTGAAATGAGTCCCTTCCTCTCCGACGAATCAAGAATGTTGAGGACAAACATCTTCCCGGGGTTTAAAAACGCATCCTTCGACTCTCCCTCACCAAGGTTGAAAGAAGGGTCCTTTGTGATGTTGTTCATGGTTATAGAAACTGATGAGGACGAGACAAAAACAAAGCCATATGAACAAAACCTTATTGCTGATTATAGAGACGAAGAGAGAAAATACTCCGCCGCGAAGGGTCCTAACGTAGGAACAACTCATGTAGTTGGCTCTGTCCTTTGTGCCAAACTTGATGAGGAGAATTGTCGGAATCAACCGGGGACGAAGACCGCGACTACTCAGAACCCCCTCCGCCCGAGATGCTCTCACGCAAACCACACTCGGCAAAGAGCTTCTAGCTTCGGCAACAACGCATACCACTTCTCTCCCATTGAATCTGGCCCTAGATCGAACGAAACCGAGCTAGAAAAGATAGGTATTGGTGACCTAGATCGGGAAAAGGGGCGCGTGCATCAGGCGCGTTCTTTTTTATTATTGAAGATATTGTTGTTGTTGTGGACAATAGAATGAAGGTCTTTAGTTCAACAAATACCTCGATTTTTCTATTATGAAGCAGACAAACAGGAAATAAGTCTACAATACCAGATTTTATCACCGTAAAGCACTCAAAATATAATTTTTTGGGGTAAAAAAGCGGTGGAACTTTTATTAATTCATTTCAGGACAAAGCGGTGCATCAGGGATAATTCCCTAACCACAAATAAAAAAAAGCATAATAGTGTAATGGTCCTCTCTAGGTATCTCTACATCGGGCTTTGAGACTGGTGAACCGTAATACACGGTATGTAAAATGCCAACTAGGCAGACGAAAACTAACAATAAAAGTAAATTGAAAGACCAAAGATTGTTGCTCAAGGTGTAGCCAAAAATGCTTAATGCGCTGTATAAACCGAACCTGCGATCATTGATCCCGGTAGGAGGAAGAACTCGACCCAGAGACCCCTCCTCATACCAGTCCCTGAAGTGGTGACCACCTATCATTCCTCCCCGCGGGGAAGCTTCCCCGCTCTTGGTTGCTCATCTCGGGGCTCCCTAGGGGCACCCCTCTTCTGTCCTCCAGACTCTGGTCCCACCGTTCCTTGGGCCCTTGTAGGGTAAGCCTTGGGGCAGCGGTGGTGCCAGGGGTACGGTCGATTATCAAGTTATTCCACCTTGGGATAACCGTTCCAGGTGGAGTACTCGATCCTGGTTGGTGGCCCTTAGGTACAATGCCTGGAGATACAATTGGTCCCATTCCACGATACAAGGGGGCCTTAGGTACAATGCTTGCCCAATCTGTTGAGTATGTCTTAGCCTGCTTGTCCTTCTGGTATTCTAGTATTGAGTCACTAAGACAGGGGTAGGGGTTGATCTCCTTTAGACACTCACGTAGCACATGACCCACCCGCCCAGAATTGAAGCAAAACATCGGTAGCCTGGAGTAGGTGAGTGGACAATGAACGAGTCCACAAATTCTGGGAACCGAAGAGTTAACGACTGACGGAGAGGCCAAGTAACCTGATGCCAGAACCAGACCTGAACTGTCCCCCCAACAGACTCACCATATATAACAGAGAACATTCAAACACACTCCCATTGCCCCACCCACTGATTCGCCGGTCGCCTTCGTCCGTACCGCAGGCGGGAGGCCATGAACATGTACCCAGAGTTGGAGAGGATCAAGAACCGGGGGTTCCCGTGCCATCCGGTCCAATTTTGCTAGAAGGAGAGGTCTGCCACTGACACACCATGGCTCATTGTTATGGACCCACTGCTGTGCCTCTGTCGTCTCAAAATAGAACCCGAAAACCTCAGGTCCTATGTCCTTGATGACCAAACCATCAACAGCTTTACCCCAAGCCCTTGTGATGATGCGAAGCAATTTCTCCTTCCTAGGATGTTTCTCTGCCCACAACTTGCCCAAAAATGCAAAACCTTGACGAGCCAGAATGGACGGACTCACCTGAGTGATGGGGACTACCACCTCTATCTCGTCGTCCCCCTCCTCTTCCAAGGAGCATGCCGGGAGTACCTTTATGAAGACCCAAGGATTCCTTAACCTATGCCGGGTTGGCATCGAGGCTACGGAAGGTCGATTCCGCCGCATGGAGAAGAGGCCAACAGCGATGACGTATCATACCCGGCGGAGCGATCAGGCATGCCAGAATTAAGGGGATCCGATCCTCGTTCGGGAAGCCCAGCGCTCGCCGTCGCTTGCTCTCCACCTCTTCAGCATGCATTGGGCCCTTCCCCTTACGGGGATCTCTCTGAATCGGGCCCGAGCTCACTGGGCTCAGAACAGCTGCAATGGGCTGAATGGGGTCATCGAGGCCCAGTAGACCAACCCTTGATTCGCACGGCACCACCATAGGGGATCGAGACGGCACCTCCGACGGCGACAGCGCCGTCACAGGCTGAGATCCCAGCGAAGCACCCATGGGAAAGGGGAGGCTTGAGTCCGGGGGACAGAGAGAAACCCTAAACCTTCACCACAGCCGCCACACCTACATCCACAACCTCCTTTCATAGAAACAAATAGTGAGCTAATAGATTTTGTAATGGTACGAAAAAATGAAAATTAGGGCTTAAATCAGAGGGTTGAGATTTGAAAGAAATTTTACCATTTCAAAAAAATAAAATATAAACAACTTTATAATAGTACAACAAAATAAAAGTTAAAAGAGTTGTCAAAAACATTTTATAAACTTGGGTATAATCGCGGGAAATTGACCCCTAATTAGCAAATGGCATAATGGGCTGAGGAGGAGAAAAAGCGCCGACTAGGGCTTCAACGTCTTCAAAATAATTCAAAGTCCTGCCCGTTCTCGGTTAGTGACAGGATACTGGTTAATGAGACATATGGTCTATCTCCAAAAGACTTGAAAACGATTCAGGATCTTGGAAAAACGTGGAAATACTGTAAATCCATGGGATTCAAAGACAAAAAAGATCCCTCCGTCAACAAATGGACAATCTAAACGGTCAGATTAATCTCTAAGACCGTGAACGGGAGTTCATAGAAGACGAATTGAATAGCGCAGGTGAAGAAGAGGTCTAATATGGATTCTGAAACCGCAAAAGTTTAAAGGAATGTAAGGTTGAGTCCATTCCTCCTAAGGAGCTGTTGTCGATTAGGTACTAGATTCTGAAGGAAGATCCGGAGGAATTAAATATATATGGTAACAAAGTTGTGTCAGAGTGAAGAAGCACCAACATCTACGCTCCCTGTAATTCCCTTGACATGATTGAGCTTTCAAGGTATTTGGAGCCGGAGAGAGCTCTAATATCAGTTCAGTCCAGCTATTTCTATAATTCATAGCAGTGATTGAACTGATGCATAAGAAGAATTTGGCAGACGAAGAAACGTAATGCAATTGCATCATTAATGTAACATTACGTAAACGGAACGGATAGATGAGGAAAGCCACAAGAAAACCCTGTAATATACCCACAAACAATGAAGCCTTAATGCATACATGACATTCAGATAGGAAGTTTTAGAAAATAGCTGGATTCATACATAACCTTAATAATAAATACCGAGCTATTTGGTTCTCACAGATGACATTAATTGTTACTTGAGAGACAAGTAACAAGCCACAAAACAACTTCCAGGAGCTCAACTTGTTTCCTACTGAGTGGAGCCTAATATTCTGGTCTATACATTTTAGTCCCACTCCTAAGCTTCCACCTTCGCTTTTCATCAAAGTGGGCCTTGAGTTCTAGGGCTGGGCAAATATCCGGCCGTCACCAAAAACCGACCGTTCCCATCACCGGAATCACCGGCGACAGTTACGGTTAAAAAAAATACCAACCCGGTAGCATTTTGGGTGGGTACAATTTTTTATCTTCCAACCCGATAAAAAACCGACCGACCGGTTTTAGGTATGTATATAAAAATGTTTATGTTCTGTTTTACTAATTTGATGGTTATAGTGTTACAAGAGGTTCAAATTAAATGTTGACACTAGTAGTAGATTAACAGTGTAACGGAGGTAAAATGTAGGATATTAGTTTACTTTTAATCATAAATTTGCCTATAAACAATCTTGTACTAAGTTGGTTGTTCAAGTTAAAATAAATTAAATGTTGACACTAGTATTAATGAATTTATTTGCGGCGCTGGGCACAAATTGAGGGTCGGTTCGTGAACACCGAGAAGATCGGGTGAGGATTGGAAAGTAGTCTCGCCAAGAGGAATGATAGACAACCCAAGCTTCGGGGACCATACCTGGGAGGGGTTCATAGTGCAAGCCAGTCGTCCCCTTCGTATTGTTGAGATCAGGTTCGATCACACTCTTCACGACGAAAAGAGTCCCCCCATAGGATCAAGTAGTGTTTAGTCACCATCTTTAGTGGTTATCGACAGTGTTGGATTTCTGGTTCTGTACTGTTTTTAGAAAACTGGTTGTGGTTTACGATATCGAAGACTCGTTCTCTTAGTCAAGAAAGGGCTTTGGTTTCCTATGGTGGTCAACCAAGTTGTGGTTAGCTTGATCCTTGGGGTTACACTACTCGGTAAGCAATAAAGCTACTCGTTTGAATGACTCAGTATTCGATCAATTGAAAATTTGGATATAGAGATCCTAGAAAAGATTTTTGATGACCCGAATTTATGTTCTAAAGAAGCTAACTGGTACGAATAAGAGGATTAAATTCGAAGTGAATTAGTGGATAGTTCGGTACCCGAGCCTGGGTTTTTGTGGAACTTTTTTTTGAGTTAGACACTCTAGTCCTCTTTTTTGTTGGTTTCGTATTCTCATAAATGTAGTTATATGGTTTTGGGTAAAGTTCATTTTGAGGTCCTTCAGATTGAGTTTTTCTTTTGCGATCGTTTTCTTGGATCTTTTGACCTTTTAGATCTTCTCCTTTAGATATGAAAAAAATTTCAATAAATTTCAGCACTTATATAAAAAATGTACTCTCCCTGAAATTTGAACCAAATCCGAATTCGTTTCAGCTGACAAAAAAAGTCTCATTGGTTTTGACTTGTTATAGTATGTCATAAATCAGTAAAAAGGAAACATTATGTTTGAACTACCCAAACGGAATAAGAGATTCCTAAAATTATGGTACACGTAGAGATGTCTGTTCATGTACTCTCGTTACAACTTATGCACTCTTCATACCATTTGAAACCAATCCTAGTTCGTTTCAGCTGTAAAAAAGATAAGGTCCCATTATTAACGATTTCGTCTTTTCTCATAAATCGGTAGAAAAGAGAAACTATCTTGGAACTTCCTGAAATGATTCAGATTGCCTCAAATAGTGGGTACATGTAAAGATACTTTTTTTATATACTCTCCCGAAAACTTGAACCCACTCCGAAATCGTTTCGGTTGTCAAAATAATAGTCTCATTCGTACCGATTTTGACTTGTCATAGTGAAAAAGAGAAACTACATTTGAACTGTCCGAACAGACTCAGGTTGGCCTAAAATTGTGGATACATGTAAAGAAGTTTGTTTTTTTTTTATCAGCAATTTTTTTTTTTGTTATAAAGACCAACCTTTCCAAGAAGGAAACAGAGGTCAGGAGACTGAATAATCAGCCCTCCCAAAGATCAAAGAGAAGAACAATACAAGAGAAGGGTCTAACAATAGCCTACACCCAAAATTACACACAAGAAGAGCAGAGAAAGAAAACTACACCACTTAGAAGGTAACAAAACCTTGAAAGCAAACAAAGAGAAAGAAAAAAACAGACAGCAACAAAACAGGCCCAAACAAAACCAGGCCCAAAGCCCAAACTAAGAAAAAGAAAAAAGGAGAAGAACGGAAAAACCCTAATCCCCCAAAAGGCGCCGCACCTCACCGAATCTTGAGACAACCAGCAACCTCACCCCTTCCACTCCACAACTCCAGACGGGCCAAAGGCAGAACCACCACAATCGGTGGCCCCGACCACAAATGGTCGTGAAGAGGGGGAACGAGGAGGAAAAAGAGTGAGGATTACCGAAATAGGCTGCACTCCGAAGTCGAGAAATCACCACCGCCGAAACAATCTCTGCACCAACGCAACCCCGAGGCCAGCACCACCGGGGAGAGAAAAAGAGCGAGGAAACCGATCTCATCGCCGGACATATGAGAAGCGGAGCCAAGCCCCACGGACAGCGATGACTCCCGACAAGCCCGCACCCGCCACCAAACGAAACCAAGCCAACTCTGCACTGCTCGGCTCCCAGAACGGAAGCCTGCCGGAGCCAACACCCGCGACGATCCTACCGGAGAGTTCGCCTCTCGCCTCTCAAATCTCCACCGGAGAAGAATCGGAGAGGAGAAAGAGACGAAACAGAGATGGAGGCTTCGGCGAAGAAGGGAAGCGACCGGATCTGGGGACAAACCCTAGATCTGAAAAGGTGAAGGTCAAAACGAAGAGGATGAAGGAGGCCCGATTCAAGGAGAAAGGAAGAGAGGAGAAGGGGCTAGAGAAAGCAAGGTTACCGGTGGCTCACAAGGTCGGAGCCAAGTGAGCCACCGACGGCGGCGAGGCAGAGAAGGAGGCTAGGGTTGAAGGAAAGGGGTTTCTAGAGAGAGGTGGGACACTCTCTCTCTAGAACAAACTAACAATATTGATATCGTTATTTAATTGTCATCTTACACGTCTAATTACTTGGGGTTGATTGAGACTTGCATAAAAAAAATTCTCTTTATTACCGATTTAGACTTATTATGCATGTGATAAATTGATAAAATGTGAAACTTCGTTTGAACTGCCCGAACAGACTCCGATTGGCCTTATATTCAGGGCACGCATAGAGATGTCTGTTTATGTACCCTCCTTGTAATTTGGACCCAATCGAAGTTTGTTTCAGCTGTCAAAAAAATAAAGTCTCATTATTACCGATTTATGTTAGAATTTTGTAAAAAAGAGAAATTATGGTTGAACTACACGAACGGACTGAAATTGTCCTAAAATTGTGAGCACACGTAGAGATTCTTGTTCATGTAATCTCCATGTGACTTAAAATCATGTTACAATTCGATGAAAAAGAGAAATTCTTGTTGAACTACCTGAATGGACTCAAATTGTTCTAAGAACATCTCCAACGGGTCGTGTCAAGGGACCGTTGCAGGCACTAGCACGGCGCTGGCACGACTCGCTGACACGGCTCGTCGTGTCAAATTGTCGTGTCGGGGGGGTGGGGTGGCATCCACACCGAAGACGATGTCATGGCCACTTTCACGTCATTCACCCACCTCCTCAATTTCAGTCCACACCGAAGACGATGTCATGGCCACTTTCACGTCATTCACCCACCTCCTCAACGAGAACCAATCATCGCCACTTCCTCCATACATCCCGACCACCCACTCCCAATGGCAAGAGTCGCAAGTGCCGAACGTGCAACCTTCACAACCTTCCCAATCCGTTCCGGCCACACAACCTTCTCAATCCGCACTGACGCAATCGAGGAGGAAGGGGAACAAGGCTACATCTACATCGACGAGAGCAGCTCCGCGGTCAAAGTGGTCCATCGAGGAGCAGACAAGATTGGCCCGTGCGTGGCTCAACAATTCGCTGGACCCCATCAACGGGAAGAACCAGAAGAATGACATGTACTGGAAAAAAGAACATGCCGAGTTCGACGCGACGAGAAAGGTAGATGACCCACCTCGGGCGTGGATGGCTTGCAAGGACCATTGACATCAGTGCAACCAAAAAATCAGTATATTCAAGGAGAAATACACCAGCTATGAGAACGGTCTCACAAGCAGGAGGAGTGAGGTTGACGTCATGGCATGCGCTGAACAAGCGTATAGGGAGGAGAAAGGGCACGAGTTCAACCTCAAGCATATGTGGCAGATCGTGAGGGGGCAACCGAAGTGGCAGACTAAGAAGGTTCCTGAATGTGACATCCCCGACATCGACCTCAACCTCGACACTGAAAGTGAAGCAAGCAAGCGGACAAGGTTGGACGAGTCTCGCAACTACATTTCGGGAGATGGGTGCGAGCACGAGTTGAACTCGCTTGCAACCGAGGAGCGACCGATCGGCCAGAAGAGAGCCAAGGCCAAGGCTCAAGGAAAAGGCAAAAAAATGGACCCCCCACCCCAGCCGGTAGTGATACCTCCCGAGAAAATGTAGTTTCTTCACGAGTATACTCTGCGGGAATCGATGCTCGTAGATAAGAGACAGAATCTCGAAGATACCGGATTCAAGATGCAAGCGCAGGTCATGGACATGTTAACCGAAGTGATTCGCCAAGACACCACCAACATGTCTGAGTAGGAAAAGAAGGCTCGTACCGCTCTCATTCAAAGCCTCGGAAAGCGTTTGGAGTCGTTGGGTTAAGTAAGACTTCAATTTAGCTTGGTTTTTAATATATGTAATAAAAATATTAATCTAGTTGTTTTATGTAGTTTGGGTTTTATTCTACATGATAAAAAAAATTTAAAAATTATTTTTTTATCGGATTCCCGTAGCCTCGGTCTTCGTGCACGGTTACTATTTCGAAATAGTAACCGTTGGGGTCGTGGCAGCCACGCCGCCCCCTCCCCTCCCATCCTATAAATACCCCTAAACCCTCCCTCAAATTCTCACACCTCTCACTATCTCTCTCTCTCTCTCTCAAACTCTCTCAATTTGATATGTCAGGAGCATCTTCTTCTTGGGAAACCGTTCCTCTATGGTCCCTGAAGGAGGAGATGCATTTGATGTTGAACTGACTCACCTATGTCGAGAAAGGGGGCAAGTATTGGAATAAGCTCTACCTTGCTTTCGTTGAAACCGGAGATGAAGCGTGGCCACAACGGACGGAGAAGCAAGTCAAGGATCATTTCCAAAAGATGAGCAAAAAGTGCAAGGCTCTTGATGCTATTTACCAGGGTCGTCTCAACGACTGTAGGAAAGGCGCAACCTGTAAGGACCGCTCCTGGTCAACGCCGGTCAAATCGGCGAAAAAACGGAAAAAATTTAAAATTTTGAAAATCCACCTAAATGAACCTAGAATTGACCATGATGGTCATATCGAACTTAAGTTGACCCAGATATCGACCAAAGTGAGTTTTGGGTGACTCAGGGCAACTTTGTGACCAATTCGGGAAAAGTTGAATTTTTGCCGAAAAGGTCAACCGAACGACGTTTTGGTCCGTTCGAGACCCGATTTGGATCCAAAAAGCTTATCCGTCGTTACAGCGGTCATAGTTGGACCGTTTCCTTGTAGCACACGAAATTTCATAAATTCTTGGAAAATGGGCCCGCACGGGGCCCGAGACGGCCGAATTTCGCGAATCTGACTGAAAAATATCTTTCTAGATATTCTTTTAACTAGTCGGACCCACATGACACTTGTCATGAAAGTGGTGGAAGGGAGTTGAAAGGACAAAGATGCCCTTGGTTTTAAAAACAAGATGTAAAGGATGAGGGGGGCTTTTTGGTGTGTGTTGGGTTTTAAAACAAATTAAAAGGGATGAAGAGGGGTAGTGTTCGGCCAAAACAGAGAAGAACAGAGAGAAAAGGAGGGAGAAAGAAGAGAGAAAAAGGAGAAGAGTAAAAGAGAAGAAGTTTAGAATTTTTGGAGTTATCGACGATCCAACCGTCGGATCATCTCTTTTCTTGCGTATTCGTCGTCCTCTCATCGTTGCCTACAGTAAGAACCCGAAAACTTTTCATTTCGATGTGTTTGAATTCTAGGGTTTTGATCATAATTGGTTAAATGATGAACGGTTGAGGTTTAGGGTTCGTTAGGAACATTTGAGACGAAAAGGATCGGTTTCAGGTGACCGGAGGCTTACGGGAGCTCCGGCCACCGTGAGCCACCGTGGGTGGTGGCTGGCCGTAGCCTGGACCGGCCACGGCAGTGCCGAACTGGTCCAGCCACCCACGGCCTAAGGATGGCCAGGTCTGGCCCACGTGATCGGGTCTCGGGTTTTTCATGTTCGGGTGGTCTTGGACGATCGCCGAGTCAATGATTCAAACACGTATTAAATTATGTAGTTAAATTTGGAAAATTGGAAATGTCGGGTTTAGAAACTTTAAACGCGAATTAAATCGCTCGAACATCGGAATTTGCTTCCGTCGTATGCGTTGGAACATGTGAATTATATTAGGATCGTAGAAACGAAAATGGGAATTTTCGGAGCCCCGGAAGGGCGTTTTCCGATCCCGGGCAGATTCGGCGGGCCGGGCGAATCAGGCCTTTCCGGGCCCATTGTTGACATTGTCGAGTAATTGGGAAGTATGGGAGCGATCGGCATTGTCGGGGTTGCTTTTGGGCGTTAAATTCATTAAATTTGGTTTTGCCTGCATATTTAACAAGTGTATTATTTTTTTGATCACCTTAGACCGTGCCACCGACCGCGGAAAGAGGGGGCTAAGTGGGTGATCGTGAGCATTGTCGGAGCGTGAGAATCAGACTTGGAGCGCTTTACGAGGTAGGGAGAAGTAGCCGGATATCGGCCTTGACCAGGGAAAGTTATTAGTAGAAATGCATGTGACACTTGGTGGTGTCGTAGGATAAGTGAACTTATCGAACAATAGAAATGCATGTGACACTTGGTGGTGTCGTAGGATAAGTGAACGTATCGAAAAACAGAAATGCATGTGACACTTGGTGGTGTCGTAGGATAAGTGAACGTATCGAACAATAGAAATGCATGTGGCACTTGGTGGTGCCGTAGGTTAAGTAAACTTACCGTGCGATAGAAGTGCATGTGGGCACCTGGTTGTGTCCATGGGTTGTGGAACCTTGCCGTGCTGTAGAATCACATGTGGCCACCTGGTTGTGCCCGTAGGTTGAGTGAACTGATTGTGTTTGTGTGTGGCCATATGTGTCTGTGGGGTGTTGAACCCGTTTGTTGTTGACTGACTTGCTGAGTGGTAGTTAGTCGCTATGTTATTTTCGCTTTTTGTATAGTATTGTGTGATTATGTTATTGGTGAGGAGGTTTGGCCCGCCTGTCGACTCGCCATCGACAAAGGGTGCCACGGTACCGAGTTGAGGTTGATCCACCTTCCGACTAGCTATCGGTAAAGTGTTGCGATGTTCCGCGATGAAGGAGAGGCCCTCCTTCCGAGTAGCAATCGGAAAAGTGTTGTTATGTGCTGCGATGAGGTACGCTGCCTTCCCGAGGGGCGATCGGGTAAAATGCAAGGCTACGCTGGGCCTAGCCGGTTTGCTACCGGAAACCGTGCAGTGTGTGGTTTGTTGATGTTGTGTGACATTGCTTGTGATCTTTGTGTGTGGGTGGAGGTATGGCCCGCCTGTCGACTCGCCCTCGACAAAGGGTGCCATGGTTCCGCGATGAAGGAGAGGCCCTTCGTCCGACTAGCACTCGGAAAAGTGTTGCTATGTGCCGCGATGAGGTACGATGCCTTCCCGATCGGCGGTCGGGTAAAATGTGGGGCTACGCCGGGCCGAACGTCCTACTAACGTAAAACCGTGATGTGGTGTGGTATTGCGTGATTTTGATTACGGTTGTGTTATGTTTATTGAAGTCGTCATTACTGTGTCGGGTCTACATTACGTGCACGGGTATTAGATGGTTGGGGAAATTGACAGTTATTGGTGTGACAGTCGGGTTATTATGTGTTGTGGGTTAGTGGTCCCCTGTGTTTATTTTGGTGTTGCCGGTGTTCCCGGCATTTCTATTGGTATGGCGCAGTCAGCCTGGTATCCGTGGTGGTGAGCGAAACGCTCACCCCTTGCTGCTTTTCCTACAGGTACTGGTCGCGAGGCGGGGTAGGAGAACTCTCGAAGCTTGAAGAGCTGGGAGCGGAAGTCCGGGTCTTTGGGTAGTTTAGCGACGTAGATTGTGGCTCTTTTTGTTCACTTGTTTTGAACGCTTTTTCAGTTGTAAAATATTGTTTTGATTAATATAAGTGGCGTTTTAAAGCGGGTTATTAAAATGTTTGAAGAGTTTTTTTACTTTACTTTACTTGTTTCACCGTTCGCGTTCCGGGTTCGGTCATACCGAATTCAGGGCGTGACACCGATGAGGGAATCTATGCTGCGACCGTGAGTGATTATCAAAGCCAACATGGGCTATGGAAAAAACGTCTTGTGTGGGAGATGCTCAAAGACGATGCGAAGTGGCGTTTACACATTCGAACCATTAAAAATTAGGTTAATTATCTTATTTTTAATTATTGTGTTTTAAATTATCAAATATGAACTAGGTTAAATAATATGTAAGTTGTGTTTGTGGGTTTAAATAAAAGTACTAATTAAATATGGGGTCCTTTTTAAATTATTGAAACTGTGTTAACATGGCTCCTGCACTAGTCATGTAAGACCATTGGAGGAGCCATGCCAGGAAGCCAAAAAGCACTTCCTGACACTGCTCCTTGACACTATTAGTGTCAAACCATTGGAGATGCTCTAAGTTTTTAAAAGCGCTAGGCGCTAGTCGGGTGGTGAGGACCCCTAGACGCTAGACAGGGACTAGTCGAAGCCTGGGCGGGGCTTAGGCGGATTTAATTTTTTATTATTTATAAATATAAATTACACAACTATAACCAAAAGAATCAAAATATAAACTATAATCGTATAATATAAAAAATGGAAAGTGTCAAAATACATAATAAAATATCCTAATAAACCAAATAATACTTTCATTTTGATTTTTACTCTTTATTTTGATTAAAATCTATATTATAATGATAATTTTTTATTTTTATATATATTATAACAGAAAAATATATTCACCATATTTTTTGTAATTATAAAAATATTTATAAATGTACAATTGTATTTTTTTTTCCTAAGAAAAAAAAAAGTGATAAAACAAACCAACAAAGAGGGACATGAGTCATATTATTTTTATCAAGAAGTTCAAGACCATTACACACATTTTGTATCTCTCACATTGCCATCTCTTCTCCAAAGGTCCAACCTCACAAACCAGTCCTAAGTTTCTGATTAATTGGATAGGACAGCGAGTCGGGTGGTTTTCAAATTTTGGGTCCTATGCGGGGTGACTAGTCGGACGTTTTTGTAGATTTTGGGGTCTAGGCGAACTAGGCGGGGACTTTACAGGTAGAGATGCATGTTCTCCTACAATTTGAACCCAATTCGATTCCATTTTAGTTGTCAAAGAATAAAATGTAATTATCACAAATTTTGCTTTTGTCAGAAAGAAGTAAAAAAGAGAAATTTCGTTTGAATTGCCCAACGAACTCGGATTGGCCAAAAGGTGTGGGTACATGTAAATATTTTTTTTGATCAGCAAAAAAAAACAATTTTATTTACAAAGCGAGGACTCCAGAGGAGAAATACAAAAAAAGGAAGAAGAAAGATACAAGATAGGAGCAAAAGAGACTATGAAAGATTAGCCAACGGCTTCGAACATTTCGATAGTTTCATCCTCGCCATAAGAAGAGGTGAAACCCATCGATTTGCTAAGAGCCCAGGCTCGTTTAGCTTCAGATTTTTTCGGAGGGAGCGAGTGGGACAGATGTCCTTGAGAGCTCTCAAAAGCTTAGGCCGACCTTTCCGGACTCTCCTATTTCTACGTTTGGCCCGAGGGAGGCACAAGTCAGGAGCTACTACTAGGGAGTGGAGATCAGCAATAAAAGTGGAGAACAAGAGGGGAGTCAATTTGGCAGCCGAGGGAGCGGACGTAAGAGGGATTGGGCTTGGGGTCTCCTTGTAGACCTCATGTACACCAGCAGACGGAGTAGGCTGGACATGAGGCCCAAACACCAGCTGGTCGTCCTTGGGGCCTGGCCCAAGCCCATGCGAGCTCTTGGACAGAGTAATAAGAGGAAGGTACGCCTCGGGAATCATATCACGCATGGTCTTGGGAGAAGATGTCGCGTGATGAACTGAAGCGGCGGTCTCAGGAAGAACCAACGGAGGGAGACGAGGAGATACAATCAAGGCGTCGGCCACAGAGATCCGGCTCCTCGTCGGACTGGTGAGAGGCTTCAGGCCTGTTAGCTTCGACCATATCTCCCTCCTCCACATCGTCTTCGAGAACGATTTCACCGTCTTTCAGAAAAGGAGATCGACCAACGCTCCGATCAACAACGGCGACATAAAAAGACATCAATCCAGACGATCTCTCGAGACTCCCATACTCTTCCTCTTCCAAACAGTGTCTCAGCAAAGCCAGATAATCCCCATAGTTTCTAGGGCAATAACGCACATGCGAGGGGCTTCGATTCGATTCCGGGTCTGAAAAGCTCGGCGAGTCGCTGACAATATCAATATCGTCTGTCACCAGCTCCGAGGTAGGGACGATGTCGGGGACAAAATGTGAGTCAAGTTCCGAGGCTTTTACCTGAAATTTGGAGTTGTTAGTCACCAGCTCGATTATTCGATCTATCGGATCTAACGCGCGCGAGAAGACGAGCACGTAAGCTAGATCCAAGCGAGAGGTGGAGGCTGAGCACGAGTGAAAAAAGATTGGGATACCAACCAACGCCGCGAGACTTCGAACGACCGGCAAGGACCATCCTAAGAGGGGGATTCCGTCGAAGGTGACTCAGAAAAAACGACCACCAAAAAGCACCGACTTGACATCGACGAAGCTAGCCCGAAGTTCACCCCAATAATCAGAAGACTCATCCTTGAACACTTCAATCTCATGAAAGGTAATCAAATAAGCACTGTCTCCAAGCTCAGCCAAATTGATGCGATTTCAAAGGGAAGTAGAGAAGGAAGCCGAGATGCATGCGGCCGGTCGACAGGTCGATGTAACTCCGATGATGGAGGAAGCAAGCAGGGACGAGAGGCTGGGGTTGGGGGAACCAGAGCAAGACAAGGCTTCAAGAGAAGGATTTTCTCCTTGCGGATTGGCAACGAAGTGTTTGAAGGTGCGAGAGCATGAACGAGTTTCATGGGAACCTGAGAGGGGCTGAGCCAAGGGAGCTGAAGGCTGGGGACTCTAGCTCCTAGCAGGGCCTGTCGTGAAGTCAACGATGAGGCGCACAGCCTCAAGCTAAGAACCATGTTTGGAAGCAACAACAGAGGTTGCATCTGTTAGATTGAGGAAGAACACAAACCCAAAACATAATATTCCTTTTATGTACTCTCCCTACAACTTGAATCCGATCCAAATTCGTTTCGGCTGTCAAAAAATAGTCTTATTATTGCGGATTTATGTTAGAAATCTGTGAAAAGGAGAAATTTATGTTAAACTACCCGTACGGACTCAAATTGTCCTAAAATCGTGGGTACATGCATAGAGATGAGAAATCTATTGAGAACCACTCTTAACATATGAACCGTGAGAACCAATCCTACCCACACACATTTAAGATCCAACATTCACCATGATGCCACATCATCACCCCAATCCAACCCCCATCCACGCCAATTTCATCTATTCTCAAACAAGCAAGGGCATAATTGTAATAGCATAGTGCCATGTGGACAATTGTACATTTTTTTTCCACCAATTCACTAATTTAATATTTCCCGATTCGTTTGAACTCCGATTAACTTCAAACTTGCGCCAATATTTTTCTTTTTTCAAGGGCTTTAAATCAAGATCAGTCATGAATATATTTTGAAGCATGAAAATAAAAATTTATATCAAGGTGATAAAAATAATGTTGAGCGTTGATAAATCTTCACTAATAAATGTTTTATATCGGAGTGTCAAACTAGTGCTAACTGTTGATAAAAAAAACATGTAATGAGGTGATAAGAAACAAATAATGAGGTGATAAAAATCATTTTCAATTTTGATAATAAGTGTGATACACTAGAGTTTAACGTTGATAAAAAAAACTTGTGATGAGGTGATAAAAAACACGTAATTCAATGATAAATCTAGTGTTCAGTGTTGATAAAACTGGTGTTCATAAAAAGCACGTGATGATATGATAAAAATCATGATCAGTTTTGGAGAATGGGGTGATAAAACCAGTGTAAAGTGTTGATAAAAATAGGGTAAAGTGTTGATAAACTCAGAGCAAAGTGTTGATAAAAATTACCCATATATAGTTCCATTAAAAACTAGCCCCGAAATAAAAAAAAAATTCGTGCTTCAAAAAAAACATATGATGGGGGTGATAAAACACATGTAATTTGAATGATAAACCTAGTGTTTAGTGTTGATAAAACTAGTATCCATAAAAAGCACACGATGAGGTGATAAAATCATGATCAGTTTTGGAAAATGAGGTGATAAATTCAGTGTAAAGTGTTGATAAAACCAATGTAAAAGTGTTGATAAATCCAGAGCAACGTGTTGATAAAAATTACCCAGATTTTTTTTTACAAAACAAACAACCCCGAAATAATTTTTTTTTCGTGCTTCAAAATATATTCATGACTGATCTTGAATGAAAGCCCTTAGAAATACAAAACTAATGGCGCAAGTTTGAAGCCAATCGGAGTTCAAACGAATCGGGAAAAATTAAATTAGTGAATTGGTTTAAAAAAAATAATATGATATTTTTACTAAAAAGCCCTTACAACTGAGTAAAAAATGCTGTTTTTTTGCAGTCAACTATTTAATTGCATCTCATCTATCCATTCCTAAAATGAATGACTTAGATTGGTTCTCGCGGTTCCTACGTTAAAACATGGTTCTCACCAGATTTCTCCTCCATGCATAGATGTGTGTTTAGCTTGAACCTGGTAAGAGTTTGTTTCGGCTATCAAAAAAACAAAATCTCATTATTACTGATTTCGACTTATAAAACTTACATGACATTCAAATAGAAAGTTTTAGAAAATAGCTGAATTCATACATAACCTTAATAATAAATACTGAACTATCTGGTTCTCACAGATGACATTGATTGTTACTTGAGAGACAAGTAACAAGCCACAAAACAACTTCTTCACTCACTACCCTTACTGATCCTATGCTTATGAAGCAGAGTGCGAAGCGAAGTACGAATCGGCATTTTTTCTTCACATGATTCTAAAACAGTAGGCACTGGCCTCAGACAATCCCAACCGACCATCTCCCCACAGTCCTTAATTCTACCTATTGACCTGTCACACCCCCTGCAATCAAAACCATTGTCAATTGCTTCATAAATGTACATCAGAACCTACCTCAACCACCACCATTCAGGGTACTGGCGAATTTCCAAGATCTCTTTGTTCCCCATTTTGCCCCTGCAATATAATTGGTCATAATCACTGAAGAAAAACAATCACACATTAATATCATGCAAATGCCAATGTGCACCAACCTCCATCTATGGTGAGAGACCAGCCCTCGCACAAGATGCGAAGATAGAATAACGGGTACTTCTTGATGGGAAACATATCCATACCTGCCATGGCAAGAAGAACTTATTAATACACAAAAATAAAAATTGAAAAATATAACAATCATAGGATCTTACCAATGACCATCAATTTCACTCTTGCCATCTAGAGAGAAGATAATGAGGTTTGCAGCAAACTCAGGCATCCCGATATCGGAGCATGGTATTGGAAATAAGACAATTAATTGCAAACATAGGAGCCCTTTGTATTGGGCTTCTAGACCATATTTGGTTATTCACAATCACTTCCGTAATAAAGGGATCAACAGTAGAGGGATTCAGCCTATTTTGAACATAAGAAAGACTGTCAAATAAAAATTGACAAAGCAACCAGTAAGCATCGTCTACAGAAAATAATAGCCCTACATACTCAAGCTTAAGATTATTGAGGAAGCCCTCTAATCACAGAACTAGAACATGGTCTACTCATCAAAACATACAACAATGTGATACTTGATCATATCAGGGAAAATCAGTACATCTCCCTCCTTCAATTCCTCCAATTTAGATACATCTCCGTTTGGGTCGCAAATAGTCAGTATAGTCTGTTAGAATGAATAAATAAATAAACAATGATGAAATTGAAAACAAATCCATATTGCTAGGAAACAAATAACCCACCTTTCTACTGATTGACTTCAAAGCGGAGGTAGGTCTCACGGGGAGGGAATCAGGTTCCCGTAGCAGAGGAATATGAACTCCTGAATTCGACCATAGCCGAACCGCTGGTGATCGTCATCGCTCGTCAGCAATGTTGACGATCGGATTGCACAGTTGGGTGATTAGGTTTTCGACGTTGCACAGATTTGAGTTTTATATGGTATCTGTGGCCTTTTAAGGCTTTCAACGCCGGAATATTTTTTTAAATAACAACTCACAAATGGTTACCAACGGTCACAGGTCAAATTAGGGAAGCAAGACAAAATGGGGAGAATATGACTGTGGACAGGTTGATGGTACCGGACGCAAGGAAATGGGATCGGGGTTATTGACGGTTCTTTGACCCAGTTACGGCCTCAGAGATAGTAGTGATCCCATTGGACCAAAGAGGGGGTATGACTACTACTGCTATGTGCTTTGTTATTCCAGGTCAACAGGATCCTGAGGTGATTGAGGTCATGACTATCTCGGAGTCGCTGACTTGGATATATGAGGTCGGTTGGCCTCAAGGAGTAGTGGAGTCAGATTGTTTAGGGGTGGTTCAGGCCATCAACAAGACTGAAGAGATGGTTTCGCCATTTGGGTCGTTGGTAATGGACTGCAGGGCGAAGCTGAAGGCTTTACCAGCTTTCTCCCCGCAGTATACTTGCAGAGAGGCGAATTTAGTTGCTCATATTTTGGCTCGTAATGCAGCCAGATGGGATGTCCTTGATTGGATTGTAACCCTGATTCTGGGTGAACTTTTTGTAGCCTTAAATGACGATTTAGCTGATTAATGAATTCCCAAAATTTACCTAAAAAAGTAGATTTTTTTAGTAGAGGGTAGGTATTCATTCAAACAAGTAACAAAATACAATACCAAATATCAAAGTCAAGGTGGTCGTCAAATTGTAGAGAATGAAACCTACTCTCCTCTCTTTTGGCTCAACCTTAATCTCTCTGTACGACGAGTATTGCATAGTAGTTGCAGGATCAACTTTCAGAGATAAATCAAGGGCTAGAGCTGCAGAAAAGAAAGACGTAGTTACAAGCAAAGGTTCAGGCCGATCGGATGCTTCAGGTAGAGCTCGTGTTAAGGAAGACTTGAAGTATGATACTGGTGGAGGTCGTCATCGTCGTTTAAAGCAGCCACAAAGTTCTTCGGACCATGTCGCAAACGATGATCCAGACAAGCCTGATGGTGGAGAGGTTGATCAGATCAACACGGGTGGAGACTCTGTTGAAAAGCAAGGTGAGAAGAGTAGTGGTTTGGCTGGGGAAGCCGACCCTGTGGTGTTTTCTCTGTCAAACAAAGCTCGGACTCAGCAGGTTACTCTGACAACTGGGAGTCGGAACCGATCAAGGAGGTTGGGCAAGCTAGTGGAGGAAAAAGTTTTTGTGAGTAACCTACCATTCGAGTCATCGACAGATTGGACTCAGAATGTTTTCAGCCCCTTCGGTAAGATCCTATTTGTGTGCGTTCTCCAACGATCGAACCGTAAAGGTCGATATTTTGGATTCATCCGGTTTGATTCCAAGGCCGTTACGGATCAGGCAATTAAAGGGTTAAAACGGTTACAAAATCAACGGACATATTCTCTTTGTTGCGACTGCTCGATGTCGGATTCCGAGTAACGATTCGCTGGAGCGTTTCTACGTAGGTTGTGAAAAACAGAGCAATTGCTTTGTTTTTGATACCCTGAAGCAGAGCTCCAATTCAGACACTTTGGGCACTTCTAATGGGGGAGAAGGGTCAAGGACGGTTGCTCTGAATATTTTAACCATGGCGAAGCTTCTGGTTGTGGATGGGATGCGGGTTGAGAAGGTATGTATCTCGTCGGAGACGAGCTCGAATCTCAGCTAGCATCCAAATCTCTCGGAGTGATTTGCTCCATCAATCACGGGATTGAGAATTCGAAGTCTGATTCTCTACCGTGTTTGGAGGAGCAGATAGGATTCGTGTTTTCAAAATCTGCGTCTGAACCGCGTGGGGAAGATGAAGTTAGTTCGGTTCAAGCCTGCGTGCTGTGCTTTAGCAGTGAGGCCCGATTGGAGGATCAAGCGACCCGGGTAGGTAATGGTGATGATCTCCCTAGCCCAATCGGACAGGATCTAACCTTTTTAACTTTAGGTCGGCATGTTGCAGAAGTCCAGCCGTTGGTTGATTCCCTTGATCTTGCACCTGGTGCAATGGTAGATCAAAAGGAAGCCGAGCTCGGTGTGTACGCAGGAGGAGCTTTAGAGCAGGGTGTTTCTTCCGGGGATCAGTCTGGTCCATGAAAGGATGCTCTCCTCAAACCTCCGAAACGTCTAAGTCGGGATCCTGTATATCTTTCGGATTATGTTACTGATAAGGTTTTTGGTGTGAAGCTCCCACCCATTCAAAACGTGTCTCAAAGAGTGATAGACCATTTGCAATCTTTCCATACACGCTTGGAGGAAGCCCTCGCGTCTAAGACTCGTAAAGGAAGGCCTAAATCTAATTTGGTACCTCGTTCTCATAATACTAGGTCCAAGACCTGGGCCTTCAAGCAGAAGGATCCCAATAATCCGAGCTCGGAGAGCGAGTGGTATAAGGAAGATTAGGTCTTGTTTTGGCCATTTTATTGTTAAGGAATTTTTCACTGTTTCTCTTTCGGAGATTATTGTAATCCTGGTTGCGAACTTTTGGCTTTCTCCTCCTTGGAGATCGACCTTCAATAAAAAATTTAGCGCTTATCCAAAAAAATATATATCAAAGTCAGGGGATAAACCCGATACAAGCCAAGGTAGTAATCAGATTCCTTCATTTGGAGACAAATAGTGATCCAGCGTACATGGCTAAGAAAAAGATTTCTACACGGGATGGTGGAGAATAATTGATATCTGTAGATGCGCACGGTAACACGAGGCCAAGGGGCTAAATTCCGTGAGAGAAGGTTGCCTTGGGTCGCATGGACAATATGGGTATCGTCCCACGGAACATGACCCTTCCAAATTGGATCATGAGAAAGTTGGGAGATGAAGAGGTTCAATCTCCCAACAAAACAAGGGTCTATCGCAGCTCTCGACGAGGTTATTTACCATCCTTCGTTGATATGGTCGGGGCCTGAACATGTTGGGCCTCCATCACACTCTGGTCGATGTCCATTTGAATAAAAGCCTGCTTCTTGGAGCTAGTTGCAGCATCACTTGGTCGGGGCCCCTTTTCCCAAGTCAGGGCCTTGAGGGTCTTCGCTTTCCCTGGAACACTTTGTTGGCTGCTTCTTCTGTGATTCCTTCTTCACCTTATTCACGAGGGGGGCCAATTTCTGGTGCTGCTCGAATCCAACTAAGATCTCGTGCTGGAGAATGTGCTGAATGGGGTGCATTTGGGGTAACTCCACCTAGTTCTTAACCGACATCCCCATGGACTATGTTTTCCCAACCAGGGTTTATGGTCCCCCACCCACCATCTGGTTCCTGTCCTCCCAATAGGTGCTGGACAAGGGTGCCTTCAGGTTAGACAGAACTGTAGTCTTGACGGTCTACGGGAACGGAGGATATACTACCGATCCCTTCCCGCACTCCGCATCCTTCAACATTACCACTGGTGTGGGGTTTCCGATATCATGATCGGTAGGCAGAGCTGTAGTCTTGAACACGTCGAGTTCTTGGGAAAATTCTCGCCCCTCTGAGACGCTGGTAGCAACCGGTTGGGGTGGCTCCCGTTGTTCCTAGGACCCTGTCATAGTATCTGGAGAAAACAGATTAGCAGGTAGTGCGGAAGAGCACGACGGGGGAAGATAACAAAGACCCAACCAGCGAGGCCCCTAGGGTTTTTGGTGGCCGACCACGCTTCACCTTCGTCCGTGGCTGAACATGGGAAGTCGCTCCCGTCTCGAACGCCACCAAGGCGAGGGATGGCATAGGAGGCAGTGGAGGGGATTGCATTGACAGAGATTACGGTAATGGCAGTTGCAGTGGTGATGGAGACGGAAGCGGTAATTGGAGCGATGGTGAGGGCGGTGAAAAAAGATGCGATAGCAGGGCTACAGAGGTCGTGGTTTTGGGTTTCCTCTTCCGGCTCCCCTTTAAAGAGCTTACCATGATTCTTGAAGGGCATGTTAGTCTTAGTGCCCGTAGTTCAATCCTAAATGTCCAAATGTATATATCATCATTAGCAATAAAGTTAAAGCGGCTTTATATTACTTATGTGTTGGAGTAATATATCGATGTGTGCTCTGATCTATGCCCACCATGCGAATAGAACCATAGATCGAGATAGATCACACTCGATGGGTCCTTAGTCAACAAAGCTTCACTAGAAGCGATTAGTATGAAAGATGGCTCTTTATGGCTTACGTTCTGTTAGTCATTGGAATGGGATTCCGGAGTCTGATCATAGATATCATGTGGGACATGATATTGGACGACCCGCCCTGAATATGTGCCATAGATTAAGTCATGAACATATTCAGTGTCGTAGCTTGTCATGTATCCTTAGACCAAGGAGTCTTTGTGATCGCTATGTAGTCAACAACTGAGTTTGACCTGAGCCTAACGTTGTCCGTAACAGGGCTTCCATAACGGCCGGGATTAGCTTGGGGACGGGCTACATGAGTGACACGAAAGGAGGCTAAGGGATTTATCCCTCATACTAAGGTATGGGAAAGATATCGGTTCTCGGCCGCTTGATCGAGAGTGACTGAAAGAATAGCATGGACATGCACATGATACTGGGTATCATATCTTCAGTCATCTCACATATCAAGGAACGATGATTGAGAATAATAAGGATGACGACTCTATGCCTTATCTCAATCAGGATATCGGAGATAAAAGGATAATGACAGGGATGACGGAAAGGTTAGAATCGACGGGGTCGATTCGTTATGCAGTGTCAGACAATACTAAAGTCTCGTTAGTTGCCACTTAAATAGGATCAAGTAAAATGGGATTTTACGTTGATCTATTGACATGCATAAACCTAAGGGTCACAGCGGAGGATGAAACTCATTGACACATTTATGGAGAATGGACAAAAGGGAGTTGTCTCGGGACATGACCAAAACTGGGTTTTGGGTCATGTGTCCGTAAGTGAATAGGACTTTACGGATCGAGACAAGGCTTGGAGTATTGGGATTGATCGCGTCGGATAATGTTGGACATTTCCGGTATGGAAGGCTTGGAGGCGATGAGCGAATCACGGGACCTCGTTGGAAATGGCCATGGACCATGTTCCAAGAGGCCCATGAAAGGCCCATGGAACTAATTAATCAAGTCTTGATTAATTAGTACTAAGTAAGCAAGACAAGGATTAAGGTGTTGGTGATTCACCACCTAACCCAATCTTGTCTTGCCATACTTTGTCCTATTTACACCTTACTTGTCACCATGCTTGTCTCATGCCTTTAGTTGGACAAGTATGGGGTTTGTTATGTTTAAGTCATCTTTTTTCAACATAACAAACACAAGACAAGAATAGGAAACACATTTTCTCTCCCTCTTCCATGGCCATTTCGGGTTTGGCTAGTTTCCACCTCCATTTTTGTGTTCTTGAGTCCTCAAAGAGAAGAACTACGTGGCTTTGATTCCCATGTGGATACGTAGGCGTCTTGGAGACTCAAGCCAATCATTCGTTAACCGGTGTTGTTGTTTTGGTAAGAAATAGTGCTGAATTTTTCTCTTGTGAATCCATTCTTTGTTAGTTGTTTCATGGTTTAATCGTCTATTGGTCTTCATTGATTTTCCGCTGCGAGTTGGTTCATCTCCAACCCTACCTCGAGACCCAACAACTCATGGGCATAAGGGCGGTCAGAGGGGTGGGACTACGGTAGTATCCAAAGATACCGATACAGTATGCGTATACCATAAGAAACTGATCGAGCAGATCAGATGATAATGTCGCAGTGGTGGACCGATTACTCCCCCGGTAAGTCAGCGTGCGTCGTTCTCCCTTTAGTGATAGTGTTAGGGCTCCTGAATGCGGGATTGTTGACACCGAAGTTGTAGAGAAGTAAGTCATCAACTGTTGGTGGTACCAATGCCACCTATCTTCCAGGGAAAAGGTACAGTCAACCAAACTCTCCCTAGATCCTTCAGTACTCATTCCTGGAGGCGAGGGTGATTGAAGCCCCCCGCCGCTACATACGACGACCCATCTGACGCCGATGATCCATCTTCCTCTGTAGGGTCCTCCGCCCTCTCCGCCCTCTTTTTTACAGACAGCGACGGGGATGGCTCACGTGGTAACCATCCTCCCGGCACCTCCTCTTCCCTTTCATCTTGATATGCCCACTGTCCTTTTTCCTGTTGCCTTGGAGGTGTCCTTGGTACCCCTTGTGTAGAGCTCCCCTTCCCTTTACCACCCATATAAGTCCACTTCGTCCCATGGGTGGCCTTTCCATGTTTCTCTTTCTCCAGTGCCGATCTCGGGTCCCCCGGCGCCTTCAGCGACGACCCCCGCACTCCTCCAATAACCGGACAGACCGGAAATAGGTGACCCGCACATCAACAGCCAAAACAGTGCTCAGGTAAATGTTCATAGGAGATACTCAGTCGAGTTCGTACATGGGATACCGATAGGCGAAACCAGAGTTGACTCTGCAGATGTACTCTATGTCTACCCTGATTCGGATCTTCATGAAGTCCCCCCAACAGAGACCCTCCTTGTCCACATCCACCCCTTGGCAGACCCCCAGCGTGTTCCCCACTCTGAATCCCACGTCTCTCGTCCATGCCCCCAACGAGAGATTCGATACTCGCGCCCAGACCGAGAAATGGTGGAATTCCAGGTCCTTGACCTGCATGTGGGCCTTTAGATCAGTGAACAGAACCAGGGAGTCCCAGAAGGACCAAGGTTCCCCCAGCAGAACCCTCTCCCTCTCCTTAGTTGTGCGGAAGAAAAAAGCGATCAGCCCCCCTCCAAGGGCTTAGCCTCGACTTTCATCCCCTAGACATCCTCCATTCGCGCTACCACCGATTTCCAGAAAATCTTCCTGGAAGTCAGGACCTTAGCAGCCAACGCAAATCTATACGAATTTCCTCTTCCAACGACCTATTGGACTGACACTTAGACCTCCTTAATCCTCATCGCGCCCATTTGGGAGTACAGGTCCCCGACTCTTGCCCCCGAAGTGCGCCAATCATCCCTGTGAGGATTAATTGGATTAACCCTGGGTATCGGGTTCGCCTGACCCAGCTGGATCGGCTGGCCAAAAGGATTAAATCTGACACCCTGACCCTGACCCGATCCGCCCCCAGCTCCGCTCCGTTCACCCGGCCCACACCGCGACCATCCGACCCATCCCTAGTGGCCCGACCCGCACCGTACTTCGCAGCCCATCGGGCCACCTCATCTGTCCTTTCCTCGGCCCGAACCTGCCTCTAGCCCAGCCCATTCCTCGGTGACCAGTCTCGGTCCAAACCACCAGCCCGACGCGCGTCCCCCATGAATCCCCGGCCCTAGGCCCGTTTGCACTTCAGCCCAGCCCAACGAAACCCTACCCGGTTCGTGCGCCGCCAACGCCTTCCCTTTCCTTTTCCTCCACGCAAGCGCCTCCGGCGTCTCCTCCGGCGTGAGGGCCGAGTCCGAGGATACCAGTATTGGCGTTTCTTCCTCCCCCTGATCGGCGGCGGCATTGGAGAAATACCCCCCTCCCCGCCGGCCATAGAACCACCGACTACATCCGTTCTCCGGCCCGCCCCACTTCCCAGGCGTCTCGGTCGAGGACCCTTCGCCTGAGTACGACGAAGGCATCCCGGTCCCGACTGGGTTCGTCCTCCCGGAACCCAGCCCTCCTCCTCCAAGTTCTGGGCCGAGAACTGCATCACCGGTGCAGCCTCGTCCCGCTCCGTCCACGTACCTTTCGAGATCACGAGGTCATCGTCTCCCGTCGCCTCCACCTCCGGTGTCTCCGGCTCCGAGCCGTCCCGGACACCCTACTCCGACAGACATGGATCGTGAGACATCCCGTCGTCGATACTCCGCTCCCCGTCTCCTATCACTCCCGAGAACGCCATAGACGCGAGAGTGGTATCACAAAAATCGAACCCTAAACCCTAGCAGAGGAATAGAGAGAAGCTGCGAAATAAGAACATTGATAGTCACCTTAACAACTCTGGTGTGATAAATATGATAGCGAATTTTGTAGTTAAGAGAGGTTGTGTGAAATTTGTACATGGGTAAAAGATATTTATAAAGCATCCTTTATTATCAAAATAAAATATAAATAACGGGCCGGTTATAAATAAATTTGGGCCCTTTTCCAGAGTTTTCGGCTAAACCCTAAACGGTCGTTCAAGCAAAGCAACAGATACAGAGTGAACTCAAAAACCTGATTGAGAATAGTACATTGGGGTGGTGGCCAAGGAGAATGATGGATGGCATAGCAGCAGCTCAGCAGCAGATAGTTTCAGAAAGATTGAGTCGGAAACTGAACGAAGTAAACGTCGCGGCTCAGGCCCATCTCTCTCCCGTTCAAGACCATGTCAATTTCACTCTTCAGGTTCATTCATCTCATCTCAACCCTTCTTCTTCTTTCAGGCTTATTTTTCCATCTGGGTATGATTGATCTCTGCTGAGTTTTAGGTTTTCATCTTTAATGTATTTATCCATTTACACTTGTGTGATTACCGGAACTTATTTGAATTTGGGTATACAAACTGATTACATTGCTCTGTCTTGCATGCCACAGAAAAGAAAATTAGATGTTATGATTTTGGCATTCTATCCAATTTGGCTGAGCTCAAGTTTCATTGTATGTTGCTTGATTTTCTGGATGGTGTAGTTGGGTGCATGTGTTACTCTAACTAGTCTCTTTAATATTTCTGAATTGAAAATTCATGGATAGTGATTATAATTACTGAATATCACTCTGCTGCCACACTGTGCACCTCGCACTCAGGCCCCAGAGAACCCTCATCATCCCTTTTATAAACTGACTATAAAGAAGTTTTCTTTCTTCCATTTTAATCGCATGCACTTCTCTGGCAGCAAGCATACTTCAAGTGTGCCTATGAGTGCTTTGATAGGAGAAGAAAGCACGATGAGATAAGCAACTGTGTCGAGAATTGTAGTGTTCCAGTTGTTAGAGCTCAGCAGCATGTTGAGGGTGAGATGGCCAAGTTTCAAGTAAGTTTCTCTTGTTTACTATGCTTGTATTATATTTGAGGAGAAAAGTTTACCTCTGAAAGACTTTACACAAGGTATTAGAAACCAGGTCTTCCGTGGCTTCTCAATGAGCTATTAGCATCCTGGATTCGACCCTTACAATTTTTTTTCTAGCATCCTTACTAAATGAAACTCTGCCATTGGTTTGCTTGCTTTCAAGGGACCTTTTCTGTCTAAATCTTAGGGAACTTTATGGTTGCATTTCCACATGTATATATAAATATGCATGCAAGTCTTCATTTCGTTCTTTGGCTTTCACATAGGATCTACTAGTTACCTGTATTACCTCTTGATACTTCTCGCCCCTACATCTCAACTGGTTGTACAAAACTTGTTAGTTTATCCAACCTTTTCATGTAGTTGATATACTTTGTAATGAGTTCCTCTAATATGAGTTATAGGCTTAATGAGTTCCACTAACTGGATGCGCCATCTGCTCCCTAGCTTTATTTGTTTTTTTATTGAATAACGTCCCCATGACCTTCCTTAATCTCCAAATCTGCTTCCTCTCTTCTTTTCGTATACCTCCTGATAATAAAGTAACTACGGGAACCATCCCATTACTGTTCAACACTTGAACTCCTTAATTTAAATTGCTATAGGAGAAACACGTTGGAGACAATATGAAGTCTAGTTAGTGTTCCAAGTACTAGAATACAAAGTGGAACTTGGAGATAATGTGGTGCCGGAGAGGAGGTATCCAGCAGATGGAGTCATTCATCTCTCTCATTCGGTTTCTGGGTACCATCAATGCAATCTTGTTCTTACTGTATCCTCATTCCTCACATTTCCTTTTGTAGGGGGAAGTGTCACCTTAAAAGGTCAATACTTGTGTAGATGCTTAGTCGCTTACATTACCAATCATCCCAAATTCTTGCACATTATATTTTGCTTCCTAATTGTTGAAGTTATTTAGCTCTAAACTGGTGAATCTATAATCTCGTTAATGTGGAAGTTAAAGAAGGAAAGTCTTAATGAACATGTGCTGTTGTATGGTGGATGCAGGAAAGGATGAATCGGTCTCTGATGGTGTGCCAAGACAAGTTGGAGGCATCTAAGCTCCAACCAAACAATATTGGGGCCTTGAATGAAATGGAGTCATGTGTTGACCAGGCTATCCAGGACGGCGTCAACACTTTGCCCCATCTTGTTCGAAGATTGAAGACTTCCCTTTCCATAAATGAATGAACTTCCATTTAGTTACTTGCATCTCTGTACTATGGCATCATGGAAATTGCCTTTGAGGCTTGAAGACAGGAAGAAAATAGCGTTCTTATTCTTGGTCATATAAGTTGAATGAACAATTACATTCATTGAGTTTGACAATAATAAATAACTCATCATTCCGGACTTTTAGATAAAAACTTGCCGTTCCCCCTTGATGCGGGTGCATTTTAACACTTAAAAGGGCCACATTATATCGAGTTATATAGGCTTTTGGTCCCGATTTTCTATCATATATTTAGATTTAACATGAATAATTGATTTTATCGATATGTTCGGTGTTTTGATGGATTTCCGGCGTATTTTGGGTGTTTTGTGCTTGTGGACCGTCAAGAGGGTGGATTTTGTCCGCTTCAAAATATATTCATGATTGGCCTTGTTTTGTAGGTATTGAAAAGAGGAATTTTTTTGCGCAAGAACGAGATCAATCGGAACCCAAACGAAGCCGGAGCGAGCGAAATAACGAAAAAGAACAAAATTGGAGATTGCGCCAGCTGACTGACACCTGTCCAGCCACCACTTCATTCCGCCTGACACGTGGCACCGCCGCACGTCTCCTCTGCGTGACACCTGGCCTGCCCCAGCCGCCGTTCCCCTTCCGGCCGACACGTGGCGCGCCTATCTTCCACTCTCCCGCTGACACCTGTCCTGGCTCAGCTCTTCTCCCCTTTGTGCGACACCTGTCCAGGCCTGCTCCTCCTCTCCCAGCGCAGCACCTGTCCTCTCCTAGTTGGCCGAATTTCTAGGGCAGCACTGACTTGTTGTTTGTGCTCAGCCGCAACACACAAGTGGGGAGCTGGATCTTCATTTCATTTTTTTTTCTACACAGAGAACACGAACAGGAACAAAAAAAAAACCATTTTTTGTATAGATTTTCTTTTTCATTTCTTTCATAGATTTTAGGAGAGCTTATTATCTTGTATTATTTGTTGAGAAACACTATTTTGTGGGTAGAGAACCAATTTGAGATTTATTTGGGTGTTGATTTTTGGAGAGAAGCTCCATTGTTGGCAATCAAGTGCATTTCTTTTGGTGGATTTTCAAGAGCATCAAGGAGAGAGATAGAAGAAGAAGAAGAGCAACCTTAGACAACTAATTCGGTGATTGTATCTCTACCTTCATCTTGATTATGAATTTAATTGTTTGTTTCTTTTGATTCTTGCATTTTCTCACCATGAACAACTAAACCCCCAATTTCTAGGGTTATGGGGGATTAGAGTAGTGATTTCTATAAATTGGATGCTTCGATTGTGGTGTTGTTGATTTGTATTAGTGTCTATGATTGATTTGTGCTTAATGCTTTACCTCCCGTGTAGGCTTGGTAATTGATTCGAATTAGGATTCGTCGCTCGAAAGAGGAGGATTCTAATTAAGTCAAAAATCGATCATAGGTTGGATTTAAATCCTAGCTAGAACTAGCGGGGTTAATACAATTGCAATAGCTATAGACTTGTTTGGTCGAAAGTTAGAAGTTGTCATAGAACTAAACGCTTCGGGTCTTCCTACATCGTGATTCGAAAGAACTCGGTGGTTAGATTTCATTAGGGTCCGAATCGTTCGAAAGATGTTAGGACTAGAGTCGAGACAACTCGTTGCCTCTAAAATAAATCGACATAGCTACAATCGAATGTGTTCAATTCTATGGAATGAACTCGATGAACCCGTGCCCTTGATCTCTCTTCACTTAATTCCAGATAAGAAAGCTCTCTGTTAAATTCTGTACTTCTTTTTAATTGTTATAGGTTTATTTTCCAAACTTAAAAACTCGATTTTTACCGAAACAGTTTAGCTATAAACTTTGAATAGCGAGTGATTGTCTATTGCTCCTTTGGGCTCGATATTCCGGACTTCAAATCCGATTACTACTTGACGGCCGGTGCACTTGCCGGGCTCAAGTTTGCGTTTAAAACCCGCAGAACGTCAAGTTTTATCATTAGAACAATTAGCTCGATAGCGTTAAGTAACGAAATCGAATGTGAAGTTATCAAACCAGCAAGCATTAGGTATAAATCAATGCAATTTACCTTAAACAAACATAAAAAGGAGTAGGAAATTCGATCTTTATTGATTGAACAAGATGGAAATGGATATACAGCTTGAGTTGTTAGGATTATAAGCACATAAGCTCTACCTAAGAGCATCCAAGAAGTCAATTCTGCAACGTTTTTTGGTAAAAATATAGGGTCGATTCTCCAAATCTTCACAGTGGAAGTCGATTATACAGGGTAACATACAAAAAGGAATGTACAGAGAAGAGAGAAGAATCACCAGGTGTCTCAAGGGGAGAGGTTGAAGAGAGAAAATCGTTCGTTTTTCGACAACGGTTGCATAAAAAATACCATTTTTTCCTCCAAAATTGCTCTTCCGCCGATTCGACTTCCTAATCTTACCCCACTGTCTATGCTCAATTTTCTGCATAACCACTAGGCCACAAACAATTTTCTGCATAACCACTAGGCCACAATAAAAGCTCTGTCTAAGTGGCACCTTTAAAATTGAAACATGCAGTGGTACCTGCATAACCACTAGGCCACAAACAATTAATTTCCACGGGTCCCAATCCACAATAATGAAAATACCTTACGATTTGGAGGATTATACCTTTGCCGAATAAGATACAAGAAGCTCAGCTCCAAATGTATCTACTACAGCCTTGTGCACCAGCTAGTAATGCTAAACCAATTCTAGTGGTAGGTTCCACCAGTAAAAGTGACCAGAGACATCAGAAAGCTTGCTAACATTTTAAATGTTCAATCAGTGACCAGATAGAAATGGCAAAATCCTGGTTCACATTTCTGTGAGTGTCACATTCTTCCTCAAAGTTCAGCACAAACGATTCCCAAAGATATATGTAAACACAAGACCCCAACATGGTAAGCTATATGATTTCCATCCTAAACCATCTAATAAACAACCTAAGTATTCAATATGACACAGTTAGCACAGAACAATGCACCATACTATGTAAAACTACTATCATGGGCTGTAGCCGACTATCTATGTCACCATGTCTAGTTACGACTATCTATGTCACCATGTCTAGTTACATCGTTAGGAAGACGGGATGATAAAACCGCTAAATAGCTCAACTATTCTATGCTACTGCTGTTAAATAACGGGCAATGCTTGGAAAGAGAAAATAAACAATTAGTGGCCAATGTAGATCTATGAACATAAGTTATGCAGCATGTAAAACAGAAAATTGCAGCTAAGCAAATCCTCAATATGAAGAGTGTCATACTCGGATCTTCTTCAAAGTAATGGAGCAATGGATTCATTATCACCATCCATTACAACCATGAAGTGAACATACAGAAAGCAACTGAGAATCAAATCGAAACTGAAACTTTCAAACTCCTAGAAGAATCTTAGTATTGCATGAATTTGCTACAACCTGCATCTATGATTTATTTTAAGCAAAGTTTATCTCTTCCAAATCCACCCACCAATGATCATTCAATACCTAATTCCTACAAATAAATGGAGGTCACACACAATCAACAATCTCAAGCCTTCACTTCCACCTGTTTGGGTCCATGTTCAGAGAGCAACAAACCAAGACCTTCCTTTCCTGCATCCAAGAAAGGTTTCTGCTGCTTCTTATACAAAGGGTTCGATGTCAAGATATGCACCTCCGAATTTCCACTGATTTCCAAAACTTCAGGCAATCCGTTAATGCACCCCTTGGACATGCCCACATCTATCCTTATTGCTTTGTTATCACACACCCCATTAATTCCATATTCTTGAATTGTATGCCCCATAATCATCCTCTTGGCACCAGGGATTGTAGCCAGCACATGTTCAAGATGTGAGCAATCACAGTTCTTCGGGGACTCGTGCGAAAAGTCCCTCAACCAAACCATTGATTTCCTCCCCCTACAATATCTTGGGGAGTGCTTTCCCCTGAACCCATTAACCCATTCCCTCACCTCCTCATTGATCTTCTCCAGCCCATAGTCAACATGCTCAGCCAAAAGTCCTCCATGAACAAAGACGGACTCTCCAACAACCAACACAGTCACATTTTGGGACAAGAACCGTCTGGAAATTGGAGACCCAGGTTGCAATGCAGCAATCCTAGCCCTAATTCCTCGAAAACACTCTTCTTTGATGCCGGGGAAAACCAGAGGAATGCCATGGAAGATGTCCTTGGGCTTCTCCAGCCCATCACAGATCCTCTTCATTCTGTTGCCAATACAGAACCAATCTGCCCAGGCATTGAATTCTTCCAGACCCGCTTCAGTAACGTACCTGAAATCACCGTCCAGATTCATGATCTCGTGGTTCCCGTTCATGGTGATGAGCGAGCCTCCGGTCCTCAATGCCTCGCGCTTCAATTTCTCGAGAAAGTAGAGGATTTTGAGCTCCTCGCCGCCCCGGTCGAGCACGTCTCCGATCTGGACAACCGTGGCGGACCCACCAACCCATTTGTCGGAGGCGTCGATCAATCCGGCGAGTCTAAGAGATTCCTTGGACTTGGCGAGGTCTCCGTGGAGATCTCCGAGGGCGATCAGACGGCGAGGAGTGGGGTAGTGGGTTCGCAGCGGCGGCGGAGGGGATGTAGGGGGAATAGGGTTAGGGTTGGGGGGTAAGAAAAGGCCGCTGACAGAGAAGTCGACAAAGGTGTCGACGAAGGTGGAGAGGAGAGCTGGGATGTCTCTGCAATCTGATTCTCTTTCGTCCATTTTCTCCCGGCAACGATGAAATGAATGTTGCGTCCTTCCGCCTCCTCCAAAACATCATCGTATATGCTTTACTTATGAGGAGTATATCGGAATTCCAAATTCTTTTTTTGAATAACAAAAATTGCACGCAAGCATAAAAAGAAAAGAACAAAAATTGCACGCAAACTAAACAGAAAAAGAAATTATATTATCCACTCTCTCGAATCGTGTGTCTCTTTAGATCGTGTTCTAGCCCCAACTTTATTTTTATCATGTCGATTGTACCGTTGTCTACCTCTTCCTTGATTATTGTGTTACCACTGATCGTTTTCGACATGTGCCCTCTATCACCTGTCGAGAAGGCTTACCCAACCTCTTTTATATTGCCCCTAGACCTCCCATGAAATTCATCCGTCCTAAAATGACCAGGAAGAAGTGTAACCCTAAGGCGCTTTCCCATGTTCTCTCGATCATGCCACCACTACCATCAGCGTTGTTCCTCCCACCTGGCCTTCCGTCGGTAAACGATACAACTGTGGTGGTTTTCTCACTGAGGATTGTGTCGCCTAAGCCGAAACAGGGTCGACCTGCTAAACTTTGTGTCAACGAGCTTTCGTCCATGTCTGGTACACCGTCCATAACCACAGATGGTCATGTTTATGTGGTTAAGATGACAGTTATGGTTCCAGCCCAGCCCGTCTAAGTGTCGTATGTGGTTCAATCGCCCTCGCCGCCGTCAATGGGTGTCCTCCAAGTTGGCTTCTCTCAGCTTCCTTACCGAGGAAGAAGAGATGGAAGTTCTGGTTTCGTACACTCTGGTGGACCCTATGGTCTTTGCTCGACTTCAATTTGGCATAGTGGGTCGGCTTCTATCGCCTGACTTGGCTCGAAAGGATTTAATGTTCACGATCATCACACGAGCATTGAGACGATCAGTTTCGGGTTTGGTGGTCAAAGACCTGGAACCAAGGACCTATATGAGCTTCTACTTCACGTCTCAAAAGGCAAGGACATGGGTTTGTAATAACAGACCTCGATGCTTTAATTGGTATCCGTTGGTGCTTGGAGAGATCTTGAACCCGACGGCTCGGGACCTTCCTAGGTTGGATCAGATCAAACTATGGGTGGATGCTCGGGGAATACTGCCCTCTGCCTGGACCAAGGCTACCAGAGAGGTCACTGGCACTACGTTAGGGGAATGCGTGGACGTCCCTTTTGGCCAATGGGGCTTGTGCTACGGTGAGACGGTCAAGGTCTGATTTTGGAGGGAACTCCATCGACCCCTCCGTCACACCATAAGTATGAGGTTCAGAGACTTTTTGGAGCCAATAAGGGTTACTCTAACTTATGAACGCTTCCCATCCTTTTGCTTCAACTATGGCCGACTCGATCACATGATCCGTGATTGCGAATGAGAGGTACCGAGGAACATGAGGTTCGATGACTCGATCTTGGAGTTCAAAGTAGGCAAGTTGGAGAAGGCGTACGTTCGCACCACTGACCTCAAACACGCTACATAAGGCCTCGCCACCTCAAGGAAGGAGGCACTTGTAACCCCGGACATGGTACCTAACCCTTAGGTAGGAGGCAAGGGTCGTACCGCGGTCGTTCCATATCCCCGAGAGGTCGAGCTGCCTAGGTCTGTCTCATCTGCGAAACTGTCTATCCCATATGGGATGCTACCAGGCATATTTGTAAGTCTGGTCCAAAAGAGAGATATCGCAGGGGAACTACGTGAAGATCAGGCGAGGGTTGGAAAACAACCCCGCCAGGAGGAATGATAGGACCAGTGGCTTCAGGGACCTACTTATGGAGGGGTCCTTGGCTCAAGCCTCACCTCCCGATCAAACTGTCGAGTTCAAGTTCGGTCGCCCACCTCATGACGAAAAGAGTCCATGTAAAGGGATCATGCAACATTTAGCACTACTTTGAGCGGTCCTCGCCAGTTTTTGCTTTTTAGTTTATGTTCCATTAAGCTTTCATACCTTTTTAACACTGTTTCCTATTGTAAGGTTACCAATCATCTTATCTTAGAGTTTTTTGGACAAAGACCTTCTTTGGCTTTGACCATTGTAATGACTCTTTTATTATAATTTAATAAATCTGCCTCTTTCATTAAAAAAACATAAAATAAACTTTAATCACCGACCTTTCTTGAATTTGTGTGCCTTACTCCGCTAAAGGCTCTCCATGCTCTTTAGCTCTAACCCCTAGCCATCACGTTGTCGCCCACTTCCTCGGCCACTGCACCACCGCCCAGTCCAGTGTAATGACGACTGCGTCACAACCCGATTGCGACAACACAACACCCTTACCGCCACCTCCCCTAACCTACCATCGCCACCGCCTTCAATACCAACAATCCCCCTCATGGTAGTCAGCCCTAGTGCACTAGTTGGAGGTCGAGCATCTTTTGCTATCGTCCTATAAGATTTAGACTACCCTTGCGCACCATTAGCGGTGTCATACTTTATTTCTGCCGCCACTATCACACAACCTTATGTCGATAAAATCTGATTACTCTCTCCTTGTGCCGCCTCTCCTGGTTCTCCTCTTCTTGTGTCTTCCATGGCTCCTACCGCTCTCCTCTCCGATCCTTCGTTGATGCTGCCAACCACTAACCATATGGTGGCTCGTGTCCCCGCCTCACCATTGATACCGCCTCCTTGCCCGACCACGAAGTTCATCAAACATGTGCAGGGGAGAAAACCTAAAGTACCCCTTAGGGTTATCTGCCCAGCGTCGGCTTTACCACCGTTGCCAATGACCAAAACCGCCACCGTCATCACCACTTATGCCACCCGATTCGCTGCCCCCACCACTTGCGCCATCCCGCCGCATGTTTGCTTAAAATCTCTATGGTATGTACCGACTAAGATCACATATCTTTTCAACCGCCCTTGACCATCCAAGATCAATGATGGCCCAACCCAATGCTCGATGCTAGGACTGTGGTGCAACCGATCATAATGGGATTCCATGTAGAGTCCCTCCATCCTCATTTGTTGAATCGAGACCCTAGCATCCCCTCTTTTAGTCAGGGAGAGTGGACTCAACAATTGCTTCCGCCGACAACAACTAGTGAAAACTTTGCACCCCAACCCCATCCATTGGGATCATGACTCTGAAACTCCCGAGTTGTGTGGGGGGACACACACCTTGTTCTGCCAAGGTCACTGAAAATCCGACACTTTGGTTCCCTTGTGTCTTAGTGTTCTCCCTTGATAACCGTTACCCCCTCAAATGCCTTTTATCAGATATGACGAGCATTTTCAAGTCAGTCAGGAAATGATATTGTGCCATTCATAACACAACGATTACAAGTGGTAATCTTGTTTTAGGGTCTGGGTCGCGGATCCGGTTGGTCAGATTCGAAAATATGTGTAGCCTTTTCTTAGCTTCGCATCTAAGTATTTCTCTTTCTTGTATTTTCCCTTTTGAGTTTTCAAAAGATTACCAATGAAATATACTTATATGATAAACAAAATCTCATTTAAATACAACACTAAGGAGCAAGAAATTGAAAGCCTTTTAGGCTGAAAATTTCAGCTACATATAGAGAGAAAATAATGAGTTTCGTTCAAGGGCCTCTAGTACGTCAAGTTGTGGAGAAAGCTTTCTCGTGTGTATACTGTTAGAGGGCGAACACTTGGGCGCCTACGACTATACTTTTAAAGGTCTCCGTCCCAAAAACAGTAGATTCAAAGGTTCCTATATCCAGTGGCAGAGCCACGTAAGCCTTAGGGGCACGTGTCCACCCTCAATATTTTTTTTTGAAATTTCGCTACTAATTTTTTATTTTTTTTAAAAAAATAACCCCTTAAATTCGTATAATTTTTTACTTGTGCCCCTCAATTTTTATATATTTTTTATCAACGCAGAAAATTTATTAAAAAGATACTCTCCAAGAAGGAAAGTACCTTAGGTCGAAACCAGAAACAACGATTACAGATGTGCTCCTTACAATGGAGGTTAAAGGCGAAAAACTTTAGAACCAAAAGGAGAGAGTAGTCCCTAAAAAAAGAAAAAAAAGATAAAAAGAAAACACAAAGCTAATTGCTAGTCTCCTTAATGCCCGAAAAAGAGTTATTTGAAGACTGATTAGTCGACTGGTTCCACATGTCTGCCGTAGAAGAAGCAACTTGCAAAGCCCGTTCCCAACTCATAGATCGAGTTCTAGGTTCATGTAGGTCACAATACCGTCAGAAGAGTGCTTTTGAACCCAACCCATAGGTATCAGGGGTTTTGACAAAGCATCTTTCCAAGGACTGCCCTTAAACCCTCCAACCGAGATCGGGTCCGGCGAGACAACCACTAATATTATCTCAGTCACACCACCCGTAACACTTTCTGACCCAAAAAAGGAGCGCAAAGGCCCTGGGCCACCAACATCTCCGCCAAACCATTCGAAGCCACTTTCGAACTACCATCCGTACCTAAAACCGGACTCAAAGGACCAGGGCCTAAACAATGGACATGATCCACATCCATTAGGCCCATCTCTAAGTCACACCAATTTTTATCAACCAGGCCTGAACCTAGCCCAAACAAATACTGACCATTGCCCAAACCAAGAGACGCACGTCCGTCTGAAAAGAGATGGAAATTCTCGGATGGGTCTAACTCCATCCGACCAAAAAACGAGCCCACTACGAGAGCTTTGTCATACTCGATCCGAGTTGTGACCAAGCCCGACTCGTCTTCAACATGATCGTCTTCCTCGAAACAACGATTGGACTGAACCTCGCCGAGATATTCGCCGAAAACTGTGGGTACCAAATCTCTTGAGATCATTGCAACTGGAATATCCCGAGATACAAACAGAATTCAAAATTCAAAAAATCGAGAATCATGAAAACTCAGTCGGACTATATCTTTGAAATCGATTGTTAGAGAGTTTGTCGGAAAACTATATTTTACGATCTGACCATCTCCATTAGAACCAAAACTCTTATTCCCGAACAACAATGTCCCCGTGTTTTCAAACCAGACTTGCAAAGGCGTCGTCCGTCCCGTACACTGATCCACCACCAGAGCTGACCTGGGCCGCGCCAAAGCTAAAAAGATATATGGTCGTCGACCTTATAACCGTTACAAGTTTCCACCGCTATAACTCCAGCTGACACCGATTGAAACGTGAGGAAACCAAACAACTTGCCTCCTTTGTTCGTGCGTCTCAAAACAGAGCACGAAATGACTTCACCAAAAGGACCTAAAACATTACGTACCCAGTCCTCCGATTTTCCATAAGGTAGATTACATATGAAAATCTCATTGGTATTGATCATCAGAGCTCTACCCTACGATTCCATCACCTTCTGCACTGATCCCTGTTCGCAGACAACAACGTTTGGTACCAGAATATTGAGAGCAACCTTCTACGAAGCAACGTCTGAACCACTAATAATCACTTGACCCTCACCAAACCATCCCAAGAATATTTTCACATACATTTTTTTTCTATGTGCATCACGTCCAATGCATGCCTTGTCCCCAATGTATGTCAATACAAGAGATCCTAGAAAATCTACCTATGTGCCCAACATGACCTTACTGGTTTTTTTTCTTTTGAAACCGTGGATGCAATGGCAGTACGAGGTAGATTTCACTCATAATGACGTCGTATACTTCTTCACCTCCCTCTTTTCATTGAAAATTTTCTTATCCATGCGGATCGAGTGACAAGTCCTTTCGTGCCCCGTAGTAGTACGTCCTGTTGTGGCTATGACGAAAATCCAGGTCATCAAAGCATACATGGCATGCCAAGTAACCCTTATTCTGAATTCCCCCCAACATCCATAGCCTTTGGAAGTCGCTAATGGTCCACAATATTGCTGCTCACATCTTGAATGACTGATTAGCGGACACATCAAAGGTCACAACCCCATCATCCCACAACATGTTGATATCATCAATTAGTGGTATCATCAGGCTATTCAAACTCTTTTCCATGCGACTTTGGACATGATATAACCAATGATAAGATGTTAAACTCTTTCTGCATGCACATGTCCAGGGGAAAATTGTAAGGAATCACAACAACGGGCCACATGCTATAAGGCACGACACTTGCACCAAATGGACAAAACCCTCATGTGGATACTACAAGACGCATGTTGCGGTTCTCCTTACTAAATCTAGGATGTAACCTGTCGAACTCAATCTAGGCTTCACCATCAACTACATGCCTCAAAATGTCAAGATTGACTGCCCTTTCCACGTGCCACTTCATTTTCTATGAAATGTCAGGTGAATTGTACAACTTCTACAATTGTTCTACGATGAAGAAGTTCCTAACGGTTTTCTTCGCATTCCCTCTCCCATCGTAGCGAGGTTCCTCACAAATAGGACATTCTTTTAACTGTAGATTTTCAGCGTAGTATAAACAACAACTATATTCACAAGCATCATACGTTTCATAACCCAACCCAACATCCTTCACTATTTTCTGCGCCTCAACAAACAATGTTGGGTAAGTGTTCGGTGCAGTATAGTTTTTCTTATTCATTGTACATGTTTTGTCAAACGCTCCATTTGACACCTTGTATTATTCTTTAAAGGAAATCAACTCCATAATGTTTGTCAATCTATCAGAACCATTGCATCCCTCATACAACGGTGTTTGATACACTCTCAATAATCTCATGTACTTGTCTGCTACTTCCCTTGCAACCGTATCATCAATATCGTACTCATCAAATTCATACACTATATTGTCACGCTCAACTGTGTCACGATATGGAAACACATTTTCCACATACCCCCTTGCTGCATCGTAACCATAAGGCGTCTGAATCACAATATTAATATTATGACCGGATGATGATGACGCGTGATAGCTAGCCATCTCCTGTATATTTTCCATTCCTTTTCCGTTTCAGTAGGCATGAGTTGCGCTTCCCCGTGATACTCCCATATTTGGTAATTTGACATAATACCACTCCCTTTGCCAGTTAAATGATCCATCAATACCTCGATAGGCCACCAAGCGTTGTTCGTACAATCTTAACACATGCACTAGAAGCAACATTTCACATCGTAGTGTTTACCATTAACTATGAAATGGTCGAGAAACCCCAAAATACCTTTCACATGACTTTTGTCATCTGTTGGCAACCTCATCCAACTTCTATTCTCCATATCTACATATATAATTTATTATAATTAAATAAAACTAGTTATATATATATACAAAAACTTAATTACTAAAAAAACACTTCTACTTATTATACAATTACAAAATAAACAAACCTATTTATTATGTATACCTCATGATTATCGATCCTAAATTAATATATATATATATATATAGAGAGAGAGAGAGGGGAGCTTTCAGGTACAAACCTTATTTCGGGTCAGAACGTAGAACTAATCTAAGTCATTGATTACCCAGATCGGATGGCCACCGAAATTCAGGGGGGTAGTGATTGATTACGAAATCAATTACAAGATATGCATTTATTAAAAAGATATGGATTAAATCTGGAACTTTAATTCTATGATCCAAGGGCCCAGATTAAAAGTTCTACGTTCTGACGAAAATATATATATATATATATATATATATATATATATATATATATATGAAGTATCAGCGCCTGTGTATATGAAGTACCAACACTTGTGCATGCAAGGTACCAACACCTGTGTAGGCCAAATAGTATATATATAGGGGCTATCGAGTACAAACCTTGTTTCGGGTCAGAACGTATAACTAATCTGGACCATTGATTATCCAAATCGGATGGCCACCGAAATTCAGGGGGGGTGGGGGGTGATTGATTACGAAATCAATTACAAGATATGCATTAAATCTTGGCCTTTAATTTTACGATCCAATGGCCCAGATTGAAAGTTCTACGTTCTGACGAAAGATACAAGTTTGTACCTGATAGCTATATATATATATACATATATACATATATATATATATATATATATATTGAATCAGCCATTTGAAAACCTGAAAGAAGTCAGTGTCAATATTTGACAAAACCCTAGCATTTTTTGGATGGAAAGGGCCTTCCGAGCAAGACTCACGGATTTGACGTTATGTATGATGTTTTTAGCCATCCGAGGTCATCTAGAGGATCAAAATCGTATTTTTAGATTCCGGACGATTATTTCATTTTTGTTTTTGGGTTTTTTTGGTTTCCTTTCTTTGAATTAGGGCTTTGGGATTACTTTTCTTAGGGTTTAGGGTTTAGTTTTTATGGTTAAGGTTTTAGTTTTTAGGGTTTAGGACGTTGGGGTTTAGGGTTTATAAACACACGAGGCTTTGATTGTAAATCAGTTTTTATGAATTATAAACATTGTACCAGCACTTATGTGTGTATTGTGTTGGGTCTCGAGGTATGGTTGGAGATGAACCAACTCGCAGCGGAAAATCAATGAAAACCAAGAGACGATTAAACCATGAAACAACTAACAAAGAATGGATTCACAAGAGAAAAATTCAGCACTATTTCTTACCAAAACAAGAACACCGGTTAACGAATGATTGGCTTGAGTCTCCAAGACGCCTACGTATCCACATGGGAATCAAAGCCACGTAGTTCTTCTCTTTGAGTACTCAAGAACACAAAAATGGAGGTGGGAACTTGCCAAACCCGAAATTGCAAGGGAAGGGGGAGAGAAATTGTGTTTCCTATTCTTGTCTTGTGTTTGTTATGTTGAAAAAAGATGACTTAAACATAACAAAACTCATACTTGTCCAACTAAAGGCATGAGACAAGTATGGTGACAAGTAAGGTGTAAATAGGACAAAGTATGGCAAGACAAGATTGGGTTAGGTGGTGAATCACCAACACCTTAATCCTTGTCTTGCTTACTTAGTACTAATTAATCAAGACTTGATTAATTAGTTCCATGGGCCTTTCATGGGCCTCTTGGAACATGGTCCATGGCCATTTCCAACGAGGTCCCGTGATTCGCTCATCGCCTCCAAGCCTTCCATACCGGAAATGTCCAACATTATCCGACGCGATCAATCCCAATACTCCAAGCCTTGTCTCGATCCGTAAAGTCCTATTCACTTACGGACACATGACCCAAAACCCAGTTTTGGTCATGTCCCGAGACAACTCCCTTTTGTCCATTCTCCATAAATGTGTCAATGAGTTTCATCCTCCGCTGTGACCCTTAGGTTTATGCATGTCAATAGATCAACGTAAAATCCCATTTTACTTGATCCTATTTAAGTGGCAACTAACGAGACTTTAGTATTGCCTGACACTGCATAACGAATCGACCCTGTCGATTCTAACCTTTCCGTCGTCCCTATCATTATCCTTTTATCTCCGATATCCTGATTGAGATAAGGCATAGAGCCGTCATCCTTATTCTCAATCACTTTTCCTTGATATGTGAGATGACTGAATATATGATACCCAGTATCATGTGCATGGCCATGCTATTCTTTCAGTCACTCTCGATCAAGCGGCCGAGAACCGATATCTTTCTCATACCTCAGTATGAGAGATAAATCCCTTAGCCGTCTTTCGTGTCACTCATGTAGCCCGTCCCCAAGCCAATCCTGGCCGTTATGGAAGCCCTGTTACGGACAACGTTAGGCAGAGGTCAAACTCAGTTGTTGACTACATAGCGATCACAAAGACTCCTTGGTCTAAGGATACATGACAAGCTACGACAATGAATATGTTCATGACTTGATCTATGGCACATATTCATGTCGGGTCGTCCAATATCATGTCCCACATGATATCTATGATCAGACTCCGGAATCCCATTCCAATGACTAACAGAACGTAAGCCATAAACAGCCATCTTTCATACTAGTCGCTTCTAGTGAAGCTTTGTTGACTAGGGACCCATCGAGTGTGATCTATCTCGATCTATGGTTCTATTCGCATGGTGGGCATAGATCAGAGCACACATCGATATATTACTCCAACACATAAGTAATATAAATCCGCTTTAGTTTTATTGCTAACTATGATATATACATTTGGACATTTAGGATTGAACTACGGGCACTAAGACTAACATATTGTACCAGAACTTGTGTGTGTATTATACCAAAACATGTATGTGTATTGTCCCAGTACCTGTGTGTATTGTACCAGTACATGTAAGAACCGCTCCCGGTCAACGTCGGTCAAATCGGCGGAAAAACAGGAAAATTTAATTTTTTTTGGACAGACACCTAAATGAACCTAAATTTGACCCCAAGGGTCATATCGGACTTAAGTTGACCCCGATGTCGACCAAAGTGAGTTCTGGGGGACTCAGGGCAACTTTTTGACAAATTTGGGAAATGTTGACTTTTTGCTGGAAAAGTCAACCGAGCGACGTTTTGGTCAGTTCGAGGCCCGTTTTGGATCCAAAAAGCTTAGCCGTCATTACAGCGGTCTTAGTTGGGCCGTTTCCTTGTATCACGTGAAATTTCGTAATTTCTTGGAAAATGGGCCTACACGGGGCCCGAGACGGTCGAATTTCGCGAATCGGACTGAAAAATATCTACCAAGATATTTTTCTAAAGTGTGTGACCCACATGACACATGTCACCCAAGTGGTGGTGGTTGGTTTTTAAAATAAAGAAAAAGAAATAAGTGGTGGTAGTTTTGTAATTAAGAGATTTGTGTTGTTTTAAAAAAAATAAAAAGGAAAGGATGAGTGTAGTCTCGGCAATTTGAGAAAAAAGGGAGAGAAGGAGAGAGAAAGTAGAGAGAAGAAGAAGAAGAAGAAAGAGAAACGGGGGTTTGGGCTCGGTTTTTTGACGATCCGACCGACGGATCGTCTCAATTCTTGCGTATTCGTCATCCCCTCGTCATTCCCTACGGTGAGAACCCATTCTTTTCTCGTTTTGGTACGTTTGAATTTTAGGGTTTGAGTTTAAACGGTTTGATTAAGGTTGGGTTTTGTTTAATATTGGTTTAAAGATGAATGGTTGAGGTTTGGGGTTCGTTAGGAACGTTTTGGGGCGAAAAGGAAATTTTCCCATTGTGGCCGTGTGGGGGCCACTTGCCCGGGACTCGGGTTTTTCGTGTTCGGGTGGTCTTGGACGATCCCCAAGTCGATAATTCACACCCGGAACGAATTATGGAATTAAATTGTGAAAGTTGGAAATTTCGGGTTTAGAAACTTTAAACGCGAATTAAATCGCTCGGAAGTCGGAAATTGATTTCGTCGATTGCATTGGAACCCTTGAATTATTCTAAGATAGTAGAAACAAAAACAGGAATTTTCGGAGCCTCGGAAGGGCGTTTTCCAATCCCGGGCAGATTCGCTGAGCCGGGCGAATCGGGCCTTTCCGGGCCCGTTGTTGTCAATGTCGAGTAATTGGGAAGTTTCGGAGTGATCGACATTACCGGGGTTGCTTTTGGGCGTCAAATTCATTAAAATTCAGCTTTGCCTGCGAACTTAAAAAGTGTTTTAATTGTGTTCTTGTTAGATCGTGCCGTCGACCGCGGAAAGGGGAGACTAGGCGAGTGATCGCGAGCGCGCCGGAGCTTGGGCGTGGACTTTTTGGAAAGCGTTACGAGGTAGGGAAAAGTAGCCGGATCTCGGCATTGACTAGGGAAAGTTAACAGTAGAAATGCATGTGACACTTAGTGGTGTCGTAGGATAAGTAAAGTTATCGAACAATAGAAATGCAGGCGACGCTTAGTGGTGTCATAGGATACGTGAACGTATCGAACAATAGAAATGCATGTGACACTTAGTAGTGTCGTAGGATAAGTGAACATATCGAACAATAGAAATACTGGTGGCTTTTGGTTGTGCCCGTAGGTTAAGTAACTTGTTGTGTTTATGAGGGTGGTCATGTGTGCCTTTGGGGTGTTGAACCCGTATGTTACTGTTTGTGTGTCGTGGGTGGCCGTGTGTGCCTGTGGGGGTGTTAAACCTGTATTGTTGCTGACTGTCCTGCTGAGGGGTAGTTAGTCGTATATTATTGTCGCTATTCGTTGAACCTTGGGTGATGACTGTGATTGCATGGAGGTTGGGGCCCGCCTGACAGAAAAGGGGTCCTGGGTCGCGCGCGTGAGGGTTGGCTAGCCTTCCGACTAACCATCGGTAAAGTTGTGCATTCTTCTGCGACGAAGGGCGGCTCCCCTTCCGACTAGCTATCAGAAAAGTATTGTTGTATATGTCGCGAACAGGTTGACCGATTGGCCCGACTATGTGTCGGGGAAAGTTGCGTGGGGCAGGCTCAAGCCCAGCCAGTTAGCAACCGACACTGAGTAGCTGGAGTGGGATCCTTTGTGATCTTGATTGTTGAGTGCGATCCTTTGTGATCTTGGGTGTTGCATGGTTATTATTTGCGTTTTGGGTTGAGGTCGTAACCGCTGTGTCGGGTCTACATTACGCGTCCGGGTTTGAGTTGGTTGGGAAAGTTTAGTAGTCGTTTTGCGTGACCGTCAGTCTAATTTGAGTTTGGGATAGTAGTCCCCGGTGTTTTGGTTGTTGTTGGTGTTCCCGGCATTTCTGCTAGTATGCCGTAGTCAGTCTGGTATCCGTGGTGGTGAGCGAAACGCTCACCCCTAGCTGCTTTTCCTGCAGGTACTGGTCGCGAGGAGGACTAGGGGAACTCTCGAAGCTTGAAGAGCTGGGAGCGGGAGTCCGATTTTTTGGGAGTTTAGCGACGTACGCTTTGGTTTTTGTCCGCTTGTTTTGGACATATTTTAAGTTGTAAAATATTATTTGGTTTAACTCAAAGTGGTGATTTTAAGCGGTTTAATAAAATGTTTGAAAATTGTTTTATTGTTTCACCGTTCGCGTTCCGGGTTCGGTCTTGTCGAATCCGGGGCGTGACAGTACATGTGTGTATTGTACCAGTGCCACGGGCGCACGCTACTAGCATTGTGCGCACGCTAACAACATTGTGCGCGAGCAAAAGGGACACATGTCGCATTCTCGTGCATCTGCAATTTGCACGATACGGGCGGTTTGCATGTTATCCCATCCCTATATATATGCATCAAAAATAATTTCTTCCACAAATTTAAAACTAAAATATATTCATAAAAAATGAGTGTAATTAATTAAAACATACCAAAAATGAGTTTCAAAGACGTCCCCTTGTTGTTGGAATCAAATTAACGACGGAAATTGAGAGAGGAAAAGATTAAGGAGGTTTTTGTGAGAGAGATGAAGAAAAATCTACGTAAATGTCTGAGAATGAGAGGTTTGTGAGAGAAGAAGAAGTTTGGTAGAGAGTGTAATGGTTGGCGAGAAAGTTGGTGTTGTAATAAAGATTGCATCTTCTGCGACACCATAAGGATATCGTCGTAGATGTTATGTTCTTCTACGATGTCATTACATGGCGTCACAGAGGCGACCAACCTATTACTATGTCGTTTGATGACATCGCAGATGAACATAACTTCTACGACGCCATTAGATGACATCATAGAGGTGACCAACCTACTATGACGTCATCTAAGGGTGTCATAGAAGTTATGTTCCTCTACGACTTCATTAGTTGACATCGTAGAAGTTAAGTTCCTCTACGCCGTTATTAGATGATGTCGTAGAGCCTGTAACTACTACGACGTCTTTCGATGGCGTCGCAGAAGAACATAACTTCTACGACGCCATAAAAATGGCCCTGTCACAGAAGTAGCAGCCTGGTGTAGTGGTTGACCTACCATAAATGCAAGAAACAATAGTTGTTTCCTTAACCTTGAAGTCATATAAGGCTATTAGATTTATTTTGAATTGAATAAATGTTATCATGTACCTACAATGTAGGAATATTAGTCATGGTTCTTAAAGGAGAAAGACTTTGGATTTTTTACTCGTAATAAATGCAATATTGATCATGATAACGTCCTTTAAGAACTACCCTAGAAGTTATAGGTATTTATGTATTGGACATAAAAGACATTAATGACAAAAAAGGATATCTATAACATTGATACATATTGGTTTAATGAGTCAAACCCTATTAATATGACATTTAAAACATGTGAATCTTGTGAATCTTGTTTAGCGGGAAAAACAATAAAAACATATTTATGAAATAAGTGAGGTAACTTGTAGATTATTAGACCTTATACATTTTGATTTATATAGTCTTTTATGATACAAGCACTAGAGAAGAAATCCCGTACTCCATAACATTTAATTTAACTAGATAGGGTTATACTAGGGCTGGGCACTGCCGGTTAACCGGCACCGGCGACCCTCCATGCCACCGGAACCGAGACCTCCGGTGGTCGAGTTTACATAACCGGAACCGTGACCGGCAACCGAAGGTAAGTCTGTTCCCCGGCCGAAGTGTATAACGGGCGGGGCGGTTTTTCACCGGTGACACCGGGCCCAATGGGCTTTCATTAGGCCTTCAAATATACCGCAAAATTTGTCCATTAAGTACATTTTTGTCTCGCTTTTATTTTAAAATTATCTTCAGCCTCGATTTGTAACTTCAATCGTTAAGTACATTTTCACTAACTTTTAGAAGCACCGGAAATCATAATACAATGGAAATCAACTGAGATGCTCGGTGTGATACAGAACTATTTAAACAATATTAAATGTAAACAATACTAGCAAAAATACACACTGAACAATTATATCTAAACACTTTTAACAAAAGATTATATATTACAGTGATTGGATCTCATTTTTCAATCACAGATCCATAGCACTAGTAATCGGATCTCATTTCTCATCTCATGGATGTCCTTTTTCATGAGTCCTTACCGATATGAAGTTACTACAAATAGATCTATTCAAACATACTTGGATCTCATCTTTCCATCACCGATCCAAAGAACTAGTAGATATAAATAGATGAAGAAATAAAAAAATCCGAAATATTAAAATACAACATAATATCAAACAGATCTAAACTAGAATTACTGTAAATACTAACATGCATCAGATGAAGAACACATATTGAATATCTCTATTATATATAGAACTGATACGATATAAAAAAAAGACTGGATGTAGATGATAAGGAGAGGGACGGTGAGATTCTGCTATATAAAGAACATATGTAATAGAGAGAATATAGTGTCAGCTATGTATGTACTGAGCAAGAAGGAGAGAAGTCCAAGAGATAGAACAAAGAAATAGAGAGAATACAAAGGGATAAAAGGAAGCTGTGTGAGATTGAAAGAGTGATAGTGTTTTCGATTGTTATAGGTGTGTTGTGTATATTTATAGCAAATATAAGGTAGGGTTTAGAACAAATGGACTTCATCCAACGATTATAATTCAAACCCTAGATCGGACGGACGTGGATGAAGGAAGCAACGAAATGGGTTGCATTAAGAAAGGGCTTTAAGTTGGGCTTCTATATTGTATGAAGTAATAAGCCCAAATTTCAATTAAAACTCAGCCCACCCCACTTCATCTTCTTCCTTCGTTCTGCACAACAACATAACACAGACACACGGGAGGAGGAGATGAAGTACAAACGGAAAATGGGTGCCGGTGTCGGTTATACCGATTAACCGGCGGTGATGGCCATCTAAAACCGACGACCGGCCGAACAGTACACAGTGCTTCATTTTTTCCACCGCCGCCGCCCCGGTGTCGTCCCGGTGCCGGTGTAATCGGTGTCGGTTCCGGCCGGTGCCGACCGGTTTCGGTGAACTCGGTGTTTCTTGCCCACCCCTAGGTTATACCTATATAATGAAACTGGAATCTTTTGAAAGTTCAAAATTATTAAAGGTGAAGTACGAGAACCACTTGGCCAAAATATTAAAGCACTACGATTCGATCGATGTTGAAAATATATGAACCGAGAAGTCAAAGATCACCAAACCATTCATTTCAAACAAAGTTCTATTGTAGATAGTGGTGAAGACACCATATATGGTATAGATGTGAATAAATCTCAGTTGTCTTTTCTTAAAGGATTTAATGTTGTGAGACTTATGAGGAACTCTGAGTTCAAGTAAGTCAAACACCCACAATCAAATAAGTACCCTGTCACGTTATGTCCTAAAGATACTAAGGACCTAACTTTTATAATGCTATGGAGAACAAAAGGAGTTTTTGTTGCTCGAAATGGTACCGTTTGAAAAGTACGTTTCTAAAGGAACCGGCGGGAATACCGTACAACCCAAAGACAATTCAAAAGCTATAGAATAGAATTATAGTTATATGAAAACATAAGATTAATTTTATAGGGTTATAGAGAGCAAAATGTTTATTGCTCAAGTTGGTGTCATTTGAAAGAGCCAACAAGAATATAGTACTACCCAAGGAAATTCAAAACCATGTAATAAAATTATAATTGTATAGAGAATCAACAAGAAAAGGAGGAACTTCACAATTGTACCATAAGATCAAAGGTGTTAATGGGATAAAGTCAAACCCATATCAGATTAGGGTTTTTGAATTTTGAGAATGAAGACTTAAGAGAGACTAGAGTAGCCCTCGTCCTATGATAAAACCAAGCTCTATCAAATGGCTAGGAGCCATGAAAATAGATTCAATCCACCCAAAAATAAAGTAAGGAATTTGGTTGACCCAACATATGGTTAAAGAACAATAAATGGTATAAATGTAGTGCAAGCCAGAACACCATGGACTAAAAGCTATGATACTTACACCATAAATGGTACATTTTGAGGATTCTCATTTTGATAGAGAAGTCAAAATGTTTAATTTTACCAAGAACAAGAATAAACATTGTAAGTGACAAGGTGGTTAGTGGGAGCACGAGTTTATACAATGTTGTATGTAAAAGGCATACCTCTATATTGGACAAAATGAAATCCAACTTCAATTGTTGAAGCACGATTGAGAAATTATTTCGTAATTGAGACTACGCTTGGAATTATTTCCATATTGGATGGAGATCATCGCTTAAGAATAAGCGTTAAGGTCTATATAGATAGATTTTTTTTATGTGGATATAAAAAAGGATGTTGCAAAAGTGAGAGGACTTGTATTGATAAGATATGGATCATGTTAAATATATGAGACTCTAAACTAGAGTTTCCGACCATGTAAGTTGTACATCTATCTCAGTAACGCCATATGAACATGATTGAGAAATGCGTCAATTCGCTCAATCATACCTAAGATGTCAAGTACTCAAACCCAATAGGTCGATGCCTAGAGTGCTACGATTAGGTACTAATCATACTATGGTGAAACTAACCACACTATATGTAAACATCTTTGATTGGTGAAACATCCAAGGATGATTTTTCTATAGGAAGGTCAAGGAGATAAGATGGTTGTAAAGAGTTACACACTTCTAAGTCGACTATGTGGTTATTGAATCGATGCCTAATTGATTACTTTGTTTGATCAGAGTGGTGCAGTAGGCTTAAGAAGCCAAGTGAGACACAATTGTTAAAAATTGCAATAGAAACTCGACACATAGTTTCATGGGATGCGACTAGTGAACCGGTTTTGGATAAACTTGTTATGGGATAACAATGGAGAAATAACTCAAGCTAAGGATCCGAGGGCTCATTAGAAGGTCCAACTATGTATTAAAGACGTCTCATCCCATTTGAGAAATCGTTGGGAAGGACACATAAAGATATATAGAGTAAACACAAGAGACACTATAACCGAACTCAAACTTAGGCTTTCTGCAGCCTAAGAACGAGGGTCATTTAGGACAATGAACATTAATCTTAAGGGTTAAATACTTTTTGGCACCTTTATATTCGATCCGCTAACGTTTTGGTACCCTTATGATTTTTTGTTCCAACTTGGTACCCTAATGTTCGGTCCACGGACGTTTTGAGGCATTGAGGTTAAAAAAACTAAAAGAATTATGTGGAATGACAATTTTACCGTTTGGCATTTCAAATGAATTTTTCTTATCAGTTAAAAGACTATTTTACCCTTCTAATTATAATTATTTAATAATTAATTATTAAATATTAATAATATCATTTATTTCTTAAAATATTTATAATTATTCTTTTATTTATTTCTTAAATTGCTAATAACATTTTATTTAAATTAATCATTTAAAAAAATTAATTTTACAAAATTTCTATTTTTAATTACTTTTTAAATATATATTGATTAATATGTATTTAATTTTTATTTTTCAATAATTAAAAATTGTATTTATCATAAAATTTTAATAAAAAGTATTTTTTCGTATTTAGTTTTAAAATTACATATGTTTTTTTCGGTTTTTTTTAATTTTCATTATTTTCTTTATATATATTTTATTAATTTGTTTTAAGTTTTATTAAACTCTTTCAGAAATTACAATTTTATAAAAAAACATCGAGAACCACCGTCTCTGTCGGTGATCGGGTAGGACCAAGACCCCCACACCCACCCACCGGCTAAATCCAGTAGGACACGCGCCGACAAGACTCGGACCACCACAAAAACTGATTTGGAAGGAGTTCCAGATCTACGACGCCAAAGACCCCGAGCCACGGAGAAAAGATGGAGCGCCACTAGAAGCTTCACCGAGGAGAATTATGTAGAGGACCACATCACCGGCTTTCACGAGCAGATTTGGAAAATCTAAAATCAGTCGGACGTGGCGAGACGTAGAAGAAGGGTGAAGAAGAAGAAGGTTGGAGGAAGGAGGGATTGAAGAAGAAGGACGAGGTGAATTATTAGACGAGTAAACGAGCAGGGCTAGCCGGATCGGTCACCGGAGACAAGGGCAGGGAAGACAAGCTCACTGAAAATACAAGCAAAACGTAGGGGAGGGTGGGGGAAAGGAAGGGAGGAAGAAAAAGAGGGAGTCCATCACCGGCATTAGCCACGGTCGTGGCTGTGGCCATCACCGGCGATAGAGCAAAGTGAAGACGGGTAGGGGATTTAGGGTTTAGAAGAAATGGTAAAGTTGGAGGAAGGAGGGATTAAAAGATATATTTATTTATTATCACATAATGGTAATGTTGTAATTTCCATGAAATTATTTTTAAATATTAGTTTTTTAATAAATAATTATTTTGTTTATTAAATAAATAATTATTTTATTTATTTTTTATTCTTTAATTTGATTAATTTATTTTTTTTACAACAAGGGTAAAATGGTAATTTCTCTTATCAAATGTATAAGATTTAAATAAGTAAGGGTAAATTCGTCATTTCACAATCCACTACTGCACATGGGGTCAAATGACAAACTTATTTGGAATATTTCGTTAGTTTTCTAACAAAATGACTCAAAACGTCCGTGGACAGAACATTAGGGGTACCAAATTGGAATAAAAAATCATAAGGGTACCAAAAGGTTCGTGGACCGAATATAAGGGTACCAAAAAGTATTTAACCCTAAACTTAATGTAAATTGGTCTTAGTTCAAGTTGGAATCTGTTGCGTTTTGCACCCTAAGACAATCCACATAGACATATTACAACGTTTTTGTGATTAAATTACATCCACATACTCCAAACTATACGCGTTTAACGGTTTACTATCCCAAAGTTAAGTTGTAACAATTACCTAACCCAAACTAACGTTTAGTAACGACGTTGGTCACTCCGTCCACTTTTCCATCTGTTCACTGTTCATTTTTTTCTAAAATTCTAGAAATGTCCTTACTGTTTAATACCTATTTTAAATTAAATATCTAATTTTGTATATATATTAATAAATGAATTACAATTAGGTTTTAATTAACAAAAACATCTTCTTCTTCTATTTGTTTCATCTTCTTCTCCAGTGGGAAGCACAGGGCGGCGGCAGCAACGAGGAGACCACGACGGCGAGCTACGGGCAGCGGTGGCGGCGAGGAACGTCCACACGTTCTTTGTGTGTTCCTCATCTTCTTCGCGTTGCTCAAAAAATCAGCCGTGAACTCGTGCTTGCAGCTCGTCCAACGCCATCTTCTGGTGCTCGGGAAGCTCGGCCTCGACGGGGTTGGGCTCCTCCGGTCTCGCAAACCCCTTTCCACCCTGCTAAAATCTGACCCAGATTCAGATCTGTTAGTTCCTCCTCTTTCCACTGTGACAAGACATGGTTTTTTACCGGGAGCGAAAATTGATTTTTGGAGTAAAATTAGATGGGTTTGTGTGCATATATTAAATGGGTTTGAGGCATCAATTCAGGTTTTGATGAACACAAACACAGAAAATACTATAGTTAAGCTTTTGATGTTTTGAAGCTTCGATTAGAAGCAAAATTAGGGTTTGCAGCATCAATTAGATGGGATTGAAGTAGGGGTGGGCAAGAAACACCGAGTTCACCGAAACCGGTCGGCACCGGCCGGAACCGACACCGATTACACCGGCACCGGGACGACACCGGGGCGGCGGCGGTGGAAAAAATGAAGCACTGTGTACTGTTCGGCCGGTCGTCGGTTTTAGATGGCCATCACCGCCGGTTAACCAGTATAACCGACACCGACACCCATTTTCCGTTTGTACTTCATCTCCTCCTCCCGTGTGTCTGTGTTATGTTGTTGTGCAGAACGAAGGAAGAAGATGAAGTGGGGTGGGCTGAGTTTTAATTGAAATTTGGGCTTATTACTTCATACAATATAGAAGCCCAACTTAAAGCCCTTTCATAATGCAACGCATTTCGTTGCTTCCTTCATCCACGTCCGTCCGATCTAGGGTTTGAATTATAATCGTTGGATGAAGTCCATTTGTTCTAAACCCTACCTTATATTTGCTATAAATATACACGACACACCTATAACAATCGAAAACACTATCACTCTTTCAATCTCACACAGCTTCCTTTTATCCCTTTGTATTCTCTCTATTTCTTTGTTCTATCTCTTGGACTTCTCTCCTTCTTGCTCAGTACATACATAGCTGACACTATATTCTCTCTATTACATATGTTCTTTATATAGCAGAATCTCACCGTCCCTCTCCTTATCATCTACATCCAGTCTTTTTTTTATATCGTATCAGTTCTATATATAATAGAGATATTCAATATGTGTTCTTCATCTGATGCATGTTAGTATTTACAGTAATTCTAGTTTAGATCTGTTTGATATTATGTTGTATTTTAATATTTCGGATTTTTTTATTTCTTCATCTATTTATATCTACTAGTTCTTTGGATCGGTGATGGAAAGATGAGATCCAAGTATGTTTGAATAGATCTATTTGTAGTAACTTCATATCGGTAAGGACTCATGAAAAAGGACATCCATGAGATGAGAAATGAGATCCGATTACTAGTGCTATGGATCTGTGATTGAAAAATGAGATCCAATCACTGTAATATATAATCTTTTGTTAAAAGTGTTTAGATATAATTGTTCAGTATGTATTTTTGCTAGTATTGTTTACATTTAATATTGTTTAAATAGTTCTGTATCACACCGAGCATCTCAGTTGATTTCCATTGTATTATGATTTCCGGTGCTTCTAAAAGTTAGTGAAAATGTACTTAACGATTGAAGTTACAAATCGAGGCTGAAGATAATTTTAAAATAAAAGCGAGACAAAAATGTACTTAATGGACAAATTTTGCGGTATATTTGAAGGCCTAATGAAAGCCCATTGGGCCCGGTGTCACCGGTGAAAAACCGCCCCGCCCGTTATACACTTCGGCCGGGGAACAGACTTACCTTCGGTTGCCGGTCACGGTTCCGGTTATGTAAACTCGACCACCGGAGGTCTCGGTTCCGGTGGCATGGAGGGTCGCCGGTGCCGGTTAATCGGCCGTGCCCAGCCCTAGATTGAAGCATCAATCTAAAGCAACTGATTATTGTTTTGGTTTGAACGGTTAGGGAATTTTGAATTTTGGTCTCTGTTAATTTTCTTGGTGTAGTTGTAAAGAACGCCATGCTTTTGGTGGTGTTGGCCGAGCATCAGAAGTGATGGGTACCAATCTTGTATTTTTTTAATTATCTAATTATTAAATTTTATTTGAAATGTTATTTTATATTTTCTATAAACATAATGAAAATAAGATTAAAGGAAAAATAAAGAAATAAATGAAATTATTAAATATTAATTAAAAATAATAAATAAACTTATTTATGAATTTACTAAATTAAATATTATTAAATAATATTTAAAAATAATAATTAATTTATGAAATGAAAAATGATTTAAAAAAAACTGGTTTTTGAAAGAAAAAAAACTAAAATTTTAAAACATTTTTTTTATCAGTTTATAAATATTTAAATTTTGAAATATTATAAAATATTTGAAAATAATTAATTCATTTATTGTTGATTTAAATAGAAAAAAAATTAGGGTTTGAATGGTATAAGAGTGTAAATTTGAATAACAATTGAGGGCATTTTTGTCATTTTACAAAAAAATTAACAGTCATGGATGGAGAAGGGGTAACGTCGTTACTAAACGTTAGTTCGGGGTAGGTAATTGTTACGACTTAACTTTGGGGTAGTAAACCGTTAAACGCATATAGTTTGGGGTATGTAGATGTAATTTACCCTTAATAATAGTTGGCAAACGTTTTATTATCACTAAGTTGTAGTGTTAATAAAATCTTGAATATCCTACTTCTTGTAAGGTATTAGCAAGGCAAACCCAACCAATTTGGGGGCCTTAAGCAAACGTTTATACAAGGTTTTTTTTTATTTAAAAAAAGATTTTGTAGTTCTACTATTTTATTAATTATAATAAATAAAATATACCTAAATGAGGGGTATAATAAACCTTACCTTATAAAATATAAATGAAAATGATTCTGGAGTAACATGTACATACATATAATTCATGATCTACGGGATAATTCTCAATTTTTCAGTGACATATAAAATTTTGCTCTAAATAATTTTTTTTTTAAGTAAAAGTGACATTAAACAAGAACAATGTTCTGGCATTCAAAAAATTCTACAAACAATAGGGAATTCCAAATACTTAAAGCATTAAGCAACTAACAAAATTCATCGGTTGAATATTGAACACAAGACCTAAAAATTGAGGAATTCAGAGAAGAATTTGATCATAGTCCAAGGAATTGATGAATACAATTTAGTGAGGATAAAAAACTTAAAGTTTAGGCATTTAATAGGTAAAAATATTTGAAATTGGAGATTAATTAAATTGAAAAAAAAGTAAGCAACGGATACATATAACTAAAATGATTGAAAATAAATACAATAGGATAAAGATCACTTTAAATTGATGTGGAGAAGATGAGAAAAGTACTGAAACTCCATTATCGAAAGAGACGCCCCAAATTGTGAGGAGGATGGTGTGCTTGGTTTTTATTTCTACGGTTCAAATTGGTAAATATGTTTATTAGGGCAAATCAGTTTTTTTTTGGGTTTTAAAGCAAATCAGATTTTTTTGGACCTCTTTTTAATTGGGTATACTAGTTTTTGGGGGGTTCTATAGCAAATCAGAATTATTTAGACCTCTTTTCAATTAGGTATAGTAGTTTTTTTGGAGCATTTTGTTCATGGGGGCCTTAAGCAATGGCTTAAGTTGATTAAAGGTTGGGATCGACCTCCCCTGTCTTGTATCCTACTTTTTGTTGTACCTTTTTCATAATGAAATTTCTACTCGCTTATCAAAAAAAAAATCTTTTTTCATTCTCTGAGATAATTGAATTTTACACCAATCTATTTTGATGGAAATAATAGGTGAGGGTTAGTTTAGTTATATATATTTTTTTTATCAGCAAATTATTTTTATAGAAGAACCAAGTTTCCAAAATGGAAACAGGGTCAAAGGCGAACCCTCACTTACACCAAAGAGTATGCCATATAGGCACCTCAAACCAGTACATAAAACAACCAGTACAAACCAACAAAGGGTCTAAACTATACCCAGAATACAGACTTGAAGCAAACTTAGGAAGGGTCTAACAAACAGTACCCACCTTTAAAAACTTGACGGAAACTAAACCAACCCAAGAAGGGTGAACTAAACCAGGCCTAGTCCCAACAATGGGTACTAAACAGAACCAAACAGGGCAGAAAATAAACAACAATAAAGCCTAGCCCTAACCAAACTACAGGCCCAAGGCCCAAACTCCAAGCACAGCCGACCCACAGCGACAAAAGTCGCGAGTCTTCGAGACGAGCTCCTCGGGCAATGTAACCACGTGTTCCTCGGGCAGGACACCACACCTTGAGCAGCACGCCACCGCCGACGAAGTGAGCAACCGGTCAATCAGCGCACCCACCGAGAACCCCCAAGACCAGTCGCCGTAGAAAAACCACCGGCACCCCTCCAAACACACCCACGCCGACCACACCGGAGAAGAGCTCCACCAAAGCAGAGAAGCCCTCTAATCGCTCAGCCCAACGTTACCAAAAAAGGTAACACTCCTCCAGCCAGCACTGAGAGGAGTCCTTCGAAGGGGAGGGCCGATATCTAATAGATACCGAGCAAAAAGAAGAACCCTCCAACAGATCCAGATCCAAACCCCAAAACCCCCAAACCAAGGACCCAAGACCGCCGGCCAACACCGAATGCGGTCAGTCCGTTAACTCCAAAAAGAAGAAAACAAGGGGGAGATGAGGATGAAAACCAAACCTGAGAAGTGGAGATCTCCCAAACCTCAGCACTGAGATCAAAAGAACCCCAAGACCTCCCCTCCAACCCAAGAGATCCAAAGCCTTAAGATCGAACCAAATCCCTTAACGGGGCAACAACAAGGCCTGAAAACGCCAGAAATCGGAAACAACAAGGGAGGAGAAGAGACGAAAGGAACCCTAACCCCAGAAGGAGGAAGGGAAGGACTGTAGATCCGCGACCCACATCACCAGTACCGTGAGGAAAGGTCTCCCACAAGCAGATCTGTCCCAAACCCCGGTGAAAAGGTCAACCAAGATATGAAGAACAGAGGGAAGAACAGAGGAAGATGAAACGACGAAAGAAAAAAAGGAGGAAGAAGGAAGAAGACGAACAGAAGAAGGCGACGAAGCCCCCAAACCCCAAAAGCCACCAGAATAAACCCCCAAAGAAGGATCTGAGGGCAGATCTAAGGCAAACGGGGTAGGGAGAGAAGGGGAAAGAAGGGGAAGGGGAAAGGAAGCCACCGGCGTTGTCACCAGCTCCAGAGGAGGCCGGATTCAACGCCGGCGGCGACAGAAATGAAGACTAGGGTTGTGAAGGTTAGAGAGAGGCGAGAGAAAAAACTAGAGAGAGAAAACTCCATGCATCATATAAAGACTGCTATAGTAGTTATATTTTTATAAATGTGATAAAATGTGTGATTTTTCAGTCCAAACTAACGGAAGTCCGTTTTTTTATAAATAATGAAAGGTGAAAGTGTATTATTAATAATGAACGATCTTTAAGGTTTGTTATTGATGATCAAAAATTAAAGTGGGTGTGTAAATATAGTTTTCCCTTTTAAAGAACCCTATATCTCACAAGCTAGGCCTAATACAAGGCCCCATATAGATTAAGCTTAGGAGTTTACGAGAGATTGGACCTAAATCAAAGCTGTAAAACCCAGTTTGGTTAAAAAAAGGGTTTTAAAGTGCAAACCGGTACTTGAGGGGTTGTTTTTGTATCGAGTTTGTTTTTTTTTTTAAAAAGGTTTCAGGCTTGGGCCTGATCGGACTCGGTTTTGGGCCGAGCCAGACCAGGCCCGTTACCCACGCGCACCAGGACCGGCCCAAGGCCCGTCTACCCCAAAACCCTACCCTTAAAACCCCTCCCTCGCCGCTTCAACCTCATTTCCGCGCACCACTCCCGAGGTGAGACCTCGTCTCCCTCTCCCGACGACCTAGAAACCCACCGCCGCCGTTCCCACTCTCCTTCCCCGACCACCGTCCTTTCTTCTTCTCCGACCTCGCACCCGCCGTCCTCTCCTTCTTCGCCGTCTTCTTCTACCCGTCGTACCGAAAACCCAGAAGAGAACTCCACCCGTCCTCTCCCTCTTCGATTCCCGACCGCCACCGCCGATTCCGAGCACCACCGTACCAGATCCGTGGGGATTCAGCGACGGTGAGTTAAACCCTCACCAGAATCACCTTCCCCACCTTCTTCTTCGCTTAGAACCTCGAGCTCCGAGCTCACTCTGGGGTCGGACGGGACCTGAGAGCGTCGCCGGAGCGCTCGAGTTCCAAACCTGGAACTCACGCGCCGACGAGCCCTTTGGCCGTCAGAACTGGCCGGAAGAGCTCGGATCTAGCACCTGCACCCGTCCCTTCGAGTTCTCGAGCCTTCACCACCATCGGAAACCCCTGTGCTTACCTGACGAGGTAGAGTCCTTGGGCTTGGGCTCGGAACTCAGCTGGGCCTCGGCCTAGATTAGATTTGGGCCTTGGGCTCGAATCTGGTCTGGGCCATGGCCCGGACTGACTCTGGACTTCGGGCTCGGACTCGGGCCTGACCCCGGGACTTGATCGGATACGGACCGTTTGGACAAACTCGTTATTTTAATCTTTTAAAACTGATTTAAAACGACACTTGAGACTAAGTCGGACTTTATCAGATTAAACGGTTTAATCAACGGAAATGAAAACCTGTTAATTTAAAGAACTGGGTAGTCAGGACCCGATCTGATTCTGGATCGTTTGTGTGTAAACCCAGATTCGTAGCTGGGACTCCGCCGAGGTGACGAGGCGAGCCGGACAGCTGTTGATAGGAGTATTTGTTCGTAGGAAGACCGCAAGGTAGGGAAAACCTTAATTACTTATTTACCGCTTAGAATGCATGATCAGGATAATAAAACCGGAAAGGTCCTAGATTTGCCTATAGGATGCGAGTAACTAGATTAATCGTTTTTCATTTACTACTAATCGGATGAGTCTAGTATGCATGTTAGGACGATGACAATTAATGAAGTGTGCTCTCAATACTTGGGAAATTGATTGGTTGCTAATTGCTCGGTTAACTTAAGAGTCTAATGAAACTAGAGTGGCTCGTATGATTGAATGCTAAATAGTTATTCACTCGCTGATTGATTTGTTGAATATAACTTGATTGATTGAGTATTTATCTTAATATAATTGTTGATTGAACGGATGATCGAGTATGACTGGTTGTGCCACGAGGCACAATCAGGTGATCGATGTACCACTGGTTCGTGACAGGTAAGTATATGGTAAGTATGGAGTGTTTTGGATGTCTTGATTATGACGAAAGTGTGATCTGTTGAGCGTTGATTGGTGACCCATTTATACTTGTTCCTTTATTATTATTCTTGAATGCATGCTCGTTTATTGGTTTGTCTGTTGGTTTGCTTGGTTCGGTACTACACCGGGGGGGGGGGGGGGGGGGGGGGGGTAATCCGGTGCCGTTGTGGCGGTTGGAGTTGGACAGATACAGTGGGATATGGACTGAGTATTGGAGCCTGAGGGCATTGGTTATTGGATATTACAAGGGTTAATTATTGACAGATCCTGCGGGATATTTATTGATTATTGGTAGATCCTGCGGGATATAGATCGACTAGGAGCAGATCCTGTGGGATATTGTTTGGGTTACTTCTTGAGAGATGGTTACTAAGGTTCCACCCAAGGATGTGCGTCCCCATCGAGCACTACCTTGGTTCCCTATGATATAAGGTCCTTTGGAAGTATTTCTGGGAATCCCGACGATAAGCGCCCATTTGGGATTGTTTCCGGTGCCCCAACGCATGTGCGTCCCCTGGATCGAGGGAAAATCTGACATGATGTGGATACTCTGGTAGATCGGACTATGGGAACCGAGGTGATCCCAGAATCTATCCACGGATCGGAGGCTTGAGAAAGCAAGGGGTTGGCAAGATACTTATATATCCCAGTTGACTAATGTTCGTCTTTTGAAACATTTATTATAAATCTAGTTATATTCCTGTTACTTGGATACTAGTGCGTTATTGTAATTATTTCCGATTCTTTATCGCCTCCTTACTTATTATATCGTTCTGTCGTTCGAGCTACATCCGTAGACAGTTCATCTTAAACTTAAGGGTTGAGTTGTTAAGGTTTTTCCTACTGAGCGTCAGCTCACCCCCTTTTGATTTCTAATTGTTTTACAGGAGTACCAGATGTCTAGAGAGGCCGAGGCTAGGGAGCTTTGGGACTCTTCGGGTTATCACTAGAGTTGCGTTGGTCCCTTATGTTGGACATACCTTATTTGACTATTTATGTTGAGCTGCGACTCACGTTGTTTTAAACTATTCACTGATATGTCGTTTTGACGAAGTTATTGAGATTTTGGAACTTTTACCTGTCCTTTATGTTTCTTAACTATTTCAACTTAGGTCACGTCTCTAGTCCGGTCAACGCCGGATTTGGGGGCGTGACAATTTGGTATCAGAGCCTGGTTTCATTTGAAACAGGTGGTAATTTTCGAACCGTTTTCAAAAACCTCGGACCAACGTCTTTTAGGTGGGTAGAGTTAGGAAGTCTAGGTCGAGTACTCAGCTATGCGGAGTCAAACACGTTGATGCATAGAGTAAGAACGACTCGAGTCTTTACTGTTTATTTGGTTGCCCAATGTTGAACTCTTCGTGCTATAACGGTTGTGTCGCTTGAGTGATACCCTTACCTTATTAATTGTAAGATGCAGAGATCGGTGAAACCGATTGGTTGAGGTCGGTATTGGGTGAGCGAGCAATGACTGAACTGTTGTATGATACTTGTTGAGTAGATTGTTATTTGATTAAGTGCATTATCGATGTGATTGATTGTTTAGTGGGGTTAAAGCTGGAGGATTAATGGATGGGAGTGTTGACGAAGTTAGGGATTGGATTTGTTAGGGTGGTACGGTCGAAAGGGATGTAATCGAAGAATGGAATTATGGAAGAATCGGATGGTTGTAATTTGGGAAAGGGGTTGAGTGTTACATCAGTTATGGTAATTTGACTTATCTAAGATTTTGACCTTGAAGGGTGTAACCCAACTTAGGTGACTTTGAAAAGGAATCGAATTTGAGTAAGTGGGTGCCCTTTGATTGTGTGTGTACTTGCGAAGCATGAAAGTTTCTGTGTCGATTGTGGTATGAACTGCAAAGCATGGGAACTCTTTGAGTATTATACTTGAGAGTAATTTTATTAATAATTGTTCCGTTTAAGCAGGGGAGGGTTAGTGGAATATATGAATAGGTCATGCCGATTTTTTTTTAAAACTGAAATGTGGGTTCTATCACGGGTTGACACAGGGCGCCACTGTAGTCAAACATGATAGTGGGATGTCAAGTGGTTACAACAAGGTTCGGGGACGCCTGAATCAAGTTGTAACGATGCGAGATCGAATCGACCATTTGATTAAAGATAAGTAACTTGAGGAAAGAGAAAGGCTGTAAATAAGAAGGTTAAGGACTTGATTTCTGACGCTTGCTTGTGCTTTCCACCCCAGTGATGGGTGTGTTAGTGTGTGAATTGTGCCTCCTGAGGGAGTTGATTGCTTTACTGTTTGCTGTGTGAGACGCACAAGGTGCGGAATTCTTTGTCTATATGAGTACTATATACGACTTATATACCTATCCCTGATCCAACTAGGATCCACCAAGACGCACGAGAACGTATCCTTTGGCTTAGTTAGTTCGGTTGTGCTGAACTAAGTTTGATTTGGTTGTACTTCTGCAGCGTACTTTTGATGTCTCGTGTCTACATTCCGAGAGGTACCCGGAGTCGCCCAACTTTAGGGCAGAGTCAGCCACCAGCTGTTGGACTGACAGGGGCAGCAGACGCCCAGGGTGCTGCTCCCACAGAGCACCAGAGCTTTGAGGAGGGACCGTCAGGCTCACCAGTGAGAGTTACCCCAGTCGTAGAGCCGACACAGGCTATCCCTATCGATGAGGTAGTACGCGCGGTACTAGCAGCACTCAGTGCCCAGCAGGGGACCGTAGCACCGGTACCAGAGGCCGTGCCTGCTACTGAGACCGTCGTCGTAAAGAGGCCAGGACAGATGGATGGCTCTACGGCCCAGGCACTTCGCGATTTTCGTCGTTTGGGTACACCGATCTTTTCTAGGAGCGTTCACGCAGAGGCAGCAGTGTTATGGTTGGAGCGGATCACTCGCAACCTGGATACGTCTGGCATTTCTAAGGGACGTCTGAGGGTTTCCTTCTCCACCTTCCAGCTGGAGGGCGAGGCTTTTTATTGGTGGCAGTCGGTGCAGGCCAGAGTCGGTGAGGATTTCGAGCTCTTCAGTCAGCTGTTCCTGGAGCAGTACTTTCCGCGATCGGTTAGAGATGATCGACGCCATCAGTTCATGGATCTGCGGCAGAGGGGGTTGACAGTGGCGGAGTATGCAGCGAGGTTTCTATCCTTGTCCCGCTACACACCCGAGATGGTGCAGTCTGAGGACATTCGTTGCAGACGGTTTGAGCGTGGACTCCTCCCTGCTATTGCAGATCGGCTTGTTGTTTTGAGGACAGAGGTATACACCACCTTGTTGGGCCAGGCTTTGGCAGTGGAGAGACACATTCGAGATACAGCCAGAGAGCGAGATGTCAGGCCGAGACCGAGTGGGTTTCTCGGGCCATCAGAGAGACGTGATGCTAGACGACAGAGGACTTCTGGGTACTTCCAACCTCAGTTTCCGCAGAGTGGTATGCGCAGAGGAGCAGCAGTAGCATCAGTCGGACCTGCTCCGGTGACTCAGTTCTGCCCCACGTGCAGACAGCCAGGACACTTGGCCCGAGACTGCCCGAGAGGCAGAGGACCCGCAGAGCAGCAGATGGACCGTCCACAGGGGTTTGTTGAGCGACAGCGTGCTGAGGACCGGACTTGTTACCAGTGCGGCCAGCAGGGACATTTGTCCTTCACTTGTCCCGATCGGGTCGGAGTTGTACCTCCACCGAGGCCACAGCAGGCACAGCCTCGTCAGGCACCTCCCGGCCGACCACGACAGGCACAGCAGCAGAGAGCTCCGCGTCAGGCGGCGGGAGCGGTAGTCCCGAGATACCAGACTAGGCCCCAGCAGCAGGTGGCACTACCACCACCACCGAGAGGGGGACCACCGGCACGGCAGGGTCGAGTTTATGCAGTTGCAGATGCTAGAGCTGAGAGACAGTATGCCGGTCATGAGACCATTCAGGGTACGTGCTTACTGTTTCATTCGTGGGCTTCCTTTTTGTTTGATACGGGTGCATCCCATTCGTTTATCTCTACTTCTTTTGCTCGTTCCTTGGGTTTGGTGGCGGAGCCACTTCGTAGACCCCTTTGTCTTGAGACCCCAGCTACGGGGGAGGTGGTGTTGAGCACAGTTTGTCGAGATTGTGAGGTTCGCGTGACTGATTGCCCTTTCTTGGGGGACCTTCTCGTTCTGGAGATGACTGCTTTCGACGTGATCTTAGGGATGGATTGGCTTACAAAATATCAGGCGACGATCGATTGCTTTCGGCGGCAGGTGACCGTGCGATCTGGTGATAGAATCATCACCTGTGTTCTGGGTAGCAAGAGCGGAGTCCTTCTATCCGCCTTGACTACTGGAATGGAGGCCGAGGTGGTGCAGAGTGGCAGAGACTTGCCGAGAGTGGTTTGTGAGTTCCCGGACGTGTTTCCGGAGGAGTTATCCGGGTTACCACCGACGCGAGAGTTAGAGTTCCGGATCGACTTGATCCCAGGCACCGCGCCGATCTCGATGTCACCTTATCGATTCGCGCCAGCCGAGTTGGTCGAGTTGAAGCGCCAACTCGAAGAGTTACAATAGAAGGGTTTCATCCGCCCTAGTGTCTTACCGTGGGGAGCACCCGCCCTCTTTGTGAAAAAGAAGGGTGGATCCTTGAGGATGTGTATCGACTATCGGAAGCTAAATCGGGTGACGGTGAAGAACCGCTACCCGATGCCGAGGATCGATGACCTGTTCGATCAATTGAGAGGAGCGACATGTTTCTCCAAGATTGATCTAAGATCAGGCTACTATCAGTTGAGGGTCCGGAAGGAAGATGTGGAGAAGACCGCGTTCCGGACGCGCTACGGACACTTTGAGTTTCTAGTGATGCCGTTCGGGTTGACGAACGCGCCAGCAGCCTTCATGGACTTGATGAATGGCATATTCAGACCGTACCTGGATCAGTTTGTCGTAGTCTTCGTTGACGACATTTTGATCTACTCGCCTAGCGAAGAGGCACACGAGGAACACTTGAGGGTAGTGTTGACCTTGTTACGCACTCACCAGTTGTATGGGAACCTGGAGAAGTGTGAATTCTGGCTTGCAGAGGTGAAATTCCTCGGACACGTAGTGTCCCGTGATGGCATCTTAGTTGACCCAGCAAAAGTCGACGCAGTCTCGAAGTGGGCAAGGCCCAAGAACGTGTTTGAGATCCGTAGCTTTCTGGGGTTGGCCGTTTATTATCGACGCTTTGTCCAGGACTTCTCACGTTTGGCTGCACCTATGACAGCTTTGACTCGGAAAGGAGCAGAGTTCCTTTGGACTAGTGAGTGTGAGCATTCGTTCTCAGAGCTAAAGGCTCGTCTGACCACGGCTCCAGTGTTGATTGTTCCGGAGCAAGGAGTGGGCTATGACGTTTATTGTGACGCTTCAGGCGAGGGACTCGGGTGTGTTCTGATGCAGTCAGGGAAGGTAGTTGCCTACGGCTCCAGGCAATTGAAGGTACACGAGCGCAACTACCCGACCCATGATCTCGAGCTGGCAGCGGTAGTCTTTGCATTGAAGAGTTGGAGACACTATCTGTATGGTGATCAGTTTAGAGTGTTCTCGGACCACAAGAGCCTCAAGTATATTTTCTCTCAGCGCGACCTGAACATGCGCCAGAGGCGATGGATGGAGTTACTTGAGGAGTACGACTTCGAGCTGCTCTACCATCCGGGCAAGGCGAATGTCGTCGCAGATGCCCTGAGCAGGAAGTCGACTCATTGTGTGGCCAGCATGGCAGTCCGAGAGTGGAACATGCTGGAGGAGCTGAGCTCATTTCGACTTGACCTTGAGGAGATCACAGATGGTATGGCCTTATGTGCATTGGTGGCTCAACCCACTTTGGTTACTCGGGTGCTAGAGGCACAGACCGAGGATGCTGAGGCGATAGGGATTCGTGGGAGACTGGTAGCTGGAGAGAAGAGCGATGACTGGGAGTTGAGTGCGGATCAGGGACTTCGATTTAGGGGACGGTTGTTTGTGCCCCGAGAATGTAGGGACACAGTGTTGAGAGAGTGTCACCACTCACGACTTGCAGTGCATCCCGGTGGCACCAAGATGTATAGAGACATCCGACGGCAGTTCTGGTGGAGGGGGATGCGCAAGGCAGTTGCAGTCTTCGTTTCGAGATGTCTTACCTGTCAGCAGGTGAAGGCGGAGCATCAGCGTCCCGCTGGTTTACTACATCCTTTGCCGATTTCCGAGTGGAAATGGGAACATGTGACTATGGATTTTGTGAGTGGACTACAGAGGTCGTCCAAGGGACATGATGCCGTTTGGGTTGTGGTTGATCGACTGACCAAGTCGCCACATTTTCTGGCTATGAGGATGACGGATACTGTGGACATGTTGGGACGGTTGTACGTCAGGGAGATTATTCGTCTACATGGGGTACCAGTGTCAGTGGTATCGGATAGAGACCCTCGTTTCACATCCAGATTCTGGAAGAGCCTACAGAAGGCTTTGGGGACTGAAGTACTGTTGAGTACAGCTTACCATCCTGAGACGGATGGACAGTCAGAGCGCACCATTCAGATTTTGGAGGACATGCTTCGAGCTTGTGTACTTGACTTTCAAGGATCATGGGAGGATCATCTACCATTGGCAGAGTTCGCTTACAACAACAGTTATCAGTCCAGCATTGGGATGGCACCATTCGAGGCCCTGTACGGCAGACCGTGTAGATCGCCAGTGTGTTGGGCAGAAGTAGGGGAACGGAGCATACTTGGTCCCGATATGGTCAGAGAGACGACAGAGAAGGTCACAGTGATCAGGGAGCGGTTGAAGACCGCACAGAGTCGTCAGAAGAGCTATGCAGACCGACGTCGTAGACCACTTGAGTTTCTGGTCGGAGACCACGTGTTTCTGAGAGTGAGCCCGAAGAAGGGCATACTGCGATTCAACCGCGGAGGAGGAAAGTTATCCCCGCGTTTCATTGGACCATTTGAGGTCTTAGAGAGGATTGGAGCTGTAGCCTATCGGCTAGCCTTGCCACCGCAGCTTGGGAACGTGCATAACGTTTTCCATGTATCCCAACTGCGGAAATACACGGCGGATCCCTCTCATGTTATCGAATGGGCCGATATTGAGGTAGCAAATGATGTCTCTTATGAGGAGCAGCCTATCAGAATTGTGGATACGGGAGAGAAAGTCTTGCGGAAGACGACTATTCCGTTGGTTCGAGTACAGTGGAGGCACAAGGGGGCTGAGTCGACCTGGGAACGTGAGGACGAGATCCGGGAGAAGTATCCCCACCTGTTTGACGTTTGAGGTACGTCTGCTTTAAATTTCGAGGACGAAATTTCTTTAAGGGGGGTAGACTGTAAAACCCAGTTTGGTTAAAAAAGGGTTTTAAAGTGCAAACCGGTACTTGAGGGGTTGTTTTTGTATCGAGTTTGTTTTTTTTTTTTTAAAAAAAGGTTTCAGACTTGGGCCTGATCGGACTCGGTTTTGGGCTGAGCCAGACCAGGCCCGTTACCCACGCGCACCAGGACCGGCCCAAGGCCCGTCTACCCCAAAACCCTACCCTTAAAACCCCTCCCTCGCCGCTTCAGCCTCATTTCCGTGCACCACTCCCGAGGCGAGACCTCGTCTCCCTCTCCCGACGACCCAGAAACCCACCGCCACCGTCCTTTCTTCTTCTCCGACCTCGCACCCGCCGTCCTCTCCTTCTTCGCCGTCTTCTTCTACCCGTCGTACCGAAAACCCAGAAGAGAACTCCACCCGTCCTCTCCCTCTTCGATTCTCGACCGCCACCGCCGATTCCGAGCACCACCGTACCAGATCCGTGGGGATTCAGCGACGGTGAGTTAAACCCTCACCAGAATCACCTTCCCCACCTTCTTCTTCGCTTGGAACCTCGAGCTCCGAGCTCACTCTGGGGTCGGACGGGACCTGAGACGTCGCCGGAGCGCTCGAGTTCCAAACCTGGAACTCACGCGCCGGCGAGCCCTTTGGCCGTCAGAACTGGCCGGAAGAGCTCGGATCTAGCACCTGCACCCGTCCCTTCGAGTTCTCGAGCCTTCACCACCATTGGAAACCCCTGTGCTTACCTGACGCCGCCGCCGCCGGAGTCGCCGGAACCCTAGCCCCAGCCATCGCCGTTCCCAGCTCAGATCGGACGAGGTAGAGTCCTTGGGCTTGGGCTCGGAACTCAGCTGGGCCTCGGCCTAGATTAGATTTGGGCCTTGGGCTCGAATCTGGTCTAGGCCATGGCCCGGACTGACTCTGGACTTCGGGCTCGGACTCGGGCCTGACCCCGGGACTGGATCGGATACGGATCGTTTGGACAAACTCGTTATTTTAATCTTTTAAAACTGATTTAAAACGACACTTGAGACTAAGTCGGACTTTATCAGATTAAACGGTTTAATCAACGGAAATGAAAACCTGTTAATTTAAAGAACTGGGTAGTCAGGACCCGATCTGATTCTGGATCGTTTGTGTGTAAACCCAGATTCGTAGCTGGGACTCCGCCGAGGTGACGAGGCGAGCCGGACAGCTGTTGATAGGAGTATTTGTTCGTAGGAAGACCGCAAGGTAGGGAAAACCTTAATTACTTATTTATCGCTTAGAATGCATGATCAGGATAATAAAACCGGAAAGGTCCTAGATTTGCCTATAGGATGCGAGTAACTAGATTAATCGTTTTTCATTTACTACTAATCGGATGAGTCTAGTATGCATGTTAGGACGATGACAATTAATGAAGTGTGCTCTCAATACTTGGGAAATTGATTGACTGGTAGAGAGGCTGTGAAGAGCTCTCGGATTAGTTGTGTGCTAGGTTCACATGCTTGGTTGCTAATTGCTCGGTTAACTTAAGAGTCTAATGAAACTAGAGTGGCTCGTATGATTGAATGCTAAATAGTTATTCACTCGCTGATTGATTTGTTGAATATAACTTGATTGATTGAGTATTTATCTTAATATAATTGTTGATTGAACGGATGATCGAGTATGACTGGTTGTGCCACGAGGCACAATCAGGTGATCGATGTACCACTGGTTCGTGACAGGTAAGTATATGGTAAGTATGGAGTGTTTTGGATGTCTTGATTATGACGAAAGTGTGATCTGTTGAGCGTTGATTGGTGACCCATTTATACTTGTTCCTTTATTATTATTCTTGAATGCATGCTCGTTTATTGGTTTGTCTGTTGGTTTGCTTGGTTCGGTACTACACCGGGGGGGGGGGGGGGGGGGGGGTAATCCGGTGCCGTTGTGGCGGTTGGAGTTGGACAGATACAGTGGGATATGGACTGAGTATTGGAGCCTGAGGGCATTGGTTATTGGATATTACAAGGGTTAATTATTGACAGATCCTGCGGGATATTTATTGATTATTGGTAGATCCTGCGGGATATAGATCGACTAGGAGCAGATCCTGTGGGATATTGTTTGGGTTACTTCTTGAGAGATGGTTACTAAGGTTCCACCCAAGGATGTGCGTCCCCATCGAGCACTACCTTGGTTCCCTATGATATAAGGTCCTTTGGAAGTATTTCTGGGAATCCCGACGATAAGCGCCCATTTGGGATTGTTTCCGGTGCCCCAACGCATGTGCGTCCCCTGGATCGAGGGAAAATCTGACATGATGTGGATACTCTGGTAGATCGGACTATGGGAACCGAGGTGATCCCAGAATCTATCCACGGATCGGAGGCTTGAGAAAGCAAGGGGTTGGCAAGATACTTATATATCCCAGTTGACTAATGTTCGTCTTTTGAAACATTTATTATAAATCTAGTTATATTCCTGTTACTTGGATACTAGTGCGTTATTGTAATTATTTCCGATTCTTTATCGCCTCCTTACTTATTATATCGTTCTGTCGTTCGAGCTACATCCGTAGACAGTTCATCTTAAACTTAAGGGTTGAGTTGTTAAGGTTTTTCCTACTGAGCGTCAGCTCACCCCCTTTTGATTTCTAATTGTTTTACAGGAGTACCAGATGTCTAGAGAGGCCGAGGCTAGGGAGCTTTGGGACTCTTCGGGTTATCACTAGAGTTGCGTTGGTCCCTTATGTTGGACATACCTTATTTGACTATTTATGTTGAGCTGCGACTCACGTTGTTTTAAACTATTCACTGATATGTCGTTTTGACGAAGTTATTGAGATTTTGGAACTTTTACCTGTCCTTTATGTTTCTTAACTATTTCAACTCAGGTCACGTCTCTAGTCCGGTCAACACCGGATTTGGGGGCGTGACAAAAGCCTATAGACTGAAAACGAGAAACCAAAGGTCAGCGAAGCCCTAGACTACAAGCGAAAAATTGGGTTCAACTAAGCCCTTAACCCAACACAATGTCTACCAGTTTTCATATACAATTTATAAATTGTATATAAAAATTTGTACTCGAGGATATGTGTATAACACGATCACAAAAAGAGATTATGTTCAATTCGATTTTCAAATATAATTAAATTTAACTAAACATGAATGAAAGTGTGTAATTGTCTTATTATACCAAACTATTGCTAGTTATTTATTAACAAATTAAATTTTGGATTGTTTTTGTTAATTTAGACATGGCACACGCTCAGTGTACAAATGCTCGACTGACAGCTCTTTGTGACGGGGTCCGTCTTCACAAGAAAGTGTGGGGTCTCGTACGCGACAATTTCCCAATATTGAACAATCTGCTTGACAGTCAATTCCAGGTATCTTTTGAATCACCTTAGTTTATCTTCTTCCTGCTATAAAATCTTGGTTAATCGTTGATGTGGGGGTAGCGCAAGTGGAGCTGGGTTCGGAGGATCCAAAACCTCTCTCACGATTCCATTGATTTGGAGCCCGGGGTTGGTGTGGACATGCGCACGATTCGTATCTTTGTGCGTGCGAATATTGGGGTAAATAAATATCTAATCTTATAACACTAAGTTAGATATAAGTTTTGTAAATCTAACTTTTTGGTCTAACTGTTTTTAATCTAACTATTTGGTCTAACTGTTTTAAAAAATCGTAGGGCCACAACTGTCTTTCAAAAGCTCAATTGACCATCATTCTCAACTCCATGGTTGCACGCGGAAAATTAGCTTCGGTATACTAATACTACAAATCAAATTGTTGTATATGATTAATATATAGTCGTAGATACTAAATGTATAACATCTTGCAGGAGCATGGCCGATACTATACTCCTTTCCTTGTTCAACTGCGGCGACTAAGAAAACGCGATAAGCCTTTATCCGAAGTCCACTTTGCCTACCTCCTCAATAATGCACGGGACTTACCTGCCTATGAATATGAGGCCATGTTGGTGAAAGGACGTTCTCTAGGGGATAAAGTGGAAGGTAGAGGTGTTGCAGCGGGAGGGGCTAGAGGAGGCGGGGACAATGAAGATGACTGAGGACAATGATAGCTAGTAAGTAGACGTCGGTATAAGTGTATGGCCACACAATGTGTTCCTTTTTCTCTACATGACATTTCCCTCTAGGGGCGGCCCAATGATTATTGGGGCCTAAAGCAAGAACTGATCAATGTCTTTTTTTCTTTATGAAAAAATATAATAAAAATATAAGTAAACATCTTCGTATAGAAAGATTATACTAGATGATATTGAACAAATGAGCTTGAACATCTACTTATAACACTCAAAATCTAAAATGAATGATGAAGATTAATTTCTAACAAGGCAACCACCATGGATAAGAAGTACCGTATAGAATTCTACACAAAAATCTAAAAGTTTAATGATTCACATTTTATCTATAAACACAATACATTCATATCAAGTTAAAATATGACAGGTTCAAGATAATTATAGACAATTACACTAAATTATGCTAGCTTATATTTGACGTCGTGTATGGCCAGGACCGACCCAACCAATTTGGGGGCCTTAAGCAAACGTTTATACAAGGTTTTTTTTACTTAAAAAAAGATTTGGTAGTTCTACTATTTTATTAATTATAATAAATAAAATATACCTAAATGAGGGGCATAATAAACCTTACCTTATAAAATATAAATGAAAATGATTCTAGAGTAACATATACATATATATATATATATAATTCATGATCTATGGGATAATTCTCAATTTCTCAGTGACATATAAAATTTTGCTCTAAATTTTTTTTAAGTAAAAGTGACATTAAACAAGAACAATGTTCTATCATGTTCTGGCATTCAAAAAATTCTACAAACAATAGGGAATTCCAAATACTTAAAGCATTAAGTAACTAACAAAATTCATCTGTTGAATATTGAACATAGACCTAAAACAAATTCGAAATTTTTTATCGTGGAAATTGAACTAAGATGACGAGAAACTTAACATAAATAACAAAAAAAATAGAACATTCCCCATACCTTTAGAAAATAATTCAAGGGCTTCCACAAAGAAATTGAGGACTTGCAGAAAAGATGAGATATTGATGAATTCATAGAAGAATTTGATCACAGTCCAAATAATTGATGAATACAAGTTAGTGAGAAAAAAAACTTAAAGTTTAGGCATTTATAGGTAAAAATATTTGAAATTGGAGGTTAATGAAATTGAAAAAAAAGTAAGCAACGGATACATGAAGCAACGTGTATATGTAACTAAAATGACTGAAAATAAATACAATAGGATAAAGATCACTTTAAATTGATGTGCAGAAGATGAGAAAAGTGCTGAAACTCCATTATCGAGAGAGACGCCCCAAATTGTGAGGAGGATGGTGTGCTTGGTTTTTATTTCTACGGTTCAAATTGGTAAATATGTTTATTGGGGCAAATCAGTTTTTTTTAAGCAAATCAGATTTTTGGGGCATCTTTTTAATAGGGTATATTAGTTTTGGGGGGGCTCTATAGCGAATCAGAATTTTTTGGACCTCTTTTTAATTAGGTATAGTTGTTTTTTGGGGGCTTTTTGTGCATGGTGGCCTTAAGCAATGGCTTAAGTTGCTTAAAGGTTGAGCCGGGCCTGGGTATTAGGGAACATTTCCATGATAATAGAACGATTATAGATAAAGGAGTGAGTCTATTCACTCGTCTTTAGCCTAAATCGATAGTTAGAGCTAGTGTCTTTTGCTGAAAGGATCATGTTTTACTGATCATGCATATAGAGATATGAGTCAATGTAACAGGTGCCAAAGAGTTTGACATTAGACGACCCTCCTTGAGAATACTCCATATAACAAAGACATGAGTATATCTCAACTACCAAATTAGTTCTTAGTCCTACGACCATGACATCACCAAGTGATCTACATGATGTGGATTCATATCTTGGCATAAATAAGCGCCAGTACTAAATATATGGTTATAAAAGTTATGTTTATATTTGGATACACACATATGAGACATATGAGTAATGGTCAAAGGGACTTGTCACTTGTATTTATACAAATCAAATATCATTAAAAGGCCGCTCTTGATGAGTAGGAGGTTTATAATAAAAGCATGACTATGCGTGTTATTTCTCACCTACATTCCGCACTCATGATCAAGAGAACATGCAAAGACTGAATTAGAAAGGATGGCGGTTTTATGTCTTTGTTCTGTCATGAAAATCGTCAAACGACAAAAGGATAAAAGTACTGAAGGTAACAAGACTTAACAAAGGAATAGTCATCAATTTTATGACTTGGTGGTCATGAGCCTTGCTAGGAGTTACCCATGACTTGTGAATGTAACGTTTACTTCATTTCACCACCAACGTCATATTAACCCTAAAGGGTCACACACAAAGAGAAAAATCACAATGAAATGAAGGAAATGTGTTACTGATTAAAAAAATTAGTGAGAGATTATATATTGATATAATGCATCACTTTTATTTAATCCTACAATCACAAGACAAGACCAACATTTATGTTTAATTATTATAGAGTACAGTAATCAAAAGAAACAAATAAAAGGTCATATTAAGGGGGTTTGGCCAAACCCAATGATATATATATATATATATATATATATATACTTATTTATAGTGTTTATTTTAATTAAAGGAAATCCCTAATATTCTAACATTAGTTTGGAGGGTGGGAAGTATACGTGGTATGAGGGTGGATCCAAGGTATCTTGTTTAGACCGATTTTTGTTGTCTGCCAAGGCCCTGTTAGTGTTCGGAACATTGGTGCATAAAGATTTAGCTAGATCACTTTCTGATCATCGTCCTATTGTGTTGTTTTTGGATTCAGTTGATTGGGGCCCCAAACCCTTGAATTTTTAAATGCTTAGGTTGAGCACAAATTTGTTTTTAGAGGACGTCCAAAGGTTTTGGTCCTATTATTCGTGCCAATGTTCATCTAGTTATATTTTGTGGTTCAAGTTATAATGTCAGAGGCTTGATTTTAAAGTTTGGAATAGCGACGTGTTTGGCAGAACTGATAAAGAGGCGGACCTCTTGACAAATGATATTGATAAGCTTGATAAGGTTTAGATGACAGGGAACTCTCGGATGTTGAATGCATAAAGCGGTCCTTGTTGAGGGTTAAACTAATTGCGAAACATTGGACACTAGCCCGTATTTAGAGTCAGAGTGCTCAGGTTCAATGGTACAAGGATGGTGATGTTTGCTCCCATTTTTATCATTGTATAGCTAATCTTCGTGCGGCCAAGAAAAAGTTTACCCAGATAAGGGGCCCTATTTGGGTAGATTTTGAGTGACCCTATATAGATAAAAGCGCATGCTGCTGCCAATTTCTAGAGAAATTTTTCACGTCCTTTGAGAGATCATTTGATTATGCCAAACCTCCCATTTAGTCGATTATCAGGATCCCAAGTAGCTTTTTTGGAGGGGTTATTTTCGGTTTCGAAGGTGAGGGCAACTGTTTTTGATTGTGGGATGGATAATGCTCTTGGTCCGGATGGTTTTTCGATGCTTTTTTATAGGGACAGTTAGTCCATTGTTTAGGATGATGTTTTGAGGTTTTTGGTAGATTTTTATTCTTCAGGCACCATTGGGAAGAGTCTGAACTCTACGGTCATCACTCTTATTTCCAAAGTTCGCAATCCCGAGTCGCTGGAGGAATTTTGGCTAATCAATGTGATTTCGGGTCCCTACAAAATTTGCCCAAGGTTTTGGCTACTCGATTGAGGCGGGATCTTGATGATATAATTAGTGACTCACAGAGCTGCTTTATTGCGGGTCGCCAATTGGTGGATTGGGTACTAATAGCATCATAGGTTGTGGACTTCATTAAAAAGTCGAAAGAGGGGTTAGTTTTACTAAAGATGTACTTTGATAAAGCATATTACAAAGTCCACTGGGATTATGTGGATGATTTTATGCATGCTATGGGGTTTGCGGATCGGTGGAGAATGTGGATGGGCTACCATTTTTGAGCTCATATTATTGTCTTGGTAAATGACTCTCCTAGTTGTGATATTTCTGTATTTAATAGCCTAAGGTGGGTGCAAATGGGCTGATTTTCTCACATCTTCAATTCGTTGATAACACCTTACTTTTTTTTTAAAGATAAGGAGGAAGGTGTCATAAATGTGAAGAACATGTTGCTTACCTTTTAGTGGTGTTCCGATTTAAAAATAAATTTTGGTAAATCTAAGGCGGTGTTGCTTAAATTGAGTTCTGTAACTTGTGGTTCAGTTGAGGTAGTTTTAGGTTGTTCAATTGGTTCCTTACTGATTAAGTACTTGGGTTTCAGGCTTTGTGCAAACCCCTCAACATTCTTCCTTTTGGAAACCCGCTGTTGATAAGTTTAATTCCTCATTGGCACTATGGAAGACTAAATAATTTTCATTAGCCGGTCGGTTAGTTCTTATAAAATCCACTCTTTCAGCTTCGTCTGATTTCTTCATGTCATTGTTCAGGGCTCCTAGAGGAGTTCTTAAATCCTTGGAAACTTGGAGGAAGCGTTTCGTATGGAATAATAGGGTTCATATTCGGATCTTGTCTAAAGTCAGGTGTTCATCGGTTTGCTAGCCCAAAGATGAATGTGGTTTGGGAATTCGAGACTTGGAGACCGTGAATCGCAGCCTTTTAGGCAAGTGCTATTGGAGGTTTACAGCAAAAATGGAATATTTTTGGAAACAATTCCTTTGTGACCAGTTCGCCTAGAGAGCTTTTGAGTAGGACCTAACGACTCTTGACCAACCCCAATCGTCCTTTTTATTCGGTCATATTATGATATTAATTAATAATCCTCAGTTCAGACACATTTTCGGGGACCATAACCTTTGTTGGAGACTAGGTTGTGGGGATTGTATCCATTTTTGGAGGACACAGGGTTGGGATCTGTTGCTTTTTGTTATCGTTTTCCTAGTCTTTATGCTTTGGTTGAGGAGAATAGGTTGTGGGTTGGTGAGGTATGGAAAGGTGATGTTTAAGATATTGATTTCAGGAGGGCTTTTTATTTCAACCAGGAACGTGAGGAGTCTCGTACATTAATCTATCTTCTTAGTTCTCTTTTCCTTCGGCTGGAATCTCAGGATTCGGTAGTTTGTTCTCATCATAAGAAGGGTTTCTCCTCCGCTTCCATTTCAATTCTATTATCAGGTTGAGATCAGCCCCCTTGTTCATTGGGACAAGATTTTATGGATTAAGCGCCTCCCGCAGAAGTATAGTGCCTTAGTCTGGTTGATGGTTCATGGCGTTATCCCTACCAAAACCTTCATTGAGAGTAGAGGTGTTTGTATTTAACTTAACGACATGTTGTGCTCTTTTTGTAAGCTGGGTTTTTAGGACACTTTTCATCTCTTCCTATATTGTGATTATGTGTGGTCCGTCCGGTCTCTTTTCTGTCGTTAGGCATATTATTTATGAAATTCGGGCAATTTAGTATAATTGTTAGCTACTTGGAAGGGTATGGGTAAGTCAGCCTGACGGAGGGTTAAGGTTATGGTGGGGTATTTGACTATGTGACATATTTGGTTGCAATGGAATGGAGTTGTCTTCAATAGCTGAGTGGAGTCCATTGATGTAGTTTTGGCTAGATTGCACGCCCATTCTTTCAGTATTTGTAAGAAGACAGGTGATCTTGAAGTCGATAACTCTCTTTCCGTTTAGGTCCGCTCTACGAAGGCTTGTTCTTGTATTCAGAGGTCGCATCGGGGTTGATTGGAGGGCACTATGTTCCTTGTCTTGCCGTGGAGGTTTCTTTTCAGTTCATTTGGTTTGGCCTTGTTGTTTTGGTGGTTTCTTCTTATCTTTTTTATTGTAGGTTTCTAGGTCCGTGGTGGATTTTGTTTTCTTTCCGACCTTCTGTACTCACTCTTTACAAAAGTTTTTCTATAAAACCATCTATCAAAAAAATTACATGTGCTTTTATGAATACTAAACACTAGTTTTGTTACCGTTATATGAAACATTTATAAATGAAGATTTATCAACTCATGAACATTAAGTTTCCAAGAAGACATCATAGTGGTCAAGGCTCAACCTTGCATATGAGATGTCTTAAGTTTAACCCTAGATTTATATGTATGTATTGCACTTTAGGTGTGCACTTGTTGCGTTGTGTAGCATTGTTTTCTATTTCGGTCTGGAGTTTGTACTGTGTTGTTACTGTTTGTCATGTGCATTCATTTAAATGTATTTATATCTTCTCATTGACATATAAATTTTTGGCATTATTTCTTAAAAAAGAAGCTCATAAAATTTAATTGTTGATGTTCTCCTTCCTTTAAATTATATTCAACATTGATCTTGATAGATAGCTATTGAAAAAATAAAAATATTGACATAAGAACGAAGCTAATCATAGTTCAAGAAAGTAGGATTGAACATATTTGTTAACAAAAAACATTGTTCCGATTTTATCAAAAACTCATGCCACATACCTCAATGTAATGCATTTTATTTATAAAAGCAATACCTATCATCTTTATATCTTATGCATTAAATTATCAAATGAATTGTTTGAATTGATTTTTTCAGGATTCTCATTTGAAAAGGTGACCAAAGTGAGTTTGAACACAAAGAACCCAGCGGTCAAACGATTTCCTGTTCAGTTCATGATTTCCATAAAATTTGTCGATAAATGTTACCAAATCATTTTCGTTATAGATGCTCTCTTTAATTGACCCATACAATTAAATTAAGTATAATTTGACTAAATTTTTCTCTCTCTGCGTGCCTTCTCTCTCAACAGAGACAAACCTACCATTCTTCGTTTGTGCCGCCGCCACCGGTGGCTACTGTGGCTCCGGCCACGGCGGCTGCCGGTGGGGCTCTTCTTACCTGCTTCTTTGTTTTTGTCAAGTCCTCTCTTTGGTTCGTCGTCAACTCGCAGCCTCGAACCGCCGCGCTCCACCTTCCTCTAGCCAGATCTGGCCCCCTCATCAGAGCTGCGACCCCAACCGTATGAGCTGCGACACCGGCCGGATCTACCAACACCTCCGCCTCCCACCACCGCCCCTCTCCCTCTTCCCCTCCCTTTCTCGCCTACCGTAGTCCGCCGCCCCTCGCCGACGCCGTCTCCTTCCCTTCACCGGCCTGCTCCGGCCAAGCTTGCAGCTCCCCTTCGGAAAAGCCCGCCCCTCGCCGGTCTGCTCAGACTCCCCCCGCCTCCCCACGACCAAAGTCGTCACTTCCTTTCTTGTTCCGGCCACCTCGATGGCCGGACCTACTTGCCACCGCCCACCCGCAGGCCGGCAGCCTGGGCCCTTCGGTTTCAGCTCCCAACGACGACCACTAGACTATCTTTGGCCGAGCCTCTTCGTCACGACTTTTCTCCAGCCAAGCGGACAGATCTGCACCCAGCTTTTGTCGGAACACTGCAGTTGAAGCCGTTCCACTGTGCTCCTGCTTTTTGTGTTTACCCGACCTGTCCCGTGCACCAGCCCCTAGCGGATCAGATCTGCGCCCGTCGACGCCGTCCGCCTCGTCCCGATCCCAAACCCATACATCGGAGGCCGATCGAGAGTAGTTCTTGCGAGTCGTTGTTGTTTATTTTTCTTATTTCGTTTACTTGTTGTTATTTGAATTTTGTTTGTTCTCCCTATCAGAATATCAGATATTCGGTAGGTGTAGCTGCTGCCTCTGGTAGCTTGTCCGATCGGGGCTCTTTATCGGTAGATCTTTTCGAAGAAACTATAGTGAATACCGATTTGGTAGTAGTTTGTTATCTAGGCGTTGTGTCGCCCATCTTTAGAGCTATTCAATTCGTTGGTCGTCCCTCGAGTTCTCGAGATCGATCGATGGATGCAACGCTTGTTCAGTTTGTTATGTATTCGGTTTGTAAGATTTATTAATGTATTAATGAATCTTTCCTTTCAAAAAAAATTGACCCATACGAATGCTTTTACAAGTTGAATCTCATGGGATAATAAAATCAATTGCTTTACAACTGTCATATCCTCATTTTTGGTTTACAAAGATTCCAATTTTACTGGGGAAATTGTGCTGAGAACCTTAATAGAAGATGGAATTTGAGGGGTAGCCTCCGTAATTTGGCAATCTGGGTTTGAGCATTTGTTTTTTATTTTTTTAATAGAAAATATATGAGAGGACGAAAAAAGCCTTCCTACTTTACTAAAATTTTCCTTGTAACCCCGACCCCACCTCTTCATCTTCTTCCTCCTTACCCGATTCTCGGCATTCAAACACAAGCAAAAACCGTCAACTGTCGACGTCGACTCCGTCTTCTTCGTCTTCATCCAACCAGTGGGTCTCTGCAAATATCGACGGCGGCGGCTCCAACTCAGTCTCGAGGGTCCATTCAACTCGCACCTACTCGTTTCAGGTAAGAATTTTGGGTTTGTTTAGGTAGATGGTAGAGTTTGGTTCATCGCCGGTAAATGTGGGAAATCACCGGCGATGATGGCCATTGCCGGGAAATGCCCAAAGCCCCGCCGAGTGACTTTAATTCGGCGGAGGATTGAACCCCCAGGGCCACCTATTTGACTGGCCGAGGAAAACCTAATTCTGGCCGAACATTGGCCGATTTAGGTGTTAATCCTCCAAAATCTGGCCGACGATATGTCAATCCTCCAGTGGAGTAAACACTGAGGAAATGGATGGGTCAATCCTCCTAATTTTGGCCGAGGATTTGTCAATCCTCCAGTCAATCATCGGCGGGTCAATCCTCCAAAATTGGGCGAGGATTTGTCAATCCTCCAGTGTAGTGAACACTGAGGAAAAGGGTCAATCCTCCAAACTGTGGCCGAGGATGTGTCAATCCTCCAGTTGGCCGAGTTGGTCAAGCATCCTAAGTCTGGCCGAGGATTTGTCAATCCTCCAAGTCAACACTAAGGGGTTGTCAATCCTCGGCCGAGTGGGTCAATCCTCCGCCGAGTAGTGGAGTTGTCCAAAACACATGCTCTCTGGAATTTCCGATCGGCTAGTATATTCGCCAATCGGCCAATGACACAAATTTGAGTCATTGTCAGATTTTCATGTTTTTCTTCTGGTTCACTCATAATTGAATTATGCAATTGGTATTGGAATTATAAAAGTATTTATTTGAGCTTGTTTTATATTGTCATTGGAATTGCAATAGCCTCGGTAAATGGCATCAGAAGGGCAAGGTATTGAACAAAGCGATGACAGTGTCACCCGGTCAGTTGCCAGTGCAACCCCGTCTGAGCACCCGAATAGGGTTCGTCGACTTCGAACTAAACTCCAAGAACATGAGTTGTTCGAATGTCGGATAACCGTGAGATGTGGGTATGAAAAGTGGATAAAGGACGTGAAGGAGTTAAGGGATGGTAATGAGAACATAGTTGCAGCTATTAAGCAGGGTCCGTTCGGTAAGTTCCTGAACTTACCGACGAAGTTTAACCAGTCAAACAACATTGCGTGGGTCCTTGTCGTGAGGAGCGCAGATGTTTGTCCATGGTCTGAGGTGTGGTTCGTCGTGAAAGGGACACCAATTAGGTTGTCCATCAAGGAGTATGCGATGATCACCGGGTTATGCTGCTCAGCTCCAGATTTGGAAGACCCAACGTTGGTAGAGCAAATGAAGTCGACAGCATTCAAGCAAAGAAATTTCCAAGATCACAATCGTGGAGTGTCGGTGTTAGACCTTGAGAAGAAGTTAAAAGAACTAAAGAACACCCTGTCGACCTCAGGCCGCCGAAGAATCGCGGAAGAGCGAGAAATTTGCAAGGTCATTAACTTGATCTTCGTTGGGGATTGTTTGGTACCCCATTCAAAAAAACACAAAGCGATCGATGCCAAGTGGTTGGGGCTAGTGGACAACATAGAAATGTTTGAGAGGTTTCCCTGGGGATATGTGTCCTTCAAACGTCTGAGGGATGAGTGCTTTCGAGACTTGAGAGCTAAGTCCCAGGGCTTGGGAGCAGATAGAAGGGGTGCGACATACACCTTCTCTTGTTTTATCCCTGCATTAATGGAAAGTAACATCAGTCCAATTATTTATTAATACTTTTATCATTTTCTAAATCATAGTATCGCTGATAAATTAACTTCTGTACGTAATAGATATTGGCATTGGAGTGTATTCCGAAACTTGCCGCAGCATTTGTGAAGGAGAACGAGGGATACACTGAGGAGTTGCCACGAATGTTCAAATGGAACATGCCGTGGGCAAAGGCACCGGCGGCGGAAGCAGTTACTGCAGAACTTGCAAAACCTGAGGTAATACAATTTAAACAATTTAATTCAATTGTATGTATATATTAACGTACTTCTGAAGGACATCGGGAATATCAAATTCATGTAAATGTAATTTGTGTGCAGGTGCAGGTGGCGCAGAGTATCCTCATACCTACGGAAGCAGAGATGCAACGTCCGTGGATGCAGGATATCGCAGAAATACCAGCAGCGGAGAGGAATCCTAGAACGGACAAGATTTCTGAAATTCTAGAGAGGGGCGGGACAATTGAATGGGAGGATGAAGAAGGGAACCCGGTTTTGGATGAGGAGGTGGGTGAGGAGTCAGCAAGAACGATGGAAATTGGCTAGTCGTTTCGTCAGGCTGAGGCGCAGGCAGATAGGGCCGGTGATCGAAACAGTGAAGAAGACCACGTACACACTGCTCAGGAGGAAGGGGGCGGGCTGGTGCTCAGTCGGTAGTCCCGGCTGATATCCAGGCTGTCCGGGATGATATCCGAACGGTCCGGGACGAGATCCGAGGTGTGGACGGTAGATTACGAGCGGTTGAGGGTCAACTAACTGAGATCCTCAACCTACTTCGCACCCAGGCCGGTGCCCATGACGTGCCTCAGCGCCTGCCATCCGAGTCGCATCCACACCCCCAGCGAGACGAGTCGGGTCCCCGTCCATCTGGTTCACGCCACCATTCTGATGGCCCCCCCGGCGATCCTCTTGCTGCCCCTGTGGAGGAGGTTGCTGATTGTCAGTCTCAGGCTCATTCTGCTGGTCGTCCATCAGGTACCTCGGTTGGAGGAGCGCATCAGGTGGTAGTGTCTGAGCCTCTCCCTCCATCTGTGAGGGTTGTTACATCTCAGCCACAAGCATCATGTGCAGCAGTTGAAGAGGTGGGGGAGTTGGAGGATCAGCATCATTCGGAGCAGGTGGCTGCAGCTGAGCCTGCTGAGGGTGCGTTTCAGACTGTGACTTCTTGGCTTAAGGACAACTCAGAAGAAGCTGTAGATGAGGGGGTAGAAGGCACTGGGGAGGTTCAGTCTACGGCCCAACATGGTAGTCCTATTGTCCGGGGATCTTTACTTGATATCCTCGGCAGTCCCCCGGCTCCTAGTTCACGGAAGAGGAAGAGATCCCGAGTGGTTAGTACGATACTAGGGACTGAGGTGACAGAATGGAAGCCTACAAAGACGATACCTCATCAGTTGGCCGTGGTTTCGAAGGCCATCGACGAAAGGAGTTTCCCCGCAGATGCCCCGAGGCACAACACTTATTTCATAGCCCTCGCAACAAGCGCTAGATGGGTCACCGAAGAGGTAGGTTTTAATTAGTTTTAAATTATTTACTTTTTTTAGTCTTTAATTTTGGTAATGCTTATAAACAGTACTACGTTTGTGCAGCAAATGGATGATGCGTTGATTGGGATACGGTTGAGGCAACTTCGTTATCCTAGGGTTTTCAAAGTTCCGGGGCAAATAGTACTGGATGTCCTGTTCCATAAACTATTGGAGGCACAGTTTGAAGCCCGAGTTGAACCAGACCTCCGTTTGATGGAATATGCTCGGGGGAAGTTGCCGGCGATGCATAGTAAGCCGTGGACGTATGCTCAGCACATTTATTTTCCAGTGAGATTGGTGATGGGCCACTGGCTATTGCTGGTCGTTGACGTACAGGCGCGTATGATCAAAGTGTACGACAGCTCTACAAAAGCTCTAGCCGCCAAAAAGTTAGTGACTACAATGCAACCTTATGTGCATATGATCCCCAAGATGCTCCATCGTGGTTTACCCGGATCAGCCGAGACGTTGACGCCTTATGAGCAGGACTTCCCGTTCGAGAGGGTGGCCCATCTACCTCAAGTTACAAAGTATGTCACAAGTCCTTTAATAAATTATTCAATTATTTTAATTAATTCCACAACTTCAACATAATATATGTTGTTATGTTTGTAGGACGGGCGATTCTGGGATCTATGCACTTAAGTTCATCGAACTTGAGTTGGCGGGAATAGATATCGAGCCAAACGTGAGAACCAGCCTAATTCGCCAGTTCCGCAAGAAGTATTGTGTTCATATGCTGACGGATCACCAACATCTTTTGTAGACTTCTGTACTCTATATAAACTGAAACCCCAAAACGTGTGACTGTTGCAGTATCTGCTTTTTATTTTTGCATATATATGTGTTAGACCTTGAAAGTTTATTATTTCCAGCAAAATATTACGATAAGATATATATGTTCTAGCCGATTGGATCCCAATCCTCCGCTGACCATAGTCAATCCTCCGCCGAAGATAGTCAATCCTCCGCTGACCATAGTCAATCCTCCGCCGAAGATAGTCAATCCTCCGCTGACCATAGTCAATCCTCCGCCGAAGATAGTCAATCCTCCGCCGACGATGTAACAACTCCCTGTAAAAAATCTGCACTTCACTGTACACAATCTGTCAACCAATCCCTATTCACTCACTACATCCAACAAACTCTGCATAATAATGTCTCCCATTAATGTATCTCACCACCCAAGACATAATGGATACACACCCACTCATCCACCCACTCCAACCCTCTGTACTCGCATCGGGCCTATAAATGGGGAGTACAAGGGCCATTATCTGTACTCCAACAATCGTCACTTCCAGCCCACCAATTATCTGTCAAGTTTTATCGGAATAGGTATTCGATGAATGTTGTTGCCTTTTTTTTGTAGATGTGTTTTTTTTGGGTGTAGTGTAACCATGTAATTGTTTCTTACAGAATGGATCCCAACGATGTGAATCGTGAGGAGGAGCGTCGATGGATAAGACAGGAGCTAGCCGGAGAATACGTCACAATGTTGGCAAACGGGAGAATAGTCAGAATGCCCGAACGACTGTATCAAGCACCGGAACCAGCATGGTCGGTAGAGTACTACCGGTTACTTGAAGAAGCAAATCAGCAGCTGGACCAACTGGAGGCCCTAATGCGCGAGAAAAATTTACCATGTCCTCCGCTCCCTCCTGGTGACAACCCATTTATTGAACCGCGGATGAACGAGGATGACCTTCTTCATTCTTGGGAGGAGACTGCTTGGTTCCGGGAGTACAGACAGTGGATGGTTCGAAACCAAGAAATTACACAGAGGCTCATTAACATTCTGCTAACTGCGTAGTGTACTGTATTTTGGATTTGAACTGTATTACTTATGGTACTTGGATGAATAAAGTGTTGACTTGTACTGTCAGTATATCAATCCTCGGCCGAATCTGGTACAAATCCCCGCCGATTATGTCAATCATCCCGGCCGAACATTTCGCTACTCGGCCGAGTAATTCAATCCTCGGCCGAACATTTCACTCATCGGCCGAGTAAATCAATCCTCGGCCGACTACTTCAATCCCCCACCGATTGAAGTTTCTGTTTTCGCAATTAATTGCTTTGCACTTAATTGATTTTGATGAACATCTCTTACACACAGATTTTCCCTGTCCCTATGCACGCACTACATTCAATGCAGTCAATATATTAATGTCTCCAATGAATTCTATGCACGCACTACATTCAAGACAGTCAACATATTAATGTATCACATTTATTATGACACACACACAAACCAACCTATCCATGTCTCACCACGCCAGTAAATTGGGCTAAGGAGACCCATTCTATGCACTCCAACACTCTTATCTGTCATACTGTCAAACACAATAATTTCATAGGTACTATTTTTGCATTATAATTTCATACAACCTATTAGTTTCATTTTAATTCGACTCGTACATATGTTTGTGACAGGATGGTATCCAACAATGATCCTCGTCTTGAGCGTAGGTGGAGGCGTCGGGAGAATGCCGGAACTGTAGTATTTGTTGCGCCACCACCGTGGTTGGTTCAGTACGACCGCATACTCGCTGAGTCACATGAGCGGATTGACCGAATTGAGGAAGCCCTGCAACAGAAGAACCTACGGTGTCCTCCACCCCTTGATGGTGAACACCCATTTTAGTTCCCTACTTTTGACGGAATGGATCGTGACCTTCGGAGGCCTTCTTACGAAGAGCCTCGATGGTTTCGTGCTTATGTACAGTGGATGGACGAATGTAGAGAAGCTGAGGAGAGGCTCCTTAATAGTCTGCTAGATGTGTAATATTGTTTGGTTTTGAACTTCCATAAGTATGCTATTTGGATGAAATAAAATGAAATTAGCTTATGTTTTGTAATATGCCGTTGATTCTGGTCCCAATCCGCCGCCGAATGATGTCAGTCATCCGAAGATTGACGTCAATCCTCCGCCGATCATCTCAATCCTCCGCCGACTGACGTCAGTCCTCGGCCGAGAAGGTCAATCCGCCGCCGACCACATGAATCCTCCGCCGACCACGTCAATCCGCCGCCGAGTAGGACACACCCCAAAATCTCTAACCCTAAACCCTAAACCCTAAAACCAATCCTCAAACCCTTACCCATAAACCTCAACACTTGAAACCTTAAAAACCAACCTTAATAAGTCATCTCTAAACCCTAAAACACTAACCCTACAACTCAACCCAACACTATAACCCTACATCTCTTACCCTAAAAGTGTAACCCTAACAGTGTAACCCATAAACCCAAAACCCTAAGAAACCATTTGTAAGAAGTACACTTGAAGCCTAAAACTCTAACACTACAACTGTAACCCTACAACTAAACCCTTAAACTATAACCCCTACACTTGAAACCCTAAACCCTAAACCTAATGCGTACAATCTGCCCCTACTACTATATCCCTAAAAGTCTGCTAGATGGGTAATGTTGTTTGGTTTTGAACATCCATAAGTATGCTATTTGGATGAAATAAAATGAAATTAGCTTATGTTTTGTAATATACCGTTGATTCTGGTCCCAATCCCCCGCCGACTGAAGTCAGTCCTCCGAAGATCGACGTCAATCCTCCGCCGACCATTTCAATCCTCCGCCGACTGAAGTCAATCCTCGGCCGAGCAGGTCAATCCCCCGCCGAGTATGCCAAACCCTAAACCCTAAACCCTAAAACCCTAATCCGTACAACCAATCCCCCGCCGAGTGACGTCAATCCTCCGACGAGTGAGGTCATTCCTCCGCCGAGCAGGTCAATCCCCCGCCGAGTATGCCAAACCCTAATCCCTAAACCCTATAACCCTAATCCGTACAACCAATCCCCCGCCGACTGATGCCAATCCTCCGAGGAGTGAGGTCAATCCTCCGCCGACCACGTCAATCCGCCGCCGAGTATGACATACCCCACAATTTCTTACCCTAAAACTCTAACCACCATTGAAGTCTTCCCAACCACCACCAACCCTATATTAATGGAACCCACCACCCAACTTACATTAATGGAAATGCACCACGCCTATAAAAGATTACAAAAAAGCAATCTGTCTACATATTGCAGGCAGAAGTTTTGAAAACAAAAGAAAAGCAGTAAACAGTGTTGGGTACACAGACCTAGTAGTGAGAGGGTACACAGACCCTGAGAGAATGGGTACGCAGACCCTGGAGTGAATGAGTACATCGACCCAATAGTGAATGGGTACGCAGACCCAGAATGAAAGGGTACACAGACCCAGAGTGAAAGTGAATGGGTACAACGACCCAGAGAGAATGTGAATGGGTACGCAGACCCAGAGTGAATGGGTACGTAGACCCTGAGTGAATGGGTACGCAGACGCTGTGAGCATGAATGGGTACGCAGACCCTGCGTGAATGGGTCACTCCCAACATCATAACCTCACCGACGAAGATCCAAGCCATAACCTTGAAAAGATGCACCGACTCCCATCTCAATAGAACTGTCCGACTAAGGACATCAATTAAAAATCCGGCGGCCAACACCACATACGACTGAGACATATCCGACTTACCATACTAACCCTAGCAAAGGCTTCAGAGGGGCGCATGGCACCCAAGAAACTCGCCGGCGGTCAACGCCTTTAACCGACGAGCTCGACCCATCGGGTCGAGAAGAGGCGAAACCAACTACTAAAGTAAGCATGAACGAATAGGAGAGGTCTAGCAAAGCAAGGAAAAAGGCGAAGATAAATACCGCACTGATCATCAAAGCAAGCAACCGTGCTGGGCCTCGACACGAAACCGGCCAACACTGAGAAATGCCTGTAGGGGACCCCGTATTGCTACCGAACACCAGGCTTGCTTTATTGTCAGAAATCGGCAACTACCGATGAGGGCAAAAACACAAGCGCAATCCGGAACCGGGAACCTGCACCAGATCAGACCTGGCCAGATCAGGCCAAAAGCCCAAACTGACCAGGCCAGAATTGGGCCCAGACAGGGTAGGCCCAAAATATGAACCGGGTTAGGCAGAACCGGCCCAGGTCTGGGCCAAACCCTACCCGGACCAAACTCTGTTGAACAAGACCCGAGCCGCCAACTTTTCCACACCGCGAAGCTGAAGCCGTGAACTCTGTTGGAATCGACGACGAGACTGAAGCCGTGAACGGAGTACCGGAGAAGAAGACCGGGAAGCTGAAGCCGTGAACGGAGTGCCGGAGAAGAAGGCCGGCAACACGAACCCAGATCTCCTCGATTCACACGACGTCGGGGCGGACCTCAACGATGCAGATCTGAGAGCCACTTCCTCTCCGCACCACCACATGAACGGAAGGATTTGGTCCTGATGAAGAAGGGAGAGCTCGCTTGCTCAGAACCCACCATACAATACTGGTCAGAGCCACTTTAGCTGGAGTTAGTTGGATAAATGCGATAGCTAGCTCTCCTTCTTCATTACACCAATGCTATCTATAGGTCTTTTTACTTTCTCTTTAGCATGAAGGCCCTGAAGTCCCTAGGACCTGACGATTTTAATCCTTGGTTTTACCAGATTTCTTGGCATCGGATAGGGTCGTATGTGGGAGAGATGATGAAGGATGTGTTTAGAGAAAGTACGCTACCAGATTCTATCAATAATATAAATTAAGTATTGTTACCGAAGGTGGCGAAACCAAAAAAGGTTAGTGATACCGCCCAATAGCTTTGTGTAATATACTATATATAGTTGTTACAAAAGTTATAATTAAAATAATTAAAGGGATTTTGGGGAAAGTGATATCCGAGTAGCAAAGTGCGTTTATGCCGTGAAGGTTGATAACAAACAATATTATTTTGTCGGGTGAACTGTTACTTGAGTCGGGAATATGGGAGAAATGGCTTGATGGAAATGAAGGTGGATATAAGCAAAGCATACGATAGGGTTGAATGTCCTTATCTAGAGAGAGCAAGGTTGTAAAAGGCGCTAGGCGCTAGTCGGGCGTCGAGGACCCTGAGGCGCTAGGCGGGGCATAGGCGGATTTGATTTTATTATTATTTATAATTATTAATAAATATATATTGTACAAAAAATAATATAATTTTATTTGTTTTAAATTAATAATATGTATTTTATGCTATAAATATATGTATTTTATATTATTTAAATATATACATATTGATTTATTGTATATAATATTATAAAACTAAAAAATATAAGTAATTATACATAGGACTAATTATAGAGGAGAAATCTAATAGAAAATCCTCTTATCCTAAAAACTGTGTGAACCAATCCTAGCCACACACCCTTTAGATTTAACATTCACCATACTGCCACATCATCACTCCAATTCCACCATAACTCACGCCACTTTCATCCTCTCTCACACAAGTAAGGGCATAATTGTAATAGCATGGTGCCATGTGGACAAGTGTCCATTTTTTCTTAACCAATTCACTAATTTAATATTTCCCGATTCGTTTGAACTCCGATTAGCTTCAAACTTGCGCCAATATTTTTCTTTTTCCAAGGGCTTTAAATCAAGACCATTCATGAAGATATTTTGAAGCACGAAAATAAAAAGTTATATTGAGGTGATAAAAACAACGTTGAGTGTTGATAAATATTCACTAATAAATTTTTTATATCGGGGTATCAAACTAGTGCTAAATAGTGTTTAGTGTTGATAAAACTAGTTCTTAGTGTTCATAAAAAAACATGTGATGATGTGATAAAAATCATGTTCGATTTTGGAAAATGAGGTGATAAAACTAGTGTTCAGTGTTAATAAACCCAGTGTATAGTGTTGATAAACCCAGTGTATAATGTTGATAAAAATTACCCAGACTTAACTCTTTTTTTTTAAATCAGCCACGAAATAAGGGTGATAACCTAGAGTTTAGTGTTGATAAAAAAAATATGTGATGGGATGATAAAAATACATGTAATTTAATGGTAAACATAGTGTTTAGTGTTGATAAAACTAGTGCTGAGTGTTCATAAAAAAAACATGTGATGATGTGATAAAAATCAAGTTCGATTTTGGAAAATAAGGTGATAAAACTAGTGTTCAATGTTGATAAACTCAGTGTATAGTGTTGATAAACCCAGTGTATAGTGTTGATAAAAATTACCCAGACTTAACTTTTTTAAAAATCAGCCCCGAAATAAGGGTGATAACCTAGAGTTTAGTGTTGATAAAAAAAACATGTGATGGGATGATAAAAGCACATGTAATTTAATGATAGACATAATGTTTAGTGTTGATAAAACTAGTGCTTAGTGTTCATAAAAAACATGTAACGATGTGGTAAAAATCATGATCTATTTTGGAAAATGAGGTGATAAAACTAGTGTTCAGTGTTGATAAACTCAGTGTATAGTGTTGATAAAAATTACCCAGACTTAACTTTTTTTTAAAAATCAGCCCCGAAATAAGGGTGATAACCTAGAGTTTAGTGTTGATAAAAAACATGTGATGGGATGATAAAAACACATGTAATTTAATGATAAACATAGTGTTTAGTGTTGATAAAACTAGTGCTTAGTGTTCATAAAAAACATGTGATGATGTGATAAAAATCATGTTCGATTTTGGAAAATGAGGTGATAAAACTAGTGTTTAGTGTTGATAAACCTAGTGTATAGTGTTGATAAACTCAGTGTATAGTGTTGATAAAAATTACCCAGACTTAACTTTAAAAAAAATCTGCCCCGGAATAATTTTTTTTTCCGTGCTTCAAAATATATTCATGACTGATCTTGATAGAAAGCCCTTGAAAAAACAAAAATATTGGCGCAAGTTTGAAGCCAATCGGATTTCAAACGAAGCGGGAAAAATTAAATTTGTGAATTGGTAAAAAATAAATAATAGGATAGTTTTACCAAAAAGCCCCTACTACTTATTAAAAAAATGCTGTTATTTTCAGTCAACAAGTCAACAACTCAATTACATCTCATCCATACATTCTTAAATTGAATGGCTTGGATTGGTTCACATGGTTTTTACGTTAAGAGGTGGTTTCTATTTGATTTTTCCTCCTAATTATAATACTAAAAAGTATACGTACTCATGGAAACGCAACACATTTAATGCATGGAACAATGTACAAAATGAGTGATGATTCAGCCAACACACTTATAAGTCCCACATCGATAACAAATTGAAAAATACTCTTACATGCTAGTTATAAAAAGAACACAAAATGGACGCGAACAACAGTTCTCTTAGGCGTCCAAATAATCGGATGACTTATGGGCTAATAAAATTTCTTTTAACATACTGAGATGAGTGTCCGCCCAGCCCGCCTAACAGTCTCTCGGTCCGACTAGTCGCCGCCATGAGTGTTGAGTCGCGTGTGGTGACTCATCCCGCCCGACTTCCAAAAGTCGAGGCGTATTTGTTGTTTTTGGCGCCTAGGCCCCGCCTAGGCGGGCGCCTAGCCCGCCTTTTACAACCATGGTCCCTAGTCAACAAAGCTTCACTAGAAGCGACTAGTATGAAAGATGGCTCTTCATGGATTACGTTTCATTAGTCATTAGAATGGGATTCCAGAGTCTGATCATATATATCATGTGGGGCATGATATTGGACGACCTGCCCTGAATATGTGCCATAGATTAAGTCATGAACATATTCAGTGTCGTAGCTTGTCATGTATTCTTAGACCAAGGAGTCTTTGTGATCGCTATGCAGTCAACAATTGAGTTTGACCTGAGCCTAACGTTGTCCGTAACAGGGCTTCCATAACGGCCAGGATTGGATTGGGGACAAACTGCATGAATGATACGAAAGGCGGCTAAGGGATTTATCCCTCATACTGAGGTATGGGAAAAGATATCGGTTCTCGGCCACTTGATCAAAGTGACTGAAAGCATAGCATGGCCATGCACATGATACTGAGTATCATATATTCAGTCACCTCACATATCAAGGAACAGTGATTGAGAAAAATAAGGATGACGGCTCTATGCCTTATCTCAATCAGGATATCAGAGATAAAAAGGATAGTGACATAGACGACGGAAAGGTTAGAATCGACAGGGTCGATTCGTTATGTAGTCTCAGACAATACTAAAGTCCCGTTAGTTGCCACTTATATAGGATCAAGTAAAATGGGATTTTACGTTGACCTATTGACATGCATAAACCTAAGGGTCACACCGGAGGGTGAAACTCATTGACACATTTATGGAGAATGGCCAAAAGGGAGTTGTCTCGGGACATGACCAAAACTAAGTTTTGGGTCATGTGCCTGTAAGTGAATATGACTTTACGGATAAAGACAAGGCTTGGAGTATTGGGATTGATCACGTCGGATAATGTTGGACATTTCTGGTATGGAAGGCTTGGTGGAGGGTGAAACTCATTGACACATTTATGGAGAATGGCCAAAAGGGAGTTGTCTCGGGACATGACCAAAACTAGGTTTTGGGTCATGTGCTTGTAAGTGAATATGACTTTACGGATAAAGACAAGGCTTGGAGTATTGGGATTGATCACGTCGGATAATGTTGGACATTTCTGGTATGGAAGGCTTGGTGGCAATGAGCGCGTCACAGAACCTCGTTGGGAATGGACACGGGCCAAGTTCCAAGAGTCCCATGCAACTAAGGCGTATGGAACTAATTAATCAAGTCTTGATTAATTAGTACTAAGTAAGCAAGACAAGGATTAAGGTGTTGGTGATTCACCACCTAACTCCATCTTGTCTAGCCATACTTTGTCCTATTTACACCTTACTTGTCACTATGCTTGTCCCATGCCTTTAGTATGTGAGCTGGTATAGTTGCAGTTGTATTGTTATTTATCAGCTGTGATCATGCCGTTGAAGTTGAATTCAATATCTTGAGACAGATCTCATGAAGAGTGAGCCAAGAATGGTGCAAAGATAGTTGCAGCAAAGAACCTGCAAAAGAGAAACAAACCAAAGCAGAGAGGTGCAAATGGAAGCACCCCCAAAAAACTCAAACCTAAATAAACTACCCACATTAAGAGGGATAAGAAAAAGAATAGCCCACACACCCCCAACAGAGAAAGAGACCCAAAACAGGTTACACCCAAGACTCACACCTCAACCACCCCTGCACCCCACCCCATCCCAACCCAGATCAAGAGATAGAACCAGTGCCTTGAGAATTAAGCAACCAAGTGTGAGTACCTTGAAAATCCTCCATCAACAAGAAACCAATTTTACAGGCAGGATCTAGGACTTTCCAGCCAGGAGGTGAAGTTGAAGTAGTAAACTTGTCTGGAAATTGCCCACTTCCAGCATAGACTTTGCTTTGTATGGATGCAAAGACCATGAAAGGAGAGAACTCAGTACCTTAGAAAACAAAATTGTTTCTAGCTAGCCACATGCACCAAAGTGTTGTTTTTAGGATTGTAGCCCATAATTTCATGTGCTTGAAGGGGATTAGAGAATGCCATGAACAAAATAGTTCTTTAATTTTGCTGGGGATGGCCATTGAAATCTGCCACCAAGAGAGAATTAAACCCCAGACGTCTCAGGCCTTTTGACAGTGTAGAAGAAGGCGAGCTTCATTTTCTAGATCCCAATTGCAAATGGGACGAATCAGGTCTTGAAATGAGAGTGGCATACCTCTTGCTTCTAAAAAACACTTTGATGGAATTGCCTCTAAACAAGCAAGCCAACAAAAGTCAGTTATCTTAGGTGGAGTTCCTAGAGACCATAGATGTTTTGCCCAACCTTGTTTAGTGATGCCTTGTGTTGCAAGTAATGTATAAAATTTACTGACCGAGAAGCCTTTATTGTCTCCTTCCCATATAAGGACATCATATACATTCTCTCTGATATTGATTTGGGATAAAATAGTACATAGCACCATCCATTCTTGGGATTAGGGCTGGGCAAATATCTGACCGTCATCGAAAACCCATCGACACCGACCGTCCCCATCACCGGAATCACCCAAACCGATATCACTAACGACGGTTACGGTTAAAAAACTACCAACCCAATAACATTTTGGGTGGGTATGGTTTTTTATCTTCCGAAACGGTAAAAAACTGACTGACCGGCTTTAGGTGTGTATATAAAAATGTTTGTGTTTTGGTTTACTAATTTGATGGCTATAGTATTACAAGAGGTTTAAATTAAATGTTGACACTAATATTAGATTAACAGTGTGACAGAGGTAAAATGTAGGAGATTAGTTTACTTTTAAGGGAAAATTTCACTTTAATACCCTGCCAAACATTTAATTTCACTTTGATACTCTGGCATAATTTTTTTGCACTTTCATACCTAAACCAAACATTTTATTCCACTTTAATACCCAACAGTTAATTTTCTGTTAGTTTGGAAGGAAAAAGGTAAAAAGACCATAATACCCCTAACTATTACTCAAAATTTCAAACTCATGCCATTGAACTCAGAATTTAAAAATAAGTGAAATGACAATAATACCCTCTATTGTTGGGGTATTAAAATGAAAATTTCAATATTTTTAAAATAAAATCGGTTTTTTTATAAATTATGTTTTTATTTATGAAAATTATTTTTATTTTCGAAAAATCATATTTTAATTTTAAAAATACATAAAAATCAGTTTTTTTTTATAAATTTATTTTTATTTATAAAAATTATTTTTATTTTTAAAAAAAATCATATTTTAATTTAAAAATACATAAAAATCAGATTTTATTTTTAAAAATACATAAAATCAGTTTTTTAATTTAATTATATATATTTTTTAATTTTTTCATTTATCTACCCATTCACCCTCTCTCTCCCCTCCTCATCGTCTCTCTCTCTCCTCATGTTAGTCTCTCTCTCCTCACCATCTCTACAATCACAACCATCCATACCTACCACACTACTCAACACCTCATCCTTGAACAATACAAACCTTAGAGCATGTACAACAGAACGGCCCTGGGTGAGGCCTTGGCCTTGAGGCCCTTGTGCTGACTGGACAAAAGTCAGGGAGTGGGAGTGCAGAAAAGTGGGTGTTCTACAACAGAAAGGACCTCTGAGGCCCTGGGAGTGCAGAACAGTGCTGACTGGATTATTATTTGATATTTTCCTGTTTTATTTAATTCGTTATCAGAAACCGTTTAATTTAGTCATAATTTAAACAATTTTGGAAACAAATAATTAATGACAATCAATAATTAATAAATTCAACACGAATATAAATGAACTTCTAATTTTATTCAATCCCTTTTAATACAACCCAAAACAAAATACAAGTTCAAGAATCATCCTCTGTTGGGTCGACATCTAGTGGTGGGGGTTGGCTTCGAAGATCATCAATTTGGGCTTCAAGGCTAGTAATGAGTCTTCGCAGTTGGGTCTTGCAAAACTTATGGTTTGCCAAAGCCTCTTCGTCGTAGGAAGATGTATCCGTCCCCACCAAGGCCTTGTAGTTGGCGAGGTTTGCTTCCCACTGTTGGGTTAATGCCTGTATCATGCGATACTTTTCTGCATGTTGTTCGCCACGTGAACGTTGAGCCTCAAACCGTGCACGTTCAGCATCGATTCGTGCATGTTCCAGTTCAGCGAAGGCAGACATTTGGGCCGTGAGGACGACCCCCTTCTTTGCGGCCTTCGCTGCCTTCTTCCCTTGCGGTCGGCGAGGGGGACTTGGGGCGACCTCAGGGGATGGCGGTGTGTCGCTGAGAGGGACTTGAGTCCCCTTGTAGTTCTCGCTTCCTCCCCATGCTGGTTGTTGGGACTCACCACTTATATGTGTGCCCTCCTCCCCTGTGCTTGTGGGTGGAGTTGAGCTGTAAGCCCCAGCCTCATCCAACCGCTGTCGTTGTTGGCGTTCTTGAAGGCGGACATTTCCCATTGTGCCCTCGTGGGCAGTGAACTTCGAGACGCCCTCGAGCCTCTCCACCCAATGATCCAGGTCGAACTTTAGTGGGTGGTCTCTTATCACTTTCCCTGCATCCTCCCACAGTTGCTTCGCACGTTTCATGTGCTCTGCCTGATTGGCGCCGCTCGGTTTCTCCTCCTTGGACCTCTTCAAATAGCCGAGGAACCTCTTTGTCTGAGAGGAACCTCTGCCCCAACGTTTCTTGATAGCTTCCCAGCGTCGCGGTGGAATACCTTCCTTGGAGTTGTATTTCTTCGTTACTGCGCACCAGAATGTGGTGCCGGTTTGAGAGTTGCCCTTGATGGCGTCCTTCGTAGTACTCAACCAGAAAGTTATGAGCCAATGGTCCTCCTGCTTGCTGAATGTCCGGCCCTCCGGGTCTGGTTCTTGGGGTTGCCCTCGGGGTTGGGCAGGGGCTCGGGCTCGGGCTCGGGCTCGTCGTTGGGAAGGTCCGGCAGAGGATGGTTGGGGGGTGTGTACGTCGGGTAGTGGGTGCCCCTCGTAGTTGTAGAATTGGGTGGGCATCGAGAACCCTTGTGTGGGCCTCCCAAACGGTGGCGTCTGGTACCCTTGTGGGTACATACCAAACTGTGATGGCACCTGAAACCCTGGCGCCATTTGATATTGTTGGGGACGGTATTGGCCTATTATAAAAAATTAATACAAAAAATTAATTAACAATGCATTAATAATATAATAAATTACTAAAAAATTGAATAGAATGCATAAATATAATACATTACTAAAAAATGAATAGAATGCATTAATATAATAAATTAATTAACAAAATTACGTTACATAAATAATAAGTTAGCCCTTACCTGAACTCGACCCCGGTTGCGAGTTTGCCGGTTGCGAGTTTGGGGAGTAGTCGCGATTGCCCGTTAGAATGTCTCCGAAACCTCGTGCCAGTTCGTCCTCGGTGAATCCTACTTCGTCACCAGCTGAATGTACACGAGACCCAGCGTCGCCCGACATTTTTCACGCGAATAATTGAAACGAGAGAGGAGAATTTGGGAAGATGAGAGTGAAGTTGGAGAGTGAAAATATGGAGTGGTGTGGAAAAAATGAGAGTGAAGATGGGTATTTATAGGGTTAGTTTTTGGTGATTTTTGAATTAAAAAAATATATAACCATTAGTTGCCGACCGTTGCCAACGGTCGGGCCACGTGGCGCAGCCACAGGCTGACAGCGCAGCGACGGCGCGCAGGGAGCGGGAGCGACCATCGGCCAGCGAACGCGGAGCGCAGCGCGTATCGGGGATCGGGAGCGTGATTTTGAGGAGCGGGCGCGCGTTTTTCGGCCTCCACAGCGGGACGGCCCGCGTGCCGCGGTCCTCGTGCGCGCGGAGTAGGGCGCGGGTCCGACCCATTGTACATGCTCTTACCTGCCCCTGCTCCTACTCCTGCTCCTACACACAACAACAACTTTAACTTAATTTAATTCAACATCCATCCTACATCCCTTCACCATAGAAACCATAATTGGATGGGTCAGGAAAAATAAAACATTAAACTTCTCAAACGCCGCCATGTCGAAGATGTTGAACACCTGCCTCGCGAGAAGAAGCATGTGCAGCATCACCACCTTCACCCCTCCTTGTCCCCCCTCCACGATCCCCTCGAAGATGTACGCCGCCGAGAGCACGATCCCGACGATCCCCGCGCCGATGAAGTAGATCTGAAGGATCTTGTTCTTCGGATCGAAGACCCGCGGCTCCGGCGCCGGGCCGAGGGTCGGGAACACGGATCTGGAGAGGAAGTAGATGTAGAAGATGTGGATGTGGATTTTGGCGAAAAAAATTGGGTAGGTTCCTTTTTCCTACCGTTTTCCACGGGGTGAGATGAGGTCACGAGTCTTGGTGACCTGTGAGGCCGGGTTCTATTATCTGTGAGAAAGTTCAGGAAATTTTGATTGTGAGGTGAGAAAGTTCAAGAGATGGTGAGGAGAGAGACTAAGATGAGGAGAGAGAGACGATGATGAGGGGAGAGAGAGGATGAATGGGTAGATAAATGAAAAATTAAAAAATTAATAATTAAATTAAAAAAAACTGATTTTTATGTATTTTTGAAAATAAAATCTGATTTTTATGTATTTTTAGATTAAAATATGATTTTTTTTTGAAAATAAAAATTGAATTTATAAAAAAAAACTGATTTTTATGTATTTTTAAAATTAAAATATGAATTTTCGAAAGAAAAAAAAATCATAAATAAAAACATAATTTATAAAGAAACTGATTTTATTTTAAAAATAGTGAAAATTTCATTTTAATGCCCTAACAATAGAAGGTATTATTGTCATTCCACTTATTTTTAAGTTCTGAGTTCAATGGCATGAGTTTGAAAATTTGAGTAATAGTGAGGGGTATTATGGTCCTTTTACCTTTTTCCATCCAAACTGACAGAATATTAATGGTTGGGTACTAAAGTGAAATTAAATGTTTGGATTAGGCATGAAAGTGCAAAAAAAGTATGCCAGAGTATTACAGTGAAATTAAATGTTTGACAGGGTATGAAAGTGAAAATTTCCCTACTTTTAATCATAAATTTGTCTACAAACAATTACATAGTAAGTTGGTTGTTCAAGTTAAAATAAATTAAATGTTGACACTAATATTAATGAATTATTTGATTTTAAGGTTTAAAGTTTATTCGATTGTAATGAACTTGAATTTAAATCCTTATACTTGAATAAAAATACATTTTAATCCTTTATTGTATTTAATTTGAAGGTTTTTGTTTTTAGAGACCATTAAAGAATTTTAAAAAAATATTTTTCTTGATGTAATAGCTTAATACCAAGTTACTAGTAATAATTGATTGTGTTTTGTTCTAAATTAGTTTTATTGTTCTAGTTGTTTCAGAAATTGATTGTTTTTTTTTTCTATTTTGGGCTTTAATTGAAGGCCCAAAACAAAGCCCAATGAATCGGTTAAAAACCGTAACAGGTCGGCTCCGTGATGGTCGATTTTTAAGTTTCCCGTTGAAACCTAACGCGGTGACGATTATAGATTTCAAGTAACCGGTTTCCCGTTTTGGGTCACGGATAATGATAATATTACCGGATCCCGGCCGATGCCCACCCCTACTCGGGATTCCCACCCTATTGGGGATCTTCTGAGATTCAAGTCCCAGGATTCATCATTCCACAGATTGGAAATGGAGCTTCTTTTTGAATTTGCCAATAAATACATCCTTGGGAATAAGTCTTTGAAGGCCATATCCCCCCACCAAATGTCATCCCAAAACATGATTCTATCTCCATTCCCCAATTTCCAGTTTAAACCTTTATGGCCAAAAGAGTCTGCAAATCTTGGATCAAGCTTAAGGGCTAGGATATGACTCATGAAGTTTGAGCTATGAATTTCAGAGAATTGTGAGAGATCCCATTGATTAGTATCGTAGCCAAATCTAACACAGATTACTTGCTTCCAAAAAGGATTCCTTTCTGAAACAAACCTCCACCACCATTTTGTTAGGAGGCAAGAACTCATTAGAGAAGGCTTTTAATACCTAAACCCCCATACTCCTTTGGTTTGCACATTGTGTTCCAATTTGTTTTGCGAAACACCCTATCTTTAGCTGATCCATGCATAAGAATTTTCTTTGCCAGCTTTGCATTGATTTAAGCACAGATTTTGGAGCTTTGAGTATTGAGAAGAAGTAGAGGGGTAGAGCCCCCAATGTAGAGTTGATCAGTGCTATTCTGCCTCCAAATGAGAGTTGCTTTGCTTGCTAGAGTCCTAGGGCCTTTATGAATCTGTCTATGATGATCTTCCAAGGTTTGATCATTTTATAGTTTGCTCCTAGAGGAAACCCCAAGTAAGATAGAGGGAGCTGTTGGGATGGGCAGCCCAAGGTAGAGGGATACATGTCTTCTTCTTCAGCTGAGAGATTCATAAGAACTATTGCAGGCGGGTTTTGACTGCGGGAGTGATAAATCCACGGGTCTGGATGACTTCTCTATGCTCTTTTATAAAGTGTGTTGGGACATTATCAAAGGCGACTTGGTTCAGTTTGCTTCAGAGTGTCATCATTGGCCAAGTTCACTAAGGTTTTAAGTTCTTCTTTTATGGTGTTGATTCCAAAAGTTGTAACTCCCAAGTCTTCTGAAAAATTTTGTCCAATCAATTTAATTTCTGGCCCATACAAGATCATAGCTAAATTATTGGCAACTCGTCTGAAAGTTGTTATCCCGGATTTAATTAGTGCCCTTCAGAGTGGGTTGGTGGTTGGGCGCTAACTGATGGATGGGGTTTTGATTGCTTCTGAAGTGATTCACTCATTAAAGAAGTCATCCAACGAAGCCTTTATCATAAAATTAAATTTCGAGAAGGCATACGATAAGGTCAGATGGTCATATATTTCGGATGTGTTGAAAATTATGGGTTTCGGGGTTCAGTGGAGGAGATGGATGATGAGTTGTTTAGAATATTATTTATCGGTGTTGCTAAACGGTTCTCCGTATAAAGATTTTAAAACGGAGAATGAAACTCGTCAAGGTTGTCCTTTTTTAACTTTTTTTGTTCTTAATTGTTGTAGAGGGACTTCATCAGATATTGGAGGATGGTATTCACAGGGGAGATTTCTGAGGAGTTTAGGTGGGTCGGAATGTTATAGTTGTGTCTCATTTGCAATTTGCAGATGATACCATTCTTTTTATTAAAGGTGGGGCCGAGGAGTTACAGAAGCTAAGATATTTGTTATCTCTGTTTCAAGAGATGCCGGGGCTAAAAATTAAATGTCGAAAATCAAAGGTCATTATTTTAAACGATAGTATTCTCCCTCTTATGCAGGTTAGTGATATTTTGGGTTGCGAGGCTAGCTCCCTACTGATCCCATACTTGGGTTTTCGGTTGGGAGCCGATAATTCCTAAGGTGAAATTATTTTTGAATGGGTGGAAGGATAAGAACTTAAATCTGGCCGGTCGGGTAGTGCTTATTAAATCTACTCTTTCAGCTCTTCCAATATTCTATACGAGCTTGTTTTAGGCGCCTAAGGCAGTGATTAAAATTATTGAGAACTGGCAGAGACGTTTCATGTGATGTCACTGTGTGGCCAGGAGAGTTCTACATAAGGTGAAATGGGAGAAGGTTTGTGCTCCTAAAGTTGCTGGTGGTTTGGGTATTCGTAGGCTGGAAGAGGTCAATATGAGTCTGTTGGCTAAATTCAAATGGAACAAATGGGAGTGGGACCTCACTAATTTGAACAAACCGAGAAGCTCCTTTTTGTTCGGTTATTTGATGAATCTGGTATCTGATTCTCGCTTTCAAGGGCTATTTGGTAATCAGGGAATACATTGGAAATTGGGGAATGGGAGAAGGATTATTTTTTGGGATAATATTTGGCTTAGGGATATTCCCTTCCAAACCCATTTTCCTCAACTTTATGTTTTAGTAAACAGAAAAGAAGGGGGCATTTGAGATTTTTGGAGTAATTGTGGTTGGTCGATTATTTTTCCACGTGATTTATATTCGTGGGTTTTGGGAGAAGATGCAGAATTAAAATCCTTACTCAGTTCTGTCCGTTTATCTGAAACTGTGGATAAAATGGTGTGGGTGAAAAGCACTCGTTTCTCTTCAGGTGTGGTATATAAGATTCTAGCTCCTCCTTCAGATTGGTTTTTTTGGGCTCCATTTCTTTGGTGAAAAGGTTTGCCTCCAAATATAGTATGTTTATGTGGTTAATTATGCATATTGTTTTAGCCATTATGGTCTTCTTGGAAGCGAGAGGATGCATAATTGCATTAAATGATATGTTGTGCAGATTGTGTAGACTGGTGTTTGAGGATACAATGTATTTATTATTACACCGTAAGTATGATGTTGGTTTGTGGGGCAGAATGCATGGTTGGTTGTCGCGCCCCAAATTCAATTTTGACCGGACTCGAGACGTGAATTTAAAATAATAAATAATAGAAAATTTTTAATATAAAAAAAGATCTCAAATAACAGTTTAAAAGCTCTAAGTAATCGCATGGGTCAACAGCTCAGTAAAAACCACAAAATAAATAAGTCTAACGACAATTTAAATAGTACGTCTCTAGACAACTAGACAAGACATTCGCTAGCTCCCAAGCGCCGATAATCCCGCTAGCACAAATCCCGCTCAAGACCTGTAAAACAACAAGTAAAGGGCGTGAGCTTTTGCTCAGTATGAAAAGTAGTTAAGGCGATGAGTATCCACTCATCACCACGAGTAACCGTCCAATTAGGGCATACTAGCACATCACACAACTAAACACAACACGGACTTTCATAACCACAATTCTCAGTTCCAAGATTACAACCACTCTCACCCACATACTTACACCACCACTATCACACTATACTCACTTCACTTATTCAAGTATCAAGCATACACCATACACTAAAATAAGCACACGTCCCGTACCGCAGTCCCCGACTCCACCGGCTGTCCACAACCTGACTCTATCATATCACACCGCAACACACATCATCGGCCTAGATATCTTCTAGGAAATCCGTCGGGGCACAATCACAATACATCACACCGGAACAACATCGGCCTAGATGTCTTCCCGGAAATCCGTCGGGGCATAAACACGACACCTAGTGCCAAATCACAAACCGTCGGCCTAGATTTCCTACACCGGCATACTCCCTCGATGTAGGCATCATACCGGAATAACACACCGGGGGACCGCGCATACGTGGAACCACACCGTCGGCCTAGGTACTACCCCACACCGGCGTACCCCCTCGGTGTAGGTACTATACCGGAATACAACTACTCTTGGAACACACATCAAGATAATATCACGCATCATAATGCCATTGGAACACACATCAAGATAATATCACGCATCATAATGCCATAGATCAACCACGGTATACCAACCGGGTCAACTTACCACAACACAACACGTCGGTCTATCAATCACCCGACCATATCACAACCATTGGTTCACTTCATAACACGCATGGCACACTTGCCCAAGCATATCAACACACTACATCGAGCATATCATAGCATGATTCTCAATCTAACAACGATTAAATCACACATCATGCATCTCAATCAAAGATCATGGCATTTCAATCAACACACAAGCTAAGGGCTCGACATGGCCCGCATGCATTTCTACAGCACGGTAATCCCAAACTTACGGCTCGACATGGCTCGTAAGCTATCCCTCATTTCACTCTTTCCTCACCTCCTAATCATGCAATTCTAACGATTTAAACAAGTAATTACTACCTATAGGCATACTAGTAACTTTCCGCAATTCAAGTGTGGATTAAAGAGGGAAATACCCAAACTAATCCCAATTGCTCAACTTGGCAAAATGGGTCCGGGAGGCCCATTTAGCCCGGAATCGGGAAAACGTCCCTCGGGACTCCAGAAATTCCCCTTTTCTTGTCTATCAAACATAGTTAATTTACTTGTTCCAACACACTTGAGGGGATTAATTTCCGAGGTCCGAGCCTTCCCAATTTCGCAATTAAAGTCTCTAATCGCTTTGTCCGAAATTTCATGAATCATATCAATAATTCGTTTCGGGTGTGAAAACATTGTCCCGGGGTTCACCCACGACCGCTCCAATTACGAAACCACCAAAACCCGGCCATGTGGGCCCCACGGCCACACATGGCCGTGGGTGGCCGGACCGGGCCAGCCGGTCACGTCCAAGGGTGGCCGAACCATAGCCGGTCATTTCCCTCTCCGGTGGCCGGATTCCGGCGACCGACCGGAGCTTTGGCGAGCCTCCGGTCGCCGGAAAAAATTTCTAATTTCTCCAACAAGCTTCTAACTAGTTCTAGGTTCTCCATAACACCATTTTTAAGCTTTAGAACTTCAATTTCCACCTCAAATCATCCAAAGTTTCAAGACCCAAGTGGGTTTCATCAAAAACTACTCAAACCAAGTTATTTTCATCATCCAACTCCACTTCTTCTTCACAAATCAACATTTAAACCTTCCAACACCCAAAACCCACTAGTTCAAGTCATCTCTACTCAAACCCACAACATAAATTTCATCAAATGAGGAACTAAAGCATACCAACCTCTAGGAAATGAAGAGATGAAGAAGATGAAGTAAATTTGAGAAGATTTGGTGTAGAATTGGTCAAAAATGAGCTCTCTTTCTCTTGCTTCTTCTTCAAGCTTCAAAGAGCTTCAATGGAGTTTTTGGTTTCTCTCTCTTCTAGCTATAGTGGTCGGCCAAGAAAGGGGAAAATGCTGAAATTGTTGCCCCGTGTGGTCTTATCCTCTAACTGGAAAAGTCCATTTCGTCCTTTAGCCCATATCTCTCTATTTTGTCCATATGTGGGGACCAGTTGGTCTTTTAACCCACTTTTCTTCCCCTCCAAGCAAACATGGACATGTGTCCATGTGGGGACCACTCCTACTCCAAAATATCTCAGCTCATATTATTTTATTCGTTAATAATCCAAAATCGACCTAATTTGACCCGGGTTTGACTTTTTCACAAAAGGTGTCATTTGAAAGGAAATGAACCAACTAAGCTAACTGTAACGACGGCTAAGTTTTTTGGGTCCCGGAAAGGTCCCGAATGACTCCCGGAGTCATCGGTTGACTTTTCCGGTAAAAAGTCAACTTTCGCCAAAAACCTCCGGTTCGACCGGGATCGACCGCCGGCGGTTCTTACATTGGTGGTCACTTTATTGGGTGATGCCGGCTGATTTTAAGTTAGTTTTGGTGATATGGGATGATATTGGAGTATTCGGGAATAATAAGTTGTGGGTGAAATTGTGGTACTTAACCTGTTGGCATATTTGGCTTCAAAGGAGTAACATAGTTTTTAAGGGTCGGATTGATATCCCTGATGAAGTTCAAAGGAAGTTACAAGCTCATTCTCTTAGTGTGTTGCGTCTCGCAAGAGATCTTATGCAGGATTACAGTTTTGAGGTTTGGTGTTCATCTCCAAGGAGCTGTGTGGGGTTATCTCGAAACCGGTCCTAGTTTCGGTTTAAAGGAGGTGGAGCGGACTCTCGGGTATTTATTGTTTTTTCAGTTTTGTTATGCAACTTGGGTTTTTTTTTATCAGCAAGGACATGTATTGAAATAACCTCTTCTGAGGTAGAAAAGGAATACAAAAAAGCAATCTCACTACAGATTGTAGCAAACAAAAGAGGTAATTACAAGTTTGCACAAAAGAAGGGGTAGAAAACTGTAAATAGAGAGGGTTACAAAACAGTAGGGTAGGTTAGTGCCAACAGATGAGCAGGACCAATGAGAGGTTTGGGGGGAGCCCCAGTAGTCCAAGAGGGTTAACAAAGACTTCAGGATGCAAGTGATGAGCTTCAAGGCAACACAAAATCAGTCAGTATGAGGCCTTGAGCTTGTGGTTGAAACAGACCTTGTGAGAGGAACTTGGGCAAGAGCAGAGTTTGCTTGGCTGCCTTTAAAATTAACCCTGCAGCATCAGGGAGATGGATTGATTTAGAATGATTGTCCATGAGTTGATGAGGCAGACCAGGTAGTAGAGGGGAAAAATTGCCCATGAGTTAATGTGGCAGGCCAGGAAGAAGAGGTGAACATCATTTGTAGATCATGTGCAGCTCAAGAAGGGCATGAGCACAATGGAGATTGCTTGTGTACCAAGAATTGCAGCTAAAATGAACATTACAGCTTCAGTGTCTTGAGATTGGATGAGAATGCTTGCCCATGGGATGAATGAGGAAGTCAGACCAATTGAGGAGAAGTGCAACTGCAAAAAGAACTTGTAGAACAAAGATAAAAGAGCAAAAGAAAGGGAGAACACTCACTCCTAAGATGATACTACCCACAGACAAGGAGAGGGGAGAAGAAATAGAGAGCCCACACACAAGAGTCAGAGAGAGCAGCAAAATAAACCTTACCAAACTCACCCAAACCACCCCCAAACCCAACCCAAAGCCCCACCTAGATGAAAATGCAGTGTTTATTTTCTGAGAAGTTGCAAAGGATTGTTGATCCATTCTTGGAGAGTGAAATGATAGTGCTTGTCAAAGGAAGCCCACTCCCAACTGTAGGAGATATTCAAAATTTTAATGAATAGCTGAGGGGAGGATTCTTGATGACCTTTAAAGAGAAGGGAGTTCCTTGAGAGCCAGAGTTGCCAGAGAGTTGCTTGCAGAATGTTACACCAGCCCCTTCTATAGCTAGAGGTGACCAAATAGGGCCAAGTGCAGAAGATTGCTTTGACATCAGAAGAGCAAACCCACTGAATACCCCACCAAGAAAGCACCAAATTCAAGACCTCCCAAGCCTTTCTGCAATGTAATAAAATGTGTGGACCATCTTCAAAGTCCCAAGTGCATTGGGGGTAAATAATCTCTTGGAATGAGAGAGCCATACCCCTGCTTTCAAGGAAGCATTTTGATGGTATAGCTTCTAGACAAGCTAACCAACAAAAGGCAGAAATCTTAGAAGGGATACCAGGGATCCAGAGGTGTTTAGTCCAATTCAAAGTAGAGGAGCCTTGAGCAGTAAGTAGAGAATACATTTTGTGGACTGAGAAGCCTTTTTCATCTGTAGACCAGCTCAATTTATCTTCAATAGGAGATAAGGAGGTGACATTAAGAATAGCACAGATACAACCCCATTCCAACAGTTCCCAACCTCTGGCATCCCTCCTTAAGTCCAAGTCCCAACATAAACCATCCCAAAGATCAGCAATGATAGACTTTTTTGAATTTTCAAGTAGGCAGATCCTGGGGAAAAGTATCTTGAAGGGTAATTCTCCCCGCAAGATGTCTTCCCCGAAGAAAATCTTAGAGCCACTACCAAGTTGCCAAGACAGGCCTTTGCTCCCAAATATATCAGCAAAGATCGGATCATTTGATAAGGAGATGATGTGATTAAAAAAACTGGAGCTACCCAACTCAGTGAAGTTGCTAAGATCCCAGTCATGGACCCCAGTTCCATATCTAACACAAATTATTTGTTTCCAAAGAGAATTGGATTCAACAACAAACCTCAACCACCATTTTGCTAGGAGGAAAATATTCATCAATTTCAAGCTTTTGATTCCTAAACCACCATCAGCCTTTTGTTTACAGACTTGTGACCAGCCAACTTTGCAGAAGACCCTTTTTGGAGCAGCTCCATGCCAAAGGAATCTCCTTTGCCAAGCTTCTATTGATCTCAATATAGATTTTGGGGCTTTGAGGAGGGAAAGGAAATATAGAGGTAATGCGCTGAGGGTGGATTTGATCGGTGTTATTCTGCCCCCAAAAGAAAGAGTTTATGCTTGCCAAAGTCCAAGGGATTTTTGGAATCTGTCTAAGATTGGCTTCCAGGTTATGAACTTCTTTGGATTGGATCCCAAACTGAATCCAAGGTATTTGAAGGGAAGGGACTCCACAGTGCAGGAGAGAATATCAGCATATTCTTGGATTTCTTCAGGAGTCAAATTCATTGGGATGAGAGATGATTTATTGAAGTTTACTTTCGAACCAGCTGAGAGTTTAAACATCTCAAGAGCATTCCTAAGATTTGAGGCACCAAAGGATGAGGCTTGTATGAAGAAAATGGAGTCATCAGCAAATTGGAGATGGGTGATATAAGGTCATGTGGCTCCAATTTGTATTCCTTGGAATTGAGATTGATCCAGACCAGCTCTCATAATTTGATTTAAGCATTCAACAGCTAAGGAAAAGAGTAGAGGTGATAGGGAGCATCCTTGTCTCAGTCCCCTATGCATTGGGAAGTCAGGAGATGGTGATCCATTTATCAAAACTGACATATGTGCACTGAAGCAGGAGATCATCCATAACCTCCAAAGAAAACCAAAGCCAAGTCTTGATAATAATTTCATCATAAATCCCCAATGAATATTGTCAAAAGCCTTTTCAAAACCAGCTTTAAAGATGATAGCTTTTGTCTTGGATAATTTGATCTGTTGAACCACTTCATTGGCTGCAAGAACACCATCAAGGATCGGCCTGCCAGCAAGAAAATATGTTTGCTCAAACCCAACTAGAGGGGCACTTACTTCTTTGAGTCTCAGAGCTAGTAATTTGGTGAGGATCTTATAAGGACCACCCATAAGGCTGATAGGTCTATAATCAGCAAAGGTCATTGGGGCATCACACTTAGGAATGAGGGCAATAAAGGATGAGTTGAGGCCTTTTCCCAAGTGGCCAGATTTGTGGAAGAAGGAGAAGAAATTCATAATATCTTCTAAAAGGATAGGCCAACACACTTGGTAGAATTTGAGTGTGAAACAATCTGGGCCAATAGCTTTATCACCAGCACAAGCCATCAAGGCTTTGACCACTTCTGATTCAGTAAAAGGTCTTTCCAGCCAAGATGAATCTGTTGCAGAGATTGACTTGAATGGAAGGTGGTCAATATTCATTGGTACTGAGAGAGGCTTAGAGAATCTAGCCTTAAAATGAGCAGCAACAATATCTTTAATTGCTTGTGGATCTTGTAGCAATACATCCTCAAAAAGGATTTATGAGATTTTGTTTCTTGAGCCTTGGAAATTGGCTAAGATGTGGAAATATTTTGAAGGTTTATCTCCTTCATGGAAGCACTTCTTCCTTGCTTTCTAGCTCCAAAGTTTGGACAGTGATTTGGTTTTCTTAATAAGCTCAGCTTTGCATGAGCCCCTATCATTACATTCAGCAACAGTTAAGGCTCTTTCTTCCACCAAAGTGTCAAATTTGTCAAGCCTGTCTCTTAAGGCTTGTAGTTGAGTGTCAAGGTGGCCAAATACATGAGTATTCCATTATTTTAAAAGTACTTTCAATCTCTTGAGTGTTTGCCAAAGAACCAGTTGAGGCTCTCCAATAATTCGTATTGAAGACCAGAAAGTTTCAACAGCTTTGTAGAATTTGGGGTCCTCAATCCACACATTGAGGAACTTAAAGGGCCTAGGACCCCAATCAACTTGATCATCATATAGGAGCAAAGGTCTGTGATCAGATAGATTTCTGGACAAGCATTTTTGAGTGAGTGAGCTGAATTTGCTGAGGAGATCAATGGATAGGAAGAATCTATCAATTCTGGAGGCCAATGATCCAGGCCCAAACCAAGTATACTTGCCACCTGAAAGGGGGAGATCAATCAAGTCTAGTGAATTGAGAAGGTTTTGCAGGTTGGCAATGTTTGAATTAGAAGCTTTGTTGGTTGATCTTTCTGAAGCTGAGAGTACTGAATTGAAATCACCAGCTATCATTAGTAAGGTAGATCTTGGAAGAGATTGTAGCTCAGAGGATAGGTCCACCCATAAGGTTTGTCTTTCTCTTCTTTTGCAGGGAGCATATATGTTAGTGATACAGCAAGCCTGATTCAGTTCCAAGGAGAGGCCAACCCAATTTTTTTTTGATAAGCTAAATAATTTTATTGAGCAAATGTTCTATAGGAATATAGAACAAAGTAGGAAAAGATCCAATAGGGACCTTTTCCTCCAACCAATACAGCTACAAAGACTAGAAAAAGAAACAGAACAGGAACAAAACAAGACGTAAAAAAGACACCTTGTCTATTTCCTATTCGGGTTCAAACAAGTGAACCGGTTAGATACCAGAACGTGGGTTGAGGCGTGGTCAGAAGACGGTTCCATGGGTTCCCTGTCCTTCCTTCCCTCGGAATCGAGAGCCAGAGTACATAGGTCAACGACTTTTCTGCCTACTTTCGAGCTGAAACTCCAGTTACCCGAACTATATTTTTTGGCTACATCCACCAAGAAACGCCCCGAGTTATCCCCTTTATCCGCAGAAGTCCTGGCTCTTGTCTGATACACAGCCACTGGTTGTGCAATCACCTTCGCCTGACCCTTCTTAGGACGACCCCGTCTCTTTGGCTCAGCCCCCGAGACCGGTTTTTGCAAGGCTTCCTTCCACGGACTTCCTTGAGAACCAATCTCTAGAATTGGTTCAGCGTCTCGCGCCTGATTAACTCGAGTACCTAAACCCGAACCCGAAGAAGAGGGGTCCAAGTCATTCTCCATTCGCTTAAAAATGGAAACCAAGCTCGGATCCTCACGGGCCAACAATTGGGCCTTTCTTGAAGAATCGGCAAGCACAGGAAGTCCACTGGGCAGACCCCACCCAAACAGGTCAGAAACAGCAGCCTGGTAAAGGCCAAGCCCAACCTCAATGGACCCTTGGCCCAAACATTCGCGAGGCCCAACATCTAGCCCAGCAACACCGTTCAGAGTCGTAGTCAGGGACGACACCGCGTCCTTGTTCGCGGCGTGATCAGAACGGGATCAGGATGCTCGCCGGACTCTTGTACTGTAACCGTCGGGACTGTCGCAATCTGATCTTCACACAAAACAGAATCGATGCTCTGTTTTTCGTTCCCGACTGAGACAATCGCTGGAGAATCCAAACGTCGTCGAGAGAACGCCACAAACAAGACGTGCCCCTTCAACTGAAATCCATTCTAGGTCTCAAGTGCCCGGGACGCAGCCATGGGCGTCGTAAAACGAACGAAGCCAAAAAACCGTCCTGTCTTGTTCGCTCTCTTCAATAGTGAAAAAGAAGCCACTTCGCCGAACTCGGGGAGCTTGTCCTGAATCCAATCGTCCGACAAAGGGTAAGGTAAGTTTCGAATATAAAGCTCCATGTCACTCACCTCGTATTGGATCGGACAGCGTTGTCGGCGAGTCACTGCTCTACCCATACCATCACCGGTTGACTCCCCTTGCTTTCCACCGTTCATGGAAGTCGGATCAGAAACAGACTCACCCTCCTTTAAAGGCTTCGCAGCCTCACTTGAGACACGAGCCTGCTTCCCCATCTCTGTAACCGGAATGCTCTGTTCGACACCTTCGTCAACCGATGAGCCCTTGCCCGCTTCATTCCCACCCGTTTTGACGACCAAAGATGAACGATTTCTCCTCTTCAAGATCGGCTTTGATCCCTTTTTATCCTTCATTGCTTCACCACTATGTCCTTTGATGAAACCAGCCCCAGAGAAGATCGTACAATAGTCTCTGTACGAGGCCATCAGTCCTGAGCAAAAAGAGGTGAAGGATAATGGAACCAACGCCTTCTTCCCCATGATCCGCTTCGAAGGAACGTCCCCAGAGAACTGCTTCTTCATACTACTCTGGATCCAATAACTGAACCACAAAACCTGGGAAATAATTTCCCTTTTTCTGAGAAGTCGACGGCTCACGCCGGATCTGATGTCCTCAAAATTGCAGTGAACGGAACAGGGGAAGACGAACCGGCTATTGTCCCTGTTTCGGCGACCTCAGAATTGAATCGACGATCTCCACCACTCGGAGATGTCAGGGAATCGATACACCTCCGTTCATGACTCGCGGCCCGAAATACAATCTGGTAACAACAACGAACCAGCAGCACCAGGGCGTCATCGTCGAAGGCCGAAGAATTGACATGTGGGACTGCGATTTCTACACGGGCCACACGAAACCTAAACCCTCAGTAACGCCGGCATCATCACGAACTCGAGAGACGACGGCTCCCGGAAAAGACGACGGCGGGGGGCGGGGGGGGGGGGGGGGGCTGAACCCTGAAACGTCGAATTGATATGGACGAAATTGCCAACCCAAATTATAGAACCTACAATCTTTGTCATATAGGACATTTGAAAAGAGCTTCTTTTCCAACAAGAGATAATACCACCAGAAAGACCAGAGGTAGGGATAAAATCAAATTCCCAACCAATACTAAGGCCACAAGATCTCAGAAAGCCAAAAGGGATTTTTTCTAGTTTTGATTCTTGTATGAGTAGCATCTGTGGCTGATGCTTGTGGATCAAGTCACATAATGCCTTATTCTTTTGTGAAGAAGACACACCTCTCAAGTTCCAAGAGAGGATTTTCATTCTTCTTTCTACTGAGAGGCCAAGGAGGTGATCTATCTCACCCCAATACCAGGCTCCAAAACAAGTCCTTCCTCATCACTTTTTTCTTCCAAATCAAAGCCAAGTTTTTCATCTTCCAGTGCAGCCAGATGGTGGATTAGTTGATCATCAATACACTCAGCCTGTTGATCCTATATTTTGTTTATTTGGAATATTTACTGTCTTTTGAAAAGATTTTTGTTTGATCCCTATTTCAAGTTGTATCATTCTTTCTTTGTTTTCCATCTTGGAAGAAGAGATTTGTAATAAAAAATTTCCCCTATAAAAAAAGTATTATGAAAAAAAGTAAATAAATTCGAATTAAATGTTATATTCCCTGTATATATAATGCCCGTAAAGCAATCGAACAAGATACAAATAAAAGGGACCACAATGTAACAACATTCAAGAAAAGGCAGACATATAAAACTAAAAAAGTATATAACATTAAACTAAAATTTATATAAAACCCATATCTGCTACGGCTTGAACCATACGTTCCTCTCCTCGTTCAGTACTACTAGTAACACCGGTGTGATCCTTAGGTGACGAATCAGGTAAAGATGAGTGGTTTTCCGGGATAGGCGAGTGGTTTTCAGGTGTCCCAGGAAAGGTTCCTTTGCTGTACAAAGCGGTGAGGTGATGAAAGTAAGGACAAGTCCTGGAGTCAAGAGACCTGTTCTTGTTAGCATTCTTGGTTTTCCTGAAGTACTTGTTGATGTTCTCCCATTTTTCCTTACATCTCTTGGCACTTCTCTTGTAGCCCATCTCCTTCATCCCTTGCGAGATCCTTTCCCATAGCGGGGCTTTTCCTTCTCTTCCACCGTCGCATTCTACATTGTTGTAGAGACTGGCCCTCAGGTTTATCAGTGCCACCACTTGATCTCTCGGCCACCTCTTGCCGCTCTCCTCCTTTGGCGTGCTAGTGTCTCGATCTGCATGTCGCGTACCTAAGCTTGTCTGGTCGTCAGAGGTTTTGAGTTCTTGAGTAGATGAATTAGGATTTTGATGGGATTGTAATGAGGAGTTATCGTTATGGTTTGTGCTCTTACTAGGGTTAAGTTGATGAGATGGTGTGTACTTGTTTAAGAAGTGAATGATGGAGGCTTGCCTTAGACCTGCAATGGACTGCTCTTGAGCCCTAATCTCAAGCTCTTTGTTGATCTTGTCCATCTCTTGACGTTTCCAAGCTTCTTCTCTACACACCATCTCTTCGTCTCTCTTCACCATATCTTCGAGGAGCTTTTGGTGCATCTCTTCTTGCTGTGCCACCATTCTCCTCACCAGATCTTCACAAAACCCTTTGAGAATCTCCAACCTTTCCTCTCTCTTCCTCTTCGTCTTGCCTTTTGACTCTTCCATCACTTTCTTCTCATCAGTGTTACCATCATGTTCTTGTTCATCATGTGGGTTGTCATTGCCATCACCATCATCATGTGGGTCTGTTTCAGTTGTTAAATTCATGCCAATCTTGTCGTCGTCATCATCATCGCTTGGCTTCTTCCTACCCGGGCCTTCACTTTCGCCTTCGCCATGGTAGAGCTGCTCGAGGCCACTCTGAAACGACCTGTAGTTTATGGTGGAACTCATATGGTTCAAGTCTCTGCTCTCCTCTTCGAATCTTTCCTTGCAATCCTCAGGACTCCTTTTGAACCCCAACTCCGCAAGCTTCCTGCTTTCTATATATATCAGATCCCTTGGGAATATTTAAATCATGTATACAAGAAATGAAAATTGGGAATATTATTTATAAAGAACGTAGATATACCTTGATACATGTTCCCAAGTGAACTGAGGAAACCAATTGTCGAAGGTAGATCTGATCCTCAGGAGTGCAAGAAGTTCATCGGCCGACCAGGGATGATCACTCTCCCGTTCGGATCCAATTATCTCCAAATCGATATCGAAGGTGGTACTACTTCCACGACCATGACCATGAGCTTGAGCATGGAAGCTTGAAAGTTGTTGTTGTTGGTGGTGGTGGTGGTGGAAATGGTGATTGTTGGGTTCAAAGGAATTGGGGAAGGAAGAGGCATTATCGTGAAGACAAGAGGAGAAAGGGAGAGGGAAAGAAGATGAGGTTGGTGTGGAAGAGGCTATGAATTGCTGAAATTGGTCTGAAGCATCAAACATGTTTTCTATCTATGTATTTTCTACTTTTGCTTTTCGATCTCTAGCTCTATATCTTCTTCTTCTCCTTTACACGACTCTCCCTTTCTCTCTCTCTCTCTCTCCAAAGGGCCAAACAAAACTTGCGACTACGTTACAAATTGAAATACAACTATCTCTCTCTCATTTATCAAGATTTTTGTCCTATCATGCAGGAATAAATGCTTGCCCCCACACTCTTTGCAAGAAACTGAACTCGCCTACCACTGGGCACTGCTCTCCTGCATCCGTTTATATCTTATACCCTTTCTATTTTTCAACTTTTTCTATTCATAGATTGTTTTGTTTGTATCGGCATAGCATATTGAAATTTTTATTATCCCCTTTTGAGGAGAAAAATAATTATAAGGATTGTTACAATCCCACAAGAACGAATCCTAAATCGATCACATGTGATTTTAAGGGAACACAACCAACAACACACGTTCCAATACAACTGGAACCAACCAAGGATATAACCACCAACAAGAACTAACCCAACAGACCAACAGAACAACAACACAACTTGAAAACAAAAAGGTCTTGAACCCGGATTTGACCACATTGAAGGCCTGAGAAACTTCAGAAAAGAAAGGGTCTATCTACCCTGATTTACCAACCAATAAAAACAAAAGGAACAACAACAGTCTTGAAGCTTGAAACCACCACCAAGAAGCACAGAAAAACTAGAGAAGAAGAGCGGTGCTCAAATAACAGCCAGACAAGAGTGAACTCGACCCTAACCCTTAAAGGAACAGAATCCCTCCCAGCTCATTAGGAATACCTTACCCCGAAGAGTATCGGAGTCCTAACAATTGATGGCGGCTAGGACCGCATCGATAGAGACTAAACCAATGAAAACTCATCGGAACCCATAGACCTTAAAGTAGAGACGATTTTCTTCAAACAGGCATAATAGCCATAAACTCTCGCCGGCGGCCAACCCCCTGACCGGAGAGCCTGACCCAACACCAACAGGCCGGGAAGAAGGAAGTCAAAATCGAAACTGAAGAAAGGAGAGTGGGGGGAGAGATTGACCCAAAAGGAGAAAGAGAGAGACACTTTACCACAGACTCCAGCAGAACGATCAGTAACGGGAAGTTCTGAAGAAGCCTCTCTCCGGCCAGCCCCAAGAGAAGAGAGTGGCGTGGTCTGAATGAAGAGCCAGCGAGCATCCAACTCACAAAACCCTAGATCTTCCCGCCACTTCCCAGATCTAGAACCACCCACCCAAAGCTCCCAGCCCAGCTCTTCCGAGTCGAAATCCAGCGAAGCCCACAACGATCCAAGTCAAGAACAACGAGGAAGCGCGTCCCACGTCCAAACTTGGGGAGAAAACGACAACGGAAGAGAGAGCCGGTCATCAAGGATAAGGCGGCAAGACGGAGATGCCAACGAACCAAACCAAGCTCCACAACTGCGCCACAAGCTCGACCTGCAACGATCCCATTAAGGAGAAAAGGGAAAGGAGTCCCACGGCCAAATCTGAGCGAGGAGACACCGACGCGATGGGACGACAGAGTTGAGGCACACCGACGAAGCGAGAAGGAGGCGAGGGAAGCGACACGGGTTTGAAAGAGGGGAAAGGGTGGGGAACCGAATAGATCTGATCCAATCCTTGACAAAGATGCCAAGGAAGGGCTTCCCACGCCAGATCTGAACAGAAAACATGGCGGCAGGTCGATCGGAGAAGAATAAAAGGAGGCTGAGGAAGTGAGAAGGGAAGGGAAAGGAAAGGTTCAGGAGTAGAAAAAAGGAGAGAGGGTTAGGTAAAGAGGAGCGGGGGGATAGCTTCGCCGGTTCCAACCATGGCCGGAGCCACGGCCATCCCCGACGAAGCCAAAGACGAAGCGAAGAAGACGAAGCGAGGATGATTCTAGAGAGAAGTCGGACTCTATTGTGACTCATGATTATCTATTGTATTTGTTTATAAATCACACAATCATTACATTAACTAATGTGATAAAACAAATCAGTGTATGATAAGAAGATTATTAAAAAAGGATGTCTGTTAGAGTTTCTACGCGTCGACTCTCTTCGTGGCGTCGCCGCTTCTCTTTCTTTTGGCAGTGTTTCGGTCTCGCTCTCTCGCCGCTAGGGTGCGTGTTTCCAAACCCTTCTCTTCCATCCTCGTCTACTTCAGGCCTGAACGATATCTGCTCGCAGGGTCTCGCGCGAGGGGGGGGGGGTCAAATGTTGGGACCGTCCAGCCAGGCCTCGCTCCCACACCATGGCCGATCCCCCTCTCCTCCTACACACATTGGGACCTAGGTTCAGGGGTTCTCCCGTCACCGTTAGAATCATCGGATCTTCGGGTCTTGGCCTAGTCTTATCAGGGGATGGGGACCAGAATCCATAAACAGCAGCTCCGTCATCCTCTCCGGGATCATTTCCCTCACTTGCTCTTCCTATCGGAAATCCTTCTGACCGAACACCATTTTTCCCTTCTTTCCCGTTCGATGGATTTTCAGGGTTTTTTCTGTGTTCCTTACTCTACCTCTCGGAGGAGTCAGGATGCCTGGAATCAGAGAGGGTTGGCTCTGTTCTAGGTCTCAAGAATTGAGGTAGTGCTCCAGTTGTAGTGTGCAAGGTACATCGATGTGAATGTCACGAAACCAAAACATAGAGACCTGAGTTTCACTGGTATCTATGGGGAACCTCGTTAAGAACATCGGCATCGTACATGAGAGATGATCTAGCTGCTGCACACTCCTACACGGTCAAATTGGATACTGATATGAGATTTTAATTGGATCCTCGACCCGATTGGAACCACTGGAGGGGGTACCTATCCGCTGAGTCTCATGGATGATTTTTCCTCAATAGTGGATGACCTGTAGTTGGATGATGTCCCGATGACGGGACATCAGTACACCTAGTTTAGGGGGCGCGGACATGATGAGAGGATCCAATCCCGCTTGGACAGAACCTTGATCTCTCCCCCCTACTTCTATTCCTTCCCAGACTTGGACTTCGGTAACACTAGAGTAACAACCTTGGATCATTGGCCGGTCCTTCTCTCTCTGGCTCGTAAGATACCTCATCGAGGGCCCCCTAAGTTTAAATTCCAATCTCAATGGGTCAAGGATCCAGACTATGGACGGGTGATTCAAGAGCATTGGGATAAGGGCCCAATGAAACCAATTGTGGAGGTGATTCACACAGTGGGTAAACCAGTAAATGAGGAGGGCTAGAATCACTTCAAGCAGAATATTAAACACATTAAATGGTGTTAGCGGATGATTGTTGAATTAAATGGTAGAACTGATAGAGCTGGGGTGCATAAGCGTGAGGCTATTCAAATCTTGTATGAGAGAGCCTTAGGGGAGAAAGAGGCTTTTTGGCATTAACGAGCTAAGATACATTGGCTAGATGAGGGGTACAGTAATATGAATTTCTTTCAGGCCGTTTTCTCGTATCGTTAGAGAGTAAATACGGTGTTATCTCTCCAAAACGACACAGGGGATCTGGTTACTTGGGACACGGGCATGAGATCCCTAATTGTGGATTATTTTAGGCAATTATTTCAGTCAAGTCAGCCGAATCTTAGGGAATTCCTTATCCCCCTCTCCCAATGTATTACACTAGAGAACAATCAGTACATGTTAGCCCCATGCTAAGATAAGGAGGTCAAATTGGCAGTGTTCCAAATGGGACCAGATAAATCCCTAGGTTTGGATGGTCTCAATCCCCGCTTTTATCAGCACTAGTGGCCGGTTGTGTCAGATGAAGTTATTCGTTTTATCCAGGAAGTGCTGGCCTCGAGGGGGTTTGACTAAACTCTAATTGACACCGCTATTTTCTTGATCCCCAAGAAGCCGGACCCAGAAGTTGTGACCGACCTTCGCCCAATCTCCCTATGCAACGTGGTCTTCAGGATTCTCTCTAAAGTCATGGCCAACCGTTTCGACCCCTCATTCATGTTGTTATTTCAGATACCCAAGGGGCTTTCATTCCTAGTAGATATATCCAGGATAACATTCTTGTTGCCTTTGAGGTCATACATTATCTAAGGAAGAGGTGGTAGGGAAATCTGGGTTTCATGGCACTCAAACTAGATATGAGTAAGGCCTATGACCGAGTGGAGTGGGATTTTCTCCTTAGTATCATGACTCGGTTAGGAATTTCTACAGAGTGGAGGGAATTAGTGGCCTGCTGTATGAAGTCTGTGCAGTATACTGTCTCATCTAGAGGGAGGGATACACCTCGTTTTCAACCGTCTTGGAGACTACGTCAAAGGGATCCACTGTCCCCTTATTTGTTCTTACTTTGTATGTAAGGGTTGTCTTTTTTACTACGCTGGGCTCAGGAGGAGGGCCGACTTTAGGGGGTTCTGGTGGCGAGGGGAGCTCCAGAAATATATCACATGTTTTTTTTCCGATGATTTCTATATCATCTGTCATGCTACCTCATAGGATGCTCAAACAGTTAAGGACATTCTAGGACTCTTTGGGCTGTTGTGTGGCCAGGTCTTAAATCTCAATAAATCATCGGTCCTATTTAGCACGAATACCTCAGGGACGATTAGGCAACGCTATTGTCAGATACTAGCTATTGAGGAGACATCGGTGACCTCCATGTATCTCGGGTTCCCCAATATGGTTGGTAGGAACAGAAACCAGGAAATGGTGTATTTAGGGGATCAAATCATCAAGCGTATCCGTTCGTGGGACAGGAAACTTTTATCCCCGACTGGTCGGGAAGTTATGATCCGGTCAGTACTTACGTCTCTTCCAGTTTATGTCATGTCAGTATTCAGTGTACCCACTAAGATTATATCCTAAATCCACATAGCTCTGGCCCGGTTCTGGTGGGGGGGGGGGGGGGGGGGTTGTGCATGCCCTAAGTAGTAGGGGGGTGGTGTTTTGCCACCTAAGTGATGTCAACATAGCGCTTTTGGGGAAGCAGGCGTGGAGCCTGATTCATAAACCTCACTCTCTTATGGTTTGTGTGATGAAGGCACGCTATTTCCCAAAAATTGGTTTCTTGGAAGCTACACTAGTGGCCAATTCTAGCTTTACATGGGCCATCATTATATCTACTCAAGACCTGCTTCGGAAGGGGCCTTCGTATTTCTATAGGTAATGGACGAGATACCTACATTAAGAACACCCAGTGGATCTTGACCCATGACCACCACATCACTTTGACACGACCTTCGTTGGACGGAGCTCGAGTTGCAGGGTTAATGCTCTTGGGAAGGTTATGCTGGGATGCACCGCTATTGGCCTAGTTATTTCCTATAGAGGAACGAGACCTTATTCTCCAGGTGCCACTCTCGGATCTTCGACCGAAGGACACTTGGTATTGGGCTTCTAAGCAAACCGATGTGTATACTATTAGAGTAGGGTACTTATTACTGGCAGGGGAAAGGCACGATGCCCGTCAGAACACAACATCAGTGATGTATGACCTCGTCTTTTGATTTTTCTGTGGAGATGTCTACCCGGTACATTACAAGTAGCTTCCAACCTCAACCAACACTTTTTCCCGGTATCAGCCACGTGTGACATATGTGGTCGGGCACCGGAAACAATTGATCACCTCTTCCTGAAGTGTGGGTTTGCAAAGACGTGTTGGTCCCAATTTGGAAGCTTGAACCCATAGGGCCCGTGCGGAGGTTTTGTGCAATGGTGGGAGGGATAGAAGTAGGGAGACGGAGACAAAAGGTGGTTGAAATCCTATCCGTCTTATGGGAGATATAGAAGGCAAGAAATGGCCTGAAATGGGGAGGGGTGTCCCCGGCTGCGCTGTAGTTGATTTCGTCGGCGGTAGAACACCTTAAGGCATGGTAGGACGCGAAAGTTGTGGCTTCCCCGGGTCGGCCGCCAGCCCCTTCCTGGCCGGCTAAGTGGATCAGGCTGTCCTAGGTACTATATCTATTAATGTTGACGGGGTGATATTCCAGGATACGAACCAATCGGCTTGGGGCATAATCGCAAGGGATACACATGGGACGACCCACATGGCTACTAATGGCCTGCTACCGGGAAGCTGGCTCCAATCATGGTGGAGGCATGCGCCCTGGGTGCTGCTCTTCAGAACGCACCGTGGCTAGGGAATTCTATTATAATTCGGTCTAACGCTCAGGTCCTCATCAATATGATTCTTCATGGGGAACCCCTGACTTCTCCAGTGGGGACTATTATTCAAGATATTCATCTTATGCTATCTCAACACGAGAGGATCACCCTTCAATTTGCAAAAAGAACTGCGAACAGAGCTTCCCACTGGTTAGCATGGGAAGCTCGGTCCGTTTATGTTCTTCAATGGTCGGGCCCTGTGCCTGACGTACTACAATGTATCATTCAATCTGAGATCTAAATAAAAATTGCACCTTTCATTCAAAAAAACAACTAATGTGATCTGTTTAATCTGGTCAACTAACTACTCAGTTTACCATCATATTTTTTAGGTCCGCATATCGTAGAACAATATCTTTTCTATAACTAGAAAATGGGACCGGACACTATAATCTTTATAGGGCTAAGGTTCAGGTAGTGATAAACTTTGGAGCTCGATATTTCTTTGACTAGACGATCCACCACAAGTTTCTCGATCTGTTATTTGTTAGGCTCCTGACTGAAGATATCGAGGTTTATTAGTAAGACTTTATAGACAATGAGGGCATTCAGTCATACTCTCTTGTGTAAGGGACAAGGCATCAGGCCTAGGTGGACATAACCTGGTTTTCTTTCGCTCTACTTTACAGATTGTTAGGTTATACTTCACACGCTTCATACATTTCTTCTTCCCATTCGATCTGTTGGGTAGGTTATACACCTTAACTCTGCCATCAGAGGAGGACCAAAGCTGAGGACACACCACAAGTAGGAGCACTGAACCGTTGACGAGAAAAGGAGCTTCCCTTGGCACGAAATATCCAAGCACAATAATGAAGTCGTGATAATCTGGTTCCAAGGAGCTAGGATCTAGTAACACAACCACTAAAACTGACAGGAGGCTTGAGGTCCAACGCCTGAGCACCAAGGTGGACAGCGTTGTCGGCAGTAAAACCAAGACAAGCCAGCCTAAACGACCTTAAGCCAAGACTTCCTGAAACAACCCGAAACAATACATGACTGAGAGGAAAAAGAAGCGGTTGAAGAGACGTCGAGTAAAGAACGAGACCATCAAAACAAGAGGGAAGGAGGTTGAGAAAGGGGAAGGCCACCACCAATGATAACCATAACGGGAGTCCATACCATTACCAGTAAAAGGAAAGAAAAAAAGATGACTGAAGATAAATCTAGGATTGAGGGAGCTGAATTGAGAATGATCACATAAGAACATTCATCATAGCATTATAGCATGTTAAAATCCATAAAAACAAGATAAATAGATCAAAAGTAATTCTGTTGTTGGTTATTAATTTACACCTTTTTAAAGTAGAATTCCCCAACCCCAAGTGGTTGAAGGCCGTATGTACGGGTATTGAGGAGTTGACTCAAGGACAGATACGGTGCTAACCATAAAGCTTTCCGGCTTTTACATGAACAATTCCCGATGAGAGTGTGTGTGGTACACGCGCGGTAGTGAGAAGTGGGATGGCACAATTGGATTGGTACTGTCTGGTATATTTATTTATTTAATGTTGTTTATGGTAGTGAGGGAGATTTGTTGAGAATCCTATGCAGACGCAAGAGAGAGAGAGTATATATAAATATGGCAGGACACGTGAAAACAAGCAGAGGATGGGACCAATTATTTATGATTGCTGATGCTTTTGGTCTGCTTCTGTACTGACCCCTTTCCCCTCACTCTTCCCTTCTATCGTCTTATTGTATCAGCACCGACCCATCTTTAACATTACAGGTTCTCCTCTCACCCGGTAAACCATTTCAATCCAACCCATACATACACATACCATCAACACCAATCACCTAAAATTTACCCTTGAGGTCATGATATGGGATCAACAGATTCTCGTATACAATAACGGCACAAAGGAGATTCACAACATTATCATGGGATGTGTTCCAGAAAGCATTACACTTGATCGATGGATGAGTGGAGGAAGCCTTTTCGGTTAAGGCCCGTAAGGGACGGCCTAAGTCCAATTTGATACCTCGTACTCATAATACTAGGACAAAGACTCGTGCCCTCAATTAGAAGGCTTCCAGTGTTCCGACCTCAGACAACGAGTGGTATGAGGAAGATTAACTTCTAGTTGTTTGGGACGTAAGTCTAGGAAGTTGTTCTTGACTGGTTTATTCTGGTCGTTTTTTTTGTTAAGAGTTTGTTCCCTGTTTCTCTTATGGAGATTTTTGTAATCGTGATTGCTTTTTTGGCTTCTCCTCCTTAGAGAATGACCATCGAATAATTTTTTTTAGCGCTTATTAAAAAATAATGATTTTTTTAAAGAAACAAAACATGAGGAGCAAGAGCGAAAACCGAAAGTTGACGACTTTCTTTTTTAGAAGCTCGGTTAAGGTTTTGGTGTGATGAGTGGTTGACGACTTTCTTTCTGAGTTTTATGGTTGACAAATCAAGATTGTATGCCTCTTTTTCTGTGAGGTTCATGGTTGTTAAATTCGGCTTTTAGACCTTTTTTATGCTCTGTCTTGTGCTTAGATTGTAAAAGGTCAGAAGACCAGTAACACTTTGTCCCCCTTGTTAGGTCTATTTTGAGGTTGCGCTTTATGTCGGTGCTCGAGTTTGTATTCTCATTTTGTTGGGTTTGTGTTGAGGTTGTGCTTTCATAACAGTACTCAGGTTTTTTTTTGATAAGCTCGAAAAATTTATTAATTAGACCTAATCTGCCCCGATTCAAGTAGAAACAAGGTAACAGGTCAGAAGACCAGTAACACGCTTACAAAGGAGTTATGCTATGGGGAGAACTATAAGGATAGATCTAACCCCAAAAACAGGTAACACCAAACAAAACAATACAAAACTATTGTGCCGATTTCTGCCGAGCCTTATGGGACGACATCCAGAAAGTCGAAACGGGAGGCGCTTCCTTGATAGTACGTTCCCGAGTCAAAGAACGATCTCTCGAACGAGTAACAACAGTATAGGTAGAAGGCCGACTTTGACGAGGTTGAAGGAGGGCACCCTTCCATGGACTACTCCCCTTCTCCCATGTTTCCACCGAGACCTCCAAACCATCGATATCTGAAATCAGAACTATTGACCCTGTCGCCACACCATCCACATCTATAACTAGGCCTGGCACATCATCCGCTTGACTTCTAATCACCAGAGCTCCATTTTTATTCGGGCTCATTGGGTCAGAAATCTTATCAACTAAGCCAAACTGGGATGTTGACAGGCCCAACGCTTGAGCTTCATACTCTGGACGCAAGCCCAAGTCCTGTAATTCAGAAACCGGATGCGTCCCAACCGACTGCAATCCGTTCCTGCAAAAGATAACTCACCAGATAAGGAAATAATCTACCGAGAATCGCGAGATACACAAAGGATCTGCCTGCGAATCTCCTCTGACAGCCAATCGGCCACCAACGTCGAACTCCGGCCACCGTTGAAGAAGAGCTCTAACAACTTCCCATCCTCCAACTTGGCCTTCTTCACCTGTGATAACGATACTTCCTATCCTCCACCAGCAATAACCTGTTCTTGAGAAGCTTGAGGTTCCATGGCAGACATGCTCTGTTTTGAAGCCGAGTAACCTTTAGCCGGAAACGGCACCTGTTCCGGTCTGGCTAAAGCCACGAAGAAGATATATTCATTGTATTTGAAGCCATCGTAAACCTCGATGGACTTCTGAGCAATAGCCGGCGAGAGAAATTCCACGAAACCGAAACATCGTCCCTTCCTGTTCGGTCTTTTAATCGCAATGACCGATTAATTTCTCAAAATTCCCCAAAGGTATTCTGAATCCAATCGTCTGTGGAACCAAAAGGGATATTATACACGAAGATTTTCGTACCTGAACACTGAGAGACACATTTGGAGTTCACCATGTGAAACAGAGATTCACCTTTTCTGGATTCATTTAATTGAATCACCATCCGTAGCCACTACCATGTCGCCAAAGCTAGGTGCAAGGGTTTCGACTACAAAACCTAGAACATATGTTTTGGATCCAGATTCCTAAGCCTTAACGACGTCCATGTCGGCGATCTCCACTCCCCCAGACTCCTTTGCTTGCACTACAGCATCTCGAGGCCGAGGTTTCAACCGAGATCCACCGCCACCCTGTTTACGTTTTACCTTGCGAGTGCCATTGCTTTTGCTGGAAGAAGCCACCAGATGAACTTTGCTTTTTGAAGCCATCAGATGAAACTTGCCTTTGTTGGTTGAAACCACCGGATCAGCAGAGCCTCTGATCTTTTTTGGTAACAGATTACTCTCAATAGCAACATAATCGCTGTACAAGGAGAATAGTAACGTACAAAAAGAAGAAAAAGAAAGCAATGAAACCTTTGAGAGAAGGAGCCATTAAAATTTGTCCAGGTTTGTTTTTAGTTTTGGTTGTTTTTTTTTTGGATAAGCTCATAAAATTTTATTAAAAATAAAGAAAGATCCAAGGAGGATCGTTCTAGAACATAACCATAACAGAGGAGCTCTCAGCTGGAGCTGCGGGAACAAACCCCGAATTAGAGCAAACCAATAAAACAGGAAAAAATAAACCTGAAACTAAAAACCAAGCCGATGAACAGTGACTCAAGAGACCAGAAACCAGGCGTCCCACCCGAACCGATGAACGGTACCTCAGGGTAGACAGGGTGAATCCTCTGGTCCCAAAGGAACTAAGTAATTCGTGCCCCTCCGCTATCCTAACAGATCGGCCCCTAAAGTCTCCCCGGATAGTACTCACCGGACCCTGATGGGAACAAGCGAAACCTGGACTGACTCTTGAACAGGCACTCATCGGACCCACTTGTCCATAGCAGGACTACATCACACATCAACTAGCAGCCGCCTCCCCCGCTTCCTAGGCTGGATGGACCACCCAGGACGACGCTGCCAATCCAGAAAAGACACTGAAGATCTCAGGGAGCCTGCCTGCCAAAGTACACAAAAAGAGTGATTCTGGATCTTCCCAAAAACAACCGCACTACACTCCATCACCCCATTAAAAACCAAACCATTCCTCAAGAGCCAGATATGCCAAATAACAATATAGCTAACTCGAACCCATGATTTCCACCAATGATTCGAACCAAGACTTTTCCAAGCACATAGAGCCGCTCCTACCGTCCTGGGCATGACCCACACCACTCCCCACCACTCCTGCACAAGGCCCCAAATCCACCAAGAAACCGAACAATGCAATAATAAGTGATCAGATGTCTCCATACCTGTTTTGCAAAGGGAGCAAAACATCTGACTGATGGTCACAGGGAGACCCCTAGCTTCCAAGAAAATCGTAGTGGGAAGTGCCTGCTGAGCTGCCAACCAAACCAAAACACAATGTTTAGGCGGAATACCTTTAACCCACAAAGCTGAAGCCCATGGTTGAGGGGAAGAATTCTCCACATCCATGAGAATAGAATAAGCAACAGAGACCGAGAACCCCAATCTGTGCTTCTTCCAGAACAAGATCAGATTCTGGTATGTGGTTCTGTTGGCTTGTAAAAATTTTTATAGTTAGACTGTTTTGTCTCCCCTTTTCAAACTTTGAAAAGAGGGAGATTTATATAATGACTTTGATGATAAAAAAAGATATTGAAAGAAATGCAGTAGAGAGATACCATGCACACACGTTATTATTGGACCTGCAGATGAGTGGTATAATTAATGAACACCAGTTATAATTGAGACATGATCATGATTTTAATGTGGATTTGTGTAATAACCACTCCCGGTCAACGCTAGTCAAATCTGCGAAAAACAGGAAAATTTAAAAAATTTAAGACAGACACTTAAATGAACCTAAATTTGACCCCGAGGGTCATACCGGACTTAAGTTGACCCCGATATCGATCAAAGTGAGTTCCGAGGGACTCCGGGCAACTTTCTGACCAATTTGGGAAATGTTGACTTTTCGCTGGAAAAGTCAACCGAGCGACGTTTTGGTCCATTCGAGGACCGTTTTGGATCCAAAAAGCTTATCCGTCGTCGCAGCGGTCTTAGTTGAGCCGTTTCCTTGTAGCCCGTGAAGTTTCATAATTTCTTGGAAAAAGTGCCCATTCGAGGCCCGAAATGTCCGAATTTCGCGAATCTGATTGGAAATTATCTAGGAGATATTTTCCTAAAAAGGTGTGGGACCCACTTGCCACTTGTCAAACAAGTGGTGGTGTTAGGTTTATGGGGTAAAACAAGAAGACTACAAGAGGGATAGGTTCGGCCAACACTTAGAAAAAAAATGAAAAAGGAAGATAGTTTTAGAGAGAGAAGGAGAAGGAGAAGAAAGGGAGAGAAAGAGAAGAGGAGCTAGGGTTCTTGCCACTATTCACGAGCCTCAACCATTGGATCGTCTCAAAGCTAGGAGAATCAAGCTCACATCGTCTTCCTCTACGGTGAGCACCGAACCGATTCTCGTTTTGCTAAGTTTGGAAAGCTAGGGTTTGAGTAAAACTAGTAGTTGTGGTGGTGTTGAGGTGTGGGGTTCGTTGGAGATGTTTTGGAGCGAGTTTGGAACGTTTTCCGGTGACCGGGAGCTCGGGGGAGCTCCGGCCACCATGTAGGGTGGCCGTCCGGCCGTGTGAGGTGGTTGGCCGGAGCTAGGACCAGCCACCACCATGGTGGGCCGGGCCCAAAAAGCCCTATCCATCCACAGCCAAGTTTGGCCGGGTGGGGCCCACGTGCTCGGGTGCTCGGGTTTCGTGTTCGGGTGGTTTAGAACGTTCCCCAAGTCATTGATCTACACCCGGATCGAAATTTGGAATTAAATTGTGAAAGTTGTAATTGACGGGTTTAGAAACTTTAAACGCTAATTAAATGACTCGGAAGTCGGAATTCGATTCCGTCAAGTGCCTAAGAACCCTTGAATTATTCTAGGACCGTAGAAACGAAAACGGGAATTTTCGGAGCCCCGGAAGGGCGTTTCCAAAACCCGGGCAGATTCGCCATGTCGGGCGAATCGGGCTTTTCCGGGTCCATTATCGACATTGTCGAGTAATCGGGAAGTTTGGGAGTGATCGACATTGTCGGGGTTACTTTTGGGCGTCAAGTTTATTAAATTCCAGTTTATGTCTGCGAACTTAAAGGTACTTAAAATTGTGTTCTTTTAGATCGTGCTGCAGACAGAGGGAAGGGAAAGCTAGGCGAGTGACCGAGATCACGCCAGAGCTTATTTGTGCGCTTTTGGAGAAAGCATACGAGGTAGTGAAAAGTAGCCGAATCTCGGCCCTGATTAGGGAAAGTTAACAGTAGAAATGCATGTGACACTGGGGTGTCGTGGGTTAAGTAAGTTTATCGAATATTAGAAAGGCAGGCGACACCGGGTGGTGTCGTATGATACGGGAACGTATCGAACATTAGAAATGCATGTGACACTTAGTAGTGTCGTAGCAGCAGTGAACTTATCGATATTAGAATTACTGGAGGCATATGACCATGCCCGGAGGTTGATTGTGAAACTGTTGATATTAGAACTACTGGAGGCATTGGTTATGCCCGGAGGTTGATTCTGTAATTTGTGTCTTGGGTGGCCATGAGAGCCCGTATTACTGTTGTGTCTTGGGTGGCCATGAGAGCCCGTATTACTGTTGTGTCTTGGGTGGCCATGAGAGCCCGTATTACAGTTGTGTCTTGGGTGGCCATGAGAGCCCGTATTTTACTGTTGGTGTCTTGGGTGGCCATGAGTCCTCGTGGGGTTGTTGAACCCGTGATTTATTGTCGGTGTGTCTTGGGAGGTCGTGAGTGCTCGTGGGGTTGTTGAGCTCGTGAGTTACTGTTGGTGTGTCTTGGGAGGCCGTGAGTGCCCGTGGGGCTGTTGAGCCCGTGAGTTACTGTTGGTGTGTCTTGGGAGGCCGTGAGTGCCCGTGGGGTTGTTGAGCCCGTGAGTTACTGTTGGTGTGTCTTGGGAGGCCGTGAGTGCCCGTGGGGTTGTTGAGTCCGTGTTTTACTGTTGGTGTCTTGGGTGGCCATGAGTGCCTGTGGAGTGTTGAACCTGTGTTGTTGTTGTTTGTTGAACTTTGCTTGTGATTGTGATTGTGGTTACCTGAGGTTGGAAACCCGACTTTGTGTCGGGGAAGTTGTGTGGTGTGGCTAGCCTCCCGACAGGGATCGGGGGAAGCGGAGAGGTTGTGGGCTAGCCTCCCGACAGGGATCGGGAGAAGGTGCCCGTGGGTGTGGCTAGACTCCCGACAGGGATTGGGGGTAGGGGAGAGGTTGTGGGCTAGCCTCCCGACTGAGATCGGGAGAAGTTGCGCGACAGGTCGACCACCTGGCCTGACATGGATCGGTAAAGGGCGGTGAGAGAGGGGGTTACTGAGCAGCTGGAGTGCGATCCTTTGTGATCTTGGGTGTTGCGTGGTTGTCTGTCGTGTCTTTGGAGGAGGTCGTCAATCGTTGTGTCGGGTCTACATTACGTGTTCGAGTGTTGAGTCGGTTGAGGAAAGTAACAGTGGGTGTGTGTCAGTCGGAGTATTTGAGTTGGGGACAGTGATCCCCGGTGTTGAGTTTGTTGTTGGTGTTACCGGCATTGTCTTCTAAGTATGCCGTAGTCAGTCTGTTATCCGTGGTGGTGAGCGAACGCTCACCCCTAGCTGCTTTTCCTACAGGTACTGGTCGCAGGTTGGACTAGGTGAGCTTCCGAAGCTTGAAGAGCTAGGAGCGGGAGTCCGGGTTTACTTTTGAGTCTAGCGACGTATACCTTGCTTTTTGTCCATTTGTTGGGACGTACTTTTAAGTTGTAAATGATTATTTTGGTTAAGTAAATGGTGGTTTTAAAGTGATTTATGTAAAAGGTTTCAAATGTTTTACTGTTTTAAACGTTCGCGTCCCGATTTCGGTTTTACTGAAATTGGGGCGTGACAATTTGTTTGGCTCCTACATAATTAGCACTACCTTATATCATTGTTTCTAGAAGCGTTAGCAGTGGTAATCCTAGTTTCATCTCGAGTAGGATCCTCTTGAGCCAAAAATTGATAGTGTTAAATTTAGAGGTTGCTGGTTTAAGCATGTATAGTAAGGCTTATAATATGTCTTGACTTCTGTGTTTCTCCCTCACGCTATGACGCTAATTAATGATTTTCATGAAAGGACAATTCGATACCTCATGCTCTAAAAAAGAAGAAGATGGAATGTCAGTAATCGTAAGAGGAAACTCCATGTCACCATGTTGTACTATGGTCAAACATCGAATCATAACCCACAACTATAAAAATTGTCATATAGTACCAATTTTTGAAAATCTAATTATCATATAGTAACAAGTTTCAAAAACTAATTATCAAAAACCAACAAATAGTGTTAAAGTTAACTGTTTTGGTCAAATAATGAGCACATGCATCTCACATGACTGTTTTGTGAATAGTGAAAAGACATTTACACGTTTTTTTTTATTTTTGGCTCAAAACCCTCGCTTTGTCTACCCATTTCAGCATTTCTCTCAAGTCTCTCACGTCTCTCTCTCTCTCTCCAGAAAAGCTGTCTTGTTGGAACCGCCCACCGCCGGGAACCGCCACGCCTCCGTGAACCAAGAATTGACGATGATCGAACAAGCACTAGTAAGATTGTTTCTTTCACCTCAACAACTCTGAAATTGTAAAATAGTTTAGCTTCGAAATTGTGGAATTCATCTCCTTTCGAAATACTTACATGATGTTGTTTAGGGATCCTCAAATTTTAGGGTTTATCAGCTGAAAATTTCCAAATTCAAGTGTTCCCGAGCTAAGAATTCCCAAATTCTAGGGTTTGTTGAAAAATCCCAAAATTCTAGGGTTTATCAGCTGAAAATCCCCAAATTTTAGGGTTTGTTTAAAATCCCCAAATTCTAGGGTTTGTTTAAAATCCCCAAATTCTAGGGTTTATGATATGAAAATCCCCAAATGCTAGGGTTTATGAGCTGAAAATCTCCAAATGCTAGGGTTTGTTTAGAAATCCCCAAATTCTAAACATGTTAGTGCGTAGTATCATTTTAAGCGATTTACTGAGTCCAATTGTTTGAATTGTGCAAGGATGGTGGATTTGGAACCCAAAAAGTTGTCTACTGTTATTGCGGAGTACTTGCTCCGATCTTGACATCGTTGTCAAATAATAACCCCGACAGAAGATTTTATGGGTGCGGTAAATTCAGCGTAAGTACTCCAAATTTTCAAACATTGTTAGTGTTTTTTGAGTGAACCTATTATTGTTGTTCATCTATAACATTGTAAGTGATTGCTTAGGTGTCCTATGAATATGTTTTGCAGACTAAACGGAGTTGTAATTTTTTTCCAATGGATTGATGCTCCTGTATGCCCTAGACTAGTTGCAAAAATTCAGAATTAGAAGATGCTCTCCAAAACGAACAACGAAAGAATGAGACTCTTCAATACGAACTACGAAAGAGCATAACATCAAGGTGTCGGCGTAGTTTAGTTTGGTGTATTCTTGGGATTTCAGTGTATGTCATAGTTGGAAGAGTTGGTAACGGTTCACATGAGAAATTGTGCAGACTTCCATCATAGACTTGTAATATAGACTAGTTAAATACGACTGAATTATGATGTGTGATTTTGTATGAATGAAGTTTTATATTAAGTAGTTTTTATAGTTTCATGTGTGAATATGAATATGAACATATACATGTTCTCAAATAATTGGCAGAAATAATTCCAACATGTCACGCCCCAATTTCAGTAAACCGAACTCGGGACGCGAACATTTAAAATCATAAAACATTTGAAACCTGTTTTGAATAAACACTTTGAAATTACCATTTAGTTAATCAAAATAATATTTACAACTCAAAAACGTCCCAACAATTGGACAAAGTACATGGTATCCGTCACTAGACTCAAAAGATAAAACCCGGACTCCGCTCCTAGCTCCTCAAGCTTCGAGAGCTCACCTAGCCCGTCCTGCGATCAGTACCTGTAGGAAAAGCAGCTAGGGGTGAGCGTTCGCTCACCACCACGGATAACAGACTGACTACGGCATACTTAGCAAACAATGCCAGTAACACCCAAAACCAACCCAACACCGGGAATACAATCCCCAAACTCAAGTACTCGACTGACACACTACCTGTTACTTTCCTCAACAGACTCAACACTCGGACTCGTAATGTAAACCCGACACAACGATTGACGACCTCCTCCAAAGACACGACAGACAAAAACTCAACACCAAACAAGATCACAAAGATCGTACACCAAACCAGATCACAAAGGATCGCATTCTTGTCAGCTGCTCAGTGCCGGTTGCTAACCGGCTGGGCTCGAGCCTGCCCCACGCGCTTTGCCGATCCCTGTCAGGCTCCAGGCGGTCGACCTGGTGGCGATAAACCGAGCTACTTTTCCGATAGCTAGTCGGAAGGGGAGCTGCCCTCTCATCGCCTAAAAACGCTCAGTAACCTCTCTCACTCACGCGCTTCCCCGACACAAAGTCGGGCCAGGCGGTCGACCTGTCTCAGTAACCTCTCTCACTCATGCGCTTTGCCAGTCCCGGTCAGGCCAGGCGGTCGACCTGTCTCAGTAACCTCTCTCACTCACGCGCTTTGCCAGTCCCGGTCAGGCCAGGCGGTCGACCTGTCTCAGTAAACCACAATCACAATCACAAGCAAGTTCAACAAACAGCAACAACACAGGTTCAACACTCCACAGACACTCATGGCCACCCAAGACACACCGACAATAACTCACGGGCTCAACAACCCCACGGGCACTCACGGCCACCCAAGACACACCAACAGTAACTCACGGGCTCAACAACCTTACGGGCACTCACGGCCACCCAAGACACACCGACAACAACTCACGGGCTCAACAACCCCACGGGCACTCACGGCCTCCCAAGACACACCCACAGTAAAACACGGGCTCAACAACCCCACGGGCACTCACGGCCTCCCAAGACACACCAACAGTAAGACACGGGCTCTCATGGCCACCCAATACACAACAGTAAAGCACGGGCTCTCATGGCCACCCAAGACACAACAGTAAAGCACGGGCTCTCATGGCCACCCAAGACACAAATTACACAAACAACCTCTGGGCATAACCGATGCCTCCAGCAGTTCGAATATTAACAGTTTCACAATCAACCTCCGGGCATAGTCATATGCCTCCAGTAAATCTAACATCGATAAGTTCTCTGCTCCTACGACAATACTAAGTGTCACCTGCAATTCTAATGTTCGCTACGTTCCCGTATCATGCCTTTCTAATATTCGATAAACCTACTCAACCCACGACACCCCGGTGTCACATGCAATTCTACTGTTAACTTTCCCTAGTCAGGGCCGAGATCCGGCTACTTTTCCCTACCTCGTATGCTTTCTCCAAAAGCGCACAATTAAGCTCCGGCGTGATCTCGGTCACTCGCCTAGCTTTCCCTTTCCTCTGTCAGCGGCACGATCTAACAAGAACACAATTTCAAACGCTTTTAAACTTGCAGGCATAAACTGAATTTTAATAAACCTGACGCCCAACAGTAACCCCGACAATGTCGATCACTCCCGAACTCCCCAACTACTCGACATTGTCGATATTGGACTCGGAAAAGCCCGATTTGCCCGACATGGTGAATCTGCCCGGGTTTTGGAAACGTCCTTCCGGGGCTCCGAAAATTCCCGTTTTCGTTTCTACGGTCTTAGAATAATTCAAGGGTTCCTAGGCACTCGACAGAATAGAATTTCGACTTCCGAGTCATTTAATTAACGTTTAAAGTTTCTAAAACCCGTCAATTACAACTTTCACAATTTAATTCCAAATTTCGATCCGGTTGTAGATTAATGACCTGGGGAACGTTCTAAACCACCCGAACACTAAACCCGAGCACCCGAGCACGTGGGCCCCACCCAGAACAACTTGGCCGTGGGTGGCTAGGGCTCAAATGGGCCCGGCCCACCATGGTGGTGGCCGGCCCTAGCTCCGGCCAGCCACCCTATAGCCGGCCGGCCACCCCCTATGGTGGCCGGAGCTCCCCCCGAGCTCCAGGTCACCGGAAAACGTCCCCCTTCAACCCCCAACGTCTACAAAACGTCTCCAACAATCCCCCAACCTCAATACAACCCTAAACTACTCATTTTAACCAAACCCTAACTTTCGAAATTAACCAAAACGACGATCGGGTAGTAGCTCACCGTAGAGAATGTCGAGGTGGGCTTGAATCTTCGAACTTTGAGACGATCCAAGAGTTAGATGTTCCACAAACCCTAGCTCTTCCTCTCTTCTCTCTTCTTCTCCTTCTCCTTCTCTCTCTAAACTAACTTCTCCTTTTTTTTCTTTTTCTTTTTTTCCCTTTTTTTGATAACATGGCCGAACCCCCCCCCCCCCCCCCCCCCCTTTACACTCTTCCTATTGTTTCACCCCATAAACCTAACACCACCACATATTGGACAAGTGTCAAGTGGGTCCCACACCTTTTTGGAAAATATCTTCTAGATATTTTCCAATCAGATTCGCGAAATTCAGACGTTTCGGGCCCCGAACGGGCACTTTTTCCAAGAAATTACGAAACTTGACGGGCTACAAGGAAACGACTCAACTAAGACCGCTACGATGACGACTAAGCTTTTTGGATCCAAAACGGTCCTCGAATGGACCAAAACGTCGCTCGGTTGACTTTTCCAGCGAAAAGTCAACATTTCCCAAATTGATCAGAAAGTTGCCTTGAGTCCCCCGGAACTCACTTTGGTCGATAACGGGGTCAACTTATGCCCTGAGTCCCTCGGGTTCATATTTGGGTTCATTTAAGTGTCTGCTTAAATTTTTTTTAAAAATTTTCCTGTTTTTCGCAGGTTTGACTGGCGTTGACCGGGAGTGGTTATTACACAACATCTCAGAAATTATCCCAAGATCTCAGAAGTAAGTCTGTGATCTCAGACACTATTCTGGGATCCCATAAATAAGTCTGTGATCTCAAAAACTATTCCAAGATCTCAACAATAAGTCCAAGATCTCAAATAGGTCTCATTTGATCCTAAGAGCGTAGAGCAACTACCACGATCTCAAATTAGATCGTAGACAAAATTCTTGGATCTCAGTTGAGATCGCAGATGAATTTCCAAGATCCCAAATGATCTCAAATGATACCGATATCGTGTCGAAATTCCGATGATCTAAACTGAGATCGCATACACAATTAGAAGATCTCAGCCGAGATCGCATACTAAAATTTTGGATCCACTGACATTCTGTTAGGTCTTGGATATATTTCTGATATCCATGTCAGAATCAATTGGAAGAACATAAACATATTGCTGAGATGAAGATGGGATAACATGTACAAAACTATACAACTTATGTTCTCTCTTTTGGTTTCTAATTCATTTTCATTTTTTTATTTTTTCTTTATTTCTTTTTCATTTGTTTTTTTATTTGTTTTTCATTTGTTTTTTTTTATTTCTTTTTCATTTGTTTTTTTTTTATTTTCATTTGTTTTCTTTTTTGTTTATTTCCTTTTCATTTCCTTTGTTTTCTTTTCTTTTTTGTTTATTTCATTTTCATTTTGACGGTTACTTCCCACTCCTTCAATAATCTAACTCCTCACTCCTTCATCTCAGCAACCTCACCGAGACCCTCGACGACCTTCATCTCAACAACCTTCATCTCAGCAACCTTCATCTCGGATTACTCGCAGCATCTCAATTAGGGCTTCTTGTCGAAGCAACTCGAAGCTTCCTATCGAAGCAACTCACATCATCTCAGTAAGGGTATCATCATCATCTCGAAGCAACTTGCGACAACAAATCTTCGCGGCAACTATGATAAGTAATTTGACATTCATTGTTATCTTATTTGGGGATTGGAAGAACCAAACATTAGGCTTGTTTAGATGTTACGATATCTGATTTGGGGATTTGAAGAACAAAAAATTAGGGCTTGTTTAGATGATATAATATCTGATTTTGGGATTTGATGAACCAAAAATTAAGGCTTGTTTAGCTGATACGATATCTGATTTTGGGATTTGATGAACCAAAAATTAGAGCTTGTTTAGCTGATATGATATCTGATTTGGGGATTTGAAGAACCAAAAAATAGGGCTTGTTTAGATGATATGATATCTGATTTGGTAATTTGATGAACCAAAAATTAGGGCTTGTTTAGATGATGTTTTAGAAGTATCCTATAAATGTAGGTCTCAAAATGACATACATTATGATGCATGTCAAGTTCTTAATAATTTGAAATTGATTGCTCTCTTTGTCCCATTGTCAGGCAAGAACTAAGAGAACCTCTGTACAAGTTGATGAATCCCTTATACAAGAACAATTGGCAACAACCCGGAGCCATGAATATGATGACTACTTTGAAGATCAAGGATCATCTAGTGAAGGATTGACTCCTAGGGCTGACAATGATGGACCTGAAAATATAATCCGACAAGATGGATCAAGCTCTAGGTCTTCCTCTGAATATGAGACGGACTCTGAAGAATCAAGCCCAACTGCTCCGGTAAGTGCTCCGGATCAAGGATCATCCGGTGAAGGATTGAATCCTATGGCTGACAATGATGGAGCTGAAAATATAATCCGACAAGATGGATCAAGCTCTAGTTCTTCCTATGAATATGAGACGGACTCTGAAAAATCAAGCCCAACTACTCTGGTAAGTACTCCGGTGCCTCGAGTTTTAGAGCGAATGAGTGTGCCCGTGATAAGGCCGTTATTGACTGAAGCTCAGCACTTCGACTGCAAGTATCAGTGAGAAGTCGTTTAAGGGCAGTTTCCAAATTCATCATGGGAGAGCTAGGGAAACTGAATGATAATGATGTCCACCTCGATCAATTAAAAGAATCTCCATTTGGTCATATGTTGGACTGCTCCTCCCACATTGACCATTCTTGTCAAATCATTTGGGCAATGCTTGTTCGAGAAGCCAACATTAAACGGTCCTCTGAGATGTGGTTCGTTGTCCAAGGTAGACCAGTCAGATTCTCAAAGATGGAGTATGCTCTGATAACTGGTCTGGATTGTGGAAAAATCCTGGATGAAAAGGCAATACAAGTACAAAAAAACAATAGAGTATTTTCCAACAAACACTTTACAAATTGTCATGCAAGTTTGGAGAATTTAGAAAAGACCCTAGTCAAGGTTGTTGCAGAGCAACAACATTCACGTCCTCGTACTAAGGTGGATTGGGATATCGTAAAGGTAAGCTTACTGTTATTTGTGGGAGGAGTGTTGCTGCCAAAAGACACCGGTACTCAGAGCATTGATAGAGATTACTTAGCAGTGGTAGATAATCTAGATATCTTCTGCGCCTACCCGTGGGGTACTGTATCATATGTGTTTCTGTTGAAAGCCCTTAAAGCAAAGGGATCGGAAAATCTGAAAGCGAGAGCACAATATATTATGGATAAACCAAAAAAAAAGAGCAGTTTAGCATATTCCAGCTTTGTACTACCTCTGACGGTAAATAATTTGTCTTGTATGTGTATATTCCAATTTTTACTTGGTTCTCAAGCAATTTGGTTTGTATGCGCATATTCCATTTTTTACTTGGTTCACAAGCAATTTGGTTTGTATCTGTAGGTCATGGCATTGGAATGTGTGCCATCACTAGCATGACGGTTTGCACATGTTCGCGATGAGATTGATATAAATCTACCAAGGGTGTGTAGATGGGAAACAACATGGACTAAAGTGCCGGATTTTAGTATTGTTCAGAAAGTACTGCGTGAAAGCTTACCTGAGGTAAACTAAATTATTGGGAATTTGAATTTGCTTTTTGTGTGGAAATTTTCAATCTCTTCTCTCTCAAGTGGCTTAATTGTATAAGGTCATCGGTATCAGTTATTACTTTTTCTGTAATTGAGTTCACGGACGAGCTTGTTCTATCAAAGCAAAGGAGTGGACATAGCTACTATTATGTTGTTTTTGGCTTTGCTTTTGAAGAGTCTTGTGGTGTTAGTTTTTATGGTTTGGTTTTGAGGGGAATAAGTTGCTGCTGCTGGTGGTGGTTGTGTGTAAAACCAAAACCTTGTTGTTGATGTGCTGCCCAATTTCTAACACCCTGAATTGAAAAATCAGTTATGTAATAAATTTTAGTTTGACTCCATGGATTATGGTAGGACACATGTACCAATCTACTATCACCTAAATTAGACAAGGCAGTGGTGACCTCTTTTGAAAAGGATGGATGGTGATTTGATCAGTGCTAAATGAGTATGTCTTGAAGTGGATGTGGACTTAACCCGAAAGTGATGTCGTCGTTGTTATTGAATAAACGAGGATGTATTGGGTTTTAGATAGGAGCAACAAGCACTAGATCAATTTTTGACCCAACTTGTATCGAGATGAATGTTTTCTTTCGAAGGTGGGTGAAATCTACTCATTCTACTAACCTATGGTGTTTCTTAAGACACTTCCTAAACAAGATTGCTTAATTATATCATCCCTGTTTTTCAAACGTTTGGTGGCATAAAGGACAAGTTGGTAGATGCAATGGATTGTAGATTATCACTCATATAGGTTCTTAATTTGAAGAGAACCACTGATACTTGAGATTATAAGATACTTGCAGCGCGAGTCACATGCCTGGATCACGATTTGCAATTCGTGAAATTGTGATTCTATCCATTATTGTCTCTGTTCTGTAATTTAAAACAACAAATAAGGCCTTTATAATCCATTATTGTCTTTTGGTGATTTCTTTTCCAACAATGAAGATGTGCTGGCATTATGGTGAGATTGAATTTCTTGATCTTTTTGTGTTTGTGGTTCAGGGAATACAAACTATTCTAATCCCTACACCTCATGAAAAGACCCTCACATTCATCAGCGGTTTCGACCCCCTACCAGATAAACACAAGAATCCCTTGTTGCACAAAATGGTAGAGAAGTTGGAGGGAGGATCCATATTAACTAAGTTTCCTGCGAACAGTACTACTCGGGTTAGGGTGTCATCGCCACCTCCACCTTCAACGGATCATGTACCCTCGAGCAAGGAGATCATTGATGAGCTGCAGCGGGTGAAGAACGAACAAGTGCTAGTACGGAATGAGATCAAGCTGTTGAGGGATAAACAACAAAATCAATTTGAGACCATCATGAAAGCCTTTTGTAACCGGAAAGAGGACGACATCCATGAGGAAATTGCCCATAAGAGAAAGAGACTACACGAACGGGCAAATGAGGAAAGCACCCATCAGCCAAAGAGACAAAAGTGTGCTTTCCATCCTCGTAAACCAGTTCCGCCCTCCCTGTAACACCCCGTCGTGCCCCACACAGGGCCCCACGCGCGGTGATGTTAGGTCTGCAGCCCAATACACCCCAACCCCTCTGGTGTATTGTCCACAGACAAATACCAACCTAGGTTGTTGGTGAGACTTGAACCCAAGACCTCACCCTTTATAGCATTTCCTTGAGTGATGCTATCACCAATTGAGCTGCAGCTCAATTGGTGATAGCATCACTCAAGGAAATGCTATAAAGGGTGAGGTCTTGGGTTCAAGTCTCACCAACAACCTAGGTTGGTATTTGTCTGTGGACAATACACCAGAGGGGTTGGGGTGTATTGGGCTGCAGACCTAACATCACCGCGCGTGGGGCCCTGTGTGGGGCACGACGGGGTGTTACACTCCCTCTCAGCTGCACTGAAAGCATTCATAGATGCTCTAAAGTCCGATCCGGAGGAAGACTCTGAAGATAAGACTCCTTATGGGAAGCTGTACAAGACGTACTTTGACAGTCTGAGCATGTCACACTCCTCGATCAGCGATCATGTAAGCTCCATCATCATTTATGAATAGCTAAATATTTTTTGTTGTTGAATATCTAATTCATGTAACCTTTTGTAATGGTTTCAGCCAATAGATGATGCTCTGTACGGGATAAGAGTACGACAGAGATCGTTTCCCAACTTATATGCAAACACGGATGTAGTTTTGGATGTTAAATTTGCCATTTACGTTGACCAAAACAATGTCGACAGTGTGATGCAATATGTTGACGGGGTTCTTCCAGAGCACTGTGGTAAATCATGGAAGGGTTGCAACACCATATATTTTCCACTGAAGTTGGATGACAAAGCATCACATTGGGTTATGGTCGTGGCAGACATATCACAATGTATGCTCACTATGTACGACTGTGATCCTAAAGTTGTGGTGGATACTGTTGTCGAAGCACTGATGGCACTTTCTTCCACATGTTCCCACACATACTCCGTATGTATAAGCCCTGGAACTTTAATAGGCTCACAGATTTGCTTGCACAAGAAATGAGGTATGTTAATACCCCAAAATTCTTACTCTTGTCGTTGAAGTCATATTATTATTCTTGTCGTTGAACTTTAATAGGCCGGTGTCGTTGGTGAACTGATTATGTATTTGGGTTTTTAGTTCTGTTTGGGTTAATATTTGGGTATTTGTCCTTCATTAATATTTGGGTTTGTCTGATAATTTGATGACCCTCTACACTACTCATTATCGTTTAACATGTACAGAGGGGATTCAGGTGTCTATAGTGAAATACCTGTGAGCTGGAGCTACAGGAATTGGACATAAGAACCTACATGACTCCAAGCGATGTCGCACTATACCGGAACAAATTCTGTATAAATGCAGCGCTGTCTTTCAACCGTCTCCTAGATTAGCAGTCCTATAGAATGTCTTAGAAACTGTATATGGTTTTGAATAATGTTTGGGTATGGTTTTGGATATGAACTTGTTATTCAATGTCCCCAAAATGCTGTTATAGAATGTTTTGGAGAATACTTAATGTTTGGATATACTTAATGTTTGGTCTTTTTTTGAACCTGAACTTATTACAGAGGAGAATGTTGTTATAAATTGTTATGTGTGAACCTGTAAGCATGTTCAATGGAATATATATAAAGATCTTTTGGGTTTGATATAAATTCATGACATGTTTAGAAATTTTGGTGTTTGGAATCCTTTTGTGGAATATATATCAAGATCACATTATTGTTTGGTATTAATTCATTACATGTGTTAGAAACAGGAGTTTAAATGTACACAAAACAGGTGAATAAGAACAGAACCTATTCCAAGATCTCATAAATAAGTCCAAGGGATAATATCATAAAACTACCCTCAGCTTTCAGCTGTTTTCAAAAACTTACCCTCAACTTTAAAAGTTAACAAAATCGTACCTTAACTTCCATTTATGCTCAAAACAGTCAACAACGTTAAATTTTTAACGGAAAATGGTCATTTTTTCGAAAATACCTAAACTACCCTCAAACCCTAAATTGCCCTACCCCATTCAAAGCCTAAACACCTTAATGTTATTAACCCATTCATAGCATTCAACTCTCATGTCTACTAAACACCCACTCTCTCTGGTACTGTCCTCAAATCCGTTCTTTCTCATGCTGCATCCCCCATCTACCATACCAGAGTCGCACCATGGGACAAGGTAGTTGGAGATGTTCGTGGGTCTCGCCGCCACTGGCGACGTACAGGAGATGGCATCGCCGCCGTGCCTCTGATGTCAAATCTCCTGAGAAATTTCCAGCCATCTATTTGGTTCTCCGACCACTGGATTGGGTCGGATCGATTTGTGCTTTTTTCTGTTTCTACTTCTATTACCAATTTTTTGTTCTCTGATCTGGATTGTTGGAGTTATGATGTTGAAGCAAAACAAAGATGGATTAGGTTATGAATTTCGTTTGGAGACAGGGTTTGAGTTCAAAACAGAGAGATCTTGAAGATATTTCTAGGTTTTGGTTTTGATTATGGGGTTTAGGAAACAGAGAAACATTGAGATTGTTTCAGGTTCTCTATGTACTGTGAATGCAAAAAGAAAGGAAGAATTTGTTGATCGTGTACTACCTATGTAAAGGAATATCAATAAATTTTAAAAAAAATGGTTGTGTACCAAGTATGGTTGACTTCAAACTAAAAAAATTGAAAAAATTAATAAAAATTAAAGATAAGAAATAAATAAGATTTAATTAATGATAATTAATAAATTATTTTATAAAAATAATAATGATTAAATATAAAAATATGCTTTTGAAATATTTTAAAATTAAAATATGATATAAATATATATATTTAAAAATATAAACTATTTTTAAAAAAATAATAATATTTAATATGAAGAAAAAATAAAGGAAATGAATAAATAGTATTAAAAAAGAAAATGAATAAATATTAGAAATTAAAATATAAAAAACAGTGCATAGATTTGGAAATTAGATAGCAAGTAAGGGTATTTTAGACTTTTTACGTTGTTTTGGATGGAAAGTTAATGTCGCCTGACTACTTTGAGAAAACTTTGAAGTTAAGGTATCAGTTTGTTACAAACCAAAGTTAAGTGTAACTTTGTGAAAATGGCTGAAAGTTAAGGGTAACTTTGTGATAGTATCCCTAAGTCCAACATCTCAGACTTAGTTCCAAGATCTCAGACATATTTGCAAGATCTCATACTTAGTTCCAAGATCACATAACCTATTCCAAGATATCAGAAATAAGTCAAACATCTCAGACATATTTACAAGATCTCAGACTTAGTTCCAAGATCACAGAACTTATTCCAAGATATCAGAAATAAGTCCAACATCTCAGACTTAGTTCCAAGATCTCAGACATATTTGCAATATCTCAGACTTAGTTCCAAGATCACAAAACCTATTCCAAGATATCAGAAATAAGTCCAACATCTCAGAAACAATTAAAAGATCACAGAAACAATTCCAAGCTCTCAGAAATAGTTTCAAGCTTAACATGAAAGATAAAGTGGACAAGCAATACTGAAAATGCTTAAAAGTTCCAAGCTTAACATGAAATCATTTCAATGCTGAAAATGTTAAACCCTATTACAAAATGCTAAAAACAAATCATTTCATTTCAATTCATGAGATGTTTTTAATCTTGCAACAACCCTATTTCTCCTTTGCATTTCCTCGAGAAGCCCTTGCTTGTTTCAGCCATGTTCCTTCAGTGGCTACTTCACCAGTAGCTGTAATATCAACTATAACACAATCCACTAAATCATCGTCTTCAACAATATGATATTCGCCATCACTACTAGCTGCAATATCAACTACAACACAGTTCACTAGATCATCGTCTTCAGCAATTTACTCTTCACCTTCATTTAATGCATCACTATCCTCAGCCACAATTTTAAACCTTCTAACTTGCTCATCATTATCCTCATTTTCCTCACTATCCTCATCCACAAGTTGAAACCTTCTAACTTGCTCATCATTTTCCTCAATATCCTCACTCTCCTCATATTCCTCACTATCCTCATCCACAAGTTGAAACCTTCTAAATTGCTCATCATTTTGCTCAATATTCTCACTCTCCTCATTTTCCTCAATATCCTCATTCACAAGTTGAAACCTTCTAACTTGCTCATCATTTTCCTCATTCTCCCAATTTTCCTCATTATCCTCCTACACAGGGTTTGCTTCAATGTCTTTCCTTTGCTGCTCCATAGCCTTCTCTTTAGTCTGCTGCTCCATAGCCTTCTCTTTAGTCTGCTGCTCCATAGCCTTCTCTTTAGCCTGCTGCTCCATAGCCTTCTCCTTAGCCTGCTGCTCCATAGCCTTCTCTTTAGCCTGCTTCCTTTTCAGTCTCTTTGCCTCATTCTCTTTGTCAATCCTAGCAAAGCTTGCTTGTCTTTTTTCTTTCAAGTATGTGTTGAACTATTTTCTCAGGACCTACTACACGAACTGGAATGTTCTTTCTTGGTTTCTCAACTGTATCACCCAGTAGTTTCCTTCTCACTGACAGTTTACCCTTAACTGGGACTGACTCATTCTCTGCTTTCTTTTTCCCCTTCGCCTGCACTGACTCATTACCGGAGACTTTAAAGTCCTTTGTTGAGCAGGTTCTCTTGTTGTGACCCACATTCTTACAGATGCTGCAAGTCATAGCGATCCCTTTCTTTGACATCTTCTGGTTCTCTTGGCCCTCTCCTATCTTTGGCTTCTTTTGTAGCTTCCCTTGTGTCTCTATGCACCCCTTAATTCTATTTTTCCTGGGTCGACCCGATTGCCTGCAAACGATGGGAGGTAAAAGCATTCCCTCATCCTCTACATTCTCCAACTTACTCACACCAATGACAGGTAAAACGGCTCCCTCATATGCTTTCTTAAAGTACTTCATCCGATAATATGAATGCATAAACCCATTAGGGTCTACTTCTGCTTTAATGATTGCGGCAGCAACATGCTTGCATGGCATACCACTAAGCTGCCACAACAGACATGTACACGTCCCATCCATTAAGTTCACTACAAACTCCTCTTTGTAGCTTGTAACCTCGAACAACACGGGCGAACTTGGTTCTACTTTCAGCTTTTGTCATATTCGTAGGTTGTCAGTCATCCTCTTCTGTATCCTTGGGAAAAGTTTTTCATCATCTTCTTCAAACAAACATGTTTTCCAATACACAGTCAAAATACAGAGGTTAGTTGTTTCCTTATATAGATTGAGTGCATAAACTACACATTTGATACTTCTTTAGTCACACTAACCTATTCTCTATCTGGATTTTTGAGCTAATCAAGTCCTACGATAATTTGAGGCTAATGAAATGCTAATTATAAATGCATACCTTTGCGGTAGAACCACAACATCAACTTCTTGCGGTAATACTCCAAGAAGGTCAGTGTTGGCATGGCTCTGCCCTTCTTGATCCAGTTGTGGAAAGTCTCACTAATATTGTTGGTCTATACAACACTTCAGCATCCATGTTTGAAGAAAGCAATGCACCAGTTCTCCTCCGTTCTGGCTCTCAACCATTGGTAAGCCTTCACATTCATCTTCCTTAGCTCCACCATTGTATCCTCATATTCTTCTTCAGATGTTGCTTGTGAACACTTCCACAACATCCTCTTCATGTGTTGGGACTTAAAACTCTTGAACCAGTTCTCGTAAAGATATCTCATGCAATGCCGATGTTCAACATTTGGACGTTCTTTGAACACCTCTACCAAACCCTATTCAAAATAGAAATAACATGTGTAAGGATCTTTATGTTTGGTATTAATTCATGACATGTGTTAGAAATGTGGGTGTTTGGAATGAGATTATATGTACACAAAACAGGTGAATAAGAACAGGAAAACAAGTCCACAACAAGATCCCAGACATAATTATGAGATCTCAGACATACTTCCAAGATCTCAGAACCTATTACTAGATCTCATAAATAAGTCCAAACTATTCCAATACATAAAGTCATATTGTTACCTTCTACTTATCAGACATAAACACCCATCTTCGGTCTTCAAATACTGGGTCTTCCCCATCTCCAACATCTTGAAATAGTTCATCTATAAACCATTTCCAGGACTCTTTTGTCTCCTGTTCAACCACTGCCAATGCAAGTAGGAACATGCCATCATTGGCATCCCTAGCCACTGCTACTAGAAGGATGCCACCGTGGGGAGATTTCAAGTGGCATCCATCTAATCCAATGGAGGGCATACACCCGTTGATAACCCGAGTTTCTGAGCTCCGTATCTCAAATACAACCTTTTAAATCGAGGTGGGTTCTTCCCGTCGGTAAGGAGCTTGAATTGGATTCCAGGGTTACACTTCATGACTAGCTCACCATACCTCTCTAGCATGCCATATTGAAGACCGATTTCTTCTTCATGAAAATGCCTCCCTTCTTGGATTACACGAGATACTTTACCCAACTTCAGTTGTATCTATAGATCTCGCTCTATCTTACTCTTGAACTCATGACGATAAATAATCGCGTGCTCGTTTATGTAATTCGCATATCTACATAAAAAACATGGTAGTACACAATCATTTAATGAGAACTTGAATTAACATTACACAACTTGAATTAACATGTGTGGCACTTGAATATACTTCCATACATGTATCCAAGGGAACGGGCAGTGACTCTTTCACCTTTTGTGGGAGTTTGACAGTTATGCTTGGGTCGGAAGGTTTTGATGGCAAGATACCCTTCAGCGGTGATGTACACACACCATATGTAGAACCCACAGTTAGGCCTCTTGCATATCGCTCCAATGCCCTCATTCTTTTGGTTGCTACTGTATAAGTAGTTGAAACCCTTCTCCGCTGAATAATTCTGAAGCACCACCCTTAACCATTCCACATTCTCAAATCTGCCCCTTATCTGCAACTGTATCTTTTCTAAGGAACTAGACTTGTCCCAGTACTTTGGCTCCCTACTACTTGATGGAGAAAAACTCTCCATGGGATCCTCCTCCATTTCATCTTCAACCTCAAGCCCTTCTTCTCCAATATTTTTATGTTCTGCTTCACTATCTTCATTAGCTGCTCCATCACCTTTCTCTCCTTCTCCATTTTTTTCATGTACAAAACCATCGTCCTCCTGATCAGATCCTTCATCCTCATAACCTTCTTCATCAGATTCTTCACTAGAGGAACTTACAGCATATTCAACTTCTTCAACAATTATTTCCTCTGTTTCATCTCCCAACAACTCATTATCCACAAGTTCTTCATCCAAAATATGATCAAAGTCCTCATCTGAGGGTTCATCCACTAAGCTCAAGTCCCCTATCTTCCTCTTCCCCATCTAGTAAACAACATTAAAATTGCAGAGACTATGAACCATATGAACAACATTCAAACAACATTCAAAACAACATGGGAAATTCATGTAAAATTCAAACAGCATGGCTAGCTAATGAAGCAATTTCAGTACAACTAATTTCCCCAATCAATTCAACCCTTAACAGAATTCAAACAACAGTTCATGAAGCAAATTCATGAAGCAAACATTAAAAACCCCAAAATCAGGTCGAAGCCACACTGAAACCCTAAAAGCCCCAACAATATGAATCGGAGCGCTTACCTCTGGATGAATCGGAGCAACAGAAGTTGATCAAAAGCTGCTCCACAGAAATCGATCAACTGCTCCACAGAGCGCTGCGACTCTGGCGTTGTTCGCAGAAGAAGTTGGTCCGAAGATGAGGGTCCGATTATGAAGGTCTCGGCGAAGAAAGTGAAGACTGAAGAACGATTTCTTCAGTTTCGGCGATGAAATTGAAAAGAGAAGACGATGGAACGAACCAAAAATATGAACCATATTGAACAAAAAAATTGAGGGCAAAATAGAAGTTTCACATTCAACACTAACGTCCGTTAACCTTTTGTTTGGAATGGAAATTAAGTTTTGGTCAAAGTTGCTACATGAGAATATTAGTTTGGTTGGGTTAGGATTTGAGAATTTCCAATAGGTTGGAGGTAGGACATGGACTAACCCCTAATCGTAATTTATCCTCCTTTTGAGACTGGTCTTATTTTCCCACGACTCCTTAGTGTTTATTCGGAAATACACACATGGTTTGATTAGGGAGAGGTTGGATGCTTATTTGGTAAAATACTACATATCGTTTCTTATCATCCATGACTGGCCAGTGGTGTTGGGAAGGGCGATTTGATTGTTGGTGCCAATTATCAAGGATATTGGTTCTTTACAAAACAACACAAAATTATTTGTAGTGGAACTTCTAATTTTTACCTACGCGAAATGATGGATATGCATTTTACATTTTTTTATGGTGTATTAACCCGAATTTAAGACTCTTTTACTCCCGTTTTAAAAAATGTTACTTTACTTTTCCTATGTTTTCAATAATTTACCTCTTGCAAAGATTTTGTAAGAATTTGGAGAAAAAAAAACAAAAACGAGCGAAAAAGAAGAAAGAAGAAAGATGATCTTAGTACTCGGTGAATACCACACCAAGTAACACCAATACTCGATGGAATACTCGGCGAGTACGGGCCTCAAATACCGATAGTAAGTAGTGGAGTACTCGACGAGTATGACAAACGAGTAGCGGATTCCAACGACCAGAAACACGTCTCTGATTTCTCTAAATATGGGAGCATGTTCAAGAAAGTGCAAATTTGATATTTTGGGATAGGTAGGTGACGCGGGCGTATCTTAGCACTTAATGTGCCTTATTTTATCGAGTTTAAATGAAATTTTAGCCCCTCTTATAAGTCTATTTATGGTATTTCATGTTTTTGGTGAATTATAGGTTTGTGGATTGAAAAGAGGAAAATTAGAGCAAACTCGGATTAAGAAGTCATGAAATCTAGCAGATCTCTGAAGAGCATAACTTTTTTCATACGAGTTCCGATTTTTTCTGTAAGGTATCAAATAGATGGCAGTTCAGAGATCTACATACTATTTCAATTTGGGATCCTTCCCGGGACTACCCAACACACCGGGTCGGAGTCTTTCACAGATCCGGCCAGGAAATCGTGCCCAAACAACGCGAAAAAAAAGCCTGCTTCATAATTTTGTTCACTTTTATATCTTGTACTTTGGAGAGATTATGAGGTAAATAGAGCTGGACCTAAGAAGTATTGAAGATCACATATCGAAACGTTACATGATAATAGCGGTATTTGTATTAAACTTTTGTTGAATATTATGAATCAAACTTATTTTTTTCTCTTTGTCCATATTTTCTATAATTATGAACAACTAAACCCCTATAATTTAGGGTTATTGTGGATTATAAATTCAATTTCTATGTATTGAATCCATGATTTTTGTGAATGTGGAATCTAGGTTAGGGTTTATGTTTGATTTATAATTAATGCTCTATCTCCCGTGTAGGCTTGATATATGATGTGAATTAGGATCTGATACTCGGAAGATGAGGAACGTAATTATTAGATAAGGATACTCATTATACTTATTTGTAATTTGTATTTTACAGATTAGGTTTATCATGTATGTGAAACATAGTCAATACTGTATATATACCTAATTCTATTAATGAGAAATCAAGGAATTACATTCGAACATGGTATCAGATACCTAATACGTTCTAAACCTATTTCCTTTTCCGCTGCACCTATTCTCTATTTCCTTTTCTCTATATGCGATCGCGTTTCTACAGTTTCACCCTGCGATCGCGTCTCTGCACTTTCACTCACCTACGATCGCGTTTCTGCTGATTCACCTACGATCGCGTTTTTCTGCAACACATCGCGTGTGTCTCGACCTTCACTCGCTTCTTCCATGGCAGACTCCAAACTTCATCCTACGCTTCTGGTTCACAATATCCGCAGCTCAATCCCGGTGGTTCTAGAGATGGATAAAGGGCAATACACCACTTGGTCCGAGCTCTTTAAGATCCATTGTCGGGTCCATGATGTTCTTCATCACATCCTCCCTGAAGTGATGTTACTCCTGGACCTTCTTGATCCTGCTGGAGCCGGTATTGATCTCTCGGCTGCTTCGGTTTTGCAGCACCCGATTGAGGCCATTTCTTCTGATGCCGAGACAGAATTTTCTCCACAAGCCATCAAGGACAAGGACGCTTCCGCTGATCAGTCCGGTAAAGATGGTGCAACTGTCGAATCCTCTAAGGCAGTCGGCACAACCAGCTCAGTTTCAGGCCCGACTCCTCTTTCATCCCAGGCGCCGGTCAGTGCTGCTCTCTGGCATCGTCTCGATGCTACAGTACTACAATGGATATATGGTACCATTTCTTCTGATTTACTTCAAACCATAATTGCACCTGATACAACTGCTTCTTGTGCTTGGATGGCTTTGAGAAACATTTTTCAAGATAACAAACATTCATGTGTTGTCTATCTTGAACAACAATTCTCTACCACTAGATTGGATAATTTCTCGAATATCTCTGCTTATTGTCAAGAACTTAAGAGTTTTTTCTGATCATCTTTCCAATGTTGGCGCTATTGTCTCCAATAACCGGCTTGTACTACAGCTTGTTATAGGATTGTCTGAGGCTTATGATGGCATTGCTAATTTAATTCAGCAATGCAATCCTTTTCCCTCTTTTTATAATGCTAGGCCTCGTTCGATCATGGAGGAGACGAGAAAACAGAAGCAGTAAGCATCTGGGGCATTATCTTCATCCACAACTTTGTTGGCTTCTTCAGGTAATGATGATTCTAATTCATCATCTGGCTCTAAAGGGTCTGCTGATCATACTCCTCATGGTTCCAAACCACATCGTGGACGAGGAGGCCGCAATAGTAATTCCAGAGGTGGCAAATCATCTGCTCAGCATCGTTCCGGCCCCCGCTCCCATGGCTTTCCTCCCAACATGTCTTGGTCTCCTTGGCATCAACCAACATTCTAGAACGGTTCTACATGGTCTGCACTACCACCATACCCATATCCTACTTTTCCATGGACGAGATTCCCTACTCGTCCATCTACTCGGTCCAATTCAGGACCATCTCAACAGCAAGGAGTATTGGGCCAGCACCCTCAGGCACATTCTGTTTCCACAGTACCTACCGACATTGACTGAGCTATGCATATGATGACTTTACAGCAACTGAATCCAAATTGGTATATGGACTCAGGTGCTTCTTCCCATATGACTTCACATTCGGGTAGTCTGAAACCTTATTTTAATTCTAACATTGCTCATCAAGTTGTTGTTGGGGACGGTAACCTTATTCATATAACCGGTTATGGTCATGCACCTTTACTACCTACTCACCCTAATTTACGTATGACCAATGTACTACATACCCCTAAAATTGTTAAGAATCTTGTTTTAGTCCGTCGTTTTGTCACAGATAACAATGCTACAATTGAATTTGATCCTTTTGGTTTTTCTGTGAAGGATTTTCGGACGGGCACTCCGGTTTTGAGATGCAAGAGTTCCAGTGATCTTTATCCAGTCACATCTTCAATGCCTACGGGTTCGACTTTGGCTCTATTTGCATTGTCTCCACAGATTTGGCACTCTCGATTGGGTCCTCCTGGTAATCCCTGTTGGGTCTCGAGGTAGGGTTGGAGATGAACCAACTCGCAGCGGAAAATCAATGAAAACCAAGAGACGATTAAAACCATGAAACAACTAACAAAGAATGGATTCACAAGAGAAAAATTCAGCACTAGTTCTTACCAAAACAAGAACACCGGTTAACGAATGATTGGCTTGAGTCTCCAAGACGCCTACGTATCCACATGGGAATCAAAGCCACGTAGTTCTTCTCTTTGAGGACTCAAGAACACAAACATGGAGGTGGAAACTAGCCAAACCCGAAATGGCCATGGAAGAGGGAGAGAAAATGTGTTTCCTATTCTTGTCTTGTGTTTGTTATGTTGAAAAAAGATGAATTAAACATAACAAAACCCATACTTGTCCAACTAAAGGCATGGGACAAGTATGGTGTCAAGTAAGGTGTAAATAGGACAAAGTATGGCAAGACAAGATTGGGTTAGGTGGTGAATCACCAACACCTTAATCCTTGTCTTGCTTACTTAGTACTAATTAATCAAGACTTGATTAATTAGTTCTATGGGCCTTGGTTGCATGGGCCTTTCATGGGCCTCTTGGAACATGGCCCGTGGCCATTTCTAACGAGGTCCCGTGATTCGCTCATCGCCTCCAAGCCTTCCATACCGGAAATGTCCAACATTATCCGACGCGATCAATCCCAAGACTCTAAGCCTTGTCTCGATCCGTAAAGTCCTATTCACGTACGGGCACATGACCCAAAACCCAGTTTTGGTCATGTCCCGAGACAACTCCCTTTTGGCCATTCTCCATAAATGTGTCAATGAGTTTCATCCTCCGGTGTGACCCTTAGGTTTATGCATGTCAATAGATCAACGTAAAATCCCATTTTACTTGATCCTATTTAAGTGGCAACTAACGAGACTTTAGTATTGCCTGACACTACATAACGAATCGACCCTGTCGATTCTAACCTTTCTGTCGTCCCTGTCATTATCCTTTTATCTCCGATATCCTGATTGAGATAAGGCATAGAGCCGTCATCCTTATTATTCTCAATCACCGTTCCTTGATATGTGAGATGACTGAAGATATGATACCCAGTATCATGTGCATGGCCATGCTATTCTTCCAGTCACTCTCGATCAAGTGGCCGAGAACCGATATCTTTCCCATACCTTAGTATGAGGGATAAATCCCTTAGCCTCCTTTCGTGTCACTCATGTAGCCCATCCCCAAGCTAATCCCGGCCGTTATGGAAGCCCTGTTACGGACAACGTTAGGCTCAGGTCAAACTCAGTTGTTGACTACATAGCGATCACAAAGACTCCTTGGTCTAAGGATACATGACAAGCTACAACACTGAATATGTTCATGACTTAATCTATGGCACATATTCAGGGCGGGTCGTCCAATATCATGTCCCACATGATATCTATGATCAGACTCCGGAATCCCATTCCAATGACTAACAGAACGTAAGCCATAAAGAGCCATCTTTCATACTAGTCGCTTCTAGTGGAGCTTTGTTGACTAGGGACCCATCGAGTGTGATCTATCTCGATCTATGGTTCTATTCGCATGGTGGGCATAGATCAGAGCACACATCGATATATTACTCCAACACATAAGTAATATAAAGTCGCTTTAATTTTATTGCTAACGATGATATATACATTTGGACATTTAGGATTGAACTACGGGCACTAAGACTAACAATCCCGTCTTTCATTCTCTTCAGAGTCAACATTTAATCTATTGTTCTTCAAACAATAAATCTCATATATGTCAGTCATGTGTTTTTGGCAAACATGTTAAATTTCCATTTAGTACTTCTTTAAATACTACTTCGTATCCATTTGACATTATTCATGCTGATTTATGGACTTCTCTTGTTTTGAGTTCTGCTGGGCATCGTTATTATTTGTTTCTTCTTGATGATTACACAAATTTTCTATGGACATTTCCTTTGTGTGCTAAGTCTCAAGTTTTTACAATTTTTACGATGTTTGGGAATTTTGTTCGTACTCAATTTGGTCTTACCTTTAAAAGTTTTCAATGCGATAATGGCAAAGAATTCGAGGAATGGGTTTTCGCTTTTCATGTCCTCATACATCCTCCCAAAATGGTCGTGCTGAGCGTAAAATCAAAACTGTTAACAATATGGTTCGTACTTTGCTTATTCACACTTGTCTTCCTCCAATTTGGCATCATGCCCTTCACATGTCAACATATCTTTATAACATTCTTCCATAAAAAATTCTGAATTTTTCTTCTCCAACTCAGTTTCTATTTCATTGTACTCCTACTTATTCTTATTTGCGTACATTTGGTTGTCTGTGTTACCCTCTTGTACCCTCTACTACTCGGAATAAGTTGCAATATCGATCATCGGCTTGTGTCTTTCTTGGATCTCCTTCGCAGCACCGAGGGTATAAGTGCTTTGACATTCAACAAAATAAAGTAATTATATGTAGGCATGTTATTTTTGATGAAACGACATTTCCTTTTTCTACCTCTTCTAACCTTACACATGTAGCTTACTCTTTTTTGGATAACGGGCCGGATGATCTCCATTGCTGAGCCCAACACCTTCTCGTGGGCCTACTGCCACTTCCCAGTCTGGCCCATCTGCCCCATCAGCGCCGAGCCCATCCCCATTACCTTCACCCGGCCCAACTACTTCAGCATCATCCGACCCAACTACTTCAGTATCACCCGGCTTGTGAAAATGGCCTCGATAAAAATATTTAAAGTGATTAAATTTGTTCGTTGGAACATCGAGGTTGAAAAGCGGGTTTGAATTTGGATCGAGTGCAATCGAAAAAGAAAAGAAAAAAAGGGGAAGGAGGAAGCTGACTGGGCCGGCCAGGCTCAGGCCCAATCAGAGAGATCGAGCCCAAGCCCAACTTCGCGAGCCCAGCCCAGCATCTCAACCCTAACCTTACGCGTCTTCTTATACTTATACGTGTGCACGCATTTCAAGACACATCACCGCCCCCTTCTTCTCTCTCCCTCGTCTCTCGTTCTCGTCTCTCTCTCTCCCGACCTCACCACCACCGGACTTTTCTCCTCCGTCTGCAAATCGAACCGTGCCGGTGACAAGCACGGGATGCCACGCCGGAGATCCCTCGCCTGGTTCTCTCTCTCTTGGCTTCGATTCGAACCGCGCCGGAAACAGAGAGGAAGTGACTCAGGTTTGTGCTCCGTCGGCCCTTTGACTTCTCCGACCACGCTCTCGCCTGAAATCCCTCGTGACATTTTGGATTTGGGATGGGTTCTACCAGAGCGACGCCGGCGAACACCCTGTCTCACCAGATCTGGGCATCCGAGACACGAGACATGGACCGCGTGTGACCACCGTCTCAGCTTCCGACGCCCTCTCAGTCGCGGCCGTCTCTTCTCCAGGCTTCCCCGCCACCACCGCCGCCCTGTCAAAGCTGGAGAACTCGCCGGAATAGCCTTGAAGACGCCAGAGTCGAGCCCTCGTCGTCGCGCTCGAGCAGACAGAGCAAACAGACCTTTTGGGTCGGACAGGCCAGATGGGCCTCGGACAGGCCATGTGGGCCTTGGTCGGGCCAGGTCGGGTCTGGATCAGGGTCTACTCAGGTCTGGACTCGGGTTCAGGCTTGGACCGGGTCTGGACTCAGGTTCAGGCTCGGACCGGGTCTGGACTCGGGTTTGGGTTGGATCCGGGTCGGACTCAGGTCGGATCCGGGTCAGACCAGTTTAAAGATTTAATTAAAATAAAATTAGTTTAATTAAATAGTATTTTAATAAATAATTAATTAATCACTCGGACTTAAATCAGATAAATTCATGGACTAACCAGACAAATTAAGGACTTACCTAATAACAAAAGTGGAGGACTATTACGGTTTGGACCGGGACTGATTACCGTCCCTTTTTGTTAAACCCAGGCTTGGACCTCGATCGTGGAGAAGACCGGAGGTAGGCCCGGACGTCAGCAGCTAGAAGACACAGCTGTTGGTTCGTCTTGAGGTAGGGAAAGTAGCGAATACCGGTTTAATTGCGGAAAGTTACTAGTATGCATGCTAGGTAATAATAAAACTTGAACGAGCATTTGTATGGTAAAATAACCGGACAAGTCATAGTAACATGTAGGATGTGATTCACTAGATTACCTGCTTTCAATACTTGGGAAATTGTCGTGCTGGTAGATGGGCCATGTCGAGCCCTAGGATTACGTGTTGTGTGCTATAACCGCTATGTGAGAGTCTAAATAAGATTATACTCAGTGTTACATGTTGTGACTGTGTGTGGGCAAGTGTGTCGTGTTTGATAAAACGTGAACTCTTGATTGTGATATGACCGGGTGAGTGATAGACCAGCTGTGTGCTATGTTGAGACAGTCCGGTTGATAGACCGGGACCAGCTTTGGCTTTGTGCTGTGTGTTATACCCTGTTTGTGTGTTCCAAGAGACGGCGTAACCGGAGTGGTACTTACACCGAGGAATAGTTCCGGTGTAGTGTATCGAGGCCAAGGATGACGTGATTGATACCTGAGTCTCTGTGACGGGAAGGCGTACGACCGAAGTGTGTGTCGGTCCAGTACGTTTGGTGAGTATTGCCCCGAGTCTGTGTGACGAGAAGACACCGAATTGAGGGATTTCCGGTCAAGGATATTACCCTCAGTCTAAGTGAGAGGAAGATATCGGGACTGATGCTTTGTGGTCCAGTACGATATAAGAGGCTTAGTGCATTCAATGACGTTGGAACTGTTGTACGCTATCTGTGTGTGTGTCTCGCTGTGTGCTTTATACCTGTTGGTTGGCTTTGTGCGTATTTCTATGTATGTTTATGACTTTGTGAAAGTGATCAGTAACTGGGTGTCGGGACTGAGGCTTCGTGTTCCGGTACGACATAAATGGAACGAGTTGTGATAGCCGGGGAGGTTGGAAATGGTTGTACTAGGTTATGGGTGATTCTGTTGTGTGTGTTGTGCATGTTGATTGGCTTTGTGCATCGTTTTAAGAGTGATTTGAGTCTTGTGAAAGTGTTTGATGACCCGGGGTGCTGTTATGCCTGAATCCTGTGTTGCCGTGCGAGTTCGCACGTGTGATCGGTTGTGAGATAGCTGTGGGCGTTGTTCGTTGAGAATTGTTAGGTGACGAGTGTCAAGCGTTAGTGGCGAAAAGTGGTGGGTTCGATTCATTGTGAGTTGTTTTACGGTTTGTGCTTGGGTGAAGGGCACGCGTTGTCTTGGAGTAATTGGTTAATTTGACTTTTAATAGTTGTGCTTTACTAGTATGCCCTAATTGGACGGTTACCCGTGGTGATGAACTGTGGTTCAGAACCTTAACTACTTTTCCTACTGAGCGTAAGCTCACCCCCTTACTTTTTTGTGTTTCAAGTGTTGAGCGGGATCTGTACTAGCAGGATTCTCGGAGCTAGGGAGCTGGCGAGGGTTTAGCTAGTGTCTAGCGACGTACTATTTCATGTTATTAAACCTTTCACTGGTTGTTTACCGAGCAGTTGACTCGTGTTTAAATTTCGAAGTTTAAAATTATTATTGAGGCTGATTCGACTTTATTTTTGTTCTAAATTGTTATTGTTTTAATTCACGTCTCGAGTCCGGTCAAAACCGGATTTGGGGCGTGACAATTTGGTATCAGAGCCTGGTTCAATTTAAAATGATTTTTTTCAAACCTCGGACCGTACGTCAGTTAGGTGGTTAGAGTTAGGTGGCTAAAGTCGTAGTGTTCGGTGACGCAAGTCGGAAATATCCGATGCGTAGAGTAGAAACGACAACAGTCTCGGTTGTTAAAATGCGTTGTTTAAGTATTGCTTTACTTGATTGGTTTTTTTTCCCTGGGGCTGTATGGCTGGATGGATCCATGATGTCGATCGGTTGAGATCGAGGTTGGTTAACGAGCGATACTCGAGCTGGTTATGACGTTCATGTATTGGTAAATTGATTGTTATGTGGGTTGCCGCCTTGGTCAACCGTTGTTGGATTGGTGAAACGTTCAGCCTAAGTGTCGTGGACTTTTGGGTGGACTTGTGTGGTTGGTGGTTATTGTTGGAGTTGAACTGTTTTCCAAGTATGGACTCGACCGGGCGGTAAGAGTGAAATTACTGAGACCCGAGGTGTAAAGGTTGAGATAAATTGTTGTGTGCTAAAATTGTGATTGAGTGTTGTGTGCAGGTAATGTATGGTTGTCCCGCATAAGCGGATGGTTAACTTAATTCACGAACGGGTCATGCCCGATTTTCTACAGAAACTGAAGTGTATGTACCATCACAATTCGACTATAGGGGCCACTATAGCTGGACGTGAATGGGGGGATATCAAGTGGTTACAACATAATTCTGGGACGCCGGAACCAGGTTGTAACGACGCGATGTCAACATGAATGTTATGTTAGAAAGTGGTCATGCTGAGAAATTTAAACCTAAGTTGATGATGTCTCCTGTGTATTTGTGGTGCAATGATTGCATCGTGGAGTGGTTGACTGATTGTAGTCTCGCTGTCTGAACTTTGTGAATATGCTGCTGAGAGTGAAATTGTGTGTATCCGCTGCTTGTATATATGATATGTGTGACGCAATAGTATGTGAACTTCTCTGTTGTGTGCTATTGGGTGTTTTATTATAGTGAGGATATTATAAATATAAGTACTAGTGTGGTGGACTGTGTGTGACGTTAGTTATGTTAAGAGCATCGTTCTTTAAGAGTAAGAAACTAAACGTGGGCGTTACCTGTGTGGAGGGTACTTGCGTCGTGGCACCTCGAGTTAGGAGATGTAAGCCGCTGGGGGCACAAGTGCACGAGTTATTCCCCCTGGGGAGGTTAGGAGGAGCAACACCAACAGGTCCCGGGCTGCAACGGGACGGAGTATTAGAGATGAGGTACGAGGCCAGAGTTACGGCGTGGACCGTTTGCACCAGTTTGGGTAGCCGTCGAGGCGAAAGGACGCAAGAAGTTCGAGAGAGGGCCCCGCGTCCGGAGTTTGGGTCGGTAGCGACTGAGCAGTGTTGCGGGACCGTACGAGACTCGAGAACTGAAAGGGCGGAGAACTGCAGGGTTCTCCCAGCCACATGCACTGTCTGACCGTATGAAGCAAACAAGATCAGGAACATCGGGAGGTCCCGTCGCGTTGGAACGGGGTGTCAATGTGTTCACACTGTCGGCAGCCGGGACATCGGAGACGAGTGCCCGAGCGGCGGAGGGCCGCAACAACACTAGTCAGCCGTCAGCCCGATCAGGAGAGGTGGCCAAGTGACGATGAGATCAGAGTGGCGCAGCGGAAGCGTGGTGGGCCCATAACCCACAGGCATCGCATTCTTCTGTTTTCTTTACACGTGATGAGACGTGGGGGGTCTAAGAGTAGAACCTCGATGAGGTCCTGGCATCTTGATACCCCGACTAAGTACGTCGTGGTTCGACGAGTGTGTGCAGTGTATGATAGAAGCGAGAGGACCTCATGAGGTATCCGGAAACAAATCGCCAAGTACGACTACCACAGCGCTTTCAGGCCAGTAACACTATGGCACCCCACGAAGCATTGGATGGTAGGTCAGGCATTTGCCCAAGTAGGACATACTTGAGGTTTAATAGTGACCATTGTGGTCCCGAGTTGCTCGAGAAGCGACTGAAGGGTCGCGTGATCGTGGACGATTGAGAACTGCATAGAGTTTACGCGGAAGCGCGAGGATGAGGTACGCACGAGGTATACAAACCCGTTCGGCCCCTGAGGAGTTGGTATTTGTGATGTCTTCAGTTTGTGGCGAATTTGGAAGAAACGACTTGTAAATTGTTTGAGATTACTTGTTGCTTCCTTGTGTTATCGTTAGTGGTTGGTCGTGGGCTACTTGGTTGAGTGGTTGTTGCGTGAGACTTAAGTAAGTGAAGTGAGTAGTTGAGGTGAAGCGCCTGTGTGTTGGATCCGCTTAAGTGCGATGTGAGAATTATGCCGGTATGATACCTAAACCGACGGACGGTTCTGGTATAGGATATCTCGACCAAGCTGCGTGTGTCGGTGCGACGTCTCTACCGAAAGAGGTTTCCGGTATTGAATAACTGGCTGAAGTGTTTCTGTGTGCATGAGGAATAATGGACTGGGAATTTTAATCGGACGTTCCCTGAGATAGGGTCCAGTGGAGAGCATTCATTTTAAATTTCGAGGACGAAATTCTTTTAAGGGGGGTAGACTGTGAAGACCGCCTCAGTAAAAAGATTTAAAGTAATTAAATTTGTTTGTTGGAACATCGAGGTTGAGAAGCGGGTTTGAATTTTGGATCGAGTGCAATCGAAAAAGAAATGAAAAATCAAAAAAAAAGGGAAGGAGGAAGATGACTGGGCCGGACAGGCTTAGGCCCAATCTGAGAGATCGAGCCCAAGCCCAACTTCGCGAGCCCAGCTCAGCATCACAACCCTAACCTTACGCGTCTTCTTCTACTTCTGCGTGTGCACACATTTCAAGACACATCGCCGCCGCTTCTTCTCTCTCCCTCGTCTCTCGTTCTCGTCTCTCTCTCTCCCGACCTCACCACCACCGGACTTTTCTCCCCCGTCTGCAAATCGAACCGTGTCGGTGACAAGCATGGGACGCCGCGCCGTAGATCCCTCGCCTGGTTCTCTCTTACTGATTGCATACATGTTGATATTGAGGCTAGAGTGCATGCCTCTATTGATTTATCTGCTGATGATTTGAGAGCTAGTAGCTTCGTAATTTCATTGCCTATTGATACTGATGATATTATAGACCCTGTTGGGAGGGGCAGTGATTCCGTGGATACTACAATAGTTGATGATCTCCATAGAGGGATATTTGTAGTAGATGTCAGTGGTACTGATAACTATGGTAATCCTAATATTGTTGTGAGAGCAGAAGATAGGGGGACAAAACCGAGATGTGCTAGTAAGGAGTTTTTGGCCCTTTTGGCCTATATGAAGAACAAAGAGGCTAATGTCCTCATGACTAATTTGTTAGAGCAGACACCGACATCTCTATCCCTTCTTAGAGATAGTTTTATTCAAAGAGAGAAGGACACCCCATATATGAATGGCAAGATGGTTATTATGGGTCCGGACAGTAGCTCTATTATTAGATGTACTATTCCACACAAGGAACGAGACCCTGGGCGTTTCACAATCCCAGTGTTATTCAGAGAGTCTGATTTTGTTACTTCTTTATGTGATTTGGGATCAGGCGTTAGCTTGATGTCGTTATCTCTATACAATAGGTTGGGGTTTGGTGATCTAGAGCCCGCAAATTTTACTTTGCAGTTGGCTGACAACTCTGTGTCTAGATCAGCATGTGTCGTAGAGGACATTTTGGTAAGGGTTGGAGGATTGATGTTTCCTGTTGACTTTGTTGTCATGGACTATCCTGAGAACCCGTATGTACCACTCATATTGGGCCGACCTTTCTTGGCGCCAACTTCCACATGTATAGATGTGAAGGCTAGGACAGTCACAGTGAGTAGTGGGAGGACTAGCGCAGTCTTCTCCATGAGACATCCGAAGAGGTCACTCTGTTTGAGCATATCATCTGTACATGTAGTGCCTGACCCTGTTTGTGGGACTGTGCTCCTTAGAGTTTTAGTTGTTGAGGAGTCTTCCTCAGCATCATCTGGGAAGAAGTCCAGAAAGAAGAAGAGGAAGAGTCTCATGATGCTTAGATCAGAGCAGAGGAAGAAGCTGAAGGCTGGATGGTGTTGGTTGCCCGCTTCAGCTACTATTTGTTGGTCTTGTGTTGTATCTGCTTGTTACCCTGTTGTCTGCTCTTACTGCTGCCACGCCGCCAAGGAGGCGGTTGGTTTGAGTTGAGGAGTTTCTGCGGTCATTGTGTCTCCACCCGTCGAGCTAGCAACGTTAAACTTAGCGCTTCCTATGAAGCAACCCAGATGATTCTATCATTTTTCCTTTATTTGATTTATTTTTATTTTTATTTTTATTGGGTCGTTGTAGTATTTTACCCATCATTTTCTTATGTTGGTTTGCTCATAATGCAGGAGTGGAGATTGGAGAGCATGTACCAGATATATTATGGGCTGAGCTAGTTGTTTAAAGCTCGCCCAACCATATCCCACCTGCCAAACCAATCGTAGAGCATTGATTTTCTCCCTCATTCTTCAGTTATGCTTGGAGCTACTTATGCACAGGGACGGTAACTATGTTCCTTTCGAGCTTTTTATGTTTACATACTCCTTGATATGGTGTTGTGTGCTGGAGACGCTGAGCGTCCGCTGATGTGCTGAAAATTTAATATTATACCTTGCATAACATTTCACATCACATTATTGCATATTCTAGATATTGACACACTTTAAGTGTGGGGGAGGGGATGCATATTATGTTATTGGAAAGGGTGAAATTTACTACATGCTAAGTCTTGCATGTTAATTTAGAATCATCTGCATTCATGTTTTGGTTGAGTTTTTGTTTTGTGTGTAAACATTGGATAAGCAGTTTTGGCCAATATGAGTAAACCGGGAGTAGAATTCTTTTCATTGTGGAATGAATGAAGGATTTATTGTTGGTAGTGTTAATGAGTTGTATATTGTGTTCATGCTTTATGACATATCGGGTACAAAATGATTATGCAATACTAGATGCCTTAGAGTTCTTTGAAAAGGCGGTCACACCAAATGTTTTTTTTTGGATAAGCTCATAAAATTTTATTAAAAAAAGAAGGATCCAAGGAGGATCGATCCAGAACACAACCATAACAGAGAAGCTCTCAGTTGTAGCTGCGGGAACAAACCCCGAGAAAAGAGCAATCCCGAAACAAAAAGAAACACAAAGTCAACCATCAATACCCCACTCATTATCTTCAGATGTCAAGGTCGGGTCATCGAAAGCTTTAGCTTCATGAGCCAACTTAGCAGCTTGAGTTTGTTGTATAATCTGCTTTCCAATGTCCACAGGATTTACAAATCTCTCCCGACTCCTAGAATGGACTGGTATGATATGAGGGTATAATAATCCCCTAAGAACTTGGGAGGCTGACTATGACGGTTCGAAGTTTGAGAGGGCTGCTTCGAATGTCGACCCTTACTCAAAGGTTTAGGATTCAGAGGTTTAAGGAGGACCTCCTTCCATGGACTACTTGGAAAAACTCTGATCGGATCTCCCTTTTCAACCTGATGAGGCACAATAACTCCCGAAAAATCCACCTGTAATGGTGGAATTTGAGACACCAGGTCCGAAACCGACCCATTAGAATCTAGCATCGATTCTAATGGTTGGACCTTACCTAAAGGAAGAATTGGGCTTAAAACCAAAGCAGACTTAGGCCCATAAACCGAATCTGAGCTCCCTATTCGACCTGGGCTTTCGGCCCGAATTGCAGGCCCAATGTCTTCTTTTTCAGTCGCGTCCAGAACTTCGTCAATGCGGATCACTCGATCCTCCTTCCCCAAAACTCCATGTCCCGCGATTACCTCAGCTGGAAGCGTATCAGAATCAATCCCAATCTCAGTTACAACCACCCGAGATACAAGGTGATTTGCTTCCGAAAAAACTGGCTGCTCCGAACGCCCAGTATCACGGGATTCACTGCCACTTGACGTTTCGCCGGAAGTAGCTTCGCCGGAAACTGGTACTGGCACGTAATCGATTAAACCAGTATGCTCACCATTCTTTTGATCATCAAATTCTGGTTCTGCTCGGACTCCATTGCTAAAAATGTGCTTCTAGGTTTACAGAATGGAGGGAGCATGATGAAGGAAAGTGGAGAGGTTATTTTTAATTGATTAGTTTCGAAATTTCTAGTATAAATACCCCTGGGGGGCTTAGGAAAAAGGGAATTAATTTGTATAGGAATTTAAAGTGAAATGTCGAGTGTTGTACATCGTTAAGAAAAATGTAAAATGACCATTTTTGTAATACAAGAAGTTCTTGTCATCTTTCAGGTATTTCTAGTCTCAGTTGTTTGCATTCTTTATATGTTTGTAGTTTTCATGACAACCATTTTATCTGCATATATATAAGATGTGCATGAGTAAATAAAGATTGTGAATTTGGGATTTTAGTTCGTAATATGTGTTTATGAGTAGCATATGAATGACTATTATGTGTGTCACAGGAGAAAATGCATGCAAGCTTAACGAGTAGTTATTTTGACTTAGGGTCGATCTGGACCTTAAGCGACATTCTAGTGGTCAAAAGCGAGTGGGTCTTGTAAAGTAGTGCGTTCACGGTTGTTCAATGCTACGAGTAAATACTATTACAAATCTATAATCCTAGGTTAGTTTCTCATCATATGTAGGGTAAACTTCACCTCACTACCCTAAAAATACTTGGGTTTCATCTCACTACCCTAACCAAACTTTGTTGCACCTCACTACCCTAACGAAACTTTAAATGTCGATTTAGTACCTACCGTTAATTTTCTATCTATTTTTGGATGGAAAAGCTCATGTGCACTGCACATAACCCTACTTTTTTGTAAAAAAATACCAAAACTACCTTCTGTCACATTTAAATTCTAAATAGTCATCTCTCACTCTGTACCACACAGTACACTCGCCTCTCTCTCACCTTACTCTCAGCCACCAAACCTCCTCATCATCACCGGCAAATCAAACTCCGGCGACATCAAATCGACACAGAGGCTGGGAAGAGAGGAACGGAACCAGACTGATTTGTAATTTGAGTTCAATTTTGTCTCATCTCTTCTTATACTTCTCTCTTCTTTTCAATTTTTTGGTATTAGGGTTTGTGATTTTTGAGTTGTAGTGGTGAGGGTTGAGTTGCAATGGTCTGAAAAAGTTGGGGGATTGTAATAAAAGGATTGGGTTTTTTTTTGTTTTCTGGGTTGTTTCGATTTTTGAGGTTTCACTCGTCGATTTTTGAGTTGTAGTGGTGAGGGTTGGGTTGTTCTCTGAAGTATATTGTGGATTAATTCATGAATTATCAATACAAAGGGAGGATGGTTGCTGCAAGTTGTTTTGCTTTTGATTGTATAGTTGCTTGATTTTGTGCTTGTATGGTTATTTTTTTTGTGTGAAAATTAATAAACATGGACCCACGAGATCGGTAAAGGCATGATGCAAAGGGTGTTCATGTTTCAGGGTGTTCATGAATTTTTTTTTTCTGGGTTCGGATTATGCAGATGCAAAGTGTTTTGGGGGAAAATGGTGTTGTATCGTATCTATTGATAAACAAAATTTTAAATTTAAGAAATGAAAAGTAAAAAAAATAATTTTTTCTTTCTTCTCATCAAGTCACACGCACATAGCACTCCTAAAATTAAAAACTGGAAGTTCAGTTGCACTTCCAAAATTAAAAACTGGAAGCTGAGTTGAAGAAGTTGAGTTGCAGAGATGAAAAAACTGAATTTCTTAATTTAAAACTGAATTTTTGATAATAAAACTGAATTTTTAAAAATAAAACTGATTTTATAAAACAAAATTATTTTTTAAAAATAAAATCTGATTTTAAAAAATAAAATCTGATTTTAAAAAATAAAATCTGTTTTTTAAAATAAAATATTATTTTTTTTAAAAAGTGAGTTTAAAAAAATAAAATCTGATTTTTTTCAAAATAAATCTAAATTTTATTAAGGTAATTTCTGAATTTTTAAAAATAAAAACTGTTCTTTTTTAAAAAAAAATGATTCTTCGAAAATAAAATATGACTTTTTAGAATGAAAATTGATTTTAAAAAATAAAAATAAAAATTTAAAAAAAATCTAATTTTCTAAAGAATAAACTGATTTTTTTAAATCAAAAACTGATTTATATAAAATAAATAAATAAATAATTTTTTAAAAACAAATTGCATGCTTTTGAAAATTTTAGTGTTAGGGAGGGGTATTTTGGACTTTTTACCATTTTCCATCCAAAATGGATGTCAAGTTGATGGCGGGTATGAAAATGCAACTAAAAGTTTCGTTAGGATAGTGAGGTGCAACAAAGTTTGGTTAGGGTAGTGAGATGAAATCCAAGTATTCTTAGGGTAGTGAAATGAAGTTTACCCTCAAAATTATAAACTCTTTGCTTTCATTTCTTATTCTTGATGTCGTACTATTGAACTACACTCCTATCAATCTTAATTACTTCGAACCGAGGTACTTGAATAACGGACACGATAAAAAGTGTATGTCTATTATTTTAAGTATAATATTCAGACTTATCATCCGATTACTACTTAACCAGTAATACATTTGTCAAGCATTTTTTCCCACATATCAAAACCAGAGGATGGCAAGCAATTTGGTAACAATTTGTTCCCTATTTTTCATTTGATTATTGGAGTTTGTGCAGCTGGTTGACCAGTTTCTAGAAGATCAGATTTATGATGGCAAAACACATAATGTGCATATAACAAAATTTTGTATCCAATATTAAGTGTCGACGAAGTTCTCCTCTTTCGTAAAACATAAGAAAATGATTTTATCGTGCTTCTCCTTAATTAGACCAAGTGTACATATGTAGACAAGGAAGATTTTTAATCCAACATTAAGTGTCAATGAAGTTCTTCTCTTTAAAAAAAAAGTTTATTAGCTCGTGACTTCTTAATTAGGCAAAAGTATTGGAAGCTTCTCGGGCATATGGGCTTGGGCTAATCTCCATTTTTGACACGTTCAAATTTTCGGAACCTTGGCGTTAAACATATCTTATAGTAAACAAAGTAAGAAATCACATAATGAGTTAAAAGAAAATTGACATAAAAATGGAATAAAACTCCAAAGGGCAAGACTTTTAGGGCATGAATATGATGTGACGCGGCCTGGAATTGGTCGTCTATTATTTTGAATTAAATAAAGGAATTGGTGATATAAATCTAGAGAAGCTTCCATTGCGAATCCATTAATTATTCTCCATGTTAATATATAATATATAAATAATAAATAAGATAATAGTAAAAACCCAATTTTCAATATCATGGCGAGTCTTAGGTGCCGTGCTGTGCACTTAGTCCAGGAGAAACTTCCGAAACTAGTTTTGGTCACTCAATATAATACAAACTAAAACTAGTTTTGGTCACTCAATATAATACAAACTAAAGAAGAAACCAAGCAAAATTATCTTTCATCTATTGTTTTTTTTGAACGAATGGTGTAATTATTATTAAAATATGAAATCAATTACGAACGAGTGCGTCAGGACTATTATTCCCTGACCACTAAAAAATAACAGACATAGAACATAATTGTTCGCGGTTCTTTTAACATTATAACCGTTATAAACGGTATTGAAACGCCACGAAGGCATGAAGAAAAGGTGGGGATTGGAAAACGAAACTGGAAGTCCTACACAATATAGTGCCTAAATGCTACATCTGGGGGGCGAAGCGATCGAACTTGAACTGCATAAGTTGTATTGGGAGGATATACGTGAATCCAGGTTCCCTCCTTGGAAAAATCCCTGATTCTATGCTCTCTTTTTTCACTAGAAGGTGCAATTTCATTAAGTTAGATTATCAACTACAAGTGAGTGCATCAGGAGAAATTTTTGACCACGAAGAACAGATATAAAACACAATTTGTTCGCTATTCTTTTAACATTATAAACGTCGACGACACTATAAGAAAATCCATATAGGCCAGTGCCATATAGGCAGGAAGGAAAGGTGGGAGATGAGGAAACGGTACTGTAAGTCTTGCTGCAAAACCTGGCCAAGCATTGCATCAATAGTAGGAGCCAACGCTGCATATGGGGGCAAAACGACCAAATTTGAACTGCAGTAGTTGTATTAGGAGGATATACGCGAAACAAGGCTCCCTCCTAAGAAAAGTCCATGAATATCTGCTCGCTAGTTTTTGACCTTGCAAAAACGAAATCAGATAAAATAAAAATGACCCACTCGATTAACCAGATCCAGAATAGAGAGAGGTCGAGGAGGGTGCGGTGGTGGAGGCCAGGGAGATGGACGTGACAGTGGCAGCGGCTTCAGAGGCGGTTTCAAAGGCGGCTACGGCTTCAGAGACGCCAGTGAAGGATTCAGAAACAAAGAGGATCGATCAGAAGATGGCGGAGATTGTAGAGGCGAATGGGATGCAAACACCGGAGGTAGAGGAATTGCCGAAGGATTTTGGCGAGGGAGATCGCCGCCCGGAGATAAATTCCTCTCCAACCCAATTCGAGAGGAATTTGAAGGTTGAGAATAACACCATGGCAGCGGAGTAGAGGAACCAGAACGACGCTGGGAGGACTTTGATCGGCTAGGCTGGGGTGGCTCGCGAGGAGGCGGCATCAAAACCCTAGTAGAGCTCTCTGTCATCTTTTTAATTATTTGTTTTTAAAAAAATAGTAATAGATACTTGCTTCCCCTGATTATATGCTCACTAGTCATTTACACTGCAAAGACGAAATCAGATAAAATAAAAAAGACGCACTCGATTAGTCAGATAAATAATCGAGAGAGGGGTCGAGGAAGTTGCGGTGGTGGAGACCAGGGAGAAGGATGCGCCGACGGCGGTTTTAGAGATGGTAGTGGCGGCTTCAAAGATGACGACAACGCCTTCAGAGACGTCAGAGATCGATCAGAAGGGAGGATCTGATACAAGGAGATCGTAGAGCTCCGAGACGGTGAGGTCAATTGATGTCGAGGTTAGACAGACGACAACCATCGGAGTTGCAGAGGGGGGACTGAACAAGGTTGGGAGATGCTTCGTTGGTGGCGGGAGGAAACCAACGTCGTGGTGGCTAGTGACGAATCGAAAGAAACCCTAACAAAAAAAAACTCTAGAAGAACCCCTAGGAGAGATACAAGAAAGAGGATGGATATGAAAAGGAAAAAAGAACCATGATATAGGCTATGACTATAACCATAGTCATAACCATGATTTTCTTCATATGGAGGCTTTCTCTAAAAAAGAACTTTCTAGGTTTTGATTTCTTCATTTCAGCTTATGCAAGACTTTCTTTAATTCTTTTTTGAACGAAAAGCTGAAGATATTATTTATATTCAAAAACCATTACATTGTTGTGCATCAGGGAACAAGCTCCCTGATCACTTAAGAAGAACAATACGGAACTAAAGTTCACAAATCCTTTTTCTACTAGAACTGCCACTAGCGGTGTTTTAGTGCCATAAAGGCCATAACCGAAAGCGGGAAATGCGAAGATGATACTGGAAATCCTTCTCTGAAAATTGTCGCAGCAGTAATAGCCAAGGATTTCAACAGCACTGGTGGGAAGTAATGCATCGCCATAGGACCCCTCCCTAGGCCAGTACCTTATGTTTGGATGATCTAACAATTCTTCTGGCAAGGCTGCTTCCCCTTACTCTCTTGATCATCCCGAGGTGCTCCAGCTGCCGACCTCTTAAGTGACCCAGACCCTATCTCAGCAGCACCCACAGTCCACCAAGTAATGGGCGCTGGATTTTCAGTGGTAAGTCCGCCAAGGGACGGACTGATCACCATCTTGGTATTACCCCGAGGCATGTGTTGCGTAGGTACAGTGCTCGGGGAAACCGGGGGCTCCTTCCAAGGGATAAAGAGCCCTTCAGTACAGTTCTCTGGGGAATCAACCTAGAGTTGTGTGGATGGGTCGGCTCAGGGTTCACCTCCTAATCTGTGGCATAGGTCTTCACATGCTTATCCTTGTGATACTCTATAAGGGACGAATCATACCTGAGGGTGCCGCGTATTTCCCATGAGCACTCCTTGAGAACATGAACCAGACGCCCACAATTATAACAGAAGTGAGAGAGCTTGGTATAGGTCAGGTCCACCTTCACCGGGTCCGGAAACTCCCTGAAGCGAAGTGTCACGCCTCGCCGGAGTGGACGGTCAATGAGGTAACAGAACTGAACCCGCATCGTTCCTCCCCAGCACATACCCCATTTGTCGCTAGGTACGACGATCGCGTTCCCCAGGGCATCCCCGATCGTCATTCCCAATCCCTTCGTACAAAGTAGGGGTGGCAGGCCTCGGACGTGCGCCCACAGTTGCACACGATCCAACTCCGGCAAATCTCGAGCACAAGGATCCAAGTCCCTTAACATAATTGCCCGACCATTAAAGCATCAGGGTTCATGGTCCCGAACCCACGCCCGAGCATCTGCCAAGCAAAAATAGAACCCAAACAGCCCCGGGCCCAGCTCCTTGACGACCAAACCCGTCGCCGCCTGTCCTCACGCCGTGGTGATGACTCTAAGGAGAGTCTCCTTCCGAGGCGGTGCCGGCGACCAAAGCTTTCCGACCATGCCCCACTCCCTCTTAGTAATGGCCGTGGAGATGGCTGAAGAGAAGGGTATCAAGACCTCAACCTCGTCTTCATCCTCGATCGAGCACGAGTACACGCCGTCTTAAAGAGCAGCGAGAGAGGCCCAGATATCAGTGTCCCCGCCTCTGGGGGTAACGGGGAATCATCCAAACACAGGACTCCCGATCGGCCCCGACACATGCCAGGCGGCGTCGTTAGGCAGGCAGGTATGAGCGGGGTCCTATCCCTATTAGGAAGACACCATCCCAGCCCTATTGATTTTTCACAGTCCTCAGAAGCTCCTTCATCGGAGTCTTCCCTTTAGCCGGATCACGAATGAGGGGCGGTGGTGACGCAACAGCCAAAGGCGGGACCGCAACCCTAGGAGATAGATCCCTCCGGCAAGAGGGTACGCAGTAGGAGGAGACGAAGTGGCCGCCATAAGAGGCAGACCACCACCGGTAGATGGTGGTCCAGTAGGATCTGGAACAGCCAAAACCCTAGGAGTCAGGGCCCCAACTAGTTCCTAGGGAGGAGTAGGTGAAGCAAGAGCCAAGGGCGGTGCTAGCGGCGGTGGATGATAATTGCTTGAAGAGGAAGCAATACGCCTAGAACGCCTTCCCCTTCACGGTTTTGAAATCGTCGGCATGGGAGACTAAGAGCCCATGGAGAGCGGGACCAAAGCCATCGAGATTTCGGTAGAGGAGATCGGTTGCACAGGGACATCGGTTGAGGAAGCAGACTGGTGTATTGGCTTCAATCTCCTCCTCCTTCGAGTCTCATCCCCCTCACCCGACACGGACTGTGAGGGAGGAGATTGGATGGGACCTGTGAACACGGGGGCAGCGTGGCTGATCGTGTCAGCGACAGGAGCACCAGGTGGCGGCATGAAACACGGGAGAGTGGCGGCAAGTGCATGAGGGAGCTCCACAACGATAAACGGTTAAGACTAGAGAGGGAGGCTCGATATACGAGAAATAAGACTTTCTTTAATCTATTGTTGATAGGAAAGAATTATAGGTGAAAACGAGTCTTATTTGCGGCCTCAATTAATAACAAACATATATTATTTTTGTTCACATATCTGTACCAGCGCAACTTGTTTAAAAAATGAACTAATTATTATTCAATTGTAAAATTAATATGAATTATTTTTGTTATGGGATTGGGATCGACGTGTTGAGAATATTTACTCAATTAGGAGAAAATTGAATCTATTAAACAAATCATTCAAAGTTTTAAACGAATGGAGTAAATTTCAAAAGCTGTAAGGGTAAAATAAAAAACTAACTCAATAAATAAAAGGGAAAATTACAGGTGCATACTACGATTATCTAATGTATACCGTTAAGTTTTTTGTAACTAATATATACTTGGATTTTTCAACATGCAACAAAAAGCCCTTTTCGTCAGTTTTTATTCATTTTTTGTTAAATTTTTGTAAAATGACTAAAATATCCATAGTTACCATCATACCCTGATTTTTATTAAATGCAATTAAGAAAAAAAATTATATAAATAATAATAATAGTTTTAAAATAAATCACTAATTTAACATCTCATTAATTTATTTAAATTTATTTTTTTTAAAAATCATATTTTAATTTAACTTATTCAAATTATTTTTAAATTCTAAATATATTTTTAAAATTTTAAAATACTAATTTTTAAAAACGTATAAATTTATTATTTTTAATTTCAGATTATATTTTTAAAGAAAAATATCATTTTTTATTAAAATGAAATAAGTTATTATTTCTAATATTATTAAAAATCACTTTTATTCAGTTTTATTATTTAAAAATCAGATTTAATTATGAAAAATCAGATTTTTATTTTTAGAAAAATCATATTTTTTTAATAAAAAAATCGGTTTATTTTTAAAAAATAAAATTTCATTTTAAAAATCTAATTTTTGTTAAAAAAAAATCTGTTTTATTTTTAAAAATCATTTTGAATTATAAAAATCAGTTTTTATATAGAATTCAATTTTTTTTAATATAATTTTTTTTTGTTTATTATATATCACTTTTTTTAATTCTTATTTTAAAGTGATATAGAATAACAAAAACTATTGTATATTTTTACAAACTGATTTTTATAACTAAAACTGATTTTTTTTTAAAAACATATTTTTTAAAAAGAAATTAGATTTTGTTTAAATGAAAACTGATTTTTAAAAAAATAAGACTCATGATTTCTTCAAAAGTTTTGCATAGCTACTTGGAAAACATGAATTTCTGAAAATACTCTCTCGTTTTGAGAGCCCACCCTAGCCCTAGCCTACCGCCGTTATGGAGCTTCCCTCGGCCGCTACTGCGCCGCCTGGAGTTGTCGGCTTTGCCATCCCCGTGTTCGATTGTCCCATCCCATTGACCTCCTCGCAGACCACACCGGGTGTGGGGTTCAAATATGGATGGAAGTTGATGACTTCTCCGCAACCATCGGTGTCTCTCCCTCCTCTTGTTCCCTTGGTGATTTCGTCGACTCCTTATCCCATCACCATGATCCCTCCTCCCTCTATGTCGATTCTACCGGCTCTCCCTACTCCGGGTGGTATGCAAACCGCACCACCCTCCTACTATCCTCTTCCACACGCCTCAGGCCCGCCTCCTCTGTTAGTGGCTTCAAGGGATTCTCTGGAACCGACGAGGTCTTTTGGTCCGTCCGGGCTACCCCCTACTCCCCCTGTGGCGGTTGTCTATCGACATCGGTGGGAGTGCCAGAGTTTGGAGCGGCGGCGTTTGGATTCCTCTGCTCTAAACTACAGGTCCTCTCCCCGGGGACCGAACCCTAACTCGCATCTTAGGGTTCACCACCACCAACACCATGCCCATCATCACCACGACCTAGCTCTGGTGCCTTGGGTGGTCTGTTGTTGGAGCTAGGGCCCCGCCCTATACCAGGGCAATGGGATCCTTCCTCGTCGGGACCGGGGTCTATCGGACAGGGCCAACCACGACCTTGCTCTATCGTCTAGGCTCTATGCCGGAAGGCTTAGGGATCAACACATGCTGATCGCGGCGAGGTCTCTGCTTCTTCGTCTGCCGATTGGTGTGGTGTGGGATAGGATTGAGTACTCGGCATTTGTCGAGGTTCTGACGGTGAAGGCCCGGTATTGGGGATGGACTCGTGACGGCTACGAGGTGCGTGGGTGCAAGGTGGAGACCTCGTCGCATTGGACCACCTGACGCTGAATGTGGAAACGGACACGAGCATGGCTTCCCTCTGGCGGGCCTACATGTGGAGCGGCTACACGGCTCGGCGGGTCGGTTCACATAATTGGCGGGTCCCCGTACCAGATTATGAGGGAGACGGCTGCGATGCCCGCAGTGGATACAGTCAGGAGCCCGACTAGGTTGGGCCCCTCAAGACAATACCCGCACTATCGTCTTCCAGCATACCGGCTGGGCCTTCTACGGGTTGGCCGGTGGGGGGGACCTTGGCCCTGTAAACGTCGTCGTCTATCAGAGAACCAAGATGAAGCAGGCATGGGTCGGGGTGGAGGACTAGTGTATACGGCACTGCGAGCGATGACATTGGACCCGTTACCTACTCCTAGATTATCTCACCAAGGGGAAGTCGGCACAACACTGGACCCGATACCTAATGCGGATCCCCACGTACCCGGTTGGGATACTAACCCACTGCCGGTATAAGGCCACCCCACCCTGTGTTCTTTTGTACACAGGAAGATCAGAGGGTCGGGATTTGGTCAGCTTGCTGCCTGGATTGCTGACCCTCTCGTCCCCGGTATGGTGGGGTTGGAGGTGGGGGATGCGTTCAAGAAGTAGAGCGAAGTGTTGCAGTCCTAGTTCGTGAAGAAACAGCTGCTGGGAACCTGAGGAAGGTGGCATATGACGCTGAGTGGGACGACTCATCACTAGCAGGGAAGAAGCCCCGCCGGGAGGAATGATGCATCGTCAGAGCATCGGGGACTGGCCCTGGGAGGGGTCCCCAGATGATGCTTTGTCTCCCACCATCACCATTACCGTCGAGGTCCCTCCGATCTCCGGTATCCCATTCCCCCTACCCATATTCTTTCATCGCCCATAGGGCATCAATCCAAAACCGTCAAGGACGGTTCTACTGTGAAAAGAATAACGAACATTCTTAAATGTTCTTGCCCTGTTCTTCGTGGTCAGAGAGTCTCTGATGCACTCTATTGTCTTTACACGACTTGATTAATGAAATCTGCACCTTTCGCTCAAAAAAAAAACTCATTCTTGAAAATAAAATAAAAACTGAATATAATTGATTTTTTTAATAATAACTGATTTTTTTAATAAAAACTGATATTTTCCTTTAAAAATATAATATTAAAATTTTTTAAAAAATAAATTTATATATTTTTTAAATTAAATTTTAAAATAATTTGAATGACTTAAATTAAAATATGATTTTTTTAAAAAATAAATTAATGAGATGGTAAATTAATGATTTTTATTTTTTTTTATTTTTAAACTATTATTTTTTATTTATATAATTCTTTTCTTAATTGTATTTAATAAAAATCTGGGTAAGATGGTAACTACGAGCATTTTAGTCATTTTATAAAAAGTTAACAGAAAATGGATGAAAAAACTGACGGAAGAGGCTTTTGGTTACACGTTGAAAGATCAGGGTATGTATCGGTTAAAAAAAACTTAAGGGTATACATAAGATAATCGTGCCAACTTCAGAGTATGCATTTGTAATTTTCCCTATATCATATTAGTCTAATTCTGGTTGTTGAACATTATTCATGACTAGTTCTTGATTATTAAGAAGATTTTGGTTAACAAGATAACAATAAAATTCGAGTTTAGAAGTTAGATTCCGAATCGTGGACTAAGTCTTAGAGACTATTCCTAGGTCAAAAAACGTTTCTATTTCCATCACCCTTATCCTCTTCCAAACCTCTCTGTCGTCGTCCACCATGGAAAATTCTCCATCGTCGTCACCTTCGTCTAAAAACCAAGCGGTGGTCACATGCCATGTTCCATCCACTCCATCTATGGAGGTAACGCCTCAGTTTTTTCTTGTCGTTGGAGACCACAACTCTACCGCCCCAAGCCATGACCTCACTGGGAGAACTTTCCCTCGGTCCTCTCTATTCGATGCATGCATCACCGGGAAGGAATACGATGCACCATCATCCTCATATCCCTCTAGAAACCTAATCCCCGACCTGGCCCCAGCTCCGTTTGCATCATGCAGAGGAGGGGGTACCACTTCTAAACCAAAAGAAGCCGGACGATCTATTCTCTCACCAACAACGATCGCCTCCTAATCTCTCACTGCGATTCTCGTGCCGGAGTCCCAAGTTACAACATGATCTCATTCGGGGTCACGGATCCATTTACTTAATTGGGAGGATGGGTATGAGATCCTAGAGGTCCCGGTTGAAGCCACCCTGCTACGGCCGATGGCCGATACCGCTATTTGTTGGCCAGAAAAGTCACGGAAAAGGAAGATGCAACATCACTACCCTTTGTGGGGTAATAATTCGTAGCTGGAAGATACAAAGACTAAAGGTGGAGTGTCTCCATAAGGAAGTAGTGGCGTTCCACTTCCCATCGAGTGCAACAATGGAGTCTATCCACCACTAGGGCCCGTGGGGCTGCAATGGATACCCACTGCTACTGGTACACCTCCAACTATGCATGCAACCCAGTACCATATCGTTTCACTTATTCACAAATCATCATGCGAGAGGGTTATTCCATGCTAGGAAGCTTGAAGTGCTAACCAAATCCACAATAAATAACTAAAGAATTAAGGGGAAACTCTATTTTCCAACCGTATTTCAAGTTTGATTCACAAATGCCAACTGTCCTTGACCTTTGTTTCACTTCCTACCTGCAACTTTTTTAAAAAAACTTTTATGGTTCTTGACGTAAAGGTGACGAACAGTTTGTAGAAACTAGTGTTATTTTATGTAAGATTTATGTTATCGTATACTAGGAACTATAATTTTTTTTAAAGTTACATGTAGGAAATGGAACAAATGTCAAAGACATTTAGAATTTGTGAAACAAAGGTGAAGAGATAGTTAAGAAACTAAGGTTAGGCACTTAATCAAGGGCACGAAGAGGTGTTCGAAATTTAGGGAGAACATGGGTATCAAGTTGGGCTCATATGGTTCAAGAGGATGTTACTCGAGACTCCTTAGGATTTAGACAAGAATAAGTGTCTAATACCTTTTTCTCTGGCTTGGTCTATGGATGGGTCTCTCGGACGCATTATTGTACCTCTGATTACAACTCCTCCTTCTTTACTTTGGCTGGCCCTCTAGGCTTAGATCATAAAATCTATGGCATGTTTAAAAAAAATTGTGGGCGTCACTTTTTAAATGAACGATGAATAGGCCTTAAGGAAGTTGGACTTTGTTTTGAATCATACTAATTCTAACGACTCCAAACCCCATAGGTGTCACATGATATTATAACTATTATTCTTAGAGCATCTGCAGTGGTCGGCGAGGAGAAGTCGCCGGCGAGGAAACGGCGGGGAGCTGGCGAGGAGCAGGCGAGGAAGGTGCTGGCGAGATGGCTAGCCGTTAACGTCCTCGCCAGCACATCTCGCTGGCGATGTGCTGGCTTATCCCCTCGGGTGGTGCGCCGGCCGTTGGCGATGAAGCTGCTGGCGACACGTGGCTGGTCGCTGGCAGCATTAACTTTTATTTTTTTTTTTCAGTTTTCACCCCTATAAATACTAAACCCAAAATTCATTTTTACACACACTCTCAATTACTCTCTTCTACTACACTTCCAAAAGTCCTATTCCAATTTCTTTCGCTATGGCCGATCCCGTCCAAGCAAGGCGTGTCTTGTGGACCGTCGAGGAGGACTGCAAGCTAGTTCAAGCTTGGATGCATTACCCGTACGACTGGGGGGCCATCGCTGAGGAACTGGCATCTAATCGGGGCCCGGATGCTCCGGTGAGGTCGTGGAAGCATTGCAAAGACCACTGGATGTGGACGAATCCCAAAGTGACGTTCTTCCAAGGGCTGTTTGTGAAGAACTGCAGGGACCATACGACCGGCTGGAACGATGCGGAAATCATTAAGTTGACCGAGGAGCAATACATGACGGCTTGTGGGCATCCATTCACATGGAAACACTGGTGGTATCTCGTCAAAGGAGAACACTACTGGAATTCTCATTAACGTGTTTGTTTTAATTTTCATATGTGTTGGTGGATTTCTCAACTGCAATTTGTTTTTCTTTTTTTTTTATTACTTTCCTTGGTTTAGTTTCTTTTGTGTTGGTTTCATTTTATTTGCGTTGTTTAATGAGTACCTCTACCCTTTTATGTTATCGGGCATTCCATTTTTAGTTTCCTTTGTGTTATCGATCTTCCAGTATTTGTTGTTTTTAAATAAAATTAGTATGGTCTATTCAAAATCTGTTTTTTAATAAAAAAAACATTGATTTTTCCTCCTTCTCGCCGGCTGCTCCTCGCCCACTGCAGACGTCGCTGCCTCCTCGCCGGCGAGGTAATTACATTTTAATATTGTAAGTCATCTCGCCGGCGCCATCTCGCCGGCAGCCGGCGAGATGACTGTGGATGCTCTTAGTATGAGAGGACAGATCGGATAGAAACCCCTCTTATGCTAAAAACTGTGTGAAATCAACCTAACCACACACTCCTAAAATCCAACATTCACCATGATGTCACATCATCACCCCCAATCCCACTCAAATACACGTCACTTTCATCATTTCTCACACAAGTAAGGTCATGATTGTAATAGCATGGTGTCATATGGACAAGTGTCCATTTTTTTCTTCACCAATTCACTAATTTAATATTTCCCTATTCGTTTGAACTCCGATTAGCTTCAAACTTGCGTCAGTATTTTTCTTTTTCAAAGGGCTATCTATCAAGTAGCATATTGAATATATTTTGAAGCAAGGAAATAAAAGGTTATATCAGGGTGATAAAAATAATGTTGAGTGTTGATAAATCTTCACTAATAAATGTTTTATATCGGGGTGATCAAACTAGTGCTAAAATGTTGATAAAAAACATGTTGGAGGTGATAAGAACAAGTGATGATGTGATAAAAATCATGTTCAATTTTGGTAATAAGGGTGATAAACTTAGAGTTTAGTGTTGATAAAAAAACAAGTGATAGGGTGATAAAACATATGTAATTTAGTGATAAACATGGGTGATAAAAATACTGTTGAATGATGATAAACCTTCGCTAATAATTTTTTTTATATCGGGGTGATCAAACTAGTGCTAAAATGTTGATAAAAACATGTACTGAGGTGATAAAGAACAAGTGATGAGGTGATAAAAATCATGTTCAATTTTGATAATAAGGGTGATAAACTAGAGTTTAGTGTTAATAAAAAACATGTGATTGGGTGATAAAACACATGTAATTTAGTGATAAACAAATGTGATAAACATAGTGTTTAGTGCTTGGTGTTCATAAAAAATCATGTTTGATTTTGGAAAATGAGGTGATAAAACTAGTGTTCAGTGTTGATAAAACCAGTGTAAAGTGTTGATAAAAATTACCTAGATATAATTTTTTTTTACAAATCAGCCCGAAATAATTTTTTTCGTGCTTCAAAACATATTCATCACTGATCTTGATAGAAATTCCTTGAAAAAACAAAAATATTGGCACAAGTTTGAAGCCAATCGGAGTTCAAACGAAGTAGAAAAAAATTAGTGAATTGGTAAAAAAAAATAATATGATAGTTTTACCAAAAAACTCCTAGCACTTATTAAAAAGTGTTGTGTTTTTGCGGTCAACAAGTCAACAACTCAATTGTATCTCATCCATCCATTCTTAAAATGGATGGTTAGGATGGGTTCACACAGTTTTTACGTTAAAATGTGCTTTCTATTTGATTTCTCCTCCTTATTATGATTTTTATTTGTTGTCTTTTGGCTTTTCCTTTTCTCTAATATTGAGCGTCAACGTTTTTCATTATTTACTATTTTTTTGGAACCTCGATTATGTTTCGTTTTTCCTTTATGGACCCTCAGAACCTTTATTTCAGTGCATTTATTATTTATTGATAAAAATATTAATCTTCACTAACCGTTCTCAAACATATAAATAACTATTGTTATTTGAACTCGAATCTCTCACGGTTTCAAAATGAAGTATATGACTTGAACACATGCCTCTTGTTAGACTGTGTTCGGCTCGACCAACAAAGTAACATAACTGAGAACATGTACAGTGGTGAGACTCACTAAAAATCTAGGGTTCATTGCTTATATGATGACTATGCAGAATAGTGAGTGTGAACCCCTTAATTTAAACTGTGTTTCACAGGGTGAGACTCATTAAGGGGCTCAGGTTCTGAGTTAATGCTGACTAGAAGCTAAATTGATATTTTGCTGAGTTTATTAAATTCTTTATTAAAATATTAAATACTAAAGAAAAATGAAATAATTTTTTAAAAACTAATTAATAATAAAATATATGAACTAAATCAATTGAAACTTCTAATTTTATTCATCCCCGCAAAAAATAAAAGTTGAAGCATACAATCAAATAAACATATCAACCATCCGAGAGTTTGTTCAATTGGGTCTTGATCCGAGTACATGCTTCCCACAACTCAGACAACATTATTGTGTGTCCTCCATCTACCCGTCAGTGATCCTTAGCACGTCCTGTTGCTGCATTTGTTTGTAATTGCCGAAGAGGTCATGCCATTTATTGGTCATCATCATGATTGAATTGACCTTCTCGGTTGTTTCCTGTCACGCCCCAAATCTGGTTTTGGCCGGACTCGAGACGTGACTTGAAATAAACGAGATAAAAGTAGTAAAACAGTAATAAACTCCTTTAAAGCTGAAACGAGTTCCAAGATATTTCTCAAAAAATTTGATCCTAAACTTCAAATATAATGTCAAAATTCGACGAATAACATAAGATAAATAAAGTTCAACAACGTGGACCAACACGTCTCTAATACAACCCTCAAGACATCCAGAAGCTCCCGAGCCTTGAATTCCCCAGATCTCAAGTACGCCTGTACACACAATAAATAAACAAGAAGGGGTGAGCTTACGCTCAGTAGGGAAAAACGTAACAACTTTAGTCTCCAATTTTAATAATAAAACTGCTTTAGTCCAATGTCTCAACATCACGTAATACCTTTAGACCAAAAGATGTAATACACATATAAGAAGTAACAAGAACCATAACGCATTCCCAAGAATAACGATAACTTCCCGAAGGATAAATGGGGAACACTATAATAAAAGAGAGTACCATCACAATCGGAACAAGTATATAATATTAACCAAAGAAATACTATGGGTTCAGTGTAAATAAAATACTATCGTTTTCTCAAAGATAACAGTAACTTTAGAAGAGTTCATGGAAATACTATAAACGAATCGTACTACTAAAATGGGAGCAAATAATATCACACCAATCACCTGCTTTCTCAAGCCTCCAATCCACGGATAGATTCTGGTGCCACGTCGGTTCCCATAGTCCGATCCACCAGAGTACCCATATCATATCAGATTTTCCCTCGGTCCAGAGGAGGCACATACATCGGGGCACCGGAAACCATCCCAAAGGGACGCTCATCGTCGGAATTCTCGGAAATGCCTCCAAAGGACCATACGTCATAGGGAACCAAGGTAGTGCTCCCGTAGGACGCATACACTTGGGTGAAACCACAGTAACCATTTCTCACAGAGTAACTCATCCAACTGCCCCGTAGGGTCCACCTCCAATGCCCTCAGGCTCCGATAATCAATGCCCTGTAGGGTCCAATAACGAATGCCCTCAGGCTCCAACAATCAATGCCCTGTAGTGTCCAATAACCAATGCCCTCAGGCTCCAATAATCAACGCCCCGTAGGGTCCAATAACCAATGCCCTCAGACTCCAATAATCAACCATTATCCCGCAGGATCTGCCAAACACCGACGACCACAACATCACCGGATTACCCCCCCCCCCCCCCGGTGTAGTACCGAACCGAACAATCAAACATCTCAAGAACATGAATAAGGGAAACACACTATAACTTATCCACCAATCCACACTTATCGAATCACACTTTCATCACAACACAACAAAGACATCCATTAGTACTCCACACTTACCGTATACTTACCTGTCACGAACCATCGGTACATCGATCACCTGATTGCACCGTCTGGCACAATCAATCATACTCGATCATCCGTTCAACCATTCAATCAATCAACTAATTATGTAAACATTCAATCAATCAGTTAAGCATAAAATTTAACTAGTTTTATTAGACTCTTGATTATCCTAATAGCTAGCAAACAAGCATGTGAACCTATCACAACAACTAATCCGAGGGCTCATCACGGCCTCTCTACCAGTAAAACAATTCCCAAGTATTGAAAGCGAGTTACACTAGTTATTCTCATCCTAAACATGCATACTAGACACATCCGATTATTAGTAATTGAAAGACGATTATTCTAGTTATTCGCATCCTATAGGCAAGTCTAGGACCTTTCCGATTTTATTAACCTAATAGGCATACTAGTAATTAAATACTCGAGTAGTTAGGACTTTCCCTACCTCGCGGTCTTCCTCTAATTCTTCGAGTTGACGGAGTCCAAGCTATCCTCCTTTCCGCTCTTCACACGGTTCCCCAAGAAGTAAATGCCTTTCGGGTTCGGTCCCAAGATCTTGGAACACAAACAAACTCTAGTTAAAAGCTAACTAAGGTGTAAACAAAAAAGCTCAAAAGACTCCACCCACTGTTCCAAAAACAAACTCTTGAAGTAGACAAAAAAGGATCGAAAAGAGGTTTAAAGGGACCAAGACTGGTCTACCACGGATCTGGTCACAGATCTATGGACTGCGCCGTCACGGATCTCCTCACGGAGCCGTGTCTGACGCCGTCACGGTCTCCCTCATGGAGCCGTGACGTCCTCCGTCACGGTACTCGTCACGGGTCCGTGACGCCTGGTACTGTTCACCCGTCTGCTTCCTCCAGCTTCGGGTTTTCACGATTTTAACCCCCAAAACCCCCATAGATGACCTTCCAAAGCTCCAAAAACAGTTCCTAAACGTCTCTACTTCAAAACCCACCATGGGTGTTCATCAAAACTCCAAAAACACGTATTAAAACCATCCTCCTTCATCAAAATCCTCCAAAACTTCAATAACCAAACTCAAGCTTCAAAACCTAACAAGTTCTTCCATTCTTCTCCAAAACCCATGAATCAAAAGTTGTAGAAACGAAATTAGATGAGAGATTTACCTTGAGAGTGAGGGAGGTATGTAGAAGATGATGCTTTGGAGAGTTTTTGGGAGTGAAACCACCTCAAGACTCCATTTTTGCACCTTTCTTCACCTCCAAGCTCCAAAGTTGCCTCTTCTCTCCCTTTCTCTCTCTAATTTCGGCCATCACACAAAATGAGGAGAGAAATGTTCCAATTTGCTTTAAAACCCTAGTTTGATGACATTCCAATAATGCCCTTAGAACCAATCCTTCCAATTTAACTTTTGTGAGGGTAGAAGGGTCAAATAGGGGTCTTTTCTTCTCCTCCAAGCCAAGAGGGACAAGTGTACTAGTTGGGGACCACTTTGTCTCTAATAATAACCAATACTTTAGTTAATTCGGAATTAGTCGATAAAAAGGGTTCCGTTGATCGAAAATTGACCGTTACAATAATATAGTCAAAATACTGGAAATGGCTCAACTAAGCTAACTGTGATATTGGTGAAGCTCTTTGGGCCCAGGGAAGGTCCCGAATGACTTCCGGAGTCCTCGGTTGACTTCTCCGGCCGAAAGTCAAACTTCGTCGAAATCCACCGGTTCAACCGCAATCGACCGGGGACGGTTCTTACAATCTACCCCCCTTAAAAGAATTTCGTTTTCGAAATTTACTACTGAGATAACTCACTGTCGAACAGGTGGGAAAACTGGTCGCGAAATTCAACCTCGCGTTCTCAAGTCGATTCAGCTCTTTGGTGCTTCTCTTGCACTCGCACTAGTGGGATAGTCTAGTCTCGTAGGACCTTCTTCCGTGCATCCTAGGTTCTAAATGGTTGCTCCTTATAAGAGACATTATCCGCTATATCGATGTCCGTCCGCTCGACAACGTGGAAAGGGTCCGTAACTGGACCGTTGTTGTCATGCAAGGCTATAGCCACGGCTCAAACTTGCCCAACATCTTAAAGATTCGATAAACGCGGGGCTAGATTGCCCCCGGTGCGGTTGAACCACCATAGTCTCTTCTTCGGCTCGCCCTCAGGAAAGCGTGAACACTAACCGAATAGTTCAAGAAGTCGATGTCTTTATCCATGTAAGTCGTCCGTCGAATTTGTGTACCCTTTACTCGTTCCAGAACAATGCAACCTTCACTTACTCGTGCTTCACTAGGTCACGCTAGTTACTCAAACGTCACCCTTAGTGGTACAAAACCGTCTTACCCAACTTCACGAAAACACGCGCAACGTTTCACCAACTCAAGAATACCGAGTAACAACACAAGTCGAGAAACATCTAAACACTTAAGAAAACTTAGGTGAAGATCTCGATATCTTACACCGGAATTTCCGTCGTCCAAGGTATCCTGCTGGAACTCTCTACAAGTCAAACAAGGTCGGAAACACACACCATCATTACTTCTCAAATTCCTCCATAGTAACCGTTACCGGGACTAACCACAACAGAACTCAAATACTAACAGGTTACACCTGGTAAAACCCTTCAAGATTCTCAACCTGATAATGATTCAACCAATCATCAAGTATCACGATCCTAGAATAAGGAGAAACTAACAAATCTCTACTACGGTCGATCACGAAAGTTAGCCAACTTGCTATAATTCTCTTACCGTCGATACCAGTTCACACTTCTGACAAAACCATCTTACAAGTCGCTTCGTCTAAGTCATTGCATCTGCGAGACCACAGTTCTCAAACCCGGTGCACGGTTCCGTACAACCACAAACTCTACCACCATCTAATCGGACGAACGTCGCACAACAACAAGAACGGTGGAACCTCGTACTGGCACTTAGCCGAAAGTAGGCGTCCTTCAAGACACCAAAATAACGTACAATAATCACACTCGACAGCGAAACACAATCCAAGATTTAACAATAAAGGTTATCCCGATCGGTGGAAATCCTTCTACCGTTGACACTTGTTCACGAGCTGTCGATCAAAACAACTTATAGTCAAGTCCACCCCAGTCACCCCATAAGGAGTAAACATCATGCACTGAGATCTCGATAATTTGAACAGGTTAGAAACTAGCGCGGTTCCTTCAATTATTCCTCGCACGACTCAAAAACCAACCACAGTTAACTCTTAACCTTCCATGTGCCCTGCACGACACAAATTCCTACCTACCACACAACGCTTCGTTTGGTGCCATCTTGTTACTGGCCTAGAAGCTTTTGGTAGTCGCCCTCGGCTATCTGTTGCCGAATTTCAACGGGAGGTGCTCTCACTTCTATGGCGTAACCTTATGGTTATGCTTAGTCCTTGCGGGACGTTTGGCGTTCGTTCTTCTCTTGCTCACAAAGGTACACCTTGGTACCCGGTTCTCGTTTTCCGTATTCTTCTCCGCTGGGAAAGTTGTCTGATCAACTCTCGGTGTTATTCGCCTGTTCCGCATGAACTGGCGACAACCGTTAGTCCCTCCGGTACGAACGTATGGAACACACTCTAATCTAATCTCTTACGTACGACACACACTTGTGCAACTTTTCGCTTGTTAAACGGGATTTTGAAACGAAAACGTCTTGAAGGTTCGAATCTTATGACCTAAACCTTCTAGCGGAGGTGGAAGAAACTGGAGATTACGACTCCTGTGGGTTAAGGCCCACCGCGCTTCCGCTGCGCTACTTTGATCTTATCGCCACTCGGTCATCTCCGGTGACCGGTCGCACCGTTTTAGTTCTTAAACCTCAATCCGCACTACTAGGTATGTCACTCCCCCTTCCGACTCCAACTGACACTAGTTGGTACTACCATACCTCTAGTAGGTGTGTTAAGATACGGGTGGGCTTACCAGTTTGAAACTCGTTCCAACATAAAGATATCACGAAACGACACAACCAAGTGTAATACTCAAATGTAAGTAAACACAAAATCCAAAATTTAAATCGTAAACCGGCACTCTAAGCGATCTCAAGATCGATATTAAGTCCCTCAGCTCGGGGCCCGACAATCGCATATGCTCGGCCCTGCTGAATCAGAAGTCCTCCTCTCGTTGGTGGTGGAAGAATCTGTTGTTGTGATAGCATGTCCTCTTATTGGCTCTTGTAGGCCGACCTGCAGGACGGTTTGTGAATCCAACGTTCCATGGGTAGTCCCGACCCAAACGTCCCAATTGTCTGCACGAAGGACCAAAACTGTGCCACCGGGGCAGGTCCAACTGACGCTGCTGCCCCAACCCGTCGTGTCCCACCGGACCGGTTATGTGGTTGAAACAATCCTGAGGTCCTCTGCCTCTTAGTATTGCGACTCTTTGACGGCCTTAGGAAGTCACTCGGCCTCGGCCTGGTCTTCCGCGCTCTGGCGGTCTCCCGAAGATGCTTCTCAACGGCTAGCGCCTGATCCACTAGTACAGAAAATCCTCATTTTGAAGGTAATAACTCGATCCGCGACAGACGGGGTGAGTCCTCTCTCGAACGCTTGTGGCGGCTCTCCTCGGTTTTGCACCATCTCGGCGCGAAGCGGTACAGGGAAGTGAACCTCGCCTCATACTTAGAGACGATCATCCCTCTCTGCTGCATATCCAACAACTACTGGTGTTGGTCCTCTTGAACGGATCGAGGGAAAATACTGTTCCAGGAACAATCTATTGCACAGTTAAAAGTCACCTCCAACCCTGATCTGCACACATTGCTACCAGTATCATGCTTCTCCCTCAAGCTGAAAGGTCGCAAAAACATTCTCACATGACCATCCGAATACTCTCGAAGTAACCAAGTTGCGGGTAATCCGTTCCAACCATACTACAACTGCTTCGGGGTCTGAACCCCCGGGATTGATTGGCGTACTCAACTTACAAAAATCCCTGAGAGTCTGGGCCGTGTGGCTGTGCATCTGGCCTGGCCTCTCGATAGTGACCGCGTCGGTCGTAGGCACATATTCTGGTGCCGGTACTGCAGTTTCCTGTTGAGCGTTGAGCGCTGCTAGCGCTGTGCGAACCACCTCATCTATAGGGGTCGCATGGGTCGTCTCTGCGACTGGAGGGCTCGAGGTGGCAACCTTGACGGTCCACCCTCAAAACTCTGGTGCTCTGAAGAAGTAACACCCTGGGCACTCGCTGCCCCCGCATGCTTAACAGCAGGTGTCTGGCTCTGCCCCACAGCTGGGTGGCTCTTAGTCCCTCTCTGACTAAAAAAACGGGACATCTCATGCACTTGTTGCATTTATAACGCATAGGTTCAAAATTCAATTTAACTCAAGCGGTTCGATCAAAACACGAGGACGTTCACGCGCGTCCCACCAGGATCATATAATGACCAACCGCTCTTAGGCTCAGTAGATATATATAATACTTTACATATAGGCAGATAGGGTCGCATCTTAGTGCGTCTCACAACAGCAATCGTCGGTTCAATCAAATCAATCAACTCCCACAGGAGGAACAATCACACTCAATTCACACAAATCGCAAAGCAACATGCATACCCCCTCGATTGGGTATCTTCCCAACACTAGGGCCTATAATCGCAACACGATAAATTTCACAATTTATGTCCTCAACTCTTTTCCATAATCTCAATTCCTTACTTTTCTCTTATAACATTCATGTCGATCTCACGTCGTTACAACCTGATTCAGGCGTCCCCAGATCTCGTTGTAACCACTTGACATCCCTCTATCACGCTCGACTACAGTGGTGCCCCTGAGTCAGCCCGTGATAGTACAAACACTTCAGCTTCACAGAAATTTCGACATGACCTATTCGAATTTTTCACTAACCATCTGCCTAAGCGGGACATTTATATAATAACCTGTGCATAGAGTCCTACCCATAAGGTAAACACAAAATCTCAATTACACACCTCTTGAACACCATAAGTAACCCATGCGGGTCTTAGCAAATATCTCATTATCATCCGGTCAATTTAACCCTTCAGGTTTTACTTATCAATTAACGGCCGACCCAAACGGCAATTCCTTCAATAATTATTTAACCAACGTGTCATAACCAACCCGAGCATCGCTCGTTCATCCGATCTAAACCCGATCTTAATCTCAATCTCAATCTCTGTCTCGACTTACTTTCCTTTTCAAGCTCAATTTCAAATTCAATTCTAAAAGAACGGTGGGCACTTAAACAAGTCGACAATTACCCATTAATTTTCACAAGGCATTCAATACTTAGAGTTCTCGTGCTCCGCAAAGTACACAACACAATCAATACACAGAGTTCTCATGCTCCGCAAAGTACACAACACAATCAATACACAGAGTTCTCATGCTCCACAAAGTACACAACACAATTAAAGAGAGTGCAAGAATACTCGAGTTCTACTCCTTACTCAAATGACATCCCAATTGGATCGTCATTTAAACTTAATTCTTTAAATAACAGTCAACATCTTAACCAAGTCAACGCTCCAGTGATTCAACATTTAACAATTTTAACCCTTCAATAAGTCAAGAAGTCAATACTTCAATAAGTCAATACTTCAATAAATCGACACTTCAACCTTATCAATCATGGAACAACCACCCACGGCGGTAACACACTTAACAAATAATTTACTCAACGACCGGTTTATAACGGCTCGATCATTGCTCGTTAACCCAATACCGATCTCAACCATTCGGCTTCACCGATCACTGTATCTCACAGTCACTAGGGTAAGGATAACAATCAAGCAAAGTAACCATCATACCTAAGAGATTCAAACTTAAGCAACATTGAACAATCAAGACTCGTGTCGTTCCCACTCTACGCATCAAATGTTTTCAACTTGCGTCACTGAGTACACGATTTAGACCTCCTAACTCTACCCACCTAATTGACGTCGGTCCGAGGTTTTGAAAACAAGTTCAAAATTTAAACCTGTTTCAAATGAAACCTGGCTCTGATACCAAATTGTCACGCCCCAAATCCGGTTTTGGCCGGACTCGAGACGTGACTTGAAATAAACGAGATAAAAGTAGTAAAACAGTAATAACCTCCTTTAAAGCTGAAACGCGTTCCAAGATATTTCTCAAACAATTCGATCCTAAACTACAAATATAATGTCAAAATTCGACGAATAACATAAGATAAATAAAGTTCAACAACGTGGACCAACACGTCTCTAATACAACCCTCAAGACATCAAGAAGCTCCCGAGCCTTGAATTCCCCAGATCTCAAGTGCGCCTGTACACACAATAAATAAACAAGAAAGGGTGAGCTTACGCTCAGTAGGGAAAAACGTAACAACTTTAGTCTCCAATTTTAATAATAAAACTGCTTTAGTCCGATGTCTCAAAATCACGTAATACCTTTAGACCAAAAGATGTAATACACATATAAGAAGTAACAAGAACCATAACGCATTCCAAGGAATAACGATAACTTCCCAAAGGATAAATGGGGAACACTATAATAAAAGAGAATACCATCACAATCGGAACAAGTATATAATATTAACCAAAGAAATACTATGGGTTCAGTGTAAATAAAATACTATCGTTTTCTCAAAGATAACAGTAACTTTAGAAGAGTTCATGGAAATACTATAAACGAATCGTACTACTAAAATGGGAGCAAATAATATCACACCAATCACCTGCTTTCTCAAGCCTCCAATCCACGGATAGATTCTGGTGCCACGTCGGTTCCCATAGTCCGATCCACCAGAGTACCCATATCATATCAGATTTTCCCTCGGTCCAGAGGAGGCACATACATCGGGGCACCGGAAACCATCCCAAAGGGACGCTCATCGTCGGAATTCTCGGAAATGCCTCCAAAGGACCATACGTCATAGGGAACCAAGGTAGTGCTCCCGTAGGACGCATACACTTGGGTGAAACCACAGTAACCATTTCTCACAGAGTAACTCATCCAACTGCCCCGTAGGGTCCACCTCCAATGCCCTCAGGCTCCGATAATCAATGCCCTGTAGGGTCCAATAACGAATGCCCTCAGGCTCCAACAATCAATGCCCCGTAGTGTCCAATAACCAATGCCCTCAGGCTCCAATAATCAACGCCCCGTAGGGTCCAATAACCAATGCCCTCAGACTCCAATAATCAACCATTATCCCGCAGGATCTGCCAAACACCGACGACCACAACATCACCGGATTACCCCCCCCCCCCCCCCCCCCCCCCCGGTGTAGTACCGAACCGAACAATCAAACATCTCAAGAACATGAATAAGGGAAACACACTATAACGTATCCACCAATCCACACTTATCGAATCACACTTTCATCACAACACAACAAAGACATCCATTAGTACTCCACACTTACCGTATACTTACCTGTCACGAACCATCGGTACATCGATCACCTGATTGCACCGTCTGGCACAATCAATCATACTCGATCATCCGATCATCCATTCAATCATTCAATCAATCAACTAATTATGTAAACATTCAATCAATCAGTTAAGCATAAAATTTAACTAGTTTCATTAGACTCTTGATTATCCTAATAGCTAGCAAACAAGCATGTGAACCTATTACAACAACTAATCCGAGGGCTCATCACGGCCTCTCTACCAGTAAAACAATTCCCAAGTATTGAAAGCGAGTTACACTAGTTATTCTCATCCTAAGCATGCATACTAGACACATCCGATTATTAGTAATTGAAAGACGATTATTCTAGTTATTCGCATCCTATAGGCAATTCTAGGACCTTTCCGATTTTATTAACCTAATAGGCATACTAGTAATTAAATACTCGAGTAGTTAGGACTTTCCCTACCTCGCGGCCTTCCTCTAATTCTTCGAGTTGACGGAGTCCAAGCTATCCTCCTTTCCGCTCTTCACACGGTTCCCCAAGAAGTAAACGCCTTTCGGGTTCGGTCCCAAGATCTTGGAACACAAACAAACTCTAGTTAAAAGCTAACTAAGGTGTAAACAAAAAAGCTCAAAAGACTCCACCCACTGTTCCAAAAACAAACTCTTGAAGTAGACGAAAAAGGATCGAAAAGGGGTTTAAAGGGACCAAGACTGGTCTGCCACGGATCTGGTCACGGATCCGTGGACTACGCCGTCACGGATCTCCTCACGGAGTCGCGTCTGACGCTGTCACGGTCTCCCTCACGAAGCCGTGACGTCCTCCGTCACGGTACCCGTCACGGGTCCGTGACGCCTGGTACTGTTCACCCGTCTGCTTCCTCCAGCTTCGGGTTTTCACGATTTTAACCCCCAAAACCCCCTTAGATGACCTTCCAAAGCTCCAAAAACAGTTCCTAAACGTCTCTACTTCAAAACCCACCATGGGTATTCATCAAAACGCCAAAAACACGAATTAAAACCATCCTCCTTCATCAAAATCCTCCAAAACTTCAATAACCAAACTCAAGCTTCAAAACCTAACAAGTTCTTCCATTCTTCTCTAAAACCCATGAATCAAAAGTTGTAGAAACAAAATTATATGAGAGATTTACCTTGAGAGTGAGGAAGGTATGTAGAAGATGATGCTTTGGAGAGTTTTTGGGAGTGAAACCACCTCAAGACTCTATTTTTGCACCTTTCTTCACCTCCAAGCTCCAAAGTTGCCTCTTCTCTCCCTTTCTCTCTCTAATTTCGGCCAGAACACAAAATGAGGAGAGAAATGTTCCAATTTGCTTTAAAACCCTAGTTTGATACATTCCAATAATGCCCTTAGACCCAATCCTTCCAATTTAACTTTTGTGAGGGTAGAAGGGTCAAATAGGGGTCTTTTCTTCTCCTCCAAGCCAAGAGGGACAAGTGTACTAGTTGGGGGCCACTTTGTCTCTAATAATAACCAATACTTTAGTTAATTCGGAATTAGTCGATAAAAAGGGTTCCGTTGACCGAAAATTGACCGTTACAATAATATAGTCAAAATACTGGAAACGGCTCAACTAAGCTAACCGTGATATTGGTTAAGCTCTTTGGGCCCAGGGAAGGTCCCGAATGACTTCCGGAGTCCTCGGTTGACTTCTCCGGCCGAAAGTCAAACTTCGTCGAAATCCACCGGTTCGACCGCGATCGACCAGGGGCGGTTCATACAATCTACCCCCCTTAAAAGAATTTCGTCCTCGAAATTTACTACTGTGATAACTCACTGTCGAACAGGTGGGAAAACTGGTCGCGAAATTCAACCTCGCGTTCTCAAGTCGATTCAGCTCTTTGGTGCTTCTCTTGCACTCGCACTAGTGGGATAGTCTAATCCCGTAGGACCTTCTTCCGTGCATCCAAGGTTCTAACTGGTTGCTCCTCATAAGAGACATTATCCGCTATATCGAAATGCTTCGGTTCTTCCTTCTTCATTGTGTCAGCGTACATCTGCTTGTCCTTGACGAATAACAGTTGCTCGTTGTAATCGATTCGGTTTTCAGCAACCATATTGTTCAAAATGTTGAGGTACCTCCGCACCCGAGGCGCATGTCGGTTCTAGTGGTTCTTGATTGTTTTCCAACCGAATTTTGGAAAACACCCACCTTTGTTGTATTGTTTGGCATTGAGCCCAAGAAGGTACTACCATCTTGTTGGTTGCTCTTCGTTGGGTCTTTGGACATGCGTAGCCAGACATGTACGAGGTGCTTATCTCCCTCAACGCTCCATTTTCTTCGAAGGTTTGGCGCCCTTCATTGGGAAGTGTCGGTAGAGTATGACTGAGACGACATTCGGGTGTCGGTTCTGCCGCCGGCATGCTATTGGGAAGGGCCGGTCTTGGGGTAGCAGTAATAGTTGGGACCGAGGTTGAAAGGTTGGGGCCTGAAAGATGGGGGGTTGAACTGACGTGTGTTGAAATTTGTTTAACAACATTTATAATTAAAAAAATAATATTTTACATCAAAAAGAATTAATAAATGAAATGAAAGATGGGGTTGAAAGTACATGAGATGAATGAACCTGAGTTGAAAACAGGTTGCATGTAAGTGCTGAAAGCGCTAGGGTTGTAACCAAACAACATGAAAGGGTTGTTGGGAATGTTGAGGTTCAACATCCGTTGAAAACCGACGGGTTGATCTGCGTCGAACGGGGATTCATTCAGGACTTCATCCGGCATGTAATCTTCTGCCCCGGATGAAGACGCACGCTGATTCTCGTCGTCGGATATTTTTTATCGAATTTTATTAGATTGAAATTCGAGAAATATTGGTAATTTGATGAATGAGATATGAGTTTTTATAGATTGAGAAATTTTGATTTTTTTTATGTTATATTCGGATTTAATTCAATTAAAAAAAATAACTGTTTCAGGCTGTTGGAACAACGGTCTGATTTTTTTTCACCGAATAGCCATATGGTAGTCAGTTATTGGCTGGTGCTATGACTCATGGGTCGCGACCCACGACCCACAGTTGTGAGTCGTGAGTCACTGCTCCAACTAACGATTTAATGGGTCGTGGGTTGCGTCCCTGAGGCGCTCCGTTGTAGCTACTCTGATAAAGATTGAGTTCCGGCATAGAAGTTGGAAGCCGATCCGGATAGGTAAGAATAGTGCCGAACAAAAGAAACTACTCCGACCAATGTGCTTTAAATTTTTACGAGTGTTAATCACGCACATAACTAGAGCAGTAACATATAATCAAGTCAACCTATTAATATAGAACACATGGTGTACGAAGTGATGTTCTTATTAAAAAAATACAGGACGACTTTGTTTGGATCCTGGTCTAACATGTCATCTGGGGTTGGTTTGGTGTTTCACTTGTCTGCACAATATATATAACCAACGACCCACCTTCATCTTCATCTTCATCTTCATCTATTTGTGTTTGTGGGATAGAAGAATTGAGGAACAAAAATGGGCTCCATGAAGATTATGGCATGTGCAGTGATGCTGGTTGCTCTGCTTCCTTCTGCTGCTCTTGGGATTTCAGACTGGGATTCTAAATTGGGACCTGCTCTTGCTCCTTTTTACGGTATATCCAAATTTCTTCATCTCTAAATCAACAAAACTACTTCATAGTCCTTGAAAATTGACTTATTATTATATGTTGCAGACAAGGTGTGTGATAATGTGGATTGCGGAAAGGGGAGCTGCGTAGCCAACACAAGCTACCCTTTCGCCTTCACCTGTAACTGCGACGCTGGTTGGAAGCGTACCCGTCTAGAGGACGATGATGATTTCTTGTTCCTCCCTTGTGTCATTCCTAACTGTATGTTACATCAATTATGATCTTCTAATATGGTATCAGAGTTGTGTACCTCATACTCGTTGTTGCAGGTACGCTTGACTACTCTTGCCAGTCGGCACCTCCTCCAATCCCTGAAAAAGAAGTTCCCCATAACGAATCAGCCTATGACGGTACCTTAACATAATCAAATTGTTAACATGTAAGCTTATATGTTTGCTGAATTGTATTTATGATACGATGTTTATGTGTATATAGGTTGCTACTGGGCCTACTGTGGAGAAGGAACGTGCAGCAAGACATCAACGTACAAATTCAAATGTGACTGCAACTCAGGCTACTCTAATCTTCTCAACAACACTGCCTTCCCCTGCTACAGCCAATGTAATTTTACTCTTAACCCAACTGTTAATCTCAGTACTTAATTCTCATGAATCAAGCAATGATATGAAGTTGGGTTTTGGATTTTGAAGGTACCCTCGGTAATGATTGTGCAAGCCTTGGGATCGAAGTGAAAGAAGCATCATCGACGAGCGAGAGTCAAGGTTTGTTACAGAAACCATATCAGAATTTTCTTTCAGTTTATGTATATGTGCTTTAGGTTTCTCCATTAAAAAAAAATCTTCAGCTCTCTGGTTCTGAAACTCAAAATTTTGGAACCAGTCTATTCAAATTGGATTGACTTCGTCAAAATTGTGAACTTTTAGTATTCAATCGGTTTAAAAATAATGGTGTTACTTCTAGAAGATAGATGAGTTTCAAGATAAATTATTTATGCAAGAATTAACAACACCGTCCTTATCAAAATACGCACTAAATATTGAAAAATGAATCCTGAAATTGACTTGGTATGTTTTTCCAAGTCAAGAAATAGACACGTTGTTGCAGTCAAAATCATGATTTCATAAGAAAAAATGTTATATGGGGATGGAATTAAGGTAGGTGGTTCTAATTGTGTTTTCTTTTTCTATTTATTTGATCCTTGAAGATTAATATTAAAAATAGGTCGAAATAAATCATACTTGATGCAGGCTAAAAATAATCGGACATATATTTTCCTTCTAAATTTGTGGTTTTTCTTGTGTTTCACAGCAACCTCATTTCTGCCTGGAAAGCTCCAGTGGTTCACTATTCTTATGATATCAATGGCTATGGGGTTGTGGAAGTAGAAGGAGAAGGATCATGTAATATTATAAGAGCTCACCTCACTGGCTTTTACTCAGATTTCTGTTCAACTATTGTATTATGCATTTTCTTATTGAGCCGGGTTTTCTTGTAAGAACCCGGCATGTATGTATGAAATAATTCAGAGGCACATATAGACATTGCTTTGTAGAAATTATTGTAATAAAATGAGTCCTACTAGTATCTTATTTTCGGATTTGGCTCTTCTAATAACTTTTTCCTGAACCAAGCTTTTGCTAGAAGAGAGATTAAATTCAAGTATTCTAAAACTCTAACTAATCAGATTTCAGATGGTTAAAGCCCCAACTTGTAAGTAAGGCATGAACTCAATTACTCATTTTCATCAAAGCAAGCCATGAACTCAATCTACTAGCTACTACATGACCCAGTTCAGCAAAACAGTAAGCACAAGACACCTGACCAAAATCCAGCTGATGTCAACATCATCCATGGCTCGATTAATCGAGTAAGGACATGCAAGTAGTCTTCATCATGTAATATGAAAACATCCTTAAAACTTGAAGGTATAGAAAGGCTTTCAATCACAACACTCACTAAATTGTCTCCAAACTATTTTCTAGTGTAGTGAATTACGAATTTCGTTCTTTAATCACTGCCTTACTCAATGTATACTCTTTCAAGGTATCACAATTTACCGAACAAGAGAGAACAAAATGGGCATCAGAAAATCTTATTAATCCTTAGTTTTATGTCATTACAAATTCTTCATATCCCCACCCCAATTACTTGTAGCTATTCTTAGCAGACAAGTACATATCCCCCAAAGCAAGAATCTACAACATAAAACTATGGAAATTGAGCTGAAAATCGTATCGGATTGAATCAACAACAATAAGATCAGTCACTCACAGTCACAGATAACAAATAAAATGAAAAGCTCTTAAGAGGAGGAATTGGATCTTCACCACATCACTTGGTCATCAACTCCACTCCATTGGTTCCGGCGATGATCACAGCAGTTGCCATATCCAAGAACAACCCATGATCCACCACCCCCTCCAACGCGGCAATCTCCTTTCCGGCGGACAACGCGTCCTTAATGGGCGTCTTGAAATACAAGTCAACGATGTAATTGAAGTTATCAGTAATGTAAGGCTTGCCATCACCATCTACTCTGAGCTTAGCTTCCACTCCCTCCTCCTTGAACAGACCCTGAAGCCTCACCAAATTGTACTTCCAGCAGAACTGCACAACCTCCACCGGCATGGCTAATCCGCTCCCGCCGAGCCCTGTGACCAATTTGGTTTCATCGGCGACCACGACGAACTTGTCCGATGCGGCTTCCACCATCTTCTCGCGCAACAGTGCCCCGCCGCGGCCTTTGACCAGATTGAGATCTGGGTCGACCTCATCGGCGCCGTCGATGGCGAGATCGAGGCGAGGGTGGTCGTCGAGGATGGAGAGAGGGATGCCGAGAGAGCGGGCTTGCTCCTCGGTGCGCTTGGAGGTGGGGATGCCCACAATGTCAGTCAATTCCCCGGATTTGAGGAGCTCGCCGAGCTTGGAGACGACGAAGGCGGCGGTGGAGCCGGTGCCGAGGCCGAGAACCATGCCGCTCTTGACATAGTCGACGGCCTTGTCGGCGGCGAGCTTCTTGAGGTCGTCCTGGGTGAGGGTTGGGGCGGATTGGGCTCTGACGGAGATGGGTTTGTGGCGGAGGCGGAGGGAGGTGGGGCGGAGGAGGGAAAGGGTGTTGCCGCGGTGGTGGATTGAGGACAGAGAAGAAAGGGAAGATAAGGAGGTGGCCATGGTTAGGTATAGGTTTTGGAAGGGAGTGAGAGTAGGAGTGATGAAGAAGAAGAGGAATGGATGGAGAATCGGGAAGCAGTGATTCAAACCTTAAATTCGTTTGGCTATGGAGGCATATGATCGGATGAGGAAGCTGACCCACAGATAGAGATGCACCTTCTCACCCACCACCGATAATCGGATATTCTTTTCAACGTCAACCTTCCACCTTTACGGTTTTGCCATTTGGGCCTATAAAAATGACCCAAAATGACAAGTCTGGGTGCCTTCGGTCCGGATCGATTATGTATAGAAATCCAGCAAGTGTCTAATCGGTGGGTTAAATTAGGATCCGATTTGACAAATACTATAATGGAGGCCAGATTCGATGAATCAAATCTGATACGTGGTAGAAGAAAAATTACAGAGACGAGGGAGATAATGAGAAAGGAGAGAGAATAGAAAAGAATCGACGTCGACGAAATTATAGACTCAGAGAAAAAAGAATCGCCAAAAAAGGGAAAAACGTCACTCTTTCTATTTTTTCTTTACTTTGGGCGATTCTTTTGGCCCTCATTGAACTCCACTAGAGATGCTCTAATACTCTAAGAGCATGTACAGCGGGTCAAACTGGATGATCAAACCGGAGGATTAAACCGTATGCCAACTATGCAAAATTAAGGGTTGCAATCTTTAAAATAAATTGTGTTCACAATCTACAATAGTACAAACCGGATGATCAAACCGTATTGTGAGTGGATGCTGACTAGATGCTGAATTGGTATTTTGCTGATATAATTAAATGGTTTATTAAAACAATAAACGTTTTATAAAATCGAAATAATTTTTGGTAAAAATAATTAATAATAAAATTAATTAATTGCATTGTATGTTTAATTTCATTGTCGGGAGCCAGATTCGACCCGAAAAATACTAAAATTTCGTCGAAAACGGACACTGACGAGTTTTACATTTTAGATAAAAAAAATATTGGGTCCATTTTAAATATTGCGTAATATTTGTTATAGTGTAGAATTATCTATTTATATTTTAATTTTGGACTTATCTTATTTAGTTAAATCTGATTTTACATATTTTTATAATAAAAAATCGGGATGACCACATGTCGCAACACGGATGGCTGACGCACGAATCAGATCGAACGACCCACGAACCAGAAATACGGTTCGGGGTTCGCAAAAATGGTTCCCTATAATGGGTCGAACCGTGACCCACGAACCGTATTTATACAGTTCGGTTCGCCAAAACATGCACGGTGCGTAGCACTATGCATGCTCTAATACATGTTCTAATTATTACTTCTTTATAACCAAAAGGTACGATTCAGAATATAATACATTTTTTTCAGGGCTTCATGTTAGGCAAATCTGAAGATTTGGCCTCTATGTTTGTAATTTTTGTTTGTTGTGTTATTGTTTTTTCCCCTTGGGATTTCCTTGTTGAAATGCCCTTCTCTGTATTCTTGGGGGTTCGTCCCTTTGGCTTTGTTCTTTTTCCAAAGACAAGGTCTATCTCTTTATTTGTTGATCCAAAAAAGGATGGATCTAAACCAGCTCATTAGGTATAGTATTCAGTATGTCAACTACTAAACAACTTAAATAATAATTCTTTGATAAATTGGGGATGAGTTGATAAATGAGTTTACCGAATATTTCATGAATAATTGTGCTCTTAGAAACCCCGGGCCACAAGCGAAAATAGAGATATGAAAACAATTCTATTGTTTGGGAGAAAATTGGTTGGAAGAGAGAAAAAATGGTTTCTTTTTCACGACAACTATGATATTCTCTGAAGGACATATTCATACTTAAATGGGTTTAAAAATAATTCCCAATAATCTTTCACATGATTTAGATCCATTCAATCAAGAAAGCTTCTAAATTACTTTTATACTTGATTAATAGAATGGAAGAAATCAAAATGCAATCCGGTAAGAACAGAAAATAAAAAGTTGTTGACGAGGTCCCGATCATTATTCCCATCTCAAAAGGTTTCGGAGTATTGGATCGTCACTTGACCTAAATACACTGGATGCTACATAGTTATGGAGCTAAACTGGATATTGTCTTCATCCGAAATAGTTTTTTCAAATTCTCTAGTGATTCAAATGCAATAGATTACTTTTTGTTGGACTTTTTTTTTATCAGCAAAGCAAATTTAGATAAAGTGATCTCTGAAGAGGAGACCAAGTGATGATACAAGGAAGAGTGATCCCATGGGAACCTCACAACACAACCTTCAACAAACTGAGGGGATTACAAGAAGAACAACCAGTAACACAAGAAAACCCCAAACAACAGGGAAGAAGAACCAATAGAACTAAACCACTGGTAAACAAATACACAAGTAGAATTCAACCTTGATGCGCAACACAGAAAAACAGAAGTAAAAACTCATACCAAAACCAGAGGATACAACCCCTTTACCTTGAAAGAAAGGAAACCCTAACCCAAAATGGCACTACCTGGCTGAACCCCTGCCTTCTGGAGTGGGTAAACATCACCCGAGAAACTCGCCGGCGGCCAACACCGAGAACCGGCAAGCTCGAACCAACAACGGCCGAGAAGAAGCGAAGGTAGAGGATCGGAGGAGTAAGAGCCAAGAAAAGGAAAAGGATCCAATCAACCCAAGGAAGAAGGAGAAATACCTCTTAGTCACACTAACCCCGCCTGAAATCCACAGAACCGACTAGAAATCAGTCCATCCCTCGCCGGCCAACACCAGACGAGGGTCCAAGGAGTGAATCCGAGGAAAGGATCGGCTTTTCAGCCGAAATCCAACCTGGCCGAGATTCAGGCCAAAAGGCCTCCATCCACTTTGCCAGCTCCGAAGAAAACAAGCCACAGCCGCTACCGGAGAGAGGAGACGAGGCCAAGCAAGGACCGAGACGAGCTTCACCAGTAGATCGGAGAAAATGGAGGACCGGCTCTGCAACAATCCCCATTAAGAGGTAGGGGAAAGCACTCCCACGAACAGATATGCACCTCTCTTCTCTTCCCTTCACCCCACAGAGCCAGTAGTGAGAAAACCCTAGATCCACTCCGATCTTGCCAAAGAGGCCGAAGAAACGACTCCCACAACAGATCTGGGGTCGGACTACCGGCGTGGGGTGAAGCAACCTATAGATCTGAACTTCACGGCCTGAGAGGTTAGGGATGAAAGGGGGAAAGAGGGGAAATGGTGGCTAGAAAAAGAAGGAAGCAAAGGAAGGACAGGGGAAGACAAGGGGTGTAAGAACCACTCCCGGTCAACGCCAGTCAAATCAGCGAAAAACGGGAAAATTTAAAATTTTGGGACAGACATCTAAATGAACCTAATCTCGACCCCGAGGATCATATCGGACTTAAGTTGACCCCGATATCGACCAAAGTGAGTTCTGGGGGACTCAGGGCAACTGTTTGACCAATTTGGGAAATGTTGACTTTTTGCTGTAAAAGTCAACCGAGCGACGTTTTGGTCCGTTCGAGGCCCATTTTGGATCCAAAAAGCTTAGCTGTCATTACAACGGTCTTAGTTGGGTCGTTTCCTTTTAGCCCGTGAAATTTCGTAATTTCTTGGAAAATGGGTCCGTTCGGGGCCCGAAACGGTCGAATTTCGCGAATCTGATAGAAAAATATCTACAAAGTTATTTGTTTAAAGGGTGGGACCCACTTGCCACTTGTCACACAAGTGGTGGTGTTAGGTATTTTTGAACAAAACAAAAGGAAGAAGCATAGGGGTGTTCGGCTATTAATAGAAAAAAAGGAGAAATAGAGAGAGAAAGGAGAGAGAAGAAGAGAAGGAGAAAAGGAAAAGGAAAAAGAGAAGAAATGTTAGGGTTGTGGATTTTCCCGATGATCCAACCAACGGATCGTCTCAACGATTGAAGAATCGAGCTCCCATCGTCATTCCCTACGGTGAGAACCTATTCGATTCTCGTTTTGGTACGTTTGAACGTTAGGGTTTGTGTTTAAACGAGTTAAATATGGATGAGTTGAGGTGTGGGGTTCGTTGGGGACGTTTTGGAGCAAAAATGACCGGAGGCTCGGGGGAGCTCCGGCCACCGTGGGTGGTGGCTGGCCGGAGCTGGGACCGGCCACCACAGTGGCGAACCGGTCCAACCAACCACGCTAGTGGTGGCCGGGTGGGGCCCACGTGTCAGGTCTCGGGTTTTTCGTGTTCGGGTGGCTTTGGACGATCCCCGGATCGAATTATGGAATTAAATTATGAAAGTTGGAAATTTCGGGTTTAGAAACTTTAAACGCGAATTAAATCGCTCGGAAGTCGGAAATTGATTCCTTCGATTGCATTGGAACCCTTTAATTATTCTAAGATCGTAGAAACGAAAACGGGAATTTTCAGAGCCCCGGAAGGGCGTTTTCCAATCCCAGGCAGATTCGCCGAGCCGGGCGAATCGGGCCTTTCCGGGCCCGTTGTTGACAATGTCGAGTAATTGGGAAGTTTTGGAGTGATCGACATTACCGGGGTTGCTTTTGGGCGTCTAATTTATTAAAATTCAGCTTTGCCTGCGAACTAAAAAAGTGTTTTAATTGTGTTCTTGTTAGATCGTACCGTCGACCGCGGAAATGGGAGGCTAGGCGAGTGATCGCGAGCACGCTGGAGCTTGGGCGTGGACTTTTGGGAAAGCGTTATGAGGTAGGAAAAAGTAGCCGAATCTCGACCTTGACTAGGGAAAGTTAACAGTAGAAATGCATGTGACACTTAGTGGTGTCATAGGATAAGTAAATTTATCGAACAATATAAATGCAGGCGACACTTAGTGGTGTCGTAGGATACGTGAACGTATCGAACAATAGAAATGCATGTGACACTTAGTAGTGTCGTAGGATAAGTGAACATATCGAACCTTAGAAATACTTGTGGCTTTTGGTTGTGCCCGTAGGTTGATTAAATTGTTTGTGTTTGTGGGTGGCCATGAGTGCATGTGGGGAGTTGAACCCGTTTTGGTTGAGTGACTTGCCAAGTGGTAGTTAGTCGTGTTGTCGTATTTTCCTTCTATTTGCGGGGTTTTGTGTGTTATTTGGTTGTGACTGTGATTGTTCTGGTGATGACTGTTGAGCTATGCTTGTGGGTGTGTCGTACCCTCCGGTGCACGGTCGGTAAAGTGCTGAGGGTTGTGGTTCCCGTCAGGTGCGTCGTACCTTCCGGCGCGTGATCGGTAAAGTGTGAGGTTAGAGTTGTGCCCGAGGGGTGTGTTGTACCCTCCAATGCGTGGTCGGTAAAGAGTAGAGGGTTGTGGTCCCCGTAGGTGTGTAGCACCTTCCGACGCGTGATTGGTAAAGTGTGAGGCTGGATTTATGCCCGAGGGGTGTGTCGTACCCTCCGGTGCACGGTCGGTAAAGAGCAGAGGGTTGTGGTCCCCGTCAGGTGTGTGGCACCTTCCGGCGCGTGATCGGTAAAGTGCTGAGGCTTGTGGTTGTGGTTTGCGTGACATTGATCACTTCTGTGTTGTTGTGTGCTTTGAGGTCGTCATTACGGTGTCGGGTCTACATTACGGGTACGGGTGGTTAGATGGATGGGGAAAGTAACAGTTTTCGTGTGACAGTCAGGTTATTTGAGTTTGGGGATAGTAGTCCCCGGTGTTTTGTTTGTTGTCGGTGTTCCGACATTTCTACTAGTATGCCGTAGTCAGTCTGGTATCCGTGGTGGTGAGCGAACGCTCACCCTAGTTGCTTTTCCTACAGGTACTGGTCGCGAGGCGGACTAGGGGGAACTCTCGAAGCTTGAAGAGCTAGGAGCGGGAGTCCGGGTTTTGGGGAGTTTAGCGACGTACGCTTTGGTTTTTGTCCGCTTGTTTTGGACGTATTTTAAGTTGTAAAATATTATTTTGATTAACTCAAAGTGGTGATTTTAAGCGGTTTTATTAAAATGTTTGAAAATTGTTTTATTGTTTCACCGTTTGCATTCCGGGTTCGGTCCTGCCGAATTCGGGGCATGACAAGGGGCACCGCCGATAACCTCTGTGAGAGGAGATCACCGACGGTGGAGGGAAGCGCTGCTCGACTGGGACGAAGCGAAGAAGAAGGATGTTTCTAGAGAGAGGGATAAGCCTCTCTCTCTAGAACTTATAAGACCAACTAATACTTTTTTTTGTTGGACTTAATGTAATGTAGATTTATGATAAGAAGATGAATGAGCGACATGTTCTTGAAATCGACGACGAAAAGGCTTTGTTGTTTGATTCCATATGTCCTTCATCGATGATATGGGGTCACAGTCGAACAATGACATTTGTAGGCCCAAAAGAAAAGGTTTTGGTTTGGGGAAATTGTAGCTATTCGCTCTCACCGATCCCTTTTGCAACCCTAACCGTCTTTCGCGATCTCCTCTTTTCCCACCGGCGACGTCATGGTTTTCGGCCATGGACGTTGCCGATGGTGACCCTCTTCTTCCATCCTTCTTCTCTTCTACTCTTTTACCCGTTCTTCCTCGGTTTTCTTCTTCCTTCGTCCTTGTGTTGTTGTTCGTTCCTTTGCAACAATTTAGCACACTTCTAGTTCGTGTGTGGCCGGCATTGTCGCTGGGATTGGTTCTAGTCGACTTGGTCGGCTGTGGAACTAGTGCAGGTCGTGCTAGTTGGACCTCGACGTGGGGTAGGAGTTGAGGTGGGGTCCGATCTCGACCCTTCCTCTCAAATCCGTTCTTTCCGGCCAGTTCTTCAACGGAAATCCTCTGGAGTTGCGGTCCAAGCTCACTTTTGCAAGTCGACGGCCAGGTTTGCAAGAGATCTAGTTTGGTTTCTCGGTTAGACCTTGGCCAGACGGGACGTAAGCTCGGCCGATGACGAGTGCCTCGACGATTCTGGATCTGGTTTGTAGTTCGGGTCGGATTCAGGTCCGGTTTTGGGTCGGCTTGGTATGGTATGGTATGGTATGGTTCGGCCTGGTATGGGTTTGGGCCAGGGTATGGATCAGGTTGGATCTGGGTCGGTTTTAGGTCGGGTTAATCCGACCCGGCTGCCCAGATTATGCCCAATTATGTTGGGATCTTGAGTCCTCTTCTCGGCCCCTGGGTTTTGGTCTTCACGAGTTTGGGTGCGGTGTCACCGGCTCTGCTGTCTCGTCGGATTCTACGCGTGTTCATTGTCTCCTTTCACCTGCACCATGTCGGGATGGACATAGACTCGGTCGTGTCTCTGCTCAGGTTTTTTCCCCTTTGTTTGTTCTTATTTTGGTCATGAGCTTTGTTGGTGGTTCGTTCGATGCTGAACGGCGATCGGTGATTCGCTTTTTGGCGGGAGCCTTTTTGGGTGTTCGGGTCCTATTGTTTTGGACTCTCTAGCGAAAGTGGGGGTGCTTGGGTGCGCGGGCATCAACTTGGTTCATGACTAGGAATGGTTGCTTTGGTCGATCGATGTTCGTCTTGGTGGCTATGACGTGCCGATCGTTTTTATGGTAGTGGTCTCCATCAAACTTGTCTTAGGTGGTGACTTATGTTTCAATTTATTCTGGGCTGGGGTTGGTTCATGCTCGATATGATTACACGCCTTCCCCTTCGGTTCCTCGCTTGGTGTTGACCAGTAAGGGGTTACCGATCACGATATCGGAACGCTCAGCTCGACAGCCCCAGTCTCAGATCTTGTTTCATTTGTGCTACCGATTACTAGGAGTCAAAGCTTGTTCAGTGCGGCCTTTATTGTGGTGTTGCCCCTCTCAACAACAGTTGGTGACAATTCAGTTTGGGCAGGTGTTGGCTCGTGCTCAGTATAATTACAGACCTTCCCTCTTGGGTCCTCGCCTGGTGTTGGCCAACGAGGGGTTACCGATCTCGGTTTCAGAACGCTCAACTCGAGTTTCAGCGTCGAATTTCTAGATCGTTTGGTGCGGCTACTTGCTTGGAGGTCTGAGCTCGTACTCGGTAGAAATACTGGTCCTCCCCCTTTGGCCCTTTTCTCTGTATCGACCAGAATTGGGTTATGGTGGACTGAGTTCGAGCTCCTTCGTCTGGTAATCTCTTTTCCCTATTTGTTATGCTGACTTCTCTCTTCCTCTCCCCCTTCTCTTAACGATTGGTCTTCGCTTCTTCTCGTCTCCGGAGTGGATCAAGCTCATCGGTTGATGGTATTGGCCGCCGACGAGGGTTAAGGCCTTTGTGTCTTCTTAGAAACCAATCGTTTGACTGAGGGGGAATAGGGAATTGTTCAGCTCCGACAAGGGAAGGGTTAAGTTTTTATCGGTTCATTTGCTTCACTGCTGGAAGCCCTACCTTTTTGTGCTTCAAATTGGTTAAATCTGGATTTTTAGATCTTTTGTTTTCGTTCTTTACACTTCATGGTTGTTAGATTTGGGTATTAGACCCAGTTTTTTGTTTGTTGGCTTCCTGCGTTAAGCGGTTAGTGTTTCATTTCTGGATTATTATGTTTGTTGGCTTCATATGTGAAGCGGATTGGTTCCTTCTTTAGGTTATGTTTCTTTGGTTGTATTTTTCTGGTTCTTCCCTTGTTGACTGTTCTTGTATCCTGCCTTATAACTCCTCTTTATCTTTAAAAGAGATTTAATTTAAATTTGTTTTGCTAATAAAAAAAAACAAAGAAAAGGCTTTGTTGCTCGATATTGCACCTAAACTTACTGATTCTCTTCGGTGGTTCGAACCCATTAGACGCGGAAAAAAATTGGAGTTTAAAACTTGAGTTAGCTGTGAATAATGTGAGGTGAAAAACTGAACGATATAGTTTTTACACATTTATTTTACATCAAAAATGCATTTTTAATCAACTAGTTGTTTGAGTTTTTTCCCCAAAAAAGTGGACTAAGTGGACCTCTCGAATATTTGCTGATTGTTGTTGACGTATTTAAGATACGTCGGGATTTGGATGATTCGTCCGGACACTCGTGGATTCACCCAGACTCGTTCAAGCCATCTTAATCTCCACCAATCATCCAACCTTTCCCCCATTCCTCCAGCCGATTCCCATTTTGTTTGGCAATCGCCCATGCCGATTCATCCACATTGAAGCTGCTCTTATGGGAGTTCAGTTGGAACCTCTCTTGCAAGAATGCTGCTTTTGGGAGCTAACTATAGTTTGAGTGCAAAGACAATTTAAACATCAGCAGACCAAAAACAATACAACGCTTATCTGTACAAATATAAAAATCATATTACAGTAGAGACAGGATCCATAAAATTTGTACATTACTCTTATAAAAGAACCACCACAAAACACTGCTGCTATTCCCATCATCTTCACTGCGTCATAACTCCCCATTGTCGGTAGCCTCATGACCCATTCTATCTGCATTTTGGAAACTTCTTTCAAAATGATGCAAATGTAATAATCAGCAATGACAGACACCGTCCATCTTCATTTTGTGAAGAATTAATTAACCACCCAGGACCAAAGCGTAATCTCTGCAAATAGGATTACATTAAAATGAAACAAAATACCTGTAAAATCATAGCTTGCATTGTCTCTAGCATCGGGGCCACTCCTGTAATTAGTGGCCCATGGTGTCATATGCATACCCTGAGATTGAATCATAAAAGGATTTCCACCAATAGTTGGATCATCGTTATCTCCCTTGAATGGGTTGATTCTGGATGATTCAACTGGCTGGAAACCTAAACTTGACATTGATGCTCCTCCAACTACTGATGATGAGTACTTGCTCACCAAAGCACCGCCTTTTACTCCAGCACTAGTGTCCTTTGTGCCAATCAGAAATGTACCTAGAATAATCTAAGATTCCAATTCAACAACTCAGATATAAATCACAAAACAACTTACTGGCCAAAATATATCCCCAGCTTTCAAAGACACTAACATGAACTTTATGAGTTCAATTCATCAATGAACTATCACTTTTTAGCCAAAATGGTCCCTACCTTCACTTCACTGTTACTTTTGTTAGCTGTACTGTACCAGTGAGGCAATAGGTAATCTAAAAATGAATTATTTACATAATACCGCTGATGTGGTGTGAGCATAAAAATTGATAGTTCGGGAACTAAATTGGTCTTTCTACAGTGAAAAAGAATAAATCGGCGTCTTATAAATTCCAGGTTCCATTTTGACCAATTGGACAAAAACAAATTATTACATCTACAATAAAGAGAACCCATATGACCCTAGTGGCGAGGAAAAAGTCGTACATTAGACATATACGAGTAGCAATAGCAGTACCTGAACAGGGCCAGCAGCAGTGAGCGCTCCAGCAACAACTCCTCCAACAATTTGCCCATCTGTACTAGATAGGCATACACTAACTCCACCACTTCTCCCTCCAACCTCATCATGCATATAACAACCAGAGAGAGATATGATCTCAAATTGACCCTAATATCGAAAAGAGACAATCAGGTTTGATAATGCAATGAACACGTTACTCTGGATTAGCTGAAATCCATAATAATCCATTATTCAATCAAGTTTCTAAGAAAATTAGAAGAAGAAAAAAACTAATATATTGGAAGAGGATAAAGTTAAGAGTTTCAAGCACCAATTATTCCCCAAGTTGTTGAAAATACACATACAAACTGGGAAATAGAATGTACAGAATGTGATTTCTGAACGGATCAGGATACTAAAAGAGTTACAAATAATAATGATCAAACCAACAGACTCAAAAATCACTTCAAATGCTATCTTCATAATGATACATGTAAATGCCTATTACTCTATATAGCATACATGATGAAAGATTAAATGCATAAACCTGTAGACACAATTTTTCTCAGAATGACAGATACCTGGTGTTTAAAACTGAGTTCAGAATGAGAATGGGTTGAAAGCATAAATATGCTTGACCAAAATATGACACGAGAGGAAAGATTACAATATTAGACCCCAAAAAATATATGAAATGAATAAGATAGGAAGTACATAAGAGATGATAAAGTGATAAGGTGTCCTTGGAAAGAATGATGTGTGATATGTATGCATACTTTTCTCACTGTTTTATATTTGTTCTAGATCCATCTTCCTTAGATTTAATACTCTTTGGTATAGTTTAATCATTTTGCAGCATGATTTTTAGCCTTTACAGGTGTTAGTTTGGCGTGGTGCTTCAAGGAGTAAATTGAAAAGTTTGGAAAAGAAAACATAGGTAGTATCTAGGCCACACTTCACTATGTTTTTGTTTGTGCATAATAATAATACGCATGTTTAGTGAATAATATGAAAGACATAACTGCAAGTCACAACATAAGGAGTAAATGGTAACCAATCTTTATAAAAAGATATGCAAGATTGTAACACATGCTATTTTATATTTTCAATTTTTGACCTTCATAGAAAGCTGTAGGCATTAGAAACCCACTCATAGATTTATAGCATGATAGCCATGAATACATAGAGTATTACCTCATAGGTGATATTGCCTCCTGATGTAGATGGCTGGCGAAGTGATGGGTTAAATACAGAACCAGATGCAGATAGAACACATATTTCACGCTTATTTTGTTGACTAAATAACAGGATTTTCTGCGACAAATCCTATTAATGACATCCAAGAGTTAAAGCCAGAGAAGAGAAACAAAAGGCAAAGCTTAATATTTGTATAAAAGCACGTTTGCACCAGATAGAATAATAATATATGCATGTTATAAGCCACTGGAATATAAAAACAAGTCGATCTGGGTAGTCCATCAAGCATATTAGAGGATCAACTCAACTAAAAGATCAAGCTGATAGTTGAAGCTACAATTATAATTATATTCTAACACGTGCCCTCATGGACAAGCCCGTTTACGGGTTTGGAAGTGAATTATTTAGAAGAGGAAATGAGCCCATTAAGAAGAGAGATAAGGGCTGGCCCATTTGGGGCATATTTGATAAATTGAGAAGAAACTAGTATTTTTTTTTTGTAGAAAGTGGGGTTTGAACCCATGTCCGTGAGGTACCAAGCTCTAATACCATATTGGAGGACCAACTCAACTAAAAGCAAGCTGATAATTGAAGACACAATTATAGTTATATTCTAACAAAGCAAAACAAAGAAAATCAAATAATAATTGAAGCAGATATAAGTCATGATCGTGCATTGCATTCCACACTACTTTATAGTGACTCCTAAAAGAAATGTTTTTAAATGCAGTAAGAAAGCCACCTTATCAGTCAGAATCATCAGCTACCAACACTATATTTCTAAATGCCAAGCCTTTCCATCTATTTACTCATACAATAAACCTCAAGCAAAAAGTCTTCAATAATAGGCACTAGATGCCTCTTCGCAGCCCTCCATCCAAGGAGGTGAGCACTAGCAACGTATATACGACAAATAACAACTCATAAGAAATAAAAGCATGAAAAAAAATGTATGGATGACATGTAGAGTAAAGTCTGAATGCAAATTGCATTCAAAGGCACGTCTATTAAGAAAGGGCGGTTTACAATTTCTGAGACTATTGAAGATGCGTACCTCGCCCGCAACAGCATTAATGACATGTGGAGTAAAGCCTTGCCCTGCATGGCCTGCATAATGAAATACTCAAATTAATACATTGTAGATATTCTAATCCAGATAATTGTAGAAATAAAGTGAAGTTAATAAACTGAAGGAGAAGCATGCATCTGAATCAAAACAGATACAGTACAAAATAAGGATCATTTGTAAAAGAATAACAAGACCTCAGAATAATGATAAATTTTTTGGGTAACCTTATTTTGAAAAGAGACAATATCAACATCATAGATAAGCAAAGCACAACATGAATCTTCAAAGGAGCACAGATATAAAGCTTATAACACAGCAACATTGCAAGTCCTAAATCAACAAACAGCATGATGGTATAGTCTGGGCCTCACTACAATCAGCAAGCTTGTTAGATGAAGTTGAATCCTTCATCTTCACACACATCAGACAAGATCAATAAGGTTAAATTCTACAGTACCCAACTGAATTGCAATAAAATGGTGAAGGTCTACCGGAATTCAAGCACTTGGAGAAGTGGGTATGATGAGAAAAAACAATCAAAATTGCAGGAATCGGTAAAGCAAACAAAAAAAAAGCTTTGGAGAGATATAGACCGGGAATATCCAGGTGGGATTTCTTAGAAGAGGAAGCAGAAGCAGCAGTGCCGAAGCCAGAGCGCAGGTGGTCGTTCATCTCCTTGGGGAGAGACGACGTCGCTTTCTTGGCGGCCAGAGCCTGCTCCGGCGTACCGTACTTCCGGGGACGACCTCTCTTCCGCTTGGCGGGCTCGAGCTGGGAGGAGACCGCCGAGGGCAGAGAGTGAGGGTACACGACGAGGGCCCCCTCGGAGGAGGCGGGCAAGAGCCCATTCGTCGGCGGTGGTGCGGCGGCGCTCTGGTGTTGCTGGTGAGGGTAGTAATGGGTGAATTGATTATGATTGGGTGGATCCATTTTGAGTGTGTAGCAGAAAATCGGGGTATTTTTATTTTCTTATTTTCTATCAAGTTGTTGAGGTGGTGGCCGTTGGATTCGATATTTAGTTGGATTGGTTTGACTTGAAATCTAAGAAAGCGGGGATGATCGTATATTTTGGGTGGTACTGGTTGATGTGAACTTTGAGGCGCCATTACTTTGTATTTTGGATGGGTCAAATACATCATTCCGTGCCCACATGTAAAGTGGGTGGTTGCTTCTCATAGCATCTACGTCAACCGAACCACATTGCGCACCACGGATCATGATTCGTGTAATTGTAATTCGTGAATCACGAATAGTACGAGATAGGGTGCATGATTCGCGAACCGCGAATCATAATATCGTACGCCGTGATTCGTGATCCGCATCGTGCACTACAATTGCGGTGTGTTGGTTCGCAAACCGTGGTCTGCCGGAGCCTAATCAAGGCTTGCAACGTGGTAGGTGAAACGAAAAAAAATACGGACCGTTGGCCAACAGCCTGTTTTTTAAAACAAAATAATTAATTTTAAAATACAAACAAATAAATTTTCTCCACCTATAAATATTATTTCCCCATTCATCCAACCCATACACTACTCTCAAAATTCTCTATCTTTTCCTCTCTAATTTTTCACGTTTATTCGATCAAAAATATCATACGACGGGGCTCAAATGAATGAGGAGCTCGAAGCCGAACCTCGCGAGGTCGAAGCCGAACTTCGTGCTTGGGAGCAACGACTATGACGGAGGACCGACAAAATGGTACATAGAGCAATGCCAGAAATCAACGTATGGAGGCGAAGGATTGAAAGTGGGGAAGGTTCCCCGCGAGAGATTTATTGAGGTCGTCTCGAAGTCCACAACTAACTAATGCATGATTATTTCGTCGAGCACCCAACCTATGGGCCCGAGATGTTCAGGCGTCGATTCCGTATGCCCCGACCACTCTTTCAACGGGTTATGGATGCGGTTGCGGCGCATGACGATTATTTTGTCTAGAAGCCAGATGGTGCAGTTTGGGGTTATCAACGCACCAGAAATACACCGCCGCGATCCGAATGCTAGCGTATGGGTGCTCAACCCGTTTATTGGACGAAAACCTACGTATGGGGGTAAGTACTATACTCAAATATTTTAAAACGTTTTTGTAAGGTCATTATTGAGCTTTTCATGGAGGTAAACGAGCGGAAGCCAACACCGGAGGACATGCACCGATTACTCGATGCGGGGTACAGCCGAGGGTTCCCCGGTATGATTGGCAGTCTTGACTACATGCATTGGGAGTGGAAGAATTGCCCAACCGCATTACAAGGAGCCTTCAGGGATCCAATCATTATGTTGGAAGCGGTTGCGTCCCGTGACTTATGGATTTGGCATGCGTTTTTCGGGATGTCTGGCTCAACAACGACATCAACGTCCTCCATGCCGATCACTTATTCGACAACGGTTTATATGGTCGTGACCTCGCTGTGGAGTACGAGATCAACGGGCATGGCTACGACCGCCCGTATTATTTGGTTGACGGCATTTACCCCACTTGAAGTCGGTTCGTGAAGTCCATTCGCCATCCTTATACTCGCAAAGAGAAATTGTTTGCTAAAGTCCAAGAAGGCTCTCGGAAAGATATTGAACGGGCTTTTGGCGTCCTCTAAGCCCGGTGGCATATAATTTCTATGGCCATGACCTCGCTTTTGGGTACGAGATCAACGGGCATCGCTACGACCGCCCGTATTATTTGGTTGAAGGCATTTACCCTACATGGAGTCAACTCGTGAAGTCCATTCGTCATCCTTATAGTCGCAAAGAGTAATTGTTTGCTAAAATCCAAGAAGGTTATCGGAAAGATATTGAACTGGCTTCTGGCGTCCTCTAAGCCCGGTGGGACATAATTTCAAGTCCCGCTCGTATTTGGAAGGCTGATACTTCGGCTGATATGATGCATGCTTGTATCATTCTACACAACATGATTGTGGAAGATGAACGCGACCGGTGCGAAGCACGGGATGATGAATTGTATTTCGAGCCCCTTCCAGAATTACCATGTCGGACACCACCTCAACGATGGCATCAAGGAGGCCCCTTTCCCTACCAAGAACGGTTGCACACTCGAATCAGTGTCACAAATGATGCGACCCATCGGTAACTCCAACATGACCTTATTGAGCACATATGGGGTCGGTTTGGAATGACTTACCAAGAGTCAGACAACGACGACGACGAGTGAGATTTATTAATAAATTTGATGTACCAAAAGCATTTTAATTTGTTGTACTATTTAATGAAATTTCAAGTTTAATTATCCATTTTAGTTAATTAATTTTTTTATTAATTAGTTTTGTATTTTAGTTTATTTATTTATTAATTTTATTCCAATTTTATTTAGTATTTACTATTTTAAATATGAATGTAATATATTCAATAAAAGCATAATTAATTATCCAGACGGTATCCACTCAGCACTTCTGCAAACCATGATCCCTATACATGAACCCCTTGATGCCGTGCTCTCTCAAATTCAGGAATTCGCATCACAACTCATCCTAGTCACCACATGAATCCTGCACCCTGAACCCCAATATGTGATCCCCTTGATGTACAAGCTCTTACAAAAACATCTCGTGACAGACTCACTTTTTTTTAGCAAAAGAAGTGATGAGTTTATTGACTTTCACCATTAATCATATAAATAAGTATGCAGCCAACCACGATATAACATGTGTAAATCGGGTTTTTTCTGACTAACCAATAAAAGACTTTATTCGCTGATCTTTCCATATACACGAGTGTAACGTCCTCGAGTAAAGATAAAATAATTTGGGTGTCCGTAAATCATCTTATCCACCCACAAGCCTACTATCTATTTTGGTGTTTGATGCCCACGACCCGGCCTATTTGTAACTCCCAACTTTTGATCATACACCTAGTTTATGAGTGAAGATTATCCAATCTAATGTTTGAAAATCATCCACATATAGGACAATAGCTCTAATTTTTTTCGTAAACAAAAGCCCAAATCCTTACAAAATTAGATTATAACATATGAATACCATCACCCCACAACCATTTCTTCTCCTTCACTAAATTATTTTCTCTCTCAATCCCTATATTTTCACCAAATCATCGTCTATTGGGTCAATTCCTCTAATGCCAAGAACTAAAACAAATTTGTCTACAAGAGACCGCTTGCACCATCAGGTTGCGTGTCGAGAATTGAGATTACTACGGTTTCTTGATTTGTCACTAACCATGACTTCATTACGCTCCGGTTGTTTGGTCGCGCCAAAGCCCCTCCTGCCAAACGACCATGCCGTAACTAGGTCCTTAAATCTCTTATTGTCATTGATTGTAAGCAATGAAAGTACATATGTTGGGCAAGGTCTCCAAAAATGATAAGGTTGTCTTCAAATCAAGTCTAAAAAGACATATATAGTCCTCGTCGTCGAATTTCCTATTGTCAAGAAGACAAACATAGTCGTTACTATTATTTTCATCACACAAATGTTATAGGTTAAAACTTGTTTCGTCCCAAATTTGGTCATAATTACATTAAAATTTTAGCCCATGAGACGGATGTTGGGTATCCTGATCTCATACCAATATATATGTGAATGTGTCAGAAGACTTGTAGAGTTGGAAACTGCAAAAGTTCAACATGCGTTGTACTTAAGTTGGATCAATAATGTTGAATACACGTCTCTGATGCGCATCAGAGGTCCACTCAAAGATCACGACAAAGGTGTCCAAATTTACATAAATGATAAGTTTTGTGAGTTGAAGAAGGTGGCACAAAATTTATGATTCTAAATCAGATTTTGAGCCTTTATCTACCTTCTTTCAAGATAAGGAGCTAAATCTACCACTAAAAGCATAAATTTAAAAATCCAAAGCATTCAATTAATCTCATAATAATATTCTTCTTCTTCTTCTTCTTCTTCTTCTTCTTCTTCTTCTTCTTCTCACTAAACTTCTCCTCTTCTTTTTTTCAGTTGCCGGTGGTGGCTACGGTGGCTTCGGCCATCACTACCACCGCTAACCCTCTCTTCTTCTCTCCCACTTCTTCTTTCCTTTCATTGTTTGGTCACTCAAAAACTTTCCTTCGTCGCCTCCTTTGTTACACCCTCGTCTTCCCTCCAGATCTGTTTCCAGGCATTAGATCTACCCTTCTCGGCCTTTGTTTGGCGTGGATCTGAACTCATACAGTTAGGTTGTCACGCCCCAAATTCGGTAGAACCGAACCCGGAACGCGAACGGTGGAACAATAAAACAATTTTCAAACCCTTTCAAGTAAACCGCTTAAAATCACCATTTGGTTAATCAAAATGATATTTTACACTTAAAAGTACGTCCACAACAAGTGGACAAAATAAACAAAGCCTACGTCGCTAAATTCCCAAAAACCCAGACTCCCGCTCCCAGCTCTTCAAGCTTTGAGAGTTCCCCTAGTCCGTCTCGCGACCAGTACCTGTAGGAAAAGCAGCTAGGGGTGAGCGTTCGCTCACCACCACGAATACCAGACTGACTACGACATACTAGCAGAAAATGCCGGAAACACCAACAACAACCCAAACACCGGGGACTACTATCCCCAAACTCAAGTAACCCGACTGTCACACGAAAACTGTTACTTTCCCCAACCAACTCAACACCCGGACACGTAATGTAGACCCGACACAACGGTTACGACCTCCACCAAAGACACAAAAGATAACCACGCAACACCCAAGATCACAAAGGATCGCACACCAAACAAGATCACAAAGGATCGCACTCCAGCTGCTCAGTGCCGGTTGCTAACCGGCTGGGCTCGAGCCTGCCCCACGCAAATTTCCCCGACACGCAGTCGGGCCAGGCGGTCGACCTGCTAGCAACATATAACGCAATACTTTTCCGATAGCTGGTCGGAAGGGGAGCCTCCCTTCATCGCCGAAGAATGCACAACTTTACCGGTGGTTAACCCGGAAGGCTAGCGAACCACCACGCGCGCGACCACAGAACCCCTTTATTGTCAGGCGGGCCCCCAACCTCAGGCAGAAGAATGCACAACTTTACCGATGGTCAGCCGGAAGGATAGCCAACCCCCACGCGCGCGACCACAAGACCCCTTTATTGTCATGCGGGCCCCCAACCTCAGGCAATCACATTCAATACCCAAGGTTCAACACCCCAAAGGCACTCATGGCCACCCACGACACACCAACAGTAATACACGGGTCAACACCCCAAAGGCACACATGTCCACCCACGACACACCAACAGTAGTACACGGGTCAACACCCCAAAGGCACTCATGGCCACCCACGACACACCGACAGTAATACACGGGTCAACACCCCAAAGGCACACATGGCCACCCACGACTCACCGACAGTAATACACGGGTCAACACCCCAAAGGCACTCATGGCCACCCACGACACACCGACAGTAATACACGCGTTCAACACCCCAAAGGCACACCTGACCACCCACGACACACAAACAGTAAAAACACGGGTCCAACACCCCAAAGGCACACCTGACCACCCAAGACACGCAACGGTAAAATACGGGTTCAACTCCCCAAAGGCGCACCTGACCACCCACGACACACAAACAGTAAAAACACGGGTTCAACTCCCCACGGGCACTCATGGCCACCCAAGACACACAACGGTAAAATACGGGTTCAACTCCCCCACGGGCACTCATGGCCACCCAAGACACAAACAGTAAAATACGGGTTCAACTCCCCACGGGAACTCATGGCCACCCACAACCACAAACAATTCAATCAACCTCCGGGCACAACCAAATGCCACCGGTATCTCTATTGTTCGATAAGCTCACTTATCCTACGACACTACTAAGTGTCACATGCCTTTCTATTGTTCGATACGTTCACGTATCATACGACACCACTAAGTGCCGCCTGCATTTCTAGTGTTCGATAAACTTACTCATCCTACGACACCACTAGGTGTCACATGCAGTTCTACTGTTAACTTTCTCTAGTCAAGGCCGAGATCCGGATACTTTTCCCTACCTCGTAACGCTTTCCCAAAAGTCCACGCCCAAGCTCCAGCGTGCTCCAGAATTACCCGCTTAGCCTCCTCTTTCCACGGTCGGCGACACGGTCTACAATGACTACAATTAACACACTTGTTAAATAAGCAGGCGAAACCCGAATTTTAAAGAATTTGACGCCCAAACTCAACCCCGACAATGTCGATCACTCCCAAACTTCCCAATTACTCGACATTGTCAATAATGGGCCCGGAAAGGCCCGTTTCGCCCGGCTCGGCGAATCTGCCCGGGATTGGAAAACGCCCTTCCGGGCTCCGAAAATTCCCGTTTTTGTTTCTACGATCTTAGAATAATTCAAGGGTTCCAATGTAATGGACGGAATCAATTTCCGACTTCCGAGCAATTTAATTCGCGTTTAAAGTTTCTAAACCCGTCATTTCCAACTTTTACAATTTAATTCCAAAATTCGTTCCGGGTGTGGATTAACGACTTGGGGTTCGTCCAAAACCACTCGAAAACGAAAACCCAAGACCCGAACACGTGGGCCCCACCCGGCCATCAAGACCCGTGGGTGGCTGGACCGGTTTTGGACCGGTTCACCACCATGGTGACCAGTCCTAGCTCCGGCCAGCCACCACCCACGGTGGCCGGAGCTCCCCCGAGCCTCCGGTCACCGGAAACCGCTCATTTTTCGCTACAAAACGCCTCCAACGAACCCCACACCTCAACTCAACCATAGTCTACTCGTTTCAACCCAAACCCTAACTTTTAAACATAACAAAACGAAAATCGAATAGGTTTATCATCGTAGGGAATGATGACGGGAACTCGATTCTTCAATCCTTGAGACGATCCGTCGGTAGTATCGTCGGGAAAACCCTAAACTCCAACCCTTTCCTTCTCTTTTTCCTTTTTCTTTTATCCTTCTTCTCTCTTCTCTCTCTCATTTTTTCTCTTTTTTCCCTCTTTTTTTGTTATGGCCGAACACCACTATGTGGTCTTGGCTTTGTTTTGTTCAAAAATACCTAACACCACCACTTGGGTGACATGTGGAAGTGGGTCCCACCCTTTTTGGAAAATATCTTCTAGATATTTTTCAGTCAGATTCGCGAAATTCGGCCGTCTCGGGCCCCGAACGGGCCCATTTTCCAAGAAATTACGAAACTTCACGGGCTACAAGGAAACGGCTCAACTAAGACCGCTGTAACGACAGCTAAGCTTTTTGGATCCAAAACGAGCCTCGAACGGACCAAAACGTCGCTCGGTTGACTTTTCCAACAAAAAGTCAACATTTCCCAAATTGGTCAGAAAGTTACCCTGAGTCCCCCAGAACTCACTTTGGTCGATATCGGGGTCAACTCAAGTCCGAAATGACCCTCGGGGTCTAATTTAGGTTCATTTAGGTGTCTGTCCAAAAATTTTAAATTTTCCTGTTTTTCGCCGATTTGACTAGCGTTGACCGGGAGCGGTTCTTACAATCTACCCCCCTTAAAGGAATTTCGTCCGCGAAATTTTAAACAAACGTACCTCAGGAGTCGAACAGATCGGGGTACTACGCGCGAACCTCGTCCTCGCGCTCCCAGGTCGACTCAGCCTCGTGGTGCCGCCGCTGCGCCCGTTCTAAGCGGATAACCTTTCCGCACAGGACCTGCTTCCGTGGATCCATTTCCCAAACCGGTTTCTCCTTATACGAGACATCACCCGTTACCTCGACATCTTCCCACTCAAAGACGTGCGAGGGGTCCGCATATACTTCCGCAACTGGGAAACGTGGATATTCTCAAGCTGCGATGGCAGTGCAAGTCAGTATGCAACTGCTCCCACTCTACTCAAGACCTCGAAAGGCGCGATGCATCGCAGGGCTAACCTGCCTCCGCTGCGGTTGAAACGCACCAGTCCACCTTTCGGACTCACCTCCAGGGATACATGGTCACCGACTGCTGACTCGAGAGGTCGGCGTCGTCTGTCAGCATAGCTCCTGCCGACTCTGCGCGGTCTTCAACCGCTCACGCTTCGGCACGACCGACTCAGCTGTCTCTCGGCCCAGTTCTAGACCCAGTAAGCCCTCATTCCTCACTTTCGCCCCGCACACGGCGATCGACACGGCCTACCATACAACGCTCCGAACGGTGCCATCCTGATACTGGCCTGAAAGCTGTTGTTGTAGGTGAACTCGGCTAACCGCTCACGAAATCCATCGTGACGTGGCCCCATTTCCACTGTGCAACCCGCAGTGGTTGCAATAATCCAGCGGGACGCTGTTATTCGGCCCTCACTTGCTGACGAGTGAGGCACCGCGATACTAACTCCGCAACCGCTCTCCGCATCCCGCTCAACTCTTCAGGAAAGACCTCGGGGCACTCGCACACCACTCACGGTAACTTTTGGCTCTGCATGGCCGATACTTCCTCCACTGCGGACAAAGCCGACAGGAGAACTCCGCTCCTACTGCCCAGAATACACGAAACTTTCGTGTTGCCTGTTGACACCGTCACTCGTCGCCTGTGACAGTCGATATTGGCTCGGTACTTCGTCAACCAATCATTCCCAAGATTACGTCAAAGGTTTTCATTTCGTAAGTATCCTTCCCACGGATACACGCACAAGCTCAGTCGCTGCCGATCCTCACGGACCCTCGCAGTCTCTCTAAGACCTCGCTCCACTACCGCCGTCGTGCCCACAACTCCGAACATACCTGAATCCTCGGGGTGAGGACTCGATCCAGCATTAGGGCTCTTGAGCCCTCTCTCGAACCGCCTGTATCAGTTCGTTTCTCTAACTTCGCAGGCACGGCAGACCCTAGTCGACACCACACCATCACCAACCGGCGTGTCCAGACGCAGGGGTGGACTCAACGGCTCTAAACTCAGCCCCAACATCTCAGCACAACTCGACGAAGCAAACGAGTGTGACGCCCCGGTATCCAATAAAAATGACGCCCAAATCCGAGACCGAACGACCACTCCATTAGTCACACCGATAGGGTATAGCACAACCCTCACACGATCCTCTATGCATTTACTTATAAATTTCTGCAACCAAACCAGTATTCGCTACTCGTCCCCTGCGGAAAAAGTAGTAAAGGGGATGAGCGTTCTGCTCACCTCCACGGACACCCGTTCGATTATGGCATACTAGTAAAGCACTAACGACTTACCAATCTAACCAGGGAAAACCACTACCTCAAAACCTGATACCAAAACGTCACACTGCTCAAGCTATCAATACCTCAAATACTCGCTCACGTAAGGGAAACCTCGAATGCGGATCATATTCTCAACTCCGCAAGCCACTATTGCTCACAACCTCAATACCCCAATTACCCGATCACGTAGGGAAACCTCAAATAACCCACTCACGTGAAGGAAACCTCAAAACACCCGTTCACGTGAGGGAAACCTCGAACAACCCGTTCACATAGGGGAAACCTACTTCGTATGGCGCCGCAGCGCATCAACCCTAACCCCTCTCCGTGGTGAGACTCTCACACCGAGGCACTGTATCACTACAGTAGGTTATTGATGAGTCTCGAACCCAAGACCTCACCCTTTAACACCAAACTTACGGCCTCTACAACCAACACAATCATTTACACAGCCATGCAAAACCGACACTCAAACTACACAAACAAGACGGTGGAACAAGACATGAACCCTAAACCCAAATTCGTTTCAGACTCCATTTTTACCCCTTTTTAACCCCAAAAACAGTCTTAAGCGTCACACACGCTCGATCACCAATTTAACAACTCACGCACAACGACTCACAGACAAATTCAAGTCACCCAACCTCAAATACAAGCCGACAAGGTCAACCAAAATCAAAACACGCCCACCGGGCCAACCAAAATCAAAACACACCCACCGGGCCAACAAATTTAAAAACACACCCACAGGGCCAACCAATTTCAAAACCACACGCCCACCGGGCCAACAAATTTAAAAACACGCCCACATGGTCAACCAATTTAAAAACACACGCCCACCGGGCCAACAAATTTTAAAACTTTTCTCCCTTTCATCATAAAACCTCATTTTTGACATCACGTAGTTACAACCCGGTCCAGGCGTCCCCGAACTACATTGTACCCACTTGATATCAGCACCGTCACGTTCGACTATAGGGGCGCCCCTGAGTCGAGCCGGGACAGCTTAAAAAAACGTATCACGCAGCAACACACAATCAGTATGTACGTAATAACCGTACTGCACATACTCACAACAACAAACAGGACTCATGACATTACGGGTCTACACACGGTTTCCGACTTGCGCAACCAACGCACGACGGGACTTTTACTAACTCAACTCTCCCCACCTAATTGACGTACAGTCCGAGGTGTGAAACCTCGAGATCTGATACCAAACTGTCACGCCCCAAACTCGGTAGAACCGAACCCGGAACGTGAACGGTGGAACAATAAAACAATTTTCAAACCCTTTTAAGTAAACCGCTTAAAATCACCATTTGGTTAATCAAAATAATATTTTACACTTAAAAGTACGTCCACAACAGGTGGACAAAATAAACAAAGCCTACGTCGCTAAACTCCCAAAAACCCGGACTCCCGCTCCCAGCTCTTCAAGCTTCGAGAGTTCCCCTAGTCCGTCTCGCGACCAGTACCTGTAGGAAAAGCAACTAGGGGTGAGCGTTCGCTCACCACCACGGATACCAGACTGACTACGGCATACTAGCAGAAAATGCCGGAAACACCAACAACAACCCAAACACCGGGGACTACTATCCCCAAACTCAAGTAACCCGACTGTCACACGAAAACTGTTACTTTCCCCAACCAACTCAACACCCGGACACGTAATGTAGACCCGACACAATGGTTACGACCTCCACCAAAGACACAAAAGATAACCACGCAACACCCAAGATCACAAAGGATCGCACACCAAACAAGATCACAAAGGATCGCACTCCAGCTGCTTAGTGCCGGTTGCTAACCGGATGGGCTCGAGCCTGCCCCACGCAAATTTCCCCGACACGCAGTCGGGCCAGGCGGTCGACCTGCTAGCAACATATAACGCAATACTTTTCCGATAGCTGGTCGGAAGTGGAGCCTCCCTTCATCGCCGAAGAATGCACAACTTTACCGATGGTCAGTCGGAAGGCTAGCCAACCCCCACGCGCGTGACCACATGACCCCTTTATTGTCAGGCGGGCCCCCAACCTCAGGCAATCACAATCAACACCCAAGGTTCAACACCCCAAAGGCACTCATGGCCACCCACGACACACCAACAGTAATACACGGGTCAACACCCCAAAGGCACACATGGCCACCCACGACACACCGACAGTAGTACACGGGTCAACACCCCAAAGGCACTCATGGCCACCCACGACAAACCGACAATAATACACGGGTCAACACCCCAAAGGCACACATGGCCACCTACGACACACTGACAGTAATACACGGGTTAACACCCCAAAGGCACTCATGGCCACCCACGACACACCGATAGTAATACACGAGTCAACACCCCACGACACACCAACAATAATACACGGGTCAACACCCCAAAGGCACACATGGCCACCCACGACACACCGACAGTAATACACACGTCAACACCCCAAAGGCACTCATGGCCACCCACGACACACCAACAGTAATACACGGGTCAACACCCCAAAGGCACTCATGACACCAACGACACACCGACAGTAATACACGGGTCAACACCCCAAAGGCACTCATGGCCACCCACGACACACCGATAGTAATACACGCGTTAAACACCCCAAAGGCACACCTGACCACCCACGACACACAAACAGTAAAAACACGGGTCCAACACCCCAAAGGCACACCTGACCACCCAAGACACGCAACGGTAAAATACGGGTTCAACTCCACAAAGGCGCACCTGACCACCCACGACACACAAACAGTAAAAACACGGGTTCAACTCCACACGGGTACTCATGGCCACCCAAGACACACAACGGTAAAATACGGGTTCAACTCTCCCATGGGCACTCGTGGCCACCCAAGACACAAACAATAAAATACGGGTTCAACTCCCCACGGGCACTCATGGCCACCCACAAACACAACAATAAAATACGGGTTCAACTCCCCACGGGCACTCATGGCCACCCACAACCACAAACAATTCAATCAACCTCCGGGCACAACCAAATGCCACCAGTATCTCTATTGTTCGATCAGCTCACTTATCCTACGACACTACTAAGTGTCACGTGCTTTTCTATTGTTCGATACGTTCACGTATCATACGACACCACTAAGTGTCGCCTGCATTTCTAGTGTTCGATAAACTTACTCATCCTACGACACCACTAGGTGTCACATGCATTTCTACTGTTAACTTTCTCTAGTCAAGGCCGAGATCCGGCTACTTTTCCCTACCTCGTAACGCTTTCCCAAATGTCCACGCCCAAGCTCCGGCGTGCTCCAGAATTACCCGCTTAGCCTTAACACACTTTTTAAATAAGCATGCGAAACCCGAATTTTAAAGAATTTGACGCCCAAACTCAACCCCGACAATGTCGATCACTCCCAAACTTCCCAATTACTCGACATTGTCAATAATGGACCCAGAAAGGCCCGTTTCGCCAGCCTCGGCGAATCTACCCGGGATTGGAAAACGCCCTTCCGGGGCTCCGAAAATTCCCGTTTTCGTTTCTACGATCTTAGAATAATTCAAGGGTTCCAATGTAATCGACGAAATCAATTTCCGACTTCCAAGCAATTTAATTCACGTTTAAAGTTTCTATACCCGTTATTTTCAACTTTTACAATTTAATTCCAAAATTCGTTCCGGGTGTGGATTAACGACTTGGGGTTCGTCCAAAACCACCCGAACACGAAAACCCGAGACCCGAACATGTGGGCCCCACCCGGCCATCAAGACCCGTGGGTGGCTGGATCGGTTTTGGACCGGTTCACCACCATGGTGGCCGGTCCTAGCTCCGGCCAGCCACCACCCACGGTGGCCGGAGCTCCCCCGAGCCTCCGGTCACCGGAAACCGCTCATTTTTCGCTACAAAACGCCTCCAACGAACCCCACACCTCAACTCAACCATAGTCTACTCGTTTCAACCCAAACCCTAACTTTTAAACATATCAAAACGAAAATCGAATAGGTTCTCACCGTAGGGAATGATGAAGGGAGCTCGATTCTTCAATCGTTGAGACGATCCGTCGGTTGGATCGTCGGGAAAACCCTTAACTCCAACCCTTTCCTTCTCTTTTTCCTTTTTCTTTTCTCCTTCTTCTCTCTCCTTTTCTCTCTTTTATCCCTCTTTTTTTGTTATGGCCGAACACCACTATGTGGTCTTGCCTTTGTTTTGTTCAAAAATACCTAACACCACCACTTGGGTGACATGTGGCAAATGGGTCCCACCCTTTTTGGAAAATATCTTCTAGATATTTTTCAGTCAGATTCGCGAAATTCGGCCGTCTCGGGCCCCGAACGAGCCCATTTTCCAAGAAATTACGAAACTTCACGGGCTACAAGGAAACGGCTCAACTAAGACCGCTGTAACGACGACTAAGCTTTTTTTGGATCCAAAACGAGCCTCGAACGGACCAAAACGTCGCTCGGTTGACTTTTCCAGCAAAAAGTCAACATTTCCCAAATTGGTCAGAAAGTTGCCCTGAGTCCCCCAGAACTCACTTTGGTCGATATCGGGGTCAACTCAAGTCCGATATGACCATCGGGGTCAAATTTAGGTTCATTTAGGTGTCTGTCCAAAAAATTTAAATTTTCCTGTTTTTCGCCGATTTGACTGGCGTTGACCGGGAGCGGTTCTTACATAGGGACTTCGTATCGTGTGGTCCTCTAGGTGAGGGGCCCATTTGGGTGGGAGGTTGTCGGTGGGTCTACTCTAGTGGCTAATCCGGTGGTGTTGCGGTGGTGTTTCTTCAGGGGTAAATGATCTTTTTCCTTTTTCGTGTCTACCCTTTTCTGTAGGAGATCTAGGGCTCGAACTCCTCGTCACTTCTTCGGATGAGACTAAGGAGTTGGTTCTCTCCCTTGCGGGCGCTGATTCGGAGTTGGCTGATGGCGAAGACTTCGATTTTCGAAGATCTGAGAGATCCGGGCTCAACATATCGTTCTTCATCGTTCAACTTTACACATGTACTTCTTCTCTCATTTTATTTCCCTCTTAAGTCTTCCCTATCCCTATGTTGGTGGTGAGGTCGGAGCCTCACAATAGGAGTTGGCCACCATGGGTAGTTTATCCTTCGGTCATGTTTGAAGTACTCTTGGACTAGATTTCGTGGGGTAGGGGTCTGGGTTTTGTGGTTCTGGTGTCTCCTTTTCCGGCCTCCCTTGCTCGGGTCGTTGCCCAGCGATGGGTTACCTCTCATCGATAACTATGAGCTGATTGTTAGGGTTTGGGTGACTTTGGGACTGTGTGTGTTCCCCTGGCTGTCTGATGGGCGACGCTCGGTGTCGTGGTGGTAGTGGTGGAGATCTGGCATTTGTTTACTGTTTTTTAGTTGTCTTTATGTGCTTAATAGTGGTAAAATATAGATTGAGTAGACCTTTCTTTGTTTTTATTGACAGAGATTTCGGGGTTTTGGACTTACTTTCTTTTTATGTTCCTCATTAGGATTATTTATAGTTGAGGTTCCTTTATTAAAACGCTATTTGATGTATGGGGTGAATCTAAAAGGACTACCTCGCTCTTCTTTCTTCGGAAAGTTGAGTTATTAATATATATATATTTGACGCTAAAAACATAAGAAGGTATGATTAGGGGTCGCCTATGAAAAATGCATAAAAGCAGTTGCCCGATTTTTGGGAACCACAGTTGAGGAACGAGACCTTGGGAGGGAAGAACCATCCACCACCAAAACATACTGATAGACAGTTATACAAAAAATGAGAACGACTTTTTCCTTATTTTTTTTTATTGTCCTTTGCAGGTATATCTGTACAATGAGAATCAGAACAATGCCCACATTGGTACCCTTTAAAAAGGAAAGCCTCAAACAGATGAAGTTGCAACGCAACTATATTAGGAGGCACTGACAAAAATCCCATCCCTTTACAGCAAAATGACAGTGATCTTGATATCATCAGTCGGCCCGCGGCAACAAGAAACTAAATCCTGTGTTGTCACGGATCAGTGGCGGAGGTTCTATATCGGATATGCCTATTTGCTCCATCGACTTTGACAAGTCATCAACCGAGAACGGGATGCTGCACCATCAAATCAAATTGTGACACATGTCGGTGACACAACAACATAACCAAAACCAAATTCATCATCAGACATTACCTCGAATCATCGTCCAGCAGGAAAGAACTACTGACTGCATTATTGGAATCTTCAGTCATCAACACTCTCATATTGGATATAACCTGAACACAAAAATCATTCATATTGGCCAATTTTTGTCACAAAGACGACTCCACATGGTTTGAGATTGCATTCATATAAACTTACATCTGGGGACACACTATGTGTTCCATACTTGTCATCCCAATACATCGTGCCGATTCGATATAGCTGTTGTATACTGAGCACCTGTAAATGGAGAAATTGTTGTGGTTAAAGTATATATGGTATGTGTTAAGAGGGATTGTATGATGTTCCCAACATTCTCATAAGGGTTAATTGCAGATAATATTGCGTACTATATGTCTATTAAACATAATTATCCCCCAACTTTAAAACATTATTTACAGTTACCTATACTTTCAAAAAATGGCAGATAGGTCTTTTTCGCCAAACATGACGAAAATGCCCTTGACCCTAACCTAAAAACAACATTTTTCCCGCCTTTTTAACGGTTTTATCTTTTAAGAATTCTTTTACATCTACCCAACCGTTTTCTACATTTAATCAAATTGTTTTTGGTAGTATCAAGTCTTTTTGAGATTAGGGTCAAGGGCAATTTCGTCACTTTTGACGAAAAAGAGCTACCTACAATCTTTTGAAAGTTTAAATAGCTGTAAATAAGTTGGAATAGTTATTTGCTAAAGGTGTATAATATGCAATAGCTATATGCAATTAACCCTTATCATAATATCCATCCAAGAATTTTTGAGTCTTGCTACAACCCAAGTTATCCACAAGCTCTAAGATTTGGACATGTTCATGTTAAAGCTTGAATGGTAATTATGAAAATGTCAATTACTTCATCAACTTATTTGATCATGCGTTTACTATCATGAACTAATAGTTCTCCATATGTTAATCAATAACTTGTTACTTACCGGGCATAGGTCATGACTAATTTCATCCAGTGTTTTCTTGGGTTTTTGATGTATGACCTGGAAGCAAAAACAAAATTGAACAAACTTCACGTTATCACTTCCTTAATGAGGGGCGGGAAACTGGAGGAAAAGGAAGAGAAAATGAAATGCACACTAAAATGTTTACCAGAAAGCCTATGGCCTGCCTGATGTGCTTAAGCTCATCCCAAGCTGAACCTGCGTACTGCAATAGGGTTTCGGCTATGTTCACACACTACAAATGTTTTACTATCATGAATGCACTGAGGGGATTTGGTTTAAGGTACCTCGTCAGTTGCCTTGTAACACCAATGCTCCAATTCAGCCAGGCCAGCTTTAACATATTCTCCATTGCTAAATGAACAACACTCTCTTCTTAATAGAAGACTGAATCACCAAAACAAAAAGATAAGGAGACATTCCATTTGCAAGTACAAGCACTACTAAAAGGAAGGAAGCTAAAGTAAGGACCTGTTGAACAGCTGAACATTGATGAAAGAAAATATTTGTGTGAACACCTTTCTAACTAAGAATGGAGGTACCTGGAAAAAGAGCAAGACAAGGGTACAAGAAAATATCTCAAAATATGCATTGAGAGTAAATTTCAAACATATCAACATGAACAGATGTTCACTAACATGATTTGCTTTCAAAGTGTTTAAGAAATTGCTAAGACTCTTCACAATTCCTTGCCAATGAGCAATCAAAGCTTGCTGTGCTGCAGTGTTTGCAACTGAGCGTGTTCCCTTAACCAAGCTTGCTCTGGATGTTCTTGGAGCCTATGTCAACATATATGTCCACACGATAAATACATATTGATAAGTACTAATACGATAGAACATCAAACTATTACTGTTTTTTTCGCAAAATACTTTATACAAGATTGACTATGCTAATAAGCAGTTAACATACCTGGATGCACAATCCAAGCAATGGGGAAATCTCTTTCTTCAAATTATCCCGAATCATGCCATAAATTTTTTCCACATATGCTGTAAGCTGTTGTTTGAAAAGCAAAGCTGGGTACTTGGCTTCAACTTGCCGTAAAGTGTCTACTCCACCGCTAAGTCCACTATTTATCGAAGAAAGGTTTACTCCTTGTGGAGTTCCACGGAAACTCTGAAGGAACAAAGAACAAATATATGAATCTCTGACTCACAGGGTACAACCTTTTAAGACATTCTAATTGTAATGATTTTTTTTATCGACTAAATCAGGTGTTCCGAAGTATTTGGTCTCAAGACCTTACTTATGTAGAAGCAAGGGAGGACCAAATATTTTATGATTCTTAAAAAACATTTTAATATTGATGTATCAAGTATGAGATCCATTATGTAGAAGAGAGATGTAGATTTTTTACTCCACCTTCAGAGAGGCCAAACAAGGGCTGAATATAGAGAGACACCCAAAGGATTGGATAGAAAGAAACCCAACAGAAGTTGGGAAGAAATAAATGAGTGAGGTGAGGCACCGCTGCTGGAACATGAACCCAGGTCCCAAGACCTAAGTTCATGTGTTTAACCATTGGACAAGCAAGCTTTGGTTGTACTGTATTCCTTGTACTTACTTGTGTCATCCTTCCAAAGAGAGTGGCTGAAGATGATCGACGGCGTTGTGGGGCCATTCCAGCTGCACCACTTGCTTTGAGTGTGCGCTGAAGTAATAAAAGAAGTGTTGAGGCATTGGATAACCAATATGCCAAGACTTCATTGTTATCTTGGGTCTGAAAACCAAATGCCATTCAAATTAGAGGAGACTTCTAATGTTTAGAAGACAAAACAAATGTTCTAAACAAATATGAGGTCAGGTATCTGAAACCTCAATAGCATGGCCTATGGTTTGAATGATCCGGTCGAAAATGCTTGTGCGCTCAACCTCGAAAGATCTCCACTGCAGAAGGCATTTGTATATTATGCAGGCAGCAATTGGCCTGTTAGCTGAAAAGCCCAAGTGCTGTGCAATACATCGAATTAGCAATTCTTGATTCTCCTGCTGCTTCTCATTTAGAGATTTTTGAGGTTTGTCATCTGCTTCCTCCCGTTGGTTCATTGAAGGACTATGCAAATCCTAAAACATGAGTAATCAAACCAGAAATAGTCATTATAAAATACTTCACCAACTTAGATTGGAAATTCTTCTTTTGATTACAATTGTAAACTGAAGAGAAATTAAGCTCACCATCGGTGTTTTTACTTCTAGATGACCGCTATCAACTCTCTAACAATCATTGGAAAATCAGGCAATCAATTAAAACCCACGACATCAGACGGAAAATTTCTGAAATTAATACATTTCATCTCCAAAAGTACCTGGACTATTGATCTGGAGCGTCCTGAGAGGAACTTATTTGGTGCCATTGACACTGCCTGTTGTCGTAGAACTTTGTTCTCTGATTCTAAATTGGTAAGCTTCTCTTCCAGCCTGACCATAGAAACCACAACATCAAAGTAATAATTAGTGATGGCCTGTACAAAAAAGGAGAAGTTTAATATTATTTGATTCTGCAAGTTCTTTAAGTGAGATCAAAATATTATAAAGGCAGACTCAGTTCAGTATCATGCTCATAATAATATCTCACTGTCATCTCATCTGCGACACAATTCATCTATCATGCTTCAGAATTATAATGATTCAATGGAAGTTATATCTTTAGATATCCAAGCATGAAATTTCTTAAACTGAAAAATTAAATAGGTCAGTGAATTACCCTCTCACAGATTCCTGAAGCTGCTGATTTCTCCTCTCTGTTTCATCTAGCTTCATACGTTTATCTTCAGCTGCCTCATTGGCTTCCATGTATTTTCTTTCGCAATCCTCAGCTTTTTGTTTCTCAGACTCCAACGTGGCCTGTGAGGAGATGAAATCAAGGTTGAAAAGTAGACTATCACTTGTGAGCATAACATATGTGATATGATCAAATAAATGTGTGGACCAAGAAGTCATGCTATACATTAGCGACTTAATAGTTTTATAGATGAGTTTGTGCACTGGACTAGTTGATAACTACTAAAGCTCAATCCAACCCGAAAGTTCATAGATTATGGGTGGAGGGCTCAACTAGTATGTCAAGTTGGTTGCACACTAGGGGCAGGCCAAGCCTAAGGCTTTCTATTTGGTGGGACTCACCTTTAAGCTTTCTAGTTCTGCTGTTAAGGATTCCACTTGTTTGGTATCTTCAACAAAAACTTGGGTTTCTTGAACAACAGGAGGTGCTTCTTCAACGGCCTTTCTTGAAGTTTCTTGTTCTTTGGCAAGAGATGTAGTTTCGTCAATTTTAACCTGCATTGCTTGTAGAGATTCTTGCAATTTAGCTATCTCATGTGCTTTGGCTTCTTCCAGGTCAGTCTGTCAACAAAAAAACATGGTGAAAAATGCAGTAATATCAATTAGAACTTTAAAGTTCTCCACATTGTAAATCATCAAGGTATAAAGGAACTGAAAGAAGTGGAACATGACTAGGGCACCCATTAAAGCTATTCACTGACAGTTACTGCAGTGGCATAATGCTTTTCTTGCTAAATGAGTAAATGTCAAACCTTAACTGTTTTGTAACAAGGACTTCAATAGATTTCTAGATTCTAGAGTCTTGTATAATGTGCAACATTAATCTGTAAGATGTTAAAATTACCCTTAAGCGTTTCTCCAATTGTAAACGCCATGTGAGCTCCTCCACATGCTTTTCAAGCTTATCCTTTGCTTCTTTGAGTGCGCCAGTCTCCCTTGCAGCCTGCAATAAATTGGAAATAGGTAAGAATATCTTTATTTTAAAATTTCAAGTTCCTGGAGGGTAAACGACTGATAATTACACATAACCACTCAGTCTACTGAACGTGTAGGCCTTTAAATACACCTTAAATATGCATAAAACTTTCCATCCAGAAAACTGAAAAGCTCTCCTTTTTCATGTATCAAAATGATCTTCATGGCATGACATGGCATCTCTCCTTTAAATGATGTCGTTTACATTTAGACAGTCAGGAGGCTTTTAGTGTGAGGCACTCAGATTGAAAATTGATATTGGTTGCTGTTGGATAAAATTATTTAAGTGTCCCACATTAGAAGAATGTAGATTTAGGGGTCACTTGACGAATATCTTGAGGCCTTCACCCATCAGCTTCAACTTTTGAGTTGGATCGGGTTTTAACTTTTAACAATGGTATAATAGCTTGGTTTGGACCTCGGATCCATTTGTGTTTCCAGCCCCATTCATATAATCTTGAGACCTCCAACCATCAGTTTGATATACAACTGGTATGTTATACTACAATGCCAAATAAAATGTCAGCTTATTCACCGAATCTGCTTATATGTTGTTGCTATTTGCAATATTAATAACTACTTAAGGATGTAAGTAATATTCTTAATGAGGGACATAAGGTTCATGACATTATTGGACCTCTTTATTAAGTGACTTCTGGAATGGATAGCAGAAAATCCAGTCTGAAATTTTTCCAATTCAGCGTTTTTTTCATTGTCTAGCTAAGCCTTTCATGTTACTTAGGCCATGACATTACAAGTAAGCTATTTCTCTCCAATATCCCTGTCATTGAAAAATTGCAGATCCATCAAACACGGATGACAATTACTAAATTAATTTTGAGATGGCCGTTTAAAAAATCTTATTGTAACATTTTATTAGTTTCAAGGACAATTCTTTAGCTCTAAAATTACGGAATGGAAAATCTATGAAATAACTTGTATGAACTTTGTAAAATATAAAAATGAATTATAATACGAAATATTATCAAATACCAACCATTTTGAGTTTCCTAAGCTCTCTCCTTGCAATTGTTCCCCTCCTTCTGGTCTGTGCAAGTACTATTCCTTTTGTGAGCTTCTTGAAGTATTTGGCGGCCTTATGGCAACGCCACCGGGCCTGCATTTCACCAAATTTCAAGAAAGATAGTTTAGCTTATATCACAACTGCATACATTGCAAGAACAATCAAGGATATAACCTGAATTAGAATCGATGCTTTAGTTTGCTTCCTATATCTAAATGCTTTACGAGCAGCCATGGCCCTTAAACCAGTCTGCAAAACAGTCGCAGAGGCCCAGAGTGCTCTGTAGGTATTTTTGGCATGGCATCTTCGTGCATGCTTCTGAATTTTTACAGCAGCAGCCTGCCTTCGCATGTGCTTAAAAATATCGCCAGCCAAACTTGCTACAAGTCAAACAAACATGAATTGAGTTAAGGAAATTAATAAACCAGTCTAGATGTGCAACCAGGTAAGAAATAGCAAAAGTTAATCATTAGAACTGTAGAATATATCTTTCCAGTACAACTGAGTGCTCTCAAGATGTATTACCATATAGGTTAATATATAAGACTTATACACAGATATTTAGCTAGCTCACCTCTGCACAGAGATTGCAAGACGATGGTAGCCTTTCTTACTGCAATAAAATGTCTGCGAGCAATATGAGTTTGTATACGTCGCTGAATAGTTTTTGCTGCCCTACTGAGAACCCCAGATCTCAATGCATCTAGTTCAGCCATCTGACCAGCTCTTAGGAAGACCTTTGTTTTACCTATCTGCATATCCATTAAATGGCCATCAGTGAAGGCTATAAAAAAGAACTATTTTTATCTTACAGAAGCTGCAAAGAAAGTTCTGACTTTCACCTGAAACCCTTTCAAGCCAATCTTTTCCAAAATCTTACCACAAACAACTTTTTCATCATAGCTGCTCACAAAATGAAACAGTTCAGAATACATCTGCGCTCATTCAAGTATAACTAACAGATTTCACCAACAAACTTCAAATTCACAAGTACTTGAAAAATCAAGAAGGATGCAAAACTGAAAAATTATCTAGATGAGGTTACTTACGTTCCTTCTATGAGCTCAGGGGCAAGAAGCCCAAATCTGTTTATAAACTCAAAGAAAGCACGGCGAGTAGGGTATCCAGCCATACTGATCCTGATTGCCTCTAGAACACCCTATAGAGAACCATTAGTGGTTGTAGATAACCATTTAATAACAAAGAGAAGCTAACCAAGTTTTTCCGATAATCACATAAGAAAACTAAGTAGAGTTTTACGTACACCACAGCGCAGTTGTTGCATGATGTTGGCATTCTCAAAAATGGAAGGTTTCAGAAGGTTGTTTGGCTTTACACATCTGACGTAGTGAGGTTCTGTGGAGTTCAATGTTTCCATTAACGATTGTAGTTGTAGCTGTTCAGATCATTAAGATATCAGTCAAGTTTTGTAGCATCAAAACACGTCTTAATATTTGGGAGATGAGACAATTTGATACTATAATATATGTTCATTTTAGCTTCCTTTCAGTTTTGTTGTTTAATAAAGGTAAAATAAAGTAACAGAAGACACAAAAAGGAAATAATACCTTGAAACGAGATCCAATTGAAGAAAACTTGGAGGATTTACTCGATTCTTCCGGGGGTGGAGGAAAAAGGCCTGCTACAAATGAACATTTGGAAGCACCTAGCAAGTCTTGATGTTCAGGAACCACATAGTCCTTGTTTTTGTCCAAAAATTGATCAGATTGATATGGAACCTGAAAAAATTACTATCTGATCATGAACCGAACTGCAACAGCAGCTGAACAGCCATGATGTTTATATATACCAGTCATACCTCTCCAGCATAATGAGAAATGGTGAAATCTGTGCGTGAAAGTTTTGGCTTGATAAAGCGCTTGTTAGTTTTAAATGTCTGGTAAAGCTTGTTCGCAAATGTTTCATGAGTTGACTTTGGAAACATGCTGAAAACACAGAAGGGAACATTAAACAAGTGATAAAAGTTATAAAAAAGGGCTTCATTTGAAGTTCAGTTCCACTAGTAGCTCGATATAGTAAAAAAAAAAAAGAACTTCTAAGATTTTCCTGACAGCAAAGATTCTAAACTAGTAGAACAAAGAGCTACCTTCCTGCGAGAAGAAATTAGAAAATGAGATTGCAAAGGCGTAGAAAAATACTGTACCAAGCTTCATCTAGGAGAGCAATGATTCCACCAGGTTTCTGCAAAAGGGAAAAAATGACTGAAAATTTAAGACAATAACTATATAAAGACTAAGTGTTTGGTTCAAAAAAAGGAACAGAACATTGTAATCAGAATTATGGACACTTATCACTTCCCCACCCTTGGTTGATAAAATTATATCCTGTAAAGCACAAATTCGGAAAGAGACACATACACAAACCTGATACATGCATGTAATAAATTCTGTGAACTTGATAATTTTAAACTACATTAAAGTTGAATTTAACCATCTAAGTTTATTTAATTTCAAATTGTTAAAGCCCAACCCATTCCCTTGGGTATGAAAGGGAGGTTATTGCACTCCACAGCAGAAGCACAGGTCCAACTCTTACACCATGTTAAAGCCCGACCCATCTAAAAGCTTAAGCTAATATGCTTATCAACTGGTCACTTGACCCTCTTTCAATGTCGCACAACGTCAACACAAACTAAAAGCAATAATAGTTGGAAAAACCAAGCAGGTCAACTAAATTTTCAACATGCAAAGCTTACTAGCTACAAAACATAATAATTGTAATTTAAAGTCAAAAAGCAAGTATGGTCATTACATTTATTTTAAATGATAAAATAAGACTCCTTGTTTGCCTCAAATGGGACGTGATTCTTCACCAACAATTGCAAAGGGGTCTTTCATACTTATATCCACTAAAGGGGGCAGAGAGAATTCCTTAAAACTACCCTCGTAGATTGTCCACAAATGGATAACTACCTTAAAACTACTCTCATCCTAACGTCAGCCAAAAAACGGAGACAATGCAAACACAAAAGAGTTTACCTTTTCGATAAGTTCCAAAACATCTTTGTTATCAACAAATTCAATGTAGCTCCAATTAATCTGCTCTTTCGTGTATTCTTCTTGTTCCATCTTAAAAACGTGCTGAAAGTAATCACGAAATAATCTTTTAAGTCAAAAGACAACAGCTAGACTACCAAGGTTCAATCAGTCGACATAAGACCTAACCTGGTTGAAATGTTGCTGCAACTTTTCATTTGTGAAATTGATACAAAATTGCTCAAAACTGCATGTCATCCATTGCTAATGTTAAGCAGGTTGTCAACCCATACAATTAAGGTATGCTTGCATTATTTTTTTAGGGAGAATTTCTTTAAATTGCCCTATGAATTATCCACCAACGGAAAACTACCATTCGAGGACGGTGGCGGTGATACACATCAACTCCAAGATGGTTGCCGACAAGGAGGGGAAACATGGATCCGGAATTGGGTGAAGGTTGAAGAAGAAGCTGACAGCAAGATGCAGCTACCATATTTGTTTTTCTATTTATTTGTTTTTCATTTCAAGGACAATTAAGTCATTTTGAAATAAATGGGCAATTAAGTCTTTCTTCCTCAAAGGGTAGTTTTCCTTTCATGGGCAATTCTTAAAGGTAGTTTTAAGGAATCCCCCCTATTCTTTATGACTCTCTTTTCACTATAAATATTTGCATATATTTGAGTGTATTACCTGTTAAATTTGAAGCTTTCAAAACCATAGATGTCAAGGACTCCAATCAGGCATTTAGAAGTAGGATCTTGTCCAATTGAGTTGTTGATTTTATCTACCAACCTGCATAACCAGACATAAAAACACTTAAAAACACTCCAGCACAAGAAGATAACATCTGTAACCTTAACAGCTTGCTTTATACCAGTCAAACAGCCGAGAATATATTGTCTTGGCTAACCCATCCCTGCTAATCGTTGCACTTTGAGGATCAAGGCTTCGCTTAATAACTTCCTCAGGAGTTATCATCACACGCTTACGTAATGCATCTTCCAAGCCATGAGTATCACACCTGAAAAAAAAGAAAAGGTAAATTTAAATAATTACAAAAGAATCTTATTCTAATAAGTTATGTTGGTGGTGTTAGGACTTGCACCATACATACATTAGAAGCTCCGACGCCGTTTTAAGATGGAATTTAGCCTTGTTGTCCTTCAGAACTGATGAATCAGCGTCCTTTCCCTTGGAAAAAGAAATATTGCCAAGATGAAGAATTGCAGCAACAACTCTGAAAATGGCTTCCTTTACAATGCAGATACAGAGTGAGATAATGTTCCTTCCAGATTCTATGTTCTAAAGCATTACAATGGATGATGCTCAATTGACTATACCTGGTCCTTTTGACTTATTCCAACAATATCCATAGCTCTTCGAGTGTCTAGATATTCCTTGGCATCATTACTACCAGCCAGCTCAAAGCAACTAGACTGATTAAGATAGTGAAATTCCTTAGGTTTACCCAACTTGTACTTCTCAACTTCCTGTTAACATAAGAATTTCAGCTAGAAGTAGTAATATTAAATGAGCAAATAATAACATGTAAGCTAAATTCTACACTTCAGCTGGAATATACCTCCTGTGGTGCAGCACAGAGAAGGTAAAAGCAGTGGTAGTTTCGTTCCGGATCAGAAACTTGGCAAACCCGAGACCTCTCAAGAAGGTATGTTCTGATAGCTGCTCCTGAGATCCTTCCATGCTTGTCAAACTGAATCTCCACAAATTTTCCAAAACGGCTGTATTTAAATAATTATATTAGGAGGAAATCAATCACCAACACTCCACCCACCAACAATAATACTTTTCAAGAGGGATTAGTTTCTTACCTGGAATTGTTATTTCTGACAGTTTTAGCATTGCCAAATGCTTCAAGGACTGGATTTGACTGCACTCAGATAAATTCATACAGAAGCTTCATAAGATTTTGCATATGAATTCAAAGGACGTAAATAACCAGTAATTGACACTAACTTTTATGCAAAAGAATTCAAATATTCATACTTCGAGAACTTGTTGTTCAACTGTTCGTCCTTCAGTAGCAACCCGGCCACCTAAATAGGCAAGGTAACGCATAAGCATCTTTGTAGTCTCGGTTTTACCTGCTCCACTTTCACCACTGACTAGAATAGAATTGCTTTTTGATTCATGCATCATTGCCCTGATTTCAGGTCAAGCATGTTGCTGACTTTTAGGTTCATCAAAGAAGAAAGAATATCTAGTTTAACAGCTGGAAATTGAGATCACCTGTATGCAACATCAGCAACTGCAAAAACATGAGGGCTTAGTTCTCCAAATGGTGCTCCCTTGTATTGTTGCATCATGTGAGGATCATAGATGTGAGGCAGTCTTTGGAATGGATTTATGGCGATAAGAATATTTCCAGTATAAGTCTGCCATCAAATCAAACATCAAGGTTGTATAGTTTCTGAAAATATAATTGAAAAATGCATCTCATATATGTGTGGATACATATGTCTTCTGCTGCTAATTCACTTTATTAGTTATAAAATTTAGAATTGGTTATTAACTTCATAGGATTTCCGACTGATAAAAAAAGATTTATTTTGCCAGGTGACTTATGTCAATGCATTTAATGTAAACTATTTTCTCCTTCACCACTTTATAAATGTCATGGGACAAGATTCCAGAGTTATACAAGCAACCTAGAAATAAAATAAAAGTGCAAACCATATATAGTTAGTGGACCGTAGCTGAGAAGAGAAACTCTGTATGGAGACAAGGAGAAATATGGTGCAACTACTCAAATAGAAAAACAATGGTTTTCGATTGATATGATGAAGGAAGGCTTACATATATTTCATTCAAATCGAATCTAGATCTTAGATTCTGCAGAACTCCAGGCTCATGTAGATACGATAGTTTTGTCATGTCATCAACTCCTCCTGGAGGTGCTTCCGTATCCTTAGGAAGCAGTTTTGACAGCTTTGCATTGATCTGAAAGTTCAAATAGGACATAAGTTGATGCTATTGAAACACAATATTTTAATTCGAACATAGTTATTAGCATTTTTCATATTGAAAGTTTTCACCGTTATTATGCTTTGATTTGCTACATATCTGTCAGATTGGATGAAATTTATAGGATATATGGCATAGAGGAGAAAGATGGAGAGATTGCGTGAACACCAGAAAATACATTACATTTGACAACACTGATACTGTCAGATGTATATACACAGTATTGGAGATCACAAAATTACAGCAATTTAATCATAAGCAATCCACCAACCGTTTTCCCGTCGCTAGTATCAACCACAACTTCCTTCTTATTTATTTTTGATACTACTCCATCAATCCAAACTACCTCTGGGTCTTCAGCCCAGACATGGGAACCTACAACAATGTTTACTGGAGTGCCCTGGAAATGCAGATACCACATCATCAAGATATTTCATTAAAAAAACAGGAAAAGTGAATGCCAAGACAGAGATATGTGAATTTGGTTGCCAAGTATATCTGAGGATGCAAATCAAAAGATAACAATTATCATCATTCTCCATGCAGGTAAATTAGCTTCCTTTCTTTAGTAGCATAGCACTCTATTTGTATAGAACGTCTGCTTAGAAGGCCCCAACTAAAGTTTCGTATTTTTTTCATATAAGACCTTCAAATTAGTAGCAGTTTTCGTACCCGCGCCTGAAGTTGGGCCAGTAGAATATTTTACTATGAGATTATATGAAGGAATATCATCTCCATTGGAACCGGTTTATCATCGTCAAGAAATTTCTTCAAAGGGAATATCCCTTTGCTACTTGGTCTCCAATTTCTTGAGATTTTGAAATAACATGAGCTTCCCCTACCCAATGCTAGAAAAGAAATGTAGGCAAGTTGATCAACTTACGAACTCCTTACTGGGAAATAGTGGCATTACTCTCTCTTCCTCTTTCTTTTTCTGTACCACCCCCTTTGGGTAGTTGGGTGCTGAAGTTAAAACTCATACTTCTAGGTTCCTTAAAATAACCTTTGCAAACTATCATTAGCTACTGAATTATAATGGAACTAACAAATGTTAATTACATATAATCAATCCATCAGTAAAATAGCTTAACCCAATTCCTAGCTTATGAAAAAGTGATATTGTCCCCACTGTGTATGTTTATCACCATGACACACTCTTCATCGCATGGAATTTGTCAGCAAAATAAGCAACTTCTCTCCAATTATGGGATCTAATTGTACTAAACAATATATTACATTATTACTGTCAACTTAACGAAAGGTTATTGTAATCCTAATATAATATGAACTGAATGAAATAACATCATTTGGAGGATAATTGACGGTAAACCCAATATTCATAGACAAATACAAGATGTCGAAAGCTCTATACAAAACTGGCACCTGCTGCGCATACCATTTTCAGGGGCGTGAGCTAATCAAATATTTATCTAAAAAATGGCAACAAGAGAAGATTTTTAAGGGTTAATGGCCAAAACTTACCCTAAAGTATTTTATACGGCCAAAAAAAACTTATCTTTCGTCCACGTTTTTAAGGTGCACAAAGTATTGTTCACTATCGAAAAATGTAATTGTCCACAAACTATTGAATGCATTATGAATTTCCCAAAAATCTACTGCAAAATGACAGTGTTATCAGAAATGATAAGCCAAAGTTGTAATCCGTTATTGCTCATAAAACGACTGTGGACAATACTTCGTACACTTTAAAAGCACGGACAAAAGATAAGATCTTTTTCGGCCGTGACAATACTTTAAGGTAGGGTAGGTTTTGGCAATCAACCCAAATTTAAAATGAAGCACCTATTGGGCATACCATTTTCCTTGGGTTTCAATCCAAATCTCTTCTACCCAAAACTCCTTTGCTCAGGAACTGTGGTTGACATATCAACAGATGAAACCAATGAATCCCTTATGCAGCAAAATGAAGCTCCTTGACCAGAAACTACGAAAAGAAGGTGACCCTTTGGGGCTTATGGGAAAAAGCAGGATGAGAGGTCAAAGAGACATTTGGTAGAGAGAAAATGTGAGCAGGTGAATTGAGTGGGTTCATCAAAGGAAAAGACGGAGAATGGTTAGTTGGTGTGTGGAAGTGAATGAGGATCGATAGAGGAAGTAACATTCTTCACAAGGACCTGCAACTTCGCTGCTTCCATGGTTTTCGCGCCAATCTGTGGATCCTAACCCAGTCTCCTCTTTCTCCATACCCATTGCTCCTAATTTTGTCTGATTGCTCTCACAAGTCACAATAAGACTCTAATTGCTCACAAACCATTAAATTTTGGGCTAATTTAAAATTACGTACGGTATGTTTTTTAAATGTAATGACATAAGATTTTATTAATAGTTATAGAAAAGGGTTAAGGACCTTAGAGCATATATAGTGGGTTGGTCCTGAGGCCCGGCCCGCGTTTTTGCGGGCTGCGGGACGCGGGCCGTCCCTTTGTGGGACGGCTTTTACGCGTCCCGCAAAAATGCGGGTCGGGCCGAGGCCCGCGTCCCACGTCCCACAACCGTAGGACGGGCCGAGGCCCGCGTTCGGTCGCCCTCCAATCCCCGCCTGCCACGTGTCCCTGCAGAAGAAAAAAAATCCGACTGTTTTTCCAACGGTCGGAAACAGTAACTAATTTTTTTATTTATTTAATCTACTTCAATTTTTGCCCTATAAATACCCCAACCCATTTTTTTCACTCACCCATTCTTATACATAAATAGGAAGTTCAACGCGACCGGAGAACACCGCCGCTACGAGTGGAATGCTATCAAGAAACATTGGGCCAGATGCCAGTCGCAGACATGGAGGTTCTTCGGTTATCTGAAGACCTCTAAGGCTGAGTACCACAACGGCTGGAACCATGAGGAGCACATGAGAAATGCGAAGGACATGTGGTTCAATACCAAGGAGGAAGACAGACCGAAGGACCACCCGAAAAATTTCGACCTCGATCATTGGGTTGTCGCGCTTGAGGACAATGAGAAGTTCGTTGCCGAGGAAGGCACCATGGGTACTGTCCGCCAACAACAACAACGCCAACAACGACAACGCTTGGATGAGGCTGGGAATTATAGCTCAACCCCACCCACAAGCACAGGGGAAGATTACACACCTCTTGTTGGCGAGTCTCAACAACCAGAATGGGCAGCTTCCGATCACAACAAGGGGAGTGAGGTCCCTCTCAGCGAAACCCCCCCCTCCCATTCGGCTGATGCAAGTCCCCTTCAACCAACTCGCCGAACGCGACAGCAAGAAAAGAAGGCAGCGAAGGTAGGAAAGAAGGGGACCGTCCTCACGGACCAAATAACTGCCTACGCGGAGCTGGAATGTTCAAGGCAGGAAGGCAACCTAGAAAGGAGCCGCATGTTATACAAGTTAACCGAAAAGTGGGAAGCAAACTTCGCCACCTACAATGCCATGATCCAAACGGATACCTCCGACTACATCGAAGCCGAGTTGGAAGACCACCAGTCGTTGATAAAAACGAATCCATAGAGGGATCCGGGGTCTTCCCCAATATTAAGGGCGATAGGAGGATAGAGATATCACGTTCCTTAGGCTCGGGAGGTTTTTCTAGAGGGTGTTGCCATCAAAAATTGTCCAAAGGTATTATACTAGTGTCTGAGCTAAGAAAGCTTTGAGGTACATTTCATACCATTGTTCCATCGGCTAACGCCTATTGACACCTCATGACTTTACACGCGGAATGCCACGATAACTGTATCGGTCGTAAGTAGTAATCGGAGGTAAGTACAGATACTGTATCCAAACGCTCTTTATCTCGTTCATTATCAAATTGTCTTGGTTCGAGAAATTTTGAGTTGAGTTTATTGAAAACAATTGTGAGTATAATAGAAGAGAGTCTAGAAATCAAAGAAAAGCAACTCAGGGTTATAGACGTAACAATGTCCTTCATAGCATTAAACAACCGTCTGCACACTATAGTTAAGATTAAAAGGTACTATCCACGTAGTCACCTTAAGAGCGAATTCGGGACACACTCAATCCTACCTATATCACATATTACTTGTTATGATCCTGGTTACATTAAGTTTAACTACACATGTTTGAATTATATGCAAATAACATGGTTGTTAGACAAATTATAAACATACAAAGCAAGAAATGAACAAGTAGAAATACCTCGAATGATTATAACGCTTCTGGATTACTGAAATAGATTATTTAGACTTTTTCAATGATAAAGAACTCTTAGAATGGGTAGATCCTCTCTATTTCTTTTTATAATTTGCTTCCCCTCAATCATAAGCTAAATACTTATATTTATTCTAGAGATTTCGAGCATAATTGCCCCCATGTATCAACTTTCCACCTTCCTAAACATTTATCCCACCTTTTTAGAAGTCGGAGACGTGTTTTGAGAATTGGAACCTAGTATTACAGGGTCGTAATCATCGAATGTTGTGGGTATTCAGAGTTTGTACTCGTCGAGTAGTCCAAAAGTACTTGTGGTACTCGGTCTTGTATACACCGAGTACTGAAATCTTCTTGCTATGTTTTTGTCCATTTTTGGTCTTTTGTGCTCCAAATTCCTAAAAAAGCTCGACAAGAGGCAAAATACCGAAAACATGAGAAAAATGAAATAATCTTTATTGAAGCGAGAATAAAAGAGTACTACATGTGGGTTGAAACACTCTAAAAAGTATGTAAAATGCATATGCATCAACACCTCACACGTAGACTTTTCTTTTCTCGAGAAAATTAAAACAAAAAACAGTAAATATAGTATCTGTCAAACTCGGGGTTCACCCCGATAGGAGTTGTGTGGGTCTCATTTATTTCAAAACAGAAAGGTAAAGATGCATATGAAAAAATTTCCTAAAATGTGTGTTTTGAAAAGTAGACATATATATTGAAAACTAAAGCCTTCTTAGAGTTGCACAGAGATAAACAAATGTGATATGGTCCCTTTTGTATTTTAGGCCTTTTTACTTGCATTTCAGCATGTTTATGTTTAGGTTTTGGACTTTGGGCTTTGTGGCCAGCCCATGTCTCGCTACTCTATTTTACTGTTTGTCGTCTCTTTGCTATATATCAATGAAACGAGAAATAGAGGACAGGCTCTATGAATAGTCCAAAATAGTACCGTATCCCTCTACAATTCTCTTTTTACCTCTCTTATCTCCTTAACCCTCTCTCAATTATTCTCCTTTCTCAATATTAGGGTTCACAACCTTAATTCCGCCACCATTATTCCTCAGTCCTTATCACCGGTATCAGAGACGTCGTGTCTAGTAAAATGACCAACAACCCCAACCCCAACCCTCGGTAGTTCCAAGATGATTTGGCGGCCACCAACTCCAAAGTGATCGGCCTCAAAGAATCCATTGGCAACCTTGAATCCAATCTTTCAGAGCTCACATCCTTGATCCGGGCTCTAGTCAACTGGATCCATCACTCACTATCCCTCCCCCTACACCACAATCCATCCATCACTTTCTCCTGGTTCCTCAATCACTACCCCACAAGCTCAACCAAGTATATCGGGCGCTCCTCCGAATATCTCCTCCATCGAAACTTGACCATAGAGCTCGCAAATCTCAACGCTTTAACAGTTCTGATTTCAGAGGTGGCGACCTTAAATTTAAGCAACATTGTCTCACTAAAGACATACTTGAGGATGAAATGATTCATGAAGCTATGCTCGGGTCTGAAGACGCCGCATTACGTCACCATCTTCACTTCACACTGCAATTGAAGTTGAGAGGTATTGTTTTTGTTTCATGGAGTGAGTATCTTGAGGTCATTCGTCACAGGTTCACCAATGACGAATACACGGACTACATGTCTGAATTATCCCATCTTCGCCTAGAGGGATCTACGGACGATTATTTTCAGGTTTTCCAGAGCATTATTACCCAGTTGAACCTCTATGATAAAGTTACGTTGGCTATTCTATTAGTAACTTGCAACCTAAGCTTGAGGATGGGGTTAGAATGCAGTTCCCCAAAGACATAAACCAAACTCTCTTTATAACTAAACGCTTGGAAAAAAAGCATGCTACCAACTCCAAACCCAAATACCTTCCCACTCCTTATACATCACCCACTACTCGTTTTGCAGCTCCTCCACCCGCAAAAAAAAATCATCCTTTACCCCTATACATCGCAAACCACATTATCCAGCTCACAAACCACCACCCACAATACTTGCTCGAGCCCCTACACAAGCTCAATGGAAACTTTGTGATGAACGATTCTGTAAAGGCCTCTGCGTATGGTGTGGAGACAAGATCTCTCGTGAGCATCACTGCACAAAATCCCAACTATACCACATGCTTGTGAATAATGACTCAGGTCATCAATGCTCTGATGAAGAGTTCGTGGATTGCCTTTCATCCTTGGAGTCTAATCCGGATGAGGAAGCATGATTACCACGGGTAATCCTCATGTTTCACTTCATGCCTTGAGGGGCACGTCTGATTTTCAAACTATGAAGTTACGAGGGTCTATCGGGACACACCATGTCATTATTCTAGTTGATTGCGACAGTACACACAACTTCATACATGCATATGTTGCTAAGCGTCTACACCATAGACCATTTCCCACATAATTAGTGTACATTTTTGCCGTTAATGGTGATACCCTTACCTCTGATTTCTGCCTCAGAGACATTGCTTGTCTATAAAGTGATTTTATTTTACTGGCAATTGGTTTTTTTATTCTGGAACCTATCTTGTGGGATTTTAAATCCTTGACCATGGAATTTCAGCTTCTTGACTCGTGGGTTCGTCTATTTGGTATCGGCTCGGGTCATATTTCATGGGCCTCTCAACGACAATGCAATTAATTTTCTTCATACTCTCTATAGGTAACCTCTATGCACTGTCAGCCATCATACCATGCTCACCTACCATTCCATCACCTACATATGATCTACAAACCTTACCTGAGAGTATTAAAGGTTTGCTCAAATAATATGATGTCTTATTTGATCTTCCTCTAGTATTTCCCCCACTCAGGTCCCATGATCATGGAATTTCTCTCATTAAAGATGACAAGGCAATCAAAGTAAGACCATATCATTACTCGGCGATGCAAAAGTCCGAAAAAGAGAAAATGATAGCTGAAATGTTACATTCTGGATCATTCACGTCAATATCAGCTCATTTGCTTTCCCAATCATATTGATTCGCAAGGAAGATACTTCTTGGAGGCTCTATGTCGATTATCGTCGTCTCGATGCCATGATAGTTCAATATAAGTTTCCAATACCTCTTGTTGATGATTTGTTGGATAAATGGCATGGATCTTCTTAGTTCTCCAAACTGGATTTCTGATCGGGCTTCCATCAAATTCGTATGAAAGATGTTGATATTCACAAGACTACTTTTTGTACCCATTTGGGTCACTACGAATTCCGGGTCATACCTTTCGGCCTTACAAACCCACCATCCACCTTTCAATCCCTTTTGAATGACATTTTCAGACCTCTAATCCGAGCATTTATATTGTTAATTTTTGATGATATCTTGGTATATTCACAAAGCTTATCAGACTACGACTATCATCTTCATTTGGTATTCGAAGTTATTCATAAGGAAGAGAACTCCCTCAAAAGTTCTAATTGTGTTTTTGCTGCTAGAGAGAGATTATCTTGGACATGTCATCTCCCAAAATGGAGTATCCATGGATGCTCATAAGGTTGAATGCGTCCTCAATTGGCCACTTCCAACTTCTCAGAAATAGTTGCGTGGTTATTTGGGTTTGACAGGTTGTTATCGCAAATTTATTCGGAATTATGGAGTCTTTTCCAGCCCTTTAACTCAGCTCCTGAAGAAGGATAGCTTTGAATGGTCTCCTACTACTACCATGGCTTTCAAGAAATTGCAAGATGCTATCTCCACAACCCTTTTTCTCTCTTTGCCATATTTTAATCATTCATTCACTATGGAGATTGACACCTCTAACTATGGCTTAAGAGCAGTTCTTTCCCAACATGGTTGACCAGTGGCATATTTCAGCAAGGCCTTAGGACCTTTCCATCAGGCACTCTCGGTTTATGATAAGGAGATGTTGATTATTATCTTGACAATCAATCGATGGCACTCATATCTACTTGGTCGACATTTCATAATCAAAACAGATAATCAAAGCTTTTGCTTCCTCCTTGACCAGCGACGTCAACTTTTGCACTAATGAATTTGGTCATAAATATAATGGGATACGACTATGAAGTCAATTTTGGAAAGGACAAACTAATGTAGTTGCCGATGCTCTGTCCCGAGCACCTTCTAAGGTCTCTATTTTTTCCATTTCTTCCTTCTCATCGGACATGTTTTAACGTATAATGGCTACTTAGGAATGGGCTGTCAAACTTTACAACTGTATTATTGTCCTAAAAGCTCACTCCACTCATACAGAGGGTCATTATTCTTGGAGAAATGCTCAATTGTTTTGTAAGAACAAACTTGTCGTGGGTCACAATCATTCCCTCTACACTAAAATCATAGCTTACTTTCACAGATTGGTTGTTGGAGGCCACTTGGGAATTCATGCAACCTATATAGGAATTGAAGCTCATCTTTACTAGAATAAATAGCGATCTGTTGTCCGCCCATATGTTTTGTCTTGTGAAATTTGTCAACGACACAAACCTGATCTCAACGTTTCTCGTTGGTTGCTTCAACCCTTCACCATTCCATTCAAAGCTTGGGTCAACATTTAAATGAATTTTATAGATGGCCTCCCTCATTCACACGAATTTGAGGTAATTTTATGGTTTTCGACCGCCTCGTGAAGTCGACCCACTTCATCCCTCTTAAGCATCCCTACTCATCCATCTCTATTGCTCAATCGTTTTTGGACAATGTTTTCAAGCTTCACGCTATGCCTTAGAATATTGCGAGTGATCGTGACAAGGTGTTTCTTAGTACATTTTGGAGGGAGTTATGTCGTTTATAGGGCATCAAGAAAAAAATTATTTGCTGCATATCATTCCCAAACCGATTCCAAACAGAAGTGGTGAACTGTGGCCTTGAAACTTATCTTCGCTGCATGTGTAGTGACAAACCCAAATACTGAGCAAAGTGGTTACCTCTCGCACAATGGTGGTATAACTCTTTCAGAAACGCAATTTAAACAACACCTTTTGGAGCCTTGTATAGGCAACCTCCCCCAACCTTGATTCCATATTCCCTTTCAACCGTACCTTACGGTTAGGGAAGAGGCCTTGAAGCTATGCCGTTTTCATCTCTTACGGGCTTAGTACCGCTTGAAATCTCAGGCCGATCGCCACCACTTTGACACACCCTTCAAGTTTGTGACCTGGTGTATGTCAAACTTCACCACTCTGATTTGCAGTAATGCACGCCTCTGTTTGTCGTTTAAAAAAAATGTGTGGCGTAAATCTCTACCAAAAACTTATCAAATGTATTTTTTAGCATACAAATGGAATTTTATTAATCGTGTAAATCATACAAATGGAAACATTAATATGATAAAATGGAAAATTGTGAGACATAGTTCGAACCTGTATGTGATGAATGCTAACCCTATTGCAAAATGCTCTGATATACTAGGGAGAGTAGTTGAGATGCGGTCTCCTTCCTGGTGGTTGTGGACGAGAGCTCGTCAAAGATGATCGTTTCCTGACCCGACCCAAAAATTCTCGTGGTAAAATATCATGGGCATTTGAGGGGGATAACGGGCATCTATGGAGAACACTAGGAAATTGGGGAAGCATGTTGTTGGACTTGCACCGACCTGGGCAGGGAGAGGTGTGCGTCCCCACAAACACCCTATTGCTCATCCTTAGACTAATTGGACCCAGCGGGGCTGCGTAGCAGACCTCGCATGGTTGTTTAGGCCAATATGAGATTTTACCATTATTCCACAACGGTATCCCGCGATCGTCGAGTTTTCACCGACTGCTATTGACATGAGAAGCCATTGATTCTACTCTCCTTGATTCCCATCGGGGTCGTCAGGGTCACTATCCATCATAGGGGGTTGGGGCGGCCCAGCATGGAGGCCCCGAGCGATCGGTTGCGTCACAAACTAATTTTCGGACCCTAGATCATGCCTTCACTGAATTTTAATTGGAGGCCAACACGGTGAAGACGGAGGCCGATATGAAGGTGGCGGAGGTAGCGGTGGAGACGATGAAGAGGCGGAGGGGGCAGTGGAGCCGGCAGCGGAACCGGTGATGGGGAGATAACCTTAGAGACTAGTTAAGGTTTTCTCTCTCGCACAGGTTTGATGAATTCCGTAGTAGGGCAAGGAGGCGGTACCAACGGTGGGTTGGGGGCGCAAGCCACCATAGGACTGGTGGCTGGGACATCAACAATAAAGGATCGGAAAGAAGAGCTATGAGGGCCATAGCAGACGCATGAAGAGGAAAACAAAAGAGACGACACAAGGAGAGGATGTTGAAGAACCTTAGAGGCTAAAAAAATCTAACTATCAAATGGGTTAATTCTATCATTAAGGTTAAACAAATAGTCAATTTTCTATTTCTATAGATAATATTGTTATTTCAAAACTAATCATATGTGTATACATATATCATAGAATATTATAAATTGATGTGATTATATATTTTGATTAATATGATTGATTTGATGATCTAGTTTTTTTTTAGGATAACAAGTAATATTATAAATTAAATAACGTTTGCAAAATACAAACACTGACATATAGAATGGAAAGTACTGCAACTTGAACTAGCAACATATGAAATGACATAAGCTGAAAAGTGAATGTGCTCTTCGGGCTGAGAAGGTGTCAGGAGCGTGGAAACCACATACTGCGACAGCGTCTGACGACACCGATACAGTATGAACCAAACGAAATCACGGATCGAGCAGATCCGGTGTGAAGACTTGTAGTGGTGGACTATGTATCCCCCCAAGTTATCAGCGTGCGTCGTCCTCCCTTGAATGGTACGAGTAGGGCTCCTAAGCGCGGGATTGCTGAACCCTGAGCTGGTAGGGAGATATCATGTCGGCTTTTGGTGGAACCGCTGTCACCATACATCCAGAGAGGCGGTACAGCCGACCGACTCCCCTCTGGACCCCTTTGGGATCATTCCGCGAGGCGAGGGCGCCTGAAGTCCCCCGCCGCTGCTATGTATGACGCACCATCATAATTACGAGAATCCCTTGAGATCTGTGCCGGAACAGACCCAGGATCCGAGCCAATGGATGGACCCCAAGGCGCTCGCTCAGAAGACCTGAATCTAGTCTGGTCCACCCCTCACGAGGCATGACACCTGACCCGATCCAAGACGGCCGCCCGAACCCGACCCTGTGACCCGCTGACCCTCGACCCGGTCCCGGCCCGGACCCGGCTCCGTCCGAGAGGATACCCTAGGTCCGACCCCCGCGTCCATCCTGGTGGCGTCTCCCCCGTCATCGACTGTGGTGCCGACTCCGGCGAGATCAGCACCCCGGCCTGTAGCTCCCACTTGCCAAGCTTGCACCCAAACTCTGGATGTACTTCCCGCAAGTCCGGTGCCTTTTCCCCCACGAAAGCCCGAGATGACAGCGCAATCCCACCGCTAGATCCTCCGTCGTCCCCTGTTGTCGTCCCACCCACAGACGGGGTCCCCGAGCCGACGTGTTCCGCAGACCCCACAGATGGACCCTCGTCGTCTTTGCACGTATTAGTCGGTCACCCAATCCCTCCCATCGGCGAGATCCCAACACCGGTGACCTTGTGTTCCCGCCCCCATCGTTCCGGCGACCAAGGGCACCCCGAGGACTCGACCCCCAAAACACATAGTCGAGATTCATAGAACTGATCGGGAAGTTTCCATCAGAAACTCTCAAGCAGACAACGAGAAGGAAGTATATGAGGAAACATAACATACCTCCCGAATCGACACCGAGAAAACAACCTCCTCCCGCCGCACGCGGCCATTCTCCGATTCCAACCCCAAATCGCCAGAAATAGGGCCGGCTCCCATCGCACTGTATTTGTTTTTTTTAATATCTAACTTTAGAACACAACTCAGTGGTGTATACCTAAAAGGGACTGATCTAGTTATGATAATTGAGATTAAACCTAAAATTTTGAATTAATCGAATCAAAGAAACCAAATAATCAAGTCATATATATTTTTCCTATTTGAGTTCGATCATAGCCAAATATTACTCTCTCATAGCATCAGCTAGATACTTGTGCAAGTCCCCGTAGGCCTGTAGTATTGGGCTCAGGCACTCCTGACTGTTGTTAGTCAGGATATCTAGCGTTATAGACGGTGGGACCACCCTGGCCAAACTCTCCCCTATCCCTATGCCCTACTAATTGGGGCCTATGTGCTTCAAGCCCTAGGGAGGTTCTGGGATCTTATTCAAGATGTCCGACCTTAGTAGGATGACAGCGGTCTCTCGCGGTTTAATTCATAAGGGGTACATCAAGCTTGCTTGCATGAGTGTAGGTCTCGGGCCATGTAGAAATGGGGACGGTGAAGTCACATAGTCCCTTTGGAAGTGACCACCCAAAGGTCTTGTGGGCTTAAACTGGAGCCATACATTAAAACGTGTCAGCTATAGTGGTGTTCTAAGGGTGGATGTCGGGCACTCATGGGTAGCGCGGCCAATGCGTCTCCATGAAAAAGAAAAGAGAGGAGTCTCTTATACTACAGGTGCACCCGAAACTCCTATGGATACCCTGACAACTTGAGGACGATAGACCGAGGGAGTAGCCTTGCCATATTCATCCACAAACACACACAAAGCGCCTCTCGTCAACCGAGGCCCCACTAGTTGCATGCTAACTTGATGCACCCTTAGGGTATCGTTGAGAGTGATTCATTTCATGGTCATAGCGTCCATTAGGACGCCTAACGTGTGTGCCTAGAGTTGAATCCGGTTAAGATGGATAGTCAACGGCATCACAATCGGTGATATGTCCGCGAGGATGAGAGGAGCACGCTTAAAGCACCAGGTATCATGCCCTATTCTTGGCCCCCTAGGAGGCAAAATAGAAATCATTTATTTCATAGCCAAGGTCCTTGATGACGAAGCCTTCAGCTCCTCAAGCTTTGGCCATGACGCCCAACATCATTTTTTGGTTGAACGAGCGAGTGGTCAGGAAGCGTCCAACCAACCCAAAATGCTAGCAAATATGGTACAAATTCTGTCAACTTATGAGAGACTTCCACAACAAGGTCTTCATCCTCCTCAATACGGAAAGCCCTAAAATAATCTTAGAGAGAAATGAGGTCGAGTACGGATTAGGAGGACGTCAACGACATGCTCAGGATGGTGGGAATGAGCGGTGGTGACGGGAGATTGTTAGATGAATGTGGGGAAAGGGAGGGAGATATTCTTTCTATAGAGTGGGTAGGCGTCTGGGATTAGTTGCATGAGTGAGGGTGCTTTAGGACAATGGAAGGGGTGGATTGTAGGCATATGTGCGATAGTCGAGGGAGAAATACGATAGGTGGAAATAGTGGCGTCATAGAAAGAGTGCTACAACCCTAAGATGAGAGATATTTACGACTCTATTATTGTTATTGTTTAGTAGTAATTAGTAAAATATAAGTTCAATATTAGAGAAATATCTCGAGTTTTATGTTCGTCACCTAAACCTAGTCCTTTAAAATTTAAGGTTGTTAAACTATGATAGACGGTGTTGGTCTTCAGGAGGGGAAAGTTTGAGAAAACCACAAACCTGTCATCTTTTAGAATATTGAAGCTCATGAGACGAATCACCCCAAGATTTTGGCCCTCAATTGGGCTGTATTTTTGTGTCCGGAACTAGAGAAAGAGAGGGGCAGAGGAGGTTCAATGCGATAACTGCACCAGCTGAGGCGGCAAGAAGTTGTTAGGGTCATTACGACCACAATGTCTGTTAGTGCCAAGTCGCGAGTCTGTTAGGCCAGCTGGTAGTTTGTTAGAGTCCATGTCAGTATAAGAAGTGTTTATAAATAAGCGAGGACGAGTCTATAGAGGTCATCGATTCAGTAGATAGTGTTTGGTGAGAGAGAGCTTTTATCTAGAGAGAGTCTAGATAAGGCTTGTAATCCTTCAATTTCAGTAATAAAACTTAAGACTTTCGGTTCTATAATCAGAGATCTATTGCAAGAAAGTTGGAAAAAAAAGGTTGTTGTTGACCTTGGTCCTTTAGTGCTCGAACAGTTCAATTCTCTAGACATTGAAGTTCTGCGGCGTGTATTTTTTAAGGAGGACACCGAGGATAGTGAGGACGAGGAATACCCTGAACCGATTACAAGAAAAGCTCTAATTCCTGTTTCGGTCTCTAACCAGTTTATTTGCTTGAACTCGGGTAGGAAGTAGGCAAGGAGGGAAGCAATTTGATATGTCAGTTTTTTCTCTCGTTTCGTTTTATTTTCTACTTGGACTTATTTTGTTATTTGTTTTGCTCTTTGTAGCTGTTTTGGTTTGGGGAAAAGGTCCTTTTTGAGGATCGTTTTCTTGCATTGTTCTACGGTCTTGTAGAACGCTTGCTCAATGAATTTTAGCTTACTAAAAAAAATCAGAGATCTTATCAACGTGGTATCAGAGCTTCCGATCCACGGCAACGATGACTAGAGCAACGGACCTTATAGAGGCTTCACAGATAGTAGAAGAAGCTATGCGTCGAGCGGTCGACCCCGACATTCAACAACTTCGCATGCCGATGCAGGGCCTCGTCGAACAAGTGTAGTAGATCCAACCAAGAGTGGAGGCCATTGACGGACGAACAGAGCGTACAAAGAGACAATTCTCTAAGATCTTGTCCTTCTTGTAGAATCTGGTCGGCCGTGTCGGCCACCTAGAGAGAGGGAAGCGCAGGGGAACGCCGATCGTCAGGAAGAAGACTGGGCGAGACCAATCGTATGGAGATTGATCTGGAACAATGACCAGAGTCGCACGGCGAGTCCGGTCAAAACCGGATTTGGGGCTTGACAATTTGATCGTTTTAGAGTTCACTTAAGTCCTAAATGACCCTCGGGGTCAAGCATGTGCTTAATTGAATAAATAACAGAATTTGACTTTAATTCTGTTTCCTGCCGGTTTGACCGGTGTTGTTCGAAGGCGGTTCTTACAATCTACTCCCCTTAAAGGAATTTCGTCCGCGAAATTAAAAACGGACGTAGTTCAATAGTTCTTACTCTACCCAATATCTCCAAAGGTCTGGTATACCGCAGGGCCAACTTGCCTCCGCCGCAGTTGAACCGTACTAGTCCCTCCTCCGGACTTGCTTTCAGGAGCACATGATCACTACTGCGAACTTGAAACGTCGGCGTCGTCTGTTAACATAACTCTCATGTCGATTCTGCGCGGTCTTTAAACGCTCACGTAACAGCGCGGCCTTCTCAGTCGTCCCTCGGACAAGCTCAAGACTAAGTAACTCTTATCCCCCACTTCTGCCCAGCACGCGGGCGATCTACACGATTTCCCATACAACGCTTCAAAGGGTGCCATTCCAATACTGGCCTGAAAGCTGTTGTTGTAGGCAAACTTGGCTAATGGTAAGTGATTCTCCCAAGACCCTCCGAAGTCCAACACACAGGCTCGGAGCATGTCCTCTAGAATCTGAATCGTGCGCTATGACTGACCGTCTATCTGGGGGTGGTATGCTGTACTGAGTAGGACCTCGGTCCCCAATGTTGTCTGCAGGCTCTCCCAAAACCTGGAAGTAAAAAACGGGGATCTCTGTCGGATACCACCTACACTGGAACTCCGTGGAGGCGAACGATCTCGCGGACGTACATGCGACTCAACGCTTCCACGGTGTCGGTCATCCTCATGGCTCAACTTCCGGTAGTCTATGCACATCCTCAGCGCTCAACTCTTCTTCTTCACGAAGAGTGCTGGCACTCCCCACGGCGATATGCTCGGACGGATAACCCCTTCTCTCGAAGTTCTTTGAGCTGGCGCTTCAGCTCGGTCAACTCTGCTGGCGCGAACCTGTACGGGCCATGGATGTCGGCGCCTTCCCCTCGGTGATCTCGGAAAACCGCTCACAAAATCTATCGTGACGTGCTCCCACTTCCACTGTGCAATCGGTAGTGGTTGCACAAATCCCAGGGGAACACTGATGTTTGGCCTTCACTTGCTGATAAGTGAGGCACCTCGATACAAACTTTGCAACTGCTCTCCGCATCCCGTTCCACCAAAACTGTCGACTGATATCTCGATACATCTTAGTTCCACCTGGGTGCACAGTAAGACGCGAATGATGAGACTCTCTCAACACGTCGTCTCTACAGTTGCGCGGCACAAACAACCCTCTTCAGTACCGCAGACCCTGATCAGGACCCTGCTCCCAGCCTTCCGCATCAACACCACTAGCAATCCTCTCCCGGATCTCTGTCGTATCGGCATCCTCAGCCTGCGCCTCTAACACTCGGGCAACCAGTGTGGGCTGAGCCACCAGCAAGCACATGACCACGCCATCAGCAATCTCATCTAGTTCAAGCCCAAACGTGCTCAACTCCCCCATCATGTCCCACTCTTGGACTTATATACCAGCAAGGAAATGGATCGACTTCCTACTCAGGGCATCGGCAACAACGTTCGCCTTACCCGGATGGTAGAGTAGCTCGAAGTCGTACTCCTCAAGTAACTCCATCCACCGCCTCTGGCGCATGTTCATGTCTTGTGAGCCGAGAACACCTGAGATCTCTCGTCATACAAGTAATGTCGCCAGCTCTTCAGCGCGAAAACGACCGCTGCCAACTCCAAGTCATGGGTAGGGTAGTTGCGCTCATGCGTCTTCAACTGCCTGGGCCATAGGCAACTACCTTCCCAGACTGCATCAAAACACAACCCAGTCCCTCACTGGATGCATCACAGTAAACATCATACCCAATCCCACGCTCCGGCACTATCAACACAGGTGCGGTAGTCAGACGAGCCTTCAGCTCGGTGAAGGAGCGCTCACAATCCTCAGTCCACACAAACCCGACTACCTTGCACGTTAGGCAGTCATCGGCGCGGCCAGGCGTGTGAAATCCTGGACGAACCGCCGGAAGTAGCCTGCCAAACCTAAGAAGTTGCGGATCTCAAAGACACTCATGGGCCGTGCCCACTTCGAAACCGCGTCAATCATTTCCGGATCGACCAGTATACCCTCCCGGGACACGACATGCCCGAGGAATTTCACCTCAGCCAACCAAAACTCGCACTTCTCCAAGTTGCCGTACAACTGATGGGTGCGTAACAAAGTCAGAACTGTCCTCAGATGCTCCACGTGTGCCTCCTCACTCGGCGAGTAGATCAAGATGTCATCCACAAACACCACCACGAACTGATCTAAGTATGCCCGGAAGATACCGTTCATCAGATCCATGAACGCTGCAGGCGCGTTCGTCAGTTCAAACAGCATCACCAGAAACTCATAGTGTCCATACCGCGTCCGAAATGCGGTCTTCGCCACATCCTCCTCCCGAAATCGCAACTAGTAGTATCCGGATCGCATATCGATCTTCGAGAAACACTTCTCCCCTCTCAACTGGTCGAACAAGTCGTCGATCCTCGGCATCAGGTAGCGGTTCTTCACCGCGACCCGGTTCAACTTTCGGTAGTCTATACACATCCTGAGCGCTCCACCCTTCTTCATCACGAAGAGTACGGGCACTCCCCACGGCGAAGTGATCGGGTGGATAAACCCCTTCTCCCAGAGCTCCTCGATTTGGCGCTTCAACTTGATCAACTCGGCTGGTGCAAACCTGTACGGAGCCATCGATATCGGCGCCGTCCCTAGCATCAGGTCAATCCTGAACTCAACCTCGGGCACTGGAGACAACCCTGGCAACTCCTCTGGAAAGACCTCCGGGAACTCACACACTACTCGTGGCAACTCTCTGCTCTACACGATCGCCACTTCCTCCCCCACGGACAATGCTGAAAGGGGAACTCCACTCCTACTGCGCAGTACACACGTGACGGTCGTTTCGCCCGATACCACTGTCACCCGTCGCCGATAGCAGTCGATCGACGCTCGGTACCTCGCAAGCCAATCCATCTCAAGGATCACATCAAACGCCGGTATGTCCAACCAAAGAAGATCATCAAGAAAAGGGCAATCAACTACTCTAATCTCACAAGCACGACACACACTACTCAAAACCACATCACCCGTAACCGGGGTGTCAAGACACAAGGGTCAACTCAAGGGCTCTACTCTTAACCTCAACATATCAGTGAATGTATAAGAAATATAGAAATGCGATGCAACGGTATCAAACAGAAAAGAAGCCCAACAATTGTATAACAAGCACGTAACCTGGGTGGTCTCATGATCGGAACGATGTCCCTCAGCTCGGGAATCGGCAACCGCATACACTCTGCCCTGCGGTGCCTGGGGTCCTCTCCTCGGGGGTGGAAGGGCCACCTATTGTGGAGCTCTCTGCTGCTGTCTTGGTGCTGCCGCGCCTGCTGCCGGCCGTGGAACTCTCGGCGCCTGAGCCTGACGCAGACGGAACTGAGGCGACTGGCCGGTCTGTGACTGCTGCGGTCGCGGTGCTGACATCCCTCCAAACTGCTCGGGACACCCAGTAGAGATGTGCCCTAGCCGTCCGCACCGGGAGCATCTCCTCTCTCCGTCACTCGGCCTCCCCTCAAATCTCGTCTAACTGCTCGCTGGGCGAGCTGCGGGCCCACTGCTCCTCGAACAGTCTCGGGCCAGATGGCCTAACTGTCTGCACAGGTAACACATCCGCTCTGACTAGGCAGGTCCAACGGATGCCACCGACCCAACCTGTCTCGCCCCACCAGACTGCGTCTGTGGCCGGAAAGATCCTGAGTTCCTTTGCCTCCTCGGGTCACGGACCTCACACGGCCTCAAGAAATCACTCGGTCGCTGCCTACTCTCCTGGGCCCTGGAGGTCTCCCGGAAATGTCGCTCCATCGCCAATGCTTGGTCCACCATCTATGTGTACACCTGAGTCCTCAGGGCTGTGACTCGGTCCACAATCGAAGGACTGAGTCCCCCTCAAACCTCCTACACCGGCGCACCTCATTCGGCACCAACTCCGGTGCAAAGCGGGACAATGAGGTGAATCTCGCCTCATACTCTAACACTGACATCACACCCTGACGCAGCTCCAGGAACTGCTGATGTCTGTCCTCCCGGACTGACTCCGGAAAGTACTACTCCAGGAACATCTCTCCGAACAACCGAAAGTCATCATCAACTCTGCCCTGCTCACGCTGCCACCAGTGATAAGCTGATGTCTGTCCTCCCGGACTGACTCTGGAAAGTACTGATCTAGGAACATCTCTCCGAACAACCGAAAGTCATCCCCAACTCTGCCCTGCTCACGCTGCCACCAGTGGTAAGCGTCGTCCCTCAGTTGAAATGCTACAAAGGATACCCTCGAGTGACCATCCATGATACTTGAGGTGTCCAGGTTCCGTGTAATCTTGTCTAGCCATCTCTCGGCCACATCGGGGTCTAGCTCCCCGGAAAAAGTAGGCGTACCCAGCCTAAGGAAGTCCCTCAGCGCCTAGGCGGTGTTGCCCTCAATTTGACTAAGCCTCACTGAAGCAGCTGCAATGGCAGCAGGCATGGTCTCTGGTGTTGGGACCGCAGTCTCTCTCTGGGCGATGATCGCCGCTAAACCCTACATCGTGCGAACCAACTCCTCTAGGACTGTTGTCGGGGTCTGCTCTACGACTGGCGGAACTCTGGGCGGAAGCCTTAATGGTCCGGCGTCGCCTCTCCCGTGCTCCTCAGTAGAGGCACCTTGGGCACTCGCTGCCCCTGCCGGCTCAATGGCAGGCGGCTGCCCTCGGCCCCCAGTTGACCGGCCTCTAGTGCCTCGTGGTACATATGTACGCATCATGTCATCTATATCCGTTGCACGGATAAACAAACATGTTCAGTTCTTAAATTCGCATCAAGCTACGTGCTTAAGTCACTAGCGTTCACACACGTTCGTCAAGTTTCACCCGAACACAACCCTAAAACTGCCCCTAGCAAACGTTAGAACCAGTTTAACACAAAGAGGGAAGACCCACACACTTGTGCGCCACACACAGTCACACAGTTTCAAACACAAAACAGTCCACAGTTCTATAACACGCAATTCAGTAGTCTCACACATGACCACACGGTCCACGATTTCAAATCACACAGCAGTTTCCCATAACTCAAATCTCAACTTGATTTCACAAATTCCTTAAAAAATTTCTTTTTACTACAACATTCCAGGTTGACATCGTGTCGTTACAACCCGGTTCAGGCGTCCCCGAACTACGTTGTAACCACTTGACATCCCACCGTCACGTTCGACTGCAGTAGCCACTGAGTCGAGTCGTGACGGTACAAACGCTTCAATTTTGCAGAAATTTGGGCATGACCCGTTTGAAAACTTTACAAACCATCCGCATATGCGGGACATTTAGATTACATCCTGCACACAGCATTCAACACACAATCATATCACACATGCACGTCATCGTATCTATACACCTCGGGGCCTCGGTAATTATACGATTACCACCCGGCCAAGTCAACACTCTGATCTTAACCGATCGGTCAACAGTCGAACACACAACAATCAACTAATACAATCATTGGCACCAAACCACAAGTGGTTCACCCAAAGCACACATCACCAGACATGACATTTCACTAAACCGAGACTCTCTGCATCTCGGTCCTACGCGTAGGACATTTACGATTTGTGTAACCGACACACACAGAAACCTAACGACTTAATTCTACCCACTTAATTGACGTACGGTTCGAAGTTTTGAAAAACCATGCTCTGTTAACAAACTGTCACGCCCCAAATCCGGTTTTGACCGGACTCGAGACGTGAACTAAAATTTAAAATAAAAACATTCTTTAAAATGAAACATCAACTCAACTAAATCTTTAACCGCGTAAATAACATAAATGGGTCCTACGCCCGAGTTCATAACAAATAAGTTTGAATTCGAAAACAGGAGTACGTCTCTAAATACGATAACTAATACCCAGACTCTCGCTAAAGCTCCCAAGCCTCGAGACGTCCTCTAGTCCAGATCACGATCATAACCTGTAGGAAAAGTAGTAAAGGGGATGAGCATTTCGCTCACCTCCACGGATATCCGTCCGATTATGGCATACTAGTAAAGCACGAGAAATCATTACTTAAACGGGACTAAAAACAACACGAGGCCTAACCAACCATTAAGACCATTCAACCTTCGATCCTGATACCAACCTATTATGGGGACATGTCTCCTCGTTCAACCTTCCCCATCCTTTCCACCCAGGAACACCGAGTAACGGGTAACACAATTAAACACCAAGCAAACACACTCAGCACAACAGTTAATCGACATAACATGTATCCAAAACAACACCGGAACTTAGTCACGGTTTACCGACCTTAGGTTGTTATCAACATATATATTAGTTCTACATTCTGACCCGAAACAAGGTTTGTACTCGATAGCCCCCCTATATAGGATATCTATCAGGTACTCGATAGCCCCCCTATTAGTTCTACGTTCTGACGAAAGATACAAGTTTGTACCTGATAGATATCCTATATAGGGGGGCTATCGAGTACAAACCTTGTTTCGGGTCAGAACGTAGAACTAATATATATATATATATATATATATTAGTTCTACGTTCTGACCCGAAACAAGGTTTGTACTCGATAGCCCCCCTATATAGGATATCTATCAGGTACAAACTTGTATCTTTCGTCAGAACGTAGAACTTTCAATCTGGGTCATTGGATCGTAAAATTAAAGGCCCAGATTTAATGCATATCTTTTAATATCTTTTTAATTAATGCATATCTTGTAATTGATTTCGTAATCAATCATCCCCCACCCCCCCTGAATTTCGGTGGCCATCCGATTTGGATAATCAATGGTCCAGATTAGTTCTGCGTTCTGACCCGAAACAAGGTTTGTACTCGATAGCCCCCCTATATATATATATATGGAAGCAATCACGTGCGAACCCCTCTTAGAATGCGAACCTGCGAACTCAACAACAACATGACACGTGTCGCGCTTAGAAATGCTCATCTTTTTTTTCCCCACCAAGTTTATTAATTTAATTTTTCCCGCTTCGTTTCAACTCCGATTTAATTTTTTTCTACACCAATATTCTTATTTTTTCAAGAGCTTTCTAACAAGTAGTGGATTGCATATATTTTGATGTGTTTTTAAATACGTGTGTGGATGTGTGAATATGAGTGCGAAAAAGTGTGATCTGTTTTGCAAATTTAGTGTATATGGTTTGCGGATTTAGTGTATATGGTTTGCAGATTTAGTGTATATGGTTTGCAAATTTAGTGTATATGGTTTGCGGATTTAGTGTATATGGTTTGCAGATTTAGTGTATATGGTTTGCGGATTTAGTGTATATGGTTTGCGGATTTAGTGTATATGGTTTGCGGATTTAGTGTATATGGTTTGCGAATTTAGTGTATATGGTTTGCGAATTTGCTTGCTTTATATATTGTATACTGTTAAGTATTTCTTTGGGTGACAAGGGTTCAATTATTATCAACCATGAAGAATGTAAGTGAATTGATGCATACCCACATAATGTATTACGTATTCAGAATTTGGTTCTTCCATGAATGATGAAAAGCTTCTTCACTTTTCAATTTCTGGTACTTGATAATTGAGTAAGTTATCTCTCTATGATTGGAATTATGTTGTTGTAGGGAGAAGAAACTGGTGGCAATGTAAAGAAGCAATTGGCAAAATTATTTAAAATGTATCTTCAAGAAACAGTCTCAGATGAGGCATGATTAGAACCTTTTGATTACTGTTTGCACAAGAAAGTTTGGGGATTACCAATGGTATTTGTTTCTGAACCTATATATAGTTTTAATAAGTTTCAGTGTTTGCATTAAGAAATTATGTTTGGTTCTATTTTAATTTCATGCAATATGTATGTATTGGTTATTAGTTGATATGTTAATTACACAGTAACAATGCCATGGGCCTATTCCATTGCAATTCAACAATATGTCTTCAGAAATAAACGTGAAGATCTAATAGTAGTCAACTAAAAATAAATTCGCAAACCATATACGCTAAATCCGCAAACCATATACACTAAATCCGCAAACCATATACACTAAATTTGCAAAACACACTAAATTCGCAAACCATATACACTAAATCCGCAAACCATATACATTAAATTTGCAAAACACATCACACTTTTCGCACTCATATTCACACATCCACACACTTATTCAAAAACACATCAAAATATATGCAATCCACTACTTGTTAGAAAGCTCTTGAAAAAAATAAAAATATTGGCACAAGAAAAAATGAAATCGGAGTTGAAACGAAACGGGAAAAATCGAATTAATAAACTTGATTATAAAAAAAAGGGCATTTTCTGAGCGCGACACATGGCGCAATCTGGTTGAGTTCGCATGTTCACACCATAACTCATGGTTCGCACCTGATTGCTCTCCTATATATATATATATAGGGGAACAATCAAGTACAAACCCTATTTCGGGTCAGAACGTAGAACTAATCTGGGCCATTGATTATCCAGATCGGATGGCCACCGAAATTCAGGGGGGGGGGGGGGGTGATTGATTACGAAATCAATTACAAGATATGCATTAATTAAAAAGATATTAAAAGATATGCATTAAATCTGGGCCTTTAATTCTATGATTCAAGGGCCCAGATCGAAAGTTTTACGTTCTGACGAAAGATGTAAGTTTGTACCTGATTGTTATCCTATATATATATATATATATATATATATATATATAGGGGGTGGTGATTGATTACGAAATCAATTACAAGATATGCATTAATTAAAAAGATATTAAAAGATATGCATTAAATCTGGGCCTTTAATTCTATGATTCAAGGGCCCAGATCGAAAGTTCTACGTTCTGACGAAAGATGTAAGTTTGTACCTGATTGTTATCATATATATATATATATATATATATATATATATATATATATATATATTCCACTAAGGAGCACACATCTATAAGGAGCACACAGCTATAGCCACACTTTACCGCTCACGTGTCGGAAGGAAGGGGTCCTTTATATCACTCAGTAGCACACAACATTATATTCCACTAAGGAGCACACAACTATAAGGAGCACACAGCTATAGCCACACTTTACCGCTCACGTGTCGGAAGGAGGGGGTCATTTATATTACTAAGTAGCACACAGCTATAGATACCATTTAGTAGTACATTCAATCACAGTCACCACCAAACATAAAACAATCAATCATGCCGCATTATCACCAAATTATCACGGTTACTTAACTAAAACACCACCTTCTCGTAGCATATCACAACTATTAATTTAACAACAAAACATATCATAATTCAATCAATCCAACGCCACTAGTCACAAAGACAAAGTGCAACCAACACACAACCTACGGGCGCGACCTGGCCCACATGCAATTCTACAGCACGACAATTCCACAAACCTACAGGCACGACATGGCCCACATGCGATTCTACAATTTGAATACGAGTACACTAGTTATTCACATCCTATATGCAATTCTAAGATTTTATCGGTTATTAATATCATATATGCAATTCTAGTAACTTTCCCTAATCGAACCAATAACCGCTACTTTTCCCTACCTCAAACGCGATCCAACTCTACCAAGCACGAACCGTCAACGACTTCCTTCTCCACGATCAAGCCCACGGTCTAGGATAACAAGTAACACAACACTTAACACAAGTCCAACGTCGATTAAAATGGACAATACCCAAATTAACCCCCGACAAGACGCCTAATTAATTAAAGCGGTTACAGGACAATGATTTGGAAAAATATTAAATTAACCGGGCGATACGTACAACGACCCCCGGCCAAGTGGGCCCTACTTGGTCGTGGGTGTGCCGGACCGGACCCACCAAGGGCCGGTCTCGGCTCGAATCCCGAGTCACGCGGATCCCGAGGCGCACGGATCCCAAGACACACGCCACCACCACCTTGGCCGATCCTCCGGCGAGCCTCCGATCGCCGGAAAATTTCCAACTTCCTCCAAAAACGTCCCAAATGAGTTCTAAGCCCTCATTCCATCAAGTTCTAACCAAAAACATCACCAATTTGCTCCAATTTCACATTTCCCCCAATTCCAAAAGTTAGGGTTTCACCAATTTTTCCCCCAAACACCAAATTTCTTCCATTACTACTCCAATCCAACAAGAAAACAACTATTCCATCAAGACTCAACCTCAATTTCTCAAAACCCAACAATACCCAAAAACTAAAGTTCATGGAAAGAGGAAAAGGTTGGGTGCTTACCTTAGGAAATGAGGAGAGGAGAAGGAATATGGAAGAATTAAAGAGATTTGATGGAAGAATCAATGGAGACAAGCCTTTCTTCTCTTCTTCTTCTTCTTCTTCTTCTTCTTCTTCTTCTTCTTCTTCTTCTTCTTCTTCTTCTTCAATGGAGGCTCTCCTCCTTTTCTCTCTATGAATTTCGGCCAAGAGGGTGAAATGAGGTGAGAATGTGCTGATTTTTGTGTCACATGTGACCTTTAACCTAAAGAGGAAAGGTCCAAAAGCTCATTTCTCCTTATCTCACCATTTTGGGAAAAAGTAAGATCAAGGGTGTCTTTTTCACTTTCCTTTTCTCTCCTCCATCTAATTAATGGCAAATGTCTATGTGGGTCCATCTCCACTCCCAAATATCTCAGCCCTACTATAATTAATCCGATAAACCCAATTTTGACCCTGTTTGACCCCAAAATTGACTTTTTTGCAAAAACCCTTATTTGAAAGGAAATGGACCAACTAAGCTTACCGTAAAAAAGGCTAAGCGTTTTGGGTCCTGGATAGGTCCCGAATGACCCCCGGAGTTGTCGGTTAACTTTTTCGGCGAAAAGTCAACTTTTTCCGAAATTGTCCCAAAAAGCCCTAAGTTTTCCCAAGACTGGTCACTTTAGTTTTCACTTAAAGTCCGAAGTTAGAATTTAATCCCGTTTTCTGCCGATTTGACCGGCGTTGACCGGGCGCAGTTCTTACAATCGTGACTGCAGGCAAAGAGACGCGGAAATTTGGACAAATCCAAACCACCAAGAGCCATGGCTAGATCGTTGGACCTACGACCATAACGGAGGTGTCGGACGATTTCCACCCTGTCGTGAGGCGACTACTTGGCCTAAAAGGGAACCGGACTACGACAAGCTTTGTCGGATCCTCGACAGCGCCCTGAGAATCAGCAACTAAATTATAAAACTCCACGGATTCAATTTCCTCTATACGACGGTACCGGCATACAAGCTTTACTCCTTAAATGCAAGCATTATTTATTTTTTTGTGTAGTAGACGATGACCTCCGTGTGCTACTAAAGATCATGCATTTCCCTTGCAAGGCTAAAATTTGGTTCCATGACTATCAGCGCGCAAACGAGCAATTGTTTGGGAGTAGCTAGTTCAAGAACTTATATGGAAGTTTGACGAAAGGTGTATGGAAGACATTGTAGCCAAATTCAATCAACTAAAGCAGGAGACAACGGTGCAGGAGTACGACGATCGTTGTGAAGGAATGAAAGGAAGAATGCTGGACAAGAATCTGATATTCGATGAGGAGTTCTTTGTGTCGAACTTTATCAATGGACTTAAGGACGTGCTCAAGACGGGGGTGTGTATGATGGAGCCGGAGACGCTCGAAAAGGCTATGTTCGTAGTAAGGATGGAAGAATATAGGGTTGGAACTCGGTGGGGAAACAACTCGTAGAGACCACGGGAGTTGGGAACTACAATGGTTCGGCATCTCCCGCTCGGGAACCATTGGGCTACCGCGCCACCAAGGAAGATCGGGGAAGGGTTCCGAAGTGAACCTGGGCCAGCGCCTCCATTGACAAGCCCAATATGCCAAGACCAAGCCAACACCAACAAATGGCCATTACACATGCCCGACACGTTATTCGCGAGCCCATGTCTGCCCAAGCAAACGCCAAATGTTCTGATAGCCGAGAAAAGACGATGAAGGGGATAATCAAATGCAGGACATGGACGAGGAAGTTGAAGGTTCGGGAGTGAGGGAAGAGTTGGAAGAGGAAATGGACTGCTCGCGGATTCGTGAGGAGTCCTTCCGCTCGGCCAACGCGAGCTAGACTTAGTCGTTGCGAGTCGGAGCCACCATCAATGGGGCTCTGTTATCAGTTTTGGTAGACACGGGGGCCACGACATGTTTTTTAGACGAGCATACGGCAAATAGGTTAGGAGTGGTGGTTTTCCCATCATCGGAAGAGCACATCGGGTTGGGAGATGGTAACAAATACATATGTACGAGTTAGAGCGAGGTCTCATGGAATTGCGAGAATCACCAATTCGTCTGGGAATTTCTCGTAATGCCTCTTGGAGATTGTGAATTAGTACTGGGCACGGATTGGATAAGGTCCGTAAACACAGTCACTTTTGATTTCGAAGAGAGGACAATTACCATCAAGACGTAGGGAGTGTTGCATACCATCCCAGAACACAGGAACCAACCAATAGTGAACCTGGTTGGCCAAAAAGAGCTTCGGAAAAAATTGCAAAGTGGGGGAACATTGTTCATAACTCAATTTTGCGAGGAAATAGGAAAACAGAGCACGTTGCAGAGGTGCATAGACTTCTTCTCGAACGTGTTTCAAACACCAGAGCACCTACCGCCACGACGAAAAAATGACTACAAGATCCCTTTACTGCCAAGAGCGAGGCCACGCAATAGGGAGCAAAAAGACACCATAGAGGCAATGGTGAATGAAATGCTCGATTCAGGAATCATCAAACATTGCTCCAACCCGTATTTGTTCCTCGTATTGCTGGTCAAGAAGAATGACGTGACGTGAAGATTTTGCATCGACTATAGAGCTCTCAACGAGATTACAGTAAAAGATATGTTTCCGATCCCCACTGTTGAAGAGTTGTTTGATGAATTAGCAGGGAGCGGGATATTCTACAAAATTGACCTGCGAGAGGGGTATCATCAAATCCGGATGAGTGAAGATGATGAGCACAGACCACGTTTCGTACCCACGAAGGGCACTACAAATTTCGATCCATTTTATCTCCGGTGACAGATTGGTAACCGATCCCGAGAAAGTCAGGGCGACGTAGAGTGGCCGGTCCCAAAATTCGTGAAGGAGGTGCGTGGCTTCTTGCGTTTGTCCGGATATTACCGTCGATTTGTATAGAACTATGGCCTGATCGCGCGACTATTGATAGAGCTCCTGAAAAAAACAACACCCTTTCGTTGGACTGACAAGGAAGAGGACTGTTTCCTGAGACTGAAGATGGCACTAAGTACAACGTCTGTACATGCATTGCCCGACTTCACTAAGCCGTTTGTGGTCGAAACAGATGCCTCGTATTCAGGTGTGGGCACTGTTCTAATGCAAGAGGGGCGTCTGCTAGCCTTTTTGAACAAAGCATTGGGTCCTCGGAACGCGGTGTTATCAACCTACAAGAAGGAGATGCTTGCAATGATCTTGGTTGTGCAACGACGGAGGCAGTACTTGCAGCAAGGTGAATTCGTGACGCGCACAGACCAATAAAACTTAAATTTTTTGATGGAACATAGATTAGTGACCTCTTTCCAACACAAGGGGTTGTCCAAGATGATGAGACTCAACTACAGGATTGAGTGCAAGCTAGAGTCACAGATAGCCTGTCGCGACGTGAACATCTACAGTTCCAGGAAATTTTAGTTGTGATGCCCATTTGGGTTACGGAAGTAACAACTAGTTATGAGGGAAACAAGGAGGAGGATTGTTTGGCTCGTCATTTATCTGTTAGCCCTCAATCATTGTCAGGCTATGAGCTACAACATGGCATGATCTTAGTCAACGGGAAGGTTTACATCGGGACGGAAAAGGGGACACGACAGAGAATCCTCCAAGTGTTCCATGACTCCGCATTCGGGGGACACTCTGGGACCAGAGTCACAACTTAAAGAATTCAAGAACACTTCTGGTGGCCGCAATTGATGGCTGATGTTAAGACTTTTGTGGAGGCCTGCGATACGTGTCAACGATGGAAGACGGAGACGGTGGCGTATCCCGGTTTCGTTCAACCCCCTCTTCTGTTGTCGCGACCATGGCTAGACATTTCGCTCGATTTTATTTAAGGGTTGCCACTCTTAGGAGGACAATCCTCGTCGTGGTTGATAAATTTTAAATTACTGGCACTTAGTGGGTTTGAAGCACCCGTTCACGGAAACCATGGTAGCGCAAGCCTTCATGGATCACATCTACAAGCTACACGACGCGCCTCGTACTATGGTTGCAGATTGGGATCGCGTCTTTGTGAGTCACTTTTGGCGAGAGTTGTTTCGTTTGCTGGGCACTAATTAAGTTCCACACATCTACAACATACCATCCGCAAACAGACGAGCAAACTGAGTGTGTAAATCAGTGCCTTGAGAATTTCTTGAGGCTCAGCTCTCATCATCTACCAAAGCAATGGGCACGATGATTGTCTCTCGCGGAGTTCTGGTATAACACGACTTGTCACACAACCATCAAAACCACTCCATTTGAAGTCTTATATGGCCACAAGCCTCCGTCGCCCATCAACTTTGTTTCACAAGCAACGTCGGAGATGTGGAAATGTTTTCCATAGACAAGGAGGCGGCGTGGAACCTCATCCGCGACAATCTTAACGTAGCAAGGGATCGAGCCAAAGGTCAGGCAAAGAAACGTTGCACCGCGAGAGTGTTCACCGTAGGAGATTGGGTCTACCTGCACCTCCAACCCTACCGGTAGAACACGATCGCCCTTCGCCGGAACCTCAAGCTGGCAGCGCGATACTTTGGGCCTTTCCAAATCCATGCTAGGGTCGGCAAGGTCGCTTTCACTCTACAACTTCCGGAGTCGTCATGCATTCATCCCACGTTCCACGTCTCGTTGTTGAAGAAGAAGGTGGGTAAGGGCCACACAATTGTCACTAGTTGCCTGACGTGTCTGACTCCGGCCAACCGAAGGTCGAGCTTGTACGGGTGTTGTAAACAAGAATGGTCAGGCGTAACAACATTGTCGTGGTGCAAAAACTCATCCAATGGTCGGAAGCCATTCCAGAAGACGCCACGTGGGAGGATATCTCGATTTTGTGAGCTCGCTTTCCTGACCGGACCTTCGACGTTGAGGCTTGAGAACAAGCTTGTTTCAAAAGGGGGAGTAATCGTCAAGAACAAGAGCAAAAGAGGGGCAGAGGAAGGTCAACACAACAAATGTACGGACTGAGGTGGCAAGAAGTTGTTAGGGCCATCACGGCAACAATGTCTGTTAGTGCTAAGTGGCGAGTCTGTTAGGCCAGCTGGTAGTTTTTTAGAGTCCGTGTCAGCATAAAAAGTGTGTATAAATAAGCGAAAATGAGTATGTAGAGGTCATCGATTCAGTAGCAAGTGTTTGGTGAGGGAGAGCTTGTATCTAGAGAGAAGTCTAGATAAGGCTTGTAATCCTTCAATTTCGGCAATAAAACTGGAGAATTCAGTTCTATAATCAGAGATCTTATCATTTCGGTACCGATTTATTGCGGTATTCCATCTTTGTAAACGGGAAATACAAAATGTTGTCCACATGAAACTTGAACTCGTATGTTCACTTTTTCCATTGATGTGGCATGGAATTATTAGTAACAAGTAATTCAACACAACTAAAATAAAACACATTCCATTATTTCTTTACTATTCTAAACTACAAGCTAATAGCAAAACTGCCAAGTTCCTACTGCCCGAAAAAGGCAGAATATGCAATTTCCGGCATCTGGACAAACAAAATATACCCATCTTGAGCTCACATAAATACTCATTACTTGCAGTTCAAATACAAGTGTACTAATATTCACCATTAGTTTACAAACATGAGTAAAAACCGACTATGCAAATGTCATCACGCTTTTTCCAGTTCCCTGAAAGACTAAAACCACCTCAAAGAGCCAGATTTGCTCATTTCTGGGGCGGTTGAGTTCACATTAAACACACAATCATGTGTCCCTCTAACCTGATATGATTACTTCTTAGCACCACACATACACAACATTTTTAACACATTCACACTCACTTTCATCTTTCTTATTTAGTCACTTGACTGTTACAGAGGCAAATTGGAAGAAGAAAAATACCTTCTCAAGTGGGTTTCAGCTTATGTAATCACCAAGCTAAGCCCTTTCTTCTGAACCTGTCAACAAGATCAGTACTCATGCGAGACTTCTCCGGCTTGTTGGACTTCTTGGCCTTTTCCAGTCTACTATCTAAACTGTTTCTAGAAACTTGAGGTGCTGCTGGCTCAGAAGCATCTGAAGTTCCAGTGTCTGAAGGCCTGCTTTGATTTTCAGAGTCTGCTTTAGCACCATTAATGGACACTTTTGATTTGCCTAGGGTCAGTATAAATTTCTTGAGATGTTTGATGAACTCTGGGAAAAGCTCAAGATTGCAGTGTCCTCCTCCATTTATCCATAATGGCTCATACTTCTCTTTGCATAGTTCCCAAAGCTGCTTTCCATGAGAACAATCAACAACTTCATCTGCTGTCCCCTGAATACGTCAACTAATACTATCAACAAACATGACCCAATAGCTTCTATTTTTTAAAGTGCGTACTATATGACTATGATTTGAACTTTCCTTTCAGCAATTACCATGGTGGTAACTGTGTATCATCTCATAAGACCCACCCTACAAATTAAATGATTAAATGACCTAGATTGCTTATAATGGATCCTACATTATTTCAAACTTCAACAAGCTCATTTGCACTGTCAATAGTTTCAATAGTTCAAGGATTCCATCCCTAACATTTCTAAAAGATTAAGCAACAGGAAAGTTTTGCCATGGCCCATGCTAGAACGTAATATCTGACACAGCTGTGCACTTCAATGTTAAAAAGACCACTTGTAGACTTGCTACGCTCCCTATTAAGAAGATGAAAAATGACTAGCAAAAAGCCGCGTAAAATGAGAACAGCAGAAGTGATACTTACATGAATTACCAGAACAGGACAATTGACCATGCCAATTTTGTCAATATTCTGGGAATATCAAAGAAAACACAAGTCATGATACAGCAGCAACGATAGGTATGCTAAATACAACGACTGGTAATTTAGCAAGGAATTACCTTGTAGATATCAAACCAATACGTCCGCTTAACTGGGTACAATACCCTCAGCCCAGACAGAATAGGGCTATGCAAAACCACTCCTCTTAAGTTTGATATGTGTGAAGCCAGATCAAGAGTAGGGCCACTACCTACAGACTGGCCGTATAATATTAACTGTTCATCTTTGACCCCATACTGCTCCTTGAGGCATTTATACACCGCCTCAATATCTGCATATGTATTGCATTCACTAGGCTGTTTCAACAAAGAGAAACAAAAGTCAATGGTCAAAGTAATCTTGTACCCAAGAAAAAAAGACCATCTAATATAAGAGATGCACTAACCACAATATAGTTTTGTTATACATATACAGTCATTCATACTAACTTCGTCAAAACATTGCCAGACTGAATAAATCATTAATAAAAATGGAGATATTTGATACAATTTTTTTTAATGTTTTGGTACTAGCAATCATACTCGGAGAAAAGCCTCCAAGATTGGCTTGGTTGTCTAGATCATAAAATTACAATCTTTAAACAAGAAGGTCCTCCCTATATTGATAAATGAACCATCATTCTCAGCCAAACAAATTGTACATATAGAATATTATTACTATTTTTATTTGGGGATGGAGGGTACCTTCTTCACAAAATGACACAAATACATTTTTGAAAATACATGTAAACAGAAACACATGACATCCAAAAAAAACTATTTCGTAATAGTATAAGCAATTCAGAACACAATGGACTGTGTCTGTCACGTCAAGAATGGTCTAGCCAGCACAAAAATAGAGGTAAGAATATCACAGGGTTAGCCAAGTTGTCTGTAGATCTCCTAGGTTCCTTGTTGCTATATTCCTTTGCTACAACTACAACAAAGCCTAACAGCTGACAGTACCAGATTTGTAATACTTTTACCCCAAAAAACACGACCCTATACCTTATAGAAAGATGGTGAACATATGTCATTCAGATTTGAATATGTGCATAGGCATTACAAGAAAATAAATATTACAACCAACTCCAAAATGAGTAATAAGGATACACTTAGAAACAGAAAACTTCTATAAAATAAGTAGAACAGCTAAAATCTCTAACAATCTACAACAAGGATGTCAAAATGAATGCAAGAACTCTGATGGTCAATATGTGATGCATGAGTGAAAAACTTCCTACAAACAGAAAATTACTAACAGAAAAGGCATACTACCTTTCCACTTGATTGTCCATAGCCTGAGTAATCATATCTGGATCAGCTTAACATGAAAAAGTTAGGAGAACACTTAGAAAATGCAGCGCTAATATATAAAAATAAAGAAAATATATTGTGACGAAAATGAATAGGTGTTTCATTGAACGGGGAGTGATTACTTTTGTCTTTTACTGAATTTAATATTGGAAAAGCAAGGAATAAGTCTCCATATATGGCCAACCAATCAAAATGATATCAGGTTTGAAAAGCATCATGTGTGTCATGCAGTTCTCATCTATAAACAATTATGAGGTATTTTTCTTTAGGCCATTCGAATCTGCTTATGAAAGAAAAAACTAAAAAGGAATATGAGAAAATAAAAAGACTTATAGTAAGATATTAGCATCACATGTCTTTAACCATATATTTCAAGAAGGTCCCTTATCCTACCCAGCAGTATATGCAATCACAAAATGTTGATTAGATCAAGTAAACAATGACCAAGAATCTGAGATAGAAGCCAGCGAAAACATGATAGCTACCAGACAAACAGCCTAATAACAGCTTCCTCCAATAGAAGTCAGTGAAAACAGTATAGCTATCAGATCGACAACCTAATGCAAAGGTAAATACAGATATGAGCAATTTCAACAACTAAATCCCATTCTCCCATCTTCCACATAGCAAATAGCATCTACACTATCAAATATTACCAATACTATAAAATGCAACCATAATGAAGCATAGACCAATTTAAGAATCTTCTAATGACATTCTTCAGTACCTATATTCTAAGTAAAGTGGTTATTTTACTATCTCTATAACAAGAAAAAAGAAAGAAAAAAATGCAACACCATCTATTTAACTGTTACCAGAACTTAAAATGCTCATAAGCCAACTAACCATTTAATTCCTGATCCACCTTAAGCTCACTTCTAACTTATCCAAACGTAACCAAGTTACTACATATGCGCCCTTGACCTATTGCCCTAACTACTCTATAGATATTATCACAAGCCAGTGTATTCAAGATAGACTCCATATTTTCCTTCTCACTTAAATATTAAGATATTTGAAATTTGGACACGACCCATTTACAGATGAGCTAAAAGATCTTAAAAATTAAGCAAATTTGCGAAATTATTGCTTTAAAGTTGACTGCAAACATACGAAAAAAATAAACCAGAGCTAGATTTCTGTACCCGACGATATTGAGGCGGAGACGCAAGCTCAACTCAACGAAGAGCTCAAACATTTGACCGACGTCGGCGGCATTTCCGTGGGAGTAGAGCAGAGTGGCGGAGGCCTTGGGGTGCTTGACGTGGACGGCCACGATTTCATTTCCGCGACGAGTGCGGAGCTTGAGCACGTCGACTCCGTCTCTCCTGGGGAGCTCCGATATTACAAAGCGGCGGGCGGCGGAATCGTCAGCGGCGATCAGAGTGTAAGAAGGCGGTGTGGGCGGGAAGAAGGCGAATTTGGCGGCGATTGACGAGGTGACTCCGCCCATCCTCCGATTCTCATCAGAGGATTCCGATTCATAAACCCCAAGAGTTAAATATGCGATCTTGAGACTGTGCTTCGATATGGATAAGGATATGAAGGAAAGGGGGGTGGTGGGGAAGGAGAGGAGAGGAGAAGGTGGCGCGTGGAGAAGAGGTGGAAGCGGAGGCGAGTCGAAGCAAGTGTGTTGTGTGTTGTTAGGTTAGAGGAATATTCAAGCTTTCTTAAATGAAATGTTGAGTTTAGGGTCAGCTTTCTTTCGATTCTTTCTTATGTTTTTAATTTACTTCAAATTTAGTCAATGCCGTCTAAGTCCAACACAACTACCTTAATTTTGATTAACTCATCTCTATCCACTTAGATGTCACCGTGACAAAATATGTAATATTTTTTTCTAAAGAAAATGTCAAAATTTTATATTAACGAAATATATACATATAAGAGATATATATATCAATAAAAATGTATGTGGTAAGCAAAATACATATCAAAGTACACTTATACACATATTTCAAACATAGACGGAAAAAAAGGCTCTCTTCTACCTCCAGGTGAAGTCTCCTCTACCCATTAGGGTTTACTGTCGTCGTCGCCGTCCAACACTCCATCACCACGCCGTCGTCCTCCCCACTCTCGCAGCCTCCTCAGCGTCGCTCTCCCTCTCAACCTGCAACCAATCCCTCCCCCACCAATGATGGTCCTCCCACTTTCACGCTGACATCATGATGGAACGCGACCTAGGGTGCCATGGTCGCTGGCGAATCATTCCCGGCCTCGCCCCATCATGCTCGGCCAGCCCATGCCGTCTATGACCACGTACAGCCGATTTGGGTGGCCCATGCAGGGAGAAGCCCAGGATCTGATGTGGTCGTACCCTCCGCTCTGGATCGGAGCACCTCAGATGGAGCCGGACCGGTTCCTCGACGCCAGCCACTGGAATCTCCGCCTCCGAATGGTTTGGCACCAGAGGGCCCCTCGTCAGAGCACTCATTACCGGGGTCTGGCCCCCATTCCCCACCGGAGCGTCCCACGTCAATGTCGTATCGGTGGGCTCCGACGCCTCGCTTGCCATGGTCGCCGGCACAACATATGGGTTATGCAAGCCCTAAGGTACTTGCAAACCCTAGGGTGGTTACAAACCCAAGGGTGCGTGCAAACCCTAGGGTGCACACAAACCCTAGGGGATATGCACGCCCGGGAAATCGTGGTACTCCTGCTAGGGATTTGGGCCCGAGCCTAGTGATAGCCAAACGACATGGAGGGGAGTCAGCACGACCCAGGCCACAGTCGACGTCTGGCTCGAGGGGAAAGTCACATGTCCCTAGGCTTCCTGGGAGCCCAAAGCCCCGGGTGAATCGCTATGCCCTGAGTGACTGCCCCTTGGTCCGACGGGGGATCATGAGATTCACTACTGTCATTGGACCCAGACCTAGGAAGATCAAGACGGGACATAAGCCAGCGGCCCCGGAGGCACCACATGATTCGTTGCTGCCACATGATAATACTGAACAGGAACAGGAACGGGAGTTACGCCCGGGGGGCTATCACCCCCGGGGGATGAATGATTCCCCAAGGCGGGAGTGGGAAGGTCCGCCTGGGGCCTGTACCCACAGACCCGGGGCAACTACAGCTGGGAGGTCTCGGAGAATCCGCAGTCAAGGCTAAGTTACAATCTATTTTCATTGTTTTAGGTCGAATAAGCATTTGGCTAGTTAGGGTTCGTTTTGGCATTTATTTCTCGTTCGAAACGTTGGATCGAGGAACTCTTGAGTTTGGATCTGCGAAACAAAGCAGACTATATGTATGGAACCATGTGCGCCCGACGGGCCACAACCGGTTGGGACAAAAAGCTGGTATCCGGGACTGTTACGTCCCTCCTTGTAGGCATGACATGATATCATAATACAACTCCTTCTTTCCCGTTTCAAAAATATATATACATATTTCAATAATACAACAAAGCACAACTAATTAATTAATTTTCTAAACAAAAGCTCTCTGTCTACCTCTTCGTGAGGTTCATTTCTACCCTAGCCAGGGTCTCGCCGCCGTCGCCCATCGCCATCACCGATCCCGGCTGCATCTCCGTCCTTCTGCCCGAAGTTCCATTCCCCTCGACCCTCTCGCCTGGTCGCTCCCCTCCTTTTCCCGACGATCCCTATCAAGCCCGTCCTTCCGCTGTGTTTCCGACGAATCTGCCACCGTCCCTTGTCATCTCGGTCATCCCCTATACCAGATCTATTCGTTCCTTGTCGACTTCAACCGGAAATGACATCCACCGATCAGATCCATCCCGTCGTCGACGAGCTTCACTAGTAACAGGCCCCCGAGACAGTAGGGTTTCTGCCCGGTGCCACCTTCACGCCGTCAACCGCTGCAGATCCCCCCCGCCCTCTTCCGGACCATCGACGGTCGATCGGCCCCCTTGCCCTGAAGGACAAACCAGGTACGCAACCGAGCGCCACCATGGTTTCTAGGGCTCCATTAGCCGTCTTGGCTCAGGACGGGAGCCTTTTGGAACTGGGGGAGGATCGGACGGAACTGCCGCCCCTCTCTTGGCCACAGCCACCGGCGGAGGTGCCTAGGTATTGTCCTTCGAGAGATCGGGTACCGGAACCGAGTAGTCGGCCGGCCAGTGGATCTGGGTTGAGTGTACGTCACTCAGAAGTAAGCTCGATCCGGATCTTCCCGGTCCCGGACTGGGAGGATGACGATGACGAGGTGGTGGTCTCGGAGGAAGGGGTCCCGGCCTTCACCAAGGGCACATACCAGTTTTCCCTGGCAACTCGGGTTGCAGGGGACCAGATCCACAATCAGAACGTTGTATGCGCGATGATGTTACAGAAGTGGAAGGTGAATGGAATACAGGTGGAATTCATGTCTCCGGAGGTTACATGTTATCATTTCCCCTCCGCAGAGACGATGGAGAATATCTGTCATAGGGGCCCCTGGAGTTTCAAGGGTTTCCACCTCCTGTTGGAGCCACTCAGGCAATATGTCCCGGCTAATGAGATTGACTTCCATCACATTGAGCTTGGAGTCAGGGCGTTGAACGTCCCGGTGGGAGCCAATAATTCATATATCCGCGGCCTTATTGCAGATAACATTGGCACTCAAGTGCTATCGGCCCCGATTCCATTGGCTAGGCGGGAGGATATGTTCTTATGGCTGCGGGTACGGATGGAGCTAAACCGACCTCTATGGAGAAGACTCAGATTCCCAGGCACCACATCCTCCTCTGTGATTGAGCTGCAATATGAGAGGCTAACGGATTTCTGCCGCAGGTGTGGGCTGATGACCCACAGGATTATGGGTTGTACGACTCACTTGTCAGGTATTGGTCGGGAAGAGGTCCGATATGATTCGTCTATCCTAGCCTCAAGGCAGATGGATGTGGATCGATTGTTGAAGACGGTTTGGAATACATCCCCCCCCCCCCGGTGACACACCCGGCTGTTACTGACCTACTGAATGGTCTGTCCCTGAATCCGCTGATTCGATATAGGGAAATCGTTATGGGAGAAAGACTCCCCGGTGTAGACTTTCCTTCAAAGTCTGACAATCTGGCTAGGGTTACCCCTAGAGGGGTAACCAATGTACTACAGGACGGAGGGCGTCAGGTATCTGGAGGGCCCCGGGGTTTTACAAAGCCTGACAACTTGGCTAACGTCCGTCTTGCTGAGCCCGGAGATATTGTAGTGACCCGGGAGGGGAAAGAGAAAGATCCCCAGGAAGGCCTAGGGAAAGGGGGGCCCAGCCGTGGAAAGTTCAAGACGACAACCCTGAAGACAAGGAGCGGGTCGTTGTCTGCTCGCCCACCGGAGTCAAAGAAGTCATTGGATCATTCGACCCTTTAACCAGATATTGATTGACCGATATACAAGGAAGGGGAGAGGGGAGAGCGGGCGGAGGCACAACAGCCTCCGATGCATGAATGACCCGACCCGGTAGGGGTGGTGGAGTCGCTCTCGGACTATACCTACACACCCGGGACAGCCAGTACTGGGAGGTCCCGGGCAGCCTGCAACAATAGCTTAGTATTATTATTATTATATACTTTCTCGTTATTTGTGTTATTTCTTGAACAATTTCTTTCCTGTTTGGTTTAGGACCTTTTACTTTATGTCTTGTTGTTTTAAGACGATGGTAAGGAGTTGTCTTGAGTTGGTGCCTACGATTTCAAGTAGGCTATTATTATGGGTCAATGAGTGCCGGGCCTTCTACCGGTCGGCTCGGACACACATCCGGAACCCGGGGCGGTCACGTCATGTCTTGTTTGATTACCTATTGGTATTTATGAAAGTCTTTGGTTACCTGTTTCAAAAAAATAATACAATAAAGCGCACATTTAAAATACAATAAATATATATACCTATTTAATGAAAGAGATTTTTTTAAAAGTTACGAGATTATATTATAATTGAAAGTGCTTACAAGAAAAAAATACTGAAAAGCATTGAAATTAAAATAACAATAGAACTGAAAGTAAAGTCGCTTTATAGGGATCAGTGGTCGTCTGGAGGAAGATAATGCGGTAGTGTCCTGTGGGGTGCTTAGAAAGCGTCCGGTGAACACCGATACAACGGCTCCAAATTGAGGGGCAAGGGCCAAGAAGACCCATTGTTCATAGGTATAATGGTGGAGTAGGTATTCCCCCACGATGTTAGTGTGCGTCATCCTCCCTTGAATGATATTGGTAGGGCTCCAAAACGCGGGAATGCTGACCTCTGAGTTGGTAGGGAAATACCTGGCCAGTTCTTGCTGGTACCGCTGCCACCTTATGTCCAGAGGGGGGTATAACCGACTGACCCCCCCCCCCCTCTCTGGACCTCTTCGAACTCATTCCGCGAGGCGAGGGTGCTTGGAGCTCCCTACCGCTATAGTTGATGCACCCTCTCGAGCATTGACCCGACCCGACCCAGGCCCAGAAGTAAATGCCCGAAGCCCAGGGAACGACCTTCTCCCTTCACCCAATCTGGGCCCATCTTGCGTCATCTTCCAGGCTCGGACCAACCGACCCGTGACCCACCTCGACATGCGAAGCCCTACCCGGCCTCCATCTCCCCGTAGCCGCCATCTCCGGCGGTGCCATCACCGGTTCTCCCGTCTCCATGCTTGACGAGATGTTCACCGGGGTGATCGGACCTAACAGACCTCGGTCCCCACCCATTAAAGGTTGATCCATATTCCGGCCATCCCTCCCCATCACCCCCGTCGTGCCAATAACCTCTCGAAACAACGCCGGAATCCGGCGACTGAAACTTCGAGGACGAGGTCCACACGTCGGATTCCGGCGATTGAAGCTTCGAGGACAAGGTCCCCAGGCCGGAATCCGACCCTTGAAGCTTCGTGGTTGCCTCTTTGGATCCCCAAAATGGATCCCTCGTCCATCCCCCAACTTCAATCCAAATGGAGAAGACTTACCCAACAAGCCGGAGAACCATCCCCAGACTCGTGACTGTCGGAGAGACGTCATGCCGCTGCCATTCTCTTGCTGTGGAGATCTGTGCCGCCGTCGTCTCCCCTCATCTCTAACTCTGCCTTAGGGTTCGCAGAGAGAGCAAATTCCTAAAAAACCACTATTCTACATAAACATTTAATGAAAGAGCTAGTTTTTTAAGTGGTGGTGTCAAGATTTTATATTTTTAAAATGTTATGAAATATTATCAATGATAATATAATGTAAAATGTCTACTGTAATATATACAATCATACTATTCTTATTTATGAGAAAATTCCACTTATTTGTCTTTATTGTTTTGCAAAAAAAATTACTCAGTCGAACTAAATTTATTATATAATATTTCATTATTTGTCTTTTGAAACTCATTTGTTATATTAAATATGATTATAATAAATTGAGCTAGTACCAATCAGAAATAAGAAAGTTAAACATTAAAACACATATTATATTGGAAATAAAACAAATAAAAATGAAATATGAAAAATATTAATCAACTGGCATGTACGAGTTTAGAATTGTCCAGACTTTCCTCGCCTCTTCGTCTATAGATCCTTGGACTTCTTGGGTCATAATCTGCCTTAATGCTCACGAGATTCTTTCTATTTACCCACATGAAGATATATCTCAATGTCCACCTGTGGGTGCTCCAAAGAGGATATCATTGACTGTATGGGGCTCTCATTGATGTAGTCGCGCTCCCCCCCCCCCCCCCCCCATTTACACAACCTTTCCATCTTCCTAGAACTCGTTAGGCAAATCACAAGCCTTTGCGATCTCATATGTCATATCTACAAATACGAGATGCACCCACTAAAATCACGGAGTCGTCCCCTCAGGACGCTCCTTAGTTAAATCATAGGTCTTCGAAACAAGCTTCCCGACCTTGAGGAGTGCCGAAGAAACCAGGGAAGAGGGTTCCTAATACCCCTCATGTTGCCCCTAGACCTTCGTGATGAGGGGCCCATCGGTCTCGGGGAACCCCCTACTCCGTCCTAAGAAGATGCTATGTATTCAGTACCATCAGGACTCAGAGGGAATCATCGAACCAAACCTCCTCCCATCCCACTCTCTATAGGAGAGTCTGGCATGATTGAATCTGGTGGTCGATCCTCACACCTCAGATGCATAAATCATTCATATTGGTGATCTATAGTCGTGGGATCTAAGTGACCGAGAAGTGGAGGGGAATCCGTCGACATAGTGGCCTATCAACGTCCAGACTAACCCAGAGCCAGAGGTAGTCATCTGACTGGTGAGGTGTTGTTAAAGGTATCGAAAGCACCTCGGTGCCCAAGATATTGGCCAAGAGGGATTGGACAGGGGAATTCTGAGCATCCCTTGGTGATTGTACACCCGCAACCCGATCTCCATGAACCGGAAAGGGATGATACTCAGTTGCATGCAAGGGAGAAGAGGAACCAGAATCATCGGGTGTCGGCTAAAGTCCCACGTGCCCTAATAGTGGATGTTCTCCATCATCGTGTTGGTCGGTAATGGAATGCCACAACCTCCTTGAAGATATACTCGATCTCCAAGCCTCGGACCTTCCACCGTTGAATCTTGACTCCATAAAGTGCTTTCAGATTGCATGCAATGTTGGCCACAATCTGTCTGGCCAGTGACTGACGATACCAGCCATCAAATGTTGTCGGTACGACTTTGACAAGGACGACTAACACGACATCTTCATGATCTACATCATCCTCGAGGGAAAAAGACACGAAGTGGTCTTCAACAACCTCAATAGTCCCAGACGCCGAAGAAACGACCGGGAGAGACGATCCCGAACTTTTGATGGCCCACGGTTGGGCTGGAGAGCGGTGGAGCACTGATTGGAGATCTACATCGGGCAGAGGGGATGCCTTGGGCATCCTGAGTGGGGATCATTCCGTTCCTTGGCCGGGAGGAGATTATTGGCCCTTCGAGGTTGTTAGAGAGGGATGCGCGTAGAGCCCATTCAAACCTTCAATGGTGGTCCTCGGTTAGGACCGCCTCTTCGCAGGACAGAGGTGCATGCAGGCAGACCAATAAGCACCATGGTGGAGATCCTTCATGGAGAGGAGGACGGAGAGGTAGGGTCTCTGTCGACAATGGCATGGAAAGAGGAGGAAGAGGAGATCGACATGGTTTAATGAATGTGGGCGATAGTAATAAAGAAAGGGGAACCCCTTTTTTGCACTCACTCAAACTCTTCCACCTTATTAGTTTGTTCGTTGATTTTTTATAAGTAATGAAAGAGAATCATTTTTAAAAAAACTACACAATAGCTTTTTTACATATATAGCCCAAATGACAACCAACTGCACCGTATATTGTCCATATCAAACTAAGCCACAACATAAATAGTAAAAATACTTCTTTCTTAGCTTGTAGGGGTAACTCGATGTCATAACCCTGACCTTTCGTTTATTAACAAATCATAACCCAAGCAAATGTGGGTTCTTGTATCATAACGTTGACCGCAACGTTTGTCATTTTCTTTTTCTGAAGTTCAACGAGCGTTAAGTGTGTGATATGAAAAGACAATAGTGCCCTCCAAAAACGAAATTGAATAAGTCGGACAGATTGATTGCCTTCCTGCTCAAAACAGTCAGAACATTTTCAAAACTCTCTGGTTCTTTCTCGTGGTGGTGCTCCAGCTCGTGCTCGTGGTGGTGCTTCATCTTGAAAGGCCATCTTCTCATTCTCCATTTCCTCAACAGGCATAGTAAAACAATTATGAGTTAAGCGTTGCTGAAGAACCCTAACTCGATTTGGGATAAAGTTTGGTTAGGGTTTGTGGGTATTTATGGTCTGAGTTTGAGATAGGAGTACTAATTTGTGAGTTTTGTTTTGGTTAAATGAAGTCAGGGTTTCAGTTAGGGTTCAAACTGATTTAGGGGAGGGTTGGGTTAAACTGATTTGGGTTAAACTAAATATGCATTTTTTTTTAGGTAGATGAATGTGTGATTGTTAGTTTGGGTTATGAGTTTTGTTTTTGTGGAATGAAGTTAGGGTTTGAATTCGGGTTTGAACCTAAATAATGCATGATTTTTGGGGGTTTGGGTTAAACGGAGTTGAGGTTTAGGGAACGACAAGGTTGTTGAATGTGTATTGATTAATATGAATATGTGATTGTTCGCTTAAGTTCGAAGTTTTACTTTTGTAGATTTAAGTTAGGGTTTGAAATATGTGACTTTAGTGATGAGAAATTTATGTCCTTTACTAGATGGGAAAGAGGAAGAAAGGTGAGATGAGGTTAGTGGATGAACCCTCAAAGGATGAGATTATTGCTTAAGTTGAGATATTCGATGAAGAGCTGATAAATAGTGAGTTGTTGGGAGCTGAAGTGGAGGGAGTGACAGTTGAAGAACTTAGTTATGCTTTAGAAGAAAAATGAGCTGATAGTTCTTCAGAGGATAGTTCATATAAAGGCGAAGGAAGTTAAAATGAAGGAGAGGAAAGTTCAAGTGATGAATCTGATGGAGAAGGATATGAAGATGAAGGAGAACATCCTGAAACTGATGGAGAATGAGAGGAAGATGATGGAACAGACAATGAAGATGATGGAGAAGGTAATGTTGTTGATGGAGAAGAAGGGCTAGGATGTGAAAATGAAATGGAGGAAGATCTCATGGATGGTTTTGCTCCAAATCATAGCAGGGAGCCAAAGCTCTATGATAGGTCTTGTTCCTTGGAAAAAATAGATCTACAGATAGGGGAATGATTTATTGATGTTGATTGGTTACGAGTGGTTATTCAAAATTATGCAACAGAGAAGGGTTTCAACTACACCTATAGTAGGAACCAAAATAATGACGGTATTGGAGCAGTATGCAAGTTGAGAAATGTGGGATCTACATATGGTGTGGGTACATAAAGGCTGAAGAGTCACTTGCCATAAAAACTTTCCGCCCCAAGCAAAATTGTCAACCTGCAAAACGAGGTGAAAACATCACTGCCCGCTTCCTTGCATACATGTATGGAAGTTCTTGTATTTTATATTTATGTGTGAATATTTTACATTACAATTGTCATTATATGAATATTGATTGTCATCGGGGTTGTAGTTATTCTAAGTACATAAAGTAGCATATGAATATTGATGTTGACGAGTTTAGGACAAAGATTGATGGAGATCTCCAAATGCATGTAATCGAAGAAGCGAGGCATATTCACTTTGAAGATATCGACCTTCAATATGGGATGTTAGAGAGATATGATCAACTCATCATGAAGAGTAACCCAGGTTCTAAATTCAATATCCTTATCGATGGCAAAGACCCACCTTGTTTCTAAAGGTTGTATTTGAGGTACGAAGCTCAGAAACTAGGCTTTATTAACGGGTGTATGCCATTTATAGGACTAGATGGATGCCACACGAAATCTCCTCACAGTGAAATCCTTTTAGTAGTAGTGGCTAGGGATACTAATGATGGCATGTTCCCACTTGCAATGGCAGAGGTAGAACATGAGTCAAAAGAGTCCTAAAAATTGTTCATAAATGAATTGTTTGAAGATTTTGGAGATGGGGAACACAAGAGCTGGGTGTTTACGTCTGATAAATAAAAGGTAATACAATTAATTTGTTTGAGTTGTTTTGTTTTGTTTAATTAAATCAGTCCAAATTAGTTAAATTTCTATTTCATTGAAAATGTTATTTTTATTTTTATTTTCCACGGGGTTTGATAGAGGTATTCAAAGAACATCCAAATGTTGAACACTGGCATTGCATGCGACATGCTTATGAGATCTGGTTCAAAAGTTTCAAGTCTCAAGAAAAGAAGAAGATGATGTGGAAGTGTTCCTGAGCAAAATTTGCAGAAGAGTTTGAAGATACAATGGAAGAGCTTAGGAAGATGAATAAGAAGGATTGCCAATGGTTGAGAGACAGACCCCCGCAGAAATGGTGCATTGCATTCTTCAATCCTAGTGTAAAATGTGCAGCACAAACCAACAACATATGTGATACTTTCAATAGTTGGATAAAGAAGGGCAGTGTCATGCCAATACTGACCTTCCTGGAGTATTACCGTAAGAAGCTCATGCCATGGTTCTACCGAAAAAGTATGCATTTCTATCGAAAACATACTCCCAATAGCATTTCCTTTCAAAACTAACTTCTCCATTTTTAATTTGTCTACCGCAAAGGGTGTTTGGTTTATGTGGGCGACGAACAATTGTGCCCAAGAATACCGAAGAGGCTGCAGACAACCTCAAAATAAGACTGAAGTTGGAAGCAAAAACAAGTTCACCCGTGTCGTTCGAAGTTACAAGCTAAAACAAAGAATTCGAAATGGACTTAATAGAAGGGACGTGTACCTATTTGGTATGGCAACTGAGTGGTATTCCATGAAAGCATGATGTTGTTGCCATCATTAAAGCAGAAACAAACTCTGATAGGTTTGTGGATCCATACTATTTGATGAAATCGTTAAAGAAAGCATAGGAGGGGCAGATTATACCTGTTATAGGCGTGAGTAAGTGAAAAAAACGTATAGAAGGGGAGAATGATATTACCTCTAATTGTTAGCAAGCAATCAGATCCACCAGAAAAAATAGACGGAAGGGGTGCATGGAAAAAAAAAGGAAGCTACAATAGAAGCCAAAAGAAGGAGAGGATAAAGGGAACCTCAACATGCTTAGGAAAGGGGTTAGCTATGACTTGCAGCGTTTGTAGGAATGTTGGTCACAACAAAAGAACCTGCACAAGAAAGGTCTTTGGAGTCACCGATAATGCTTTAGTGCCAATCAAGGATAAACAGCCCACAGAGAAAGAAACCGAAAATGCTTTAGTGCCAGTCAAGGGTAAACTGCCAGTAAGAAGGAAACCACTGACTACTACAACTGAGAAGCCGAGAAGTAACTATCCAAATTTTGTTTTAGGTCCTGAAAGAATTGTTGAGCATATATTTGATAATAAATAAAAAAAGCAAGCTTTGCTAGAAAGGAGAAAGAGAGGATCACAAAGATATTGAAAAGCCAATATGATAAGGAGAAGGAAAGGGTGCAGTTAAGGCAAAAGGACAATGAAGGTGTCCATGTAAATATTGAAGCAGACCTTGGTGATCCTACTGAAGCTCAAGATCTTGAAATAGTTGAACTTGTAGATGGGGGTGATGAAGTGGTTGAACCTGTGGAAGTAGATAATGAAGTAGATGATTGTGGTGAAGAATTTGATTTTGGAGATTATGAAAACGAACCTCAGGGAGCTCAATTTGGTGCTGATGAACACGTGGAGTCAAGAAATGAACACTTGGATGAAGAATTTTATTTTGGAGCTTATGAAAATTTAACTTATGGAACTGATGTTGGAGATGATCCACCTGTTGAAGCAACCACTAAAATTGATGAAGGTAGATAGACATGTTATTATGGAAGTAGATGATGCAATAGACTTGGATGTTAGAGATGATGAACTAGTTTCCAATAATGTTGGACATGAAGCTGAAGTAACCAATGAAGACTTGGATGCTGGACATATTAATATGGTAGCTCTCTTAAAAACCTTTTAGGCCATCACACCTGCTGACATAGCTAGAGTTGAGGCTTCAAGACAATCTTATGTCGGGGTATTATTTGACAACGATGTCAAGATCGAAACAGGTACTCTATGATAACAGTACAAAAAAATTTGGCTTCCAATTTCACCATCCTTGCACAATTCAAGAATATGAACTAAGTCAATTGCTAAAAATGACACTAGGAAGTGACATATTCTTAAATCACACACATTCACAGAAAGTATGGATTTTGAAATTCTACAAATTTGAGATTTAAGAAATCCTAGAATTTGGGGATTTTAAAACAACATTATTTGGGGATTCCTAAACAACATTATCTGGTAATTTATAAACCCTACAACTTGAATATTTCGAAAGGAGATGAATTTGAGAATTCCTAAGAAACATTTTTTTTATAAGCTCGAAATTTTTTATTATAAGACTGATCCCAAGAAGGAAACAAAATGCCCTTATTCGTTCAAGAAACAGGGTAAAGAAGGTCAAAAGACCAGTACCACGCTTACAAAAGAGCTCTGCAAGGGGAGAACTATAAGGAAAACCTTATCCCAAAAACAGAACAAAACGAAACAAAAAACAAGATTAGTGCGTTGGTTTCTGCCGAGCCTTATGAGACGCTTTCCACAGGGTCGAGATAGGAGGCGCTGCCTTGATGGACCGTTCTCGAGTCCATGATTGAGCTCTCGAACGGGTAATAATAGAATAATTAGGAGGGTGGCTCTGACGAGGTTGAAGTAAAGCGTCATTCCAGGGACTACTCTCATTCTCTTCTGCTTCTACTGGAGCCGCCAATCCATCGATAACCGGTTCCGTGACTGACGAACCTGTCGAACCCAACTCACCATCCAACAACCTAGGTAACGGCCCTGCCACTACTGGGCCTGCCACTTCACCTCCCAAATTATTTTGGGCTTCAACCAGTATCTGGTTTGGTACAATACAACCCAAAATATTTTTCTAATCAACCACACTGAGCGGGACGTCGAACTCCGGCAATAAAACAGGGGAACACGTTGACTTTGAAGCTTGATCTTCAAGAAACGACACCACAGCAGAATCCCGACGAAAACGGGCTTCATTAAAGCTCTCAGACTTATTCCAAACGTCCGAAACAACAACAAAAATTCCAAACTTTGAATTAGAATCGCGAGAATGACGGCGAGACTCCGCCTCCGCCTGGAACAACTCCGACAACCACTCAACCACCGAGTTCTGATCGACGGTCTGCAACAGCCTCACTGCCAAATCATTTGTCATCTTCAATCTCTCCTTTTGTAACTTAGAACCCAGAGGATTTGAGACTCCACAATCAACAAATGGGAATCTCTGTTTTGGAGCAACAATCCATTTGGCCGGGAAAGGCTCCTTTTCAGGTCGAGCTTGAGTCACAAACAGCTTGAAACCCTTAAAATCAAAACCGTTGTACACTTCAATGGCTTTCAACGCTGAAACAGAGGATTGAAAACCCACAAAACCGAAACAACAACCTTTCCTGTTAGGTCGCTTCAGTGCAATCGCAGACTCGATAGATCCAAAAGCTCCAAAAGTGGAAAGCAACCAATCATTAGAAGTACCAAAAGGAAAATTATACACAATTTTTTTAAACCTGTAGAATCCGACGCCACCTTAGTAGCAGCTGTCAGTCCGACATTTTGGGTAAACTGGTAACACTCTCCTCCTTGTTGATGACCAACACCGCAACCACTTGGGAGTTATCCGCAAATGTGGCCACTTGGGAGTTGTCCGCAACAACGGGAGAAGAAACAGAAACATCAACCTTACCAGTAGAGGCAACTCTCACCTTACCTGGACGTCTGCGTTTCTTCCTGGTTCCCTTAACACGATCTGAAGATTTTCCAACATCGGCTGCACCTTCTCCCAACCCCTCCTTCACTAAGACAGATTTACTCTTGGCCGCACAACAAAGTTGTCCCTTCTTAGTCGAGCAATCCTCAGAAGAAACCTTAATGGTAGCAACAATGGATACATACTCCCCATATAAGGAAATAAAAGAGGAACAAAAGAGAGAAAACGAGAGCATTTTTAGTTACAGTAGCGGTCCTGTTATTCCTAAAAAACATTAGTTGGGAATTTCTATTCTCAAAACATTGTTTCAGACTTCAAAGAGGAGAAACAAAGAATCTTATCGTACCTTGCTTCACCATCTTCGATAAATTATGTGCTTCTTCAGCTTTTGCCTTCAGGGTCATGGTTCTGGTCCTTAGCTCAACCTTCGTGCTTCTTCTTTCTGTTAAAACGAGATAGAGAGAGGGGATCATTAGAAGTTGTTCAAATGCTTCAAAGGTAGAGGCTTTATAGCCAAATATGCAAGGGCAATCATGTCATTTCAGAATTGTTTAAGAGACACGTGAGAAGCATGTGACTGGTATTTCACGGAATCAGTCCAATTTAACAAGTTTTGATACATTTTGAGAATTAATTTGTTAAACGTTTTACTATGTAAGAAAGTTGATAGATCAGGATTATAATTTCAGAATTGACCAAAGTATGACGAGACTACGTCAAGTTTTTTCTAGCTTGTATTATGTTTATGGAGACGAAGGCGGCGTATCTTCGTTAAAGAAACACGCCCACGTTACTTTCTCCCTCTCTTAAAGCACCTCCAACGGTCATCGTTGCGTCGTGGTTTGCAGGTCCTACCACAGCTCATTGCCACGGGTAGCCGTCGCTGGAACCGTGGTTTGCTTAGTCGTCGTAGGTTGTCGCCTCAGGATCCTACAGCGGTGCGACGAGCCGTCGCTGGCCCAACGGCTAGTCGGCGGGCATGTCCCACGCCGACACACGATGACGCTAGAATTCAAAAAAACCATAAATTTTTTCTATAAATACACAACAACACATACCCCAAATTTACACATCTTTTCCACACTACAATTTGTCTTTCATCATCTTCTCTCGCAAACTTCGTTCTCCAAATTTTTTTCTTTTATCGATGGATTGTTTTCCGACGTTGGCGGAGTTAGAGAAAATGACTCCTGAAGAAATAAATGAGACGATGATAAGGGTGGCTACAACAACAACGCTACAAATTCAGAATCTGCTTTTGGGAAGTATACATTCAAGGGCAGAATATGAGGCTGAGGGTTTAACCTCGACGTCGCCACCAAAACGGAGAATGATAGAGCGCAATCGAGACGAATGAAACGACCGCTTTATTGTTGACTACTTTGCACCTAATCCGATGTACAACGATCAAAAATTTCGTCGATGCTTCTGGATGTCGAGGGAATTGTTCCTACGGATCATGAATGCATTGAGTGACCGGTACGAGTACTTCCGTCAACAACAGGATGCACAGATTCTCTCCACACCAGAAGTGCACGGTAACACTTTGTCAACTCTGTTATGGAGGTCCCGCCGATGTCGTTGATGAGTACTTGAGAATGGCGGAGAGCACTGCTTTGGAATACATCAAGAAGTTTTGCATCGGCGTCATCAAGATTTTTGGGGAAACATATCTGCGACGCCCGACCGAGGAAGGGAGTCAACGAACAGCGCGACTTCCCGGGATAATAGGGAGTCTCGACTGCATGCACTAGGATTGGAAGAACTGTCATTTGGCATGGGCTGCACAATTCTCAAGCAGGGACCACGGGAACATCCCCACAATCATGCTAGAAGTTGTTGCATCCCAAGACATGTGGATACGACACTCCTTTTTCGGAATACCGGACTCCAACAACGACATCAACGTGCTCAATAGGTCTATATTGTTTCACGAGGCAGTTCGAGGCTTCGCTCCAGGTGTGAATTTCAAGGTCAACGGTAACGAATACACAACCCCTTATTACTTGACCGATGAATTTATCCTACTTTGGCTAAATTTGTGAAGACAATACTGGCACCACAAACGACAAAGCAAAATGGCTTTGCTAGAGTCCAAGAAGCGTGCCTAAGAATATCGAACGAGCATTTGGAGTTCTACAAGCTCGCTTCCACATCCTCACTCGTCCGAGCCGAATGTGGGATATGCACTCACTTGCAACCACCATGACTTGTGTCCTGCACAATATGATTGTTGAGGATCAACGGAGGCTGTACCCCACTGATCTGTTTGTATATATTGATGTCCCGGACCCAGCGCCCCGTAGAGGACCACCACCAGCGGTGGTCTTGGATAGTATCATGGGGCATAGAGGAAGGATCTGGGATCGAGATGTCCATAACAACCTCCACACCGACCTCATCGAGCACACATGGGCTAAATTTGGAGTTGGCGCCAATAATTAGAGAAATTTAATAATATAATATATTTTATATTTGACATAAATAAAAATAGTAGTTATTTTTAAGGTAGTTTTTTAAATATTAAAAGTATAAACCATGGTTGTAAACCACTAGTAATGGTCGGAGGTGTAAGGTAGGAGACAGTGGCTTGAAAAAGAGATAAAACCAAAAATACTCACCCCTGCTCCAAACTACCACACAATAGTTTACGATTAGAGGTGTCTTAAAGTAATCAAATAATCAAGTTGTTTTCATTTTCCAATTCCATTTGATTTCTACTGTGACAAGATGATGTACGTTTCTCTCTTAAAGAAGCATGCCCACGTTTCTTTCTCCCTACAGAAAGAACGAATGGGGCATCATTCCCTGTCATTTTCTTTTCTGGCGTGAAATTATGATTTTGCTGAAAAATCAAGTGACACACATCAAGGAATTGGATCAGATAAAAGAAAATTGCATTTCATCTTGGTCTATCCTTTGACAAGAAATACTTAAGTATCAGCGGTTCCGTCCCTGAATCACATGGCGGCATCAACAATTGACAAAGTACCTTAATTCAGTGCGGCTAGCAAAAAAGAATCGGATATTTTACATACATTTGAATAAGCATCGCAGCTGAATCCGTCTCCAACAATCCTCTGTAGAAGTTCTTACCGCTCCCCGTTGCAAGGGCTTACGCCCCCACGGATCCGTTTCTGCAGATGCTCCAAGCTAGCCACTCGTTGCAACGAAGCAGCTCGTCCCATCTTGTTCCCTGCTACTATTTCAGCAGATGAATTCTCAACTGAGGAATTTTCTAATACAACTCTTGGGTGGTCATTAATAACTGGTGTGATAGGGTTTGGGTTAGTAGAAGGGGGTTGGTAAAACTGGTGTTTTTGGTCATCTTGCACTGGAACTGCTGCATCTGCTGATGTTTCTGAAGGACTTCCCTCGAATGATGGCATGCCCATATCAGATATGGCATGAAACATTGGGTTTATCCCCGTTATTCTTTTCACTGTCTCCTCAGCCATCTTCACCTGTAAAAGTAATCATCCCAATGGTACATACATTCATAAGCCTCTATAGTTGCATGCCAATAGGATCTTTTGATTATTGGATAGTTACCCATAACTTTGAAAGAAAATGTCTGTCTAGGCTACTGATTAAAATGCATCCTGAGTTCAACAATGATTGATGACTTACTTTTGCTCGCATCATTTCGACATCAGCTTTCAGAACTCTATTGTCAACTGCAGCATCATTGTACTTCTGGCTTACGTCAGTAAGGCGCTTCAGCAATGAAGAGTTTTCTACTCTTAATTGGGAAACCTACAGAAAACAATGGGTAAGAAGATCTATGGTAGAAATTTTGTTCTCTTCGGAAAAAAAGAAGAAGAAAAGGAAACCACAATAGGAGGGAAAAGACAGCATACCTGAGTTTCAAGCTCAGTCAAATGTGCTTGCTTTCTTCTTCGCGAACGCCTTGCAGATTCCCGGTTGGAAAGCATTCTGTAATACAGATGAAATGATAAGCAGGGTTGAAAATTATGTGTATTTTGCATCACATGCACAAGTGTGTAGCAGGTAAAGTGTCACAAGACAATATGTTACCATATTATCTTCGACCCCTCGTGAAGTGGTAAAAATATTCGACAAACATGCCTACATTACTACATATATATTTTCAGTTGACTAAACCATATTATAATAACTTAATGACGTGTTTGAAAATTTTAATTGGCTACTCTTTTCAGAATTAGTCTTCTCGAAATGTTCAAATCGAAATGCTTTGATCTTCTAACCCAGCGTGCCAACTCACATAGTACAATTTAAAAACTTTTTATCAAGAACTTGTGTTTCTTTAGACTGTCAAACAGATGATATAGTGACTTACTCTCCATATATGATAACAGCAAAATCCAAGATCTGCAAATAGGAAACCCAAACTTCAGTAATCAAAACAATAAAGGCAGTTTACCTCCTTACACGTTTTACATCCGCTGGGTCCATATTCTCAGTTGTTTCCATTTCTCCATCAATGTTATCATCATCTGAAAGATCTCTAGATGATCCACTTGTTGTTTGCTTTGCTGGAGCTCCAGAGTTCTTTTGCATAGCGGGTAAGGAAGGAATACTAAGAGATCCACTGACATCTTTGTCCTGTGACCTTGACAAATCGTTTCCAGGCCCTGGCATTGTAACAAAACGTGGGTAATAGATTCATGATACAATTGCATAACCCATCCCGCCACTCCCCACTTCATTGAACTAGTACATAGAAAATAATAGCAGAATGAGCAAGTCTTTTTGGTAAATTGTAAAATATTATACCAATATAACTATAGAATGTGCAAATAAGTCCAGAGACACAAACATTCCATATACCATCTCATTCCTTCATGATAAATAGATTGAGCATGATGAACAAAGAAAATGGATCAAAAGATGCTGAATGTAAAAGGCAACGGTTGTTGCTTGATTATTTTTGGTGCATCCTACCCTTGGGATAGAAAGTTAAACACATCTTATTGTCATGCAACTTTTAGTCATCTCAACAATCACAACCACAACATAGTCACCATAAATCATATCCCATCTTATTTATCTCCCCATCAGTGTCATTTACGATGCAAGGCACAAACTTCTTAAGGGACATGGAGCAAGGCGCGTGCCATTTGAAAATGAGGACAAAAATAGAAAAACTCTTCCAGTCATACTAAACAAACATCACCTAATGAGTCATGGATAAACCTAATGGTTCTAATAGTCAACAAGCTTATGTTAAAAGTAAAAATAAAGAAAACTGAAGAACAATGGATAAAATCCAAGTTATCAATACTCTAATTAGTATTAGTCAACATGATTGTATAGATTGACACCCAATCCAATCAAGCATCTGATCAAACCAAAGTGTTGGACAGTGGCTAAGTTGTTATCTAATAATAATAATAACTAGAACAAATATTTAAGAATGATTTTCATATAACTAAAGCATAGTTGAAAATGATAAATACTATATTACTTATTGATAAAATTATTATGCATAAGCGGCTTCGGTATTTCACTTTCTTGCTTCCATGTGGTAAGAACTAGAAAAGCAAGTTCTCTTAAACTCTCAGAGCTGGTGCTATATTGGTAGGCCCTTTGACAACTGGGGTGGCAATCCCTTTAACCAAAAGGAATTTCAGTAACTATGCCCATTAGTTGATATTTCCATATGAAATGGAGGCTTGAAGATTGGACAGGAATCTCACAAAACTCATATTAGAATATTCAATTGCCTACTTCTTTCTTCCATGGATATAAACCTATATCACTTAAGGTTTGGCTACATCAAGTTAAATTCCGGAGCTGGGCTAGTGTTTGTTCACTATCATTGGTCAACACAGAACAATGAAATGCACAAATACACACTACATTCATCAAAATACAGGGACATGCATAAAAGGGCATAGGTGTTGGAGGTACAAACCTTTAGGAGCTTGAGATCCCAACTGTGTAGAATTGGAAACTTGCGATCCAGCATCAGCCTGCACAGCAGACTCTTGCGATTTTACAAAAGATGCCTATTAACATCAAAAATCACATCAAAACTAAAGATCATCTAATATAGGAGAGTAAAAAATGAGAATAGTAAGTGGAACATTTCTCAAGGTGGGAGAGCAACTGCAGTCACTGTTTCTTCTTTGCACTAGAAGGAATGTTATTAATTACTAAGATGAATGAAGCATATTTTTTCAAAACATTTCAGGCTGCGCTTGGATAGCTATTTGTTGGAATGAGAACGGGAATCACCCGCTCTTTTGATCCCTATGTCCATTCCTATTCTCTTACATCACCATATTTTCTATCCATTTGTTTTGCACATGAGACTCAAACTATGTGATTAGGGAATGATAATCAAGATGAAGGTAAAATACACGCTAACTAAGGGGATTCTCAGACCCTCATCCAAACACAGCCCCAGTGTCTTACACTTCGGCTGATTAACTTTTTAGGATATGCATATAATCTTATATATCTTCGCAAACATAACTTTATTCCTCGCCTCTTATCAGGGTCAATCTTCCAAGACATGTTTCTGCTTACGGCCTATTTGTGTTTGTGCTCTACCTCTTCTTTCTTTTCTAAGGATAATAATAACAATTTACATAATTTTGTTTTTATTGAGGACTTTATTATTTTTCCTTTACACAGAAAAGCAAATTCGGCCTGCAACACATGATCATATTAAGCACAAGTCCCACCAAAGTCATGATGCACACAGAATCTAGCAAGGTAAGAAAACATCATGAAATTGCTGTGCTTCAGGTCATGTGCCAACCAACTACATCCTACGGAACCTGCATTTGGTTATGATAAACATGCAACCATGATGGTTCAAAACATAGGTACAAAATGTTGGAAGCATATACCATGAACTAGTTCTAGTTATCTTCCTCATCTATCTAAAAACACAACATTTAGGTGGTGCTTTGATAAGGATTTTTCGCCTGGGAAAAAAATTCCCATTGTTGATGTTTGGACTAAAATGAACTCATTCACACTATCTTTCATACTTTTTCATGAAAACTGTAAGTCATAATCATGTCAGTCTTGACATATCACATGAAATTTACTTTAAAATCGTCATTGATCAGAAGACAAAGTAATGGGTTTTTCTTTTTTTTTTGATTAATTCTAATAAAGCAAGACATTCCCAGATCCAAACACGTACTAAATTCTCCTATGATTCATTGTTTGTTTGTGATTCTGAAGAAACATAAGCATGAACCCATGTGAGTTTACAGCGACTATTAAGATGATTTCAGCTAATATTCTGTCCCCCAAACAAGAAAACACTTGAAAATCATAAGCGTTCTTTAGATTGCATATATCTGGACAATCAAACACGGCTAAAAGTAAAAAAAAAATCCAGGACCAAATATATCAAAACAAAGTATACAAACAAACAATGAATTATAGGAGATTTAGCCGGAAGATTTTCTTATGAAGATATTCTCATTGATTTCCCTAAATTTCTCGGAAGGTATAGAAAGTCAAAACAATGATAATAAGTGAAAAATAAGATTTACCCGAGACATGGCAACAGCAGCGCACGCCAGGTTGAGCTTGCTCTTGAGGAGAGCCTGGTACTGCTCGGGATCCGCCGGAACACTGGAAGAGGTCACATCAAACGACGTAGCAGCAGCTTTGTCGTCGCTGGGTTTTGGGTTGGGATCCGGATTCGGAGACGGGTCGTTCTTGATCTCTACGACCTCGCTTTTCTCCCCGGACGAGGACGGAGCGGACGCCGAGGAGGCGGAGGCCTCCTGGAGAAAGCGCTGAAAGGCCCACTCGGAGGCACTGCGATTCATTTTGGAAGGATCGCCAGCCGCCGCCGGCGGGGACCAATACTGATTGGAGATTTCATCCACTGAGAACACCCTATCCATTTTCTCTCTCTGCGTCTTCTTTTTTTCGCCAATTGGCTCTTTCTCTCTACTTGCTTCTTCTCTTTGGAACTATTTCTTTTTATTTCTCTGATATTTTATGTAATTTCTTGTTCATTCCGGGGGTACATTCGTCACAAAGTTGTCAAATAAGGTTGTGTTTGGAATTCCTGAGTGGACCCGTTTATCCATCTCAATTTCTAATTCTAGATTTTTTATATTCTATTTTCTTACCAAGATATTCAATTCCAAGTGGATAACAACTAATTGCAATTGGACATCAAAATTCAGGATGTTTCTCAACTTTTAGTTTAGGATATTATATTGAATGTTTTAACTAGTGTTGGTAGAAAGAATCTCAAATTTGTCATAAATAACGGATACAAACAAAGAGTGATTTTTGAAAATAAATTCTTTTGAACAAAAGTTCTGATAATTTATCAATAATAATAAAGGAGAGTCGTTATAACAGTAGGGTCTTAGAACGTCCCTGTTCAAAAAACTCAGAGACAAATTGACCGTAGCTACAAACGGTTTTGAAGAAGTATGATAACTTAATAAAACTAAAACTAACAAACTGAAGAAAACCGCCCAAAATGGTGTCTAAATGATGTTTGATCTCATGGAGATGACTCTTTTCGTCGTGAGGAATGCGACCAAATGAACTCAACGGTAGTACCGGGAGGATAAGCTTGAACCAGAGACCCCTCCTTAGGTAGGTCCTTGAAGCCTCAAGTGTCTAGCATTCCTTCCGGCGGGGCTGTTACCAGCCCTCGTCTGGTCTTCACGAGATTCCCCTACAGATTCTCTATTATTTCGTAACGTCATAGATGGGACAATCCTTGAAGGGCTAGCAGACCTAGACTCTGAGGTATGACCTTCCTCTAAGGACCGCCCCCCGTTCTCCTCGAGCCCTATCTCTCTTACCTAGAGGTTAGACAGCGTGTTCGGGGTTACGATGTATCTCCTTCTCCGAGGTGACGAGGCCTTAGGTAGAGTGTTTGAGATCAACAGTGCAAAGCCTAGAGGACTCAATGGTCCTGTAGCAACCGTCCCCCAATATGTGGCGTAGGACTTCTCGAGGTTGTCTGATCTGAATTCCAAGAAGAAATCATCAAACTTGGGTAACCCTAGCATCTCCAGATCACAAGCACGGATCAAATGACCGATTCAAGCGCAATTGTAGAAAAATGTGGGGAGCCGATCATAGGTCAGGGTGACCTTAATCGGTTTTGGGAACTCCCGAAACGTCATGATCATAGTCCGAAAAAGGGGACGATAGAGCTCTATCCAAAAACAAACATTAACAATCCCTCCCCAACACAAGCTCCACTGGTTACACGGGATATCCACGCACTCCCCTCGCGTGGATCCAATGAATTCACCAGTAGCCTTCGTACGGACCGATGGCGGGAGACCCCTTACATGCACCCATAGTCGGATACGATCCAAATTGGGGAGATCCTTAGCCATCGGGTCCACTATCTCCGCTAGCATCAACGGTTATCCATTGAAGCACCAAGGCTCGTTGTTGCGAACCCAAGCCTTAGCCTCTTGAGGGTCAAAGTATAAATCGTAGGTCCCAGGTTCCAAGTCCTTCACCACCAAACCCGACACCGAACGTCCTCATGCTCGCGTAATGATCTTGAGCATGAAATCTTTTCGGGGCGGCTTTGGTGCCACCAACTAGGGGTGGGTAAACTACTTGCGAATTTGTGTCTGCACGTATTTCCGCCAGACCCGCTAATCGATTATGACTCATCCATCGGTTCTTGGGTCGGATACAGATTAAAATTAATAATATCCGCATATTATTGGTAGGATATCGGATCGGATCCGGATTACTCGCGGATATCCGATCCGCCCAATATATAACACTTCGTATAATCTTCTAATCTCCACCATTCATCTTTTCTGATATTTTTAAACATTGTCTCAGATCATTCCACGTGGTTTAACCAACACCACCACCCACACCTTATCTTTCCAAATGATCCATCCAAAATCATCTACTTCTATCAACGTTATTTCTCTGTATCTCTTCTACTCTCATCCAAAATATAGAACCCTAGCTAACAATTTTATTGCTCAAACATTCGGCAGCTCCTCTGTTGCTACATCCAAGGTTGGCAATATTTGTGTCAAGCCAGATGTCAATTATGATGTCGTAACATCATTTGTGCACAACTGGTGTGAAGCTGAAAGAAGATGTCAACACAGAATGTCATTGACATGCTAGTAAGCAAGAGTACACGCGCGTGAAGTTTTTCAAGTATATCCAGAACATATACACACTTACCCAGTCTGCTGATTTGTTTCTTAGTTTAAAGATACTTCTTTAATAAATATCCTCTCTATTTTAGAAAGTCTCTAGAACAAGGAAACAAGGAGATTCACCTTGATCGTGACTTTAGAGATTAAGGAAACCCTAGGAGTCACGATACAAGGTGATTGGAGCTATAGATATCGAATCATTCTTCATAGATCGGTTCGGTTCGAAAATTACACTTTAGGCATATTCTGAGAAGTCGACATCGTTCTTTTTGTCCAGAAGGACAATTGCATGCATAGCTCTTGATCTCATGATTACAAAGTTCTCAAGCGTGTTGCATTAGCATGTTGAGAATATGTATAAAATGATTCAAAGGGAATAATACACTGCTGATGCTACACATCGTATTTGATCAAGTATTGGAGCTATATGTTAATGATCGAAGAATCTCAACTATTCTACAAGCCCAAGAACAATCCGAGACTGCAAGAGCTCGAAGAATGGAGCTGAGATGGGATCTCAGGTTCAGGGGGAGACTCTGTTTTAGGATTGTCACTTTCTAACAATAGTATAGGTTTGATTTGAAGGATTTGATAACTTGTATAAGTTGATTCTTTACTTGATAGTGAAAACCTTTTTCCACTGGCAAAGTGCCTCTAAACGTAGGTATGATGTTCCGAACTGGGTAACCAATCTTGTGTCTCCATGTGTGTTTGATTCTTCTAAGTTTATTGTTGCCTTCATGTATCTTAGATAGCAAGATGTCAGAGTATAAATCGTAACTTTTAGATTGACATCTTGCTTTTGCACCCGACTAGAATTTTAATTGGTATCAAAGTAGTTTTCCCAATATAAAGTGGTGTGATCTAGAAGGGAAATTAATTCTAAGAGTGCACAATGGAAAGCTCTAGAGAATGAGGTTCTGTTAATCGTCCTCCTATACTTGATGAGATTAATTACAGTTACTGGAAAGCTAGAATGAGTTCCTTCCTGAAATCTCTGGATAGCAAAACATGGAAATCTGTGGTTCATGAATTGACACCACCACAAACTACTATTGAGGAGGGAAAGTTTGCAACTCCTAAACCAGAGAAGGATTGGAGCAATGCTCAAGATGATGCTTCAACAGATAATTCTCGTGCTTTAAATGATATTTTCAATGGTGTTGATCAAAATGTGTTCAAACTAATCAACACATGTTCAAGTGCAAAGGAAGCATGGGAGATATTGGCAGTTTCCCATGAAGGGACTACTAAATTCAGAAACCAAAGGTTGTAATATCTCACCACGAACTTTGAGGCACTAACGATGAGAGATGATGAGACCATAACTCAATTCCATATCCGTCCTAGAGACATTGCAAATGAATCATTCTCTCTAGGGAAACCAATGACTGATGAGATGTTGGTTAGGAAAACGTTGAGAGCTATTAACTTAAGGTTCAAAATGAAAATAACTGTCATCGAGGAGATGCATGACTTAAGCTCACTTAGATTCGATGAACTCATGGGATCGCTTGTGACTTTTGAGTTGGTGCTCCAGAGTACATACAAGAAAGATAATGAAATAGCCCTGAAGAACATGTCACACAATCCAAAGGACCAATCATGGACAGTGACAAAAGAAGAAATGTAGGAAATAATGGTCATGTTGGTGAAGAAAGGATTGAGACAGTTCAATAGTATGTTAGGACGACATGTCAATCGAGATGTATGTCATGATGCCCTTGACATCACTTATCATAAAGGAAATAAATCTTCAGAAAGAAGTACTGATCAAACATACAAGGGAAAAGGTATTATGTGATATGAATGTGAAGGTTTTGGGCACACTCATCAAGAATGTCCAACTTTGTTGAAGAAACAAAAGAAGGGATTCAAGGCCTCTTTGTTTAATGAAGATGATGAACAGGTATGTAATCATCTTGTTTTCACCACTAACATTGCTTCCATTGAATCAGGTGAAGCTATGGATGGAAGTTTCTCTCCGAAATCATTATTGGATGACTCTATAAAGAATGCTTATGGTCGCGTGTTCACTGAATAGGGAGAAGAAACAAAGGTTCAGGAGGAACACAACGATCAAATAAAGACTCTATCTGAAGAAAATGATAGATTACTAGAAACAATTGATTCTCTCAAAGAAGTAAGCAGACTGAATGAGGCACTTGAACGAATCACCAAGTCAAGCAGGATGCTGAATTCTGATTCAAAGACTCTAGATAATGTTCTATCCATAGAAAGAAACTCTAAGAATATAAGAAAACTTGTTTACACAAATGAAGACCCAATTTCTCAAAAAAAAATGTTGTCTTTCAAAAGAAACCTCGTCCATCACTAGCTGACGGAAAACTGAAAGATGTTCAGACACTAAAAAACCCCAAGATGCATGATGTTCAACAACATATTACTCGACATCTTGTACAACAACCTACAAGATATCCTAACTCACTACAACATCCACATCATTCTAACACTCAAAGTGGATCATCTTATATTGGTTACAAGAAGAGAAACACAAGGAAATGTCACAATTGTGGCAAGAAAGGACACATAAGGCCAAGATGTTATCAGCTATATGAAAGACTTCAGGTTCATCAAGCAACTCATGTTAAATCACTGATATCAACAAAGAAAGTATGGAAAATCAAAGGTGAAACGTATCGTGTCAATGTTGCGTATAACACTATATCAAAATTCAATAATAATGTATGGTAGTTTGATAATTGTGCTTCAAGACACATGACTGTGAAACTTGAGCTTCTCGCGAATGTACACCGTTGTCTTGATGGACATGAATTTGATTGGACTAGGTTATACTGAAGAAAACTAAACTCCTCAAACTCTTCTTGTTCTAAAACAGAAATTTTATCAACCACTGGCTACTAGAAAGCTAAGAGTGTATCTCACGCCAACAACCTCTAGGTTCAGCAAAGTTCAACAACCTCATGTTTAGCATATGGTCCAACATCCTAAACAACATCATGTGAGATATCCAAAGGCTCGGAGATATAATTATAAGCATAAAATACGAAGAGAATTCATCTATCCAAACAACTTCAACATAACTTCACGAAGATGTCACTTCTGTGGAAGGAAAGGTCACATAAGACTCCATTGCTACTTACTGTATAGACCCTCGCACATCCAACAGAGAAATCATTCTCAATATCGGACTACCATGAAATAAGAATAGAGAACCAAGGATAATCATTCTCAGGGTAGTTTTAAGTAGGAATGGAGAACTAAAGGAGAAAGTTATCTTGCTAATGCCGCATATACTACTCCATCTAAAACTGGTGATCATCTTTGGTGTTTTGACAATGGGGCTTCAAACACATGACTGGAAATTCCAAGTATCTAACAAATGTTACTCCTTTTCTAGATGGACAAGTTACCTTTTGAGATGGAGTCAAGGCGAGAATCATTGGAAAAGATCAACTAAAGTTTCCTGGTATAAATTGTCTAACTGGGGCTTTACTGGTATAAGGACTTACTGCGAATCTTTTTAGCGTAAGTCAACTATGTGACCTGAATCTCTTTGTAGAATTTAACAAGGACATGTGTGTCGTTTTAGACAATAATTTCTCTACCCTAATGGTTGGTACTCGATCTGAAGAGGATTTATATGCATGGTCCCCTTGTAAAACCATAACTTCCTCAAGTTTCTCATATCAACATGTCTGTTAACTAAAGGGGGGAGTAACCAGGTGGATGCCCAAAGTCTCGGCCACCTAAAATTGAGATAAGCTTATGAGTTACAATGGGATGATCCATGAAACTCATTGATGAGTGAGGATGACTAAGTGTCAAATCCCTCTTTTAACGTTTATCAAGACACGGTCATCATGCAATATACTTGACAGTTAAGTACTGGTCGATCCCATAGGGAGTAGAGGTATCACTAGTATTTTGCTAAAACCTAGGGACATGGGTTGTCCCAAAGTAAAAATGTTGTTTTGAATTTAAACATAAAGGTAAATATGCACACACTACCACCTAAGACACATAAATTTTAGTTCACTCAAAGTGTCGGTCATGGGTACAAGTAAATATGGCTTCCAATTAATACATGGTATGATTAACGATGGTGATATCAAATAATGCTTTCCTTATGTTCTTAGAACACTTAAGTTCTTATGTATGCGGTATCATGAAATAGTCACGGGGAGAGGGAACAAGGCCATTGCCCAGACCGATATGCGAACCTCATCAATTATCGGAAAGCAATAATAAAAGGGTGCAGTTCTATGATCTTGAGCAAAGCTTGTTCAATCCTCGAATTAGAGATATCGACAACGAATGCATGACACTCTCACTACCAACTACCACAAGTGGGGATAGCTACACCACTCGGAGAATCGACTCAACTATGTCTAGTTCACTTCTTAATTCTCGAATGTCATCAACAATGATGAACACCAAAAACCAAGTAGAACTAAAAGAGTATCGAATCACGATAATCTGATACTACACTAGCATGAGAGGACTCTAAATAAATTGGTGAGTCTACTTAGCTACGCATAGTTCAAGCAACCTAACGACCGAATGAATCGATCACCAAGGAGAACTAAATAGAGCAACGAATCACGACGCTCTGGTAATACACAAGCATTAGTAAACTCTAAATCATGGATGAATCTACATAGCTATACCTAGTTCACTTCTTCAATAACCAAATACCACCGATCAAGATGAGTTCGGTAAACAAGTAGAACTACATAGAGTAACGAATCACGAAACTCTAGCAATACGCAAGCGTAAGTAAATTCTATATAATTGAAATATCGTCTCACACTAGATCGAATCATGGATCACTCCAAACATCAATCTACATAGCGCACAGAACAATCATGGGAAAACACCCAAATCGTTCGGTCGGCATGAAACACACAAGGGAGTCGAGAAAACAAATCCTAGCACAATAGGAAATCGAAACATGTGAATGTCGGAAATCCTAGATAAATTCACTAAATGGCTAAAGTTTTCATTTTTACCAACTATAACCTAGAACTTGATATACATCCGAGAGATGAAATAGCTAGTACATGAAATCGGGTTCAAAAACATGGAAATCTGAACACAAAGTAAGAGAATCATACCTTAACATCGAGTAGCTTAAATAAATATGAATACATGTACTAGCAATAGGATGCTAATTAAGATCAAAAACACAAATCATGCAATTAACACCACCAAACTCAAATTAAAAATAAATTCATGCATCAATTTAAAGGAAATCAACATTTACGCAACACACATGACCAAATATTGGAATCCAAGGTCATGGAATCCAAATCCTACTTAAGCATACCAAAAAAAATGAGCTTTACAACAAAATAGAGAAGAGTAGAGATTGGAACCGGGATTGGGTTGAGGAACTCAATAAAAAAAACTCCTCTAGCTTTGCAAACTCACTATCTCCAACTCTCCAAAGTTTTAACACATGAAAATGGAGAAGTTGGAGATGGTGGGAGGCTCATGGATGCTTGAAACCTCCTTGTCATGTAACAGGTCATGTCTACCCGTCGTGTCTGGCGTAGGCACGGCCCATACACGACGCGTAGACACGGCTTGTCGTGCCTAGACGTCGTCTCTACGGTGTCGTGTCCAGTGGTCGTTGCTTGTTCTGGCAACGACGAGGGGGGTCGTGTCTGGTGCCAACGGCTAGTCGGCTGGCCAGTCACGACCCGACACGTGGCGACATCGAGCCCAAAAAGCCCTAAATTTCTCTATAAATACAGATCCACCCCAACTCAAATTTTACCCTCTCTTCACTTGTTTTTAGCTTTCCTTCCTCTATTCCTCATCAAATTCTCTCCATTTTTTTCCTCCACTCGTTATGGACCCGAATCAAGCCCTCCAATCCCTTACCGACTCCTTGGATGATGAAGACGTGAGTTCTCAACACACCGAAGATGACTTCATGGCCAACTACTCCTCGTTTTCCCAACTCCTCCAATAGGGGCACTCAACGCCGCTTCCTCCATACACTCCGCCGACCCAATGGCCAGAGTCGCAAGTGCAACCTTCCCAATTCGATCCGGCCACCCAACCTTGCCAATCAGCTCCGACGCAAGCGAGGAGGAGGAAGGGGAAGGCGGCGACATCTTCATCGAGGCCGAGACCACTTCCACGACCGAAGTGGACCACCGCGGAGGAGACCAGATTGGCACGTGCGTGGATGAACAATTCGCTCGACCCCATCCACGGGAAGAACCAGAAGAATGACCAGTACTGGCAAAAGGTGCATGCCGAGTACGCGTCCGTTAGACCGGAAGAGGACCCACCTCGGGCGTGGATGGCTTGCAAGGACAATTAGCATAAGGTTAAAGGCTTCATCACCAAGTTCCAGGAGAAGTACACCAACTTTGAGAACACGGTGACAAGCGGGAGGAACGAGGTTGACGTCATGGCAGGCGCTGAAAAGGCTTACCGCGATGAGGTAGGGCACATGTTCAAATTCAAGCATATGTGGGAGGTCGTGAGGGGGAAACCGGAGTTTTTCACAAAAAGGGTTCCAGAATGTGACATCCCCGACCTTGACCTCAACCTGGACACCGACAGTGATGGAAGCAAGCGGACAAGGATGGACGAGTCTCGCACTTGTGGAGACGACTTCGACCACGAGTTGAACTCGTTTACCACCGAGGATCGTCCGATCGGGAAGAAGAGAGCCAAGGCCAGGGCTCGAGGCAAAGGCCAATCCTCCCAGTCGGCGGCGTCTGGGCTACCTCCCGAGCAAATGCAATTCCTCGACACTCTTTCCCAAAGGAAAGAGACACAGTTAGAGGGCAGAAGGGCGATGTAGAAGGAGATCATGGACACCTTGAACGCAGTTCTTCGCCAAGACATCACCAACATGGGCGCGGATGAAAGGGCGTCTCGTGCCTCGCTCATTCAAAGCCTCGGGAAGCGTTTGGAGTTCTTGGGTTAGGCAAGACTTCAATTTATTTTTAGTTTTTAAATCTATGTAATAAAAGTTTTAATCTAGTTATTTTCTTTAATGTACTTTGTGTGTTATTAAAAAAAATTCGACCTATCTAATTATCGGAGCCTCGAAGAGCGTGCTAGGGTTACTATTTGAAATAGTAACCCTAGGGTCGTGGCAGCCGCGCCGACCCCGACCCCGACCCCTCCTCCTCCTATAAATACCCCTCACCACCCCCTCATTTCTCACACCTCTCAAATTCTCTCTCTCACAAATTCTCTCATTTTCTCTCATTTCCTCTTATTTTCTCTCAAGTCGATATGTCGAATTTGGCAACCGGACCTCTTTGGTCACTAGAGGAGGAAATACATTTGGTGGTCAATTGGCTCACCCACTACGAGCCCGGGGGACAGTATTGGCATGCTTTGTACCTGGCTTACGTACAAACCGGGAACGATGAGTGGCCACCACGGACAGAGAAGTAAGTCAAGGACCACTTCCAGAAGATGAGCAAGAAGTGCAAGTGGTTTGATAAAACCTACCGGGACAAATTGGCCGACCCTAGGAGAGGGGCAACGGATGACGAAGTATATGCCGCGGCCGTTTCTGATTATGAAGGGGAACACGGGCAGTGGACAAAACGTCCTGTGTGGGAGATGCTCAAGGACGATGCGAGGTGCTGTTTACATATTAGTAGAAATAGGAATTAGTTTAATCTTATTTTAATAATTATGTTTTAAATTATCTGAATATGCATTATCTAATTATGTTTTAAATTAGCGTTTAAATATTATGTAATGTTTTGTGGTATGAAATAAAAGTAGTATTTAAAATGTGGGGTGCTTTTTTAATTTACTGAAACTGTGTAGACACTGCTCCTGACACTGTGTAGACACTACCATTGGAGGAGCAGTGTCTGGAAGCAGTGTCAAGAAGCCAAAAACAATGGTTAGACACTGCTCCTAGACACTGCACAATGTCTAACCATTGGAGATGCTCTTAGATCGTCTTAGTTATGGTCTTAGATGGTAGAAAATTCTCTCACTATGAATAAAACTCAAGAACAAATGAAGAAGGAGAGAGAGAAGGAGAAAAATAAAAATATTGCTTGAAATTAATGTTAAAAGAGAAAAATATAATATCAAATAAAACGATCCTCTATGTATATATAAGACGCGGCGTAAGGAAAAAATTTGGACATTAATGCTTTAATATCACGCGGTCAGGGAAGGGAGCTTACCCATTTTTCATTTTAACTCTTCAATCGCTTCTACCTATTCCGTATGTGCTCCGATTGGCCTTGTTCTTGTGCCAATAATTTTCCTTTTTTGCGGACTACAAAACAAGACCAATCATGAATATATTTTGAACACTTGAAAAGTATCGACTAAGAACGAGGTTATGTGCAATTATTAGTAAACACTAAAAATGTAAAAATGAGGTACAAACCAAGTAAAAATATAGGGAAAACAAGCCAAATTAGATAGGATAAATTTACGCTCATCAAGTTCCCCCACATTTCAAGCCTCCTTATCATCATTTAGCACTTTGCTCTCTCGGCCCTAACATATTAGCGGAACTAATTAAGAGCATATATAGACTCATTCACAACTCAGACGATCGGGTGTTGTCATGCAATTGCATTGCCTTGGGACTATGCGAATTGTAAACTCATCTAGTTCCTTTACAAGTCAAGTGGAACATCAAAGTTTTGTTTGATTTTTTTGATTACGTGTAGAAAACTTTGGAACAATTAATACAGGTTGGGGGGTTCACCTTTTATTACTCTTTGAGAGGTGCCAGGTGTGAGGCTCCTTATGCATGCGATCCACCGCACCTCACACTCATTCTCAAACAAAGCTTTTATTAGATCCTCTTTCTCCGGGACCTAAGCTTAATTTCCCGTGCATAGTGTGTATGATTTTGAAAAAATTGGTACTACAAACGCACAATTGGACTTACCACAATAACTCGACCAGATTCTTAATTTACCACAACACACAGTTTGATCCCTCAACAATAAGCATGTGAACTCAGCACTTTCTCAATGTGACAAGCGAAATAAGTCTATTGTCTCCTAATTAAAACCACTATTGGAAAAAACTAAGATAGAATCAGGCTAACGATGATAAATAGAGTTGAAAAGTGTTTCAACGTCTAACATCTTAAAATAATTTTGTACCCGAATAAAGCGATAAACATAAACACAATATACGCCTTCTTAACACTACCAACAGTAAATCATTCATTCATTTCTCAAACCACAAATGATGAAAAGAAATCTACTCCTGGCTTACTCATATTGGCCAAAATTACTACCCAAGTTTACACACAAAATAAGACTCATAGCAAAAATATGTTTTTTTAACTCTACATGCAAGACTCAAACTACTTAATTGCCCTTTATGCTTATAATCAATCCCCTCCCCTCACTTAGATTTTGGATAAGGTGAAATGCATTCTCAAGAGTACATAGATAAATGATGCACGAAAATACTCAAACAAGATCTTATATCTCTATATCATGACAAATCCAGCCAGACATCATTTAATTTAGTGTAGCTATCTTATACTTTTAAGTTCTAAGGGATTAGAAATACCGCCCCTTTTAATGTAGACGCTACAATTACATTTCAATTGAGAAGCACGGGGATTCTCCTTGTTGCAAGCCAAGCAAATGAAGAGGTTTCCCAGAGTATGATGTGATTGACTGTCACGCCCCGAATTCAGTAAGACCGAACCCGGAACGCGAACGGTGAAACAATAAAACCATTTTCAAACATTTTAATAAAACCGCTAAAAATCACCAGTTTGAGTTAAACAAAATAATATTTTACAACTTAAAATACGTCCAAAACAAGCGGACAAAAACCAACATGTACGTCGCTAGACTCACAAAAACCCGGACTCCCGCTCCCAGCTATTCAAGCTTCGAGAGTTCCCCTAGTCCGCCTCGCGACCAGTACCTGTAGGAAAAGCAGCTAGGGGTGAGCGTTTCGCTCACCACCACGGATACCAGACTGACTATGGCATACTAGCAGAAATACCGGAAACATCAACAACAAACAAAACACCGGGGACTACTATCCCCAGACTCAAATAACCCGACTGTCACACGAAAACTGTTACTTTCCCCAACCAAACTAAACACCCGTACACGTAATGTAGATCCGACACCGTAATGACGACCTCAAAGAACACAACATAAAAGTGATCAAAATCACGCAAACCGCAACCACAAGCCTCAGCACTTTACTGATCACGCGCCGGAAGGTGCTACTCACCTGATGGGGACACATCCCTCTGCTCTTTACCGACCGCGCACCGGAGGGTACGACACACCCCTCGGGCATAAATCTAGACTCAGCATTTTACCAATCACGCGTCGGAAGGTGCTACTCACCTACGGGGACCACAACCCTCTGCTCTTTACCGACCACGCATTGGAGAGTACGACACACCCCTCGGGCACAACTCTAACCTTAGCACTTTACCAATCACGCGCCGGAAGGTGCTACTCACCTACGGGGACCACAACCCTCTGCTCTTTACCGACCACACATTGGATGGTACGACACACCCATCGGGCATAGCTCAACAGTACCACCAGAACAATCACAGTCACAACCAAAAGGCCACAATACCCCGCAAAGGAAAGGAAAAGAATACGACAACACGACTAACTACCACTCGGCACGTCAGTCAACCAAATACGGGCTCAACTCCCCACGGGCACTCATGGCCTCCCACAAACACAAACAATAACATACGGGTTCAACACCCCATAGGCACACATGGCCACCCACGACACACAAACAGTAACATACAGTTTCAACACCCCACAGGCACACACAGCCACCCACGACACACAAACAGTAAAAATACGGGTTCAACACCCCACAGGCACACACGGCCACCCACGACACACAAACAGTAAAAATACGGGTTCAACACCCCACATGCACACATGGCCACCCATGACACACAAACAGTAAAATACGGGTTCAACACCCCAAAGGCACACCTGACCACCCACGATACACAAACAGTAAAATACGGGTTCAACTCCCCAAAGGCACACCTGACCACCCACGACACACAAACAATACTCTACGGGTTCAACTCCCCACAGGCACTCATGGCCACCCATAAACACAAACAATTCAATCAACCTCCGGGCACAACCAAATGCCACCAGTATTTCCATTGTTCGATAAGTTCACTTATCCTACGACACTACTAAGTGTCACATGCATTTCTATTGTTCTATACGTTCACGTATCATACGACACAACTAAGTGTCGCCTGCATTTCTAGTGTTCGATAAACTTACTCATCCTACGACACCACTAGGTGTCACATGCATTTCTACTGTTAACTTTCCCTAGTCAAGGCCGAGATCCGGCTACTTTTCCCTACCTCGTAACGCTTTCCCAAAAGTCCACGCCCAAGCTCCGGCGTGCTCGCGATCACTCACCTATCCTCCCCTTTCCGCGGTCGGCGGTACGATCTACCAAGAACACAATTAAAACACTTTTTAAGTTCGCAGGCAAAGCTGAATTTCAAAGAATTAGACGCCCAAACGCAACCCTGGTAATGCCGATCACTCCCAAACTTCCCAATTACTCGACATTGTCAATAATGGGCCCGGAAAGGCCCTATTCGCCCAGCTCGGCGAATCTGCCCGGGATTGGAAAACGCCCTTCCGGGGCTCCGAAAATTCCCGTTTTCGTTTCTACGATCTTAGGATAATTCAAGGGTTCCAATGCAATCGACGGAATCAATTTCCGACTTCCGAGCGATTTAATTCGCGTTTAAAGTTTCTAAACCCGATAATTCCAATTTTCACAATTTAATTCCATAATTCGTTCCGGGTGTGAATTATCGATTCGGGGATCGTACAAAACCACTCGAACACGAAAAACCCGAGGCCCGGGCAAGTGGGCCCCACATGGCCATAATGGGAAAATTTCCTTTTCGCCCCAAAACGTTCCTAACGAACCCCAAACCCCAACCATTCATCTTTAAACCAACCTTAAACAAAACCCAACCTTAATCAAACCGTTTAAACTCCAACCCTAAAATTCAAACGTACCAAAACGAGAAAAGAACGGGTTCTCACCGTAGGGAATGACGACGAGAGCTCGATTCTACAACCGTTGAGACGATCCGTTGGTTGGATCGTCGGGAAATCGACAAAACCCTAGCTTTCCTTTTCTCCTACTCCTTCTTCTCTCTTCTTTCTCTCTCCATTTCTCTTTCTTTTTTGAATATGGCGGAACACCCCTTTGTTCTCTTCCTTTTGTTTTGTTCAAAATTACCAACTACCATCACTTCTTCCTTTTGTTTTGTTCAAAAATAACAACTACCACCATTTGTGTGACAAGTGGAAAGTGGGTCCCAACTTTTAAAGAATATCTTTGTAGATATTTTTCTGTCAGATTCGCGAAATTCGATCGTCTCGGGCCCCGAACGGGCCCATTTTCCAAGAAATTACGAGATTTCACGTGCTACAAGGAAACGGCCCAACTAAGACCGCTGTAACGACGGCTAAGCTTTTTGGATCCAAAACGAGCCTCGAACGGACCAAAACGTCGCTCGGTTGACTTTTCCGGTAAAAAGTCAACCTTTCCCAAATTGGTCAAAAAGTTGTCCTGAGTCCCCCCGAACTCACTTTGGTCGATATCGGGGTCAACTTAAGTCCGATATGACCCTCGGGGTCAAATTTAGGTTCATTTAGGTGTCTGCCCAAAATTTTTAAATTTTTCTATTTTTCACCGATTTGACTGGCGTTGATCGGGAGTGGTTCTTATAATGACCATGGAGCCGCCAATATTTGTTCAGCTCTTAGCTTCTCCAACTGATGATGTCCATGAATAGGTGTGTGGTGCAAATGACTTTGCATTGCATCATTGCCTTGCTGTTGCTTCATGTATTGTCTCTTAAGTACAATGATCAATGATGCATGTTAATTAATAACTAACCATACTACATTTAAAACTATAGGTTGTTTGAGCTCTGGGACTGTTGTAGGGGACTCACCATTATATTTTAATGTTATTTGTTATATTTGAAAAATAATGTTTATGGATTGGGTTGTCCAGAACTTGAAAAGGGTTATTTTTGTTGCTTGCGCTTTGTTTCCAATTGTCTAACAGTATTAGTTTGATTGGTGATATAAAATATAATAGCTTAATTGACCTATCGGACTTTTGAAATTTCATTAGATGTTTGGATTTACATTTTTCTAACCATTTTCTCGTGCATAAGGAATTAAAAGAGTTGGCCACAATATGATCAATAGTAACCCTTTGTTTAACCATTTCTTCTCATTCTCTTGTAAGTTGTGATTATGTATTGGTTTACAACATAAATTTATCGAATCTTTGTGATTATGAGCTTTATATTTCTATTTTTAGCAAACTAATTATGTGATTATCAATGGGTTGATAAAAGGGGTAACCCTGTATCCTAACCCCATTTGAGTTTTGTTTTTCAATTTCTAACCTAGGTTTACCTTTGGTCACATTTCTCAACTGTCACCTTTCAATTTTTTTGTAGAAAGTATCAAAAATCGTCAAAACTGACGATTACGTTAGTTTTTTGCCTACGTGTCGGCCACGTGTCGTCACGGTGAAGTGACACGTGGCAAAAAAACTAACGGAATCGTCAAAATAAACGGTAAACGATACTTTCTGCAAAAAATTGAAAGGTGACAGTTGAGAAATGTCACCAAAGGTAAACATGGGTTAGGAATTGAAAAACAAAGCTCAAATGGGGTTAGGATACAGGGTTTCCCCTTGATAAAAATAGTGAGTGATCATTTGTTTAATTATGGAACAACAATGTTTTAAATTGAGGCGAGGTAATTGGGATTTAATGTTTGGTTTCGTTAAGATGAAGACGATAACCATGGAGTACTCTTTGTGCTCTTATTTTATTTTCCATTCACATGTATGGGTAAACCTAAGAAAATACATGATTAAGTGATCGTGCATTTTGTTCGTAAGAGGAATCATTGTGTTCAGGTAATCATATAGTTGTTCTAACTCTAGTGAATTGCAAACTACTAGTATTGATGTAATTTTTTGTGTGTGTGTAGATAATGGGTGGTGTTGTTATAAGAAATACTTCCAAGAACGCTAGAGAAAATAGACTTAGAGGTCTCATGTAGAGTAGTTTTTATTGTAGTGATGTAAGATATATATACAATCAAAACCGTAATAAATTGGATAGAGATGATGGAGTGAGACTGTCATATTCATAAGGATAGGTGAAGCTGAAGGCTTTTTAGGCCTCCCGTACAACCGCTTAAAGGTCCCGCGGGACGACGACGACGCGGTCTTCCTCCACCTCCATGGATGAGGCGTCGAATCCTTTTTACAGCGCTAGGATGCTCTCTATCGTAAGGAGAGTTAGAGCACCTCCAATGGTAAACCACTACGTAGTGGTTTGGACTAGTGGTTTGGGCATATTTTGACTTTCTCTCTCCTCCAAACCAATACCTCCCACCACTACACATTCTATGGCAAACCACTACTAGTGGTTTGGAACCATGATTTGTACTTTCAATATTTTAAAAAAAAACACCCAAAATAAAACTAGTTATTTTATTCATGCAAAATTTGAAAATACATAAACTAATTAAACTACGAACGATAATTAAAAATATGATAATTAAACATACTATGAATAATAATTAAATAACTAATTGTTCTTCAATCCAATGTGCGCACGCCGCTGCAGGTGATCCTTGAGTATGTCCCACAAATCACGTTTAGTCCATTTTGATTTTTTTTCTCGTAATCCGCCACGGCCACATCATAGATTTCGTCAGGGGTTTCCTCTTCTTTGAGGTGGTTCCGGTATTCCTCATCGAACAACTTGCACTTTTTACTAATATGAAAGAAATTGTCTTTCATTTGCTTCTCCGATCAGCACAACCACTTTGGATTTGCGTCGTTGATGTAAGTGGTGCGGAACTTCGCCTAGTATTTCCTCCGACCTCGGCGACGGTGACCCAAGTCAACACCAAATACAGCTCTTCAACCTCGGAGTAAAGGGGACCGGTTGCCCAAGAAGACGACGTCATTGCAAAAACGAGGGAAAGTTTAGAGAATTCCAGAGAGAGTTGGAGAGAATTTGAGAGGTATGATTTTTTGAGGGAGGGGTGGGTGGTATTTATAGGGAGTGATGGAGGGGCTTTCGTCGTGGCTGTGACGACTCGATGCACACTATTCCCTGAATAGTGTGCATGCACGAAAATCGAGGCACTATGAATTCGATAAAAAAATTGAAAAACAGAAAAAACTTCAACTAATTTTATTTTTTATATTAAAAACCAGATTACAACTTGTAGGCAACATTAGATAGACGTCAAACGTTTCCCGAGGCTATCCATGAGTGAGGCACGAGCCGACCGTTCCTCCGCGGTCATTTGCGAGGTGTCTTGGCTCTACAATGACATCAACTTTGCATGATTTATCACTTCATCTTTTCTTTGGTCGTAGTGATCTGGGCTTGGGTCGTAGTCATTTCAGTTTGATGTTCTCCAAAGACTTGAAGGAACTAAACTACTTCGGGTGCAAAGATCGGGTCCGCTTCCATTTGTTTCCCTTTGTCTTTAGCTTTAACCTTGGATTTTTTCTGGACGGTTGGATGCTCCTCCCGTGGAAGTGATGTCAACTCGTGATCGATTCTGTCGCCCAATGTGTACTTGCAGTTGTCGTCCAACCTTGTACGCTTACTTGCTTCACTTGCAGCGTTTAGGTCAATGTCAACATCACATTGTAGCGTCTTGAGGTTCTTCCACTTTTGGTTGCCCTTTCACGATTTCCCAAACATTCTTCCAGGCAAACTTGTAATTCTCCTATTTCTTGGACGCCTTTTCAGAGGTTGCCATGATGTTAGTGTCGCATCTCCCACTAACGACTGCGTCACCCATACTTGCATATTTCTCATGGAATTTAGTCAATTTTCTGTTGACCAGATGTTCGTGGTCCTTGCAATTCTTCCAGCTCCGGAATGGCTCGGTTGGCTTGCTCGTCGCGTCGAACTCAGCTCCGACCTTTTTCCAGTACATGTCGTTCTTCTGTTTCTTCCCTGTGATGCTATCTATAGAATGGTTGAGTCATGCCCTCACCAACCGTTCCTCCTCCTCGATGCTCCATTTCAACCGCGGACCTATAGTCGATGCATGCTTCTTCCTCTTCCTTCTCGGTTGATTGGCCGGATGAGATTGGGAAGGTTGCTCGTTGGGGCTTTGCAACAGTGGTAATTGGGAATGCTGGAGCGGGTTGAATTGTGTGGATTGGGTCGGTTGGAGAAGGGAGGAGTAATATTCGATGTGACATGTGAGCTCTTCTTCCGTGTGCACCGAGTCCTCAATATTGAAGTCGTCCAAGATGAAATCGATATTGGAGGGGTCGTCCATTGGAAGCGATGTAGAAAAAATTAGAGAAAAATATGAGAAGAAGAGAAGAGGGTGTGTGTAGAAGAGAGGTGTGAATTTGGGGGTAGGGGTGGTTGTGTATTTATAGGAAAATTTTAGGGTTTTTTTTTTAATTATGACGTCGCTAGTGTCAGTATGGGACAGACCCGCCGACTAGCCGTTAGGCCAACGACGACATGTCGCGTCGCTGCAGGAATTTGAGGCGATAGCCTGCGAAGGAAACCTAAAACCGCGGCTCCAGTGACGGTTAGTCGTGGCTGCGAGCCGTGGCAGGGCTTATGACGTCAAGAAAACCACGACACTACGACGACCGTTAGAGCTGCTCTTAGGGTTTGCATGCCCTGTCTTTTGCAATCGGGTCTTGTACGGACAACGTCGTGGCTGGGGAAAGGAGAGGTGTAGGAAGGCAAGAGAGGATACGATCGGTCATTGCACTCAGCGCGATTTGACCCACCCAAGACAAGTTTGGGGTTCCGATCGAGCCTGAAGCCACACCGACTTGTACCGACGTCATCACAAGAAGGGGGAGAAGGATATCGGCGATGTCCTTTTCCGCCTTGGTCGGGCAGGCTTTATAAAGGCTTGGTCGGGCCTCGATTGCATCCCTCTAGATTTTTCGACCACAGGGACAGCAAGTGGGTGGTTCGAGGCTTCTAGAGAATGGTTGGCCACGTGTGCGATCGGAGGTGCAGGCGGGGCAGATAGGTTTAACGGGTCAATCGAGGATGTCGATAACGAGATCACGTGGTTGGGTGAGTGGACCAATGAAGACGACATGATGATATGGTATGCGCACGGGGGAGCCCCGGAAGCAGATTGCTTCGTTGAGACGAGCAAAAGATTGCATCGAGAAGAAAGAAGCGGAGACCTGAGAAACGACACGAAGAAATCCTAGTAAAGAGAGACATTCGTCAAGATTGAAATGTGTCAAAGTATCTTCAGTTTTTTACGTATCGAATTATAGTTTATAATTTAAATCTTAAATCGATTCTAATAGCCAGAGCGAATATAGTAGAGAATGCTCATATTTGTGTGTCGGAATCGCAGCTTGGAAGTCCAATCCTATCCTTTTGGGTACAAACATTCGAGGACATGCCGAGTCAGACTCACACCAACTTGTTGTGCTCTTTCGGATAATTACTATATAAACATATTTGTGGGTCATCCTCTTTTTCCCTTTCAAGGCACGTAATGTTTTATTTTCCTGTTTCTATCTTATCATGGGACCTTAGAAAAAAGTATTTTATTGTTAGGACTTCAGGAATAAAAAAAAAACAAACCGTTTAAGCAGGAGATTAAGAAACATTTTTAGTTATGTACTTTCCTTTTTGAAATCCAGACACTCAAGAATGGCATGCTAATTTCTTTGGACTAAAATGTGTAATAGTATAAGTCAGAAACCGTATAAGGTTAAAAAAAATATTGGATAAGTCACAGCCGTCTCTCTCTGCTAGGATTAGGTTTTGTGTTTTTCTGAGCAAACAATGGCAACATCGGCGGTCAAGTTGCCTAGTGTTTCCGGCGACGCTTCTGTGTGGCTCATGGAGCCGGGCATGGAGGAGACCGGGGGAAGAGTGGAGCCTCGTGTGGAGGGTGATGGCTTTGTAGGGCAGCAGGAGATGGGTTTGGAAGAGGAGTTGTAGGGGACGGCGGTGGACGGGACGACGGTGGATGGGGAGTCGTTCACGAAACTTGCTCCACTGTCGCCGCGGGGAGGAGAACCAGGGAGGCGGGGGATGGTATCACTCGGCGGCAAGTCGGGTGCGCCGTACGCCAGCGAGGGGCCCACGTCCTAGAGGTGCACGGGGGTCGGGGAGGCCATCGGAGACGGAGGGATTTGTGTGGGCTTCGGTTCTGCAGGTGCAGGGAGAGGACGGGCGTCGGCCACGGGGGAAGATGGTTTGGATCCCGTGGTAGTGTCGTCGAACACGGATGTGACGCCGGTGGAGTCGCCGGCGACGAGGGCGTGGAGGAGAAGTAAGGGGAAAGGGATCGCGCGGGAGGACCTTAGGGTTCCTGAGGTTGGGTTGGGTTGGGGACGTGCTGATGTGGGCCGTGATAGTGGGCTGATCGCGGACGCTAGATGGGCCGGGAGAGGTGCAGTGGGCTAGGTACCTCAGTCGGGGACGGGCCGGACTAAGAGAGGACAGGTGGGCCACCCGGGCTGGACTCGGGGTGGGCCGGGAGACGTGGCCACATGGGCGGCCCGATATGGGGCGGGTGCGGAGCGGACCCGAACCAGGTTGCAGGGTCGAGACGGGCTGGTGGCCAGGTGGATCAGGGAGGACGGGGACGGATCCACCCGAGGGGTGATCCAGAGGAGTCGGGTCGGTTGCCGGGGCGGCAAATTGGTTCTAGGGACCCAGCGGACCCGGATGCAAGGGGTTTTCGTAGAGTAGAGGCTCAAGGGTCCAGAATGTCGTCACTCTGTATCAAGGAGGTGGTGGTACCTACGGGGGATATTGTCAAAGTTGAGGGTCAATTCCAGTTTGCGATGGCAGCAAAGGTACTAACATCGAATAAGTTTTTTTGGAAGTCGCTTGTGGCCAGAATGGAGGACATGTGGGGTATGAAAGTAGAAGCGAAGCCCCTAGAAGGGGGATTAGTGGCGTTCTTTTTCAGGTCAGCAAGGGAAAGGGCGAGAGTTTTAGCAGGAGAGCCATGGGCTTTCTGGGAATCAATAGTGTTGTTCACAGATCTCAGGGCCCACATGCATGTGGGAGATCTTAGCTTCCATCATTTCTCGGTCTTGGCTAGAGTATCTAACCTCCCGGTGGGTGCGTGGAACAAGGAGATGGGATTCCGAGTGGGGAATGCTCTAGGGGTCTGTCAGGCGGTCGATGTGGATAGTTCATGATTATGTTGGGGAGACTTCATGAAAGTTCGGATTCAGGCTGACATCCGAGTCCCCCTCCAGAGTCAGATTTGGTTCCATTTATTAGAATCTCAGGTACGAACACTTCTCCAGGTATCGTATGAACATCTTCCAGACCATTGTTTTGGATGCAGCTATGCGGGACACTTGTTCCCGGCATGCCCTATAGCTGGAGGAATCAGGGGACACTCTTTACGTGCCCCGAGGGATCCGAGGTCTGCTCTCGAGAAAGCAAAGCACGGTAAGGCTTCTCTAGGGACCAACTGAGCTTACCTAGAAGGAGGGAGCAAGGGAGGCAATTGGGACCCACGAACGCCAACTCCCCGGCAGGAGCAGGGGAATGGGAGAGCTAGGTCCTATGAGACTAGGACTGAAGACATTCCATCTGAGTGGTTTGCAAAGGAGGTCGCTCCGTCTCTGTCTGGGAAGAAACACCTGGAGCGGGAAGAGGAGCTGGAAGAATCGGAGGGTTCGATGGCGTGAGATGGAGGTTCATATGTAGCGGCGGTGGGGGGCCACAAGCACCCCCGCCTCCAAGAATGAGTGTGTGGATGCCCAGGAAGGGGTTGGTCGGCTGTACCTCCTTCCTGGCTGATAGATGACTTTGGTTCCATCACCAACCGACAAGATTCTCCCCTACCAGTCCAGGGTCAACAATCTCGCGTTCAGGAGCCCTACAAGTATCATTCTAGGGAGGACGACGCACGGTGACTTACCGGGGGAGATGTCAGTCCACCATTATTCCCTTTTCACTTGGTTGGCTCGACCAGTGCCATTTGGTTGGAGTATATTGTATCGGTATCTCCGGATGCTACCGCAGATTTCCCCTTCGACCGCCCCCTATACCCGGAGCAAAGTTAATTTTCATGGTATTACATTATGATAGTTTCTTGGTTTATGGTTTGTACGATGAGTACAAATATGTGCTCATCGATCTATTTTAAATTTCAGTAATAATAGTATCATTTCTTCTTAAAAAAGTCAGAAACCCACCATATAAGATGTGCGCTAGAAAATATACTCTCTGACTACGATGAAAAACAGACATTGGAACATACAATTTATTTAAATTATTAGAACCGTCATAGACGGTATTAAAACGTCATATATGCAAGAAGGAAGGATGGGAGATGAGAAAACAGTACTGGAAGTCCTGCTCCAAAACCTGGTCAAGGACTACATCAGTAGTAGGAGGCATGGTTGTAAAAATAGGCCTAGGCGCCGTCTAGGCGGGCGCCTAGGCGCTCCAAACGCTAAGAACGCCCCGACTTAGGCAGGTCGGGCGAGATTAAGCGCCAACCCGACTTTAGGCCGACTAAACGGGCCAGGCGCCGATTAATCGGGCTGGGCGGGCCGGGCGGCTGCTACAGGTCAGCCACTTATTTGGCCTGCCTCTCAAAAATCAATACAGTGTCGACTTCATTTTTTAACTACCGCTTGAATATATATTTCACTTTCTTTCCGGTGTGGGACTCTAAAACAATAACATTAAATATCATTGTCATTAAGTGTCCGTGATTACTGATTCATCAATGAGTGTATTGATGTTTTTTTTTATAAAGTGTGTATTGATGTTTCAATCATAATATATTATATATTTCAATTTTATAATGTAAATATAAAAATCAATTAAGTTTTTCTTTCATCGTCCCGGCAGGGGAAATTGCCAAGGAAGGAGGGCACTTCCGGTTTGCTCTCGCTGCTAAAGCTCTGACATCGAAGCGGTTCTTCTGGAAATCTCTGGTGGAACGCATGGAGGATCTTTGGGGCCTGAAGGTGGAGGCTCGCCCTCTAGAGGGGGGCTTGGTTGGTTTTTTCTTCCGCACGGCGCAGGAGCGGGCGCGAGTCTTGGCGGGGGAACCGTGGGCGTTCTGGGAGTCCCTGGTCCTGCTCACGGACCTGCGAGCTCATATGCAGGTGAGCGAACTGAGCTTCCATCAGTTCTCATTTTGGGCCAGAGTCTCCAACTTACCAGTGGGAGCCTGGAACAGAGAAGTGGGATTTCGGATCGGCAGTGCTCTGGGCACCTATCAGGCTGTGGATGTGGACGGGGCAGGGAGGTGATGGGGTGATTTCATGCGGATCAGAATTCGGGAAGATATCCGCCAACCACTGTAGAGTCAACTTTGGTTCCGGTTATCGGAATCGCAGGTACGGACATTACTCCATATTTCCTATGAGTACTTACCGGACTACTGTTATGGATGTAGCTGCGCGGGTCACCTGTTCCCATCGTGCCCGGTGCCGGGAGGGACCAGGGGTCATTCGTTGCGTGCCCCGGGGGACCCGAGGTCGTCCTTGGAAAAGGCCAAGCATGGGAAGGCGATCCCGGGTACGAACTGGAACTACGGGGAGGCAAGGAATAAGGGGGGTCGGGGGGGGACACCATCTCCGCGATATAGGCCCGGAAGGGAGCATGAGAAGACCTTTGAGACGGAAACCGAGGCGGTACCGTCCAACGGGGCACAGAAGGAACTAAGTCCGAAACTTTATGGGAAAAAACGCCTAGCGAGGGAGGAATATCAGATTGAGTCAGAGGACTCGACAGCGTCGGATGGGGAGTCACAGGCAGCAACGGCGGGGGGCGCCAAGCACCCCCTCCTGAAGGAATGAGTCCGAGGTGGCCCGGGGAGTGGTGGGTCAACTTTGGCCCCTTCCCGGCGGATGGATGGAGACGGCAACATCTTCAGTTGAATTTTATCTCCCCTGCCAGTCCGGTGTCAGCAATCCCGCGTTCAGGAGCCCTACCACTATCAATCAAGGGAGGACGACGCACGCTGACATACCGGGGGAGATGTAGGTCCACCAGTGTTCCCCTAAACGTGGCTGGCTTCGCCTCGTCCCAATTGGAAGAAGCATGTTGTATCGGTGTCACCAGACGCTACCGCAGATACCCCATTCGTCCGCAACCTTTCACTAGAGCCGATTTTATTGCTTTCGTTTCATTTCAGTTTAATAGTTGGTTTGGTTTATGTAGGTGGAGTATGGTTAGATGCCCACCAAAGTTGGTTTTAGCTTATGTAGGTGGGGTACGGGTTAAGTACCCACCAAACTATCTTATTATGATCTAATACAATTGCAATGGTTTTCCTCAAAAAAAAAAAATATATATATATATATATATATATATATAGGGGAACAATCAAGTACAAACCTCATCTTAGATCAGAACATAGAACTAATCTACACCATTCAATATAGCAAATCAAGGGCTAAGATTTTGGATAAATTCTGATTCCAAAATAGGTTCACGCGCATTGTTTGTGGGTATTTTCGGGAAAAAAAATAGTTGGAATCGTAAAATACAAGTGGGAAATCGAAATTGGCTGCTATTTTCGTTTTTTTTCACCAAGTTTACTATTTTGATCTTTCCCGCTTCGTTTCAACTCCGATTTAATTTTTTCTTGCGCCAATATTTTTATTTTTCCAAGAACTATCTATCAAGTAGCATATTGAATATTTTTTGAAGCAAGAAAAAAAAGATTTACTCAAACAAACAAAAAAAATAAACGAAATTAATGTATGTTTTGTAATTTTCAGTTGTATGTGTACGATAAACCTAATGTATGTTTGTAGGAGCTAAAACTCAATGTATGTTCTTGCCATTTTCATTTGTATGTGTATGCTAAACTTAATGTATGTTTTTATGTTTTCGCAACTGCATATGTGTAAGCTAAACTTAATGTATGTTCTTCCCATTTTCATTTGTATGTGTAATCTGAACTGAATGTATGTTTTTTCAAATGCATTTGTATGTATAGTACCCATAACTTTTCACTTTACAACATAAACATACATTAAGTTTAGGGTACACATACAACTGAAAATTACAAAACATACATTTATTTCGTTTCTTTTTTTTTTGTTTGAGTAAATCATTTTTTTCTTGCTTCAAAACGTATTCAATATGCTACTTGATAGATAGGTCTTGGAAAAAGAAAATTATTGGCGCAAGAAAAAATTAAATCGGAGTTGAAACGAAGCGGGAAAGATCAAAATAGTAAACTTGGTGAAAAAAAAAGTCGAAATTACCCTCAAATTCGAAATTAAAACCAATTTCAGCATGTTTTTATGCGTTTTTATGCGCGTGTAGTTAAAATTGGAAAACAAATCTCATTCATCCAATAAAATATTTTAAAGGATGAGATTAGTTCTACGTTCTGACCAATTTGTGAGGTTTGTACCTGATTGTTATCCTATATATATAGGGTAGCTATCCAGTAAAAAACCACCCTTATTGTGCAAACTACGAACTCACCAGGTGCTGACACGTGGCGCGCACAGTGCTGATAGTTTGCGCAACACGGTGCTAATAGTTTGCGCGCACAGTGCTGATAGTTTGCATTTGTGCTAAACTATTAGCACCGTGTTGTGCAAACTATCAACACTGTGCGCGCCACGTGTCAGCACCTGGTGAGTTCGTAGTTTGCACAATAAGGTGCGGTGTTTTATATATTTATTGTCCACGTGTCAGCATCTGGTGCGCTCTGCTGACATCACTTTTGGGAGATCCTATGGCTCTCGTGGGTTCGTAGTTTACACAATAAGGGGGGGTTTGTACCTGATACCAACCCTATATATATATATATACACACACACACATATATATAAGTAATATAAAATACATATATTTATTATATAAAATACATATTACCATTTTAATACATAAAATTATATTATTTTTAAATAATATATAATTAAAAATAATAAATAAATGTAATCCGCATAAGCCCCGCCTAGGCCCCGCCTAGCGCCTAGGGGTCCTCAACGCCCGACTAGCGCCTAGCGCCGTTTACAACCACTAGGAGGCAAAGCTTTCACCAGGGACCCCTCCTAGAGCCAGTCCCTGAATCATGGAGAATCCAAGATTCCTCTTGGCGAGACTATTTTCCAGCCCTCGCTTGGTCGTCCCGGGTAGCATCAGCAGCGGTCCTCTTGATTCTTCTAGTAGCAGTTCCTCCAACATCTATATGCCCAGGTGGAATGGGCCCTGAAACTTCAGTGACTCGGCTACTAGAGGCTCGGTCGATCACTAAATATTTCCATTTTGGGTCCACCATTCTAGGTTGGGTGTTAACCCGAGGCTCTGTATGGTTAGATACAGTGCTCGGGGAAACACATGGACTTTTCGCTCGAGATGAGGAGCCCTTAGATATAGTGCTTGGGGAAAGCCTCCCGAGCCGTGGGGGTACGCTCCGTAACTCATTCCAATCTGTCACATACAACTTTACCTGTTTATCCCTTTGAAACTCTAGGATAGATGTGTCATACCTTAGGGTGCCCCGTATTACCAGCTCGTAATACCGCACCATGTACCCCATTTTCCCACAGTTGAAACAAAAACTTGGGAGCTTTGTGTAGGTGAGGTCGACCTTGACGGGATCCAGGGATTCTATAAAGAGTAGCACCAGAATCTGCCTAAGGGGCGCAAAATAAGGTGCTAGTAGCGCACCCGCACGGTAACCCCCCCCCCCCCCCTCCAACACACTGTTCGCAGGGTACCTCCACACAAACTCTTAGTGCGCCCCCGATTGACTCCCCAGTATCCTTCGTTCGGACCAACGACGACAGTCCCCGGACGTGAACCCAGAGTTGTAGTCGTCCCAATGCGGGAATGTCCCGGGCACAGGGCTCAAGATCACCGAGCAAGAGGGGGCTCCCGTCGAAGCACCAGGGCTCATTCTGTAAAGACCGCCCCGGTTAAAAAAAAGTTTATATTTAAAAAATGTTCGATTGGAACGTCGTGATTGGAAAACGGGTTGAATTTTGGAACAATTGCAAAAAAAAAACAAAAAAAATGGGGAAAGCAGACCTTGACTTCGGCCCAGTCAGTCGGACTGAGCCCAAGCCCAGCACGCCAAGCCCACGCGCGCGCAAGCCAACCCCAAGCCCACTCACCTAAACCCTACTGTTCATCCTCCTTCTTCACTCAGCCGCGCGCACACCCCGAGGTGCTTCACCTTCCCTCTCTCTCGTTCTCTCAGATCTCCCTCCCTCCTCTCTCTCTCCTTCGCTCTCGCAACCACTACCACCCTCGCCATCGCCATTCTCTGCTCTGCGTGAGAACCGGACCGCTCTGACAACGGGATCTGGACACCGCCGCTGAAACACCTCGCCCTAGCTCTTCTCTCCCGAACGCGAGCCGCGTCGGCGACAGAGGAAATCGCACGGTTCGTGCCTCCCTCACCCAGTTATTCTTCCCCGAACACGACTCACCTGAAAACCCGTCGGGACGAGCTCGATTTGGACGAGTTCAGCCGGAACGACGCCGGCAAACCCTCGCCCTCGCCAGATCTGAGACGGAGGAGGCCGTGAGTGGCACACCGACCACCGTCGTCCTCGTCCAGGTCAGGTCGGCGCTCTACCGTCGCTCCCGAGCATCACCGTGCGTCCTCCGAGCTGCCATGCCGCCGTCCGCCGCCTTGTCAAGGCCGGAAACTTTCGCCGGAGTGACCATCGAGCCAAGACTGGACTCGGGCCAGCCTGGGCCAGAGTGGGCCTCATCCAACCGAGCCTTGTGCCAGACCGGATTCCGGTTGGGCCTTGTTTCAGGCCCAGGTCTGACTGGTCGGGTCTGGACTTGGGTCGGGGCCGGGTCTGGGTCGGGTCTGTGACCGGGTTCGGGTCGATCCTGGGTCGGGTCTGGGTTCTGGATCGGGTCGGATTCGGGTCCGGGTCGGACAGTTTAATTAATTATTTATTTAATTTAAATAATTTACAATGGAGAATTGAAAGGACCAAACTGACAAATTAGAGGACTGATTCGGACTGTACGAGACTGATTATCACCTTTACTTGTTAAAATCAGACTTTGACTTCGCCCGAGAAGACCAGAGGTAGGCCTGGACGTCAGCAGCTAGGAGACGTAGCTGTTTTTTCTGTTGAGGTAGGGAAAAGTACTAAACTTCTCTGGTAATTTAAGAACATTAATAGTGTGCCTATAGGATGTGATTCACTAGAATACCGCTTTTCAATTATATTAATAACCAGAAGGGTCTAGTATGCATGTAGGATGTGATTCACTAGTTAACCGCTTTCAATATCTTGGGAAATTGTCGTGCTGGTAGAATGGCCATTTCGAGCCTTAGGATTGCGTGTTGATTGTATTTACTGATGATTGTTTGCCCTTAAGGCCGATGCATGTTCCGTACTTAGGATAAGATAAGAGTCTCATTAAACTAATTGAATTATGATGATTGTAATGTAAATGGTTGATCCGTATTATGATTTATTGATTGAGTGATCGTTTGAATGTGAATTGATTGAGCCTAAGGACATGATCGGGTGAGTGATAGACCGATGGTACGTGGTTGGTAAGTTATGCTGGTAAGCTTGGTTTGATATTGTGTGTTAGCGGTGTTGTGCTTGTTATGCTAGTGTGTGGTTCGAGTGAGTACCCGAGGTGGACATTCCGGGAAGATACCTAGTCCGATGTGCGGTTCCGGTATGGTATATGCGTGTGTACCCCGAGGTGGAGATTCCGGGAAGATACCTAGTCCGATGTGCGTTTCCGGTATGGTATATGCGTGTGTACCCCGAGGTGGACATTCCGGGAAGATACCTAGTCCGATGTGCGGTTCCGGTATGGTATATGCGTGTGTACCCCGAGGTGGACATTCCGGGAAGATACCTAGTCCGATGTGCGGTTCCGGTATGGTATATGATTATGTACCTCGATGTGCGTTTCCGGGAAGACGTCCAGGCCGATGTGCGTTTCCGGTATGACGTATGATTGTTTACCCCGAGGGAGTAGTTCCGGGAAGATATCTAGGCCGATGTGCGTTTCCGGTATGATATGTTACTTGTTGCACCCCGATGATCTGTGGTCCTTTGGAGACATTTCCGGGACTTCCAACGATATATGTTCCTTGGGAATGTTTTCGGGAGTCCTGATGATTGTGCCTCTTTTGGACCGAGGGGCAATCTGATATGATGTACAAGTTAGTGTACGGATCAGAGTATTGGGATTTGATATTCAGTATTTCGGTATTTGTGTGTTACTTTAATCGATTCCTTTGTTACATTCGTTATCTTTCCGTTGATCTCCTTGAGTGTTACCTTCTTTAAAGTATTTCATTTCTTATTGATCTATATTTATGGCATCTTTGGGTTAATCGTACTGATTATAAACTTTGAATAATTGTACTAATCGGGTTTTATCACCAACTGGGGGGTTTCTTTTACTTTACTACTTTTTCCTACTGAGCGTAAGCTCACCCCCTTCATGTTTACTGTTTGTACATGTTTCCTTGGTGAGTAGACTTAGAAATTGCTTCGGGACTCGGGAGTTCCTGGAGGATCCGGGTGTCTTATTGTAGTTGGACGTACTTTCCATCTTGTATCGAACTACTTTTCTTACGCATTTGTACTGAGTATTTGCCCTATTTTTATCATAATCATTATTTGGAATTTTAAGGGTTTGGAGTTGTTTCCCAATTACTTTAACTTTATTAATGTTTTATCACTGTTCCTAGCTCACGTCTCGAGTCTGGTCAAAACCGGATTTGGGGCGTGACACATTCCCCCAGACCCATGATCGCTCCTCCGTCGTCCGGAAATAGAAGCCAAAGAGGTCCGGCCCGAGATCCTTGACGACATGGACCTCTGTTGCCCGACCCCATGAGGTGGTGATGATACGAAGTAGGACCTCTTTTCGAGGTGGTGTAGACGTCCACAGCTTCCCCAGCAGCCCCCATTATTATCAGGTGATTATCGTGGAGGCAGCCAGAGAGGACGGGACTACCACCTCGATCTCCTTATCGTCTTCAATAGAGCAGGATGAGAGCCCATCCTGGAGTGATTCCATTGAATCATGCAACTAGGGATGGCAAAACGCCCCATCCCCGCCCTGCACGGGCGGATTTGGGACGAGGATTTTTTAAGCGGGGCGGGGTACAGGGCGATAAACGGGGTTTTTGGCGGGGTGCGGGGCGGGGATGGGGCAAGCACTCCCCGCCCCACGGGGCGCCCCGCCCCACACCCCGCACCATTATTTCACAATAAAATATTATAATTTATATATATATATATAGGATAACAATCAGGTACAAACTTGTATCTTTCGTCAGAACGTAGAACTATCAATCTGGGCCCTTGGATCGTAGAATTAATGGCCCAGATTTAATGCATATCTTTTAATATCTTTTTAATTAATGCATATCTTGTAATTGATTTCGTAATCAATCACCCCCCCCCCCTGAATTTCGGTGGCCATTCGATCTGAGTTATCAATGGCCCAGATTAGTTCTACGTTCTGACCCGAAATAAGGTTTGTACTTGATTGTTCCCCTATATATATATATATATATATATAATAATAATAATAATAATAATAATAATAATAATAATAATAATAATAATAATAATAATAATAATAATAATAATAATAATAATAATAATAATAATAATAATAATAATAATAATAATAATACAATTGTCTAACAATATAGTTTAAAAAAAAATTTATGTGGTCATTTTTGTAGAAATACGGTGATATAATTATATTATATATGATTAGCATTTATATCAATATCAAATCATGACCACAACTCAAAATTCTTAAAAGTTGGAATAACAAGTTAAACTTAAAATTTCCAACGTGATGATTCTATTTGTACTATTATGAAGTCAAGTTGGGAACTCTAGGTTTTATGTTATAAGATATTTCGTTACGACATTTTCTATTATGTGTAAACTATGATATCATTTTTATGTGATGTTTATTTTATATCTATGTGGTTTTAAAATTATAAATTGACTATGCATGTTGTTTAAAATTATAGATTGAGAATTGTTATTTCAAATGTGTATTTTTTTCGGGTGATGAGAATGGGGTAAGGAATAAAATCCCCCGCGAGGCGAGAATGGGACGGGGAATAAAATCCCTATTCCCCGCCTCGTCCCCGCGGGGTCCCCGCGGGACGGGGTCAACGTGGGGATGAGGCGGGGAAGCGGGACGGAGACTGGGGTCCCCGCCCCATTGCCATCCCTCCATTCAACTCTAGTAAGGCCACGGTTGGAGGCGATGGGGGCTTATCCAAGGACAGAGCCACCGTCCGACCACGAACCATACCAGTCGGAACAGAAAGGAGAGAGGGGATGAGTGGGATCCTATCCCGATTGGGGAGACAGCGACCCAATCCCAACGCCCCTACCACCGTCCGTGGGAGATCCATCATTGACGCCTTTCCTTGCGTCGGGTCCCGTTGAAGAGAGGGAGGATCAACCTGAGGGAGAGAATCTCAGGGAGGGGATGGGGAGAGGGTGATGACCTGTTACGGCGGAAGAGAGGCCACCATCGAGTTGCTTGCAAGGAAGAAACGCCCTTCGGCTTCATCGGTCGCCCTCGCCGTGGCTTTGGTGTAGGTAGTGGAGCAGAGGCGCCCATAGAGAAGGGCACCACTACCATGGAAGAAGAGAGAGTCACCGGAGCCACCAGGGTAAGGGAAGAAGCCTCGGCTAGGGATGACTTTGGCTTTCTCCAAGAGACAACATGGTCTCCGAGAGAGAGGACTGCATCGGGCGCGACGTGACGGGGCCGACAATGACTACATCAGCAACGACATCAAGCGTGTCGACGGCAGAAACAAAAGGAGGGAGCACCATGGACGTAGAGATAAGACAATTAAGGATAGGATTTAGCTCTCGATTAGCGAGAAAGATTTTCCTTTATGGGACAACAATGGCATGCTAATTAGTTCTAACAAAGATGTATGACCTTATATTTTATTAATGAAAAAGGAGATAAATATCAATCCCTGTCGCGGACAAAAGTCAATTTGTAATTTATATTATCATTGATCATATTTTATCAGGGAAGTGTTTCATATTTATAAAAATAAAAGACGAATTATATCAAACATAATGTTGATTTTGATGGAAAATACATGTGAGTTATAATGTCTAAAAAAATTTCTTCTGAAATATCAATTTACCCTCATAAAAGTCACGGACATGATTTTCATATAAAGATGACGCACAATACGTACATGCAAATTAAGTCAAATACACCGTAAAGAAGAGATATTTTATCAAATCTTTATTCTTCCCCCCTTTCGTCATCAAGAAGCTCGTCGAGAGGTGAGCTATGGGGTTTTTCATTTCGTGCTCGTTTTTCGATTCAACCTTTGTTTTATTTTATTTTATACTGGATTGGATGTTGTTGTTTCTATATTTTTATCAGCAATGCATATTTTAAAAGCTTACTTTTAAAAGAATGAAAGGGAAGAACCATGGGCAAAGCCCCTAAAACCAGGTGAACCAACTAAGTCTTGGCTTAATCAGAATGAACCAGAGGCATGAACAAACTCAGCCTCAAACCATGAGTCCCAACAATGGGAGAATATCATAACAAACAGGAAAAAGGTCTACTAACCTAGATTTAACGAACTTTAAGCACACAAAAACCGTGGTCTTAACAAACTCGGACTGAAACCTTGAATCCCAACAATGGGAGAAAACCAGAACAAAGAGAAATGAGGTATATTGACCTAGATTTAAAAACTTTAAGCACACAAAAAACGAGGTCTAATAACCCAAATTTAACAAACACGAAGCCCCAAATAACCATAGGTATGAAATACCCGAATTTAAAAAACTTGAACCACAAAAAAAAAACTCCAGACATTAAATCCCAAACCATATTCGAACAAGTATAAAGAAATATATCTCATCTAGACCACTACCTCCTCGAGTAAAATGGGCGTCGACATGCCGACAGTCAACACTACTGAGCGAAAGAGATATTCTGATGGTCCAAAGCCACCGTGACACTTCAACCCTAGAACTAAATCTTGACAACTTCAAAATAGGCCGAAAGACCAATACCACCTGTCGGGGGCCAACACCACAACCGACGAGCCCCAGCCAACCAAGAGACAGGGAAATAAAGAAATCGAAATGAATCTAGATTGAGGGTAAGTGAAAATCTTTTTACAAGAACGAAATAAGGTAAGGAAAAGAGAGGTACCTTACCAAAAAATCCAACCTTAGACTGTCAAAGAACTGATACGCCGCGAATCTGGTCGACATCCTTACCGGTCCTTTAACCCAAAAATAAAGGCATCAGACCGGTCTTGTCCGTGAACATGACCATCACCTTAGCTCGACGATAGCCGCTGGCCAACACCAGAAACGGCCACAAGACCCGAAAGGCCGAAAGCTCTGAGGACAACTTCATCGGTGGTGGCTTCCCAGAGGAGTTTAGATCTAGAAAAAACCATATATGAAGCCCCCAGGAAAGAGAGTGGATGAAGACGAGCAGAATCGACTTACGGTTCCAACCAGCACCCCAATAACAACGATGTACACCACTAGTCTTGAGCACTCGGGGTCAGAATCTTCGACGAGCAGAAGACGGAAGGGTGGAGAGAACAGAATCGTCGAGACAACCTAGAGCAACTAACCAGCCACCAGATCTACAACGATCCACACTAGACGGTATTAAACTTACTATTGATTCTTAGCTTTTATGGCTACATCGTTATTTGACACAAAAACACTAATCCTCATTGATGGATCATGGAAAATTATCAATTTCTGGGTAAGAGAAACTACCATTGTTTTTACTATCATCACGACTCAAATGGATAAATATGTTTTTAGGCCTAACACATAAACACATAGAATGAATCCTAGAAACGTCTAACTTATTCAGCGAGCATTGTTTGAGGATAGTCCATATGTGAAGATAGGAGGTTTAGGTTCACTTAACCTAACATCGTTAGTTCACACACAAACAACCATCACACGTTCTCCACAAACACACAACCATGGAAAACATGATTGTAAATATATTGTACAAAGGTTGAGGATACAAGTTTTTGTACCATTATTTTTAATTGAAATAAAATACAAACCATGCATTTATATCTAGTGTTTATGTTTGCATTAGAAAGATTTAAAATACATCTCAGTTGATTCATACCCATGTCAAAATCAAATGAAATATACTAATAGATACAATTAGACATAGGACTATTAAACTTTTCTCGGATATTTTTGGAACCATTTATAATAGCTTCCGCCACGCGTTATCCATGTAAAAGGAACCCAGATTTTGATAATTTGTTATTTTTTGAGGTCATTACGATGACGGTATTATTAGATGTTTGTCGGGCACAGTCGGAATTTGAACTTTCATCAATATAGTGATAACACATGCAATAGATGGGATTCAATTATTTCATCGATAACTATAAGGGATGGGTCACTTAACGTCTTCCAATACATGGATAATGCGTGGCAGTTATTATATACATGATCTACTAGACATGATTCAAATTGAATGGACACAACATTATGTTTAATTTGTATAGCTACGACTTTACGTTAAATTTTAACGATCTTAATGATCATAGTTGTTATTGGATACTCGGGATCATCTTCCAAATTATACTATAACTCACAATCACTCCATCGAAACTCTGAACTCTAAAGATAATTCTTAACCATTCACATGTTGAGCTCAAGCAACACATCCCAAATGCTTGTTGCAGACATTAACGAGTTATTACAACTATTGAAACACTTCAAAATAAAGTACAACCCATAATTGGCACCGAAACCCTTATCGCCGAAGTGGTAGTTCACCTAAAGATTATAAACATGAAAATAAACAAACGGTTAAACGAAAACACCATCCAAACAGTTAAAAAAAATCCATCATAATACATAAAAGACAATTATTTCTCTTTTAAGTGGTGCAACATATAGAAACAAATGGAACAAAAAGAAGGTGAAACCCCAAAAAGATGTTTTCGAACGACCTTTATTGACACAAACGTGATATAATGATTTTTTTCCCCAAAATACATGGTTATACATTTCGTTTATTATCAAAAAATAGCGACTTATATTTATTCATTTTTATTTTTCCGTTACTTTGGATGGAAATGGACATGTGCTCGACACATGGTTTTTATACTTATCATAAATAGCGAAAAGGATTGATACGACGCTACTGAGCTCGGGCCGCCGGCCCATCGTTACTACACATAGTCATGTTGACACCTTATCGTTATCCAATATACCAGTTTTGAGATAAACTGATATATTATTTAAGATATAAACAGAAAAACATTACAAAAAAGAAAAGAAAGGACAATAGAGTAAATTTATTGACAATCTAATTATAAGTCCTTCGTCCAATTTTACAAATAAAAGTTAAGCTAACATTTTAAAACTTAATAATAAAAATAATTGAATCGTAAACTTTTGGATTAAAACTCCATTATAAACAAATAATTATCCACCTAAACATGCTTCTTAACGAAAACAGTCGCCTCTCTCCCTTACGCAGAAAAAAAACTAACATCCCATCTCCCCTTTCTTTGATCTCTTGTCCGTGCCGGTGACGGTCGAGGCTCTGCCTCGGTTGTTACCGGCGGAGACCAACTTTTACGCTTTCTCCATTCTCTCGGGAGTTCTATTTCGTTGGTCATGGTTATTCGTTTTTTCGTCCGTTCGTCACATGCCCTTTTTCTGCACCCCCAGTTTTGGCTCCTTCAGTCTCTTTGTTGTACCGTATTTCGCGGTTTATGCCAGAGAGCCTGTTGAGGCAGCCTTGGATTTATCCTCTGAGTGTGGAAGGAGCGTTGTGGAAGGAGATTCGAAGTGTTATGTGTGGGTCTTAGATTCGCCGACGTTGTTTCTTCGGATACCGATGATTAAAGTCAGATGGAGGAATATCGAGATGATCGACGTGAGTGGATCCCAAGAGACATGATCACGTTTCTAGTTTTTTTTCTATGTTTTGTTGTTGTTGTGCTTATATGATCAACGATTGCAAATTATAAATAATCATTTGTATGTTTTTACCGAGTAATATATAAAATCCAACAATACTCCTTTTGTCAAAAGAAAAAATGATCCACCTTATTTTGTGTACCAATTTATGGATTTGGAGGCCCATAGACGGAGGCGAGCACATCTCACTCACAAGTCACAAGGTACAGAGTGAGTGAGAGTATCTAATCCCATCTGATCCACAACCCCACACTCAGAGACCGTCATGGAGATTTCCTCATCCTTCGCGCCTTCTCTTCTTCCTTTCACTTCCCGTGCCCCCAAACCTTCTTCCCTCTCCTTCTCTACCTCCTCCAAACTTCGCAACAATGTCACCGCCACTTTCCTCAAGAATATCGGCACCGCAAGGCCCACCGCGAGCCACCGCCCCAAGCGTCTCCGCTGCAACTGCTTGTTTGGGCTCGGCGTGCCGGAGCTCGTCGTCATCGCCGGTGTGGCTGCTCTTGTTTTCGGCCCCAAGAAGTTGCCTGAAGTCGGAAAGAGTATCGGCAAAACTGTCAAGAGCTTTCAACAGGTCTCTACCCTTACTCGCCATTTTTTATCAATTTGTTTATTTTTTAGGGTTTTGGTTTATGAAAATTGTGATTGAGTTTAGATTTCTTCTGACACTAGAAAGGATAAGATAATGAAGAAAGGTTAGAGAATTTAATTTGCAGAAGGGTCAAGGTAGCACAAGGCCTCTGTTTGTACAGAAAACAGTAAGAGAATACATAATAACATATAGCTTCACGGAGGAGATAGCATGAGATAGCTGTGGGTACAGATGCAAGTGCACTTGGCAACAAGTAGTATAATTATATAAAATTGAACTCATCAGAGCAAAGTTAAGCAGCAACCAAACTAATTTCCAATCTTTTATATGAAAAGAACGTAACCTAAATTGTTAATGTAAGTTGAATGATGAAATTAGAGAGGATGCAAAATTGAAACGCTAATAGCAAGTCAAATGTTTTACCAATCTAAATAACTAATTGTAGATGTCATTGTTCCCAATCATCTCCAACTCTTTATTCAATTCCACTCCTATTTCAACTTGTGTTTGTATCCTTAGCCCTGGGTATCTCTGTTTAGGCTCACCCAATTCATCCAAGTTAACCTAGTCTGTATTTCTGGGCAAGTAGCATCATTCAAATATATTATGCCCAACCATATCAATGGTAATGAAGGCCTTAATTGATATGTCTATCCTCTTTTTTTTCATCAGCAGATACATGTCTATCTTCCTTAGGCTTGTCAATTCCTATGTGATTTTAAGTGTTTATCCATATCGTTAGTTTTCCTTCAACAATGAAGTCAACCACAACCATTGTTGTCGGTGGGTTTTAATTATTGGGCTATAGTTTCTCTTTAGTTCTCGGTGTTCTCTCTGCCACTTTGTAGTAACATCATGCTTTCGGGTCCCTTAGAAGGCATTTCTGTCAAACACTTTTTTTTCTTTTTGTATTTGTACTGCCATGTTTGCTTGCTTGAGAGATGTTTGCTCCCTCCTTGAAAGCTTCTCTCTTTTTTAATATATTGCTTTCTTGCTGATAAAAAAATATAAATAAATCCTATGTCTAGGACAAAAATGGAGGCAAATAGTGAGTGGTTACCCAATCCAAACAAAGCATCAAACTTGAAATCAACAAAGTAGTATACATTAACACAACTGAAGTATAACTTATGAATTTAAACGGGAAATCCAAGGTTCAAATAACACTTGCAAATATGAAATTTATCTCATTTGTGAGAATGCCTCAAGTTATCATCACAATGATGAATATCGGATGAGGGAAAGTAAATCTTGATAACAAACTAAAGCAAACAAGATTATTTAGGGGATAAAGAATCATGTTTGCCTTGATGATTTCGGTACCCATCGATGTCAGATGTCCGATCTTCTTTCAAATTCTTCATCTCAAACTCTTTTCCGAACTAATCTTTCTGTGTTATGTGTTGCATCTGACCATTAACCTTGTCTGATATACTGATTGCTTTTTATTTCCCCAAAATAGAGCATGAAGTCACCCCATGTCTACAAGTAGAAAATATGGTATCATTTAAGGATACACTAGATCCTTGTTGAGCCAGGCCTCATTGGTTTTGGCGACTGCGTTCTGTTGCTGTAACCACCTTCATTGGTCCTTTAAGGAGTTTGCAACATTAAGAAACTTCACAAAAGATATTTCTGTCCAACTATTTGTCTATTCCTCTCGTTCTATCTTCTTTTCTGGGCTTAACATGTTGACACCACACATACTAGTATGCAAACCTATGCTTCCCGGAAAGACAATAGATAGCAGACATTCTAACTTTCCTTGAAAGACAATTCCTCACAAATTTATACTATTCATCTTTGTCCACACAGAGGAAGAGCAGTAGCATTGGTTGAATTTGTGTAACTTTACATGGTACTTGAGGATACACTTAAGTTTACATTGTAATGAAAAGAATAGTAATTTTATGAATATTGTAGATGCTAGTTTGTGTCATAATCAGCTTATTTTGGAATTTCTTTTGCCATTATGTCCAGAAACCATCACAAGATATTCTATTGCAAAGACTGTTGTCATGCCCTGTGAAATGGAAAGAAGTTGAACCTTTTGTATTGGCTTACTCATATTTGCTAAGGACAATGAGTTGCCTAAATGGAATAGTTCTCAGCACCCTTAAATTATTATTATTTTCGTTCTCATGCATGGATCCTTGGCATAGTGACCAGGGTTCAGTTCACAGTGGGGGTACAATAGCCATTATCCTTTAAAAAACATTAACTGATCGAGCAAAACCCGACAAATGAATTTTGCCACTGACATGATCATTTTATTTTCTTGGGACTCTTGCAGGCAGCTAAGGAATTTGAGTCAGAGCTGAAGAAAGAGCCGGAGTCATTGTCAGATGCTCCTGCAGAGAAACCTAGAGCAGTGAATGAAGAGGATGAACAAGGCATAAAGATCTCTAACTCGAAAGAGAGTAGTACGGCATGAATTATGTGTAGAAATAATATGATGAGTTAGTACATTTCTCCTTCTCCCTCAGTTGTATCAATGGATTTAGAATGTGTTATTCACATTTAATACCATAGTAGATAATCATTTTCCGAAGAAGTTGTCCTGGAAAAAGCCTTGCCTTTGGAGCATGAATTGCAATGGTTATGATCTGTTTTGGGCTATATCTTGCATGTTTGTACTACACAAAATGCATCTGATATGGAAACAAAACAATTATCTTCCTGAGTATTTTTAAACAATTGACAAAAGAAAAGTGTCGTTCAATGAAGACTTGACACAGGGCCATATAAAAATCACCAACACATAGTCTTCTTTTAAATTACTCCACCTTTAACACTCTTCTTGTAAGGATTAAGTTTAATACGAAAAGAAAGAACCACCTCATCGAGTCCTCGTGGCCATTTCGCGTGTGTGTAGTACTTTCGTACAACCCCAATTATACACTCAACTCAAGTGTACACATAGAAGCAATATAATTTATAACTAGTCGAACAGTGAGAGAACGTTTGTCAATAAAGGTTCAGATTTTTTTTTGATCGGCAAAGCAAATTTAAATTAAGCCTCTTTCGAGGTGAAAGAGAAGTTACAAGATAAAGAACCCTAATGATACAACACTAAACAACACAACACACCCCACAAGGATCTAACAAGTGTTATGAAACTTGAGACCCAAGAAACCAAATGACTTGAGCCGCAAGAAACCCAAACAAGCAACCCGAACCCACCCAAAAAGAGAAGAGAGCCTAAAAACCTCTACACCAGCAGAATAGAGAGCCTAAAAACCCCCCATAGAACAAGAAAAAAGCAGGTGTAAACATCTCCCTAGTGATCTGCAAAACCTAAATGGATCCGAAGTAGATGTAGCTGGAGATTAGAAACTGAAGTTCTTGGAACTGATGTGGTTGTAAAGCTCTAAACTGAATTGTGCAGCAGGACCAATAGAGTACAAAAAGAGAACATGCCAATGTCATTGAAGAGGTCCAAGACTTCCGAAGGAACTGATGAGGATCTGTATAGTTATGGCCCCAAATGATGGACAAAACTGTAGGTAGAGATCTTGAAGACAAACTGATGTGGAACTGCAATGATATGCCTCAAGATGATGTAGAGGCTACTGAGGTGCAGAGATCCAAGTGAAAATACCAGGCTGGAAGTGCTTCACCTGTAGACTCAAAAGAAATAAAACACTCCTAACCTAACCACACACAAAAACACCAAATAACCCCCACTCCAAAAGGAAAGCAAAAACACCCCAGAGGCTATGAACCTTAGAAAAAAGAAGGGGAAGAGAGAGGTAAAGCTTAAAAAAAAGTCACTCGAAAATGACTCCCCCAACCCACCCAACCACCACCCCAGAACACCCCCAAACCAGAAAACAAAAGATTGCTTGTGTCCTAAGAAAGCAAAAGCAACCTTCATCAAACCAGGAAAAACAGAATAAATGGAGGGCTTCTAGTACTGAATGTGTTACTGAGGCTTTCTCCAAGTGATACAAGACTGAGGGGCTGATTGCCACATATTTATTGAGAAGAAATTCCCCGCCTCTTTGAATTTTGCCCACTCCCAGCTATAGGTGTCACGCCCCAAATCCAGTTTTGACCGGATTCGAGACATGACTCAAGTTGAAATAAGTTAAAGGATAAACAATAGATAAAAGTTCCAAAATTTCATACAAACTCCGTCAAAACGACATATCAGAAGGATGTTTAAAATAACGTGAGTCACAGCTCAACATAAATAGTCAAATGAAAAGCGTCCAACACAAGAGACCAACATATCTCTAATGAAAACCCGAAGAGTCCCAAGCTCCCTAGCCTCGACTTCCCTAGACATCCAGTACTCCTGTAAAACAGTTATAAACCAAAGGGGATGAGCTGACGCTCAGTAGGAAAAACCTTAATGATTCAACCCTTAAGTTAAAGATGAACTGTCTACGAATGTAACCCGAACGACAGGACGATATATTAAATAAGGAAAATGATAAGAATAAGAAATAACTGCAACAACGTAATAGTATCCAAGTAACAGTGACATAAATAAATTCATAATAAATAATTTGAAGGACGAATAATAATAAACTGGGAAATATCAGTATCTTGCCAACCACTTGCTTTCTCAAGCCTCCGATCCGTGAATAGGTTCTGGGATCACCTCGGTTCTCATAACCCGATCCACCAGAGTATCCACATCACGTCAGATTTTCCCTCGGTCCAGAGGAGGTACATGCACCGAGGCACCAAAACTAATTCGGAAATGCCACCTAAGGACCATATGTCATAGGGGACCAAGTAGTGCACCCACTGGGATGCAGTTCCTTGGGGTGAAACCATAAGTAATCCTTTCCCCGCAGGGTAAAATGTCCAGTTGCCCGCAGGCCCAATAATCCATGCCCCGCAGGGTCCCATAACCAATTTCCCGCAGGCCCAATAATCAACGCCCCGTAGGGTCCCATAGCCAATTGCCCGCAGGCCCAATAATCAATGCCCCGCAGGGTCCCATAACCAATTGATATCCCGCAGGATCTGCCAATACTCAACTCTCATAATATCCAGTAACCAGTACTCTCACACTCTAAAACTCGGTCAATAACTCACTGTAACTGTCCAACTCCAACCAACTCATCGGCACCGGATTACCCCCCCCCCCCCCCCCCCCCCGGTGTAGTACCAAACCAAACAAACAAATAGCTAAACCAATAAATGAGTATACAATCAAGAATAAGAAAAAGGGGAAAAGTACTTCGTTCACCCATCAAGCATCACACATCGGAACACACTTTCATCATAACCAAGACAACAACACCATTTCATACTTACCGTGTACTTACCTGTCTCCAACCATCGGTACATCGATCACCTGATTGTACCCCTTTGGCACAATCAGTCATACTCGATCATCCGTTCAACCAACAATTATATCAGCATAAATACTAGATCAACCGAGTATACATTCCACCAATCAATCATCATGTGAATACACCAAATAGCATTCAATCATACGAGCTAATCTAGTTTCATTAGACTCTTAAGTTAACCGAGCAATTAGCAACCAAACATGTGAACCTAGCACACAACTAATCCGAGAGCTCTTCACAGCCTCTCTACCAGTAAATCAATTTCCCAAGTATTGAAAGCACACTTCACTAATTGTCATCGTCCTAACATGCATACTAGACTCATCCATTTATTACTAATTGAAATACGATTATTCTAGTTATTCGCATCCTATAGGCAATTCTAGGACATTTCCGATTTTATTATCCTAATCATGCATTCTAAGCGGTAATTAAATAATTAAGGCTTTCCCTACCTTGCGGTCTTCCTACGAACAAATACTCATATCAACAGCTGTCCGGCTCGCCTCGTCACCTCGGCGAAGTCCCAGCTACGAATCTGGGTTTACACACAAACGATCCAAAATCAGATCGGGTCCAGATTACCCAGTTCTTTAAATTAACAATTTTTTTCATTTCCGATGATTAAACCGTTTAATCCACTAAAAGTCCGACTTAGTCCCAAGCGTCGTTTAAATCAGTTTTAAATTTAATTAAACGAATCAGTCCCAAATGGTCCGTATCCGATCCAGTCCCGGTGTCAGGCCCGAGTCCGGACCCGAAGACCAGAGTCAGTCCAGGCCAAGGCCCAGACCAGATTCGAGCCCAAGGCCCAAATCCTGTCCAGGCCGAAGCCCAGCTGAGCTCCGAGCCCGAGCCCAAGGTCTCGCCTCGTCCGGTCTGAGCTGAAGACGCCGTGGCTGAGGTTAGGTTTCCGGCGACTCCGGCGGCGGTGGCGTCAGGGTTTCGACGGCGGCTCCGGCGTCTGATGGGGTGACAGAGGGCCAGGACTCAACGGAAACGAGGGTTGGGGCGAGGTCCAAACCCTCCCGGCCAGATCTGGCGGCCAACCGGCTCGTCGGCAACGTGAATCGCAGATCTGGAACTCGGAGAGTTCCGGCGACGCTCCCGACCTCCTCTGTGAGCCTGACTCCCCTTGAATCGACGCGAGAAGAAGGGAGACGGGGAGGAACCGGTGAGGATCGACTCACCGTGTGAAGTTCTGCCTGAATCAGGCACGGTGGGTTCGTCCTTGTCGGCGGCGGCGTTGAATCGGAGAGGGAGAAGACGGGTGGGGGTGCTGGGTTTCTGGTATGACGGGTAGAAGAAGAAGGAGAAGAAGGTGGGTGTGAGGTCGGAGAAGAAGTAGAGGTGGTGGCCGGGGAAGGAGAGGGAGAACGGCGGTGGGTCTCTGGTGCGAAGGGAGAGAGACGATGTCTCGCCTCGGGAGCTGTGCGCGAAATGGGGCTGAAGGGTGTCGAGCACCCTTTTAAAGCTAGGGTTCGACACCAGTTGGGCCTGGGTCGTCTGGGCCTCGTGCGTGAGGCGTGGGCTCGTTCGGCTCAGGCCCACCTCGAGTCTCCTGCCCAATCCAGCCCAGAACCAGAACCAGCCTTATTCCTTTCTCTTTTCTTTTTTTCTTTTTCTTTTCTTTTGCAAAAAAACTAGACTTGATGCACAAACAACCCCTCAAGTATTGGTTCGCACTTTAATACCCTTTTAAACCAAACCGGGTTTTACAATAGGATTGATTGATGATTTTCTGAAAGATCTCCTCTTCTGAAGTATTTACATCATTGAACACCTTGTTATTCCTTGCCAACCACAGCTGCCAACACACAATGTGAATTATTTTGAGCCAGCTTTTTCTGAGAGTGGACTTGATCAGAAATGGCCAGCTGAGATATAGCTCTTTGACAGTTTTTGGGATCACCCATTTAATTCCCCACCAGGCTAAAACCTTTCCCCAAATCCTCCAGGCTAATAAGCAGTGTAATAAAATATGGGATCCATCTTCCAAGTCATTAGAGCACATGGGACAAGTGATCTGTTCTAGATTGAATAAGAGTCCTCTTGAGTCCAAGAAACATTTTGCTGGTATAGCATCCAAGCATGCTAACCAGTTGAAAGCTGATATTTTAGGAGGGATATCAGGGATCCATATTGATTTTGTCCATCCAGCATTAATCACATTTGCATAAGAGGAGTTGTCTACCAATGCATAGAGTTTTTTGACTGAGAAGCCTTTTGAGTCCCAAGTCCATATTAATTGATCAGTCTGGTTGGAGAGAGTAACCCCTTGAAGAATTTGTTGGAGAGCTAGCCAATCACTTTCAGCTCTTCCTCTTGGAGTTGATCTGAACCTTAAATCCCAGGAACCATCAGATTTGGCTTCTGATATTAGTAAATTTTTATTCTGAGAGAGGAGAAAGAGCCTTGGAAATAGATGTTTGAAAGCCATATCCCCCCACCATATATCTTTCCAAAAAAAGACTCTATCACCAGAGCCTATTTTCCAAGATAGTCCTTTAATTCCAAATAGATCAGAGAAAAGAGGGTTAGCATTTAGAGCTAATACATGATTCATGAAACTTTGATTCCCAATTTCTGAAAAATTTGATAAATCCCATTCTGCAGGATGCCAACCAAATTTGCTACATATGACAGCTTTCCATAGAGAGTCTCTTTCCACAGCAAATCTCCACCACCACTTTGCTAGGAGGGCTATATTCATTTTGGCTAAGCTTTTTACTCCCAAACCCCCCATTTTCTTAGGTTTACATACTTTGTCCCATCTAACCTTGCTGAAGTATTTGGCCTCAGATTTTCCATGCCATAAAAATCTCCTCTGCCAGGATTCCATGATTTTTATTACTCCTTTTGGGGCCTTGATAATGGAGAAGAAATATAGTGGCAGGGCACTAAGAGTTGAATTGATGAGAGTTATCCTGCCCCCTAGAGATAATTGCTTGGCTTGCCAAAGGCTCAGAGCTGATTTGAACTTATTGATGACTGGCTCCCATGTTATCATTCTTTTTGGATTAGCACCTAGAGAGAATCCCAAGTAGTTGAAAGGCAAGGTTCCAACTGAGCATCCCAGAGTTTGTATCCACTCTAATTTTTCACCCTCATCCAAATTGATAGGGATAAGCATTGATTTATCAAAATTGACTGCAAGGCCAGTAGCCAAATGAAATATGGAAAGAGCAAATTTGAGATATGAGGCACTTTGTTGATCTGATTGCAGGAAAAAGACTGTGTCATCAGCAAACTGGAGATGAGAGATTGAGGGTCCATCTGAGGGCAATTGAATTCCTTTGAATAGGTTTGCCTGAATTCCACTCTTCATGATCTGGTTGAGAGCCTCAGCAACAATTACAAATAAAAGAGGGGAGATAGCACATCCTTGTCTAAAGCCCCTACTCATTTTGAAGTCAGGACTTGGTGAGCCATTAATCAGAACAGACACATTTGCTCTTAAGCAAGAGATGATCCACACTTTCCATCTATAGCCAAACCCCATTCTGGTTAACACCTGCATAATGAAACTCCAACTGACCTTATCAAAGGCCTTTTCAAAATCTTCCTTAAAGATCACTGCCTTTTGGGGATTATGTTTGAGATGATGGACTACTTCAGAGGCTATTAGAATGCCATCAGAAATTTGTCTCCCAGAGATGAATCCAGTCTGCTCATCACCTACTAGGCCATGTATCACTTGCCTTAATCTGGTTGAGATTAGTTTTGAAATAATTTTGTAGGGCCACCCATTAGGCTAATAGGTCTGAAATCATCAAATGTGAGTGGAGCATCATTTTTGGGGATTAAAGTGAGGAAGGAGGAATTTAAACCTTTTCCCAATCGGCCTGTTCTATAAAATTCTTGAACAAAGAGCATGAAGTCTTGCTTGATGATTGGCCAACAAACTTGAAAGAATTTTAGAGTGTATCCATCTGGACCAGGAGCCTATTCAGAATTGCAAGCCATAATAGCCTTGAGAACTTCTTCCATAAAAGGGCTTTCCAGCCACAAAGCTTGTTCAGTAGAAAGTGTTGAGAAGGGCAAATCTGAGAGTGATAGATCAGTAGAAGGAGGAGCTTTGAATCTTGAGGCAAAATGAGATGCAGCGGCCTTTTTTATATCTGAAGGAGAGGATAGCAGTTCTCCATGATCCCAAATGATTGAGATCCTATTGGAAGAAGCCCTGAAATTAGCAAGCCTATGGAAAAATTTGGATCCTTTTTCCCCCTCATCAATCCATTTTTTTCTTGCTTTTTGGCTCCATAATTTGGACAGTGCTTTGAATTTTTGTATCAATGATGCTTTGAAGGCTCCTCTAGCAGCACATTCAGAAGGGGAAAGTGGCCTGACTTCACTGATAATATCCAGATCATCCACTGCTTTTGTGAGAGTGGCAATGTGATTTTCCAAGTAGCCAAAAGTCTGAGAATTCCACTTTTTCAGATCAGCTTTGAATAATTTTAATTTCATCCAAAGAACATAATATGCTTGTCCTGATACTGTATAGGATTCCCAAAAGGATTGAGCTGCTGGGAGGAATCTGTTGTCTTCAGTCCATATATTCAAAAATTTGAAAGGCCTTGGCCCCCAATTGATTTGATCATCATATAGAATAATTGGCCTATGATCAGAGATGGTTCTTGGTAGACAAGCTTGTGTTAAAGAATTAAAAGTATCAAGTAATTCTTGTGAGACTAGGAACCTGTCTATTATGGATCCTTTGGATTGATTTCCAAACCAGGTGTATTTGCCTCCCTTGAGAGGAAGATTGATTAGTCCCATATTATGGATGAAATCTTGCAGCAGCTGCATATCAGGGCCTCCTCTTTGACTTGCCCTCTCTTCTAAAGCTGTGATAGCATTAAAATCTCCACCCAATAAAACCAGTGTGCTTGGAGCCAATTTAGATAAATAGTCTTGCAATTTTAGCCATAAGGCCTTTCTTGTTGCAGTTGTGCTTGGGGCATAAATATTGATGAAGCAGCAAGGCCTATTTGTAGCTGTTTATGATCCAAACCAAAGAAGAGCACCAGGTTCTTTGATTGTATAATTGAGAGCAAAATCCTTTGGTTTCCAGAAAGTAATAATTCCACATGCATTATCAACAGCATCAATACTGTCCATATCCCACCCTCTTGAGAGTCCACATTGTCTTAGAAAATTCCAGGGAATAGCATTCAGCTTTGATTCTTGTAGCAAAATAAAGGAAGGAGCCTGTTTGGATATTAGGAGACTGAAACTTCTCTTCTTTTGATGAGAAGAGATCCCCCTCACATTCCATGTGAGGAATTTCATAATCGATTAGAGGTGAGAGGGTTTGGTGGTTTGGGGATCCACCAGAGCTTCAGTATCTGAGTCTTTGTCCAGGTCTAAGAAATCATCTTCTGAGCCTTCATCCAGATCAACTGAATGGTTTTTAAAATCATCCAAATCTTCCAGTTGTTGAATGATGATCTTGTCAGCCACTTTTGCCTTTAAACCAATTGCTTTCCCAAAGTTCCAAGCTTTCTTTGCAAGTTCATGTTTGAGAGGGCCAGTAGTAGAAATAGCTAGATCCACAGGAGGTACTGATTGTGATGCAGAGTTGGAGACTACCTCAGCTTCTTTCAGTTTGGACCTTGTAGTATAGGCATGAGGAGTTTTGGAGCTGCAGGGCTTGCCACTTTTCTTTTTCTTTTTGGGTTTGAGAATGATTTTTGGAGATTGATTTTCTGTATTGAATCCTAATAAGTCTGAGATTTCATTGGCTTGGGACTGGAGAAGCAATTGATCACCCAGGTCATTGATGTAGGCATAAAATGCATCGGTTTGGATGTTTTTAAGCCACATTATTGAGCTTTTTAGTCCCGGGGTTGTACAATTTGGTGAACTTTTCTCTTGTTACTCTTACTTTGTCTCTCATTGTGTTTTGTAGGTGCTTTGATCGAAAAAAGGGCAAAAATAGAGGAAAAGCCGGTTTTAGGAGTTTTGGAGGCTGGCTGATCTTGAGAAGGACATAAATCCCTCATACAAACTCCGAATTGCTTCAAATAATATATCAAATCGAAGAGAATTCAAAGATCTACAACTTTCATCAAGGGACCGTCACTGTTCTGATACGGGAAGGGGTCCGTTCCGGGCCGCGTTCCGGGCCGGATTACGGCCCATTCCGGGCCAGATTCCGGGCCGGATTCCAGCACGTTCTGGGCCTCATTCCGGCCCGTTTTTGGGCCCATTCCGGGCCACGCTCCGGGCCACACGCATCAGACCTTCTCCCAGCTTCGTTTTTGGCATAAAAATAGGAAATTTCCTCATTCAAAAGCCAAATTTACCTATTCCAAATTCGATTTGGAGTAGGGAAAGAGGTCTTGAAGTCCTATATATAGAAGAACATCCATTAAGAAAAGGAGAACTGGTATTGGGCATTATTTTAGAGAGATTGAGAGTTAGGGTTTGAGTTTTGGTGAGAGAGAAGTGCTTAGGAACAAGGATTGAAGCAAAACTATTGAAGTTTCATCATTGAATTGGTATTTTGTATCAACTTTTACCTTTCAATTATGTTTATCACTTGTTCTTTTTCATCTTTGTGTTCTTCCTTCTTCTCCATGAACTAAATTTCTATTGATCTAGGGCTAGGGGAAACAATATGAGTAATTGATTCAATGGGTTTGTGGTTATTGTGTGCAATTTGTGTTTAGGATACTGTTTACATAATTTGGAATTAATGCTTCATCAAATTGATCACTTGATAGTTGATTAGGTTTTAGCACTCAATAATCAAAAGCTGAGAGTGATAAAAGGACTAAGGATTATGTAACTCGGGTTTAAATCTAGTCTCTAATAAAGTTAGGTTAACACGAGTGTAACAGCTATAGGCGTATAAACTGAAAGTTAGAGGAGTTCATGAATCGTAATGTTGTATGTCTCACTACACCCAGATTAGAAATAACTAGATTATACTAGGGACCTAATTCGATCGAAAGATGTTTAGGACCAGCTGAGAGAACTTCCGTTACCTTAGACTCACCTTTTTTGCACATGTAAACACAAACCCCTGCGAGTTAATAGTCATATTGTGACCCCGTTAAAAGTCCTAGATCGCCTTTTCTTCTGAATTTCACAACATCTGCTATCTTTGCCCTGTATTTGTTCTCACTTTACTTTAATTGCTTTTTCAACTTGTTATTTACATCTTTAAAACCAAAAACAAATCTTTTCAGAAACAGATTAACTAACGGATTTTAAATCGAGTGACTGTTTTATTGCTCCCTTGGGTACGATAACCGGACTTGAACCGAAATACTACTTGACGACCGGTGCGCTTGCCGCGCCCTTTTTCTTTTTTGGTTTGAGAATGATTTTTGGAGATTGATTTTCTGTATTGAATCCTAATAAGTCTGAGATTTCATTGGCTTGGGACTGGAGAAGCAATTGATCACCCATGTCATCTTCATGTAGCAAGGCTGGTGGAGAAAAAATGATGTCTTTGCTGAGAATACAGTCCAGCCCTAAAGAGGAGGGAGAGTGACCAATATTCCTTGAAGTGTCAGGTTCATTTAATGGTAGTATCTTTGGAATATCAGCTGATAGTAAGGGACTAGAATGTGCTTTTCCTCCCAATAAATGCTCCTCAGAAGATGTCATCTCTTGGTTTATAATAGTCACATTAGTATGAATAACCCTTGGTGTAAAGTCTTTATCCAAAGGTTCTGCCAGTTCTGGAGGAGGATTTGCAATTTTGAGGGCAGTGCTAATGTTGGGAACAGCTAAGGATGACTACATAATAGGCGCCAACTGAGGTGGGACTTCAGAATTTTGAATTTCAGAGGGGATGGTCAGCTGAATAGGAACTGTAGCAATCAAGTTTGCTTCAAAACTTCTTGGATTAGAGCCAGAATGATTAAATCCTTCCAATGTATCAGGAACCACCAAATGATCAGAATTTATTGAGCAATTAAGGTCCGAGGTAGGTAGACAATTCTGAGAGGGCAATAAGAATGTTTGATCCAAACCAGCAACTAATGCACCCTTTTCAGCAACTAAGTCCTCCTTTTCAAATAGTATTGTGGTAGGCAATAAAGGAGGAGAGACAGGAAGGGAATTCTCCTGTAGAGGACCGGTTGGGGGATCATCAGAACCACCAGTCCCAAGAACTTCAGAAGGAGAAGTAGCTATGTCCTCAGCTCTTTGATCCCCAACTGCTATTGTTCTTTGAGTCTCATGTGAAGATTCACTTGTGGAGGATTCAGTGGACAGAGGGAAGGATGGGAGGGCAGCTGAATCAATAGAATGTACCCAAACTTTAAATTCTTTTCTTCCAATAGTGATTGAGACCTGATCAGAGAAGCTGTCCAGACTGAAGGAGTGAACCAGAACATATGCAACATCAATATGAGTTTCTCTTGCTGTATTTGGATGGGAATAGATAAAAACTCCATGATCTGCAACAGAAGCATGAAAAGTTTCTTCACACCAACCTTGAAATGGGATCCCATGAATAGCTATCCACCTAAACATTCCCCCTTTGAAGCACAATTTCTCAAACCCAGGAAGGAAGGTTACCCAATCCTTAAACCATAAACCTCCATCAGACCTCAGTTGTCTATCAAAGGAATCATTGGAGCAATGAATAAGCACAACTTTGTTCCCCAAGGACTTTAAATGGATCTCAGCTGCTTCTTGATGATAAGCAAATTCTTTCTCAATATTTTCTACATTGAGATTTATATGGGAGATAGCTAGATGAGCTCTTTCCAAAAAAGCTTCATTCTTGTTGACCAGTGATCCTTTGTGAATGAAATCATCATAAGAGAGATTGTAATGGGGTGGAACTGAAGACTGAACAGGTTTTTTGTCCCAAGCCTTAGTTACAAAAAGCTTGTATCCATCCACCAACCTTCCATTGAACTCTGAAATTGCCATTTGTCTATCAGCATCAGAATGGAAGTAGCTAAAACCATACCAGTTTCCTTTTGCATTTGGCTTCACAGAGACTAAGGCCTTTTTAAAGCCAGAGGCTTTTCCTCAAAGATTTTCAAGCCAAAGAGCATTAACTCTAGGAGGGATATTGAAAATGAAGATTGCAAAGGGTTTGTGAGGTAGTGAGAGGTTGTTTGTCCCAATAGATCTTTTTCTCAAGTCAACTCCAAGCTTAGCAGATTCAAAACCAGGAGGGGGGTAGCCAAGGGAAGATGAATTTTCAGTTGTAGGTAATTGATGCTGACCATGATGGGCTGAGACCACCACAGACCCAAGTCTTCTTGGATGAGGGTTTTGAGAGTAAACAGAGTGAACAGTAGTCCCATTTCTTCCTTGGAATGCTCTTCCATCCTCATCAAACACAGGTGTTTGATCCGTATCTGAGCCAATAGGTTGGAAGTACTTGTCATAATACATTTTCTGGCCATCTAGCCATTTGGTTCGACCTCCAGGTGAGTATTGTTGAGTTCTATCCGAAGATGAAACAGAGAGTTGTCTCAAAATCCTTCCTTTTCTTTTGATGCCTTTTTTAGATTGCCAATGAGCTTGAGGTGCAGTGTTAAAACCACTTTGTTCCTGGACTGAGAGAGGAGCTCCCAGTACAGATGCTTGTCCTTCCATCAGAACAACAAAGAAAGCAGCAGGGAGTAGAATATAGAAAGAGAATAAACTCTTGCAGAGCTTATGAGCAAGAGCACTAACCTGGAGATGGAAGAGCTAAGTGGAGGAGTCAATGATGGTTCGATGATCGCTAATCATCCTAAACACTACATCAAAGAAGAAGAAAGTGAAGTTGAAATCAGCATTGATCTTAAGAACTGGATGAAGATCTTCAAAGACACTGTTGGAACTTCATGAAGTTCAGATTAATTAAACTTTATGTGGGAGTTGGTAAAATATAAAATTAAAGTATTTTTTTTTACTAAAAAGTACATATTTCATTAAAATAGGTTCCAACTACAAGCAAGTGCATCAAGACAACATTTCTTGACCACTAAAAGCAGACAAAAATTTAATTTACAATAATTAAAATACCATTAAACTAGGGAAGATTGATTTGAACTTAGTGGAAGAAGGTGACATAGGGTATTACTCTCATACAATGATTAATATGATACTAGTTTATTTAAATTAGGTTTATGGTATCAAGAGTTTCACTAATGAAAGACGTAGAAATTGAAAGAGAAAAATCTTTTAGGTAGATATGATTTTCAACAACTATTCTCCCGATCACTAAGTCTCCAAATTTCTACCTAAGACAGTAACATTATTGGCCAAAGAACCACTAATTCTGAGATTCGTATTCAATGTCGGGTAGCATGAACAGAGGAGAAATCAAATACAAACCATGTATTAACCTAAAAACTAGAGATCCAATCTAAGCCATCCATTTTAAGAATTGATGGATGAGATGCAATTGAGTAGTTGACTGCAAAAAAAAAACAGCATTTTTTAGTAAGTAGTAAGTAGTAAGGGCTTTTTAGTAAAACTATCATATTATTTTTTTTAATCAATTCACTAATTTAATTTTTCCCGCTTCGTTTGAACTCCGACTGGCTTCAAACTTGCGCCATTAGTTTTGTTTTTTTAAGGGCTTTAAATCAAGATCAGTCATGAATATATTTTGAAGCACGAAAAAAATATATTTCGGTGTTGATTTTTTTTTTAAAAAAATATGGGTAATTTTTATCAACACTTTGCTCTGAATTTATCAACACTTTTACACTGGTTTTATCATCACTTTACACTGGTTTTATCACCTCATTTTTCAAAACTGATCATGATTTTATCACCTTATCGCGTGTTTTTTATGAACACTAGTTTTATCAACACTAAACATTAGGTTTATGATTCAATTACGTGTGTTTTATCACCCCCATCACATGTTTTTTTGAAGCGCGAATTTTTTATTTATTTCGGGGCTGGTTTTTAAAGAAATTATATCTGGCTAATTTTTATCAACACTTTGCTCTGGTTTTATCAACACTTTACACTGGTTTTATCAACACTTTACACTGGTTTTATCAACACTCTACACTGGTTTTATCACCCCATTCTCCAAAACTGATCATGATTTCTATCATCTCATCACGTGCTTTTTATGAACACCAGTTTTATCAACATTAAACACTATGTTTATCATTAAATTACATGTGTTTTTATCACCTCATCACATGTTTTTTTTATCAACGCTAAACTCTAGTTTATTACACTTATTAACAAAATTGAACATGGTTTTTATCACCTCGGTACATGTTTTATCAACATTTAGCACTAGTTTGATACCTCCGATATAAACATTTATTAGTGAAGATTTATCAACACTCAACATTATTTTTATCACTCCGATATACCTTTTTATTTTCGTGCTTCAAAATATATTCATGATTGATCTTGATTTAAAGCCCTTGAAAAAATAAAAATATTGGCGCAAGTTTGAAGCTAATCGGAGTTCAAACGAATCGGGAAATATTAAATTAGTGAATTGGTGAAAAAAATGGATACTTGTCCACATGACACCATGCTTTTATAATTATGCCATTGCTTGTGTGAGAAATGATGAAAGTGACGTGTGTTTGGGTGAAATTGAGGTGATGATGTGACATCATGGTGAATGTTGGATGTTAGGTGTGTGTGGCTAGGATTGGTTCTCTAGTTTTTAAGTTAAGAGTGGTTTGTAGCCGATTTCACCTCAGCATGAAAATATAGAACAATTATTCAAGATAACTTGTAATTCATAAAATTCACTGAAGCAACGTACTAACATACAATCATATGTTCAATTAGCACTCATTACCCATAGTATTTAACTCTTGAATATAAACTCTTAATTATCATAAGAAACTACACATACACTCAAAAGCTCTCAAAGGAAAAAATATTAGTTGTTGTTGGAGGTTCTCTGTTACCGATCGAGGTCACACCGAGTCTCAAAGACTATAACGAGTCTTACGTGTTGTTCTGCAACTACATTGCACCGCCCCGCGCCGTCTGTTGTTCGATCGGCACATACGTTCTACGACATCAAATCGCAGTCGATCTTCACGTACGCGTTATTATATTTATAGCCACACTTTCCTTCTTCTGGTATTGTTGTGCACTGATTTTTGAAGGTTTCGATGGTCAACTTCTTGGTTTGGAATTGTTGAAACATGGGTCCGGACAAAAACTGACAACAACTAAAGGTTTATCAACTAAACACCCGCACAGGCCGTTTGAAGAAGGCTTTGGAGCAATCCAGTCAGTGGGTTTGGGATCCGGGGGTGGAACGACAATATGGGGTATGTTTCCACAACACCCAAGGTCGGGTTATCCCGACATATCAAGACGAATCGACAATACAAAAACGCCCCCTTACGAAAACTATGTGTTTCAGGAGAATCGGTATCATAGACTTCCTAGTTTTGGTGTTCTGCTATATTATATGTTTCGTTATTTCATGTTTTCGCATTTCTTGTTTCTGTTTTTAGGTTTCTGATCAGTTTTATGCTTGATTTAGGTGTGTTTTTAGTTGTTTGATTTTATTTTGTTTGGATGGTAGAACGAGGTTTCTCTTCGTATTTGTCTGAGATGCAAATTAGACTCTTTTTACGGGTCCAAGAGCGCTCGGTCACCAACGAGGGCGGACATATTCAAGAGCCCAGGGCCTATGGTCCTTCGTAACTGAAGTTTAGCATTAATGCATTTAACCTCGTTGTCGTTTAAAAAAAAACACTTCATATGAGTGTGTCACCATCCAACAATACAATGCATAAAGTAGAAAAAGAGAGACTACACGTCGAATAGGGATGGATGGTGGCAGCGTAAAGGTGGCTTCTCCAAATTGCAACACATATTACAATATTCTTAAGTTTAGTTTCCATAGATAATTCGAAGTTAGGGTTCAGATAATCTAATCGATGGCGCGTCAAGGGACGGAGTGGTTCATCATGAGCGGATCCGCACTATTTAGACATATTGAGGCGGTTTGGGATGATCACTTTACCAACTTCGTTGTCTTCGCTCAGTTTTGCTCCTTTTTCCCTATTTTTTTCATTGATCAGAAAGATTAATATTCTATTCAACCAATGTTGTGGACTAATCTTACGGACATGACTGAGTATAAATACACCTGGGAGACCTAAAAGTACTTTCACCAAAAAAAACTTGGCGGAGGGTCGTCAAATACAATCCGAAGTGAAACGGTTGTCATTATCGAACATACAGTAAGAGAACGAGATTTGATGAGACCGAGCCCTATTCATCTTCTCTCCACCTCTTGCATCACCCCCTATAATACTGCCTATATTTGGATTCCTTATTCTCCAATATGGATGGGTTCGTCCCTTCCGCTATCTACCTGTTCTCGTGGCCATCCACAAGGTCAAAAGGCTATCAAGAACAAAGGTTAAAACTAAGGTTGTAATGATAGGCGTTAGTTAGATGAGAAAAAATCCTAGGCGTTAGGCGGGAATTGAAATCGGAATATTTTATTATTATTATTATTATTATTATTATTATTATTATTATTATTAAATATATATTATCAAAATTTATATTACACTATATATCAAATATTAATAATATCAAATATTAAATATATCAAAAAACATAAATATTCTACTAAATTAGAATTAGCATACAAATCTTAAAACAAGATCAATAATTAAGGCTCTATCAACTCAATTAGCACAAGTTTATACAATTTTTATATTTTTATATCAGTTTGAAAAAAAATAGAAATTGTTTTATTTTAATCATGAACCTGACCCGACGCCTGACCGATCCCGCCGATTCATCAGTCGAATCCACGATTAATCGGCCTGTATTCCGCTCAAACGGTCTAGAGCGACCTAGGAGGATTAATAAGGTCCGCTAAACCTATTTCAGGGCCTTCAGACGGGAATTTTAACATCCTTAATCAAAATTTGTCGACTGAAAATATAACTCTAGCTTCTAAAGCTTTAATCAGGAGGATGAAGTGGGAGCAAGTACAAATTTAAAGAAACTATCTTTAAGAACGATGGACTTGAAGGTAAAACGACACAACACAGAATATCACTATTGTGATTGTTTTAATAAAAATCTCATGCATTTTCATATAATGTTTTCCACTTTTAAGTTGTTATTTTTTTTATTGGTGGACGATTTGAATGACTTCGGAGAAGATTTGAAGATGAGATAGTTGAATTTGCGGACGATTTAAATGTACCCCGAATTATCTGTTACAGATTCTTAAACGGTTTCATATTTTAATAAGTTCCTATTAAACCATTAGAAACTTGATTATACTAGTATGAAACTATTAATTCGTATAAAAAATTATATTTAAATCGGCCTTTAAGATTTTCACAAGTTTATCTACCATAACAAAGTCCAATACCGGCAACCACCATCACCTACATCATGTCCTTTCCTCCACCCCAACCCCAACTATTGTCTCTTGACGCTCCTCGCCTGAACCTCTGTTGACCATCCATGGCCCGTACGAGGCAATACGGACCATGGACCCTCCATATGCAGGATAGCATCACCCTCTCACCGCATCGCTGCCTCTTACCGCTGGGATGACCTACTCTTCGATGAGGAACCTCCTGTCTATGACGACTCGTCGTGTGTTGACGTCAGTCTAGAGATATGCGCATGAGGAAGATGATGGCCCTGTCCTTCAATGGTTATCCATTGGAGCTGCAACACAAGACAGGAGTTGTGACACAAGATAGGGTCCAGATTACCAGTCGAACCCGAGTCACTACTTCGCCAACACTGCCCCCTCATGGGTAAGGAATCAGGCCCCGAATCTAACTCGTCTGACAATTGGAACCCATGAGCGACAATCGGGGCAATCAGAAGTATCCGTCCCACCGAGTGATCAGGTGCATGATCGGGTTCCCCGTCCAAGAAGGCTGTACCCGTGGAGAACGATTCAGTGGAAGGAAATGGTTTTTGGGAGCCAGTCAACATTGGAAGGGAGGCATCGAGCCACCGAAAAAACACCGCGGGTGCGGGCAATACTGCTCAGAATCCGAGTAATTGTGGATACACGCCCCAACACACGTCGAGGGGATCATGTACCCGAAGGTAATCATGCAGAACAATTAGAGGAGCGCTACCTAATGGAACAGGAGATTCTGGCACCCCCATGTAGGATGGACATTACACCCACAAGGAAGTTGAACTAACTGGGGTGACAACGACACTAGCTATACAGCCTCGTTGATCATCATGAAGCCTCTAGGGCACAACGGGGTGTCTCATAGGAGTCACACCCCGGCCCCTAAAGAACATATCCGCTCCATGGTATATTCCTTAGACGACGGTTATGACATAACAGACTTATTCATGTCGATACGGGGACCGGTCTCTGGATTCAATGCATCAATCACGGTATGAATAGGGAACCACCCCGTAGTTTTCCTCGTAATAATATCGGGTATATCGTTATAGGATCAGTGTTTCAGCCGTCATCGAAACTGTATCTCATTGTTTCTCTTATTTTCAATATTGGATGATTCACGTGACCATTTCTTTCGATATCAATGAAAAACTATTCATTCCATAAGACACTTCTGAAGCACACCCATCATGCATTTCTTTTCAGTATTTTTGTACAATAATCACCTACATAACATAACATTACATCTACTGTTCTCTACGAAGAAACACAATTTGTGGTTGAAAGCAAGCTTACTCAGTATAGGTCAGGGCTAATCGAAGACCTAAACGAGATTTTTCAGTGAAAATTGTAGATCTTCGACGACACAGTGACTTGTATCTCGAACTTTAGTTGCTCGAGCCAACCCTCATAGTCATTGGGAACATAACATCTACTTAACAATCTAGCACAAGTGACCAAACATACAAAAAACCCTCTACTAACTGGTTAATTGCTCTTCTTTCTTCGCATACTAATTTTATGATTCAAACCCCAGAGCCACCATTGTTACTTCAATTTGATGTCACTCCCACAACTGCAGAATCGTGAAGCTAAAAGGCACCTACTGCAACAAATCTGATTATATTAATAGACCCGACTATGTTGCTCCAGAGGTGGTAGTAACTGCAACACCATCCCTTAACCCCTGAACACATGAATGTAAAGTCCTCTGCACACTATCAGCGACAGTTCTTAATCTTCCTTGACTAACATCTACTGAAGCCATTCCACTAACTTCCACAGTTCGAGCCACTTTCTGTTTACATTTTTCCCAGTCATCTACATGTAACCAGCAAGCTCGACCACCATGGCTTCCTTCCATGCCAAGAAATGACACATTAGAGTTTTCCCCAAATGAATATCTCAGTCTCACCGAGACACAGTAGGGCAGCCAAGCAGCACCACCAGCAGCATTTATGTGAGGAATATGGGCAGGATCCAACACAACAGTCAATGCAAAATCAACCGAGTTGTGTGGACGATCATAATGGATATTGCTTTTAGATGTACAAGAATTCTCAGATGTATCTTCCATATTTATCCCCGCATGATTTTCAAGGCATAACTCGATACGTGGTTTTTGGGCTGGTGCTGTGTCTCCGCCCTGGGCCTGGGCCATTCCTTTTTTCCATGCTATTAGTTTCAAGAATTCCCTTAGAACTGATATGGGCAAGGTGAGAAGGGTGATGAAAGATGCAACACGCGAAGCATCGTACGGTTCTGATGCAACACGGCGACTGAAGTAGTCACATATTTCACCTATTTCAGATTGAGTTAGCTCTTCTTGTGCAGCATTTACATTTTGCTGTTGTTGCTGCTGATGATGGAAACGTTTCACACTAAGGACTTGAAGCAGAAGTTGAACTCTGTGGACACTTACAGCAAAAACATATCCCCTGAATGAAAACAAGTAACCACACATAAGTACAGTAGTAAAACAATGTGAGATGACATACTAACAAATTCATAGATACTTAAAAAATTGCACCAGACAACAAAACATAACAGAGAACATGTACAATTCAAGGGATAAAGGAATTAGATGATGCACTGTTACAGAACCTAGCAGAGAAACCCATTGAAGAAAGCCTAGTGCATGAGGCTGTCACCATTGTGGGGTTTTAGAGAGGATAATTGCTGCGCACTGCCTTACCCATGCGTGTACAAAAGGGTTCTTTTCCTAACTTCAACCCTTGGTGTCTATAAGATTTCTCACTGATCTCTAACATGTAAGGACTTTTAAGTACAACCTTAAAATTCTGGCAAGGCCCACTATGTGTCAATTGATGTTGGGAATATAGAAGGAAAATAATTCATTCCTTTATTACTAATAGGGATAATGGCAAAAAAATTACAATTTATTATAGACTTTTTGCAGGTTGGTTCCCTTATCTTCAAACCGCTGCGGGTTGTGGCCCTGAACTTTTACTTTGTTGCACTTTTTGTGAAATTGTTCTAAAAGGACTTTGTTTTCCCTTGAAAATTTAAATTAAAAAAGTAAGAAACAAAAAGTTCAGAATTTGATTATTAGTAGAATGATAGAAGGATTTGAAAACCAAGAAAAATAGATTTTGCATATTTTTTGTTTATACTTCCATTTTATATTTAAAAATTCAAGGGCAAAAATATCATTTTGGAATAAATTGGCCCAAAGTGCAACAAAATATAAGTTCAAAGCCACAACCCACAACAATTTAGATGTAAGGGTACCAACCTGCAAAAAAAATTATAGTACAAAGTACTTTTTTGCCATTATCCCTTCATAATATATCTACTCCTAACCCGTGATGGGCGAAAAACAAACTAGACTTTATCTAGTGCACATCCATGGTCTTCCTACATGCACTTCATTCTAAAATGTGATTAAATAAATCAAAGTTCCTAATATGTGATGGTAAAATAGAAAATTTCACTATCTTACCCTACAAAGAAGCGCAGAGCAGGCTGTTCTTGGTCCAGATTCAAGAGTGCGCCTTCATTATCCTTCAATATGGACCCGAGGATCTCTTTCAACAAATCTGGCAATTGAGCAAAAAGCCACAACACTCCAAGGTATTTTAAAATACCTCTGAGAACCTTCTTAAGAGCAACAAGTGGAACCCATCCACCTCCGTACCCTCCATCATCCCCCAGACCAATAATGGCTGTATTTAGTTCTCCTCTTACATGTGCAGGAACTCCTGCGCCTGAAGATCTACGTACAGGCAATCCGGAATTCACCATGGACAAATTTGAAGAAAGTGGAAGAGCATTTGCCATTCGGTTTAAACCAGCTACTTGGCTTCCTGCTCTAGATATCACAGCAGAATTTGGAAGGTTAACCCTACTTCCATTAACAGCTGAACCCGATGCAGTGTTAGGATTGTTTGAATTTGCCAGTCCAACTGTCTGTTGACCAGAAGAGAAATTAGGCTCTAAACCATTCAGCTCTTGAGCAACATGTTCCATAATGAAAGGCCGAAACTGTGGACAGGGCAAGGACCCTCCAACAGAAGGGCCTCCTTTGGGTGGGGTTGCTGGCTGTAACCAAACCTGATCTCCGGCGAAGCAGCGCATGTCAACTGCAAAGTGTTTTCGATAAATTATCCGTATCCAGTAAGGGCCGCGTAACACAACAGACACATCAATGGGCAAGAGCGAGCTAGGAACAATGCCAGTGCCTCCACGTCCAGCTGCGGCCAACATTGCAGACCCATGTATGCCATGATTACCAAGAGGACCGGAAACATTAGGCACGGCAGGATTTCCAGAAGGTCCAGAAGCCTGAATAACATTAACCGGTGCACTGCTTGGCAAAAGACCCTGCTGAGGTTGAGGTGTATAACCTGCCTGTTTGGGGATAGAAGAGACAGGTCCTACTACCCCAGGGACTGCTGGAGTAGGGCCTGCTCGTGCAGGCCGAGTTGCAGCCGTAAGAGCATGTAACGGTCCAGCAGTGAGGCGAATGCAATCCAAAAGAGATGCGACTTCGGCTCCATTAATGAAATCTTCCAGAAACTGAATATAACAGAGCAAAATATTAATAGATCTGAAGCAAAAACGATTTCAATGTAGGTAATGCTTACCAATCAAAACTATGTATAAGGCTAATATTAAACAACATATAATATTACCATGTAGATATGGATTAAGAGAATGGTAAGAAAGATTTTCATCCAAAGCTCGTAAAAAGCATCATAGTGTTATCTGAATTTTATTTAATTTTTCCCTTTCACGGTCTTGTTATATCTTTGGACAGCAAACCACTCTCACTACAATGGTGACTGTAAAAATCACTCCCTTTTGAAAGTGGATATCCCGTAACAGGTCAGCATTATTTTCAGTCATGATAATATTTTTAAAATGGGATTCCTATACTAAATTAAAGAAGCAGGGGTCAAACACGACATTAAATAAGAAGAGAGCACATAAAAATGAGGATATTGAAGATGAACAGTGACTAAAAGTTGAAGGCGTACACACCCACAATTGAGGCCAAAACACAAACCATCACTGTGGGTCAAATAAAATCCAAAAAGAAATGTGGCATTTTAAGCAAACTTTTGGTGAACAACAAATAATGTAACGCACCTTAGTATGAGGCCAAAGCTGGTCAGGGGAAACATGCATTGTACAACCCTCTTTACCTGATTCCCATTCAACAACAAAGCGGGCTAGAACTCCCGAACCAAAGCTAAACCACAAACTCATTAATCCAACGGCCTCTATTCTAAACGCCCTCCTCATCTGCTCTGATAACTTATCAGTTGCCTCAACAGAACCTTTGGCTCCAACTGATGCTGATTTGTCATCAGAGCTTGAACTGCTTTCTTCAGGTTTCTCATCTGCTCTTATGCCAAGCAGTCTCCGCATCCCAAGGGAAAACATTCTTGCGTTGTAGAGCCTCCGTATATCTGCCACTAGATTCTTAATGCTATCAGGCTCGACACACTGATAACTTAACACAACACCTTCAGAATCATAACGAATATGAGAATCTATATCAGATGTATTGGCAATGCGAACACCAGAACCCCATGGTGTACTATTGATTCCCTTCTGAAGCTCCCACAAATCTCTGAAGTGCTGGTCATTTATTTTGACATCCCAATACATGCTTCCAGGTCTGCCAAGTCTCAGGCATATGTGTTGCCATGAATCACCTCTTGCAAATGGTAGCCGGAACCATATGTTTGAGGATGCACTCCTTAGACCCACTTCTTCAACATATGGAATGTCCAATGTTTCCATCTGGCTAGTTAGTCTGGCATGCTTGATGCAAAGCGAACAATGCCTGACAACATGAAGAAGTGCTGAAACATATATGGTAGAGGGAGCATTCCCTTTATTTGCTTCGTCTGTAAGATTTGCATAACTGCATCCTTCAGTCTTAGAGACGGACTCTTTTGCTATCTGGGTCTGCGGGTGTTGAACATAAGCTGATTCTGGTAACTTTGTTCTCTTGGAGTATCTTGAATCTTCTTCCAGATCTTTGAGAGATGGAATGAGACTCAACATGTCTGAAACTACGCGCTTTCGTGGATTTTTATCATGGTTTGAGATCACACTATCATGACATTTTGCAGATTCTGATGCATGGGCTGAAAAAGAGAAGGCATATATTAGTCAGGCACGTATGACTAAAACGTTAATTTGACAACAGATGTCTATTCAGATTAATAAAGATAGATGAAGATAAGATATCTTACATACGAGAGTTGTAGTCAACGAGTTTGATACAGCATTTCTGAAGGATCCATGCACATGTGGTAAGCTTCTTGGTCCATTAGGCTTGGAACCTTGGGCGGCCACACGAGAACCAGTTGGCTGGGGTGGAGATAATAGACGAGATGACAGGCTATCTGCATCTTTCACAGTATCATTTACCAATTTCACATGCTCTCCATCCATTGCACTATTCGGACCATCGTCTAATGGATATAAAGATCTGAGAGAAGCCAAGTCCTGATCAGACTTTGAAGCTGACAGTTTTTTCACTTCAGCATTCCTTCCAGGAATAGATGAAAGTGAACCTACAGATGTAGAGTGTACCGGACCTTTCAAATCGCTTGAGGAGTATAAAGAGCCACTAAAACTAGTAGCCTTATTTGGAATTTTTGCAGCATTATTCATTTGTGAAAACTGCACACTTCCCTCCCACTTAGGAGAAGGGGTTCTAGCTTTTATACCTTGAAGATTCATCGTAACCGAGCCGAAATGTGATGCATGAGGTGCACTATACGATGCTGATAGACTTTGAACACCTAATGAAGGTACAGATGGTGCTTTGTCTACTTCAAACATTTCATCAACAACAGATGAAAAACTTGATGGAGAACCTGAGGTCTGCAGAGAACCACCAAGGTTGTATTCTGAAAGAAGACCATGCTCGACAGGTAGATTAGGAGCCCCTGCATTAGGCAAGAAGGAAAGTACTTTTCCTGAGCTGAGTAAGCTCAAGTTCAGCTCATCTTCAAGCATCTGCATCTGGCCAATGTCAATGGTCTTAACACGTATCACATTGTTCAACTCATTATAAGGATGAGTTTTCTGGGATGGATATGGCTCAGTCTCTAACAGTTTAAACAGTGGTTTGAAGTCTTTATCAAGTTGCATCAGCAGAAAATAAGAATTTCCAGCATCTGGAAACCTCATTAATAGCATAGCTTGTCCATTCAAAACATTCTTGGGTACTTTTACCGAAGCAACACCATTTTCAAATACCTACAAGAGTGAGATGTTATGATTTATTCCTGCCTATTTAGTAAAAAAATAAATGGAAATATCCAGCAACAAGGACCAGTTACCTCAAGGCCTAGAAACCTGCCAATAGATGCAAATAGATGCAAAATACTTTTGCTTCTCAAGCTTAAGAAAACTTCAGCTGCAGTGCTACTTCCCTGATTCAAAGCTTCCTCACACTCCAATAGTACTGAAGGTTCAAGTATATTTTGGGATGACTGAAGACGAAACCGGCCATTCCTGCAAGTCAAATTGAAACTAGTAATTCCATATAGGATGATTTGTGGCCTCAAATTTACGTAAGTGACATGATCATGAACAGAACATCTCGCTCCAATAGTTTGAAGAAAATGTTGTTTGGGGTGGGATAATGTGTTTGTCTAAATACTTAGCAGGACCAAGTAGCATCTAATAAAATAGGTCTCATCAATTGTTCAGCCAAGTTATCTACAGTGGTCTCAACATCAACTCAGGTTCTCCCTTCCACACATAGGGTAATCTTCACGTGTCATGCACATACCCCAGACATATATTTTATAGGCATGGACAGAAAGAAAACCTTATATTTATTCCCAGGGTGAAATATGATGAACCATAGGCACGAACACGCAGTACTTCCTTCCCCTCATATTCCCTTGAATCAGACTTGCCATCTTTCTGCAGTACAATACCCAGCAAAAGTGATGTTTGTATCTAAAGGGCATGAACTCCACACAACCAAATACATATAACAAGAAATAATCGTCTCAGCTTTATTTTAAAAATAAAAATAAACTGCAAGTTAACGTGAGATCGCAAGACCAAATGATTCACATTGCTGCAGAAGCAAACATCATGTTGTAAAATGAAGCTTCAAATTGTTAAAATCGGTAGCTTTGGCAAATCATTAACACTGTTGAACAAGTAATTGTCGGCTCAAAAAAAATTGATAGTTTTATATCACACACACACTAATTGACTATATTGTATTTTCTATGTAAAAACAGCCATAGAAAACATATAAAGGACAAGGCATCTGACAGTCCAGCAATAAACAACTCCAGAACAAATAAACTTGGACCAACCTTTTTATCGTCAACAATGGGTTCATCCATGTGGGACTGAAGAACTACATCACCTGCAGTTCTAAAAATCTGAACATTTTTTCCAAGTTCTTTCTGAATTTCAAGCAGACGAGTATATCTATTACAACATATAGCTCGAAGCAACAAATTCTCAATATCAATGCAACTTTGATCAAGATGAAACTCTGCTTCCCGGCCCGTTAGTGGATCTATGACAAATGTGCTATGGAGACACTTTATCTGCTGATCAGGTCCTGGTTCAATTTTTATATGCGGGCAAGAATCAGAGTCAGATGTGCCAGAGCTTTTACCAATATCTAACCAGTACAAAATTTTGAACCCCGGGGTCCTTGGACCTGCTGGATCTGTTTCACCATCTTGATTCAGTAGTGTAGAACCAGCAATGCCACTATGACCCGCACTAGCATCAGAAATGACATCAAACTTAATGGCATCTTTCCATCGTCCCGACCTAAGTGCTTGGACTTGCCTTATAACAGTGTCCATGATGAGTGAGAGACAAATTTCATGGAGAATGGAGTACAATGTTATAAAAGGATTTTCTGCTGCAGCCATTCTGCGCTCTAAATCATCTCCAAGAACATGCCTTCGTGATTCCTCTATCTTCAAAGGTCCACTTTTCTCACCCACGAGCAGTTCCAAATGCAGTATCCTCCACAAAGATAAATGTCCCCGGTAACCAAGTGTAACTAAAACCTGGAATTCCCCATCCACCCGAAGCAAGGCAGTCCCATCCGAAACCTTTACTTGAGATGTCTCTTTAGGTAGCGAAACTTCAAGTAATTTAGATCGAACAAGTGTGTCTAATTTTCTCAAGGCTGGCTTCTGCTTGTCCTCGGTTAGCGTGTACTGCATACCCACATCTTCAATACATTTTGGCAGACGCTGATAAGTTCCAGTAAGGAGGATCTCAATAGCTGATGGAACATCATAGACGGGGGCACGAGCTTGCTGTAGCCCCTCATGCATGAAGAACAAAGAATCTGCAGCTTGGGTAAAGCATGTTTCATGACTAGATAGAGTAGATGCAAGTTGTTGACAATAGTGTATCAGTGGCACCTGCATAAAATGCAACAACAGACAAGTCTGAATTAAATAGTCTTCAACGTCAAAATGGCTTGTGGGGTTTACAAAAAGGATGCAGAAAAATATCAGCTTTACTAGCTTACTATGGGTAAAATTTACTTGGTAGAAAACAAATCATGGTCGGATCCAAATAGCTGAGAGATAAAATAGTTTCCAATTTCATTGATAGTTTCCAGAGTATTTAGGTCCTTTAGGCACTTTTCCTCTGTTCACAGTTTTTCAGACCCTCCCAGTCTGAAGCTAAGTTCCATAATTAATAAGACCTTAAGGATTTTCTTGCTCTTGCACTTCAAGATGATTAACTAACCAACAGTTGCCTCTCTCTCTCTGGTTAATTGCATACAGCTCATTACAAACTGAACCCAGAAAGAACAAATTAGCAAATATTAAGCTATCATCTTTTAAGCAAATAACTTCCATAGATTGAAATTATTGTTTCAAAAACAGAATTTGAGATTTTGGTGGCAAAAGAAGAAAGTTGGAATTGGAAACAAGAGAGAAGCAGACCTGTTGGCACCACTTGGCGAGGACATTGAGACGAAGCATGCGCTGGCGGGTCTTGACGAGGTACTTGAGGAGGCTAATCTTCTTGTCGGCATCGGATTGATCCGGGGACTTGGATTTGTCGATGAGGTCCTTGAGGGAAAGGAAGGACTCCTCGGCGGCACGATTGACGAGAGTGGAGAAGTCCACCGTCTGTTGCCCCAACTCGGCCATTGACTCGGTGTGCTATGAGATCCGCAATGCGCCAGGCATTAGATACGTAGGTTTAGGGTTTGGAACGGAAGAGGAGCTGATTGAGCGAGCTCTCTGTGTGTCTCTGTCTCTGTCTCGAGTTTTGTGGTTCGCGAATCAAGAGGAAGAGTAGAAATTTTATTCAGACGAGACGAGTTGAACAACAACAACAGCGAAATAGGTAATTATATTGTGGAAAGAGGAAAAATGGGTCCCTTCCCCGTTTAGGAAACGAATAGCTAGGGCATTCACCATATACCATCACTCCTCTATCGGACCTTCTATATTTTAACACTAAATTGGATTAAGATTTCTCTTAATTAATCAAAATCATAATCGAATTTATTGGTCCAATTTCGGTCTGAATCATCTCCACTCATACATCCGATCCAAAATTAACACGACTTAATAATTTTTCATGGATGATTAGTTTTGGATGTTGTATTGATCTGTTTAACTTATGTTTGATAGTTTTTATGTAGGATCAATTACCTTTTGTTAATCTAGAGTATTGAACACGTATTTTTAATCAGATAAAGTTTAAAAATGTCCAATGTGATACAACAACTTTTAATTATTAGATTTTATTGCAAAAAACTGACGAAATATTTCATTATTTTAGTCGTATAAAACTATATATCATTTTCTTTAGAATAAGAAATAACTTTCGTTAATACTGAGGAAGAATCATTACAATGGCCGTGCCTTTAAGATGACAATGATCCAATAATCCTCATATACAATCAGTGGCGGATCCAGCTTTTCGAATGAGGGGGGCACTAAAATTTTGTAATACTAATATATAACGTTAAAAAGCCTATTAATTTTTTTTATCAATAATGGCTATTGTTACAATGCATGATGCCAAAATGTTATATTTTGAGAATGTTGTAAAACACTTTGTTAATATGCTAAAAAGTATTTTTCTCGATGTATACAAACGTACTATCACTTATCCATTGGTATCCTATTCAATTTTCTCTTCTTCTCGTCGGGATTGATGAGTAAGATTTTTTTTTGAAATATCTCTATATAGCTAGTAATTTTGTAGTTACTCAGACTCAAAACTCAAACTGATAATCGTTTCTAACCTTAAACAAGTATAATTAAGAAACATAAATAACATATTATATAAATAATCACAAAATTTTAAAAATAATATAATAAATCTGAAATTTAATTGTATATAATTAAGAAAATTGAAAAAATATAATTAAAAAAATGGAAATTTATGGAAGGAAATTTAAAGAAATTAAGTTATAATATTAAAAATAAAATTGAGGAGGGGCATAGAATTAAAAATATGGAAATTTAAAAAGATATTTTTAAAAACTAAATAATAAGTTGAATGAATTGGAATTTGAGGGGGGGGGCACGTGCCCCCTTGGACGCTGTGTAGGTCCGCCTATGTATACAACCGCTCCAAAACGGACCTGGTTATAGCAATCGGGATAATACATGAAACATAACTAAAATAGGAAAAGTGACTAATACAAAAAAGGAAACCAAAGCTAGAACTGAAAAGGAAACCAAAAGGTACCATCTGCCAGGGACAGTTCAAGGTGAGGCCTAAGCGCTGCTTGGCCCCTGCTCTCTAAGGACTCGTCTTGTCAACTGATGGGTCGACCGAACCATCGAACTTGAACCCGACAATACGGCGGGAAGGAATGGCTCTCACCTCTCACGAGATAAATCCTTGGAGCCATGAAATCCTTTCATCCCTCCTAGCGGGGTTGTTTCCCAGCCCTCGCCTGATCTTCTCGCGGCTCCTCTATCGTGCTCCTCTTCTGGCCCCCAAGGCCTTGTAGCGTCTCAGATGGGCCAGACCCAATGAGCCCTATCTCTGAACACACAAGGTGCCCTATCGTAGATGACTGGCCAAGGCCCCAAATGGAAGGCTTCTTACCCAACCGAAACTGGGCCCTTAGGCCGGGGTTATGTATCGAGTCCATGGTCATGAGGGGAGATTTCCTTCGGGGCAATCCAGCCTTAGATATCGAATCCAAGGTCAGTGGTAAGAACCCCGGCGGCGGTGGTGGAATTTGGTCTCGTCCCCAATCAGTAGCATACGACATGTCTTCATTCGCCGTCTTGAACTCTTGTATGTAGTCATCATATCGAGGAATCTGCGGCACCTCCCGCTCACAATCTCTGATCATATGACCAATCTTGTCACAATTGAAACAAAAGGTAGGAAGCTTGGCATATGTGAGGGTAACACGTATCGGGTCCTGGTATTCCTATAAACACATTATCATCACCCGCCAGAGGGGTCGATGGATAGCCATCAAAAAGTGCACCTTCACCGTACCACCCCAGCACACACCCCATTAGTCACACGGGGTATCCACATGCTCCCTTAGGGTTGCCCAAATAATATCTCTGATTGCCCACATACGAACAAGAGGCAGTATCCCCATAGTAAACACCCAGAGTTGAAGACGATCTACGCGAGGAAGGTCTTGGGCATTGGGTCTACAATCTCCCCGAGCAGTAGAGGGTGGTCATGGAAGCACCACGGTTCATTCTAACATACCCATACCCAGGCTTCTAGAGACACAAAATAGAAAGCGAAGGTGCACAGTTCGAGGTCCTTGACGACCACCCCCACACCAGCACGCCCCTAGGCATGGGTGATGACGGCCAAGAGGACATCATTCCGAGGAGGGTTTGGAGAAGTCAATCGGCCCACCATGCCAAATTGGAGCCGAGTTAGGGTTTACGGATCCGGCGAAGTGTAGGGCACTACCACCTCCATCGCCTCTTCTTTAGTGAGGCAGCAAGCCGAGAAGCCCGCATGAAGGTCTCCCATCATCGGGTAGTGATCAGGGAGAGTCGAGACTCCTCCATGCATGGCCACCGCCGGTTGCATATACGGGGGTGTCTTCTCCGAGAAGGGGGTCGTCTTCTCCGAGGAATGGGCAGAAGGAGTTGAAGCCGGAACAAGCGATGGAGGAGTCGCGGCCTTCATCGGCAGGCCCCGTTTGATTTTCACTGGTGGAGGAGCCGGAGTAGTCCTTCCAGGCGGTAATCCTCGGGGACCGGTTGTTGAAGGAACTCAGACGATGTAAGAGGAACCATCGCCGACATAGGAGCTTCGGCTAGAGGGGATTTGAGTTTTCTTTTTTTACTCTCTCTCACTGGTTTGGTGAAGCATGTGGGTGGTTTTGGGGGCATTACGAGGGGGGAAGATGAAGCACCTGAGGAGGAAGATAGAGCGATGGCGAGGAACACGGTACGACAGCTGAGGAAGGTGCGGTCATGTCAATAGGGCTAGAGAGAGACTCTAAGGTTGCGGTTCTAAGGAGACCGAGTTATTTTTTTCTAACATGTGTTATTTTTCATTAGTTAGTTCCACATCACCATATATCAGATAATACATAGTAAAATTTTGATTTTCTATTTATTCATTTGAATCATGAGAATTTGTATAAGAAATTATCAATTTGATCTTATTTAATAATAAATTAAATAATTATTAAAATATATATATAAAAGAATAGAAACAAAAATTTCATCTAAATTTCATATATATTTTTGTTCAATATTTAAAAGGATAGTTTCATCTCACTACCTTAACTATGTGGGTTTTTTCATATCACTACCCTAACTATTTTTTGAGGCACCTCAGTACCCTAGAATGCCTTTTTTCACTTTCATACCCTAACTATTTTTTGTGGCACCTCACTACCCTATAATGCATTTTTTGTGGCACCTCACTACCCTATAATGCATTTTTGTGAATTAAAAACTGTTTTTTTAAAAGAAATTTTGAAAACCAATGGCATGCTTTGGAAAATTTGATTGTTAGTGAGGGGGTAGTATGGACTTTTTAACTGTTTTCATCCAAAAATAGATGACAAATTGACGGCAGGTATGAAAGTGAAAAAAAAATACATTCTAGGTTAGTGAGATACCACAAAAAATAGTTAGTGTAGTGAGATAAAAAAAACACATAGTTAGGGTAATGAGATGAAAATAACCCATATTTAAATGTAAGCTACATTTTCTTTGTTTGTTGAGTTCTCTATCGAGGGTTCAGACCAAGTGAGTTCTCCAGCAAGGTTTTTATCTTCAGAGCGACGAGTTTTTTTGCGGCTATATGTGTGAAAGTCGAAGACGGAGGAACTCTTTTTCCTCTATGAGACGCGGCTGTCTTGATACCGTGGTAGCGGTTGTGTTGAGAGACGCCGAAGAACAAAGCATCAAGGATCTGAGAATCACATGTTTTGACCTTGACTTCTCCAATGGAATCCTCTTCCTCACTCAACGTCGTCGTACTAGCTCTAGTTGGCTAGGTTTTCCTTGCCGCAAATGGTTCACTTGTCACGTATATCTAAATGTTCCCTCACAATCGGTTTAGTGTTCGAACTTGTCATCGTGGCTGAGCACCACCAAAAGGAGCATGAGTCATTGTTGGAAAGGATAATAGACAAGATCCCCGACCACGATCATTCATCATCGTCGGACTTCGATAACAGATTTGGACCTCAATTTCCAAATCCTCTCCATTCCCTACAAAACCAATATTTGGATTGGAAATCTTTTTTTTTCATATCTCCACCAAGATGTTGTTTCAGATGTATGTCAGCAAAGATCGAAAAGATGTTAGATCGTATGTTGACGAACATCCTGTGTGTTTCTTTATTTGAAGATACTTTTACTCCAAATGTCTTATATGTTTAGGATCTGCTAGAGTATATGGAAACTTGAAGATTGAGCTAGATCGTGACAATAAGGTTTAAGGAAACTCTAGGGCGACACGATTAATACAGAGATGAGATATAAAAGCCTAGTGGATACCCTTAGCTACTCTTCGATCGTCATTGTTATTTTTACTCTTGTACGTTGTTCAATGTTTAAAGCTTCAAAGCTCCTAAGTGTGTTGAATTAGCGTGTTGGGAGGTTGAATGTTTTAACATAGAATAACATATTTGCTCTCAAACACTATTCTTCACAAAATGAGTGATTGGGTTGTGATTGTGTGGTTGAAGACTCACAAAGAACCTCTGAAGAACAAAAGGTTGAATCGAGACAGGCGAGTGCTTGAAGAGTGGAATCGAGAGAGGATCTCGGATTCAGGGGAGTCCTTGAGATAGGTTTGCATTTGTAATAATAGCATAAGGTTTGATCTTTGATGATCCGAGAAACTTGTATGTTCTGATTGATTACAAAATAGTGAAATATTTCCACTGGCAGAGTGCCCCAGATGTAGGTGATGTTGCACCAAACTGGATAACAAACTTGTGTTTTTTGTTGTTCTTGTTTGTTATTATTGTTGATTCCATATTGTTTTAAGCAAGGGAATATTGTGAGAGACATCTTGATATTGCACCTAACCAGAATTTCAACGATACTTAAAGACTTCAACACATGACTTGACTTGACCTAACACCCGTGGAGATAGAATAGGGGAATTTGTGGGCTACATGGGTAGTTAGGGAGAGCACCATGAAATGGTGGGATCAAGGTGTCGGGCTTGCACCAACCATAGCAGAGCGGAGTGTGCGTCCCCACACACACTCTATTGCACAAAGGGTCACTCATTTTCTTTGGCGAGGCTGCTTCACAGACCTATCCTCTTCATACTTCGGTAAAGCTTGCACCTTGGCCTTCATGTGGGGGTACCCGTTATACGCTTATCTTTGTACGGTATGATTCGGACAATGTATGATCCCACCATCGGTAGGGGTTCCAGGTGTTGTCCAGGGACTAAGTGGGGAAATCGGGGGAGTTCGTTGTTCCTCTTAACACCGAGTGTAGTCGTTCCACCTACCAGGAAACTGAATCCTAGGGCCTTTTTCATAGGTCCCGTGATGGTGGTCAATGGAAGAGACGACCCAGACGGAGGCGATAGTGAGGGCGCAGACGATAGTGTAGGCGAATGCGACAATGGATGTGGTAGCGAGGGAGGAGGCTGTAGTGGAGGAGGATACTTCAGATAAGGCGGAGGGGGAGGCGGTAGTAGAGGCGGGGGCAGCGGTGAAGGCGGAGGCGATAGTGAGGGCGACGGTGGAACTGTTGACGGCGATTGTAGAGCTGGCGATGGAGAGGTAATCGTAGGGAATATCCCAACAGGTTTGATGAACTTCGTGGTAGGGCATGTAGGTTGTATGAATGGTGGAACGGGGACACGGGTCATGGCAGACGTAGGAGGAAAAGGAAAAGGAAAAGGGGCGGCGTAAGGAGAAGACAGAGAAGAACCCTAAAGGCCAATTGGGAGAAAAACGTTGTCTCTTCCTCTCGTTTTTATAAATATATATATATAATCAATTAAAATAATATATACAGTTATAATTAATGAAAATTGAAAAAGAAAAAGAATTTTTGTAATGAAAATTAAACAAGAATTATGAAATTAATTAAAACATTAATGAGTTATTAAAAAATTAATGAGGAGGAGGGGTGAAGTAGTCTCTTAACTCATATGTGTAATTTAAATCCAAATGCAAAAATATACATTGGTCATTTCACATCATGTTGTTAGTTTTTAATAACAAATGTTTGTGACCAAAACTTAGCGTACCTTATTAAACGCTTTTAAACTTTGTGTAACTAAAGGTATGTGATCAATACTTCTTTTGAAACGGCCGACGAGGAATTGCACTAGTAATGTCAATCAAAACATACAAAAGGGCTAAATTCCCTAGGAACAAAAATAAAACCGGGACTCCTGTAGATGACCCAACGATCTTGGACACGTTAAAGTAATCAAATTTCCATCTTAGACAAAGATACAAATTCATACGTCCTACCATGAACTGAAAAAGGAAATAACTGAAATTAACTGAATCAAAGTGCATCAAACTAGAACAAGTAAAACAACAAAAAATCCTTGGTGTAGACAAGCTTCCCAAGACACAACAAGTAGGACTGGTCCCAGATCCTTAGGGGTAGGCCACCAACATTCTACCCTCATGCTCTATGGTAACTCATGGCTCCTAACGGGGCTATTTTATAACTCGCGCCTGATTGAGATCGTCCTTTTCTTTGTCTATTACCACACCATCTTCATCTTCAAGGGCCTTATGTGGCCTTGGAGATCGGCATGGCGAGCCATGGGGGCACTCGTGCTTGGTATCGTGTCAAGTTGAAGTCGATTGAGGTTTGGTAGCCCTGTTTCGGTGGAGGAGGCAGACCCGAAGCGATATGTGAAGGAGATGTCTATCGAGAGGATGAAACCGTTAAAAAGTTTCCTCCATTGGTTGTGCCGGTTGGAAGGGCGGAGGGTGAGGAGAAAGACGTAAACTTGGTGGCTGCGATGAGGGATAGAAGAGGAAGTGCGGCTATGAAAAAGGCTAAACCCTAGGGAGAGCAGTCTTTGAGACTTTTTTTTCACCCGTATAATTTTAGAGTTAATTAAAGTAATTTTTACATGATCAATACTTTATAGTAACTAAAGGTAAATAATCGTTTGATTTGCATGTATTATTGGTTTGGGGGCGTTGGTAACTTCTTTTACTAAAGAGAGAATTCCACTAACTAATTATTTTTCACGCATATTTGTTAGGTACTAATCGTGACGTACATTCATCAACATAAATTACCAATGGACTTTATTACACTATCAATTTTTTACTTTTAACGTGAATTGTCAAAATTGTCCTTATCTTTTCCTCATCATCAACACCATTATCTTTTATGTCCTGACATATTAGGATGTTTGTGTTTTGTTGTATCATTTATATCTCGTATATCCAGAAAACCATGATTGAAAATTTGATCATATTACAAATAAAAGTAAAGAATATGAAATTAAAATTTGCAAAAAGTGGTAACTTTAATGAGTTCATCATCCTACTAAGTTTATAATACCCATTGTCCATGATTTAAATCCAAAACCTTTCTTTTTCGAAGGTATTTCAAATAGCACGTGATTTAAAATTCAATATGAACCCAAACATTTAAAGCTCTTAAATATGGGGGAATTAGCAAATTGATCTTAAAATGCGAATTCCTTTTGCCAAATAACCTCCTATTTTGAAAGTTTTACAACATGACCTTAGTATTAATGGACATTCTTAAATTCCATATCTATCCTTTTACAATTCTCCCTCCCATGTTTGTGTTTTTAACCCAGTCTAGAATTGGAAACAAATAAATTACCCCAAAAAGAAAAGTCACTCACCTTCTCCTCGCACGCCGATCACCTTGCAATTATCGTCGCCCTCCACCCACCACCATCTGGTTATTGTTGTTGCTCCAACGTTTGGTCACTTGGTTTTTATTGGTTGTCCTACCGATCCCATCTTCGTTCCCCAAGTAAACTTTCCCCTTGCACCAGATGTAAATGTACAATCAAAATCCGAAAACAAACATATTTGAGTTAATATTTTCATAAATAGTGAGTATTGTTAGTTTTAGAATGATAATGAAGAATCTATACTCATTTATATAGCTTTGTTTTGCAATTTTTTGACGTTTTGCAAAATCTGGGTTCTGCACAAAGGTCACGATAAAGTTCTCCAACCCAGTCGATCGACAATAGTGGACTCATACCGTTAGATTTCAGTCGATCAAGCAATATGCTTGCACGATATTGGCAAGTATTATTTCTAGATCGAGAATGTAATAACCACTCCCGGTCAACGCCAGTTAAACCTGCGAAAAACAGGAAAATTTAAAAAAATTAAGACTAGCAGTTAAGTGAACCAAAAATGACCCCGAGTGTCATACCGGACTTAAGTTGACCCCGTTATTGACCAAAGTGAGTTCCGGGGGACTCAGGGCAACTTTCTGATCAATTTGGGAAATATTGACTTTTCGTTGGAAAAGTCAACCGAGTGACGTTTTGGTCCATTCGAGGACCGTTTTGGATCCGAAAAGCTTAGCCATCGTCGCAGCGGTCTTAGTTGAGCCGTTTCCTTGTAGTCCGTCAAGTTTCGTAATTTCTTGGGAAAAGTGCCCGTTCGGGGCCCGAAACGTCCGATTTTCGCGAATCTGATTGGAAAATATCAAGTAGATATTTTCCAAAAAAGTGTGGGACCCACCTTGACACTTGTCCACTTTGTGGTGGTGTTAGTTTTGGAGGGAAAAGATGAGGGGACATAAGGTGGCCGACCATGTGTATTAAAAAGAAAAAAAAGAAGATAAATTGAGTTAGTTGTTTGAAATAGAAAGGAAGAGAGGGTTTAGAGAGAGACGGAGAAGAAGAAGAAGAAGAAGAGAGAAGAGAGGGAAAGCTAGGGTTTGGAGTTTATCGAACCTTTGGATCGTCTCAAGGCAAGGAGAAATCTCGTTCCCCTCGTTCTCCTCTTGAGTAAGCACCGAACCGATTCCCGTTTTGTTGATTTTCAATTGTTAGGGTTTGTGTAAAACTATTAGTTTAAGGTGGTTTTGGTGTTGGGGTAATTGTTGGAGACGTTTTAGAGGTGTTGGAGGCTTGATTGAACGTTTTCCGGCGACCGGGGGCTCGGGAGATGCCCCGACCACCATGGGGGGTGGCCGGCCACCATAGGAGGTGGCTGGCCGGAGCTAGGGTCGGCCACCACCATGGTGGCCGAGCCTCATTTAAGCCCTATGGCCCACGGCTAGGTTGGGGCGGGTGGGGCCCACGTGCTCGGGTGCTCGGGTTTAGTGTTCGGGAGGTTTAAAACATTCCCCGGACCAATTATCCTTAACAGAATCGAAATTTGGAATTAAATTGGAGAAGTTGTAATTTATCGGGTTTAGAAACTTTAAACGTCAATTAATTGACTCGTAAGTCGGAATTCAATTCCGTCAAGTACATTGGGACCCTTGAACTATACTAAGACCGTAGAAACGAAAACGGGGGCTTTTGGAGCCCTGGAAGGCAATTTACAAAACCCGGGCAGATTCGCCATGTCGGGCGAATTGGGCCTTTACGGGTCCTTTATCGACAATGTCGAGTAATTGGGAAGTTTGGGAGTGATCAGCATTATCGGGGTTACGTTTGGACGTTAAGTCTATTGAATTTCGGGTTTTTCGTAATAGTTTAAAAGTGCCTTAAATGTGTGTTCTTTTAGATCGTGCTGCGGACCGAGGCAAAGGGAAGCTCGGCGAGTGACTGGGATCACATCGAGGTTTAGTGGAGCGCTTTTGGAGTTATACACGAGGTAGGGAAAAGTAGCCGGATCTCGGCCCTGACTAGGGAAAGTTAACAGTAGAATTGCATGTGACACCGGGGTGTCGTGGGTTGAGTAGGTTATCGAATATTAGAAATGCATGATACGGGAACGTAGCGAATATTGGAAATGCATGTGACACTTAGTAGTGTCGTAGGAGCAGAGAACTTAGCGTTATTAGAATTACTGGAGGCATATGACCATGCCCGGAGGTTGATTGTGAACTTAGCGTTATTAGGAGTACTGGAGGCATATGTGTTAGTCTTAGTGCCCGTAGTTCAATCATAAATGTCCAAATGTATATATCATCATTAGCAATAAGATTAAAGCGGCTTTCTATTACTTATGTGTTGGAGTAATATATCGATGTGATTTCTGATCTATGCCCACCATGCGAATAGAACCATAGATCGAGATGGATCACACTCGATGGGTCCCTAGTCAATAAAGCTTCACTAGAAGCGACTAGTATGAAAGATGGCTCTTCATGGCTTACGTTCTGTTAGTCATTGGAATGGGATTCCGGAGTCTGATCATAGATATCATGTGGGACATGATATTGGACGACCCGCCCTGAATATGTGCCATAGATTGAGTCATTAACATATTCAGTGTCGTAGCTTGTCATGTATCCTTAGACCAAGGAGTCTTTGTGATCACTATGCAGTCAACAACTAAGTTTGACCTGAGCCTAACGTTGTCCGTAACAGGGCTTCCATAACGGCCAGGATTGGCTTGGGGACGGGTTGCATGAGTGACACGAAAGACGGCTAAGGGATTTATCCCTCATACTGAGGTATGGGAAAGATATCGGTTCTCGGCCGCTTGATCGAGAGTGACTGAAAGAACAGCATGGCCATGCACATGATACTAAGTATCATATATTCAGTCATCTCACATATCAAGGAACAGTGATTGAGAATAATAAGGATGACGGCTCTATGCCTTATCTCAATCAGGATATCGGAGATAAAAGGATAATGACAGGGACGACGGAAAGGTTAGAATCGATTGGTTCGATTCGCTATGTAGTGTCAGGCAATACTAAAGTCTCGTTAGTTGCCACTTATATAGGATCAAGTAAAATGGGATTTTACGTTGATCTATCGACATGCATAGACCTAAGGGTCACACCGAAGGATGAAACTCATTGACACATTTATGGACAATGGCCTAAAGAGAGTTGTCTCGGGACATGACCAAAACTGGGTTTTGGGTCATGTGCCCGTAAGTGAATAGGACATTACGGATCAAGACAAGGCTTGGAGTCTTGGGATTGATCGCGTTGGATAATGTTGGACATTTCCGGTATGGAAGGCTTGAAGGCGATGAGCACGTCACGGGACCTCGTTGGGAATGACCATGGGCCATGTTCTAAGAGACCCATGAAAGGCCCGTGCAACTAAGGCCCATGTAACTAATTAATCAAGTCTTGATTAATTAGTACTAAGTAAGCAAGACAAGGATTAAGGTGTTGGTGATTCACCACCTAACCCATCTTGTCTTGCCATACTTAGCACCATACTTGTCTTATTTCACACCATGCTTCACACCTTACTTGTCCTTGATGGTTGTTGATGGTTTAAGTCATCTTTTTCCTACAACAAATCACAAGACAAGAATAGAAACACAACTTCTCTCCCTCTCACACTACAATTTCGAGTTTGGCACTTTTCCTCCCTCTTGTTGTATTCTTGAGTCATCTAAAGAAGAACTACGTGGCTTTGATTCCAATTGGATACGTAGGCGTCTTAGAGACTCAAGCCGATCATCGTTTCTTTGGTGTTCTCTTCCTTTTCTTGAACTAGTTGGTAAGGAAACATCCATATTGTTTATTCTCTTGTGTATCTAATATTTGGTAGTGTTCTATGACATGGTCTCGAGTTATTTCCGTTGCAAGTATGTGTTCATACCCTCCATCGAGACCCAACAATATGACCATGCCCGGAGGTTGATTGAGAAACTATTGATATTAGGACTGTTGGAGGCTTTGGTTAAGCCGGAGGTTGATTGATCTTTTGGTGTCTTGGGTGGCCTTGAGAGCCTATGTATTATTATCGAGTTTTGGGTGGCCTTGAGAGCCCGTATTATTATTGTTGAGTCTTGGGTGGCCATGAGAGCCCGTGTTATTATTCGTGTTTGGGTGTCCATGAGAGCCCGTGTTATTATTCGTGTTTGGGTGGCCATGAGAGCCCGTACTTTACTGTTGGTGTTTTAGCTGGCTTACACGTTAGAGTCACGGTAAGTTGCGAGCGTGTTTCATCGTTGAGTTTTGGGTGGCCATGAGTGCCCGTGGGGTCGTTGAACCCGTGTCTTTACCTTTGGTGTTTTGGGTGGCCATGAGTGCCCGTGGGGTTGTTGAACCCGTGTCTTTACCTTTGGTGTTTTGGGAGGCCATGAGTGCCCGTGGGGTTGTTGAACCCGTGTCTTTACCTTTGGTGTCTTGGGAGGCCGTGAGTGCCTGTGGGGTTGTTGAGTCCGTGTTTTACTGTTGGTGTGTCTTGGGAGGCCGTGAGTGCCTGTGGGGCTGTTGAGTCCGTGTTTTACTGTTGGTGTGTCTTGGGAGGCTGTGAGTGCTTGTAGGGCCGTTGAGTCCGAGTTTTACTGTTGGTGTCTTGGTGGCCATGAGTGCCTATGAGTGTTGAACCTGTGTTGTTACTGGTTGTTGAACTTGCTTGTGATTGTGATTGTGATTGTGGTTACCTGAGGTTGGGGGCCCGCTTCATGAAACGGGGGTCCACGAGCACACGCGTCTGCATGTTCAGACGGGGTAGGGGGCCCGCCCGCCAATAAAGGGGTCCTGGGCGCGCGTGTGTGGTTTGGGTTTGTGAGCATACTTTGGCTGGTTACGAGTTAGAGTCTCGGTAAGTTGCAAGCATTCTTTGGCTGGCTTACGAGTTAGAGTCTCGGTAAGTTGCAAGCATTTTCCAGCTGGCTTACGAGTTAGAGTCTCGGTAAGTTGCAAGCATTCTTGGGTTGGCCTGACCGAGTTAGAGTCTCGGGAGGGTGTGAGCGTTCTTGGCAGCTGGTTTGCGATCCTTTGTGATCTTGTTTGGTGCGCGATCCTTTGTGATCTTGTTTGGTGTTGCGTAGTTTCTTTTGAGTCCTTGGAAGAGGTCATGATCGTTGTGTCGGGTCTACTTGCATGTCAGAGTGTTGAGTTGGTCAAGGAAGGAAACAGTGGGGGTATGTTCAGTCAGAGTACTTGGGTTGGGGACAGTGTTCCCCGGTGTTGACCTTGTTTTTTGTGTTACCGGCAGTGTCTGCTAATTATGCCGTAGTCAGTCTGTTATCCGTGGTGGTGAGCGAACGCTCACCCCTAGCTGCTTTTCCTACAGGTACCGTTCGCAGGCTGGACTAGGTGAGCTTCTGAAGCTTGAAGCGGGTTTCTGGGTGTTTTGAGTCTAGTGACGTGTACCTCGTTTTTGTCCACTTGTTGGGACGTGTTTTAAGTTCTAATTATTATTTTTTTGAACTAAACTGGTATTTTAAAGTGATTTAATGAAAACAGGTTCCAAGTGTTTTTATGATTTTTAAAACGTTCGCGTCCCGTGCTCGGTTTACTGAAATTGGGGCGTGACAGAGAATAACCTTGGACTCATACCGTTGAATTTCAATCAATCCATCAATATGCTTGGACGATAGAGATTCCCAGTAGGCTTACACAATTAAATTTCAGTTGATCGTCTAATATGTTCAGAAGATCGAGACTTTAAACTAGGTAAGAACTGGTCGATCGTCTAATATTCATTGAGGATTGAGACTTTAAAATTGTTTTTTGTAATAAATTGTATACGGTCGTAATGCTTATAGGGATAGTTCGAGTGGTTATTCATGTTGTATATAGTGGTGATTATAAGGAAGAGAAAGGTAAATATAAATAGATATAAGCTAATAATGAAGATATTATTCTTGTGCTTGATGATTTCAATACAAATTTGAGGAAGTTTAAAGAGAAATTGTATTAGAAGATAAGAGTGGACGAGAATGACATAGAGTTGAAACTCAGTTACTTACCTTTCATGTCTGGTCTGGCACTGTTGATGATGTAATCCGTCCAGCTAAGATAGAAGATGATGAAAGTCTTGAGGGTTTCATTCTAGAACACGGGGATTAGAATTGTAAAAACTATTACGTGTACAACTAGTTAATAAAAATATATGTGATGTAGTAGTCGAACTAGTTGTAGATATATTAGAAGCAAGATCATCCCCTAATACACAAAAATTTAAGTTTGGTTCATATTGAATAGGACGTTGAGCGTGACGAGAAACGTCAAAGAAAGTGTGGAATTTGTGAGGTTGTTGATCATAACAAAAAACATGCCCCAACGTGCTACTTGACCAGAGATGACAATAATTGGTGGAGGAGTGCGACCGATTACAACTAATTGAGATGAGAAGGGGACATAGATCCTCTCTTGTGTCCCGCACCTTCTTGTGAGCGTTGTCCGATCTCCAGAAATCATGCATACCGTTTTCATGTTTTGTTTCGTTGATGTTGCTAGCCAAGCTGAAGTGTGTTCGGGCCACCATATGATCGGCCAAAACCACCTCTGGCAACCACCACTCGTCGAAGAACAAATGCTCATCAATACAAAATTTGGTTTCTACGAAAAAGCGACTCTATCCATCATGAATCGAGAGACGGGTAAAGAAAACCCAATAAGAATTGATGATAATAGTACCATGGATAAGCTAAACAAGATAAATTGAGTGATTGAATAATAATAATAATAATAATAATAATAATAATAATAATAATAATAATAATAATAATTATTATTATTATTATTATTATTAGAAGAAGAAGAAGAAGAAGAAGAAGAGCCACCAATTGATGACAATCCTGTGAAAGGGGATAGTAAAGAAGACAATCCCAGGTCTGGTGAGAGCTTGTTTAGAGGTTGGTTTTGGGCTCCTTTCCTTGGTTGGGTCTAGTGAGTACTTGTTTCGGGGTCACGTTTGGGGTTGATCCATCCTTTTCGAGTGGAGGGGTGCATGTTACTTAACCTTTCTGTGGTCCCCTGTAGTATTGTTCACCAGTTCGACCGATGCTTCCCAAAGCAATCCCTTAAGGCATTGTTCGCTAGTCTGACGGGTTGGATGTTCTTGTGAAGGATCGGGACAGGTTCTCTTTTAATCTAATTTGGCTTGTTCTTGCTTTTCTATTTTTACTGGTGTTTTTTTGGACTTTGATTTGGTGGTTGTGGTTTCCATCCCGAGACTCATGCCTCTTTTTTCAGTATGCATTTTATTCTCTCTAACAAAAAAACAAAGACCCACATATATTGGAAAATTGTGGTTTTTTAGACCTACTTGTGCAATATTACAAACAAACTTGCTCGATCGTCCTATAATCATCCCGATATTATGAATGACACTATAAAGGTTTAAAGTTCTCGAAGTTGCTCTTAGTAAAAACCCCAATTAGTTTATGCTATTAACCTGCCTAGGACTATTATCATCAAATGTGCTCTTGGTAAATGTTTCACGTGGATAAATCCTAACCAACAAAATTGATGTCTTGATAAAATTATAATTGAAGTTCAAGAAAATCTAAACAGAAATATAAGAGGTTTGACAACTTTAAATTAAGATCGGGGGTAAAAATTATAAATAATTAAAACTATAAATCTGAAAAATGATAAGTATTGATCAATACTACATCTATATATATATAAAACATAATGTATTTGGTTAATAAGTCAGTGTAAAAGCATGTGTAGTAATGCAGACTAATGTCCCGAAGATGCGATGCTTGGTACTGTGCAAAGCCTATGAGTGTAGAATGAGGAAAAACACATATGACGTGGTGTTGGAACTGATTTGCGATTCCCAAGTGAGAATCACTGGTAGGGTAGCCGAAGCCAGGACCAAAAAGAGAAGCAATCATTGTCTACTTGACAAGAAGGCAAACGTTTTCTAAGATGATGTTCATCTACTCTTACAAATCATTTTTATAATAGTGCTTTTTATTCCTCTTCAAACATTTTGATTTTGGGTTCTGATTTATAAATATTTAGTTTAAGTGATAAAGGTTTAGTTAAATTTAGGGCTTATGTGTGTAGGATATGATTGAAATGGAAACATAGGGTTAAATAAATTTAATAAATTTTAATTTTATTTCATCTCATATTTAATTTAATTGTAATTATAATAATGATTTAATAGAGACATTCCAATTAAAATAGACTTTAGAAAACAATATTCCAATTCTTAACATTTTCATTTTCAAACACACATTGGTCTAAAACAAAGTATCTACCAAACAATGATGATTTACCGTCTATTTTTAAGATGGATTTGCTAGGTTTTTAAATGGACACATGATATCAACAACATTGCGACCTAGACGATTGCGCTATGGTCAACTTATTGTTTAGATTGTGGAGGCCCCTTGTGAGTCATGTTGTGTGGGGGATCCTAGTTTAGGAGTCCTCAATGTTGAGGAAGGAGGAGAGCACCAGTGGAGGACCGTCAACAAGACTAAGGAATATGGTGGCGTGATGGCATCACGAGATTCAGTCTTCTCGACCCTAGACATGTGCTGATGGTGGTGAGGCAGATGACCCCTCGACGCCCACATCACTGGAGGAACATGGCATCAAGAGGGCATGCTTTCAACAAGGTAAGCCTCGTTTGGTTCGAAAGAAGAAACTAACATGGGATCCTCCGACATAAGGGAATTGTGGCGAGGTGATTGTCTCACTCGGGGATACTCCGAAGAAAGGGAAATATTATCATTACGCTCGGTACGTGGCCGAGCTGAGACAGGCGCCTATATGCACCATACATGGTGGGGGAGGTGCAAGTGGCTCCACAAGCACCACCAGATCAAGCAGGGGCTACAATACAGCCTCACCACAAGATCAATGAGGATTTATGGGGTCGTTGAAAGGTTCGCAAGTACTTTCCCCTCAACGACCATAGGGTGGCATCGGGTCCACCAAGTATCGGCGCAAGAAACACTCTCCTACCGATGCAAAAGCCAATACTTTTTTACGTTTTTGAGGCCCTCATTATAATCAAATGGATGACGACGATAACTAGTTCCTTGGGAAAGTGTTTAGTCTCGTTGTGCCAATCCAATACCATGGTACAAGGCTTTCGAGGCCTCCACTCTTGGACATTATCAATTGTATCGGTGGTCTCAACCGCTAAAGTTGTATCATCCTGAAGCCTTACCTCATATTCGTATGTCATCTTTTGTTAGTTATATACTTATAGTTGTGTTCTCTTTTAGGCCCAAGATGTTCAAACCTTCAGATGTTTATGTTGTTCATCTTTATTACAGTTTATGGTCTTTTCCGGTGATCATTTTCAGATTTATGCCTTCAGACTTTTATTATTTATTTATTGTACCAAGTGAAAAAAATCTACGAACAATTATGCACTCTCCAATTTTAAACACAATATTCTTTTTTATAAAACAAAATATACTTTTTTCTACCTCTATCACACTTTGTCGTGTGCTTTCTCTAGGCCCAATCTAGCCTTAGCTATGTCGCCTATCCTCTTTGCCATCGTAACCGCCGTCTCGTCCAATGGGATTCCGTGTTGCACCTCCACTCGCGCCAATGGAGACGTCAAACCCCGTGTGTTTTCATTCTACTTCGACACCTAAGAGGCCCGAATTGGGTTCGAATGAATGAACTCTGGTGCTTTGATGATTGTCCTCTACTGTTAGGAGACGTCCACCCTCTGGCATGGGATCTTCCCAACTTGGACCAGTTACAACTTTTGGTTCATGCTAAGGGCTTACCACTTTTAGTTCAGACGAAGGCTACTAGGGAGATGATCGGGGCAGTCTTAAGATAATGTGTGGACGTCTTGTGCGACCCGTGGGGGTCCTAATGGGGATGGGCGGTCAAGGTGCATTTTTGGCACAATCTAGACCGTCCGCTGCGTCGATCACTATTGTTGAGGTTTTAGGAATTTCAAGATCTGGTCCGTGTTTCTTAGACCTATGCCAAACTACTAACTTTTGTTCCAATTGTGGCCAGATTGGACATGGAGTTAAGGAGTGTGATCGGGAGATGTCAGGAGTCCCTTGTTTTTATTCCTCTCTTTTGGAATTCAAACCAGAAACACAGGGACAGAACTATGTTACTGATTGGGAGACTAAGCCGAAATCACCCATCCCACCGGGGTTCTCGGCTCTGATCCCCAACATTGTACCTAAGGAACTCTTACCTCGAGGAAGGGGACCTATTTTAACCCCAAACATTGTACCTAACCAATGGGGTACAATGTATGAGACTATTGATTTAGGCTAGACCACTCGGGAGGTAGGTCAATCCTCGATGAATGAGTCAACTGACCCTTCATTGATCGTCCCATCTACGAAGATGGACATAAAGAGAGGAGCAGCTGGAGAACCCCGAGAAGATCAAGCGAGGGTTGGGAAGCAGCCTCACCAAAAGGAATGATAGCTACACCAAGCTTCAGGGACCATGCCCTAGAGGGATCCATGATATAAGCATATGCTCCCCTTAGTACTATTGAGATCATGTTCGATCGCACTACTCACGATGAGAAGAGCCCCCCAATAAGATCAAGTAGTGTTTAGGCACCATCTTGAGCGGGTCTCTACAGTATTGAATTTCTGTTTTCTTACTGGTTTTAGAAAGCTGGTTTGTAACACCAACGATTTGTCATAGAGTTTGTAAAAAGAAACATTTCAAAAATAACTTATGTTTGTACTAGCGCATTTCTTTCACTAATAATATAAGTAGTACCTTTTGTTAAGAAATCTATAAAAAAACAAGATTGGTGCAGATGGTCTAATGACAAAACTGTATGCGCACGCATAGACTCCAACGGTCGTGACAACGCCGTGACAGGCCAAACCACGGCTCGCAGCCACGACTAGTCGTCGCCGAAGCCATGGTTTTGGGTGTCGTCGTAGGCTATCGCCTTAGAATCCTGCAGCGACGCGACGTGTTGTCGTTGGCACAACAGCTAGTCGGCGGACCTATCCCACACCGACAAGTGGCGACACCATAATAAAAAAAACATAACTTTTCCTACAAATACACAACCACCCCTACCCCAAATTCACAACTCTCTTCTACACAAACCCTTTTCTCTTCTACTCTTTTTTTGCTTCAATTTTTTCTCCATCGCTTCCAATGGCCGACCCCTCCAACCTCGATTTTATCTTGGATGAATTCAATATTGAGGACTCAGTGCACACTAAAGAAGAGCTCACATGTCACATCGAATCCTACACCTCCCTCCTCCAACCGACCCAATCCATGTCGTCGCAATTCAACCCACTCCAACATTCCCAATGGCCACCATCGCAAATCCCCAACGAGTAACATTCCTAATCTGTTCCGGCCAATCAACCGAGAAGGAAGGGGAAGAAGCCTGCACCTACAACAACTAAACGTTCGCGACTGAAATAGAGCATCGAGGAAAAGGAACGGTTGGTGAGAGCGTGGCTCAACCATTCTCTAGATATCATCATAGGGAAGAACCAGAAGAACGACACGTATTGAAAAAAGGTCCGAGATGAGTTCGAAGCGACGAGGAATTCAACCAAGCCATTCCGGTCCTAGAAGAATTGTAAGGACCATTGGCTTCCGATCAATAGAAAAGTGACTAAATTCCAGAAGAAATATACAGCTATGGATGACGTAGTCGTTAGTGGGAGATGTGACACTAACATCATGACAACCGCTGAAATGACGTACATGAAATAGGGGAACCATGAATTTGCTTGGAAGAATGTTTAGGAAATCGTAAAAGGGCACCAAAGTAGAAGAACCTCAAGACGTCGCAATGTGACGTTGACATTGACCTAGACGCTACAAGTGAAGCAAGAAAGCGTACAAGGTTGGACGACAACTACAACTACACATCGGGTGACGGAAATGATCACGAGTTGACATCACTTCCACGGGAGGAGCATCCAACCGGCCAAAAAAATGCCAAGGCTAAAGCTAAAGGCAAAGGGAAACAAGTGGAGGCGGACCCGATCGTTGCACCCGAAGCTGTTTAGTTCCTTCAAGTCTTTGGAGACCGTTAGGCTGAAATGACTACAACCCAAGCCCATATCACTGCCACCAAAGCAAAGATGCAGGGAGAAATTAAGCAAATGATGATGTCATTGCAAAGCCAAGACACTTGGCAAATTACCGCGGAGGAACGATCCGCTCGTGCCTCACTCATGGATAGTCTCGGGAAACATTTGACGTCTATTTGATGTAGCCTACAAGTTGTAACCATGTTTTTAATATAAACAAAAAAATTAGTTGAAATTTTGTTGTTTTTCACTTTTTTTTTCTCGAATTCACGGTGCCTCAGTTTTCGTGCACGTACACTATTCGGGGAGTAGTGTGCATCGCGTCGTAGCAGCCACGGTGAAAGCCCCTCCATCCCTATATAAAAAATCACATCTCTCAAAATCTCTCTAACTCTCTCTCAAATTCTCTAAACTTTCTCTCGTGTTTGTAATGACGTCGTCTTCTTGGGCAACCGGTCCCCTTTGGTCTGAAGATGAAGAGATGCATCTGGTATTGACCTGGGTCATCGTCATTGAGTTTGGGGGGAAATACTGGTCGAAGTTCTATGATGCTTACATCAACGATGCCAATCCAAAGTGGTCGTGCCGGTCGGAGAAGCACACGAAGGACCATTTCCTTCGTATTAGCAAAAAGTGCAAGTTGTTCGATGAGGAATACCATAACCACCTAAAAGAAGGAGCAACCCCTGAAGAAATCTATGATGCGGTCGTGGCGGATTACGCGAAAAAAAATTCAAAATGGACTGAACGTGATTTGTGGGACATACTCAAGGATCACCTGAAGTGGCGTGCACACATTGGATTGAAGAACAATTAGTTGTTTAATTATTGTTCGTAGTATGTTTAATTATCGTTCGTAGTTTAATTAGGTTATGTATTTTCATATTTGACATGAATAAAATAACTAGTTTTATTTAGGGTGTTTTTTAAAATATTGAAAGTATAAATCATGGCTCCAATTGGAAGTGTAATGATAAGAAGTAGTGATTTGTAGGAGAAGGAAAAATAATATATACCCAAACCACCACTCCAAAACATTGTATAATGGTTTACCATTGGAGTTTTGGTTTACTATTAGATATGCTCTAAGGCTATTCACAATGGTGTCGAAACGACGCGTCGAATCCAAGGTGGCGTTGGAAAAAGGCGTCGAATCTCAGTGGCTGTGTCTGGTCTGCGTCGAATCTGCGAAAGCGCAGATTCGACGTCGAGGGTCTTGTAGACTCAGCGACCCGTCGAATAGACGGATACAGGGCCCAACTGTATCGTGACCAGCGAACCAGAGTGTACCGCATGACACGATTCTGCGATAAAAAGACAACCCGCTTCGTCTTCCTCACTACTTCTCTCAACCCGTTTCTTCGACTTCCGATAATCATCGTCGAATTTCCATACCTTCCGACATCCTCTTCCTAAAATGTCGACACCGCCGACGTTTCTACCACCCTTACTTTCCAAGAACGTCGTGAAGGTATCTCCACGGAAGTTCCGCCACCGCCGTTTCTCCACCGGCCTTACTTCACCACTGCCTCCTTATCTTTTCCCGTTTATCTGCCACCTAAATCACCTCCCATGGCCGAAGACACTCCTCTCTGAGGCTCTTCCCCGATGACGCGGTCGAGCTCGAGCTGCCTATACCACGACCAGCTGGAATCGGGAACTCAAGTCCCGTCCATGGTCTTGTACGCACGGATGTACGTCACCCCACCGAAAATGGTACGCATGTACCGGAAATGGAGTTGGCCCGAAGAATTCGCCTTGGTGTGTGCATGGCTCAGACAGGCGGGTCAAAGTGGTGACGTATCCGACGATGGGTTTTGGGATGCCATACGGGGGAGCTAGCCCATGTGACCCAACAATCCCTCACGACTGAACGGTTCATCGCGAACTGTCAGTATCATTGGACCGACATCAATCGAAAGGTGAAGAGCTTCAATGAGTGCTGGTCGGAGATGAAACGCATTTACCAACCCGGTTAGACCGACGAGCAGGTGATGCACATGGCTGAGGTGGTGTACCACGAGAGATACGACCACGAGTTTGTCTGGCAGTATTGGTGGATTCTCATGCGAGACCATCCAAGTTGGATGTAGTCGTAGGCACAACCGTAATCAAAGATAGCAAGTGAGCCGACTGTCAATGGCTTGGAAAGACTAAGTTCCAAACCTTTGCCAATAGAGGTTTGCGGACCCGCTAACAGGAGGAGCTGAAATTGTGGTTGGAGCTATGGAAAGAATAGCCCTCCCAGTCCATTACTCAAAGGCTCCCCATCGCACAATACAAGTTCAACCTATGACAATAAAGGACGACGAAGGAAGGGACGATGGAGGACCTTTAATTCATTTTGGAGGTGTAATGTGCATGACAACTTTAAATTGTCTATAATAAAAAATGACGAGTGGCGTTGGTTACCTCACAACATTGCTTCAAAACACAACAAGTTGAGTCCCGTGACCGTTTGTTCTACAGGGTCACGTGACATTACTTGCTGTGTTCTTGGAGTAATGACATAAGGGAATCCCCGTCACTTGTCATCTTTGATTATGAAATATTGAGAAAACAATTTGAAGTTGATAAATGTATTTTGGTGGGTCGGGTCTTCTTGCATTTTGATAAACACATCGATTTGAACTTGTTTTCGATTTTAATTCTACACAATAGACTGAGAATATACCGAATCGGTCTATTCTCATTGTGATACGATTTCAAATAAACCAACGAATCGAGTCTAATTCATTCGTAGAGTCCACAACTTTTAATACGAAGTGGGAAATATTAGTTTTTCTCTCTGAAAACCAAAAAACCCTACCTTTAAACCAAGCCGCCGCCGCCCAGTTCTTTCTTCCACCGGCGACGGTCGGCTGCTCTGGCTTGGCTGTCGTCGGTGGAGCTCTTCTCCTTCCTTCCCTGCTTCTCCCTCCCTCTCCTTCTTTTTTCTTCTCTCTCAAGTCCCCTCTTCTCAAATCTGTAGCTTTCTCGAGTTCTCTCGCCGGACTTCTTCTCTCCTGACGGTGCAGACTGGTCGCTCTTCGTCGGACATGTGGGAGCCCAAACGGTGTCCTTGACTCGTTCTTGGGTCGCCGGATTTGTGGTGCTGCTCGCCGAAGACGGAGCACGCAGCGTCGTCTCATTGGTGGAGTGGCCTTCCGGTACTGGTTCGCCGGAGTTTTGTTACTCGCCGGAGCTGACGCAGGCTTGGTCACTGCATGAGGTTAGAGCTTCGGGGGCGGCAGGCTCGGGAAAGAGTTGCTGAGTCGGGCGGCAACTTCGGATTCGGCCCGGGTCGAACCAGTCTGTTCGGATGAGTTGAATCGGGTAGGGTTCGGCTGGGCCGGGTCGGAGTCGGTTTGGGCCTGGGCAGTCATGTGCAGTTTGGGCCGGCCGGGTCGGGTGGTTAGCCGGGTCGGGTTTGGCAGTTGGGTTGGGCAGCTTTGTTTTGGGCCTGCTCTACAGGTTTGGGCCGAGGCTTTTTTTGGAACCTGGTCAGCTTCTCCTTCCTCCTTCAAGACGCCTTTCGGTACGGTCTTGTCGATCTCTTTGCTGTTCTTTGTCTCCCTTTACCTGCTCCATGTCGGGTTGGACAAAGACTTGGTCTTGTCTTTGCTCAGGTATTTCCCCCCTTTGTCTTTGTGTTGCTATTGGTGCTTCGTTCGGTGCTGTCCGACGACCTTGTTCGCTTTTTGGGGGGAGCTTTTCTGGGTGTAAGAGTCCTATTGATTGGGACTCTCCAACGAAAGTGGGGGAGCGTGGGTTCGCATGGCAAATTTTTGTTCGTGGTTAGGAAGGCTTGCTTGGGTCGACCAGGGGCCTTCGTCAAGCTTGTTTTGGGTAATGGCTTTGGTTACAGTTTTTTCCAGGCTGTGGTCGGCTTGTGCTCGGTTGGGTTCATGCAGGTTGGGTGGTTTCCTCTTTTTCGTCGCCGGACACTTGACTTGTGGGGCTACCTCTTCTGTTTCTCGGGGCCTTGGTTTGGGGGAGTCTTTTCCGCTTGATTGACTAGTTCTGTCAGTTCGGGCTTTGGGATTTTTCCGGGATTGGCTTCTCTCGTGCTCGGTATCACTACATGCCTTCTCCTTTGGGTCCTTATTCGGTTTTGGCCGATGAGGGGTTATCAGTATCGATATCAGAACGCTCAGCTCGAGTTTCAATCTCGGAACCCCAGTTCTAGGGGGTCATTCTTTTGCCGTTGGTGTGGTGCTGGAAGCAGGGTTGCTGTGCTTTTCGGTTCATCTCGCGATGTTCTTAGGAGGCTTCATTCTGGTCTCGCCCCTCGTCGTCACGGATGGTCAGAAGCTCGGTGGTGGTGTTCCTCTCCTTCGCAGGTTCTAGGGTCTCTTCTGTTTGGATATAGGCTGACGAGTGCTCGGTATAACTACAGGCCTTCCCCTTCGGGTCCTCGTTTGGTGTTGGCCGATGAGGGGTTACCGGTATCGGTTTCGGAACGCTCAGCTCGAGTCAAGCCTCAGTTCTCAGATAGTGCTGATTCCTGTTGTCAGCTTGTTGGAGTGTATAGGTCGGATGCTTGGTTGTGGCGTTGTACTTCTTTGTTGGCTTTGGTGGCTGATCTCTCCGGGTTCGGGTGGGTTCGTGTTCGGTATAACTACAGGCCTTCCCCTTTGGGTCCTCGCTTGGTGTTGGCCAGTGAGGGGTTACCGATCTCGGTTAAGGAACGCTCAGCTCGATTCCATCTTCGGATCCCAGGGAGTGTTGTCCTGCTGCTGCCTTCTTAGAAGTTTGTGCTCGTTCTCGGTAGAAATACCGGTCCCCCCTTGGGCCTTTTCGGTGTAGGCCGAAATTGGTTTCGGAGGACTGAGTTCGAGTTCCTTCGTCTGCAATTGAGCTGATCTTTGAAAGCTGTCGGTCAATTGGTTTTCTTTGAACCTGCCGCAGTTTGGGTTTTCGTGTTCTCAGCTCTTCATGGTTGGAAAATCTAGGTATCAAGATCTGTTCTTTTGTGACTCTGAGCTTTATGGTTGGAAAATCTAGGTATCAAAACCTTTTCTTTTGTCTTCGAGCTTCATGGTTGGAAAATTAGGGTTTTAGACCTTTCCTTCAGTTTTTACGTGGCTTCTTGCTTGCCCTTCCTTCTGGGTTGCTTCGGTCGGTTGTTTATTCCTTCTTCCCCGATGTATGGGGGTTGTTTTCAGTGGTACTAGGTTGTATTTGTTGTTCTGTGTTCTTGTAAGCCCCTCAGACTATTGAGGGTTCTGGTGTGAGGTTTCCACGGGTATGCTCTTTCTTTGTTCCATCACTTGCTCTCTATTTCATAGACCATTTTATTTAAATTTTATTTGTTGATAAAAAAAAGAGTCCACAACTTTTCAAAAAAATTAGTCTCGATAGACCGGAATTAGACTCCATTGTGGATAGTTTAAGTAAACTAGTGTAGATAGGTTTCAATTTGTGCGGGATTAAATTTCCAGCAGTCTCAACAAAACACTCACTGTATCAATAAAAGCCGAAAAACTCGGAGCAAGTCCTCTGCCTTGTTTTGTATTCTGTACTGTAGAGCCACAGTCTCAGCGGACACAACACCAGTCCTTTCTAGGGTTTTCGAATTACTCTCCCCACTTCAGCCATGGCCCCCGACGCTTCTGAAGCACTTGCAGGTATCATCTTCCCCTTACTACTTGTTTCTCCCTCCCTCTTTATACGAATGAGCCTGTTACTCAACTCTAGTCCGCTCTTGTGCAGTGAGGGAGAAAGTTCAGCAGTTCCTAACCGCTGCATGTAGTGGCGACCTTGATGTCCTCAAGAGTAAGTATTCGTTTCGATCCTGCAATCAAGTCTTGTAATTCTTCTTCTGATTGAATCTGCTGTTTCCTGCCATGCGAATTCCACAGATGTATCAGCACAGCTAGACGATGGAAAAGGGTTGGCAAAAACTGTGGGGGATATCAGGGATGCCAACAAAAGAGGGGCTCTTCATTTTGCTGCCAGGGAAGGCCAGACTGAGGTCTGCAAGTACTTGCTCGAGGAACTCAACTTGGATGTCAATACCAAAGACGAAGATGGTACATTATTGTCTCGCATTTGCTTCCAGTGAAGTGTTTTTCTGTCACCCAATGCAATAGACATGATGCATATATTGTGATTTTATGTTATGGCCCGTTTGAACATTGTTATTACTGTAATGTTTGTAGGGTATTTGATGTGCTAATGATGGTTGACCCTAGTGCCTAATTTTGATTTTCATTGCAATTTGCAGATAGTGCTATCAATTTTATGTTACGTTGCTAAGTTTTACTCCTGCTTCACAGGGCTTGAAGTTATTTTCTGTTGTAGGGATTAGAATATCACTTTCCTGTCCTAAGCTGATTAAGGTTTTGACCCATGAATACCGTAGTTGTTATTTATTATTATTATTATTATTATTATTATTATTATTAATAATATTATTATTTTGATTTAGTTATAGCAAAAATTAAAATAAATAATGACAATTATGCTACTTCCTGAATTTGTGTGCTAGAAATAACTTTTTTTCCATCCCAGTAAACGTAGGGTTTTGTTTCCATGCTTCTGTTGGAACATATTTTTATGGCTTGATTTTCATATCTGCACTGTAATAGCTATAGTTTTCTTCTTCTGAAATTGTTAGCAATTACAAACTTTGATGGCATGTATTCTATGTTCTTTGTTGTAGGATTTTGTTCTATGCTATTGCTTTTCTACACATCTTTAGTATTGTGGTTACTTGTATACAGGTGAGACTCCTCTTGTTCATGCTGCTCGACTAGGCAATTCTGCAACTGCCAAATACCTACTTGAGCATGGTGCCGATGCTACTATACCTAGTAATTTAGGAGCCACGGCCCTGCATCATTCTGCAGGAGTAGGTTTGTATTTTCTCCAATATTCCTTGACTATTAAATGATTAAATGAGTCAAAGGGTTTTCGCTTTTCTCCAAGGGATGCACCCATCTCTCTTCTTTGGCTATTAGACATGGCTGGATACAGGCAGTCAAGAAGTCTTACTATTTTTTTTTTCTTTTCGTTGGACCTAAGCTTGGTCTACGGTTGTATACGTCTGTTCGCTAGTTATGCTCTCTTCTCATCTTATTGATCATGAATCTGATCACTTAAGCTCCTCTTAGTCGTCTCATGTTATACTTGTTGAAGGGAGTCCCAAATGGTCTATTTTGCCAAGGTCAAGGCGTTTGAATGAGGTCAAGTATAGTATATACCAAATTACACTGTTGAGCTCACAAGTCTTCTACAAAATTAGGCCTGTAGGTGTAAATTTGGGAGTTAATTCGAAATGAAATAGATGAGACATGCACTAGAACGTAAGACGTTTGGAATAAGTAGGATCGAAATTGAATATCTTGAGTGTAATTTAATAATGAGGGAAGTGGTGGTTCAGTTATGTTAAAAAATAACAAAACTACTATGAGGGGGTCACTTTAGGTACCTTGGGTCTATAATTTAGAAGGATAGAGGGATAGAAAAAATGTTAGAAATAGAAGTAGCGTGAATGGCTGAAGAAAAAGAAGGGAGTAGGGGTTTTGTGTGCAACACAATCCTTCTAATGTTGAACAAAAGGTACACAGGCTAGATATATGACAAATCATTCTATATGGCATTTAATGTCGGGCTCCAAAGAGGATACTATGCCATAAGAGGGGTTAGTGGAGATGAGAATGGTTGTGTTTCTTTTTTACAATTAAAGTCGAAGTGATATTATGAACACAGCTAACTGTAAAGAGTTGGGGTAACCTCATTTTGAAGTAACAAGAGGGAAAACATTTCGAGGTGGTTCTAACACGTGCATCATAGAGAGGTTAATGTTTCTGAAAAATGTGGAAATTAAATTTTGGTGAAACGTATAGTGATATACCTAGAAAAGTAGTAAGAAAAAACATGATAATGCATGACTTAATGGAGGTAACGTAGATAGAGATAACATTGAATAGAATGTAGCGGAAGAGGATAATACGCTTAGAAGATCTCGAGCTTTTGTAAGAAAGGATTCAAGTAATCTACGTCAATGCAGGGTAAGAAAGTGCTTGATTGTAGTATTTATGTATCAGTTTCTAACAAAGATTTATTTTGTTTTATGTTTTCAAGTGTTCAAAACTTTAATTGTTTTCTGTATTCGTAGTATTTAGGTTCATCAATGGTAAATGATGGTCTTCTGGAAGTAAACCATTCAATCTCTATGAGCATCAATTAGAAATACTGATGCATCCTCTTGGATTTGCATCTTGACCAATGATTTGTAGCTTCGAATTGTGCACTATTATGTCAAACATAGTCTATACTCTTTGTTTGTGCTTTGCTCTAAATTTCAATTTTTATTTCCTTGCAGGAAATGTTGAGTTGCTGCAGTATCTACTTTCGAAAGGTGTTGCTGTTGACTCAGAAAGTGAATCTGGCACCCCTCTTGTTTGGGCTGCTGGCCATAGTCAACCAGATGCTGTGAAGATTTTGTTAGAACATCATGCTAATGTAAGCCTGCAAGATTGTTGTATTCTATTTAATTGAGTCAATATGATGCATTCATTCATAAAAGAAGGTTAAAAAAGGTCAAGTTGGTCTTAAGCTATCAACACATTAGTCCTTGAACTTCAAATAAGATAATTTAGAACTCCAAATATTTGTGCCAATTCAGTCTATGCATTTAGCCAACCATTAATGTAGTTTGTTTTATATATTTTAAAATATATGTATGTATGTATGTATCATGTATGTATGTGTGTGTATATTCCACTTTGGTAATTGTAACATAAATTTTTCGCCAAATCAGATTTCTAGAAAAACATAATGAAATATTTATTTTTGAAAAAATCTATGTTAGATAAACTAATTGGCATTTAGTTAAAGGGGCTAAGTTGACCCAAATGTGAATAGTTCCTGGACTAAACTGACATATTCAAAGTTTAGAGGCTAAATTGATGACATTGTTGATAGTTCAAGGATCCAACTGACCTTTATACTATGAAGGAATATGACCAATTTATTCTGCTAGGTCCTCAGTCCTTCCCTAGTAAGTAGTGTTTTGGTAAAAAAAAAAGACTCTCAGAAATAGGGCGTTTCGTTGTGGGGGTATTATCATTTCTCAATTGTCATTATGAACAGTGTTGCATTTGCTATGAAGATTAGATTTTCCCATGCCTTGTGATTCCCTTATCAGTTACTACTGAGAGTATCTTTGACATTTTCGTATAGTAGGGCAATCATTTTCACATTCCCTACTCTGGATTTAAACATCAATATCAATAACTCATATGCCTTTTCTTTTATCAGCAATTGGGTATGTCAATGTTTGAAACTTAGGACCTTGCTTATATAAAAGCAATGTCTTTGTGGCTTGATATTTTTAATGAATGAACAACACTTTAAATGTACCAAGATTTGAACTCAAGACCTCCCATATTTAGAAAGGAGCTCTTTACCACTTGGTCCAACTTATGTTGGTATTGATGTGCTTTGAGATCAAATGCTTTTGTTTCGCCAATAAATTTATGTGTTTTTAGATTATTATTTTTCATTTGTGTTAATGTTATTTTGCAGCCTAATATTGGAACTGATGACGATATTACTCCACTGTTGTCATCCGTAGCAGCTGGTTCATTGCCATGCTTAGAGTTGTTGATTGAGGTTCACTATTATCCTTGATCCTCTAAGTGTTTTTTTTTAATGTTTTAAAGAGTTCATTGAGCATTAATATTATTATAATGTTGCACGTAAATCAAACTTTTAACTCAAGGATAATTCACATTCTCCTACTAATTCCTATCAATTTCTTCCATAGAGGATCTGAGAGCAGAGCAGGGTGTTTCTCGAATTTTTTGTAGGGTTTACTTATTCTTGACTGTAGAATAGGTTCAGGGTTCTTTCCTTTTTTGGTAAATTAAGTTCAAATAAATGTATTGATTGATAGCTTTATTTGTATTTCTTTCATTAGGTCGTATAATCATACCCTTCAATTCTTTTGATAGCGTATTTTTATATTCTTATTTTTTTTATCATGGAAAGTCAGAAGTAATGGAATGAGCTTGTAATGCCATAAGACATCTGTACCTGGAAAAAGTATAGTCTCTGGAAGTGGAAGTATATTATGGTAGAGATTCCTAAAATATGCGTCTTTTCAACAACGGGGAAGAGCAGAGTCACATTGTCAATCTTTTATGAACTTCCCCGATAAATTAAAAAATAATATTATATTCAATCTCTTAATGCAAAGCCCAACCTGGTCTTTCCAGTTTTCCATATGGAGCTGTCAATTTTCAAATGAGCCCGATTGGGACAATACGTAGGACCCATAATTCTCTTCTTTTGTATAATTTTTCCTTCTGTGGTGCTGAGTCATCTTTAGTCTTTGTTCGTTATGCTTATGTTCATGTGGATTTGTGTCTTGGTTTACATCATTTCAAATTGGAAATTAAATTTAGCATTAACCTGTTCTTTTTCTCGTATATAGGCAGGTGCTAATGTGAACATTTCGGCTGGTGGAGCAACCCCTTTGCATATTGCCGCAGACATTGGAAGTTTTGAAATCCTCAATTGCTTACTAAAAGCTGGTGCTGATCCAAATATTGGAGATGAGGTGATACAATCGAGCATCTTAATTCTTATTAAACAAATCATAGTTGTGTGTATCCATTACATGTGTATTAACCGTACCCTGAAACACGCTTATAGATGAGAGATATTTTCTTGTAAGACAAGAGTGGGGAAAGAACAATAATTAGATGTATGTCTGTTAATCCTGCTCAAACCCAAAACTACAAGTTGTTAGGTGAAGGGCACTACTAGTATACCAAGTGACACTTCAATGCTTAATTCATTTGCAAGCCAACACTAAGGCTTTGCACTTGGACCAACTAAGCACAAACAAGTCATATTTCTATTATCAAACCAACTAATGGTACTATTTTAACCTTACCCCAACAAAAGTTTAAACTATTAGGCGAACATCTTAACTAGTATATCAAGTAGTCACTAAACTCACATTCTTTCAATCTAGGATACTTCAGTATACAGAATCACAGCTCTTAGACCTAAGGCCAAAATAGTAAGAATTGGTGCCAACGGTTACTTCTCATGGCTATCTAGAAAATATAGCCTTCTACAATAGACTTCTCAAATTCAATTTTACCTGTCAAATAATAGGTGATAGGCCCCTCAGGTAGTTTGTTGGTCATTTTATTATTCCTCAAATCTAAATAATGGCAATGCTCATGATTCAAAAGAAAAACATTTTGATACCAGTGACGTGTGGTTGTTGTATGCTATCAAGTTGTTTACATATAAAAAATAGGTATTATTTGACTGTAAATATTTAAAAGCAATATTTATGGTTAAGAAAACCTAAACTTCGAAGTCATTCGGTTACAATTAGGATGCATTGCACGAAGTTCAATCCAATGTATCTTAAATCTAATATTTAATGATGGAGAGTAATGTTGATGTGAAATTTTCACAGTAAAGTAACAGATTTTCAGCTGTTACCTCATATGCAAATATGCATACATTCAGGCAGCATATGTGGTACCATCTGCTATTTGGGTTTGAAGTAATTTTCTTTGCATCACAGGATGGTTTGAAGCCAATACAGGTTGCAGCTTCAAGAGGCAATCGTGAAGTTGTTGAAACTCTCTTCCCCTTAACTTCAAAAATTCAGTCTGTTCCAGATTGGAGTGTTGATGGTATTCTAGAGTATATGCTTCCTGAAACTAACAAACAGGTATAATAGCCAGCAGAAATATCTAATTAAATTTTGGTAGCCTTGTTTGATGATGTAACCTATGGTTTAAAAGATCGCCAGTTACAATTCCATTTTAGTTGCCAGGTTATATGTAAAATCAAACTGGTGTTCACATGGTCAATCATGTGATGTTTTATTTTTGTCTAGCTCTGCCTGCTTTTTTCTTCTCTTGTGGCTCATGTTGAAATAGAAGAGGATAGATTTAATTCATAGAAAGTTGAATTCATAAAGACAATGAGAGACCCCTTTGTATAGAAAATCACCTATACCAAAATAGGAAAAATACTGGAATATTAAACTGACAGGGAGTAAGAAACAAACTTAAGTTATTCCTAAGTTTACCTGGGCTTACTTTTAACTGCTCAGAAAGCTAAAATTTTAGTTTCAGTTCTATTTTTGTTGTGAATGAAAATACTTGAGAGTTGGACTTTCTTCCCAAGCCTGTCTAATATAGGCCTCTTGAACCCTTACATAAAGTTTTTTTTTATCCACTGCATATTATGTTAAATGGATGGAGGTCATATCCATAGAAAACTAATCTAACCCATTCCATGTTAGTTGCCATGCTATAGGTAATACTTACCATTCATTGCCTGTGTTGAATTTTCCACATGATTCTTGCATATTAACCGACTAGGTCTTAATTTGCAGGAAGAAGTTAGAAACGTAAAGGAGGAGAAAATATCGTCAAAGCTTCCGGAGGTGTAAATTCATCTTTCACTGTATCTTTCTCGTTGGTTGATGCAGTATCTCTGTATGCAGATGAAAAATTAGGTTTTCTGACAATGTTTCAGTTGATCCATTTGGTCATCATTACAGCCCACTCTCGACCCTCCTTTTTTTAAAGCTTACTAATTGTGTAACAATTGATCAGGTATCACCTGAAGCAAAAAAGAAAGCAGCAGAAGCAAAATCAAGAGGACATGATGCTTTCCACAAAAAGGATTATGCCATGGCCATTGATGCATATACACAAGTATCTTCTTCTTCTGTTCTCTGCTTTGAATGTTAAGTAATCTCGCGGTTGTTAGATTGATTAATTCAGTATTCAAATAATCCAATGTGCATCCCTAAATTATTCAAAATTAACCTTGAATTCGGAAGGAACTAGGCACTCACATTTAATGTTGCCTTATCCTGAATCGATTCAACCTGTCATAAGTGGTCTTCTAGTTTGAGCTTAAGTTCTCGTTGAGTTTTTCTCCAACATGGCAGCAATGGATGAAGTATTATTATACTTGAACTATTTTTGGAATGTTAAAGGCCAATCCAACTCAAAAGCTCAAGCTGATGGGTGGAGGCATCAATATACTTATCAAGTGGTCGATTCGTCCATACACTTTCAATGTGGGACACACACTTTAACACTCCCCCTCACGTGCGGGCCTCGAACGTGTTGCACACTAGGGCACCGAAGGGAGGATCCTCCACACTAGGGCATACTCACAGATACAAACCAGCTCTGTTACCATTTTAAAGCCCAATCCAACCCAAAAGCTCAAGCTTATGGGTGGGGACATCAATATACTTATCAAGTGGTCAATTCGTCCATACACTTTCAATGTGGGACACACACTTCAACATGGACCAAGAACATCTCTGCTATAGCCACAAATGGCAAATCTGCACTTTCCGACTATTACCTAGGATAGTTAAGGTTTTGTTCCAAATATGTTGCTGCTGAGATGTCTTGCTTTCTAACTACTAATGTATGTCATTTACAGGCTATTGATTTAGACCCGACTGATGCTACTTTGCCTTCCAATAGAAGCCTTTGTTGGCTACTCTTGGGGCAAGGGGAGCATGCTTTATCCGATGCAAAGGAATGCAGAGCTTTAAAACCAGATTGGCCAAAAGCTTGCTTTCGTGAAGGCGCAGCTCTGCGTTTCTTGCAGGCACGCTCTTAACTTCCCTTCTTCACAATGGAATAAGGAATATGTGTATAGTAATAGGATTATTGTTAATTTTGGCCCCTGATTAGTCTAATCGTTGAATGCTGATGATACAAATTTGAAACCAATTGTGTTCTTTTTCATTATTGTTTAGCGAACTGAGTGTTTGTCAGGGACTAAAGTGGTCTGTCTCGAACTTCAAGGATCAAAATGGCCATTAATCCTTGCACATAAAACAAGACATTTTTATTATTATTAATATCACGAACATTGTTTGGTTGCTCCTTTTGTAACAGAGGTTTGATGAAGCAGCCAACTCATTTTATGAAGGAGTACAACTTGACCCAGAAAACAAGGAGCTTGTGAATGCTTTCAGGTTTGAATTATATAAATGCCTTCATTTTTCTTCAACGTAGTAGTGACTATACATACAAATGCACAGACTGAGATGGGTCTCAAGTAAGCTGCATGACTGAATTTAGAACCATTTCCGAGTTAGTTTGGCCAAAATTATGGTTAGCATCCTTAATGATCTAATTTAGTTTCCTTACTGTGTCTCTGATGTTTTTTCATCTTTCCAGGGAAGCTATTGAAGCTGGGAGGAAGTTTCATGCAAAAAGTCAGAAAAAGCTGTAGGCATCTCTTTCATAGATTTGGTCCGAACAAATTTAGCTTCTATTGTTCCGGGTTGCTACGCTGGATTTAGAGGGACATTATTTGATGGCGGCTTCTAGGGTAAGGTGTAGAAAATAGGAGGTGAAACCCATTGGCTTTGAGAGTTGAAGTTTGAAAATTGGGACAGCAAGGATACGAAATGGGTCTGGAAATGTGGTGTTCTATAATAGAATCTTGAATTTTGATGTGTGTTGGCTACAACCTTATTAGATCAAAACACTAAGTCTTGAGATTGGGCATTTGGCATGTTTTCCTAAGCTAATTGGTTTTTGTTTTGGGTTCTGGAATTATCTTGTTGCTTAATCAGAGCTTCAAGATCATTGATACTTAAAAAGTTGGGTAAAATGTCTTCCTTGTAACAGATCCATTACTTCGAAAAGAGGAAGATAGCTCATGATGCGAACACTATAATTGTTTTTGATAACCACAAACCTAAGAACTAAAACAGACAAAGACAAATGCTACCTATGTATTGAAGAGTTTTGCTGAATGTTGCATGTATTGAACGCACAATGGTAATGGGAGCTCAACTATCTGGTCTTTGTGCAGTGTCCTCGGTTGGGACTTTTGCTATAGTGAAAGAATAGAAAGATTTTGAATGTTCTACACAGGGTTTTGACTTTTGAAGACGTACTCAAGTTGAATAGACGGATATTTTTATTAGACAATTAAGTTTACTGATCAGGATTACGTGTCTGGTTTCGTGGTGTAGTTGGTTATCACGTCAGTCTAACACACTGAAGGTCTCCGGTTCGAACCCGGGCGAAGCCATTTACTTTTTTTTTTATCTTCTCTTTGTAAGATGGGATATAAACAACATGATGGATGATGGAGGAATCTTGATGCAGAGCCCAAACGCATAGTCCAATTTTAAATAACTACAATTTTTACGAACAAATTTCGATTGAGGTTCGTGGGCTATCCAAACGGAACTGTTTCAAAGACAAATGTTTCACGACCATGAAACCAAAATTTAAAGGCCCCAATCAACCTCCGAAGAACTTAATTTCATATATATTATGAATTGAGGGTTAAGTTTCAGTTTCTATTCTCAATTAGGGATTCAGTTTCCCATTACTATTAGTTGCAACAAAAAAAACTTAGTTTCAGGCTTTAAATTAATTTAGTTAGATTCTTTTCCTAGTTGTACTCATGGTTTTGTATTGTTTTATGATTTGATTAGGGTTGGCTATATATATCCATATCTTACGTTTCATTATTCATCAATCATTATTATAAAGGAAAAACTTTTGGAACTATGACGGTCAATTAATTATTGAGCTCAAGAATTAATTATAGGCTTGTTTGTCGATCAAATTAACACATCATATTTAAGGTAATTAAATTAATATTTTTCGTTAGAAATGACAGAAAACGTAAGCAAAAATTCCCAAACTACCAAGTGTACAATTAGTTTTTGATTTGAATAGTCATATAGCAGTTAGTTCTAGGAGTTTTTTCTAACGATTTATGTCATTTTTAATGCAAAATGTTACTTTCTAACAATTACCTTAAGTCGTGCAGCCTCCTCCTCCCCTTTTTTCCCACCACTGAAGCCCTTGATTCCAAGTTCTTAGATTACCCTTGATAGGTGCAACACTACCCATGATTGGGTTCAACAGTTACCTTGCTAGTTTTTTTTCCACAACCTCTTTTTTTCATCCGTCTTCGTCGCCGTCGACCTTCGCAGGTCGCCGCCGCTCGTGCAGACCGTCCCACGACCTCTTCCTCATCCGCGCTACTGATCCTACGTCGCCGGATCGGTCCCGAGCTCGTGCCAGTAGCCACCGTGGCTCTCCTATCGCCGTCTACCGGGATCCGTGCTCCTTGCGCCGTCCTCCATCCGCAGCGGCCTCCCACCCCAGGGCCACCCCTTGCCGGCCAGATCGGGGCATATCCATCAAACGGGCAAACCCTAGCCATCATGGTTCTGCTCCCTCGATGGATCTGGGATCCGGGAGGAGGGACGATAGGTTGGGGCTTGTTTCCACGACACCCAAAGTCGGGACTCTCGACCCCGAACAAACCTTTGCGGGTCGAATCGATGATGATTAACCTGCTTCTACGTGAAGTGTCGGTGAAGTCACATCCGGAGCACTGGGAGCATATCCCGTCCTCCGCACTACTTCTAAAGATCCGGACGACTCAAGACGAAGAATTGACGATACCAGAACACCCCAATGGAACGGGGCCCAGAAGAACTGGCATCGTAGATTTGGTAGTTTTTTTATTTCGTTCGTGTGCTAATCTTTGTTCATTCAAGATCAACTATTCAAAAGCGACCACCATTACGGGTCAAGTTCGCCAAAATCCATACGGTGTCTTCGGACATATACTGGAACCCAGGGTCTGGGACCCAATTTCTTTTTATGATTTATTGTCATGAGTAATAAAATATCTATGTTCTCGTTTAAAAAAAAACAATTAGCTTAAGTCTACCGTGTTAATTTGATCGACTAACTAATTTATAGTTAGTTTTTGAACGATACATTCTTACAAAAATTAGTTCCTAGTGTTAGGAAAAATTCCAAGAACAAACGTCATTTGACTATTGAACTCAAAAACTAATTATAGATTTGTTAGTCGGTCAATTTGACACTGTAGACTTAAGGTAATTACGTAAACTAACATTTTCCGTTAGAAATAACAAAAACCAATAGGAAAAACTCAAAAGAATTAACAAGTCTACAATTAGATTTTGGGGTTAAATATTGAAACTTACTCTTAAGTATTGGTCACGAACACTACACTACCCACGTTTTCAAAATGAACACTACACTACTCTTAAGTATTGGTCACGCGATTTTGTTAGTAAAAATGGACGGAATTTTCCATTCCGTTAGTCATATGATCTCAAGGGTCATATAATGGATGGTAAAATGACGTTTTTTTGCCTTTAAGTATTAGACCTCTATACATTTTATAAGGAACAATAACGAGGGTACAATGGTAATGTTCCTTATAAAATGTGTAGAGGTCATATAATTAAGGGGAAACGTCATTTTACCATCCATTATATGACACTTGAGGTCATATGACTAACGGAATGGAAAATTCCGTCTATTTTTACTAACAAAATCGTGTGACCAGTACTTAAGGGTAGTGTAGTGTTCATTTTGAAAACGTGGGTAGTATAGTGTTCGTGACCAATACTTAAGAGTAAGTTTCAATATTTAACCCTAGATTTTGAGTTCAATAATCATATGACAGTTAGTTCTTAGAGTTTTTCCTAACGCTTTCTGTCATTTCTAATGGAAAATATTAGTTTGCGTAATTACGGTAAGTCTAAAGTGTCAAATTGATTGACTAACAGGTCTACAATTAGTTTTTGAGCAGTATTGTTTTAATAGTTAGTTCTTAGTGTTATCCCTTTATTATATTTTTCATTTTAGAAAAAAAAGGCATACCCACCATAATTGTTTTTCCTCTTCTGATTTTTCATCATAAAAATAGAAGAACCTCGCCCCTTACAACAACATTTTAAAACAAAAAAAAGGCAAAAATCATCGGCTATCATTGTCTTCTCTGAAATTCTATCCCCTTTTGTCTCTGATATATTAGCATCATTAACACACCCTGAACCGATCCCCTCGACATCTCATTACTTACCAAAAAATACCTATTATAGGAGTTGAGGAATCGATCTTGGGTGGCGGCTTGGTGAAATCGACAAAGAGAGCACAAGTTTATGTGTGGCTGCTTCACTTTGGTACAGAGAGAAATCTAGAGGTCCTGGTTTTTCTTTCTTATATGGTGGAGTTGTAGGAGATCAAGCACAAGGACCTTGTCAAGCTTGTTTTAAGCAAAGAACATGGGTGTTGATCGTTGTGGATCTGGCTCAACTGTGTTTGGTAGCTCGGATTAGTGTCGGGTTTGGCTCTCCTCCTCACTCTTGGTTGGTCGTCGATAGCTTCAGATCTGGTCGTGGGACGCATTTCTCCATTTTTTCGGATGTTGATTGTTGTGGATCTGATCGTTCGTCGTGCTGATGGGAGTCTTGCTCGTAGCTTCCTTCCTCACTCGGTTGGTGAAGACAGTTCCTGGTTTGGTCCTCTGGTAGTTGTGATGATCTGCTGGGCTTTTAGGGTTTCGTCCCCGTCGGAGTTTCAGGTTTCTCGTTTAAGATCCGGAGTATGACTCGTTTCTCGATCTTTGTGGTTGTTGATCGTAACAGGTCTGGATGAGTTGTTCTGGATGCGTCTGTTAGTCGTTCCTTAGCTTCAGCCTCTCTGATTTCGGTGTCTCCGGAGACTTGACTTAGTTCTAGTGTGGGACGCGTTTCTCGACTTCTCGTTTTGTTGATCATTGTGGTTTCTCTCGAGTAGTGTCGCTTTATTGGCTGTTGTGGTGTTGGCCCCAGCCCGTCGGTGCTTCGCTCTGGTGATTTTCCTTTTTAGAAGAGGTTTACTTGATCTACATATCCTTATTTAAGTGTTGTTGTGCCCTTGCTGTCCTTATTTTTTTGCTGTATGGTTTCATCGCTTTCCTTCCACCTCGGTGGTAAGGGCTCGTAGGATTACAAGTGTTGTCCGCGGGCGAGTGGTTTGGCGATTCCTCCTATTGATTGATTCCTTCAGTTTCGATTTAGGGTTTAGTGATTTTGGTGGCTTTGTCTAATGGAATTGTCTCTGTCGTTTGCGGTGTTGGCCGTCGACTTGTTAGTATCTGTCGTTGATGGTCCTAATGAGATAGGGTGCACTTCAATCTTAGGCAAGAATTTCGTTAGTTTCAAGTCATTTATGGGCTTCATGGTTGGAAAATCAGGGTTCTAGACCCCTTATAGTTTTTGGGCTTCATGGTTGAGAAATCAGGGTTCTAGACCTTTTCTTTGTGCTTAAAGTTTGTTAAATCTAGGTTTTTAGACCTCTCTGTCCTGGTTTACTACCATTGTTGGGTGTCTTGGTTTTATGTTCATTAGGTTCATTGGGTTTTCATACCCCTTTCATTGTTTCATTCCCTTATTGGGATAGTCACGAGGCTGAGCTATCATGCCAGTGCTCGCGTTTGTATCAAGTTGGGTTGTTGGTGTCCTTTCATGGTCTGTAGGTGGACCTTTCTATGTACTCCTCTTTCACCTCGGGATAGATTTTAATTTAAATTTTCTTTGCGGATAAAAAAAGAGCAAAGAACAAGAGACACTTTTTGTCTTCTTGTTTTGGTTGTGAGCCACGGTGATCAAGATCACAAGAACAAATCAATCTTGTATATGACAACTAAATTCGTGGGTGGTAGCATACAAGGATAAACACAAGTTCTTAACTTTTTTCTTACTAATTATGTGTTGTGGTTCCACAAAGGGAGCAAACATATATACTACAAAAGCTGATTTTTTGAGTTTATTTGTCGATAACAAAACATATTAATTTCTTTTGTTGGTTTACGATGTGTATTAGGAGATAGAGAATTAGATTTGTAATTTTTGGAATTTTTTTTCCGGTTAATACAACATGCTCGTTGTTATCCTGTGGATGTAGGCACATTGTCGAACCATATAAAATTGGTGTTTTCTGTTTATTTTATGCACTTGATTTATTGTTGTGCATTTATCCACATATTGGGCATTTGTAATTATAGACTAGGTTTTGGGGTTATAATGGTTGAATAATCAGGTATATCGGTGTTCGTTGTGGATTGAATCACGCTGATTCTTTTCCACGAATCCGATTGATTTTCCGGGGTTAGTCTTGTTTATCGGTTATGAGTACAAGGTTTGCTACACCTCCAACACAAGTATATGCTTCCTCATGCTTCGTCGTGCTTAAGTTCAGTTAAATTGTTGTTGGAAATGATGATGTTTTGCTTGTTTTTATTGGTCAATATCACATTCCAACTTCTGAACGGTCATTGACTCTTCGTAATGTTCTGGTCAATCCCTGTATTATAAATATATTTTATATGTTCATCGATTTACTCGAGATAACTCGTGTTCAGTTGAGTTTGATCCTTATAGCTTTGTTGTGAAGGGCTTAACGATCGAGACCCGTGCATATTCTCTGTTGTGATAGTACCGGTGATTTGTACCCCGTTATCCCTATCACTCATTCATATAATACATTTTTTTTCATTACTCTAATGTCATAATATAGGTAGGGGTGGGTAAAAAAACTCAAAACCCGTAAATCCAACCACCAACGATCGGAACCACCACCGAAAAAACCCGAAATCGAAACTTCCGGCAAAATTATTGGTGGTGGAAGTGCCAAACCGGTCGTCTAATGGTTGGTTTTAGATTTTCAAGCGTCAAACCGATAAAAAACCACCCAACCGGTACTGTACATATGATAGCATGTAAGCCATATGATACACATGACATGGATCGCCAGAAGACAAGATGTAATGAAACTAATGAAGGTGAAGAAAGGATGTAGTGTTAATGAACTTGTAATGGATGTAATTGTTATATTTTTGTTTAGACATTTATATTTCTGGTAATGCATGTGAAGAGCACAAGATGAACTACTATGTATAATTTTGACGTATTAGTTATAGGGCAAGTTTTGATTAAATGTTTTGAAGCGAACAATGGGCTAGTCTTTACGTGCTTCACCGCTAGGTTAATTTGGCCCACTTCCTTCCCTTTTCTAGTCATGGGGCGCTGCCGATGACAATTCACAGAGAAGGAGACTGTTCCAAACTACGATTGGAGGCGGAAGAACCTTGGTTATCATCGCAGCTACAGATCAAGCTCCATCGAGTGGACTTCGTTATGGGGAGAAGAAGAAGCTCTGTTGATGGAGTTCGGGGACAAGCTCGATTGTCTTCGCCGTCGGCATCGGTTCAAGTGGAGTCCATCAGCTATGATGATGGCCTCGCCTGAGCCCAGGCCGTTCGAAATCAGAGTGTATGATTTGAGTGACCCTTCAGGTACTATTTCTATTCAATCAAGCGCACCGAGTGCTAATGCTACCCATCTAGGTCCTGCTACTCAGAAGCCATCATATGCTTCTGTAATCTCTATTTCACCTCCGTTGACGACAGTTGGAGATCAAATCGGTCTAAGACAACAACGAACAAATTCTTTTGGTCTTTTTAATAGGAACTTTCCGTTGTTTCTTGCCAATTTTCCCAACTCTACCACGGTCAAGCAACTCAAGTCTCTTTGTTCCCTTTTCAGAACAATCTCTACTATATATGCGGGCCCCAAACTCTCAAACAAAGGTAATCATTACACCTTTGTGTATTTCATTAATTATGGTGATGTGGCTCGTGCTGTGGCATCTTTACATGGATCTCAATTCGGGGACAAGAGGATCCGTGCTGAAAAAGGAAAGAAACTTTTGGAGCCGAGTTTGGTGACTGGTTCGTCTACTACGACAAAGTCTCCTAGAACTAGCACCGAAATGGCTCCTCCCCAACTCCCTCTTAGAGTAGTTTCTTCTGCTCATTCTCATCCGGAGTCGTGCTTACTGTCGTTGACTTTGCATTTTGAGAAGATGCCAACGCTTAGTGTAATTGGCATTGCTAGCACTTCTATCTCGGTACGCACTGTCAGTACGAGCCTTCAGTCATATTTGATCCCTTTTAATGACTTTTCCCTGTAAAAAATGTTATTTGTTAGGTGTGATACCTTATTGTTTTATTTTTAAATTCATATTATTGCAGTTTTGGGGCTGTTTAGGCCCATATTTGAGGCCCAATAGTTTAATGGTTTGTTGGTTAAAACCGTTAATTAACCAGCCAATCAACTGGTTGATTTTACAGTGAAGATGTGGTTTCAGTGCTGGGGATGGTTCTAAAATCCGACAAACTGATGATATTGGGTTGGGTTCGTGAATGAGGCAATCGGTTGGTTAACTAACAGATGCCCACCCTTAATTAGAGGACCAACTGAACTAAAAACGTAAATAATAGTTGAAAGTCTAATCATAAATACATTCTAACTCTTATCATGGTTGGTCACAAATTATCCCGACCCACTTATTTAATCGGCCTCGATGTTGGGTTTCGAGGTAGGGTTGGAGATGAACCAACTCGCAGCGGAAAATCAATGAAAATCAAGAGACGATTAAAACCATGAAACAACTAACAAATAATGGATTCACAAGAGAAAATTCAGCACTAGTTCTTACCAAAACAAGAACACCGGGTAACGAATGATTGACTTGAGTCTCCAAGACACCTACGTATCCACATGGGAATCAAAGCCACGTAGTTCTTCTCTTTTAGGACTCAAGAACACAAAAATGGAGGTGGGAGCTTGCCTTGGCCGAAACTGCAAGGGAGTGGGGAGAAAAGTTGTGTTTTCTATTCTATTCTTGTCTTGTGTTTGATATGTTGAAAAAAGAAGACTTAAATATAACAAACCCCATACTTGTCCAACTAAAGGCATGAGACAAGCATGGTGACAAGTAAGATGTAAATATAACAAAGTATGACTAGATAAGATGGAGTTAGGTGATGAATCACCAACACCTTAATCTTTGTCATGCTTACTTAGTACTAATTAATCAAGACTTGATTAATTAGTTCCATGGCCCTTGGTTCCATCGACCTTTCATGGGCCTATTGGAACATGGCCCGTGGCCATTTCCAACGAGGTCCCGTGATTCGCTCATCGCCTCCAAGCCTTCCATACCGAAAATGTCCAACATTATCCGACGCGTTCAATCCCAAGACTCCAAGCCTTGTCTCGATCCGTAAAGTCCTATTCACTTACAGGCACATGACCCAAAACCCAGTTTTGGTCATGTCTCGAGACAATTCCTTTTGGCCATTCTCCATAAATGTGTCAATGAGTTTCACCCTACGGTGTGACCCTTAGGTTTATGCATGTCAATAGGTCAACGTAAAATCCCATTTTACTTGATCCTATGTAAGTGACAACTAACGAGACTTTAGTATTGCCTGACACTACATAACGAATCGACCCCGTCGATTCTAACCTTTCCGTCATCCCTGTCATTATCCTTTTATCTTCGATATCCTGATTGAGATAAGGCATAGAGCCGTCATCCTTATTATTCTCAATCACTGTTCCTTGATATGTGAGATGACTGAATATATGATACCTAGTATCATGTGCATGTCCATGCTATTCTTTCAGTCACTCTCGATCAAGTGGCCGAGAACCGATATCTTTCCTAACCTCAGTATGAGGGATAAATCCCTTAGCCGACTTTCGTGTCACTCATGTAGCCCGTCCCTAAGCCAATCCTGGCCGTTATGGAAGCCCTGTTACGGACAATGTTAGGCTCAGGTTAAACTTAGTTGTTGACTACATAACGATCACAAAGACTCCTTGGTCTAAGGATACATGACAAGATACGACACTGAATATGTTCATGACTTAATCTATGGCACATATTCAGGACAGGTCGTCCAATATCATGTCTCATATGATATCTATGATCAGACTCCGGAATCCAATTCCAATGACTAACAGAACGTAAGCCATAAAGAGCCATCTTTCATACTAGTCGCTTCTAGTGAAGCTTTGTTGACTAGGGACCCATCGAGTGTGATCTATCTCGATCTATGGTTCTATTCGCATTGTGGGCATAGATCAGAGCACACGTCGATATATTACTCCAACACATAAGTAATATAAAGCCGCTTTAATTTTATTGCTAATGATATATATATATATATATAGGGTTAAATATTGAAACTTACTCTTAAGTATTGGTCACGAATACTACACTACCCACATTTTCAAAATGAACACTACAGTACCTTTAAGTATTGGTCACGTGATTTTGTTAGTAAAAATGGACGGAATTTTCCATTCCCCTAATCATATGATCTCAAGTGTCATATAATGGATGGTAAAATGACGTTTTTTTGCCCTTAAGTATGAGACCTCTATACATTTTATAAGGAACAATAACGAGGGTACAATGGTAATGTTCCTTATAAAATGTGTAGAGGTCATATAATTAAGGGGAAACGTCATTTTACCATCCATTATATGACACTTGAGGTCATATGACTAACGGAATAGAAAATTCCGTCCATTTTTACTAACAAAATCGTGTGACCAATACTTAAGGGTAGTGTAGTGTTCATTTTGAAAACGTGGGTAGTATAGTGTTCGTGACCAATACTTAAGAGTAAGTTTCAATATTTAACCCTATATATATATTTGGACATTTATGATTGAACTATGAGTACTAAGACTAACACTCGATCCTTAGGAGGGGAACACTTAATTTTGATTGAGTTTGATTTTTTTTTTTTTTTTTGTAATATACACTTGTAAATGTAATACAAATGAACGGTAGGAATGAAGAGGATCCCGAATGTACGGACAACCGTCTTTTCTTGTCCATAATAATGATAATCTCTTCTTGTAACTTTTTGTCTTAGCTTTCCATTATTTGTTTATGGCTGTATCTTAGCCTATAATTTCTCATAATTTATTTATACCTATCCATTCAGCATAACGATTCTCCTTTCCTTTCCTTTCTTTCTGAAGGCTGCGTTGGCCGGGAAGCTCTCAAGCCTCGGCCACCCACCTTCAGAAAAAAACAAACAAAACTAGTACATATATATACGTGTTTCATGCACCGAGTCTTGTATTATGGATAAAAAGCTTATCATGAAACGCGACAAAGGGGGACGTCCCATGTTGTCCTCCTCTCTACCATCTTCTCCGTCTCGAAGACGACGCAACTCGGAGATGGAAGGAGACCTCGTGAGGAAGCTGCAGGTGGAGGCTCCCCGTGATGTTGCTTGGGACAAGCGGCGCCGCCAGATCGTCAGACAAGAAAGGAGGAGGTGCAAGTCGGAGAACCTGACGGACGAGGACTTGACCGAGCTCAAGGGCTCCATAGAGCTAGGGTTTGGGTTCAAGGAAGATGGGGGGCAAAGGCTCAGCAATACCTTGCCGGCTCTCGACTTCTACTTCGCCGTCAACCGCCAGCTGGCATCCAGCCCCACCATGTCGCCCCACCGCAAACGACGCTCTTATTCCACTTCTTTCTTGCCCATTGACGACCCTATTAATTCGGAGACACACTCCCAACAAACCTTGAAGATTTGTAGTCCAGGTTCTTTCCTCTATCTTTTTATACATATATGTACTTGTTATCATCTTACGTAGTCCATGATCGTGTATAACATTGAATGTCTTAAATGTAGGAGATGATCCTCAACATGTGAAAACCAAGTTGAGGCACTGGGCTCAAGCTGTTGCTTGTTCTGTCAAGCAGGAAAGAAGATGATAGGACCTATCCACAATGATCAATAGAACCCGTTCGAGGGCGTATTAAGGGAAGCTATAATTGCATTACTCTGACATGTGTTTGTCAATGTTTGTGCGTGTCAAGATCGACATATGCATGAAAACATATGTATGTATAGGATAGACACGGGTTGTCTATGTACATCTTTTTGTTGTTCTTTGCAAGTCCAAGACATGAATGTACTCATTGCTTTGCACTTTTCTTTTAATATAGAAAATGAGTTTTTTTTTAAACAGAGAGAAGCTAATCAGAGAGAAACAATATAAACAAAATAACTTAAAAACTCGAAAATGAACAAAGTCTAAAGTAAAAAAAGAAAGCTAATGAATCATAATCATGTGACTCCGATGGGGTTAGAAATCATGCTATTATAGTGAATTTCAGAACCACTTCAATCTTCCTAAAGTATTTCTCAATCGGACCCTTGTAGCAAACACCACCACAATGTGGATAATGCTATCTCATGCGCACAGCCGCGTGTCGATCAATGATGAGGAGAACCCCGAATAGCCATCTAATTGAGGAAAGGCAAGTCAACCTGGAGCGATAATAAGGACTGATAAGAGAGGCGATCATACATATCCGTAACAGAGGTTGTATTCGACTCGATAATATTGAAGACCTTATCTCCTCACCTGTCTGACTTGCTAGACGAAGGACCCAAAAACCCACTCATGTTAATAGTAACAACATGTCGATGGGCTATATACTCAACCGGAGTTCAGGGATGAGCACCAGCCTTGACAAGAAGCTAGAGGGTGTTAGGGCTCGCTCGAGAGATAGGAGCCAGGGGAATACTTCTGCCAGTAGTTTTGGTTTGTGACTCTACCATCCCGTAATGAGGAATATAAGGAGGGGTACCCACCTAAACTAGCTCGATAATCACGTCTATACGAAAACTCGACTCTCAGGTAACAATCACCGGTCTTCCTTCCATAGCATCCACCATGCGAATAAGAGCCAATCCGCTGAACGATTGGGACAACGTCAAAGACCAAGGATGATAATGAAGACTAGCATGCCAAACTTCCCTACAATCTCACTAATGGAGTACATGTTCCAACAAACGACATGAAGGCCAATGATGTTACCCAGAAGAGCCGTCCTCCAAACAAAACATGTTTCACACAATCTGAGAAAAAAGTGAAAAAGGGATGCAACTCCTTCCACTCATAAAGAAAAAAAAAGGGACGATCAAGTATCCCAATCTTTGCAAGAAAAAATAAGGGTATGTGATCCAAAGTCAAGGATATACACCCCAAGACCCCTGAAAGTCGGAGACCAATGCTAATGGTACAAGATGAAATTGAGGTGATAATTATGCCAGCAAATCTTAAAGTTGGCATCCTCTCAAATCGAGAAATCATCGACATTGTACATAGACCCGGTCGAGGTTGATAAGGAGGAAGGTTCCTTGGAAGGCAGGGATTGCTACCTCAGGTGGAGAGAAAGTACGAATCAATAAAAAAGGATCTTTGGAGAAGGTAAGACCCACCTCACATAAGGTATTATCACCTCGGTTGTTTGGGACATTTTACCACACACACTAGGTCACACAAATATCTTTCCCAATTCAACCAAAATCTTGTGCTCACTCAACTAGGAGTCGTTTAGAGGAACAACCACCCAGAGCAGATCATCAACTTGTGAGAAATACACAAAAGGGAACCAAGTTCCATTAGAACCAAGGTGCGATCCAACATCAATAGTAACGATAGAATCATACTGGGAGAAGAGCATCCTAAGGTGATCAACGGGAGTGGAAATGGGGACATTGGCTACAAATTCCAGTTAGTCCTTATTCAACCTACCATTTAAGCGAGATTGCGAGCTCCTTCAATATAGTAATAGTCGCCCACCCTTGCAAATTTAACGCACTCCCAGTTCCCAATGCATCAATAGAAAATGAGTCATGTTGGATGTTTTTTGTTTTTCCATTTATAATATAGTTTTCACACTTGCACTATCATGAAAAATAATTAGAGCGACAAACATATCATCAATCGATATAAATGATTTTTTCATGCTAAAACTAATAGCGACAACATTATCACTTTTAGTGATGGACAGAAATGTTTGTGGCCCATGAGCAATATGCGTGACTATTAAGATTACAAGCTAAATACATAGAATGTACAATGCTAAACGTTTATTACTTACTATTAGATTAGAAAAACAAAGAGAGAAATGAATCGTTGAAGGATAATGGGACATCACTATCAACAATTCGCTAAGGTGCCTCAATATTTTGATACCGTATTGAAGCACAATACAAGGATCCAAAGTCGGTAGACACATGCCTACCTCAAAAGACTCTCTCATGTAATTATTGTTTTTGGTCAAAGACCTAAAACAACGGTTACATGAGAGAGTTCGAAAAACGAGAACATCAAAAAGGGCTTAACCCAAAACGTAGGACGCAACCCACCAAAACAAAAACAACAACATAACAAAGCAATTACTAGACCAAAATAAAGCTCGAGTCTACTCCTCGTACCACTCCAATTGGTTTGAACAAATGTAAATACCACAAAACGATAACCAAAAGTATTGAAAGTACACAAACACGCGGAACGCACCGCCCAACCCAACAGCGGCAAAACGGACCAAGGAAGACAGGAGGAAACCAACTGGCCGGTTCTGATTCTTGATACAGAACCATCAGGACCTCCTTCGCACATCTCGAACTAATAAAAGTCAACCCGAGATGACGAACAACATCCACCATTGAACAACTGAACCTCCCACCACTGTAGATCAACAACACAACCCTACCTTCTCCTTATCAACTCATGTTCTCCAGAGCACCTTACCTAGTGTAAAGACCGCTTCTGGTCAACACCGGTCAATCGGCGGAAAAATTTAAATTTTTTGGACATACACCTAAATGAACTTAAAATTGAGTCATATCGGACTTAAGTTGACCCCGATATCGACCAAAGTGAGTTCTGGGTGACTCAGGGCAACTTTTTGACCAATTCGGGAAAAGTTGACTTTTTGCAGTAAAAGTCAACCGAGCGACGTTTTGGTCCGTTCGAGGCCCGTTTTGGATCCAAAAAGCTTAGCCGTCGTTACAGTGGTCTTAGTTGGGCCGTTTTCTTGTAGCACATGAAATTTCGTAATTTCTTGGAAAACAGACCAGTTCGGGGCCCGAGACGGGCGAATTTCGCGAATCTGACTGAAAAATATCTACAAAGATATTTTTTAAAAGGTGGGACCCACTTGCCACTTGTCACACAAGTGGTGGTGGTTGGTATATTGAACAAAATAAAAGGAAAGGCAAGAGAGGTTCGGCCAAGACAAAAAAAGAGGAGAGAGAAAGAAGAGAGAAGAAGGAGAAGGAGAAAAGGAAAAGGAAAAAGAGAAGGGGAGTTAGGGTTTGGTGACTTCCAGACGATCCGACCGACGGATCGTCTCAACGATTTCATAATCGAGCTCCCTTCGTCATTCCCTACGGTGAGAACCCATTTGTTTCTCGTTTTGGTACGTTTGAAAATTAGGGTTTGAGTTTAAACGAGTTAAATATTGTTGAGTTGAGATGGATGGTTTGTTGGTGACGTTTTGGGGCGAAAGTAGCCGGATTCCGGTGACCGGAGGCTCGGGGGAGCTCCGTCCACCGTGGGTGGTGGCTGGCCGGAGCTGGGACCGGCCACCATAGTGGTGAACCGTCATAAACCGGTCCAGCCACCTACGGCTAGTGGTGGTCAGGTGGGGCCCACGTGTTCGGGCCTCGGGTTTTTCATGTTCGGGTGGTTTCGGACGATCCCCAAGTCGATAATTCACTCCCGAAAAGAATTATGGAATTAAATTGTGAAAATTGGAAATGGCAGGTTTAGAAACTTTAAACGCGAATTAAGTCGCTCGGAAGTCGGAAATTGATTCCGTCAATTGCATTGGAACCCTTGAATTATTTTAGTATCGTAGAAACGAAAACGGGAATTTTCGGAGCCCCGGAAGGGCGTTTTCCGATCCCGGGCAGATTCGCCGAGCCGGGCGAATCGGGCCTTTCCGGGCCCGTGGTTGACAATGTCGAGTAATTGGGAGGTTTGGGAGTGATTGACATTGTCGGGGTTGCTCTTGGGCGTCGAATTCATTAAATTTCAGCTTTGCCTACGAACTTAAAAAGTATTTCAATTTGTGATCATTGTAGACCGTGTCGCCGACCGTGGAAAGAGGAGGCTAAGCGGGTAATCTGGAGCATTTCCGGAGCGCGAGTATCGGGTTTGATACGCTTCAAGAGGTAGGGAAAAGTATCCGCATATCGGCCTTGACTAGGGAAAGTTATCAGTAGAAATGCATGTGACACTGTTGGTGTCGTAGGACAAGTAAACCTGTCGAACAATAGAAATGCATGTGACACTGTTGGTGTCGTAGGATAAGTGAACTTGTCGAATAATAGAACTACATGTGACACTTGGTGTTGTTGTAGGTTGAGTGAACCTGTCGAATAATAGAATTGCATGCGACACTTGGTGGTGTCGTAGGTTGAGTGAACCAGTCGAACAATAGAAATGCATGTGACACTGTTGGTGTCGTAGGGTTAATGAACTGATTGTGGTTGTGTGTGGCCATGAGTGCCAGTGGGGCGTTAAACCTGTATGGTTGTTGACTAACTTGCTGAGTGGTAGCTAGTCATTATGTTATTTTCGCTGGTTGTTGAGTATTCGTGTGATTTGTGTGATTGGCATGGATGTTGGCCTGCCTATCGATTTGCCATCGATAAGGGGTGCCACTGTATGGCCATGAGTGCCCGTGAGGTGTTGAACCTGTATGATTGTTGACTGACTTGCTGAGTGGTAGTTAGTCGTGTTGTCAATTTTCCTATTTGCGGAGTATTGTGTGTTATTTGGTTGATTGTGATTGTCCTAGTGATACCTGTTTGAGCTGTGCCCGAGAGGTGTGTTGTACCTTCCAATGCGCGGTCGGTAAAGTGCTGAGGGCTGTGGTTCCCGTCAGGTGCGTCGTACCTACCGGCGCGTGATTGGTAAAGTGATGAGGCTTGAGCTGTGCCCGAGAGGTGTGTCGTACCTTCCAATGCGCGGTCGGTAAAGTGTTGAGGGCTGTGGTTCCCTTCGGGTGCGTCGTACCTTCCGGCGCGCGATTGGTAAAGTGCTGAGGCTTGATTTATGCCCGTGAGGTGTGTCGTACCTTCCGATGTGCGATCGGTAAAGTGCCGAGGGCTGTGCTCCCCGTGAGGTGTGTCGTACCTTCCGGCGCGCGATCGGTAAAGTGCTGAGGCTTGTGGTTGTGCAGTATGGTGTGCGATCCTTTGTGATCTTGGTTGGTGTGCGATCCTTTGTGATCTTGACCTGGTGCGATCCTTTGTGATCTTGGGTGTTGTGTGATCGGTTGGTTTTGTGTGAACCTGCGTGATTTTGATTACTATTGCGTGTGTTATTGAGGTCGTGACTGCTGGATCGGGTCTACTTTACTCGAGCGGGCTGTTCGAGGTTTCCCTCACGTGAACGGGTGGTTTGAGGTTTCCCTCACGTGAGTGGGTTGTTTGAGGTTTCCCCTATGTGATCGGGTAGTTGGGGTATTGATATTGTGAGCAATAGTGATTGGCTTAGTTGAGAACGTGATCCCCGTTTTGAGGTTTCCCCTACGTGATCGGGTAATTGGGGTATTGATATTATGGTGAGCAATAGTGTTTTACTTAGTTGAGCATGTGATCCTCGTTTGAGGTTTCCCCTACGTGATTGGGTAATTGGGGTGTTGATATCGTGAGCAATAGTGTTTGCTTAATTGAGAACGTGATCCCCGTTTTGAGGTTTCTCCTACGTGATCGGGCAATTGGGGTGTTGATATGGCGAGCAATAGTGTTTTGCTTAGTCAGGAATATGATCCCCATTCGAGGTTTCCCTTACGTGAGCGAGTATTTGAGGTATTGATATCGTGAGCAGTTGCGACAGTTTGGTATCAGGTCTTGAGGTAGTTGTTGCCTGTTTAGATTGGTAAGTTGTTGATGCTTTACTAGTATGCCATAATCGAACGGGCATCCGTGGAGGTGAGCGGAACGCTCATCCCCTTTACTACTTTTCCCGCATGCTTTTGAGGTAGGGACGAGTAGCGAATACTGGTTTGGTTGCGGAAAGTTACAAGTAAATGCGCATAGGATCGTGTGCGGGTTGTGCTTTACCTTGTCGGTGTGACTTATGTAATGGTTTTTCGGTCTCTAATTTGGGGTTTATATTACGTGTCCGGGCATTGAGATGGTTGGGAAGTTTTTGACAGTTGTATTGCGTGACTGTCAGTCTAATTTGTGTTTTTGGGGTAGTAGTCCCCGGGGTTGTTGTTGTTGCCGGTGTTCCCGACATTTCTGTTGGTATGCCGTTGTCACACCCCAAATCCGGTTCTTGCCCGGATTCGAGGCATGACTAGAAATAAATGATTTAAATGGTAACAACTCAACAATAAGTTCATGTAAAACTCCAATCAAAAGCTCAAATCCACAAAATTTAGTTTAAAACATAAATAACCCTCCAGGGGTGTAATAATAATCCTCTACAAAATCTGTTCCAAACGAAAATAGAATAAAACGAAGTCGCTATAGACACCCACACCGAGAAGCTCCCGAGCCTCTACTCCTCAATCAAGCCTGTAAACACAACAGTAAACTCGCAGGGGTTAGCTTGCGCTCAGTAGAGAAAACACATAACAAGATGGACCTTAAACTCAATAAAGTCACCAATAAAGTCAACAAGATAGATCTTAACAAATACCGATAATAGGTAAACCAGTTCAATGCCGTGGCACATGAGGTCTCCACCCTCCGATCCACATATGATGTGTCCTCTCGGATTTTCCCTCAAATCCAGAGGAGACGCATAACATTGAGGCGACCGGAAACAACCCTTCGGGGCGCTTAACATCGGGATTCTCAGAAACGTCTCCAAAGGATTTTATGTCCTCGGGAACCAAGGTATTACTCCCATAGGAAGCATACACATGGACAATTCAATAATAATCAGTTAATAATTGAATAACGCATTCGACCGAAACACGAAATAATCCAATCCCAACAACCACCCATTCATTGTCAAACATAACTCACACATCACCAATTCACCACAACACACAGTACACGAATCACATAATCATAGTACACCAACCACACAAACCCAACTTACCGTTCACTTACCAGTCTCGAACCAACGGGGCATCGATCACCTGATTGCACCGCTCGGTACAACCAGTCATACTCGATGCTCCAAGCAACCATTTAAGTAAATCAAGTGATCATTCAAATACATTCAATAGTCAAGTGGGAGTTTAATCAACCAATCATAAAACCTTTAAACGAGCATTCACGCATGCACTTCAACTAGTTCCGTTAGACTCTTTAGCCTATCCACTAACAACCACAACCAAGCATGTGATCCTAACACGCAACTAATCCGAGGGCTTTGCCAAGGCTCCTCTACCAGACAAACAATTCCCAAGTATTGAAAGCGAGTTACACTAGTGATTGGCATCCTATTCATTCACCACTAGACAATTCCGGTTATTAGTAATTGAAAGACAACTACTCTAGTTATTCGCATCCTATAGGCATATCTAGGACCTTTCCAATTTTAGTAGCCTAATCATGCATACTAAGCATCGTAAACGAGAGGTTAAGGCTTTCCCTACCTCAAGGTCTTCCTCTCAACACTTTGATGAAGCCCGGTGGTCACCACTCCGTTCTTCACTCGGGTCCCGGTGTGGTCTTTGCTCCTCTAGCTCGATCCCCAAAGTCTTGGACACAAAGAAACGTTAATTAGACTCCACTTAAACAGCAAGAAAAACCCCCAAAGCCTCTCCAAAGTTCAGCTCAAAACCAAGATCAACCAAGGCGAAAAACCCTCAAAGAAACCCCCACCCTGGTCTGCCACGGACCTGGTCACGGATCCGTGAGGTCAACCATCACGGTTACCATCACGGAGCCGTGACGAGTGCCGTCACGGACTCCCTCACGGAGCCGTGACGTCGCCCGTCACGGGATCCGTCACGGATCCGTGGCGCACCAGGGCAGTTTCGCCCTTCTTCAACCTCCAGTTCCTTTTCTCAGAAAAACCACCTGCAAACCCCAAATTTTACCCCTTCCAACTCCCAAAACAGTCCAAACCCTTCAATACTCCTCTACCCATGGTAGAAATCAACACACAAACAAGTTTCCAATGATTCATCAAATCAAACCCAACTCAAAAGCTCCAACAAACTAATGATTTCTCAACAAAAACCCAACAAAGCTTCTCATCAACAACATCTCCCACCATTTCTACTCAAATCCAACAACATCTAGCAATTTCACCCAAAACCCATGAAAAGAGATGAAGAGAAATGAGGATTAGAGAGTTCCATTACCTCTAGAAGATGGAGATGAAGAAGATGGTAGAGATTTTGAGGATGGAAGGCTAAAGGAAGGCTTCAAGTGGTCTCTTCTTCCTTGATTCTTCTTCAAAGCTCCATGGGAGCTCTTCTCTCTTGCTCCTACTCCAATTTTCGGCTACACCCAAAAGAATGAGTTGAATTTGCTTTTCCAATCTCATATAATACCTAGATGTGTCAAATGACCAAAAGCCCTTGAGCTAGAATCCCTTGTAGAAGCTTTTGGGAGGGTAAAAGAGTCTAAGACTACTACCTTTTCTCTCTTTCAACCAAAAAGGGGCAAGTGTCCAAATAGGTTAGGTATTTTTCCAAAATAATTTCCAGCACAATAAAATAATGCTTTTAGTCGATAAAAAGTCTCGAATTGACCAAAATTGACTTTCTCCAACATTATGCTCAAACGAAAGGAATTTCTCCCCTTAAGCCAACCGTGATGATGGCTAAGTCGTTTGGGTTTTGGAAAAGTCCCGAGTGACTTCTTGAGTCATCGGTTGACTTTCCGGTAGCAAGTCAAACTTGCTTGGAAAGCCGCCGGTTCGACCGGGAGCGGGTCTTACAGCCGTGGTCAATCTGGTACCGTGGCGGTGAGCGAAGTGCTCACCCCCTGCTGCTTTTCCTGCAGGTACTGGTCGTGAGGCGGACTATGAGAACCCTCGAAGCTTGAAGAGCTGGGAGCGGAAGTCTGGGTCTTTGGGTAGTTAGTGACGTACATTGTAGCTCGTGTTGTTCAATATTTTGAACGTATTTTCCGCTGTAAAAATATTTTTTTGATTAACGTAAGTGGCAATTTTAAAAAGGTTTATTAAAATGTTTAAAAATCGTTTTACGGTTTCACCGTTCACCATCCGGGTTCGTTCATGCCGAATTCGGGGCGTGACACCCAGACCACCAACGATCATCCTCCAAACACAAGAGAAAAAAGAAGAACCATTTTCATAATTAGCCTTATGAATTAGACAAGCAAAGACTAATTGCTTTGTAGATGCTCTAGTTGTACTAAGTTTTTTATTTAAAAAAATTGTAATAAGATATATGGTCGCTAATTTCAACATATTTTACAATTCCGTCCAATGAGCAACAAAAATTTATGGACTCGGGTTTGTCTGGAAATATTTTTCTTCAGAGAGTAAGATCATCAAAACTGCTCGGGATCTTTTTTTGGAGAAGGGTTTCCAACCTTCAGACTCTTCTTTAGTTCAACCCGGGTTTCGCCACAGTGTTGAAGCTAAAAAAGTTGACTTTCGTGGAGGAGGCTGATTTTTGTTAACTATTCCAGAGGAGCTCTTTGTCGTGTTCTGGAAGGTTCTCTGGTCATGGTTGCCCTATGGCTTCGAGGCTTGTGATTAGTTGGGAGTGGCTGTTTTTGATGAAGTAGCTTGGTTCGTGGTGTTGCATTGCCATGTTTACTGGTTTTTGGACAAGGTTTGCTGTTCGGTTTAGGATTGTTGCCTTCTTCTTGTGGGGCATGCTCTCTGGTGTTTTTCGTCTTTGTTTTTTCTTGGTTTTTGTTAGTTGGATTTTAAGTGTTATGAGCATTGTTTGCTCGTTGAGTGTTTTTGGGCTCTTTTGAGCCTGTTTTGGCCTCGAGGTTGATCCCTTTCAGTGTATCACCTTACCCTACCCTCCTTCGAGGAGGGTGGAGGTTTAATAAATGCGCGCTTATACAATTTTTTTTATCACATACCCTAAGTTGAGTATTTGCATTATTTACCTTTCCCATATCCAAGACATTTATATTGATAACGCCTAAGATTATTGCATTTGTGGCATTCTACAACAACTTTATAGAATTGTTATCGTTCTAATTATGCCGTAGTCAGTCTGTTATCCGTGGTGGTGAGCGAACGCTCACCCCTAGCTGCTTTTCCTACATGTACCAATCGCAGGTTGGACTAGGTGAGCTTCTGAAGCTTGAAGAGCTAGGAGCGGGATTTCTGGGTTTATTTTGAGTCTAGCGACGGATACCATACTTTGTCCACTTGTTGGGACGTGTTTTAAGTTGTAAATATTATTTTGTTGAACAAATGGTGTTTTTAAAGTGGGTTAATGAAAATGGTTTCAAAATGTTTTATTATTTTAAATGTTCGCGTCCCGAGTTCGGTTTACTGAAATTGGGGCGTGACAGCTTGGTATCAGAGCCTGGTTTCACACCTCGGACTGTCCGTCAATTAGGTGGGGAGAGTCGAGTCAGTATAGACCCGTAGTATTATGAGTCCTGGTTGGGATTGTGTGTATGTGCAGTGTTTTATTGCTGGCTTGCTGATTGTTGTTACTGCTTGAAACGTTTTTAAGTTGTCGCGGGTCGACTCAGGAGCGCTCCTGTAGTCGAACGTGACGGTGCTGACATCAAGTCGGTACAACGTAGTTCGGGGACGCCTGGACCGGGTTGTAACTGCGTGATGTCAAGTCTGAGGTTTTAAAATAAAAAGGGGAAAGTCTTGGATTTGGTAGGCCCGGTGGGCGTGTTTTGATTTTGTTTGACGCCGTGGGCGTGTGTGTTTGATTTTGATTGGCCCGGTGGGCGTGGTTCGGTGTTGGTTGGCCCGGTGGGCGTGTATTGTTGTTACTCGGCCGTGTGGGCTTGTGTTTGAGGTCGGTCTTGAGTTGCCGTAACTGGGTTATGTGTTTGGTGGTTGTTGTCTGCGACGTACTAGAGTACGGGTCGCTATTAGCCGGGAAAGTTACGAATACCCTAGGGTAGAAATAGCGTGTGTAAGTAGTGCGAAATCATTACCGTTACATTATCGAGGTCACTAGTTTGGCCCGGTAGGTGGAATGGGACGTTTTGGTTGCCGGCCCGGTAGGGGGCTCGGCAGGTATTGGTTGCCGGCCCGGTAAGGGGTCCGGCAGGTATTAGTCGCCGGCCCGGTAAGGGACCTGGCAGGTAGTGGACGCCGGCCCGGTAAGGGGCCCGACAGGTTTTGGGTTCCGGCCCGGTAGGGGGCACGGCCCGGCCAGGTTACCGGCCCGGAAGGTGGCACGGACCGTGTCGTGTGCCGGCCTGGTCCAGTAAGCCGTCTTCAATTTTCTTTGGTTGTTTTTGTTTCATTGTGCGTTTAGGTTGCGGTTGTGTGACTCGGTTTACGTTCGTGCGGGTTGAGCGTTGGTTTTACGTGATTGGGTTCGCGGTTGTGGGTTGTAGAGGCCGTAGGCCTGGTGCACGGTTGGGTTGTTGTTGAGTTTTTTTCCGCTTACGTATTAATATACTTAAGGCTTTAATAGCGCGAGCAGTGGTGTTTTACTGATTTGAGGACGTGTTTCCCATGTCGAGGTTTATCTTACTCGAGCGAGTACTTGAGGTGTTGTTAGGTTGGGCGGTGTGACGTTTGGCTTCAGTTTGGGGATGGTGGTTTTCCCTAACTAGAGTGGTAAGTCTTTGGTGCGTTACTAGTATGCCATAATCGAACGGGTGTCCGTGGAGGTGAGCGTAACGCTCATCCCCTTTACTACTTTTCCCGCGAGGGAGGAGTAGCGAACACTGGTTTGGTTGCGGAAAGTTATAAGTAAGTGCATAAAGGACCGAATAAGGGCTTGGTGTACGTTTGTGTGGTTAAATTTGAGGTTCCGCTTACGTGGTGTTATAATTAAAGTATAATTAGCGTGAACGCTGTGACGCTTAGTAACAAATACGTTGGGGTAGACGTAGACCGTGTGAACGTTAGTGTATTCGAGCTTGTTGTTCTGTATGAGTTCGCAAACTGAACGTTTGCGTGCATCCGTGCAGAGGATACCTGCTGATGGCCCGTGGCAGACGAGGAAGAGCAACAGTGGCACGGGGACGAGCGCCCGCGCGAGGCAGGCGGGGACGGTCAGCGGGGACACTAGGACGGGTTCCCACTTCTGAGCCCGCCGAGTACGCCGAGGCGCAGGGTACTCCTGTCGGTGAGGACATGAGAAGCGATGCGGGACCTTCTTCGGGCACGCCCAACGTCCCGCCGGTCGCAGACCCACCCGTTATGACTGCCCTGGACGAGCTGACCAGGACAGTCCAGAGTTTAGTGGCGATCATCGCCAGTCGAGAGTCGGCTTCGCCAGCTCCGGAGGCGGCAGCGGTCCCAGTGAGATCTGTTCAGGCAGAGGACCGTACGATCCGTTCACTACTAGACTTCCTGAAGCTAGGGATATCCATCTTTGTCGGGGAGCCGAACCCCGATCTAGCCGAGAGGTGGCTAGAGCAGGTCACGCGGGACCTGGATACATCAGGTATCGAGGATGGCCGCCGCAGAGTGTCCCTCGCAGCTCACCAGCTGAGGGACAACGCCTACCACTGGTGGGGGCGCGTGAAGGACCTTGTCGGGCATGACTACGACATCTTCTAGGAGATGTTTCTAGCACAGTATTTTCCCGAGTCGGCTCGGTTGGAGCGACATCGGTAGTTTCTGGACCTGGAGCAGGAGGGGATGACAATGGCAGAATACGAGGCCAGATTCACGGCCTTGACCAGATTTGCGCCGGAGATGGTGATGACCGAGCAGAACCGTTGTCGGCGGTTTGAGGGGGGACTGAGACCGGTGATCCGAGACAAGGTCCTCGCCTTGAGGTTGCGGAAGTATACAGATCTCGTGGACACCGCAGCGACGGTGGAGCAGGGTATCAGGGATGCGGCCAGGACCCGCGAGGTTCGACAGCGGCCGACCGACTTTACAGGGCCGTCAGGGTCACGAGACCCGAGGAGGTAGAGGACCGCAGGGTCCTTCCGAGCGGCGGTGGCGTCCATGGGGCCAGTTGTGACACAGAGGGTGCCGACATGCTATCTCTACAGGGAGCCAGGCCACTTGCAACGAGGGTGCCGGGCAGGCCAGGGCTCGGGATCGAGAGCCGACGAGGCCAGCTGTCTCCGGTGCGGCCGGGTGGGACACACGACGACATGGTGCCGTGAGCCGTTGGGAGCGACATCAGCGCAGCGACCGCAGCAGTCGCGGACAATACAATCACCCAGGGATCGCCCTTGTCAGAGTCAGCAGTCGAGGTTTTCGCAACCTTCGACGAGCGCGCAGGCTCCGAGACATCAGCAGAGCTATGGGTATCCATCCGTTAGTGCGCCGGGTCAGGGGCAGTAGGAGTCGGGGGGGAGGATGTACGCAGTTACCGACTCCCGGACCCCAAGATCCCCCACCTACCACGAGACCTATCAGGGTACGTACTTATTGTATCATACATGTACGTCTGTTTTAAATTTCGTGGACGAAATTCCTTTAAGGGGGGTAGATTGTAATAACCACTCCCGGTCAACGCCAGTCGAACATGCGAAAAACAGGAAAATTTAATTTTTTTAAGACTGACACTTAATTGAACCTAAAATGACCCCGAGTGTCATACCGGACTTAAGTTGACCCCGTTATCGACCAAAGTGAGTTCCGGGGGACTCAGGGCAACTTTCTGATCAATTTGGGAAATGTTGACTTTTCGCTGGAAAAGTCAACCGAGCGACGTTTTGATCCATTCGAGGACCGTTTTGGATCCAAAAAGCTTAGCCATCGTCGCAGCGGTCTTAGTTGAGCCGTTTCCTTGTAGCCCGTCAAGTTTCGTAATTTCTTGGGAAAAGTGCCTGTTCGGGGCCCGAAACGTCCGATTTTCGCGAATCAAGTAGATATTTTCCAAAAGGTGTGGGACCCAACTTGACACTTGTCCATTATGTGGTGGTGTTAGTTTTGGGGGGAAAAGGTGTGGTGTGCCATAGGTGTGGCCGGCCACACATGTAAAAAGAAAAAAAAAAGGAAAAATGTGTTAAAGTGTTTGAAATAGAAAGAGAGAAGAGAGAGTTTAGAGAGAGAAGAAGAAGAAGAATAAGAGAGAAGGAGAAAGGGTTAGGGTTGGGAGGAGATCTCACCTTTGGATCGTCTCAAGACAAGGAGCAACCTCGTTCCCCTCGTTCTCCTCTACGGTATACACCGAACCGATTCTCGTTTTGATTAATTTTGGGTGAGTGACTGAGATCATCACCGGAGCTCGTTGGTTGGCTTTTGGAAAACACGCACGAGGTAGGGAAAAGTAGCCGGATCTCGGCCATGACTAGGGAAAGTTAACAGTAGAATTGCATGTGACACTGGGGTGTCGTGGGTTAAGTAAGTTATCGAATATTAGAAATGCATGATACGGGAACGTAGCGAATATTGGAAATGCATGTGACACTTAGTAGTGTCGTAGGAGCAGAGAACTTAGCGTTATTAGAATTACTGGAGGCATATGACCATGCCCGGAGGTTGATTGCGAACTTATCGATATTAGGAGTACTGGAGGCATATGACCATGCTCGGAGGGTGATTGAGAAACTGTTGATATTAGGACTGTTGGAGGCTTTGGTTAAGCCGGAGGTTGATTGTTTATTTGGTGTCTTGGGTGGCCTTGAGAGCCCGTGCTATTATTGTTGAGTCTTGAGTGGCCATGAGAGCCCGTGTTATTATTTGTGTTTTGGGTGGCCATGAGAGCCCGTACTTTACTGCTGGGGTTTTGGCTGGCCTGACCGAGTTAGAGTCTCGAGAGGTTGCGAGCATTCTTTGGCTGGCTTACGAGTTAGAGTCTCGGTAAGTTGCGAGCGTGTATTATTGTCGAGTTTTGGGTGGCCATGAGTGCCCGTGGGGTTGTTGAACCCGTGTCTTTACCTTTGGTGTTTATTGGCGGTGTGTCTTGGGAGGCCGTGAGTGCCTGTGGGGCTGTTGAGTCCGTGTTTTGACTGTTGGTGTGTCTTGGGAGACCGTGAGTGCCTGTGGGGCTGTTGAGTCCGAGTTTTACTGTTGGTGTCTTGGTGGCCATGAGTGCCTGTGAGTGTTGAACCTGTGTTGTTACTGGTTGTTGAACTTGCTTGTGACTGTGATTGTGATTGTGTTTGTGGTTACCTGAGGTTGGGGGCCCGCTTCATGAAACGGGGTCCACGAGCACACGCGTCTGCATGTTCAGACGGGGTAGGGGACCCGCCCGCCAATAAAGGGGTCCTGGCCGCGCGTGTGTGGTTTGGGTTTGTGAGCATTCTTTGGCTGACTTACGAGTTAGAGTCTCGGTAAGTTGCAAGCATTCTTTGGCTGGCTTACGAGTTAGAGTCTCGGTAAGTTGCAAGCATTCTCCGGCTGGCTTACGAGTTAGAGTCTCGGTAAGTTGCAAGCATTCTTAGGTTGCCCTGACCGAGTTAGAGTCTCGGGAGGGTGTGAGCGTTCTTGGCACTGAGCAGTTGGCAGCTGGTTTGCGATCCTTTGTGATCTTGTTTGGTGTACGATCCTTTGTGATCTTGTTTGGTGTTGCGTAGTCTTTCTGTCGTGTCCTTGGAAGAGGTCGTGATCGTTGTGTCGGGTCTACTTTGCGTGTCAGAGTGTTGAGTTGGTCAAAGAAGGTAACAGTGGGTGTATGTTCAGTCAGAGTACTTGGGTTGGGGACAGTGTCTCCCGGTGTTGACTTTGTTATTGGTGTTACCGGCATTGTCTGCTAATTATGTCGTAGTCAGTCTGTTATCCGTGGTGGTGAGCGAACGCTCACCCCTAGCTGCTTTTCCTACATGTACCGATCGCAGGTTGGACTAGGTGAGCTTCTAAAGCTTGAAGAGCTAGGAGCGGGATTTTTGGGTTTATTTTGAGTCTAGCAACGGATACCATACTTTGTCCACTTGTTGGGACGTGTTTTAAGTTGTAAATATTATTTTGTTGAACAAATGGTGTTTTTAAAGTGGGTTAATGAAAATGGTTTCAAAATGTTTTATTATTTTAAATGTTCGCGTCCCGAGTTCGGTTTACTGAAATTGGGGCGGACACTCCTCCACACCAACCTGTTGCGAAAAAAATCTGCCCCTTCACCAACAATTACCGTCGGGACAACTAAGGACGAGCTTCCTCCATCCAAGGGCATCAAACTTGGTTGTGTATCCAAGGCCACATCAGCATTGAAATTTGACTGGGCTTGAGGTACTAAAACACGCCCAATTGAGGGCTAGATACCAACAGATCCAGTTTGTACCTCCATCATTTGGTCAACATAAGTGCTTAATGTGTCCTCTGAGCTGGCAGCGTCTACCCTAACCTCACCATCTGTTCAGACATCAACAAGATTCGTATCACTGTTATTGTTACATCAAGGTTGTCTATTTATGAGTCAAGCAAGATGTTGTTCAAGTAGTCGGTCAACAAAGATAAAAGAGATGTTTGACCCAATGTCACCAGACATCCCGTGCGTATTCGGTGTTGAAGATTTTTTCCCTAAAATTGAAGATACTCCTGCGATAGAGTTCCATTTGTTTTAGGAAGTAATATTTTTTTCCTAAATTTGAAGATACTTATGTGATAGGGTTCTATTCGTTTTAGGAAGTATTCTTGCTCAAGGAAACTTGGAGATTTAGCTCGATCGTGACTCTAAGGATTAACGAAACCCTAGGAGGCATGTTTATAAGCTGTAGGAGCTATATAACTCGTGAAAATATTCATAGCTCCATGATGATCGCTATCGTTATTATCCGTTGATCATTATTGTCGTCTATGAAGACTATTTGCTTGTTATTCTTTTTTTTATGCCTTCATAGCTCCTAAGAAAGTTGGAATAGCCTGTTGGGAGGCTTCATAGCTTCTCATATGACAAAGGTTGAGCATCACAACCTCATGGTCGCGAAACTATGGGAGTTAGAGGAGAACATAAATATCATGGCTCCACAACAATTTGAGGTATGGCAAGAGCGACGCAAACACCTTAAGGTTTATTTTTGTCGTTATTTAGTATGTACTCAGCCTAAAGATTTTGGACTATTTTTTTTTCAAATTATGTTGGTCATTTTCTTAATTAATGTGTAATCCTTCGTGTGTAATGTTTAATTAATTAATGTATAATATTAGTTTGTTGTATTTTAAAATATTAGTCTTTTACATGCATGTAAGATTATTAATATTTTAATTTTGAATTTCTTTACAACCATTTTTACAGATATCGTATCATTGTAGAATATCACAATTCAACATTATATCTTAACTTCAAAGTTTCAAAAATATAATATTTAATTATAAGTTTTGGGTTCAACATGGTCTTAGAATCCTAAATCTTAGAGTTGTGCTCTCCAAAGTCTTGTCGAGTCCTTAACTATGTGGTTCATGGAAGCCCAAATCTACTTTAGGTTATCATTCATAATAGTCTTCATCATATCACGAGGCCTAAATATTATTTTGAACCAACTATATATTCTAAGTCTTATTTTGAAAATACAAACATCCATTTTTGTTTGTTTAGAAAGTGAGGAAAGAACTTAAAATAGTAAGGTTGATGAGCCGAGTATGGACAAATTCATCTCAAATGTATGAGAACCGGTGAAAACGTTCACAATTGCTATTGTTGCTCCGCTTCGTCAATTTCCAAGATCTCATCCGGAAATCCAAAACCAAATGGTCCATCTTGCCATCAGGAGATTGAACCCATAACATATATACAAAGGAAGAACAAAAACATGACGATTTCACTAATAGCTTTGCAATCTCCATCTCCACACAACTCTACCTCGCCGGTCTGCTCTGGTTTGTTCCCGCAATCCAGGCAGGCCTGCAAATGCTTCATCTCTAACCATATTCGTACAAGGTTTAGGCTTCTAGGACCCAAGGCAAGAACAAAAAAAAAACTAGAAGGAAATCGGATGATAATAATTTCTTGTGCGCTTTCACAGGTCAATCGTGTTAGCTAGATGTGTTAAAACTAGCAATGTACACAACCAAAACTCGCATTTTGGTCGGCCAAGCCTTATTACTATGCTTTCTTTATCTTTACCCGAACGTGTGCAATGCCAAAGAAAGTGCTCATGTGAGGTTGAGTTGCGGATCTGACGGTGGAAAGGACAATGAAGGCAGAGTATGGGTTTCAGATAAAAAATTCTTCACAAAAAACGGTACAACCATGCAAAGAACAGCGCACATCCAAGACCCTTCCCTTCCTAGCGCAATTCCATACACAACCGCTAGAGTCTTCAAATCCAAATCTACCTACGCTTTCAAGATCAACCCCAAGAGGCGCTATTTCGTGCGGCTATACTTCTATCCCGCCTCATACGGTCGCGACCTCGACATCTCGGACTCATTCTTCAATGTAAAAGCAAACAAGGTCGTCCTGATGAAGAACTTCAGCGCTTCCATCACCGCCACCGCTCTCACGCAAGCCTACATTGTCCGTGAATACTCTTTAGCCCTCAACGCCCGTTCTCTCGCCCTCACATTTGCCCCTAGATCAAACCGATGTTTTGCTTTTGTCAACGGCATAGAAGTGGTGGAGATCCGCGAGTCATTGTTTGGGAGTGCTCGGGTGGTGGGGATGGGCGACAAGTCTCTACTTGACACAAGCGCTTCGAATCTTGAAACCATGTACCGGCTCAACGTGGGCGGTCAAGGCATCGATGGATCCGAAGACACGGCCGGGCTAGGTAGGGTTTGGTACAACGATTTTGCTTATCTCGATGGTGCCGCGGCTGGAGTCACCGGTGGCTCGAGTGTTGATCTAGCTAGCGTTGACATCCGGTTCGGAGATAACATCCCTAACACTACAGCTCCTCTCCCGGTGTACGAGACTCAAAGATCGTCAGGTGCGGCGGCGGAGGTGAACTCCATGGCGAACCTAGCTTGGCGGTTTTGGGTTGATCCAAGTTTCATGTACGTGGCAAGGTTACATTTCTGCGAGAACAAGATAACGAAAGTGAACCAAAGAGTTTTTGACATCTTGATCAACGACGAGGAGGCACAGGCTGAAGCAGACGTGGTGGCGTGGACGGAGCAGCCTAGGGTTGCAATATTCAAAGACTATGTCTCCGTCGTTAACGATACCCATACGAGCCTCCGAATCCAACTTCGTCCATCTTTAGAAACGAAGGCCCAGTTTGCGGACACGATCCTCAACGGGCTCGAGATCTTCAAGATCAGCGAGGCGGGCAAGGGCTTCGCGAGCCCGAATCCGGACATTTCGAAGATGAGACTCGAAGACCAAGTTGCGGTTGCTGAAGCTGCTTTGAAGAAGTTCAAAGAAGCCAAGAAAACGAAGGAAATACTTCTTGCTGGAGCCGTTGGAGCTGCGGCGGTCCTCGCGGTGGCCGCGTTGTTCTTTTGGATCTGTACAAGGAAGAGGAGTGCGGTCGGGACAAATAGGCAAACATCAAGATGGCTTCCTATTTATAGTAACTATCCGTCCTCGACCTCGTACTACTCTCGGAAAAGCTCGAAGAGCTCCAAAAACGGAAACATTTCCACTACGGCTCAGAGTTTTTGCCGCCATTTCTCATTGGCAGAGATGAAGCGCGCGACCAAAAACTTCGACGAGGCTAACGTTATCGGAGTAGGAGGTTTTGGGAAGGTATACAAAGGAGTGCTCGATGGGAAGACAAAAGTGGCTATCAAGAGGTCCAACCCGTCGTCCGAGCAAGGAGTGCATGAGTTCGAAACCGAGGTCGAGATGCTTTCAAAGCTGAGGCACAAGCACTTGGTGTCTCTAATGGGGTATTGTGACCAAGAGAGCGAGATGTGTTTGGTGTACGACTATATGGAGAGAGGTACTTTGCGAGAGCATTTGCACAATACTTCGGAGAAGCTATCATGGAAGCAGAGGTTGGAGATATGCATAGGAGCCGCGAGAGGGATTCACTACCTTCACACGGGTGCTAAGTACACAATCATTCACAGGGACGTGAAGACCACGAACATTCTTCTCGACGAGAACTGGGTCGCTAAGGTTTCGGATTTCGGGCTCTCGAAAACGGGTCCGGACATGAACCATACCCATGTGAGCACGATGGTGAAAGGCAGCTTCGGGTACCTGGATCCTGAGTACTTCAAGAGGCAACAACTGACGGAGAAGTCGGATCTGTACTCGTTCGGGGTTGTGCTATTTGAGGCGCTCTCGGGGAGGGCGGCACTTAACCCTAGCCTTCCCAAGGAGCAAGTGAGTCTCGCGGATTGGGCTCTGAAGTGCAAGAGAAAGGGAAGTCTTGAGGAGTTGGTTGACCCTAGTCTTGGAGGGCAGATCAAACCGGAGAGCATGAAGAAGTTCGCGGATACGGCGGAGAAGTGTCTGGCTGAGAATGGGGTTGATCGACCCTCCATGGGTGATGTGTTGCGGAACCTTGAATTTGCTTTGCAGTTGCAGCAACGTGATGAGGTTGGTGAAGCCCAAAACGGAGGGACTCGTTGTGTCAATAGTCTCAGCCTTGGAGGCGAGGACGAGTTGTTCTCCCAGATGATCAAGCCAGAAGGTCGTTGAGGTGGAAGACCGTCAACATTGATTAATATTGTATGTTATCGTTGTGTCCATGTAATTGCCAAGCTCATATATTAGAGGAAATTCATAATAGACCATGTAAGCTCTTGCTATTTCTGAGGCTTATTCAGTTAAGTATTTCAATCTGTGGATTCTTTTAAAGGATAATTCCACATCATACTAAGTCTTTTATATTTTATTTAGGGTATCCTAATTTTTTTGTCACCTTTATACTCCAAACTTTCATTAATTCATTTAAAGTACCCTAATTTTCTTATGTCACCTCGGTACTCTAAACTTTCAATAATTTCATTTTAATACCCCTCGTTAACTTTTCATTTGATTTTCCATCCAAAACATGTAAAATGATCATAATACCCGCCACTAACAACCAAATATAAGGTAAAGTTAACGATGGGTACTAAAATAGAAATAATGAAAGTTTAGGGTACTAAGGTTGTCACGCCCCGAATTCAATAGGACCGAACCCGAAACACGAACGGTGAAAGAATAAAACAAATTTCAAACATTTTAAAAAAACCTCTTAAAAACACCACTTTGAGTTAATCAAAATAATATTTTACAACTTAAAATACGTCCAAAACAAGCGGACAAAAACCAAAGTGTACGTCGCTAAAACTCCCAAAAAAAACCCGAACTCCCGCTCCCAGCTCTTCAAGCTTCGAGAGCTCCCTTAGTCCGCCTCGCGACCTGTACCTGTAGGAAAAGCAGCTAGGGGAGAGTGTTCGCTCACCACCACGGATACCAGACTGACTACGACATACTAGCAGAAAATGCCGGAAACACCAACAACAAACCAAACACCGGGGACTAGTATCCCCAAACTCGAGTAACCCGACTGTCACACAAAAACTGTTACTTTCCCCAACCAACTCAACACCCGGACACGTAATGTAGACCCGACACATCGGTTACGACCTCAACCCAAAACGTGAATAATAACCACGCAACACCCAAGATCACAAAGGATCGCACACGACAAACAAGATCACAAAGGATCGCACTTCAACTGCTCAGTGCCGGTTGCTAACCGGCTGGGCTCGAGCCTACCCCACGCAACTTCCCCCGGACGCAGTCGGGCCAGGCGGTCGACCTGTTAGCGATATATACCGCAATACTTCTCCGATAGCTAGTCGGAAGGGGAGCCGCCCTTCATCGCCGAAGAATGCACAACTTTACCGATGGTTAGTCGGAAGGCTAGCCAACCCCCACGCGCGCGACCACAGAACCCCTTTATTGTCAGGCGGGCCCCCAACCTCGTCGCAGAAGAATGCACAACTTTACCGATGGTTAGTTGGAAGGCTAGCCAACCCCCACGCGCGCGACCACAAGACCCCTTTATTGTCAGGCGGGCCCCCAACCTCAGGCAATCAAAATCAACACCCAAGGTTCAACAAATAGTGACAACACAGGTTTAACACCCCACAGGTACACATGGCCACCCACGACACACGAAACAGTATCACACGGGTTCAACACCCCAAAGGACCACCCACGAACCACAAACAGTAAACACACGGGTCCAACACCCCAAAGACACACCTGACCACCCACGACACACAACCAGTAAAACACGGGTTCAACTCCCCACGGGCACTCATGGCCACCCACGACACACAATCAGTAAAGCACGGGTTCAACACCCCAACGACACTCATGGCCACCCATGACGCACCAACAGTAATACACGAGTTCAACACCCCAACGACACTCATGGCCACCCATGACGCACCAACAGTAGTACACGGGTTCAACACCCCAACGCCACTCATGGCCACCCACGACGCACCAACAGTAATACACGGGTTCAACACCCCAACATCACTCATGGCCACCCTAGACACACAACGGTAAAATACGGGTTCAACTCCCCACGGGCACTCATGGCCACCCAAGACACAAACCAACAGTAAAATACGGGTTCAACTCCCTCACGGGCACTCATGGCCACCCAAGACACAAACCAACAGTAAAATACGGGTTCAACACCCTCACGGGCACTCATGGCCACCCAAGACACAAACAAATCAATCAACCTCAGGGCACAACTAAAAGCCACCAGTATGTCTATTGTTCGATATCTTCACTTATCCTACAACACTCCTAAGTGTCACATGCATTTCTATTGTTCGATACGTTCACGTATCATACGACACCACTAAGTGTCGCCTGCATTTCTAGTGTTTGATAAACTTACTCATCCTACGACACCACTAGGTGTCATATGCATTTCTACTGTTAACTTTCCTTAGTCAAGGCCGAGATCCGGCTACTTTTCCCTACCTCGTAACGCTTTCCCAAAAGTCCACGCCCAAGCTCCGGCGTGCTCGCGATCACTCGCCTAGCTTCCCTTTCCTCGGTCGTCGGCACGATCTAAGATCACAATTAAAGCACTTTTTAAGTTTGCAGGCAAAGCTGAATTTTAATGAATTTGACGCCCAAACTCAACCCCGACAATGTCGATCACTCCCAAACTTCCCAATTACTCGACATTGTCAATAACGGGCCCGGAAAGGCCCAATTCGCCCGGCCCAGCGAATCTGCCCGGGGTTGGAAAACGCCCTTCCGGGGCTCCAAAAATTCCCGTTTTCATTTCTACGATCTTAGAATAATTCAAGGGTTCCAATGCAATCGACGGAATCAATTTCCGACTACCGAGCGATTTAATTCGCGTTTAAAGTTTTTAAACCCGTCATTTTCAACTTTCACAATTTAATTCCAAAATTCGTTCCGGGTGTGGATTAACGACTTGGGGATCGTCCTAAACCACCCGAAAACGAAAACCCGAGACTCGAACACGTTGGCCCCACCCGACCATCAAGACTCGTGGGTGGCTGGACCGGTTTTGGACCGGTTCACCACCATGGTGGCTGGTCCTAGCTCCTGCCAGCCACCACCCACGGTGGCCGGAGCTCCCCCGAGCCTCCGGAAACCGATCAATTTTCGCTCCAAAACATTCGCAACGAACCCTACACCTCGACTCATCCATATTTAACCCGTTTAAACACAAACCCTTACTTTTAAACGTACCAAAACGAAAATCAATTAGGTTCTCATCGTAGGGAATGATGAGGGGAGCTCGATTCTTCAACCGTTGAGACGATCCGTCGGTTGGATCGTCGGGAAATCGCAAAGCCTTAACCCTTTTCCCTTTTTCTTTTCCTTCTCTCCTTCTCCTTCTTCTCTCTTATTTCTCTCTCCTCCTTCTCTTCTTTTTTTGATTTGGCCGACACTTCCCCTTTCATTTCCTTTTAATTTGTTTTAAAAACCAAACCAATCTCTTCTTATTTACAAACCACCACTCATTTCCTTTTTTGTTTTGTTCAAAAATACCGAACACCACCACTTGTGTGACAAGTGGCAAGTGGGTCCCACCTCTTTAGATAATATATTTGTAGATATTTTTCTGTCAGATTCGCGAAATTCGGCCGTCTCGAGCCCCGAACGGGCCCATTTTCCAAGAAATTACGAAACTTCACGGGCTACAAGGAAACGGCTCAACTAAGACCGTTGTAACGACGACTAAGCTTTTTGGATCCAAAACGGACCTCGAACGGACCAAAACGTCGCTCGGTTGACTTTTCCGGCAAAAAGTCAACCTTTCCCAAATTGGTCAGAAAGTTGCCCTGAGTCCCCCAGAACTCACTTTGGTCGATATCGGGGGTCAACTTAAGTCCGGTATGGCCCTCGGGGTCAAATTTAGGTTCATTTAAGTGTCTGTCCCAAAATTTTAAATTTCCCTGTTTTTCGTCGCTTTGATTGGCGTTGATCGGGAGTGGTTCTATCAAAGGTGACACAAAATAGATTTAGGGTACTCTAGTTGAATTAATGAAAGTTTAGGGTACTGAGGCGACACAAAAAAAGATTTAAGGTACTCTAGTTGAATTAATAAAAGTTTAGGGTACTAAGGTGACACAAAAAAGATTTAGGGTATTCTAAATGAAATGTGAAAGATTTAAGGTACTAAAGTAGAATTAACCTTTATTATTAATTTTAAGACAAAATCTAATGAGAATCATTGTTATGTTGAGAACTATGAAAACCAGTACACACTATATAATTGTTATAAGTCAACAACCCATATCAATCTACCAAACTTCATAATTCGTGCCCTTCTTCTTCCTCTAAAGGTAAAATAGGAAATTATACATCCTATATACAAGTCGCAAACTTGAAGTCAGACCAAATTGATGGACTTTCTCTATGCGAATCAAGCTCCTGAATTTGTGAGAATTATCTCCTTACTTTATTCAACAATTATAGAATAAATTCGAGTATCGGGGATCGAAGTTTGTATGTTCTCTACAATATAAAAATTCATGCTTTATTTTCTATCTATCTTTGACTTCAGTCGGGTTATCAATGAATCAAACTCCAAAATAAGTGAGAATTCTCTCTTTTCCCGCTTCGATCATCGTAGACTCAATTAGAGGATAATATAGCAAAATATGCGTGATCTTTGAAATTCTGAAATACATCTTCCGTTTTAGGGTTTATCAACCATGCATCGCGATTTCAACGAATTTCTCAAGTGATCAAGCTAAAAAAACATGTATGTATTCCTATTTACTTTCTTTAATCATATTATAATCAATTCAAACATCAAAAATCAATTGGTTGTGTTATTTCAAAATATAAAATTCTGACGTAGGTGATAATTGTATTGTTGTGAGTTGATAAATGTCTTGCATCCTACTAGCTTGTGTATGTTTTGAGTTGATAAATGTTTCTGAGTATGTTGATAAACATTATGTTAAGAGTTGATAAATATTTTTCTCTGAGTTGATAAAAACCTTGTTCATCTACCTTACACTGGTTGAATTCATGTGGCGATTTGATACAGTCATTCAAGGGTAGAGACAAACCCCTAAAAGGACGAACTATGAATCAAGGACATTGGCTCCAAACTATGCCACTTTATCTGAAATTGAAAAGCATGATTGCATTTACACCCGTTCAATCTTCGACGTAATAAATAAGTGTTGTGTGTACAAAATTCAAGTGCGAGATCAATAAGTGTGTTGTAAATGATGGTGAGAATACAAATAAAATTAGAAACAAGGATGGGTAGAAAACATTTGACGTTGTGCAAAACTTATCCGAAACCACTATTCATGTACTCGTATGCGCTTTGAAGGATTTGGAATCTCTTGCATGCATATTTTCTTGCATTTACAATCATCAATGGTTGATACAATCTCAGATAGCTTGATCACACAACGTTAGACAAATGATGCACGCAAGAAGCTAGAAAACTCTACAACTTCAGAAGATCCACACCCTACTATTTATAGTGAGTGTGGCTAGAGGAAATTCGTGTTTGGCTTGTTCAATTTAGGGTTGGTTTGTGCTTCGGGTGGTAGTGCCTTTGGATTGTGTATGTGTTTGGGACTGGGGAGAAGGTGCTTGTTGTGGTTGGAGGAGGCCTGAGGTTGGCTTGGTCAGGTGGTACTCATGTCGTGCATAGCAAATCAGTCCTTTTTCCACTGTGCACATTCAGACAGTTCGATTAGTAGGGGAGCTGCTAGTTTTTGTTTCAGTTATTTCATTGGGTGTTATCTTTTTCTTTTCTTTCTAGTATAGAGGATGATCCCCCTCTTGGGGTGCATCTCCTTATCTTTTTATTTTTCCTCAAAAATTCAAAGATCAAAATAAAAACATCGTTTTTTCAAAATATATATTATTCTAGACATGTGCTCGTTGCTTTAGTCTTGTGTTTCAAATCGAGGATTGAATAAATGCTTCAAAATTGAATGAATTTTTAGAACAAATAAGGTATTTCAAGAAGCGCTTAAACACTAATGAAATAAATGATTTTGTAGCAAACAAAACACAAGAGATTGAGACTTTAACATGAATCTTTAAACCTTCAAAGGTTATTTTCAAGGCATTGCATCTATCGAGGACAAAAGAGAATACAAGGAGGTGTGGAAAAGGCTATAGATGCAGCAAAAAAGGAACGAACTTGCACGACAAGTGTAATAAATGTAAATTTGACCTACATAATTTGACTATTTTCCCCATGTTTTTTATTTTATTCCTTTAGGCTTTATCATATTTTAATAATTGGCAAAAGAGTACATTAGCATATTTTATTTTATTCTTTCCACACTATGTATATTATCATTTGAGTTTATAACAGTTAGAAAATATTTTATTATCATTAAATTGTAATGTTAATGAAATAGTGAATACATTACTTTCTATAAAGATATTTGGGAACATTTTCCAAATAATATATCTCTTAATAGAAAAAAATAGTATATTCATTCACAGGTTCCTAGCCTGAACTGATAGTTAGAACTAATGTGATTTTTGACGAGATGATCATATTTTACTAATGATGCATATAGAGATATGAGTCAAAGTCACAGATGGAAAACGCTGACTTAAAAACCATCGGAAATGTAGTCTATGTACGACAATCAAGTATGGGACTTGATTGATGCAAACGATGACTTAAAAACCATCGGTTGCAAATGGGTCTTCAAGAAGAAGACTGACATGGACGACAAGGTGCATACTTACAAGGCAAGACTTGTTGCAGAGGGTTATAGGAAAACTCATGGTATAGACTATGACGAAACCTTTTTGCCAATTGCAATGGTCAAGTCCATCAGGATCCTTCTAGCTATAGCCACATATTATGACTATGAGATATATCAGATGGATGTCAAAATCGTTTTCCTATACGTACGATTATTCGAGGATAAGTACATGACACAACCTGAGGGTTTTGTTAATCATAAAGGAAAGACTAAAAGAAGTATCTAAGATCCATTTATGGATTAAAGCAAGCATCTTGGTGTTGGAACATTCGCTTTGATGAAATGGTCAAACATTTTGGTTTAATCCAAAATGAATCTAAACCTTGTGTATACCAAAAGGTCAGTGAGAGCAATATCATAATCCTGATTTTGTGTGTGGATGATATACTCCTCATCGGAAATGATGTACCAAGTCTGAATGATGTGAAGTCATGACTAAGTAAGTCTTTTTCAATGAAAGACCTAAGAGAAGCCACCTACATCTTAGGCATCAAGATCTATAGAGATAGATCAAGAAAGCTTCTAGATCTAAGACACACCACTTATATTGATAAGGTCATATCCAGGTGCGGAATGCAAGACTCTGAAAGAGGATTCCTGCCTACGAGGCACGGGCACGACATACCTCTCAACAAGACTCGATGTCCCCAGATAACTAATGAGCAAAAGCGTATGAATGGAATTCCATATGCTTCGGCAATTGAATCCATCATGTACGCAATGCTTTGCACCCGATCTAACGTCTCGTATTCATTGAGTGCAACGAGAAGATACCAATCAAACCCAGGTGAGAAACACTAGGAAGTAGTGAAAGTTATCTTAAAGTACTTAAGAAGAACTAAGGACGTGTTTCTACTGTATGGAGTCCCTGAAAGCGAATTCGTAGTGAAGGGTTACACGGATGTAAACTTCAAGACCGACACTGATGATTTTAAATCTAAGTCTGGTTATATGTTTTGTTTAAACGGGGGCGCTTTTAGTTGGAGAAGCTTTAAGCAAGAGACCATGGAATATTCCACAACGGAGGCTGAATACATTGCCACAGCATAAGCCCGGAAAGAGGTCATTTGTATCAAAAGCTTCATCACCGAATTGGGTGTTGTTCCCAGCATATCGGATCCGATGACATTGTATTGTGATAACAATGGAGCAATAACTCAAACTAAGGAGTCGACGGCTCACTCCAAATCCAAGCATGTACAAATGCGCTTCCACATCATACGACAGTCTGTAAGTAGTAGTAAAGTGCAGATATACAAAGTAGACACAGATGAAAACTTAGATGATCCTCTGACTAATGCTCTTCCATGGCCTAAGTTCGAAGGTTATGTTAGGACAATGGGCATAGGTCAAAGTGTGAGTTGGTCCTAGTTCAAGTGGGAGTTTATTGGAATTTTTTGCTATAGAACAAGCCACACCATGTACATTATTATATGAGTTAATAACAGTTGACAAATGTTTTATTATCATTAAGTTGTAATGTTAATGAAACCGTGAATGCATTACTTTCTATAAAGATATTTGGGAATATTTTACAAATAATATAACTCTTAATAGATAAAAAAAGTAGATTCACTCACAGGTCCCTAGCCTGAACCGATAATTAGAGCTAGTGTGATTTTTGAAGAGATGGTCATGTTTTAGTGATCATTTATATAGAGATATGAGTCAAAGTCACAGATGCCAAAAAATTTGACATTTGTACAACCCACCTTGAGAATACTCCATAGAACAAAGAGACACGAGTATATCTTAACTATCAAAGTAGTGTTTAGTGCTACTACCATGACATCACCATGTAATCTACATGAGGAGGATTCATGACTTGGCATAATCAAACGCCTATCCTAACGGATAGTTATAAAGGTTATGATCAGACATGGATACACACATGTGAGACAAATGGGTGATGGTCATAGGGACTTTTTCACTTGTGCTACACAAGTTAGATGTCATCATAACATCCTCTTGATGAGTAGGAGGTTTGTAAAAGAAACATTGTCATCGTGGGATTAGTCACCTACATTCCTCACTCATAATCAAGAGAATATGTTGAGACTGAATTATAAATGATGATACTTTTATGCCTTTGTTCAGTCGTGACACTCACAAAATGACAAGAGGATAAACCTACTTATGATAACAATACTTGACGAAGTAATGATCATTAGTTTTATGACTTGAGAAACCGTGGGCCTTGCTAGAAGTTACCCATGACTTGTGGGTGAAACATCTTGTTTCATTTCACTACCAATACTCATAGAATCCTAAAGAGTCACATATAATATAGAAAGACCACAACAAAGTGGACAAAGTATTTTCGATTCAGTAAAACTATGCACAATTATATTTGATATAATAAACGTATCAATTTTATTTAATTCCAATACTAACAAAAGAAAATGATGTTTGTATTTAACTATTAGGGAAAATTTCAGTATAATACCCTACCAAACATTTAATTTCACTATAATACCCTGACATAAATTTTTTGCACTTTCATACCTAAACCGAACATTTAATTTCACTTTGGTACCCAACAATTAACTTTCTGTTAGTTTGGATGGAAAAAGTTAAAAAGACCATAATACCCCTAACTATTACTCAAATTTTCAAACTCATGGCATTGAACTTAGAACTTAAAAATAAGTGAAATGACAATAATACCCTCCCTTGTTATGGTATTAAAATGAAAATTTCACTATTTTTAAAATAAAATCAATTTTTTTTATTTTTATGAAAATTGTTTTTATTTTCAAAAATTCAGATTTTAATTTAAAAAATACATAAAAATCAGTTTTGTTTTTAATTTAATTATATATTTCTTTTCATTTTTATACCCAAATTCACCTTCTCTCTCCTCCTCATCTTCCTCTTTGATTTCATATTCTGTTCCTTGCCTTCATCCTTGTCCTTGTTCAACATGATTCCTTAGTCTTAAAGCGAACCCTACAACAACTTCAACAGACAAATTAGAAAGGGAATGGATCTTCATATCTAATGGTTGGGGCTTTTTTATTGGCTCTGCAGTTCAATTTGGGAAGTTTTGTGAATCGGGTTTAGGGTATAATTAGAAAGTTTTGATTCCTTTCGGCTGGTTTGATTGTGGGTGATTAATGATTAAGTATTGCCATTATTTCTGAAATGGGTATTGCAAAAGTTGGAATCTTGGTCTTATGGGGTTTGGGATTGAGAAGGTGAATTGGTTATGTCAATTGGGGTAAAGGGTATTTTTCTGTTTTCCAGAACATGGGTTGCATATGCTCCAAGTCCTCGACTGTAAAGGATAGCCTAAAAGGGAGGCTGTCGAGTAAAAAATCATCAGAACTACGTGTGCCAAGAATTCAAAGAGGAAGCAAGGAATGTCAACGTCGGCGACCTCGCAAGCCTGCAACACAGTCATCCCTTTGGGGACTTTCACCGGGTACCCATATACGAAGACCTCTATGACATCGTCGGGGTTGGAGAAATGGATGGTGGCGCCGCGAAGGGGTCCGCGGAGGGAGATCCGGGGTGGGTTCAGCCTGCGCCGCCGATGCCTCTAGTTTCTGGAGCTCCAGCGTGGAGACAATGGTGTGGAGGAGGGTGGCTCTAGGGTTTTGAGATGCGAGGAGCCGCGACGCCGGTCTCGCAGCCGTTGAAGCTATCAACCCCAATCCCATTAATGCGTAGCTCTACAATACTGTGTGTCACGCCCCAAATCAGGTTTTGACCGGACTCGAGACGTGAACTAAAAAAAATAAATAATAAAGCAATTTTAATACCAAAACGAGTCTCAAATAACGGTTTAAAAGATGCAAGTAACACCTCGAGTCAACAGCTCGGCAAAACCAAATAGTAAAAGAGTTTAGTAATAGTAAAACTGCACATCACTAGACCATACTAGCCTAAGACCCTCGCTAGCTCCCGAGCTTCGAGAATCCCGCTAGTCCAAACCCCGCTCAAGACCTGTAAAACAATAAAGTAAAGGGGTGAGTTTTCGCTCAGTAGGAAAAAGTAGTTAAGGTTATGAACATCCGCTCACCACCACGAGTAACCATCCAATTAGGGCATACTAGTACGACACACAACTAACCACAACACGGAAACTCAAAACCACAAACCCCAGTCACAAGACTAGAATTACACTCACAAACATACTCATACGATCACTATCACACTACACTCACACCACTTAACTGATCAACAAGCATACAATAAACAGTAAAAAAAAACACACGTCCCGTACCGCAGTCCTCGACTCCGCTGGCTGTCCACGGCCCGACTCTATCATATCATACCGGAACACCCAACATCGGCCTAGATATCTTCCCGGATCCGCATCAGGGCACATTCACAATACATCATACCGGAACACATAACATCGGCCTAGATGTCTTCCCGGGAATCCGTCGGGGCATAATCACAATACTGATCACGTAACCGTCGACCTAGATACTCTACACCGGCATACCCCCTCGATGTAAGTATCGTACCGAAACCACACTCCGGGGGACCGCACATACATGGGACCACACCGTCGGCCTAGGTACTACCCTACACTGGCATACCCCCTCGGTGTAGGTACCATACCGGAATATAACTCCTCGTGGAACATGCATCAAGAAAGTATCACGCATCACAATGTCATAGTTCAACCACGGTATACCAATCGGGTCAACTTACCACAACACATCACATCGGTCTATCAATCACCCGATCATATCACAACCAAAGGTTCACGTCATATCAAGCATGGCACACTTGCCCAAACATAACAACAACATACGACACCGAGTAATACTATATCATGATTCTCAATCTAACAACGGCTAAAATCACACATCATGCATCTCAATCAAAAATCATGACATTTCAATCAACACACAACCTAAGGGCTCGACATGGCCCGCATGCATTTCTACAGCACGACAATCCCAAACTTAAGGCTCGACATGGCTCGTAAGCTATCCCTCATTTCACTCGTTCCTCACCTCATAATCATGCAATTCTAACAATTAAATCAAGTAATTACAATCTATAGGCATACTAGTAACTGTCCGCAATTAAACCGGTATTCGCTACTTTCCCTACCTCGAACGCTTTCCTAAAGCTTAGTCACTTCAAGATCCGTCTAGTATCCTCCTCCGCCGTGCTCGGGTCCAAAGTCTAATGTCACAACAATTCGTGAATTAAAGCTAATTCAGATTTGGTTTAATGAGAAAACACTAAATTAAGCCCGAAAGTCAAAACGTGGGCTGAAAGGGAAATGGGTCGGAATGAGGCCCAATCCGGATGGCCCACAGGCCCGGTACCCGACCCGGCCCGTGCAGCGCACCGGCCCGGAACCAGGCACGGTCCGTGTGGCACACCGGCTCGGGACCAGGCACGGTCCGTGCGGCACTCCGTGCCGGACCCTGGCACGATCCGTGCGGCACTTCGTGCTGGACCTTGGCACGGTCCCTGCGGCGTTCCGTGCCGGAACCTGGCCCGGTCCTTGCGGCGTTCCGTACCGGTCTGGGCAGACCCTTCTTCCTCCTTCTTCCACTTCACTTTCCAATAATTTCTACCTTAAATCACCATTGATGAACTCCCCAAAACTCCAAAAACAGACCCAAAGCTTCAGCACTTCAATACCCACAATGAGTTTCATCAAAACAACACAATCCAAGTGATTTCTATCAACAAACTTCCCCATTTTCTTCATCAACAATCATCTAACACAAACAATTCCAAAAACCCACTTAGTTCATGCATCTCTACCCAAACCCACAACACCAATTTCATCAAATAAGGAATTAAAGGACACCAACCTCTAGGAAAAGATGAGATGAAGAAGATGAAGTAGAAATAGAGATGTTTGGAGGTGAAAATCCACTAAATGAGCTTCCTTTTCTCCTTGCTTCTTCTTCAAGCTTCAAGCCTTTGCAAAACTCTCTCTCCCTTTGAGATTTTCGGCCAACACTAGCAATTGTGATGAATTGCTCTCCTTTTGGTAGTTTGGTCAAAACTCACCTATTTCTTCCCTTCCAAGCCAACATGGACAAGTGTCCATGTGGGACCACCTATAATCCAAATAAAATCTATAACTTCTAATTAATTAGTTTTAGTCCTTAATTAAGCGAAGTTTGACCCGAGTTCGACTTTTTCACAATCACAGTCGTTTGAAAGGAAACGACCCAATTTAGCTAACCATAACGACGGCTAAGCGTTTTGGGCCCCAGAAAGGTCCCGAATGACTCCCGGAGTCATCGGTTGATTTTTCCGACAAAAAGTCAACTTTCGCCGAAATTCACCGGTTCGACCGGGATCGACCAAGGGCGGTTCTTACACTGGGGAATTTTTTTTCCTGCGAGATCTCTCTCTCTCTTTCTCAGAGCTATTGAGCTCTTTTCCCTTAGTTGTGTTTGTGTGGACCAAATCGTACCCAGCAAAATGGGTCTGTGCCTCTGTGGACAAGGATAAAGGGTTCGCTTTAAGACCCAGGAATCAATTCTACCCAGGAATCATGTTGAACAAGAACAAGGATGAAGGCAAGGAACAGAAAATGAAATCAAAGAGGAAGATGAGGAGAGAGAAGGTGAATTTGGGTAGAAAAATGAAAAATATATATAATTAGATAAAAAACAAAACTGATTTTTATGTATTTTTTAAAAAGCTGATTTTTATGTATTTTTAAATTAAAATCTGAATTTTTGAAAGTAAAAACAATTTTCATAAAAAAAACTTATTTTATTTTAAAAATAGTGAAATCTTCATTTTAATACCCTAACAATGGAGGGTATTATTGCCATTTCACTTATTTTGAAGTTCTGAGTTCAATGGCATGAGTTTGAAAATTTGAGTAATAGTTAGGGGTATTGTGGTCTTTTTAACTTTTTCCATCCAAACTAACAGAAAGTTAACTGTTGGGTACCAAAGTGAAATTAAATGTTTGGTTTAGGTATGAAAGTGCAAAAAATTTATGCTACAGTATTATACTGAAATTAAATGTTTGGCAGGGTATTATACTAAAATTTTCCTTAATTGTTATAGAGTATAGTAATTAATAAATAAACAAATAAAAAGGCCAAATATATCAAATAATTAGGGCTTGGCCGAATACCCCTATAGCCCAATAAAATATTTGGTCAACCCAATTAATTGGATACATTTTTAGCACTTTATTTAATTAAAAGGATTAAAAGGAAACCCTAAAATCTAGAAGGTTTAGTATAAGGAAGGGTAATTGTACTAGATCAAGGTTTCCTAATTTTATTTGGCTTGGACTTAAAATAAGACCAACACCTATAAATGAAGAGCTAGTTTGGCCGAAAATCAACAAGCATCACTGCTCTGATTTTTTTGCCACCACATAATGAGTTGAGAGTTCTTCGTTTAAGGGCTACTAGTGTGCTCAGTTGCGGATCTATCTTTCTCATGTGGATACCGTTAGAAGGCGAACACTTAGGCGCCTATACCGACACTTCTAAAGGTTCCCATCTCGAACCAGTTGATTGAAAGTGCTCTTCATTGAAAATTATCGCATAAATTAGGAATTACATGAATGTGTGGTCTACGTTATTTGGATTATAACCGACAAAAGTTTAGGAAATTTTTGTTTTCTGTCGAGTTAACGTAACACATCCTATAATCCAACACACCGCTCGATCGCCTACGTTGGGCGGATGTTGTGGAGCTAGGCGGATGTCCACCTGGATACGGACCGTGATGTGAAGTTCCTGGTGTCAGGGGTCCATCAATTACTTGGTCTAAGCCAGTGGAGACATCGTTGATCAGCCCCATCGGGTAGCCCCGACGGCGAAAAAGTCGCCATTTCCCTCAGCCAGCTGGTGGAGCATTGCAAACGCGAGGGTCCTTATAATGCATGACAGAGTCATCGCTCCTTTCCGGTGCTATCACATTTGTACCCCGCTTGGAGGTCGGCCCCAAAGGATGTCTATGATCTAAGGTAGCCCGGGACCCACCGACCCGAGGAAGGAAGACTGAGTGTCCGACCAAGGCTTAGAGACCATGTGACACAATTTAAGCGATAGACAGGAAATCCGAGATGCCCCTATGATGTTGCCCATCCCAGTTCCGGTAATCCTTATGATCCAAGTCTTTAGGGCCTCTCCGTCTTCAAAGCCCGAGGGAGTGTTGTCGGGACGATAAACAGAAGATCCCATGACACGTGGTGTGTGTCTGGACAAGACCCCAAGGAAATCTAGTGGTGGATCAAAGGAGCAAATAAGACCCTACGATGGGCGTTCAAGGGACACCACTACATTGGTCAGGGAGCGATAGGACGACGGGGAGCCATTAGGCAAGATAGAAACGTTGGAGAAGATGATGACACCGTCGTAATGAAGTGGATAAATATGAGAGACGAAAATAATTTCGAGAAATTCTAACTGAGGGGAATAAAAAAAAGGAGTATACTAAATGTAATTATTAGATATTTTCTCGTTATTTATTCATGGTAAACATAAGTAACTTTGTTTTCTCTCTGTTTTCACGGTGGCTCTGCTAAAACCCACTTCCTTATCCATTTCAGAGCTCTCTCTGCCGTGGAGAAGGAAAGTCATGACAGCCATCACTCTTCACTCGTCACTCTTCCTCCATTTCCACCCAACCCTTAAACCCTCAAAACTCTCCAAACCCTACTTCTTCTTCGCATGCTCCTGTGCATCTCAACCCAATTCCAACTCCGACCCGGAACCCAACAGAAGACCCTCCTCCAAAACCCGTAGAAGATCTTCGTACGGCACTTCCAGGAGGTCGATTCTCAAGAAAACGTTTAACCAGGAGCAGGTCAGCTTCACTACTCCCCTCTCCGACGACCCAGTTGTTGCTATTATCGGCGGCGGCATTTCCGGTCTTCTCTGCGCTTTGGAATTGGAGAAGAGAGGGGTCCGCTCTACTGTCTTCGATACGGTCCGTCACTTTATGCCCCTTCTTAAACGATGTAATTGTGAGAAAATTGTTTTGAGTAATGTTCTTTACGCCACATCTCATATCAGTATCTTTGTTTTGCTGAAAATATCTCTACTAGACTATTAAGTTTCTGTTTCATTAAGTGCAGTGAATCATTCTAAAATTATTCTGCAATGCAATTGTATTTGTAGGGTATTCATGGTTTAGGAGGAAGACTGGGGACAAGAGTAATTGATCCTCACCTGTTCATATTTGATCATGCTGCTCAGTTCTTCACTGCCAGTAATCCTCAGTTTGTCCAGCTGGTGGATGGTTGGTTGGAACAAGGTCTAGTTCGTCAGTGGGAGGGCACAATAGGACAGCTTGAAGTTGGTGGCCACTTTGTCCCACTTCCTTCTTCACCACCCAGATATGTCGGTGTTAATGGGATGCGTCCCATTGCTGATTCATTACTATCCCAGGTGATTAATCTAATTAGTTTCATTTCGCAATGGAAAAATGCTTCTTTTCTTTGTGTAAAAGTTAGAGATTTTTATGCACAAGAAATTAAGTAAAATCGGTTGGTGCGATGCATTTTATATGCCAGCAAGAGGGTGCTGTCAGTATTTTGTCATAACTAATGGTACATGAAAGTGTCTGAAGTCAATGGCGTGATTCACATAGCCATCAAACCTTGGGTAAGTAATGATTATATTGATTAATGACTTGTATGAATCAAAATTTACCAGGTATGTATTGGTTACCAGTTGGATGTATAGCTCGAGGTTCAGTCATATTATATTATAGCGGCTTCTTATCATTTCTGTTTTATTTCCTTTGTTTATTGTAATGTTCTGATGTTGTAACAGAATAAACTTCAATCCTTTTCTGCAGACATCTATGGTTGAAGTTGTTAGACCTTGCTGGATAAGTGAAATAGAACCACGTAATGGGATGTGGCATTTAAGTGAGAATAAGAAACATCGTGGGCAGTTTGATGCAACTGTTATTGCACATAATGGTAACTAATATCTCCATGATCACTTTTACTTCTGGATATTCTGGTTTTAATGTTACTGTGTATTATGGGGCTTACACCAGACATAGAATTAACTCTCTTTACACTTTAATTACTTCTTATGGAAATATTCATTTCCTTAAATCTACTATTGAATCTCATATTTTTCATTCAACTTCCATTCTTGCCAAACTTCACAATCGGTTCATCGATCAATAACCGGTCAATCTGCATCAAGGTCATAGGGATTTGTATTGTTGTTTATCCTATTAAAACAGGTTTCAAGGTCAAATGCTTTTAATCTCCGATCCCTTTGAGTTAAGCATGCACAAAGGAACCCATCTGTACATTTTACCATGCACAGTTTCTGTAAAACGTTACTCATAACTCTAAATAATCTAGTTTTAGATTGGATGTGAATGGATTTCTCCCCTCTTATTTTATTATATATGTCTTGGATGTAAATGGATTCATCCCCTTTTCAGCTATGTTGACAGAAATTGCCCAACAATGTACTGTCCTAACTTGATGGAGTGCTATTATCTCGTTGAATCAAGATTAAGCCTTTTTAGAGTTCTAGAAAAAAAGGCTTTGCAAAGTTAAAGGGTATTAACTTCAGCTCTTCAAATATTAAGTTTGCACTACATCACGTCTTTTCTTTAATAGGGAAATGTGCAAATCGGTTACTTGCACCATCTGGCTTGCCACTGATTGCGAGACAAATGAAGGTAGATAGAAAAGTTGAGAATTCAGTTCCATTTATGCAATCGTCTTACTTTTCAACATGACTAATTTTTGCTTCGTTCTTATGATGTGTTTTCTGTGGTTGGAGAGGTTGGATCTGAATGCTATATGGGCTCTACTTGTAGCATTTGAGGATCCTCTTCCTCCCCCAAATGGAGCAGTTACTTTTCCTTTTGAAGGAGCTTTTGTAAAAGGGGTTGATTCAGTCTCCTGGATGGCAAATAATACAAAGAAGCTTCTAGTTTCCCCTAACAGTCCTCACTGCTGGACCATTTTGAGCACTGCTGCTTATGGAAAGAGGAATAAGGTCCCACAGGTCAGTATTAACTTTGAACATATCTTTCAAATGCATGACATGATAGCTTTCCCCTCCGAACATAAGTGGAATATTTCTTTTGTTCAGAGAAGGCATCGGTAAGAGTGATAGATAGCATAGAGTCTGACAAGAGATTAGTTGATTGATCTTTGCTTCAGGATTGATATGCCCATTGTCAGTAGCATGGGCTTCAATTTTCTCTCCCATACACAAATGAATATGGCTTCGGTTTTTCTATGAGATATTTAAATCTGTGCTGCATGTATTATTAGGAAAACATCCCTACTGCCACAGCAGAGAAAGTCAAGGCAGGTATGCTTGAAGGTGTTGAAATGGCACTTGGACTATCAAAAGGTTCCCTTCAGAGACCCTTGTATACTAGACTCCAACTATGGTATGGTATTGCTCTTATTGATAGTTACTACTGCATCAGTTTACCATTACATGGCAATCATAAACACTGTTTTGATTGAACTTATAGATTGAGCTGTGTGAAACTGATGGATGAAATAAATATTTGCCAGTAGTGACGCTGAAATAAATATTAGGAACCTAAAGTGGTCCATAAGATTTTGCATTGGCATAAGTCTGGTTATTTTTCATATTGTTTATTACCCATACACTGCTGGTGTTGCCGTGTTGGCAACATGAATCCTTCAGCAAAATTCATTTGGGTTCTTTAAGCTAAATGTTATCATGTATTTTCTTACTACTTCTCTTGTTAATTTTTGCTTCTCCAAGTCCCAATTGAATTCTCTCATAATTCTGTACGTACCACTAAACTCCCTACGATGCAAATATGTGAACCACCTAGAATGATTTTCTTGCTGTCCTTGTTGTCAACTTATAAGATATGCTTGTCAAGGAGGTTACGAATGATCCGGAAAATATTTATGCTTTTGCGTAGAAGTTGGTAATGAAAATTTAAAAGTTTTCCCATTTTGTTGAAATGAAGGGGTGCAGCTCTTCCAACAAACACTCCAAGTACACCATGCATCTTCGATCCTCATGGAAGGGCTGGCATATGTGGTGATTGGCTACTAGGTTCAAGTGTGGAATCAGCTGCCTTAAGTGGCATGGCTCTTGCGAACCATGTTAGTGCAAATATGCAATTATTCCATTACCGGAAGCCTTATTCTATTTTCTCATGTCTCATATGCATGTGTTTGTTGCCTGACAATGTAGATTGCGGATTACTTCCAAAGCGGTGTAACTTGTCCCGATGAGTTTGCTGTTGGCTTACAGAATGAGTTTCAACCGCTCGGTGGACATGACATCGGGCAGTTTCCTGGGTTAGATTCTGAAGGAGAAGCAAGTAAGGCCCAGACATATGAGCTGCTCCAGAGATGATGACTATCTTTCAATGGGCTGCTGTTATTATGCACAACAGTAGGAAGACATAAGATATACTTGAAACCAGTTTGTGGAAGCAGAAAGCCGTATACTGGAATAGGTTGAGAGTTAGGTTAGTTTTTGTACATTACTAGTAGGAATTTGCTGCCAAAATGTGGTTATTATTCACTTTTGTAAACAAAATTTTGTTTTCGTACTATTATAATTTATGTTTTTGCTATCTGAACTGAATTTTGATTTTCATGGATAAAAAACATAATACATGAGCAGGGTTTTAATTTTCATCTCAAGATTGAGATAATTTTCGAAAAGTTTCGGAGAATCAAGAAAAAAAATAGATATAAATAAAATAAATGGAGAAATGTGGAGCTGTGAAGTCGTTCGTCTAGTGTTCTGCGCCTCCTCTCTCCTTCATCACCTTTCGTCGTTCGCGATCCAGCTTCTACGTCGGCCCTCTCGTGAATCCAACCGTTCACCATCATAGGCGCCACTGATCTGACATGACTAGGTCGCCCTCGTGTTTTGTCTACTATGTCGAGTCCCAATGATCTTCCAATTGTCATCATCACTGTTGCGTCGCTTCCCACTCATGTGCTACCCTACTTTACCCGTGTCATGTCGCCGTCCCCACCTCGAGAATTTATAAAGACAATCCGACCAAAGAAGAAAATACACTGCCCACCTTTTCCCTTGCCCTATTCACGGCCAACAACACCCAAGACTACTCCTTCTCCTCCACTATGTCGGTGTCGTTCATGACTGCCCTCGTCATACCACTGCTAAGTACGATTGAACGGGTATCCACGATCCCCATCGTCACCAGATCCGAGGAGCATCAGCCCGGTGCCACGAGATACCTGGGTTCTTCCGGGATTCCACCACAAGATCTCGCGCATATACCCCTCTCTCCACCAGTGACCCGACCGAGCATATACATCGCTGGTGAGACAACACATGGCCTGCTCTACCCCTTACAATGGGGAGGAAGTACTAGAGCATCATTTATGGCTCTAAGCATGATAATGATGGTTCCATTGTTGGGGAATCAACCTAGCTGCCATACACGGTCAACCGCCTTGCCAGTCGAGGATACCCATCCAAGCCCCCCACCAAGATGCTCTCACCGGAGGGACAACATGGGATCAGAGCCACCTCTCTCCTAGTCCAAGATGGGAAAGTCCAACGTAGGCCATCCCCACGGATACATGCTACTCCTGACAGGAAAAGAATGTTGAGGGCCTCTCGACTACTTCCTTGTACGACCAAGCTGTGGTTTTCCTCCCCGATGGGCCGGAGGACCAGGATCACAACCCAAGATCTTCTGTCTACTACATCAGCACGTTTGTGGTGGTGGAAGCATGCGTGCCACTGCTCGGTACCATCACCTTGAACCTCGGAGGTCACAGGACCAAGTGAAGCGGGTGCAACACAAGATCTCATGCCTAACCAAAAGGAGCTTCTCGTGTGCTCTAGGAAACTGTACGTGCCAAGGGATATGAGTCCCTCCCCCCGGCTAGGGCATCAACTTACCAAGGGATCTCTTAGACGAGGACTACAAAGCAGCCTCGCCCAAGACAATGAGTAGGTAATCAAGCATCGAGGCGTATATGGGGATGCACGCCTCACCATGACAACGTCGGTGCAAGCCCAACGGTCCCTCCTCCCTATTATCTAGTGCTCTCCCTAGATGTCTATTATCCCCTCAAACGGTCCAGATCATTCATTACATGCATTCTCAGGTTGAGTCATATAATGAGTGTTATGCGCTACAAGTGAGTAGCCATTTGTGTGGAAACTATCCATCAATAGATTGTCTCTAGATGAGCCTTGTGATATGGTTAAAGTCTGACACCTATGGGTCAAGACTCAAGTCTCACCCTTTTACTTCGTTCATCTACGTTGTATTTTATTTCGGTCTTCTGTTTTCTAGTTGCATCTGTATTTCTAATTTCTAGTCATAAAAATTACTGTATGCTAATTTTTTTTTGGAGAAATATGAAATATATAGCTTTTTTATCTTAGGAATAAAGCATTATTTTAAAATATTTTGATACAAAGCACAACAAATTATAACTTTAAGGATTGACATAAAGAAACTTCTCTCTCTTCAAACTCTTTGGAAACCTTAAATCCTTTTTCTCCTTTTTATTTCTATCGACGACTATTATGGCTACGGAAGGGAGCTGTCGATGGATTTTTATCCCTCCTCATCTTCGATCCTCCCTTCCGCTTGCCTCCATATGGGCCCCGTCGTGCTCCTCCCTACTCTATCTCGTGATGCGACTCCGCTTTCTGACTGTCTCTCCCCAATTTTCTTGTCATCCTCCTCCTCTCACTGCTCCACGTTCCAGGCCTCTCCTCCCTTTCTTCGGTCTTATCCGTCACCCTCAAGCCGATCAGATCTATGGCTTGGTTCCGTCGACGCTGCCTATCTCTATTCGCCTCTTCGGGCCCGCCGATGGCCAGTCGTGGGCCTCTCCTCCCTCTTACTCGTTATGGATCCCTGTCATGGCGCCCTCATCTCCTCGTCCTCCAACGGCCCGTATCGTTGCCTCCTCTGCGGGTCTCACACTTTAGTGTGCTCTACCAACAGATCTGGTGGTTACTGTCAGATTTGCACTGCAAATTTCCGTCCAGCTTATGGTGATGTTTTATGTTTTTTTTTCTTGTGTTTTTTCTGTTTTCTTTTTTGTAGGTTCCCTCTGTTGGAATTTCGTCATTAATGGCTCAGTCGTCCTGCTCGGGCATATCTCTGGCAGATGCGGTTGTTACGGCTTCTACACTTCCCCTGAAAACCGCCCAAACTGAAGAAGAATGGACTATATTCAAGTGGAAGCAATCGAGTATGAAGCCTCATATTAGACTACCTAACAAGGAGCACCTGACTTTTGTTGCCTATTTCCCTCATACTACTATAGTAGATAATCTCACAAACCTTTTCATCTAGTTCGATGATACCGTGGCTATTGATGCTGGGACAAAACTTGGGTGTAAAGGGAACCATTTTGCCTTTGTGTACTTCGTAATGTCTGATGACTTGACTCTTGATGTTTCTGCGTTGAACGACACTCAATTATGGGAACGCAAGATCCAGGTTGAATTGGGAAGAGGTTTATGGGGTCTGACTCGCATGTTGCATCGTTCATGACCGTCGAGTCGGGATTTCCTAGGGTTAGAAGAGCATCTCCTCCGATTCCTATCTCCTATCGGTCTAGCTCGTACATCCCTAGTACTAACCCTTCGATGGATCTTGTCTCACCTTAGTCCCGAGTTGATGATTGTACTCTCTCGTTTTCCCCTAAGTTCGTGGTGATACCAACCTTACTATGATTAGTGAACACTTCGATCACCACCCGGTCCTTTAGTACTAGCCTTCTATTAGTAGGGATCTCGGAGGTTGACCTGATTTATTTAGGATTGCAAGCCTTTCTTTTGTCTTGCATACATTGGAATGTTTGATCGTCCATCTCATTAGATGATTGGAGACCTTTACGCTTTTGGTTCTTCACTTTCTCCAATTGGACAAAATGCCATCTGTTTAGTGGTCTATTTTTCTAAGTCGACACTATCGACCTCCCGGTCGTATGATAGAATCAGGACCCATTGTTGAAATTGTAGGGAAATATGGCATGCTCGTTACCATCCACCATTTCTCTTTGATGTCACCTCAATTGTCGACGAACTTGGCTCTTGTTCATATGTTAGATGTTTTGGCAGGTAGACAGGAGGTCGCCACTCGAGGTCCAGGCTTTTGTATAGACGTGTTCCTCGAGCCAACAACTCTCTTGGATACCACATTTACCTTCTCTAGTCTAGGATGGTAGAGTTGTAGACCAAGACTAGTAGAAGGAGCAGCCCTCTGGCTCTTTCCCTTCAAGCAAGGCTCATACCTGTCAGCTTTCTTCCAAAGTTGTAGCTCGTCCTCCCCCTCAAATCGAGTATATATGTTCTCAGGTTATGGCTCATATTGTTGTCGGTGGGTCCCAAAGTCGGTCGGGGGAAGCATGTCGGATAGGTGGGCTAATATGATTTCAAACAATACGGAGTCGGACATGCTAATGCTACGAAATTGTATGATGGGATGGATATGGCCCTAATTCATATCCCTGATTGGTCCCCTCCACCTCTCCAAATTAACTTTTGTTGATAAGTGAAACTCTAAGTTGGTGTAAAAAGTTTAAGAACAGCTAAAAATCTATCTTCATACAATCAATATCTCCTAACCAAGGAGACAAAAAACAAACCCACAAAGGCGTGTGCACCGCGGTTCGGGGTTCGGGGTTCGCGCTCCCCTTGATGTGGAGAGTTGTGGATGTGGGGGTCGAGGCGTAGCCCCACATGGGCGAGTTTAGAGCGCGGGGTAGAATTCTGCCTCGCGCCTCGCCCTCCTCTGTTGGCATGCTGACTCGTGGCGCTGGGGGGGGGGGGAATTCGACCGTTGCCCAACGGTCATATATAACGACTATTTTTTTATAATAAAAATTAAAAACAAACAAAACCCCTATAAATACCCCCATCCCCATTTATCAAATTCACACCATTTCTATCTACATTCTCTCAACTCTCTATCAATTTTAGTTCCTCTCAATTTTTAGTACAATTTCTATCTACACCATGTCGGATGATGATTCGCTTCCACCGTCGAGCTCACCAGAGTAACGACAATACACGCCGCCAGACCTCAATACGGATGAAGATCTGAACACCAATCTACCCGAAAACTACCAACAATATTTACAAACTGGTTTCACCTAAACCGGTGGTTGGCCCGCTGATGCTTTCAACCAATACATGCAAGCCGGTTGGAACCAAGGTACTTTATTTAATTAATTATGATTACAAATGCATTTAATTTAATGAATTAAATTTTTAATCATGTATGTTAAAATTTAATTAAAATTTTAATTATGTAGGTTAAATTTTAATTAAATTTTTAATTATGTATGTTATATTTTAATTAAATTTCTAATTATGTATGTTAAATTGTAATTAATTTTTTAATTAAATTTTTAATTATGTATGTTAAATTGTAATTAAAATTTTAATTATGCATGTTCAATTTTAATTAAAATTTTTAATTATGTATGTTAAATTTTAATTAAAATTTTAATTATGTGTGTTAAATTTTAATTATGTATGTTGCATTTTAATTAAATTTTAATTAAATTGTTAATGTTGACGTATGTAAAACCCGCTTCGCTTCAAGAGCGTATTAAATTGCAATCCAAAAACCTTAAGGTAGGTTTTTGAAACAAGTGCAAAAAAAAAAAGGGAAGCTGGACCGGGCTGGGCCAGACCCGACTAGCGACCCGACCCAGATTTGCTGACCCGGCCCAAGCCCAGGGTATAAAACCCTTTGTTTTAGGGTTTCAACCCATTTCCACCTTCGACCCTTCTCTTCTCCTGCGCAGCCGACCCCTCTCACCCTCCCCCACTCCTTCTGCTTCGTCTTCTTCGACCCCCTTCCGATCCCGTCTCCCTCTCGTCTCGCCGTCGCCGGCCACTCTCCGGCCTCTCCTTCCCGAGCTACCGGCGTCACGCCACCGACCGGTCCTCTCCTCGCCGCCCCGTCTGCAACCCCGAACCCCCCTCTCTTCCTCATCGCCGCCACGCCCTCGTCCAGCCACCACCGAGTCCCGACCTTTCCCTTCCCTCTCCGTCCAGCCACCGCGTCACCACCGAGCCACCGGCGTCTTCTCCGTCTCCGACCCGATCTCCTGCGTCCCGAGCTTGCTTCGAACTCGCCGGCGGGGAAACAGCCACCGAGCCCTCAGTCTCGCCGCCCTCTCCTTCGTCTTCTCTTCCCCTTGCCATCGCCGTGAACGGCCGGAGCCAGGTCGGGGCGCGTTCGACAGATCCGGGACAGAGCCACCGGGGCCGTCCGGATCTGAGGCGAGGAAGGTCCCCGCCGTGCTCCCCACCTCCACGGCTGCAAACCCGACGCCTCCCACCGTCTTTTTTTTCTACGGTGAGGCCCCGGCCGACGCCGCCCTCGCCGGCGGCCGGTCGGTTCGAAACCCGACTTTTTCCCGTTGTCTTTCTTTTTCCGAACTGTTGTGGATCTGGAAAATTGTTGGAACAGAAATTAAAGGAAATGTTTTGTTAAAAAGGGTTTTTGGATTAAAAACAAATCAGATCTGAGTGAATGAAGAAAATAATTCGTTTTAGAACAAAAAATCAGTTTTAACTAAGATCGGTTTATTGTTGAATCTGGAACGTTCTAGGCGAGTTGAGACAGAAAATAATGGAAAAGGGTTTAAAATGTCTTGTTTAAAATAAAATCAGATTTGAAAATAAAACGGGAAGTAAAATCAGTTCGTTTTAAAACGGAATTTGAGCAGTTAACGAATCTGGAACTCTGGTTAAAATGGACTGCTAATTGAGTTTAGGAAGGAACAAAAGTGGACCGCTGAATCGGACCCCGGGATTCGTGCATTGGGACCGTGCCTCGGAAACATGCACCGGTTTCGGTGCACGGGTACTCAAACCCGATTCGCCTTGACCCCTCTTTTATCCCGCTCGAGTTTAAAAGACAACTATCGGTTTTATTTTGGACAAATCGTAACCACTAATTTAACATCGGTACCGTTCTAATTTATGGCTTTCGTGTTATCTTTAGCGTCCGGCTTCGATCAAAGTGAAGCCTGGAGGTAGCGAGCCAGAACGTCAGCAGCTAGGAAACATAGCGGTTGCTCTTCAGTTGAGGTAGGGAAAAGTAGCTGGATCTCGGACTTGACTAGGGAAAGTTAACAGTAGAATTGCATGTGACACCGGGGTGCCGTGGGTTGAGTAGGTTATCGAATATTAGAAATGCATGATACGGGATTGTAGCGTTTACGAGAAAAGCATGTGACACTTAGTAGTGTCGTAGGATCAGAGAACTTAGCGATAATTGAATTACTAGAGGCATATGACCATGCCCGGAAGTTGTTTGTGAAACTAGTGATCTTAGGACTGTTGGAGGCATCGCTTATGCCGGAGATTGTTGTGTGTTATTTACGGTTGAGTTGGGTGGCCTTGAGAGCCCGTGTTGTTTATTGTCGAGTTTGGGTGGCCTTGAGAGCCCGTATTATTTATTGCTGAGTCTTGGGTGGCCTTGAGAGCCCGTGTTATTTCTTACTGAGTCTTGGGTGGCCATGAGAGCCCGTGTTGTCGTTTCGGTGTTTTGGGTGGCCGTGAGTGCCCGTGGGGTTGTTGAACCCGTGTCTTTACCTTTGGTGTTTTGGGAGGCCGTGAGTGCCTGTGGGGCGTTTGAGTCCGTGTTTTACTGTCAGCGTGTCTTGGGAGGCCGTGAGTGCCTGTGGGGCTGTTGAGCCCGAGTTTTACTGTTGGTGTCTTGTGTGGCCATGAGTGCATGTGGAGTGTTGAACCTGTGTTGTTATTGTCTGTTGAATTTTCTTGTGATTGTGATTGTGGTTACCTGAGTGAGAGAGGTTAGTGAGACAGGTCGACCGCCTGGCCTGAGTGGTTCGGCAAAGCGCGTGAGTGAGAGAGGTGAGTGAGACATGTCGACCGCCTGGCCTGAGTGGTTCGGCAAAGCGCGTGAGTGAGACAGGTCGACCGCCTGGCCTGAGTGGTTCGGCAAAGCGCGTGAGTGAGAGAGGTTACTGAGACAGGTCGACCGCCTGGCCTGAGTGGTTCGGCAAAGCGCGTGAGTGAGGGAAGTTACTGAGCAGCTGGTTTGCGATCCTTTGTGATCTTGTTTGGTGTGCGATCCTTTGTGATCTTGTTTGGTGTTACGTAGTTCCTTGGAGTCCTTGGAAGAGGTCGTGATCGTTGTGTCGTGTCTACTTACGTGTTTGAGTGTTGAGTCGTTCGAGGAAGGTCACCGTGGGCGTTTGTCAGTCAGAGTACTTGGGGACAGTGATCCCCGGGGTTGAGTTTGTTGTTGGTGTTACCGGCATTGTCTGCTAATTATGCCGTAGTCAGTCTGTTATCCGTGGTGGTGAGCGAACGCTCACCCCTAGCTGCTTTTCCTACAGGTACTGTTCGTGGGACGGACTAGGTGAGCTCTCGAAGCTTGTGGAGCTAGGAGCGGAGTCCGGGTTTTTACTTTTTAGTCTAGCGACGGATACCTCGCCTTTTTGTCCGCTTGTGGGACGTTTTATTTTGAGTTGTAATTATCATTTTGTTGAACTAAACTGGTATTGTAAAGTGTTTTAAATGGAAAGAGTTTCAAAGTGTTTTCTTATTTTAAACGTTCGTGTCCCGAGTTCGGTTTACTGAAATTGGGGCGTGACAACGTAGGTCTAATGCGACCACCGACCAATCAAATGGGACAACCGCCCAATCAAATGGGACAACCACCCCCCCTTCCCACCTGTAATAACCACTACCGGTCAACGCCAGTCAAATCTGCGAAAAACAGGAAAATTTAAAAAAATTCAGCAGACACTTGATTGAACCTAAATTTGACCCCGAGGGTCATACCGGACTTAAATTGACCCCGATATCGACCAAAGTGAGTTCCGGGGGACTCAGGGCAACTTTCTGATCAATTTGGGAAATGTTGACTTTTCGTTGGAAAAGTCAACCGAGCGACGTTTTGGTCCATTCGAGGACCGTTTTGGGTCCAAAAAGCTTAGCCGTCGTCGCAGCGGTCTTAGTTGAGCCGTTTCCTTGTAGCACGTCAAGTTTTGTAATTTCTTGGAAAAAGTGCCCGTTCGGGACCCGAAACGTCCGAATTTCGCGAATCTGATTGGAAAATATCTAGTAGATATTTTCCCAAAAAGGTGTGGGGCCCACCTTGCCACTTGTCAAACAAGTGGTGGTGTTAGGTTTTGGGACAAGACAAGACAAGACTTTGATGGTTAGTTTTGCTTTTTAAAGTGTTAGTTTTTTATAAAACAAAAGGGAAATAAGATGATACACGTCCATTTCAAAAAAAAGAAGAAGAAAAGGGTAGGTTTTAGAGAGAGAAAATGAGTTAGGAGAAAAGGAGAGAAAAGAGAAGAGGCTTGGGGAATTTGTGTCGTTTCTCGATCATCCGACCGGTGGATCGTCTCAACGATAGAAGAATCGAGTTCACACCGTCATTCTCTACGGTGAGCACCTAACCGATTTTCGTTTTGGAAAGTTCGAATTTTAGGGTTTGAGTTTAAACGATTCAAATATGGTTGGGTTTTGTTTAAGTTTGGTTTAACGATGATTGGTTGAGGTTTGGAGTTCGTTAGGAACGTTTTGGGGCGAAAAAGGGAATTTTTCCCATTGTGGCCATGTGGGGCCCACGTGCCTGGGTATCGGGTTTTTGTGTTCGGGTGGTTTAGAACGTTCCCCGGATCATTAATCCACAACCGGATCAAAATTTGGAATTAAATTGCAAAAGTTGCATTTATCGGGTTTAGAAACTTTAAACGCTAATTAATTGACTCGGAAGTCGAAATTCGATTCCGTCGAGTGCCTTGGGACCCTTGAATTATTCTAAGACCGTAGAAACGAAAACGGGAATTTTTGGAGCCCCGGAAGGGCATTTACAAAACCCGGGCAGATTCGCCATGTCGGGCGAATCGGGCCTTTTCGGGTCCAATATCGACAATGTGGAGTAATTGGGGAGTTTGGGAGTGATCGACATTGTCGGGGTTACTTTTGGGCGTCAGGTTTATTAAAATTCAGCATTATGCCTACAAGCTTAAAAGCGTTTAAAATTGTGTTCTTTTAGATCGTGCTGCGGACCGGGGCCAAGGAAAGCTAGGCGAGTGACGGAGATCACGCCGGGGCTAATTTGGGCACTTTTGGAGAACACGCACGAGGTAGGGAAAAGTAGCCGGATCTCGGCCCTGACTAGGGAAAGTTAACAGTAGAATTGCATGTGACACTTGGGTTTCGTGGGTTAAGTAGGTTATCGAACTTTAGAAATGCATGTGACACTTGGGTGTCGTGGGGTAAGTAGGTTGTCGAAGTTTGGAAATGCATGTGACACTTAGTAGTGTCGTAGGAGCAGAGAACTTATCGATGTTAGAATTACTGGAGGCATATGACCATGCCCGGAGGTTGATTGTGAACTTATCGATATTAGGAGTACTGGAGGCATATGACCATGCCCGGAGGTTGATTGAGAAACTGTTGATATTAGGACTATTGGAGGCATTGGTTATGCCGGAGGTTGATTGTTTATTTGGTGTCTTGGGTGACCTTGAGAGCCCGTGCTTTTATTGTTGAGTCTTGGGTGGCCATGAGAGCCTGTGTTATTATTTGTGTTTTGGGTGGCCATGAGAGCCCGTACTTTACTGTTGGAGTTTTGGGTGGCCATGAGTGCCCGTGGGGTTGTCGAACCCGTGTCTTTACCTTTGGTGTTTTGGGTGGCCATGAGTGCCCGTAGGGTGGTTGAACCCGTGTCTTTACTGTTGGAGTCTTGGGTGGCCATGAGTGCCCGTGGGGTTGTTGAACCCGTGTCTTTACTATTTGTGTATCTTGGGAGGCCGTGAGTGCCTGTGGGTTGTTGAGCCCGTGAGTTACTGTTGGTGGTTTTGAGTGGCCGTGAGTGCCCGTGGGGGTTGTTGAGCCCGTGAGTTACTGTTGGTGGTTTTGAGTGGCCGTGAGTGCCCGTGGGGTTGTTGAGCCCGTGAGTTATGGTTGGTGTGTCTTGGGAGGCCGTGAGTGCACGTGGGGTTGTTGAGTCCGTGTTTTACTGTTGGTGTCTTGGGTGGCCATGAGTGCCTGTGGAGTGTTGATCTTGTGTTGTTGCTGTTCGTTGAACTTTGTTTGTGGTTGTGATTGTGATTGTGGTTACCTGAGGTTGGGGGCCCGCTTCATGAAACGGGGGTCCGCGAGCACACGCGTCTGCATGTTCAGACGGGGTAGGTGTCCCGCCCGTCAATAAAGGGGTCCTGGTCGCGCGTGTGTGGTTTGGGGTTGTGAGCATTCTTTGGCTAGCTTACGAGTTAGAGTCTCGGTAAGTTGCGAGCATTCTTCGGCTAGCCTGACCGAGTTAGAGTCTCGGGAGGTTGCGAGCGTTCTTCGGCTGGCCTGACCGAGTTAGAGTCTCGGGAGGTTGCGAGCGTTCTTTGGCTGGCCTGACCGAGTTAGAGTCTCGGGAGGTTGCGAGCGTTCTGGGCACTGAGCAGTTGGCAGCTGGTATGCGATCCTTTGTGATCTGGTTTGGTGTACGATCCTTTGTGATCTTGGGTGTTGTGTGGTGGTCTTTTGAGTCCTTGGGAGGGGTCGTGATCGTTGTGTCTGTTAGTCTTAGTGCCCGTAGTTCAATCCTAAATGTCCAAATGTATATATCATCGTTAGCAATAAAATTAAAGCGGCTTTATATTACTTATGTGTTGGAGTAATATATCGATGTGTGCTCTGATCTATGCCCACCATGCGAATAGAACCATAGATCGAGATAGATCACACTCGATGGGTCCCTAGTCAACAAAGCTTCACTAGAAGCGACTAGTATGAAAGATGGCTCTTTATGGCTTACGTTCTGTTAGTCATTGGAATGGGATTCCGGAGTCTGATCATAGATATCATGTGGGACATGATATTGGACGACCCGCCCTGAATATGTGCCATAGATTAAGTCATGAACATATTCAGTGTTGTAGCTTGTCATGTATCCTTAGACCAAGGAGTCTTTGTGATCGCTATGTAGTCAACAACTGAGTTTGACCTGAGCCTAACGTTGTCCGTAACAGGGCTTCCATAACGGCCAGGATTGGCTTGGGGACGGGCTACATGAGTGACACGAAAGACGGCTAAGGGATTTATCCCTCATACTAAGGTATGGGAAAGATATCGGTTCTCGGCCACTTGATCGAGAGTGACTGGAAGAATAGCATGGCCATGCACATGATACTGGGTATCATATCTTCAGTCATCTCACATATCAAGGAACGGTGATTGAGAATAATAAGGATGACGGCTCTATGCCTTATCTCAATCAGGATATCGGAGATAAAAGGATAATGACAGGGACGACGGAAAGGTTAGAATCGATAGGGTCGATTCGTTATGCAGTGTCAGGCAATACTAAAGTCTCGTTAGTTGCCACTTAAATAGGATCAAGTAAAATGGGATTTTACGTTGATCTATTGACATGCATAAACCTAAGGGTCACACTGGAGGATGAAACTCATTGACACATTTATGGAGAATGGCCAAAAGGGAGTTGTCTCGGGACATGACCAAAACTGGGTTTTGGGTCATGTGCTCGTACGTGAATAGGACTTTACGGATCGAGACAAGGCTTGGAGTCTTGGGATTGATCGCGTCGGATAATGTTGGACATTTCCGGTATGGAAGGCTTGGAGGCGATGGGCGAATCACGGGACTCGTTGGAAATGGCCACGGGCCATGTTCCAAGAGGCCCATGAAAGGCCCATGCAACCAAGGCCCATGGAACTAATTAATCAAGTCTTGATTAATTAGTACTAAGTAAGCAAGACAAGGATTAAGGTGTTGGTGATTCACCACCTAACCCAATCTTGTCTTGCCATACTTTGTCCTATTTACATCTTACTTGACACCATACTTGTCTCATGCCTTTAGTTGGACAAGTATGGGTTTTGTTATGTTTAAGTCATCTTTTTTCAACATAACAAACACAAGACAAGAATAGGAAACACATTTTCTCTCCCTCTTCCATGGCCATTTCGGGTTTGGCTAGTTTCCACCTCCATGTTTGTGTTCTTGAGTCCTCAAAGAGAAGAACTACGTGGCTTTGATTCCCATGTGGATACGTAGGCGTCTTGGAGACTCAAGCCAATCATTCGTTAACCGGTGTTCTTGTTTTGGTAAGAACTAGTGCTGAAATTTTTCTCTTGTTAATCCATTCTTTGTTAGTTGTTTCATGGTTCTAATTGTCTCTTGGTTTTCATTGATTTTCCGCTGCGAGTTGGTTCATCTCCAACCTTACCTAGAGACCCAACAGTGTCGGGTCTACTTTACGTGTCAGGGTGTTGAGTTGGTCAAGGAAGGTAACTGTGGGTGTGTGTTTAGTCGGAATACTTGGGTTGGGGATGGTGTTCCCCGGTGTTGAGTTTGTGTTGGTGTTACCGGCATTGTCTGCTAATTATGCCGTAGTCAGTCTGTTATCCGTGGTGGTGAGCGAACGCTCACCCCTAGCTGTTTTTCCTACAGGTACCGTTCGCAGGCTGGACTAGGTGAGCTTCTGAAGCTTGAAGAGGTAGAAGCGGGATTCTGGGTTTATTTGAGTCTAGCGACGTATACCATGTTTTTTGTCCACTTGTTGGGACTGATTTTGAGTTGTAAATATTATTTCGTTGAACTAAACTGGTATTTTAAAATGTTTAAATGGAAAAGGTTTCAAAGTGTTTATTATTTTAAATGTTCGCGTCCCGAGTTTGGTTTACTTAAATTGGGGCGTGACACCACCACTATTCCGACCACCAATATTCGAACCTTACGGTCTTGTAGGTAACTTTTTCTCCCAACAACAACATGTCGGCGATAGCTCCGGAACCCGCTTGTCCTCTAGTTTATCATCCGTTGGACCGAGGACCAGGGCGGTCCCAGATAGGAGAACCAAGTGGCCCCCTTTAGTGGACATGCTCCTGGTAGCTGCTTGGCAACGCACAACAAAAGATCCCATCAGAGGGACCTCCCAAGATGGGAACACGTTCTGGTCCACTGTGACCAGAAGATTCGTCAGAGTTGGGAGTATAGAGACGAAGATTTTACAGTCCAAGCCGTCAAGAGTGAGGCGATATATCACACTGCTGAAGAAGGGGAAGGTCGGAACTCATAGCGGTTGGAACGAAGAAAGGTACAGGGATTGGGTCATGGATCTCTATCGGACTCACACCGTAGGTAAAAACGAGTCGAAGATTTTCAACCTCCACTATTGGATCCAGCCGTTGGAACATGATGGCAAGTTTTGGGAAGAGGAAGGGCATGGCGAGTGTGTACGACGACGCTTGAACAAGTCCGACAGTTACAAAACAACCCCACCTAGATCACTTCCCACCAACGATGAAAATGTTACACATCTCGGTGCTGACGACCAACCATCAGAAGGCCCAAGTTCCCCAACTGGCAGGTGTTCCCAAATTGCCACTCCTCGAGAACAACAGCGCCCTATTGGCAACAAGGCCGCAAAGAGGAAGGGGAAGGCTCTCTCAGATAAAGTAGCGGCCATCGCCCAAATAGACAATGCAAGGTGTGAGAAGACGAAGCCTACCGTCACTCTAGACGCCAAAGTCGATAAATATATGTAGGAAATTAAAGAGATGCAACGCGTGGACACGGATGAGTTGACCGAGGAACAACAGGTGAATCACACGAAAATGTTGTTTGTATATTTCACACAAGTCGAGAAGCTTCAAAGACAAATTGAAGCTATTATAGAATAAATTTAAGTATTTTATTTAGTATTATTTTTAATGAATGTATTATTTTAATATTTGATGATTAATGAAATTTCAAGTTTATTAATTAGTTTTGCATTTTTTAATTTATGTATTTATTAATTAATTATATATTTTTATTTTATTTTATTTATTATTTTCTTAATTAAATATGAATTTAACAAATACAACAAAAGAATAATTAATTATCCAGTCAGCATTTCAAGAGGAGCATGATCCTCATATCTGCCCCTCTTGATGTGGAACACTCTCAATTTTAGAGGGGCAGGAGCATACTTCATCCCAATCAACAGAGGGTTCTACCTCTTGCTCCCCTTGATGTACATACTCTAAATTAATGGGGTCTGATGCATTGGAAGCATAAGTCTTTTAAATAAACTTTTTTGAGGAGTTGTTAGTCATAACTCAATATTACCTATCAGTATCTACCAGTTTTGTGCGGTAGAAGAAATCGATTGAGGATGTTTATTAACTCTCTTATCCTTAGCTTTCCTCGATGGGATAGAATCAGAAAGAACTGATTAATATGACCGACTACCCCCGTCGACCACCACGCTGACTCAGTTGATAATCAGAGACTCAAGCTCCAGGAGACACAAGGGGTGGGAACGCCTAAGGAAGACCAGAATCCTTATCATGCAATGTACATGGAGTCTCCGGGACTACCAAGTATAGAGCATAGTCAACGACGCTTATAATAGAATATGGAGGAAATTCTCCGAGTGATGCTGGAACGTTGTCGGAGGCTCCTCATACACGGTTCCAAAGACCTGACCTTCCTGGAAATCACTGGCACTCGAATCACATGTAACTCGATTGAGTTGTTTCTCTGATTCTTGCCTTTGAAACTCAAAATCACAGATAAGACGTTGAATTTTATGCTCCGAGAACCCAACTTGATGATCAGATTCACCAAATCTCATCGCCGCCTACGACTGAGTTGATTCCGATGAATCCTCGCTTTTCTGATCACCCCTAAACACATCTGACCTTGTTGAACCAAGTACCACAACAGAATCTACTTCATGAATTTGAATGATGAACTTCTTTGATCCTGAGATGAGTACCACACTCGAACTCATTAACTCATCAAATTTTTTGTGAAGAAAAACAAAAACGCGACAAAAAACGTTCCCCTTAATCTATATGTGTATGATTGTACCAAACACTCGTCATCTTCAATTGATGAGTGTGGATGACTATGTGTCAAATCCCTCTTTTAATGTGCATCAAGACACAATCATCAAGCAATATATGTTATGGTTAAGTACCAGTTGATCTCACAGGAAGTAGAGCTTTCGTTAGTGTTTCGCTAAAACCTAGGGACGTGGGCTGTCACTTCCACATCCCCGAAAGGGAAAACAAAGGCCATAAAAGAAAATAGTTGTTTAAAGTCTAGACATAAAGGTAAATTATCTACATGTTGCCACCTAAGACACATAGCTTTTGATTCACATAGACAGTCGGTCACAGGTACAAGTAAACACGATTTCCAATTAATGCAAGGCTTGGTTAACGATGTGTAAAAACAATAATGTTTTCCTTATGGTATTAGAACATTTAAGTTCCTATGTATGCGGTATCATGAAATCAACCACATACTAGTCACCGGGAGAGGACACAAGACCATTTCCCAGACCGATATGCGAACCACCAATCATCGGAAAAAACAATAATATTAAAACCAGTGTGTAGTTCTATGATCTTGAGCAACTCGATCAATCCTCAAACGAGAGATAATGGCAACGAATGCATGTCACTCTCGCTACCAACTACCACAAGTAGAGATAGCTACACCACTCGGCGAATCTACTCAGCTACGCCTAGTTCACTTCCTAATTCCCGAATGTCGTCAATAAAGATGAACACCGAAAATCAAGTAGAACTAAGTAGAGTATCGAATCATGATACTCTGGTATTACACAAGCATGAGTAGACTCTAAACAAATTGGCGAATCTATTTAGTTACGCCTAGTTCAATCAACCTAATGATTGAATGCATCAATCATCAAGGAGAACTAAATAGAGAAACGAATCACGAAGCTCTGATAATACCCAAGCATAAGTAAACTCTAAATCATGGACGAATCTACTTAGCTACACATAGTTCACTTCTTGAAAACTGAAAATCACCGATCAAGATGAGTTCGATAATCAAGTAGAACTAAGTAGAACATCGAATAACGATATTCTGGTAATACACAAGCGTAAGTAAATTCTATACAGGTGAAATCTCGTCTCACACTAGATCGAACCATGGAGCACTCCAAACATCAATCTACCTAGCGCTCACAACAATTAAGGAAAAATACTTAAAATTATTCGGTCGGCTTGAAACACACAAGAGAATCGAGAAAACACTTCCTACCATATTTCTATCTCATCAATAGGAAATCAAGACATGTGAATGTTGGAAATCCTAGATAAGTTCACTAAATGACTAAAGTTTACATTTTTACGAACATTGGCCTAGAACTTCATATACACCCAAGAGATGAAATAGCTAGCACATGACATCGAGTTTAAAATCAGGAAAGTTCAAACACAAAGTAAGAAAATCATGCTTGAACATCGAGTAGCTTAAATATAGATAAATACTCATACAAGCAAGTGGATGCTATTTTAGCTATAAATAAACCTCCCAAATCATGCAAATAACATCACCAACATCAAATTAACCACAAAACCATGCATCATCTTAAAGGAAATCAACATTTAAACAATACCTATGACCAAGGATTCAAATCCGAGGTCATGGAATCCAAATCCTACTCAAACAATCTAAAAATACTAACTTTACAACAAAACTAGAGAAGAGTGGATATTAGAACCAGGATTGAGTTGAGAAACCCAATCAAAAACTCATATAGCTTGCAAACTCACCATCTTCATCGTCAACTCTCCAGATCTTCAACTCATGAAAATGGAGAAGTTGGAGGTGGTGAAAGGCTCATGGATGCTTGAAAACTCTTTACATCGTCAAAGCTATAGCCTTGGTAGTAGAAATTTTCTCGTAAAAATGAAGAACAAGAAGAACAAGATAGAGAGAAAACAGAAAAAATAAATAAATAAAAATTGTTGTAAATTAATTTTTGAGAAAAAAAATTTACCACCCAAAAATTTGTTCTTATCCGACTATATATAGAACAAAACAAAATGATTTGATCTTATCACGCGAGCTGGAGCTGGAGCTATGGGAAGCTGAGCTGCGGATCGGATCTGGTGTGGAGAGACACGCGAGGTAGGGGTGAAACCGGCTTCTACAACCGTTGATCTTCTAGTCAATGATCTTCTACAACGTCGGATCACACGACAAAAACTGGTAAGACGCGCAGTCAAAGAATCCAATAGCTCTAGAGCGAGGGTGCACGCCTATATCATGTGCCGAAGCAGCAGCTCACCAGATCTGGAACGGCTTTTTCATTTTTTTTTAAATTCTTTTCTTCTTTTTCTCATTCCCGCTCCGTTAGACCTCCGATCGGCCTCGTTCTTGCGCCAATAATTTTATTTTTTCACGACCTACAGAAAAAGACCAATGATGAATATATTTTGAACAATTGAAAAATATTAACTAAAAACGAGGTTTAGCGCAATTATTAAATAAAGCTAAAAATATAAAGATGAGGTACAAACAAGGTAAAAACAGGAAGATACGATAAAATTAACTAGGACAAGTTTATGCTCATTAACAACCCATGTTTGGCTTGCTCCATCTGTAGATTAGAATATCATCCAGAGCAAACCACTAGAACGAGCCAAAATGAGAACAAAAAGACCCAAGAATATATGAGATTTCAAACCAAGGTTCCAAAGTCTCTCATCGTTAATCTGGAACTGGTACTCCAAATCGCAACCCTGAAAATTAAGCAAAAAGACCTGATCACCCAAGTCACAAATGATCAAATCCTCAATTCCTTCCCGATCTATCGAACTTTGTATGAAGGATAAACTCTAGCTTTCATGAGCACCCAGCTTCCCCTGGATGGCTATATGAAAATTCTCTGACACATTCTCACCAGAGCACGCCTTGTCAACCCATCGCCCCAAACCACGATGACCTCGTTCGAAAGCCTGTCCTTTGACATTCTGATCGTGAGCCCAATCCACTGCAACAAGAAACTCGTACCCCTGGAATTGTATGCCTTGCATCTCTGTCTCTGATACCAATTTCCTTGCTTCAATTTAATTTGCAACCCACATAAAACCAAATTCCTTTCCATCTTTATTCGAACGGTGAATCAACTTCAATTTCCCTAATTATTGGAACGATATGACCGAAGGAGCTCGAATCCCACGCCTCTGGTGACTAAAATGGAACGTTACATATGAAGACTTTAAAATCGTCTCCCTCAATGCGACTTGTGCATCCCGAGAAATCAATCTTACCCGAAGTCTTTTCCTTGGCCACACTCGGAGCCGGCTGTAAGAACCACTCCCGGTCAACGCCAGTCAAATCGGCGAAAAACAGGAAAATTTAAAAAATTTGGACAGACACTTAAACGAACCTAAATTTGACCCTGAGGGTCATACCGGACTTAAGTTGACCCCGATACCGACCAAAGTGAGTTCCGGGGGACTCAGGGCAGCTTTCTGATCAATTTGGGAAATGTTGACTTTTCGTTGGAAAAGTCAACCGAACGACGTTTTGGTCCGTTCGAGGCCCGTTTTGGATCCAAAAAGCTTAGCCGTCGTCACAGCGGTCTTAGTTGAGCTGTTTCCTTGTAGCCCGTGAAGTTTCGTAATTTCTTGGAAAAAGTGCCCGTTTGGGGCCCGAAACGGCCGAATTTCGCGAATCTGATTGAGAAATATCTTCTAAATATTTTCCAAAAAGGTGTGGGACCCACTTGACCACATGTCAACTATGTGGTGGTGTAAGGTTTTTGGACAAGACAAGAGAAGACTACATTAGTGTTAGTTTTGTAATTAAGTTTAGTTGTGTTTTAAAAACAAAACAAAAGGGAAGACAAATACAAGGTTTCGGCCAAGTGTTTCAAAAAGAAAAAAAATAGGTTTTTAGAGAGAGAAGGAGAAGGAGAAAAGGGGAGAAAAAGAGAAGAGGTGTTAGGGTTTTTCCACTATTCATGAGCATCAAACCATTGGATCGTCTTAACGTTCCAAGAATCGAACTCCCATCGACATTCTCTACGGTGAGCACCTAATCGATCTTCGTTTTCTTAAGTTCAAAATTAGGTTTTGGTTTAAAACTAGTAGTTTAGGGTTGTATTGAGGATTGGGGTTCGTTGGAGACGTTTTGGAGCAAGATTGAACGTTTTCCGGTGACCGGGAGCTCGGGGGGAGCTCTGGCCAGCGGATATGGTGGTTGGCCGGCCATGGGGTGGCTGTCCGGAGTTAGGGCCGGGCACCACCATGGTGAGCCGTGCCCAAAATGCCCTAGCCACCCACGGCCAAGGTTGGACGGGTGGGGCCCACGTGCTCGGGTGCTCGGGTTTCGTGTTCGGGTGGTTTAGGACGTTCCCCGAGTCATTAATCTACACCCGGATCGAAATTTAGATTTAAATTGTAAAAGTTGTAATTGACGGGTTTAGAAACTTGAAACGCTAATTAAATTACACGGAAGTCGGAATTGGATTCCGTCAAGTGCATAGGAACCCTTGAATTATTCTAAGACCGTAGAAACGAAAACGGGAATTTTCGGAGCCCCGGAAGGGCGTTTCCAAAACCCGGGCAGATTCGCCATGTCGGGCGAATCGGGCCTTTCCGGGTCCATTATCGACAATGTCGAGTAATTGGGAAGTTTGGGAGTGATCGACATTGTCGGGGTTACTTTTGGGCGTCAAGTTTATTAAATTCCAGTTTATGTCTGCGAACTTAAAAGTATTTAAACTATGTTCTTATTTAGATTGTGCCGCAGACAGAGGAAAGGGAAAGCTAGGCGAGTGATCGGGATCACGCCAGAGATTATTTGTGCGCTTTTGGAGAAAGCATACGAGGTAGGGAAAAGTAGCCGGATCTCGGCCCTGACTAGGGAAAGTTAACAGTAGAAATGCATGTGACACCGGGGTGTCGTGGGTTAAGTAGGTTATCGAATATTAGAAAGGCAGGCGACACCGGGTGGTGTCGTATGATACGGTAACATATCGAACAATAGAAATGTATGTGACACTTAGTAGTGTCGTAGGAGTAGTGAACTTTCGATATTAGAATTACTGGAGGCATTTGGTTATGCCCGGAGGTTGATTGTTTAGTTTGTGTCTTGGGTGGCCATGAGAGCCCGTACTTTACTGTTTGTGTCTTGGGTGGCCATGAGAGCCCGTACTTTACTGTTTGTGTCTTGGGTGTCCATGAGAGCCCGTACTTTTTTGTTGGTGTGTCTTGGGTGGCCTTGAGTGCCCGTGGGGTTGTTGAACCCGTGTTTTACTGTTGGTGTCTTGGGTGGCCATGAGTGCCTGTGGGGTGTCAAACCGGTGTTGTTGTTGTCACGCCCCAAATCCGGTTTGGACCGGACTCGAGACGTGAACTAAAACAATAACAATTTTAAACGAAAATAAAGTCAATAAGTCTTAAACTCATAATTTTAAAAACTTTAAACACCACACGAGTCACAGCTCGGTAAAAACCAACGGTAAAACAGTTCAAATAAAACGGTACGTCTCTAGACTATCTAGCCTAGGACCCTCGTAGCTCCCAAGCGTCGAGCATCCGGCTAGTACACTTCCCGCTTAGAACCTGAAAAACAACAAGGTAAGGGGTGAGCTTTCGCTCAGTAGGAAAAGTAGTTAAGGTTATAAGCAAGCGCTCACCACCACGGGTAACCGTCCAATTAGGGCATACTAGTACAGCACACAACTAATTTCTAACGGAACTCGTAACCACCATCCTCAACTCAAGACCAACCCATGCTCACAACCACCCAAACAGCACAACTATTAACAGTCAAACTAACCACGGGACGCTCTCAAATAGTCAAACCAGAATCTCTAACAGCCTAAATCTCTTTTCCGGAATTCCTTCGGGCAAAGGATAGATAAAACAGTCTTCCCGGAACTCCTTCGGGCAAGGCAAAGGATAAAAGAATACGGCTTTCCCGAAACTCCTTCGGGCAAAGCAAAGGATAGAAACGACCTTCCCGGAACTCCTTCGGGCAAGGCAAAGGTGAGACTACTTCCCCGGAACTCCTTCGGGCGAAGCAAAGGTGAGACAACTTTCCCGGAACTCCTTCGGGCAAAGCGGAAAGAATAATAAAACGAAAGTCCTAATTAAACACGACTTACCCAGCCCTAAAACCTTACCACAATTAGTCACGTCGGTCTATCACTAACCCGACCATCACAAAACCAAGGGTTTCACATCAACACAACCACGGCACACTCGCCCATACATAACAACAAGATGCTCAACGGATATACTAATCTTGTCTATTAAACCTAATGACACCGACTCACACGGCAAGCATCTCAACCAATAACAGGCAGCCAAACAACATGCAACCTACGGCTCGACACGGCCGATCTACCAGCACAACAATTCCCAAGACAGAAACGTAAAAGTTCGCAGTTCAATCGACTACTCTAGTTGTTCGCATCCTACATGTTACTACGACTCGTCCGGTTATTATCTGATATAAACATCCTTCCATTTTTATTAATCATAGCATGCATACTAGTAACTTTCCACAATTAAACCGGTATCCGCTACTTCCCTACCTCAACCGAAGAATAACCGCTACGTCTTCTGGCTGCTGACGTCCTGGCTCGCTACTTCCGGTCTTCTCTTCGATCGAAGCCGGACTCTAGGTTCAAATGAAGGCCACAATTAAAACTGGTTTTACAAATTAAATTAGAAGGTTACGACAGCTTGATTTAAGTTCAAAAGTTGTCTTTTAGACTCGAGCGGGCTAAAAGCGGATTAAACGATGAAGCGGGTTTGAGCACCCGAGCACAGAACCCGGTACACGTTTCCCGAGGCACGGATCCTGAGGTACGTGTTTCGAGGCACGCTTCCCGATATACGTGTTTTGGGCACGCTTCCCGAGGTACAGTTTTTGGCACGAGTCTCGAGGTACCCGATTCATCGTCCCGCTGTTAGTCCGTTCTAAGTTCGACAGTCCAAGATCGCCTTAAATCGAATCTGGTTTTAACCCGTTTTTATTCAACCAACTATTTTGTTTTAAAACGCTTTTATTTTATTTAGTTTCTGCTTCGAACCGACAACACAGATTCAGATCTCAAACCAAGTCGGTTTCAACAAGCCCAGAACCACAAAAGTTCGAACAGAAATCAAAAAGGGAGAAGAGGAGATTTTTGGTTTAAAGACGGGCCGACCATCGGCGGTGACTAAACCCGCCGAGGTCTCACGGCGGAGCTCACCGTGGGGAAAACGACGGTGGGGCGGCGTGGAGAGAGGGAGCTCGGAGATGCGTTGCGCGGCGGCGGTGGTCGGAGACGTGGGTACGAGGGCGGCCTAGAACTCGGGACGAAGGAGAGGGCGTCGGGTGTGAGATCCGCGAGGGAGCTTGGGTTTGAGACGGCCGGCGACCGGCTTTGGGTCGAACGGAGACGGGGAAGGAAGAAGAAGCTCGGCGATGAGGGTACGGCGACGGCGGCTTGCTGAGATAGGGACGGCGAGGGTCGGATTTGAGAGATGGGGTAAGGGAGGCTCGACCTAGGGAGAGAGAGACGGGTGAAGGTGGTCGGAGATGGTGAGAGGGTGGCCGAGTGCGAGGTGAAGAAGAAGCAGGTGCGATGGAGGAGGGGAGTTCGGCGTGGGAGAGAACGGCGCTGAAGGGAGAGAACAACTAGGGAAAAAACCCTAGTTTCGGTGTTTTATACACGCAGCCACCGATTGGGCTGGGTAACCGAGTTGGGCCTGGCTAACAGGACCCAAGACGAAGCTGCGGGCTGCACGGCTCAAAAGAAGAGGAGCAGGAACGGGCCTGCTCGGGCAGGGTCTGGCCTGGCCGGTCCGACTTTTTTTTTTTTTTTTACTAAACTGATTCAAATTCCATTTTTTTTTACGAATAAAAGATTAAACCCAAATTTCACCCTCGACGTTCCGACGAACACTTTTAAATAAACAAAAACTTTTTAAACCGAGGCGGTCTTCACAGTTGTTGTTTGTTGAACTTTGCTTGTGATTGTGATTGTGGTTACCTGGGGTTGGTGAGTGACAGGTCGACAGCCTGATCCGACTTTGTGTCGGGGAAAGTGCGGCAGGTCGACCGTCTCGTTGGGAAAAGAGCATTAGGTCGACAGCCTATCCGACTGGGGTTAGGAAAAGTGCGACAGGTCGGCCGCCTGATCCAACCGTCCCGTTGGGAAAAGAGCAGGGATATTGATTGTGGTTACCTGGGGTTGGTGAGTGACAGGTCGACAGCCTGATCCGACCTTGTGTCGGGAAAAGTGCAACAGGTCGACAGCCTGATCCGACTGGGGTCGGGAAAAGTGCGACAGGTCGACAGCTTGATCCAACCGTCGCATTGGGAAAAGTACGACAGGTCGGCCGCCTGATCCAACCGTCGCGTTGGGAAAAGGGCAGGGGGTTACTGAGCAACTGGAGTGCGATCCTTTGCAATCTTGTTTGGTGTGTGTTCCCTTGTGATCTTGGGTGTTGCGTGGTTATCTTTCGTGTCTTGGAGGAAGTCGTAATCGTTGGGTCGGGTCTACATTACGTGTCCGAGAGTTGAGTCGGTTGAGGAAGGTAAATGTTGTGTGTCAGTCGGGTTACTCGAGTTTGGGGATAGTAGTCCCCGATGTTGAGTTTGTTGTTGGTGTTATCGGCATTGTCTGCTAAGTATGCCGTAGTCAGTCTGTTATCCGTGGTGGTGAGCGAACGCTCACCCCTAGCTGCTTTTCCTACAGGTACTGGTCGCGGGACGGACTAGGTGAGCTTCCGAAGCTTGAAGAGCTAGGAGCGGGAGTCCGGGTTTACTTTTGAGTCTAGCGACGTACGCTTTGTATTTTTTCCGCTTGTGGGACGTACTTTTGAGTTGTAAATGATTATTTTGTTTAACTAAATTGGTGGTTTTAAAGTGTTTTAATTAAAGGTTGAAATTATTTTAATGTCTTAAATGTTCGCGTTCCGGATTCGGTTCTGCTAAATTTGGGGCGTTACAGATTGGTATCAGAGCTCGAGGTTTCACGCCTTGGACTGTACGTCAATTAGGTGGGGAGAGTCGAGTCAGTAAAATCCCGTCGTGCGTTGGGTACGCAAGTCGGAAACCGTGTGTAGACCCGTAGTGTTTTGAGTCATGTTTGTGTTTGTGTGTATGTGCAGTACGATTATTACTGGCATACTGTTTGTGTGTTGCTGCGTGAAACGTTTTTAAGCTGTCGCCACTCGACTCAGGGGTGCCCCTGTCGTCGAGCGTGACGGTGTTGATATCAAGTGGGTACAATGTAGTTCGGGGACGCCTGGACCGGGTTGTAACTACGTGATGTCAAGAAATGAGGTTTTTAATGAAGTGGAGAAAGTTTTAAAATTGGTTAGCCCTGTGGGCATGTTTGATTTGGTTTGGCCCTGTGGGCGTGTTTTGACTTTGGTTGGCCCGGTGGGCGTGTGTGATTTTTGCTTGGCCGTGTTGGCTTGTGATTGAGGTTGAGTGACCCGATTTGGTCTGTGAGTCGTTGTGCGGCCGTTTGAGTTTTCCTTTACGTATTATTATAAATTTAAATATTAATAGCGTGAGCGGTGTGACGTTTTATTAATAAGTACGTTAGGGTAGACGTAGACCGTGTGAACGCTAGTGTATTTGAGCATGTTGCAGTATATAAGTTCGCAAACTAAACATTTGCGTGTATCCGTGCAGAGGATACCGACACATGGCTCATGGCAGACGAGGACGATCAGCCGTGACACGGGGACGGGCGCCCACGCGAGGCGGGCGGGGACGGTCAGCAGGGACACTAGGACGGGTGCCCACCGTTGAGCCCGCTGAGTACGCAGAGGCCCAGGGTACTCCTGTCGGAGAGGACAGGAGGAGCGATGCGGGACCTTCTACGGGCACGCCCAGCGTCCCGCCGGTCGCAGACCCTCCCACTACGACCGCCCTGGACGAGCTGACCAGGACAGTGCAGAGTTTGGTGGCGATCATCGCCAGTAGAGAGTCGGCATCGCCAGCTCCGGAGGCAGCAGCGGTCCCAGCGAGGCCCGTCCAGGCCGAAGACCATACGGCCTTGACACTGCTAGACTTCCTGAAGCTCGGCATACCCACATTTGTCTGGGAGCCAAACCCCGACCTAGCCGAGAGATGACTGGAACAGGTCACGCGGGACCTGGACACATCAGGTATCTAGGATGGCCGCCGCAGAGTGTCCTTTGCAGCTCATCAACTGAGGGACAACGCCTACCACTGGTGGGGGTGTTTGAGGGACAGAATCGGGCACGACTACGGAATCTTCCAGACGGTCTTTCTCGCACAGTATTTCCCCGAGTCGGCTCGGTTGGACCGACATCGGCAGTTCTTGGACCTGCAGCAGGATGGGATGTCAGTGGCAGAATATGAGGCCAGATTCACGGCCTTGACCAGATTCGCGTCAGAAATGGTGGCGACGGAGCAGAACCGTTGCCTGCGGTTCGAGGGGGGACTGAGGCTGGTGATTCGGGATCGAGTCCTCGCCTTGAGGTTGCAGAAGTACTCAGAGCTCATGGACACTGCAGCGACAGTGGAGTAGGGTATCCGGGATGCGACCAGGACCCGTGAGGTTCGACAACGGCCGACCAGTGGTGCGGGGCCATCCGAGTTCCAAGATCCGAGGAGACAGAGGACCACGGGGTTCTTCAGACCGCAGGCTTAGCAGGGCGGAGCGAGATAGATGGGGTCTGTGGCGTTAGTGGGGCCAGTCGCCTCAGAGAGGGGGCTGATATGCTACACCTGTGGAAAGCCAGGCCATATGCAGCGAGAGTGTTCGATGGGAGGAGGACCCACGGCGCTACCAGTGATCAGCCGGACAGGCCAGGGCTCGGGGCTGAGGGCAGACGAGCTCAGGTGTTTCCGGTGCGACCGGTTGGGGCACTCTAGTACCAGGTGTCGTGCCCCGTTTGGGGCAACGTCAGCGCAACGACCGCAGCAGTCGCATACGGTGCAGTCACCCAGGGGTCGCCCGCGTCAGAGTCATCAGTTGAGGTTCTCACAACCGTCTATGGGCGCGCCAGTTCCGAGACAGCAGCAGAGATCTGGGTATCCAGCAGCCAGTGCGTCGGGTCAGAGGCAGCAGGCGTCGCAGGGAAGAGTGTACGCAGTTACCGACTCCTGGGCCCCAGGATCCACTACCTACCGCGAGACCATTCAAGGTACGTGTTTATTGTATCATTTATGGGCGTTGTTCTTATTTGATACCGGGGCGTCGCACTCGTTTATTTCGTTGAGTTGTGCTGAGAGGTTGGGGCTGAGTTTAGAGCCGTTGAGTCCACCCCTGTGCCTGGACACCCCAGTTGGGGGTGATGTATTGTTGACTAGGGTCTGTCGTGCCTGCGAAATTATAGTCGCAGACTGTCCTTTCCCTAGTGATCTTCTCGTGCGGGGAATGACGACCTTTGACGTGATCTTGGGAATGGATTGGCTGACGAGTGACAGTGTCCACAGGCAACACGAAGGTGTCGTGTGTGCTGGGTAGTAAGAGCGGGGTTCCCCTGTCGGCGTTGTCCGCAGTGGAGGAAGTATCGGTTGTGCAGAGCCGAGAGTTACCGCGAGTGGTATGCGAGTTCCCCGAGGTCTTTCCTGAGGAGTTGAGCGGGTTGCCACCGGAACGTGAGGTGGAGTTCGGGATTGACCTGGTGCCGGGAACGACAGCGATATCGATGGCGCCTTACAGGTTCGCGCCGGCAGAGTTGACCGAGCTGAAGTGTAATAACCAATCCCGGTCAACGCCAGTCAAACTTGCGAAAAACAGGAAAATTTAAAAAAAATTGAGCAGACACTTAATTGAACCGGAATTGGACCCCGAGGGTCGTACCGGACTTAAGTTGACCCCGTTATCGACCAAAGAGAGTTTCGGGGGACTCAGGGAAACTTTCTGATCAATTTGGGAAATGTTGACTTTTCGCTGGAAAAGTCAACCGAGCGACGTTTTGGTCCATTCGAGGACCGTTATGGATCCAAAAAGCTTAGCCGTCGTCGCAGCGGTCTTAGTTGAGCCGTTTCCTTGTAGCCCGAGAAGTTTCGTAATTTCATGGAAAAAGTGCCCGTTCGGGGCCCGAGACGGCCGAATTTCGCGAATCTGACTGAAAATATCTAGGAGACATTTTCCAAAAGGTGTGGGACCCACTTGCCACTTGTCAACAAATTGGGGGTGTTAGGTTTTGGGGACAAAAACAAAAGATGAGAAGTTGAGGGTTAGTTTTGCAATTATGATAAAATTATGTGGTTTGAATTAAAACAAAAAGGAAGACAAAGGGATGGTCGGCCATATTGTTCAAAAAGGAAGGTTTCGGTGTTTTTAGAAAGAGAAAGAGGAGAGAAGGAAGAAGAGAGAAAAGAGAGGTGGTGTTGTAGAGTTTTGGTGATTCTCGATCATCCGTCCGGTGGATCGTCTCAACGATAAAAGAATCGAGCTCACATCGACTTTCTCTACGGTGAGCACCTAACCGATTTTCATTTTGTTAAGTTTGAAATGTTAGGGTTTGGTTAGAAACTAGTGGTATGTGGTTGAGTTGAGGTGTGGGGTTCGTTGGAGGTGTTTTGGAGCGAAAGGATGGTCGTTTTCCGGTGACCGGAGGCTCGGGGGATCTCCGGCCACCGTGCACGGTGGCTGGCCGGCCTTGTAGGGTGGCTGGCCGGAGCTAGGACCAGCCACCACCTTGGTGAACCGGCCCCATTTTGGCCCTAGCCACCCACGGCCAAAGTTGGCCGGGTGGGGCCCACGTGCTCGGGTGCTCGGGTTTTATCGTTCGGGTGGTTTAAAACGTTCCCCGGACCATTTACCCTTAATCGAATCGAAATTTGGAATTAAATTGGAGAAGTTGTAATTTATCGGGTTTAGAAACTTTAAACGTCATTTAATTGACTCGGAAGTCGGAATTAAATTCGGTCAAGTACATTGGGACCCTTGAATTATTCTAAGACCGTAGAAACGAAAACGGGAACTTTTGGAGCCCCGGAAGGGCGTTTACTAAACCCGGGCAGATTCGCCATGTCGGGCGAATCGGGCCTTGACGGGTCTCTTATCGACAATGTCGAGTAATTGGGAAGTTTGGGAGTGATCGACATTGTCGGGGTTAAGTTGGGCATCGAGTTTAATGATTTTTAGTTTATTCCGGCAAGTTGCTAAGTGCCTGGAATTTGTGTTCTATTAGATCGTGCCACGGACCGAGGCAAGGGAAAGCTGGGTGAGTGACTGATATCATCACCGGAGCTCGTGGTTCGGCTTTTGGGAGAACATGCACGAGGTAGGGAAAAGTAGCCGGATCTCGGCCCTGACTAGGGAAAGTTAACAGTAGAACTGCATGTGACACCGGGGTGTCGTGGGTTGAATAGGTTTATTTAAATATCAGAAAAGCATGTTACGGGAACTTAGCAATTATTAGAAAAGCATGTTACGGGAACTTAGCAATTATTAGAAAAGCATGATACGGGATCGTAGCGATTATGAGAAAAGCATGTGACACTTAGTAGTGTCGTAGGAGCAGAGGACTTAGCGTTAATTGATTTATTGGAGGCATATGACCATGCCCGGAGGTTGTTTGTGAACTTGTTGATATTAGGAGTACTGGAGGCATATGACCATGCCCGGAGGTTGATTGTGAAACTGTTGATATTAGGACTGTTGGAGGCTTGGGTTAAGCCGGAGGTTGATTGTTTATTTTGGCGTCTTGGGTGGCCTTGAGAGCCCGTGTATTATTATTGTTGAGTCTTGGGTGGCCATGAGAGCCCGTGTTATTATTCGTGTTTTGGTGGCCATGAGAGCCCGTACTTTACTGTTGGTGTTTTAGCTGGTTTACGAGTTAGAGTCTCGGTAAGTTGCAAGCGTGTTTTATCGTTGAGTTTTGGGTGGCCATGAGTGCCCGTGGGGTTGTTGAACCCGTGTCTTTACCTTTGGTGTTTTAGGTGGCCTTGAGAGCCCGTGTACTAAGGTTGGTGTCTTTGGCTGGCCTACCGAGTTAGAGTCTCGGGGGGTTGCAAGCTTTCTTTAGCTGGCTTACGAGTTAGAGTCTCGGTAAGTTGCAAGCGTGTTTTATGGTTGGTGTCTTGGGAGGCCGTGAGTGCCTGTGGGGCTGTTGAGTCCGAGTTTTACGGTTAGTGTCTTGGTGGCCATGAGTGCCTGTGGGTGTTGAACCTGTGTTGTTACTGGTTGTTGATTTTGCTTGTGATTGTGTTTGTGATTGTGATTGTGATTGTGTTACCGGAGGTTAGGGGCCCGCTTCTCGAAACGGGGGTCCACGAGCACACGCGTCTGCATGTTCAGACGGGGTAGGGGGCCCGCCCGCCAATAAAGGGGTCCTGGCCGCGCGTGTGTGGTTTGGGTTTGTGAGCATACCTTGGCTGGCTTATGGGTTAGAGTCCCAGTAAGTTGCAGCATTTTCCGGCTGGCTTATGGGTTAGAGTCCAGTAAGTTGCAGCATTTTCCGGTTGGCTTATGGGTTAGAGTCCCGATAAGTTGCAGCATTCTTGGGTTGGCCTGACCGGGTTAGAGTCCCGGGAGGGCGTTCTTGGCAGCTGGTTTGCGATCCTTTGTGATCTTGTTTGGTGTGCGATCCTTCGTGATCTTGTTGGTGCGTGATCCATTGTGATGCGGTTTGGTGTTGCGTAACTTTCTTTTGAGTCCTTGGAAGAGGTCGTCAATGGTTGTGTCGGGTCTACTCTACGTGTCAAGGTGTCGAGTTGGTCAGGGAAGGCAACAGTGGGTGTATGTTCAATTAGAGTACTTGGGTTGGGGATGGTGCTCCCCGGTGTTGAATTGTTGTTGGTGTTACTTGCTTTGTCTGCTAATTATGCCGTAGTCAGTCTGTTATCCGTGGTACGGCTGCTTTTCCTACAGGTACTGTTCGTGGGACGGACTAGGTGAGCTCTCGAAGCTTGTGGAGCTAGGAGCGGAGTCCGGGTTTTGTCTTTTGAGTCTAGTGACGGATACCTTGTACTTTTGTCCACGTGTTGGGACGTATTTTAAGTTGTAATTATTATTTTGTTGAACAAATGATGATTTTAAAGTGATCTATGAAAATGGTTTTAAAAGTTTTTATGTTTTTAAAACGTTCGCGTCCCGAGTTCGGTTTACTAAAATGGGGCGTGACATGAAGCGTCAGCTCGAGGAGCTTCAGGAGAAGGGATTTATCCGTCCGAGCGTATCGCCGTGGGGAGCACCAGCACTCTTCGTGAAGAAGAAGAGTGGAGAGCTTCGGATGTGTATAGATTACCGGAAGCTGAACCGGGTTACGGTGAAGAACCGATACCCGATGCCGAGGATTGACGACTTGTTCGACCAGTTGAGAGGGTCGACATGTTTCTCGAAGATCGATCTGCGATCCGGATATTACCAGTTGCGAGTCCGAGAGGGGGACGTCGCAAAGACTGCATTCCGAACACGCTATGGCCATTACGAGTTCTTGGTGATGCCGTTTGGGCTGACGAACGCACCTGCAACGTTCATGGATCTGATGAACAGTATATTCCGGCCGTACCTAGATCAGTTTATGGTAATGTTCGTAGACGACATCCTGATCTATTCGCAGAGCGAGGCGGCACATGAGGTACATGTGAGAACTGTTCTGACCCTGCTACGCACGCATCAACTCTATGCCAACTTGGAGAAGTGCGAGTTTTGGCTCGCTGAGGTGAAATTCGTCGGTCACATTGTATCCCGTGACGGTATACTTGTCGATACGTCGAAGATCGACGCGGTTTTGAAGTGGGCACGGCCCACGAGTGTCTTCGAGATCCGCAGCTTTCTGGGGTTGGCAGGCTATTATCGACGATTTGTCCAAGACTTTGCGCGACTAGCCGCGCCGATGACTCTGTTGACGCGCAAGGGAGTAGGGTTTGTGTGGACAGAGGATTGTGAGCGTGCATTCACGGAGTTGAAGACTCGTCTGACCACATCTCCAGTATTGGTAGTGCCAGAGCGAGGGATCGGGTATGAGGTCTACTGTGATGCGTTCGGGGAAGGACTGGGCTGTGTACTGATGCAGTTGGGTAGAGTTGTTGCTTATGGCTCCAGGAAGTTGAAGACACACGAGCGCAACTATCCTACCCACGACTTGGAGCTAGCAGTAGTCGTGTTCGCGCTAAAGGGATGGCGGTATTATCTGTATGGCGAGGGGTTTCAGGTGTTCTCGGATCACAAGAGCCTCAAGTACATCTTTTCCCAGCGAATCCTGACCATGCGCCAGCGGCGATGGATGGAGCTACTTGAGGAGTACGACTTTGAGCTACACTACCATCTGGGTAAGGTGAACGTGGTCACCGACGCCTTGAGTAGGAAGTCAGTTCCGAGTCTTGCTAGCCTATCAGTCCGAGAGTGGGACATAATGGGGGAACAGAACACGTTCGGGCTCGAGCTAGAGGAGGTTACTGGTGGCGTGGCCATGTGCTCACTGGTGGCTCAGCCCTCGCTACTTGCCCAAGTATTGGAGGCGCAGTTGGAGGACGTCGAGACGACAGAGATCCGAGAGAGGGTCGTCAGCGGTGACGAGGTGGTAGGCTGGGAAGTCAGTGCAGATTGGGGGTTACGGTATCGAGGAGGGTTGTTCGTGTTGCGAGAGTCACATCATTCGCGTCTTACAGTGCACCCGGGGGCACCAAGATGTATCGTGACATCAGGCGGCACTTCTGGTGGCGCGGGATGCGGAGAGCAGTCGCAGAATTTGTGTCGAGATGTCTCGTCTGCCAGTAGGTGAAGGCCGAACATCAGCGTCTCGCAGGATTGTTGCAGCCACTGCCGATTGCCCAGTGGAAGTGGGAGCATGTCACGATGGACTTCGTGAGTGGACTGCCGAGATCGCCGATGGGACACGACGCCGTATGGGTAGTAGTCGATCGGTTGACCAAGTCGGCCCATTTCCTGGCTATGAGGATGACTGATCTGGTCGACAAGTTGAGCAGCATGTACATTCAGGAGATAGTGCGTCTCCATGGGGTCCCTGTGTCGATAGTGTGTGACAGGGATCCCCGTTTCACGTCCAGGTTTTGGCCGAGTCTGCATACCGCATTGGGGACCGAGATACTACTCAGTACAGCACACCATCCCCAGACAGACGGTCAGTCCGAGCGCACTATTCAGATCTTGGAAGACATGCTGCGGGCATGTGTGCTGGATTTCAGGGGATCATGGGAGACCCACCTGTCGTTGGTCGAGTTCGCCTACAACAACAGCTACCAGGCCAGTATTGGGATGGCATCGTTCGAAGCGTTCTATGGGAGGCCGTGTCGATCGCTAGTGTGTTGGGCAGAGGTGGGGGACAAGAGTCTGCTGGGGCAAGATCTTGTCCGAGAGACGACAGAGAAGGTCGCGAACTTGACGCCCTGCGGGTTTTAAACGCAAACTTGAGCACGGCAAGTGCACCGGCCGTCAAGTAGTAATCGAATTTGAAGTCCGGAATATCGAGCCCAAAGGAGCAATAGACAATCACTCGTTATTCAAAGCTTGTAGCTAAGCTGTTTCGGTAAAAATCGAGTTTTTGTGTTTTGAAAATAAACCTATAACGACTAGAAAGAAAATACAGAATTTAACAGAGAGTTTTCTTAGCTTGAATCAAATGATGAAAATTCTAGGATATCGGGTTCATAGAGTTCATTCCATAAAGTCAAATATACTCGATTGTTGTGATGAAGACTTGATTTAGAGGAAACGAGTCATCTCAACTCTAGTCCTAACTTCTTTCGAACGATTCAGACCCTAATGGGATCTAACCACCGAGTTCTTTCGAATCACGATGTAGGAAGACCCAAAGCGTTAAGTTCTATGACAACTTCTAACTTTCGACCAAACAAGTCTATAGTTATTGCAATTGTATTAACCCCGCTAGTTCTAGCTAGGGTTTAAATCCAACCTATGATCGATTTTTGACTTAATTAGAATCCTCCTCTTTCGAGCGACGAATCCTAATTCGAAACAGTTACCAAGCCTACACGGGAGGTAAAGCATTAGGCACAAATCAATCATAAACACTAAAACAATTCAACAATCACAACAATTTAAAGCACTCAAAACATGGAAATCCCTACTCTAATCACCCAAAACCCTAGAAATTGGGGGTTTAGTTGTTCATGGTGAGAAAATACAAAGATGAAAAGAAGCAAACAATTAAACTCATAATTAAGATGAAGGTTGAGATACAATCACCAAATTAGTCGTCCAAAGCTTGTTCTTCCCTTCCTCCAACCTCTAGCCTTGATTGCTCTTGAAAATCCTCCAAAAAGAAATCACTTGGGTAGCTAACAATTGAAGGTTATCTCCAACAATCTCTACTCAAAGAAATATCAAATTGATTCTCCAATCCACCAAATATTTGATCCTCAACAAATAATCCAAGCTAACAAACTCACAATTTAATTCTATATATAAAAAAATAAAACTGTACAAGAAATGGTCTTTGGTTCGTGTTCGTGCTCTCTGTTCTGTGTGTTCTTCTGTGTAAAATCGGTGAAGAAGAAGCAGATCCTCCTTTTTAAAGTTGCGGCGCAGCAAGTGTGAAAGTAGGGTTGGCTTTTGCTTGTGGACACGCGTCATAAAGGGAGAGGGTGAGATGTGGGACAGGTGGCTCGAGGAGAGGAGGCGGCTGAGCCTGGGCACGTGTCGCACACAGGGGAAGGCGGCTAGCGGCTGGCAGTTGGAGAGGGACGCGTGGCGATCACAAGAAATGCCACGTGCGCGGAAGTGGGGCTGGCTGGGCTTGACAGCCACGTGTCGCGAGCTGGGGTGAGCCGCGCGTCAGATGGAGGGAATGGCGGCGCCACGTGGCTGCTTCTGATGGACTCTTCCCTTTTTGTTCCTTTTTCGCTATTTTGCTCGCTCCGGCTTCGTTTGAGCTCCGATTGATCTCGTTCTTGCGTCAAAAAATTCCTCTTTTCAAGACCTACAAAACAAGACCAGTCATGAGTATATTTCAAAGCAACCAAAATCGACCCTCTTGACGGTCCACAAGCACAAAACACCCAAAATACGTCGGAAATCCATCAAAACATCGAACATATCGAGAAAAACAATTATTTATACTAAATCTAAATATATGATAGAAAATCGGGACCAAAAGCCTATATAACTCGATATAAAGTGGCTCTTTTATGTGTTAAAATGCACCCGCATCAACACCCCACACTTAGACTTTTCTCGTCCCGAGAAAACTAAACATAAATAAATATAACCTAACTAAGATAAATGCCAAGATAAACCCCGCGATACTATCTCCGTAGGCGGAGCTTGGCGACTCCGGGTTATTGAAAGTAGTAAATATGCATATGCTGACTCGACTACACAAACTCTCGTGCAAATGCACAAGTAAATTAAAGGCAAAAAAAAATTAAGACTCAAAGAAGGTGTGTGCTTACACTTGGATTTTATCGGCAATTTGACCTAGAGCATGCATAAGGAATAAGATCTCTCATCATTCTTTTCTACTTTACACCAACCAATTTTTACATGTTGTAGATAAAGAGTGTATGTGTAGTGGTTTACAAGATGAAGTGCAATAACTAGAAAGATTTCAAGCCTAACTATTGTCATTTAGCCATTTGCTCTCTCGATTCTATATACCATAGTACTAATTAAGAGCATAACGTAATCTTATTCACAAATCTTATGAGGGGACGTTGTCATGCAATTACGTTGCCTTGGGACTACGCGCATGGTAGACTTATCTAGTTCCTTTACAAGTCAAGTGGTAGATCAAAGTTTTGCTTGGTTTTCTCGATTACGTGTAGAAACTTTGGATCATTAAGATAGGCTGGGGGGTTCACCTTTTATTGCGCTATGATTAACTCGGGACATGAGGGTCTCACTCTGCTTAGCGATCCGCCGCAGCCCCTCAAGCCTTTGTTAATACACAGATTTTATTGGATCCCCTTTCCCCGGGACCTATACTTAATTCCCCGTGCATAGTGTGTGTGATTTTGAAAATTTGGTACCACAAACGCACAATGGGACTAACCACTTGAACTCGACTAGATTTCTAATCTACCGAAACGCATAGTTCGATCCCAAGACAACAAGCATGTGGGCTCAACCTCCTCTACATGCAACAAGTGAAATAAGACTGTTATCCCTTAACTAGGGCCACTATATGCATAAATCAAGATAGAATCAGGCCGGTGACAATAAAAAGAATTGAAACCTAACCACACATAACATTTGGCGTGACCGCCTTTTCGTGTCTAAGGCATCTAGCATCACAAAATCATGATGAACCCAATAAGCAATATAGCACAAACACAAAATACAGCTCATTAATACTACCAACAATAAATCATCCAAACATTCCTCAAAAATCCTCAATGATGAAAATCTACTCCCGACTTGCTCAAGTTGGCATAAATTGCACATCCAAGGTTTACACACAAAATAAAGACCCAAAAAAAAATTACACAAAAAATGAATGAAGTGCAGCATAGAATGTAAACATATAAATGCAAAGCATCCCACCCCACACTTTAAACCTAAGCACTGTCCCCAGTGCGACTCTAAACATATATTTACACATAATTACACATGCACCCGATAGATGATAACAATAAACACCCCACACTCAGAATCAGGCAACATACAAGTCAAGAAATCATATATGCATGGTCTATCAACACAGCAATTCGGGTGCTCAGCACCCCCAGATAGCATATATGAGATATAATAGCGGTAAACAATATAAAACAAGAAGGGAAGAGATACTGCCCCTCGAAGAACCGCTACTCGACTTGTGAGCTGACGTGGGAGTCCTAGTGTGCATGGATGGATGGAAAGATCATCGCCCGTGAGAACTTCTAAGAAGCTCGGCGCCATGGCATGTGACTAAACCGCTCGTACTCTCCATCCATTGTTGGGGTGCCTCCCAACTAGCGCATTTGTTTAACGTCGTTAGATCGACATGTAGGAGGCTCAATCAGGAGGCCTCCCAAGAACCTCATACTTCCATTGCGTCCTCCTCTTCAAGTATGGATGCGTATGCGGGAGAAGGAACACAATGTAGCAAATGAACCTCTTCCTTGAGTTCTGCACAAACTCCAAACTCAAGGCCAATCTCATCAAGCTTGCTTTAACAGAATAATCATGATCAAAATCATCTTTGCATAGCTTTGCAGGGATTTGAATCCCATGAATCGGAAAATGCACATACCCAAAAGGGTTAGTAGCATCTACCGAAATAGAATAATAACTCACAAACGGGGAATGAGAACTAGCACATGAATCAAAAACTTTATGCTCAACATTAAATTTATAAGTCAACGGTATAGGTTGAACATAAAGAATTGATTTGCTAGAATCTAAAAATGAATCTCCCACTCTAAATGGAATTTCGACATCATGCTCGATGTCTAGCAAAATAAAATCAATAGGAGATTCAAACATAACCCCTCTCTTGAGAGCATCTTCCATAGTACCCCTTGGATATCTAATTGATTTGTCAGCCAACTCTATGGATACTATGGGAAGATTTGGCTCAACAAGAGTTTGTGAACTATTTTCTGAAACTATACACTCAGTATTTACACCTATAGAATTCAGTGCATCAAAACTACATGGAGATTGATTTGGCATAATAGAAGAGGGATAAGAATTTGATACCTCACATTCCACACTTACCTCTAAACTCATGGTTGAAGCATGAGTTTCTTGCTCCGCTGTGTCACATAAATGCTCGGAATGATCATCCTCAATGTGGACTGCTTGATCATCAAAGTTTGTCTCATTAATCAATTGCACGAGATCATTCATTTGACTTTGAAGCTCTTGGACCATGGACGCTTGTTCCTCTTGTTTCCTCATCATCTCGTCCATCTTGTCCATCTCATCATGTCGCTTTTCCTCCTCAAATCGGTTTGGAAAAGCTAGACAAAAATCCTCTTCACTAGGCAATTCAAAAGTGGAAGCGTCCCCCAATTTTGACTATAGTCCCTTGAATGCAAAAGAACCTCGCAATTGTAAAAATAATGATCATTAGCTCCACATATATCACAATTCCCATTAGGGAACCAATTCTCCATAAAAGCTACGATGCAAAGAATCAACTAAAAGAATATATACAAAAAAAAAGAAATGAAACAGACGTAGCACAAACTATATAGCAAGGGTCGCCTAATTGCTCCCCGGCAACGGCGCCATAAAACTTGACACCCTGCGGGTTTTAAACGCAAACTTGAGCACGACAAGTGCACCGGCCGTCAAGTAGTAATCGGATTTGAAGTCCGGAATATCGAGCCCAAAGGAGCAATAGACAATCACTCGCTATTCAAAGCTTGTAGCTAAGCTGTTTCGGTAAAAATTGAGTTTTTGTGTTTTGAAAATAAACCTATAACGACTAGAAAGAAAATACAGAATTTAACAAAGAGTTTTATTAGCTTGAATCAAATGATGAAAATTCTAGGATATCGGGTTCATAGAGTTCATTCCATAAAGTCAAATATACTCGATTGTTGTGATGAAGACTTGATTTAGAGGCAAAGACTTGCTCTTGAAAATCCTCCAAAAAGAAATCACTTGGGTAGCTAACAATTGAAGGTTATCTCCAACAATCTCTACTCAAAGAAATATCAAATTGATTCTCCAATCCACCAAATATTTGATCCTCAACAAATAATCCAAGCTAACAAACTCACAATTTAATTCTATATAAAAAAATAAAATAAAACTGTACAAGAAATGGTCTTTGGTTCGTGTTCGTGCTCTCTGTTCTGTGTGTTCTTCTGTGTAAAATTGGTGAAGAAGAAGCAGATCCTCCTTTTTAAAGTTGTGGCGCAGCAAGTGTGAAAGTAGGGTTGGCTTTTGCTTGTGGACACGCGTCATAAAGGGAGAGGCTGAGCTGTGGGACAGGTGGCTCGAGGAGAGGAGGCGGCTGAGCCTGGGCACGTGTCGCACGCAGGGGAAGGCGGCTGGCGGTTGGCGGCTGGCAGCTGGAGAGGGACGCGTGGCGATCACAGGAGGTGCCACGCGCGCGGAAGTGGGGCTGGCTGGGCTTGACAGCCACGTGTCGCGAGCTGGGGTGAGCCGCGCGTCAGATGGAGGGGAATGGCGGCGCCACGTGGCTGTTTCTGATGGACTCTTCCCTTTTTGTTCCTTTTTCGCTATTTTGCTCGCTCCGGCTTCGTTTGAGCTCTGATTGATCTCGTTCTTGCATCAAAAAATTCCTCTTTTCAAGACCTACAAAACAAGACCAGTCATGAGTATATTTCAAAGCAACCAAAATCGACCCTCTTGACGGTCCACAAGCACAAAACACCCAAAATACGTCGGAAATCCATCAAAACATCGAACATATCGAGAAAAACAATTATTTATACTAAATCTAAATATATGATAGAAAATCGGGACCAAAAGCCTATATAACTCGATATAAAGTGGCTCTTTTATGTGTTAAAATGCACCCGCATCAGTCGCGCTGATACGCGAGCGGTTGAAGACCGCACAGAGTCGGCAGAAGAGCTACGCCGAAAGACGACGTCGACCTCTTGAGTTTGCAGTCGGGGATCACATGTTCCTGAAGGTGAGCCCGAGGAAGGGACTGGTACGGTTCAGACGCAGCGGGGGCAAGTTAGCCCCGCGGTACATCGGCCCGTTCGAGATCTTGAGCAGCGTGAGAGCAGTGGCTTATCCTCTGGCGTTACCACCGCAACTTGAGAGAGTTCATAACGTCTTCCACGTGTCCCAGTTGCGGCAGTACAATGCGGACCCCTCCCACGTCATTGAGTGGACAGATATCGAGGTGGCTGACGATGTCTCCTATGAGGAGCAGCCGGTTCGGATCATGGACACACGGGAGCAGGTCCTGCATGGCAAGATTATCCGCCTGGTACGGGTGCAGTGGAGGCATCACGGGGATGAGTCGACTTGGGAATGCGAGGACGAGGTTCCCGCGAAGTACCCCAACTTGTTCGATTCCAGAGGTACGTCTATTTTAAATTTCACGGACGAAATTCCTTTAAGGGGGGTAGATTGTAAGAACCACTCCCGGTCAACGCCAGTCAAATCGGCGAAAAACAGGAAAATTTAAAAATTTTGGACAGACACTTAAACGAACCTAAATTTGACCCCGAGGGTCATACCAGACTTAAGTTGACCCCGATATCGACCAAAGTGAGTTCCGGGGGACTCAGGGCAACTTTCTGATCAATTTGGGAAATGTTGACTTTTCGTTGGAAAAGTCAACCGAGCGACGTTTTGGTCCGTTCGAGGCCCGTTTTGGATCCAAAAAGCTTAGCCGTCGTAACAGCGGTCTTAGTTGAGCCGTTTCCTTGTAGCCCGTGAAGTTTCGTAATTTCTCGGGGCCCGAAACGGCCGAATTTCGCGAATATGATTGAAAAATATCTTCTAGATATTCTTCAAAAAGGTGTGGGACCCACTTGGTCACATGTCAACTATGTGGTGGTGTTAGGTTTTTGGACAAGACAAGAGAAGACTACATTAGTGTTAGTTTTGTAATTAAGTATTAGTTGTGTTTTAAAAACAAAACAAAAGGGAAGACAAATACAGGGTTTCGGCCAAGTGTTTCAAAAAGGAAAAAAAATAGGTTGTTAGAGAGAGAAGGAGAAGGAGAAAAGGGGAGAAAAGAGAAGAGGTGTTAGGGTTTTTCCACTATTCACGAGCATCAAACCATTGGATCGTCTCAACGTTCCAAGAATCGAACTCCCATCGACATTCTCTACGGTGAGCACCTAATCGATCTTCGTTTTGTTAAGTTCAAATGTCACGCCCCAATTTCAGCGAACCGAACTCGGGACGCGAACATTTAAAAGATACAATACTTGAAACCTGTTTTCATTAAATCACTTTAAAAAGCTAGTTTAGTTCAACAAAATAATATTTACATCTCAAAATAAGTCCCAACAAGTGGACAAGGTACAATATCCGCCACTAGACTCAACAAAATAAAGACCAGACTCCGCTCCTAGCTCCACAAGCTTCAAGAGCTCACCTAGTCCGTCCGGTGATCAGTACATGTAGGAAAAGCAACTAGGGGTGAGCGTTCGCTCACCACCACGGATAACAGACTGACTATGGCATAATTAGTAGATAAAGCCAGAAACACCAAAACCAAACCCAACACCGGGACTACAGTCCCCAACTCAAGTACTCAACTGACCCACCACCCGTTACTTTCCTCAACAGACTCAACACTCGATAAAGTAATGTAAACCCGACACAACTATCGACGACCTCCTCCAAGGACACGACAGAACGACTACGCAACGCCAAACAAGATCACAAAGGATCGCACACCAAACAAGATCACAAAGGATCGCACACCAGCTGCTCAGTAACCAATCTCCAATCAGGTCAAGGATCGACCTATCGCAATTCCTCGACACGAAGTCGGATCAGGCTGTCGACCTATCGCAATTCATCGACACCAAGTCGGATCAGGCTGTCGACCTATCGCAATTCATCGATACCAAGTCGGATCAGGCTGTCGACCTATCGCAATTCATCGACACTAAGTTGGATCAGGCTGTCGACCTATCGCAATTCATCGACACTAAGTCAGATCAGGCTGTCGACCTATCGCAATTCATCGACACCAAGTCGGATCAGGCTGTCGACCTATCGCAGTTCATCGACATCAAGTCGGATCAGGCTATCGACCTATCGCAATTCATCGGCATCAAGTCGGATCAGGCTGTCGACCTTTCGAACTCACAACTTCAGGTAACCACAATCACAATCACAGGAAAGTTCAACACACATGCACTCAAGGCCACTCAAGACACCTCAACAGTCAAGACTCGGGTTCAACAACCCCTCGGGCACTCACGACCACTCAAGACACACCAACGGTCAAGACTCGGGCTCAACAACCACACGGCAGTCACGGCCACCCCAAAACACCAACAGTAAAACACGGGCACTCACGGCCACCCAAGACACCAATTTAAATAACACGGGCTCTCATGGCCACCCAAGACACCAAAAATCAAATACGGGCTCTCATGGCCACCCAAGACACCAACACTAATACACGGGCTCTCATGGCCACCCAAGACTCAACAGTCAAACACGGGCTCTCACGGCCACCCAAGACTCAACAGTCAAACACGGGCTCTCATGGCCACCCAAGACTCAACAAAAACACAATCAACCTCCGGCATAACCAAAGCCTCCAACAGTTCTAATATCAACAGTTTCACAATCAACCTCCGGGCATGGTCATATGCCTCCAGTACTCCTAATCTCGATAATTTCGCAATCAACCTCCGGGCATGGTCATATGCCTCCAGTAGTTCTATTATCGCTAAGTTCTCCGCTCCTACGACACTACTAAGTGTCACATGCATTTCCAATGTTCGCTACATTCCCGTATCATACATTTCTAATATTCGATAACCTACTCAACCCACGACACCCCGGTGTCACATGAAATTCTACTGTTAACTTTCCCTAGTCAGGGACGAGATCCGGCTACTTTTCCCTACCTCACGACGAAACCACAGTAGCGTCTCCTAGATGCTGACGACCGGGCCAACGCCGTCTTCCAGGGCGAAGTGCGCGTCTGGGTGTAACTCCGGCTTTCTCTTCGATTAAAGCCGCACTCTACTTTACACAGAAAGTTACAATTAATACCGGTTTCACAAATTGATTTAAAAGGTTACGACGTTTTCACTTTAAAAGACTCGAGCGGGCTAAAAGCGGTAATACGGCGAATCGGGTTCAAGCACCCGCACACCAAACTCAGAACCCAGTGCACGGATTCCGAGGCACGAGTTTCGTGCATGTTTCCCGAGGTCCGGTTCTTCGTTCCGTTTTTGACCCGTTCTTAGTCCGAATTCCATTTTAGTCACAGTTGCAGATCTGATTTATTAGTTCCAAAATTCACTTTAAACCCTTTTCCATTATTTTCCTCAAAAACTCAAAACTGAAATTTAGTTTTCCTTTCGATTTCCTTTTACAGTTCAACGCTTTGAGTCCTGATCCAACAATATTGTTCCAAATATGACCAGATCCAAAGAAGGTTCATAAAAAGGAAAGAAGAACGGGAAAAGGTTCGAGTTTCGAACCGATCGGCCGCCAGCGAGGGCGGCGCCGACCGGGGCCTCACCGTAGGAAAAGGACGACGGGAGGCGTCGAGTTTGCAGCCGTGGAGGTGGCGGAGCACGGCGTGCTCATTCTCGCTTCGGATCTGGACGGACACGACGGGTCCGTCCCAGATCTGGCGATTCGTCGGCGAACTCGGAGGTTCTGGAGCGGCACGGCCTGACTTGCAGTGGTCGGAGGGGAGAGAGAGGTCGGAGACGAAGGAAAGTGGTGGCGTTGACTAGACGGGGAGGGAGAGGTCGGACGCGGCCGAGACCGGTGAGAGGACGGCGAAGCTCGGGACCGAGAGAAGGAGATGATCGGAGGTGGAGATGGTGACGGGGACGGCGGCTTGGTTTGACGGGGAAGATGAGGAGAGGAGGTCCGGGACTCGGGCGACGAGCGAGAGGAGCTCGGGACGACGGCGGCCGGAGCTGGTGGTGGACGGAAACGGTTCTGCGAGGAAGATGAAGGAGAGTGAGAACGTGATCGGGAGAGTTCGAGAGGGTGGGAGGGTTTGTTTGCGCGTTGAGACACTGAAACCCTAAGGTTTCAGCTTATAAGGCACGGGTTTGGGACTCTCGGCCCAGCAGCCAGTTCAGCTGGGTCAGGCCTGGCCTGGCTGGGCCTGCGGGTCTGGTCGGGTCTGACCGGCCCAACTTCAATTTTTTTTTGTTATTTAACTACACTGATTCAATATTCACCCTCGACGTTTCGTTCGAACAGAAACTTAAGACTTAAAGTGTTTAAAGCCGGAGCGGTCTTCACATCAAAAATTAGGTTTTGGTTTAAAACTAGTACTTTAGGGTTGTATTGAGGATTGGGGTTCGTTGGAGACGTTTTGGAGCAAGATTGAACGTTTTCCGGTGACCGGGAGATCGGGGGGAGCTCCGGCCACCGGATATGGTGGCTGGCCGGAGCTAGGGCCGGCCATCACCATGGTGAGCCGGGCCCAAAATGCCCTAGCCACCCACGGCCAAGGTTGGACGGGTGGGGCCCACGTGCTCGGGTGCTCGGGTTTCGTGTTCGGGTGGTTTAGGACGTTCCCCGAGTCATTAATCTACACCCGGATCGAAATTTGGATTTAAATTGTAAAAGTTGTAATTGACGGGTTTAGAAACTTGAAACACTAATTAAATTACACGGAAGTCGGAATTGGATTCCGTCAAGTGCATAGGAACCCTTGAATTATTCTAAGACCGTAGAAACGAAAACGGGAATTTTCGGAGCCCCGGAAGGGCGTTTCCAAAACCCGGGCAGATTCGCCATGTCGGGCGAATCGGGCCTTTCCGGGTCCATTATCGACAATGTCGAGTAATTGGGAAGTTTGGGAGTGATCGACATTGTCGGGGTTACTTTTGGGCGTCAAGTTTATTAAATTCCAGTTTATATCTGCGAACTTAAAAGTATTTAAACTATGTTCTTATTTAGATCGTGCCGCAGACAGAGGAAAGGGAAAGCTAGGCGAGTGATCGGGATCACGCCAGAGCTTGTTTGTGCGCTTTTGGAGAAAGCATACGAGGTAGGGAAAAGTAGCTGGATCTCGGCCCTGACTAGGGAAAGTTAACAGTAGAAATGCATGTGACATCGGGGTGTCGTGGGTTAAGTAGGTTATCGAATATTAGAAAGGCAGGCGACACCGGGTGGTGTCGTATGATACGGTAACGTATCGAACAATAGAAATGCATGTGACACTTATTAGTGTCGTAGGAGCAGTGAACTTTCGATACTAGAATTACTGGAGGCATTTGGTTATGCCCGGAGGTTGATTGTTTAGTTTGTGTCTTGGGTGGCCATGAGAGCCCGTACTTTACTGTTTATGTCTTGGGTGGCCATGAGAGCCCGTACTTTACTGTTTGTGTCTTGGGTGGCCATGAGAGCCCGTACTTTACTATTTGTGCCTTGGCTGGCCATGAGAGCTCGTACTTTACTGTTGGTGTGTCTTGGGTGGCCTTGAGTGCCCGTGGGGTTGTTGAACCCGTGTTTTACCGTTGGTGTCTTGGGTGGCCATGAGTGCATGTGGGGTGTCAAACCGGTGTTGTTGTTGTTTGTTGAACTTTGCTTGTGATTGTGGTTACCTGGGGTTGGTGAGTGACAGGTCGACAGCCTGATCCGACTTTGTGTCGGGAAAAGTGCGACAGGTCGACTGCATGATCCGACCGTCGCGTTGGGAAAAGAGCATTAGGTCGACAGCCTATCCGACTAGGGTCGGGAAAAGTGCGACAGGTCGGCCGCCTGATCCAACCGTCGCGTTGGGAAAAGGGCAGGGATACTGATTGTGGTTACCTGGGGTTGGTGAGTGACAAGTCGACAGCTTGATCCGACCTTGTGTCGGGAAAAGTGCAACAGGTCGACAGCCTGATCCGACTGGGGTCGGGAAAAGTGCGACATGTCGACTGCCTGATCCAACCGTCGCGTTGGGAAAAGTGCGACAGGTCGGCTACCTGATCCAACCGTCGCGTTGGGAAAAGGGCAGGGGGTTACTGAGCAACTGGAGTGCGATCCTTTGCGATCTTGTTTGGTGTGTGTTCCCTTGTGATCTTGGGTGTTGCGTGGTTATCTTTCGTGTCTTGGAGGAAGTCGGTTGAGGAAGGTAACTGTTGTGTGTCAGTCAAGTTACTTGAGTTTGGGGATAGTAGTCTCCGGTGTTGAGTTTGTTGTTGGTGTTACCGGCATTGTCTGCTAAGTATGCCGTATTCAGTCTGTTATCCGTGGTGGTGAGCGAACGCTCACCCCTAGCTGCTTTTCCTACAGGTACTGGTCGCGGGACGGAATAGGTGAGCTTCCGAAGCTTGAAGAGCTAGGAGCGGGAGTCCGGGTTTACTTTTGAGTCTAACGACGTACGCTTTGTATTTTGTCCGCTTGTGGGATGTACTTTTGAGTTGTAAATGATTATTTTGTTTAACTAAATTGGTGGTTTTAAAGTGTTTTAATTAAAGGTTGAAATTATTTTATTGTCTTAAATGTTTGCGTTCTGGATTCGGTTCTGCGGAATTTGGGGCGTGACACCGGCCATTAATTATCGGCCACGATAATAGACTTTAGCCTTTGGTTTGGCCAAGACTCGTGATGTGCACCATCCATTTAAAAAAAAATCAAACTTCCTCTCCAGGTTCAGTTAGCGATGCTCTTTCTGCACATGATATCTATCCGGGGATCTCTTCGTTGGTCATTGGGCGTATATGAGAGAGCATTACCCATGTTGTAGCGAGGTTTGCTGAGGGTACTAGGGTCCACTATGGAGGTTCAACTGCGGAGGGTTTCCGGAAGATTGAGCTAATTTTGAGAACTCACTATAGCTATAGGTACCTAGCCTTGTTAGGATCACATGATCTTGTTTTAGTTGTGTATATATTTTTGATTTTGCTTATGCTTTAGGCTATGATATTTTCAAGTTGTTGGGTTCTTTATCTCTGTATCGTTTACTTCGTTAATATATTTAAGGGTAATTATAAATGATTATCCTAACGTATAAGGAAAATTCACCGTTTACTTCGAAATTGCATATATCATCCTAAATGCTACACTTTCTAACGTTACATTTTCCATCCGTTTTTGTTAACTTTTTTTGACGAAATGACCAAAGTGCCCCAAATAATCCATAAAATTACACCAACCCTTAAATTTGAAATATGTGTTAAATATATTTTTTTAACATACGGATGAAACTTTTATTGATATATGAATAAAAAGGTCACAGGGAAATAATCTAATAGGATGAGATACAGTTTCGGTGACGGCCGAAACATTGATCCTATAACCAAATTTCGGGTAAAGTCCAGGAAGAGGCTAAGAGTGGTTCCCTATTTGAGTTGTGCTTGGCGTTGTGGATCTATGAAGCTTTCCCCGTCTCGACTTGAGCGATATTTTTATATCGTAACAGTCGTTCAAGGACTATGCTAGGGAAAGGATGAAGTTGGGGGACAGATAATGTCCGCCCCCTAAGGGTCGAGGTGTAGCTGAAGGATACTAGGGTGAAAAAAAACGGCGGAAATAAAAAAAACTAGAAAATCCTTAGGATCCATGTAATTCCAAGTAAACTGGAAATTTTTTTTTATAAAAATTATTACCTCTTGTAGTTTCGAGCCTAGTTCAAGACGAGAACTAAAAGAACGCTTCTACTTGTCGAGGTTGAGACGTCTCCAAAATGATGTGTCCTCTGCAGGTATCCACACCAATAATGGCTCCCAAAACTAATTGTGTGCTAGCACAAAAGTAACATTTTCTCTCTTTTCTTCCTCTGGTGTTTTTCTCTTTACTTTCTCTATTTCTCATGATTGAATTCTCTCCAAAACGTAGCAACCCTTTCAATTTCGTAATCCCAAGTGGGTTACGAAATATCAACAAAGTGGAGATCCTTATGACGAGAGTGGAATTCTAAATATAAAAAATTTGAATTTCTGAAATTCAAATGATTTTAATTGAATTTAAAAAAATTAAATATGAATATGTATATCTTTATTTTCAAGGCTCAAATATAAAATTCGAATCTGAAAATAAATACATGATATATACTCACATTTATTTAATATGTTTTATCAACATAAATTACTAATATAATTTTATTATATTAAAAGAGAAAAATCGAGTAATAATTAAAATTTTATTATATAAAATATAATATAATTGTATTCATTTAATTGGGATTCTAACGCCTAATTAGTTTTGGGGCTTGTTGTGGTATGTGACCATATAGGCTCATACAACATTGGTAGTGGGTCCGATATCCCTGTTTTGTCTACATGTCATAATTGGACTCTAGCAAGGCATTATGACTTCTAAAAGTTATATGAAGATCAACAATCTGATTTAACCTTTCAACCCTTAATATTTTAATCTCTTTGTCATCGATATCTCGATCGAATGTAAGACATAGGACCGTCATCCTTATTTTATTCGCGATCATTAGTTTCTTGATCCTAAGTAGATTGTGAGTGATAACTTATTATCGATTCGCATGTCCATTCATTTCCATAGTCTCACTTATCAAGGGGCCCAACGATATCTATCTCATATTTACATGAGGGGGAAATCCCTTATCAGTACTCACATTTCTCACATAAATGATTATGTACCCAACAACAATCTTTATTATTGTCCGATTAAAGATAACGTTGAATTGTAGCAAGATACAAAACCACCTATATATAGAAATCAATGATGACTACAAGGTCGAAGGACTTACACCATATTACAGTACTAAAAAATACTCATGACAATTCTTATGTAGTATTCTCACATTGGGCTATCCAATTCTATTTCACCAAATAGTATCTATGATTTGACTTCATATCTCATATGCATGATTAGTAAAACATGATCATCAGTCAACATCATACTAGTATTAGTATATCAATAAGACTATGGATCATTAGAATAATACTCCTTATACATTTAAGAGTTTTACTATCAAGTCACACACTTGATGATCTTAAAAAGAGTTGATTATTCACGCAATTAACATTTAACAAAATGATAATAAAAGTGTCAATATATTAATAAATGATAATATCGTACACGATCAAGATTGACCTAAGGCACAAAACTAATAGTGGCTCCTCTTAGACACCTCGTGGTGCCCTAGAGGAATCAAGGAGACCAATGAGGCCGTTGTGCGAGCCTCTCGCCTGGCCCATCGGGCCCTTCTCCCCTCCCAGGGGAGCATTCCAAGTTCCTCCTTCCCTGTTTCAGATGAGCATCAATGGTCACCCATTAGAGGACCGATCAGGCTTCCTTGGAGTGACGATACCGACGGGTCGGTCCCTTTGTACGAGGGCGATCATCGGGGTTGGAGGTAGAAGATCCTCTACTTCTGTGATTGGCTAGTAGGACCGAGGGTGACGACAAATCCGGCCTAGGAGGAGGGCGACGTTTGCTTGGCGAACCCACAGTCCATGTTGCCTCGAGCGGACCACGGTTGGACGCCGCTTATTGCATCTGGGTCTGGGGTGGTGGACAAGGGTCGACGGAGGAGGAGATGGTGTCACCGTGGGCGAACTAATCGGCGATGTTTCCAGCAAGGGCGATCCGTACCGGACCGGTGGGGGAAATAGAGAGAATGGAGGGGACTGTTGCACTAGCAGATGTGATGGACGGGCCGAGGCCTAAAAGAAGATATTGTACGCGACGACGAATCGAAACTCCATAAGATGGAGGAAGAAAGGCGACGTTTTGCTGCAAAACTTGACAGAGTCATCCCCACGAGAACATGGCCAAAGGTGATGTTTGGAAAGGCTATCATGTGACTGGATCCCTAAGGCCAGGGAAGTGGTGGGGAGAGAACATTCTCTTGCTTTACCTATTGGTTTTGACCGATTCGGTCTAATTAAGGTCGTATTAAATATCACTTTTCAAGTACTTATTAAATATATATTTTTAAACATGTATTCTTATTTCTAATAAAATATTTTTAAACATAAAATTTAATTTTTTTATATCAAATAATCAATTAATATTTATCATTTTAATTTCAAAGTATATTTTAATATTATTGATTAAATAATTTTAATATTTATTAACTAATTAATTTAAATTTAGTTTTAAAAATTATTTATTAAAAAATATTAGTAAAGAAGTGTATAATTATATGCAATGGAGTAAATCAACATCTAAAAAACACTTCGCTGACTCTACTAATCTTTGCAGAGAATTGTCGCTCTCTCTTCCTCCATCCTATGGAGTTTCAATTCGATGTCGCGTAGGGTCTCCTTTTTCGGGCCTCGTATCGTCCACTACATCCGTCAGTGTAGCAATCCCCCCATCCTCTCTGTTTCCCCCACCGGCCCGGTACGAATCACCCTTGTTGGCAACACCGCCGATCAGTTCGCCTATGGTGACATCACTTCCTCCTCCGTCGAACCTTGTCCCTCTCTGATGCAGCGAGTGGCGTACAACCATGGTCCGCTCGAGGCAACGGGGACCGTGGGTTTTCCAAGTGAACGTCACCCTCCTCCCAGGTGTATCCGTCGCCACTCTTGCTCCTGCAAACCGATCACGAAAGTAGAGGATTTCCTGCCTCCAACCCCGATGACCCCCCCCCCACCCGTGCAAAGGGACCGAGTTGTCGGTATCGTCACTCCAAGAAAGCCTGGTCGGTCCTCTAATGGGTACCCACTATTGCCCCTCTGAATAGGGAAAGAGGAATGTTCTCCCCCGGAGGGAAGATGACCTTGATGGGGCGGACGTGAGGCTCGCACAACGGCCACACTGGTCTCTCTTAGTCCGCTAGGTAACCACGTGGTGTCCTAGAGGAGCCACACCCCGACCCTTAGGGGACAGACACTATCCACCCCAACCTCCTCCTTTCTCTAACATACTCCTTGAACGAATATTACGACATAAAAGTATTGCTCAAGTCGAGACAGGGAAAGCTTCTTGGATCCACGATGCCAAGCACAACTCGAATAGGGAACCACCTCTAGTCTCTTCCTAGATTTTACCAGACATTTAGTTATAAGACTAGTGTTTCAACCATTACCGAAACTGTTAGATTGTTTTCACTGTTGTACAGTTTCTGTAACCTTTTTTATTCCTATATCAATAAAAGTTTCACCAGTATGCTAAATTGAGTATAGTTTTATCATATTTTTATAACAATTATTTTTTTTACTGTAAACTGGTGATTTATTAATTCATCGGGTCTTTGGACAAAATATCACTGAGAACGGGAGGTATCTCCGTGATTTTCCAATCAATTGTACACCAGTCACCAGCATTACGAACTAAACAATGAGCATCCTTGTTAGCTTCTCTACGAGTAAAAATAAGTTTGAAACTCTGCAGAACTTTCAGTTTAGCCCTGCATTCCATTACTACAAGTCCCAACGGAGACATCATCATCTCGCTTCCATTAATAGCCTGAACTGCACTCAAGCAATCTGATTCAATGGCACCTGAGTACCATCTTGTCTCATAAGTCCACAAGAGCGCTTCATTAATGCACATCAATTCGATCAACTCCGGGTCTTGTGTACCGGGGAAGACTACACACTTAGCAGTAAGAGTCAATCCCAAATCGTTCCTGCAAATCATTCCACCACCACCCAGTCCACACCCCAACACTGCACCATCCACATTTTTTTTAACCGATCATACAACAGGTTTCACCCAAGAACTTGGATGTCTTACTAAAGCTGAAACTCCATCCTTCGCCACCGGCCTATACTCTTTCCACTCCCGAATTAGTTACTCGGCCGATCTCCATACCGCTTCCAGACTAACCACCTCCTACCTCCAAACTCGAGCATTCCTAGCTCTCCACAACTCCCACCATAACCCCACCACCACCACCATCTCCATTAATCCATTTCTCCCAAAGTTCCAACAGTGATCCGAACATTCCCGAGGATCCATTACATTAGCCTGCAATACCATACCCAACTTCTCCCACAAACCAATCGTGTCTGAGAATTCAAACAGAATATGGCTCTCGGTCTCAAGACTCCCACACCTCCCACACGCCAGATTCACTGGCACAAAATGAGAATACAAATTGCAATTTGTCGATAAAGACCACGCAAGCACCTTTCAAGCATGGTGCTTTTTTTTGGAGGGACTGCCAAAGACCATAAACGTCGCCAAAATAAGTCCTGATCCTGGTCCCTCCAACACCCTCTCTGTCTCTGCAGCACCCTGAACACTCCATCCCTGGTTCCACCCCAATACCAATTATCTTCTATAGGAACCACTGGAAGCAGGATAGACGTGATCACTACCGCAGTCGTTGCATCAAACGACTCCTCAATCTTATTTCGGTCCCATCTCTGAAACCCCTCCTCGATGTAATCACTCACTAAATCATCAGGTCCACCGGCATACAAACCCTCCACCCGACCATTATCCGTAGGGAGACAAATCGTGCCCATTACTCCAGTCCCCTCTTCGTTTCCGATTCGCCTTCTTACACCACTCCTCACCAACTCCTGGCCCGAAATGATGCTAGTCCACCCGTAACTACATCCTTGCTTTACCTGAGCCTGTAGGAAAGATCCCCCATATAGTATTTAGCTCTCAGGTTCAAGCTACTAGGCTCTCTGGTTCTGTCAATAATCTCCATCCCTGCTTCGCTAACTTGGCTTCATTAAAATCCCGTAAGTGTTTAAATCCCAAGCCACCTTGCAACTTATGCCTGCATAGCTTATCCCAGCTCTTCCATTTCACCCCTTCCTTTTACGAGCATCATGGCTCCACCAGTATCGGTTCATCTCCACCTCTAATTCCTGAATCAACTTTCAAGGAATTTAGTACACACCCATCGTGTAAATAGATAGAGCTTGGATGACTGCTTCAATCAGGACTTCTTTCCCTGCCTTACTAAGAAGCAACTCATCCCAATTTTTAAATTTCTGAACAATACGATCTTTTATAAATGCGAAGTAATCATACCTATGTAGTTGTAACGTTGACGACAACCTCAAATAAAATCCAGGATCAACCACCTCCTGCATCCCCGGTGCCGCCCGGATCTACACTCGGATCTCCTTAATTAAATGTTTATTTTTACAATTTATCCTTCTTTTTGGTGTTTTTGTTTTAAAAATAGGGAGGTAGAACAATGATAGGATAACGACATCGTCCGGGACTAGCCATTAAATGGCGTCGTTTTGTGTTGTAAATGAGTCACAACATCACTAGTCAACTATCGGCTCCGAACTTGCCACGATAAGTTCAATTTGGAGATCCACACATCTCGTCGTGACCGTTCCTTTGCAGCTCCATTAGTTAAAATCACAAACACCCTAAAAACCCAACCTACACACAAACTCAGCCATGGCCTCCAAGCTTCTCGCTTCCACGATACGCAAAACCCTAGCTAATCGCGCCACAACCATCCGACGTCTACGACCTTTTTCCACCGCCACAGCTGCGGCGGAACCCTACGAGGATGCCGATGGAATCGCCATGAAAGGTGTGAGGATCTCCGGGAGACCTCTCTACCTTGATGTCCAAGCCACCTGCCCTGTGGACCCTAGGGTTTTGGACGCCATGATGCCCTACTACATCTCCCGCTACGGAAACCCCCACTCCCGCACCCACCTTTACGGCTGGGAATCGGACGAAGCCGTCGAGACGGCGCGCTCCCAGGTCGCCGCCATCATCGGAGCCTCCCCGAAGGAGATCGTCTTCACCTCCGGCGCCACCGAGTCCAATAACATCTCCGTCAAGGGGGTGATGCACTTCTACAAGGAGAAGAAGCGCCACGTCATCACCACCCAGACCGAGCACAAGTGCGTCCTCGACTCTTGCCGCCATCTCCAGCAGGAGGGATTCGAAATCACCTACCTCCCCGTCGGCTCCGATGGGATTATCGATCTGGAGAAGCTTCGCTCTTCCATTCGCCCGGACACGGGTCTTGTATCGGTCATGGCTGTCAATAACGAGATTGGGGTGATTCAGCCGATGGAGGAAATTGGGCAAATTTGCAAGGAGTTCAATGTTCCCTTTCACACCGATGCTGCTCAGGCTGTGGGAAAGATTCCAATCGATGTTCATAAGTGGAATGTGAGCTTGATGTCCTTGAGTGGTCACAAGCTTTATGGGCCTAAAGGTGTTGGAGCTTTGTATATGAGGAGGAGACCTAGGGTTAGGGTTGAGCCCCAGATGAATGGGGGTGGGCAGGAAAGGGGGATTAGGAGCGGGACGGTCCCGACTCCTCTGGTTGTTGGCATGGGTGCAGCTTGTGAGCTAGCCATGAAGGAGATGGAGTACGATGAGAAGCGAGTTACGGCGATGCAGCAACGCCTGCTGAACGGGATAAGAGAGAAGCTTGATGGTGTGGTGGTGAATGGGTGCACTGAAAGGAGGTATGCTGGGAATTTGAATTTGTCCTTTGCTTATGTGGAAGGAGAGAGCTTGTTGATGGGGTTGAAGGAGGTGGCAGTATCTAGTGGAAGTGCCTGCACCAGTGCAAGTTTGGAGCCATCTTATGTGTTGAGGGCTTTGGGGGTGGAGGAGGATATGGCTCACACTTCAATTAGGTTCGGGATTGGAAGGTTTACCACCGAGGAAGAGATTGATAGGGCGGTTGAGTTGACCGTCAAACAAGTGAAGAAATTGAGGGAAATGAGCCCACTATATGAAATGGTCCAGCAGGGGATTGATATTAAGAGTATACAATGGTCTCAGCACTAATCTGTTGGATGGCTGGAACAGCTGCCATGGAAGTTGTATCCTTATAGGTATTTATTTCAAATGGAGGCATACTTACAAGTTGTTGCTGCTTCATCATATGAAGGTACAATCCTGAGTTCACATTCAGGTTTACTTTTAATGTCCTTGTACATGCCTTCTGTGATGACCATAGTTATCTATGGTCAGGTTTTCATCTAGACTGTATCATCAATAACTCTATGCTCTTGCTTGATCTGGAGATAACAATATGGTATTTTGACAATAGGAATAATTATTTTTCAGTGGACTGCTAAAATTACTCTCTGCTTTGTTTGATTTGTATGCTGTTGTTCAACTTAAACGTGGATGTATGTTCTCGGTAGTATATGAATATGATGAAGTTGGTGTTTCCTTATAATCTTCCATAGCGGCATATATAACTACCTATCAATATCTCTACTTATCTGATTGACAGTTTAAACATTTTTCTATTTTGTTGGATTTGTATGAATATGGTTGTATGCTTTTTTTTAATAATCTACCACAGCCATATCTTCATTTATAAATTCACAAGCTATTTTTAATTTATTGTGTTGTGCAAAGAGAATCACTTAACTGAAGTTGCCTCATTGTTAATTTGTCACTCCATATATCTTAGAAATATTTGCAAACCTAGTCTTTCACTTGACACTGAATAGGGTACATTGGTATTGTTATTATCTGTCACTGGAGAAGTGGTCAATAATCTCCTCTAAGCCTTGATCCCTAAGAATTCAAAGTCTGAAACTTGTGCAAAACAAATTCTTTGAGTAGTCAGTTGTATGATGTTGGCTAAATCTTTGTTGAGGTAATATTTCATCCTTTTTGGCTCACATTCAACAACAAATTTATATTGGGTTTTGCTGTACTGTCCAGTGTTCTGTGTTATTAGAATAGAGCGTCCCACCTTTTATACAAGGGTAAGGAAAAAGAAGCATTAGGAGGGGTTTTCCCCTTAATCAACTGATATCTGGTCATCTGGTTCAGTAACATAGATTCATGAGACTTTCTGCTCTATTTTTTTTCTTTCCCCAACTTGTTCACATACAGCTAGTGAAACCTTCAATAGCTTATTCTCTAAAAATTGCTTACTTTTTCAGATCATTGCATGTATGTGTGAGAGCTTTCTGCGGCGTAGAATTTTCAAACTTTCAACTGTTTGAATGCGGTGACTGTTGAACTGATCATTTCAAAGAAGTATGAATGAAAGATTGTCTATATATTTGCATCATTAAGGATGTGATATTGGAGTTGAAAAGAAGTTTTGGAATTTATGTTCTTTTCTTCATTCATCTTGTTTCCTGATTTAACAAGTGTTTGAAACCTCAACCATTGGTGCTTGTTTTCTGGTGCTTGTTTTCCATGTCGTCTTTTTACTGAGTAAAACCCAAGCCCTATATGAAAGTTGCAAGATCTAGTGGTGCTGAACGTAGTATTTCTCAATTTACTACCTTCAATTGTATAACTTGTATCATGTTACCACTCTCTTGTTTCATTTGCATCACGTTATCTCCTTCAACCTTCATTTTGTGTAACTGTTAGTTTAAATGGATGGAAAACATCCCTGAACTTGCATATTTTTTAAAAATGACAAGCACCCTTACGTTGATTTACAAGCAAACTGAGTACAATAATCAAAACTTCACTCACTGTCCAGACTACTATAGAGTTCTTCCCAAAACTTATAAAGCTTGCACATGGAGAGAGGTCTATGTATGGAGATTGACTTTTCTTTTCTGGCTTTTATACCATGATATGCCATCTGAAACCATACCTGTCTGCTACCTGTTATCTCTTGTATCTAAGAGACATTGTTCTGATCAAATTAAGTTTCAGTCCTATACACCTACCCCTATTACCATTTTTAGTCTCTAGCGACTTGTTATGTCTGGATGCGTCGGTATGGTGCATGCGTTACATTGGGTGGCATATATTGGATTTCAATAAAACATCTTTCAACTCAAGTTTTCATTCCGCCCAACGATGGAGGCCATGGCCTATCACACCGACGAGCCCCATCCATCACACTGAACGTGAACAGGGGAAGAACAAAGGGATTTGATGCTAAGGAAATAGAGACACCACATGAAAAAGTCGAAAAAGAGACCAAACAACAAGAAACCTCAACTCGAAGAGTCTGTTGCAAATTAACCAGACGACCATACCTTACGGGGCCAACACCATCGAGAGGAGGCACTAGATAACAACACCCAAATGATGCGAACTCTACCATGCCGAGAACGGCCAAGCCTGAGCAACTGTTGAAACTGGTAGAACTCGGAGAGGGGGAAAGAGGACGTCAAACACCAGAGACGCCACTGCGGTAACCAAAAAGTGACCGGACCGGGACGACCACTGCTAAGCCTCCGTCTCTGACCATCGCGATAGAAATGCCCACCCCAACCACTGATCGGCGAACTGTCGAGGCTCCGTCTCCGACCGCACGATAAGAAAGCCAACCCCAACTGATGCGGGCACATTTTAGCACCCAAAGTGCCACAATTTATCCCATTTTAATAGAATTTTAGTCTCGTTTCCCCTCATAATTATGGTTAATGTGAATAATTAGTTAGTTTGGTGTGTCAGAATGGATAACTGACGTATTTTAGGTGTGTCATGCAGGTGGATTGTCAAGAGGGTAGATTTTGTTTACTTCGAAAAATACTCATCATTGGTCATGTTTTGTAGGTCTTGAAAAGTAAAATTATAGCTATAAGAACGGGATCAATCGGAACACAAACAAAGTCGAAACGAGTAGAATAACGAAAAAGAGCAAAAGTGGAGGAGCAAACCAGGGGTTGACACGTTGCAGCGCACTGACCAACATAGACCCAGATAGGGTATGGTGCGGTGCACGGTAACCAGTGTTCTAAAAATCCCGACTGGGCGCCACCTAGGCGCCCGCCTACGCCTAGCCGACCCGCCTAGCCGCCTAGGCGATTACAAAAATTTTGCGTACTATACTGACTCAATTAAAATAATTAGATGGTTATCATGTTGGTGATATTAAGAGTTGTGCTTCTGAGTTGTTTGGTGTTATTTTTTAGGTATTTTAGATATTTGTTACCATTTTTAACATTATGAAATTCATATTTTATTTCTATATATAATAATAGGGAAAATGACACATAACCACCGCTAACTATTACATTTTTTCGCATCACCGCCCCTAACTATTTTTTGTGACATTTAAACCCTCTAACTTTACTTTTTTTTCACTTTAGTCTAACGTTGTTAACTTTCCATCCAATTAGTGTCAAAAGCCGAAAATACCCTCCACTTATTATCAAATTTTCAAATTGATACCATTGGTTTAGCAAGACCTAAAAACTCTTAAACGTCTACATTAATCGATTCTCCTTATATCTCAATTCTATATTGGTCCTCTTTGCGATGTGGTTTTCATACATTCATCTTGAAAAACTCACACTAATTTGATTCTCTAATAATAGTATATTATTTTCAGACAGTTTTGAATATCATTCTTAGTTAAACCATTCTTAGTTAATTTGAATATCACTCTTAAATTTCTGAAAAGCTACAAAATTGCTGCACTCCATTGAAGATTAACTCTAAGACAGCACCAACATATCACTTCCAATTTCTGAAAAGTTACATTATGCCACTTGATTGAAGATTAATTCTTATGAAACATCAAGAGATGAATATAGAAGTAAGGCAAGAAAGCTTTTCAAGCTACATAAATCCTAAACCTGCAATCACATTGCGCCATGAAAGTTGTCATTGCTAGCAAAGAGAGAAAACAAGTGAAGAAGAAGGAGGTGAAGAGTGGGCGGTGTGGGGTTGAAATGAAATGGGAAGAGTTTAGGTTAAGTTAGATATAAGTAATGGGTAGTTTAGACATTTTAGGAAAATATAACAGCATGTGCTTTGCACATGATAATTTTCATCTAATTTTGGATGGAAAACGAGTAAAGTGAAAAAAAAGTAAAGTTAGAGGGTTAAAATGTCACAAAAAATAGTTGGGGGGGTGATGCGAAAAAACGTAATAGTTAGCGGTGGTTATGTGTCATTTTCCCATAATAATATATCTATTAAAAATAAAATACTACAAATCTGATTAATCCCCGTCTAGTCCCCGATTAATCCCCGATGGACCTAGTCGCCCGACTAGCGCCTAGCGACTTTTAGAACCTTGACGGTAACACTATGCTTTCGCGCCCCGTAGCCCATCGATGCTGTGACTTCACATCCAACCGTTTGTTGTACGGTAGATTCCAACCGTCGATACGTTGACTCTTGTTTGCGCCTCCACCAACAGTCGGATGAACGCAAGCGCACGAAAGCAAGACGATCACGCCCACACCCGATAACGTCCATCAACCATCACTTCTCCCTTGAACGTGTGGCCTTCTCCTCTTTCGACACATGTTCCTCTCAGGTACTCCTCTCCCTTTTTGCCATGTGTCCTTTGGTAGGTGAATCATTTTTAGGGTCCACTCAATTATAGAGCACCCGTAATGTGTGTTTCGGCTTTATATATGTTGGGAGATAGATATAATAAGGGCTCGTTCTTCATTTTTTTGTACATAGACACACAGAACACTCGGAGAAGAGAACCACTTGATATATGACTTTTCTTCATTTTATTTTTTGGTACATAAATTTTTAGAGCTTTCTATTTTGGATTTTGTTGATGAGAATCTATATTTTGTGGGTAGAGAACTAATTTGAGATTTATTTGGGTAGTGATTTTTGGAGAGAAGCTCCAATTATTGGCTACACAAAAACAACAAGGAGAGAGACTAAGGTGAAGAGCAAACTAGTGAGATTAGGGTAGTAATTTTCAGTGAGTGTATCTCAACTTTTCATCTTCATTATGAACTCTATTGTTTGTTTCTTCTCATCCTTGTATTCTCTCACCATGAACAACTAAACCCCCAAATTATAGGGTTATGAGGGATTAGGATAGTAATTTTTATTAATTTGAATGCTTAGATTGTGGTGATTGTTGATTTATATTAGTGTTTATGATTGATTTGGGCTTAATGTTTTATCTCCCATGTAGGCTTCATAATTGATTTGAATTAAGATCTAACACTTGAAAGAGGAGGATTATAATTATTTTAAAACTACTCATAGGTTGGATTTAAATTCTAGCTAAAACTAGTGAGATTAATCCAATTGCAATAGCCATAGATTTTTTTTATCGAAAGCTATGATCTGTCAAATTTTTTATTGCTTTGGATCTACCTTCATCTAGAGTCAAAGGAACTAGATGGTTAGATTCCATTAGAGTCCGAAACATTCGAAAGAAGTTAGGACTAGAATTGAGATAACTCGTTCCCTTTGAAATAAGTCATCATCACAGCAATCGAACGTGTTCAATGATATGGAATGAACTTGATGAACTCGTTCCCTTGATTTCTCATCACTTGATTCAATATAAGAAAACTCCTTGTTAAATTCTCTCTTTTATTCTTTATATAATTTGAATTCTTAAACTAGATTTTTACCCAATCAGATTAGCACCGAACTTTAAATAACGATTGCTTGCCTATTGCTCCCTAGGGTACGATAATTCTGGACTTAAATTCCATTTACTACTTGACGACCGGTGCACTTGCAGTGTGAGCTAAACCCGCAGAACGTCAAGTTTTATACCAGCCACGCCAGACCACTAACTAATCTGGAGTCTCGTCCACCGGAGAAAGCAAATCTGGCGACTTAGAGCACCAGATCAAAGTAGAGGAACCTTCATCGAGGGGATAACCGACGACCACTTCCAAGGCTCCATCTCCAACTACCGCGACATGGAAGTCATCCCCAACTACGCCAAACCAGCAACGGATCTAGAGACGCAACCACTAGAGAAAGCAATGACGTCCAAGGAGTTACAGTGAATGGGAAAGAAGCAAGATGTAAAGGAAAGGAGGTGGAGAGGGGGGAAGTCCACCACCGGTGTCAAGCACAAACAAAGGCCACGACCCTCACCAGTGGAAAAAAAAGAAAGGGTGGTTGTTGGAAATTAAAACTAGGGTTTTGGAGGCAAAGTGGAGAGAAAAAAAGGCTACGTTATTTTGGTCCTAACGGCTCTTGAGTACTTATTTTTTAATGAAGTGGGAGTGTAAATGTAATAAATGAGGTGGTGATCACGATTAAGGTTGTAAGAAATGCTACCTACTAGTTGGACAACAAATTTCCTTAAACATGTTGCATGGATAAATAGAATTATATTTTTCAATTTGTAATTAAATAAATATATTATATAAAACTAATTTAATACATAAAATTAATTGTATTATAAAAAAATGATTACAAAAAACTATTGATGAAACCTCAACCCAACCAAACTTAAATATTACAAACCTTAAATATTCCTTCCATATTTGTATAACATAATATTCCTTCCATATTTGTATACTTCTCCATTAACAGTATAACATAATCATACTATTTTACAGACGCCCTCTTCCCTCTCATATTCACGTCATTGCCTCTCTTTCTTCTACTTAAACTATTGTCCTCTCTCTTCATCCTGTTGTCCCACTTTGCATTCTTCTCTTCCTCGTCTCCATCTCTCTTCATCATCAAAGTCTCACCAAAGAAGATGAGTGAATCGGGGTAGGCAAAGGGAACTCAATGGAAGGTTTGAGGAAACAGATGGAATCCCACTGCTCCGCCTTGAGACGCCTCGTCCGCCTAAACAACTGGCCACCTTGACTTACCTGACATGATCAAATCAAAACGATGAGGCTAGTTTTTCCAATTAACATGTGATTGGTGCCTATTTTTGCAACCCTGGTCACAACAAAGCAACGTGAGTAGTTAAAATATAGGGATAATATAAAAAAAAACGCAAACAACTATCCATGATTAAAATAAACTCTTCATAGGGCACACATAACTACCCACAATTTTCATCGTTAGTCTTTCTGCCAAGAAATCTATATATTCTTTATGAAATGTCTATTCTACCCCTCACCGTTCAAACAAACTACAAGTTTATCATTATCGAATAGATAAAGAATATTTTAAAAAATCATATTTTTTAAATTAAATAAAAAACAAAAAACGATAATCTTTATCTTCTTTTTGACAAAAGAAACTCTATCCCAACCCTGACAATCCGACATACTCTGAGTGAGTAATTGCAGCATACTTGTCAGCAATTGGAGCTACATTAAGAACAACACGCCACCATCACCAGAACACGAGTGATCATCTTCAGCTTCTGAAAAAGCTTCAATGGCTCGCCCATGGTTCTAACTCTACATCCAAGGCTTCAAGTTGTTGCTTGAGAAGCCCCCCCCCCCCCCCCCCCCCCCCACACACACACACACACGCAGGCACCATGCTTTTGGTCTTAAACCCCGTTGCATTACATCATTACAAAAATCCCATGCCCTGGATGCCTCATGTCTCGCACTGCGCTTGTTTTCGAGGTCAGAGTCATACACTTCCACCACAAGAGTCTTGTCACTAACCGAGGATGGGATGTCAGACACCTCGAAAATCCTGCTAAGGTCCCACTTCTTGTTACTCTTTCCCCTCTTGAAATTACTACCATGTCTGTTAAGTTAACATGGCGGAAAACAAAAACAAAAATCTTAACTTTTATCGATTAATCCTTATATAGCCTAGATCAACATGTATCATACAATCCTAATTTATGCATTAAGTAAATAAGAATTACCTCGATATAAGATACTTTGAATCAACTGGTTCGAGATGGGAACCTTTGAAAGAGTAGCCTTAGGTGCCCAAGCGTTCTCCCTCTAACGGTATCCACACGAGAAAGATTGCTCCATAACTCAACTAACTAGAAGCCTTGGAAAAAACTCACAATTTCTCTCTTTGGGGTGACCGAATGTTTTAGTTATCTAGCTTGTAAATATCCCCCCACTAATGTTATATTTATAAGATTTTATTTACCATAAACCAATGCAAGTAGAATTAGGAAACCTTTCATAAGGAGTAGTCTTGTTTCCTTTTGACCTAGTCCAACTAGGAACCCTTTTAAATCTAGACATTCTAGAATTTCCTTTAATTCTATTTGATAAATAAAAACACTACAAACATATATTTTCTAATAGTTTGGTCGAACCCTCTATAGCCCAATAACGATGTTCACCAAAGCCTTATAATTTATATAAATTTGGCTTTTTATTTGTTCTATTTAATTATCATACTCTACAATAATTAAATACAAATAACGGTCTTGTCGTATGAGTATTGAATTAAATAAAAATGATGGTTTATATCATAATATAATTTCTTACCAATTTATTTAATCGACAATATATTTTATTCACTTCGTTGTGGTCTCTCTTTTTGTGTGTGACCCTTTAGAATTCATATGACGTTGCCAGTAAACGGAAATAACCATTTCCTCCACAAATTATAGGTAACTCCTAGCAAGGCCCATGACTACCCAAGTCATAGAATTAATGACTATATCCTTTGTCAAATCATGTTACCATAAGTATTTTTATCCACTTGTCGTTAGGCAGCTGGCATGATTGAACAAAGGCATAAAATCGTCATCCTTTCAAATTCAACCTACAAGTTCTCTTGATCGTTAATTTGGATTATCGTTGACAATCACACGCATGATCATGTTTCTTTTACAATCCTCATACTCATCAAGAGGGACCCTTAATGACAGCTGACTTGTATGAATACAAGTGACAAGTCCTTATGGCCATCACCAATATGTATCCTATGTGTGTATTCATATCTGAGAATAATCTTTATTTCCATCTGTTTAGGACTAGCATTTATTTATGTTAAGGCATGAATCAACATCATGTAGATCATATGGTGATGTCATGGTCATAGGACTAAGAACTACTTTGGTAGTTGAGAGATGCTCCTGTCTATGTTCTACGGGTTATTCTCAAGGTGGGTCGTCCAATGTCAAACTCTTTGGAATCTGTGACTTTACTCATATCTCTATATGCATGATCAGTATAACATGATCCTTAAGTCAAAAGTCGCACTAGCTTTAACTATCGGTTTAGGATAGGGGACGAGTGAATAGACTCACTCATTTATCTATAAGAGTTATACTATTAGGGAAATGTTCCCTAATACCTTATAGAAAGTAGTTTATTCACAATTTTACTAACATTAACTTAATGGTAATAAAACATTTGTCAATCATTCATTAACTTAAATGACATAGTACATGGTGTGGCTTGTCCTAGGGCATAAGACCCAACAAACTCCCACTTGAAGTAGGACCAAATCAAATTTTGAGTAATGATCATTACCCTAATATGACCCTCTAACTTAGGTTGCGGAAGCGCCTTAGTTAGAGGATCAGCTACATTGTCATTTGTATCTACTCTACATATCTTGGCATCTCCCTCATACACAAACTGTCGTATGATGTGGTGGCGTCTTTGTATGTGGTTGATTTGGAATAAGCCATCGACTCTCTTTCTATAAGCAAGGTAATTTTATTGATGCCTTTTGTTTTAAGGTAAAACAAAATGGTAAGAAAGTATGAGGAGATGCAGCTTTCTCAAAAAACCAACACCGACCAACAAGGGTCAACAAAACTTGAGGAGCAACTAACCAAAGAGAAGCTCACATATTCAACAAAGAAGATAAAAAATGGAGCCCAAGTAATAACAAAGAAACATATTGCAAAATATGTGAGACCAGCCTGAAATGAAGGACCACAACCTACCAAACACTTTCTCTCTTCGTCCGAGCACAAACAACATCAAAACACAACACCTCTATCAAAAACCAGTAGACCAACAACACACCATCCAGACCCAAACCTCAATAGCTCACAACGACCAAGCTAATAGGCCTTCAAACAAAAAGGCCAGTAAGCCCGACCGACCTATTTTGCAATTACCTAGAAAATAAACATTCTCAAGGCCTTGTTTGCCAATCCACAAAACCAAAACCATGTCTGAAACATCCTGAGCTCCAAAAAATTCTAAACGAGTAGTGCATCACTAATATCAAGATGTCATCAGTCGAAGGTAACTAACCATTATAGAATGCTGAATTAAGAGACAACCACAATTGCCAAAACACCACAGAACCAACCTTCATTTACTGAACACTCCAACGCCTCCTCCCGAATGTTTGTAGGCATAATCCACTTCATACCTTACCACTGATAAACTTTCATCCAAACGATCCAGGAGTTAAAACGGTGCAAAATCAAGTGATTCATATTCTCAAAATGATACTTACAGAAGCTACAACGCATTTGATTTATGGAAATATTAATCCCATGATCCTCCAAGAAAACTATAGTTGGCATAGCATGATGATATGCCAATCAAACAAATGCACAAATCTTGGAAGGTAAATGGTATATCCACAAGCAACGAGCCCATTCAAACTCCTATTCTACTCTATCTTCAATTAACAAACAATATACACTACTAACCTTGAAACCCGAAGATACCGTAACCCACATCAGTACATCAGGAACAGAAGATCGGATTTCAATACCAACAAGTAGCTCCTCCAAGAGCATCAATTTTGTCGACTCTCAACCCCTTGGTTCTCTATGGAATTCCAAGGACCAATGATCTTCACACCACATCACTTAGGTACTTCTTTTGAGCAGAGAGATGAAACAAACGTTGAAACTAGTATCGCAAGGCCCAATCACTGACCCAATGATCTTTCCAAAAATGTATGCGATCCCTAGAACCCACCTTCTAATACATAACTTGATTGCCAAATAAACTCATGAACCAAGCATCTTCACCCAAAGCCATGATATGTCCCAAGAGATAAGAACTTCTAGATTTATCCAATTTCAATAGATCCCATTCAGACACATCCCAACCGAATTTATAGCAAATGACTCTTCTATGAAGAGTCTTTTTCTACAGCGAACCTCCACCACCAACGAGCCAAAATACTCTTATTGATCTCTTTCAATCTCCTCATCCCCAACCCGCCGTCCTCCTTGCTCCGGCAAACTTTTTCCCAACTAAGTTTACAAAACACCTTGCCACTCTTCCTTGTTCACCATAAAGAGGTCCTTTGCCACCTCTCCAAACACAAAATTACTTCCTTTGGTACACTAAACAAAGACATATAGAACAATGCTAACGTGGCAAAATTTGATTTGATAAGTTCAATCCGACCACCCATAATTCTGAGTATATTGGGAAAGGTTTGGACGCAACCTCTGTGGCATTGATTCCAAAGTCGGCTAGTCCTGTAGAGATGAACGAATTAAGACTAATTAGTTTGGTTACTACACCATATAAAGTGTTGGCTAAGAGCTTAGCTAAACGATTGAAAAGGGTATTACTAGACTTGTTGAGTGATGTTCAAAATGGTTTTTTTTCTGGTAGACAGCTAATGGTTGGGGTGCTTGTTGCTTTGGAATTAATTCATTCGGTGAAACAGAGAAATGAGGAAGTGGTTTTGCTGAAGCTGGATTTTGAAAAGGCTTATGATAAGCTTAACAAGGATTACATGGTGTTTGTGATGAGGGAGATGGGGTTTGGTTCTCATAGGTTCCAGTGGATGAGCTATTGTTTTAAGGGTACTTTATCTGTTTTACTTAATAACAGCCCTACTAGGGACTTTTCAATTCATGGAGGAATAAGGCAAAGTTGTCCTCTATCCCCTTTTTTTTTGTTTCTGTGAGTAGGAGAAGGCCTACATAAGTTGTTGGAGCTTGGTTTGGCATGTGGAGATTATAAAGGGATCCTTATTGGTGATGATGGACCCATGTTATCGCATTTTGAATGGAGAGGCACAATGTTCGGTGGCAATTTGTTACTTATTACACAGTTTTCAACGGAGCTCAGGCTTGAAAATTAACTTTTCCAAGTCAACGATAGTGTTGTTGAATGAAAATATATTATGTAGATCGACGATGATGAATTTATTGGGACGTGTTGTTGGGGAATTACCGATCTCGTATCTTGGTTTTTAATTGGGGTCGAACCCGAGGCTAAATCATACTTGGGGCTCTATTGTTACTAAGTTTAAACAAGTTCTTGCCTTATGGCATGCCATTGAGTCCTTATACTGAGCAATCACTCTATTGTTATCACAAAACAATTTCATCGGATCCGATATGTTGTGCACAAAGCCCAATTCAATAATGAAGCTTTTGATCCAAATTGCCTTTTTACCCGCTTCTGATGCGGTAATGTACTCGGCCTCTATTGTTGAATCTGCCACGGTTGCTTGCTTGGAGCTTGTCAAGTGTAGAGCGCCCCCTTTAAATAAAACACAAAGCCATGTTGTGATTTAAAATCATCGGTGTCGGTCTGAAAGCTTGCGTCGGTGTAACCCTTTACCACCAACTCGCTCTTCGGACCTCTATACAGTAGAAACGCATTCTTATTCCTTCTTGAGTACTTTATGCTAGTTTTCATTGCCACCTAGTGACTCCCACCTAGGTTTGACTTGTATTTGCTCGTTGTACTCAATGCATTCGAGGCATTCGGTCGAGTGCAAAGCATTGTGTACATGATTGATCATATGGCCGAAGCATATGGAATGCAATAAGACTGTGTCCGACATCTCAATTTCTAATGTCTTTAATTTCGCAACAATGTCCCTCATTCTCATGATGTGCTTACGCACACCACCGAGACCCGTGGCCTTTACAGAGGAAAATCGTTCAATGAGGGTACCAGCTAAGGACTTATATGAAATATGAAAATTCTCATCAATAGCTTCGAGAAGAGAATGAGAATTTCCATACTTCTCCTCTAATTCCCTTATGTCAACATATATGTGATTCGTTATGAACATGACAGAAAACCTGTTATATTTCTCATGTACCTCGCTTTTCACTCTGTTGGCATCTAAGGCTGGTGGATCAATCTTAAGGATGGCATAATCCATATATGTCAATCATATAGCGAGAAGTACTCTCTCTTTCCCAAATAGAGTAGTTTTCCTCATCCATCATTGGAACCTCTACTTTTAGATCATTATGATTCAAAGAATTTGATGCTGCAAACATTACATGTATAAAGATACATCCTCAAAAACGAAACTTTTTCTCTCTGCAACCTTCGGCTTCTTCACCCAAACCCTACCCGCCGCCACCCGTTTTCAGCTCCGCCGGCTCCGGCCTTGACTCCGGTCTTGGTAGTAGCCGGCGGAGGCCTTCTTCTCTTACATCTTCTATTCCTTCCCTCCGTTCCCTTTCCTCTCCAGATCTCTTTTGGTTCGAAGTTTTGGGCGGCAACTTTTTTGTTTGTCGTAGAGGTTAAGCTTCATTTTCTCTTGTGGGGATGGGGTTTTCAAAGGTTGAGGCAGATGAAGTGATGTTACATACGGTCGTGGTGTTGGCTCGTCTCCGCTGCTGTGTCGGCGTGCTCAGCTGCTTGTGATGGAGGGTCACCGAACGCTCTCCGTAGATCTGGACCGTGGGTCTCCGTTTCTCGACCTTCCCGGTCGTAGATCGGAGCAGATCTGGGTTGAGCGTTCCCCGGTGACTGGTGAGGCCAAAAAATATACCTCAACCGCCGCCCCCTGCTGTCCTCCACCGGCGAGTTCATGCTTCTGAGTTGTTCTCTGGCGTCGGCTCCTCGTAGATCCAGGTGTGGTGCCCGCTTCTCCGTCTGTTTTGGTGGGGATCGGTGTGGATCGACGGCGGGCTCATTGATCGCTGGTTCGATGCCCTGTTCTTGAGTTATCAGCGCTCAGATCTGCTCTTTGCCCATCCTCTTGCTGCTTCTGGCCCTGTTCTGGCGTGATTGCGCGGTCGTGGGTCTGGTTCGGGTGCTTCGGTGGCACATCTGCAGTGTCGACTTTGGATGATTCAGGTTGGGTTTATGGTGACTGAGTGGCTGTGGAACTCGGCAGGCTGCGGAACTCTTGCTGCGGAGAATTATGATCCGGTGATGATTTCTGGTGACCTCGGGTCCTAGCCTCGGGTGATCCATTCAGATCTTCTGCCCCTGTTCTCCGCCGTCCACAGGGCCTTCGTCTCCGCGGCTGCGTTACAACTTGTGCTCCTTGCCTGTAGTACGTGCTGAGGAGATCAGATCGGACAGCCTCTCAAGTCTGCTTTGTGCTAGGAAGAAATTCCAGTGTCCTCTTCTTCGGCGTTCTTGGGGTTGACCGGAACGTGAGGAGGACCGGGTACGTGCCCAGCCTTGGGGTGTTGAATGATGATCTACTTCGAAGGTGTTCTCTTCTCTGTCTCCTTGTTGGGTTAGCTTCGCCCCCCTTTTTCCTGCTTTCTCATTCTGATTGATTTCGCTTCTTCTCGACCCTGTGTTGGTCCAGCTCGCCGGTCAAGGGGTTGGCCGCCGGCGAGTTCTTAGGGAAATGTTAGCCCTGTTCAGAAGTCATCAGTTTGAAATTGTTTGGTCTTAGGGTTGGACTAGTTCAATCCCTGCAGGTATTGGATTAGAGTTTGTCTGTTTGTTCGGTTGAGTGTTCGGGTGCTTCCCCTTCCATGCTTGTTGGTGCTCTTTTCAGGTAGCTTGCCCTGGTTTTCTTCGCTTTCAGGGCTTCTTGGTGGTTGTTTACGGGTACCAGACCCGTTGTCTTTGCTTCAGTATTCTTGGTTGTGCTTGTTTTTCTTGTGGCTCAATGTTTCTGTCATTTGGTTGTAAGCTTTTCTGGTTGGGTTATTTCCTTGGTGGTTAATCTTGGTTGTTGTTGGTGTTTGCAATCTTTGCCTTGTTTGGTTGTAATCTGTTGTAGTCTGGTGGTTCTTTTACTGGTTCTTTTGTTGATTCCCTTAAAAGTCGGCTTTGAACGATTTGGGGTTTCTTTTGAAGATCTGTAGCTAGATCTAGTTTCCTTGTAATCCTTTTTCTCCTCAAAAGAGGGTTTAAAAATTTTCAATATGCTTTTCCGATCAAAAAAAAAACATTACATGTATAATTTTAGAAAATAAAAACATAAAATTTGACTAACTATCATGTTTTACATAAATAAGCATACAAAATGTATTTATCGACATACAACTTGTATGTGGACTAAAGTCCTACGTGAATAGAACATTTCACAATCAACCAATAAAACCATCAAAATTATGTTCCTTTTCCTAATTCACGTGGGTAGATTAGGAAAAGTAACTTTGTGTCACGCCCTGAATTCGGTATAATCGGACCCGGAACGCGAACGATGAAACAGTAAAACACTTTTTAAACATTTTAATAAGCCACTTAAAATCACCACTTAAGTTAATCAAAATAATATTTTACAACTCAAGATACGTCCAAAACAAGCGGACAAAAACCAACATGTACGTCGCTAGACTCCCAAAAGAAACCCGGACTCCCACTCCCAGCTCTTCAAGCTTCGAGAGTTCCCCTAGTCCGTCTCGTGACCAGTACCTGTACGAAAAGCAGCTAGGGGTGAGCGTTCGCTCACCACCACGGATACCAGACTGACTACGGCATACTAGCAGAAAATGCCGGAAACACCAACAACAACCCAAACATCGGGGACTACTATCCCCAAACTCAAGTAACCCGACTGTCACCCGAACTGTTACTTTCCCCAACCAACTCAACACCCGGACACGTAATGTAGACCCGACACAGCGATTACGACCTCAACCCAAAACACGAATAATAACCACGCAACACCCAAGATCACAAAGGATCGCACACGACAAACAAGATCACAAAGGATCGCACTCCCACTGCTCAGTGCCGGTTGCTAACCGGCTGGGCTCGAGCCTGCCCCACACAACTTTCCCCGATGCAGTCGGGCCAGGCGGTCGACCTGTTAGCGATATATTCCGAAATACTTCTCTGATAGCTAGTCGGAAGGGGAGCCGCCCTCCATCGCCGAAGAATGCACAAATTTACCGATGGTTAGCCGGAAGGCTAGCCAACCCCCACTCGCGCGACCACAAGACCCCTTTATTGTCAGGCGAGCCCCAAAACTCAGGCAATCACAATCAACACCCAAGGTTCAACAAACAGTGACAACACAGGTTTAACACCCCACAGGCACACATGGCCACCCACGACACAAAAAAACAGTAACACACGGGTTCAACACCCCAAAGGCACACCTGACCACCCACGACACACAAACAGTAAAAACACGGGTCCAACACCCCAAAGGCACACCTGGCCACACACGACACATAAACGGTAAAATACGGGTTCAACTCCCCCACGGGCACTCATGGCCACCCAAGACACACAAGCAGTAAAATACGGGTTCAACTCCCCACGAGCACTCATGGCCACCCAAGACACAAACAATAAAATACGGGTTCAACTCCCCACGGGCACTCATGGCCGCCCAAGACAGAAACAAGACAATCAACCTCAGGGCACGACTAAAAGCCACCAGTATATCTATTGTTCGATATGTTCACTTATCCTACGACACTCCTAAGTGTCACATGCATTTCTATTGTTCGATACGTTCTCGTATCATACGACACCACTAAGTGTCGCCTGCATTTCTAGTGTTCGATAAACGTACTTATCCTACGACACCACTAGGTGTCACATGCATTTCTACTGTTAACTTTCCCTAGTCAAAACCAAGATCCGGCTACTTTTCCCTACCTCGACACGCTTCCACAAAAGTCCACGCCCAAGCTCCGGCGTGCTCGCGATCACTCGCCTAGCTTCCCCATTCTGCGGTCGGCGGCACGATCTAATATGAACACAATTAAAACACTTTTTAAGTTTGCAGGCAAAGCTGAATTTTAATAAACTTGACGCCCAAATGCAACCCCGACAATGTCGATCACTCCCAAACTTCCCAATTACTCGACATTGTCAATAACGGGCCCGGAAAGGCCCGATTCTCCCGACTCGGCGAATCTTCCCGGGATTGGAAAACGCCCTTCCGGGGCTCCGAAAATTCCTGTTTTCGTTTCTACGATCTTAGAATAATTCAAGGGTTCCAATGTTATCGACGGAATCAATTTCCGACTTCCGAGCAATTTTATTCGCGTTTAAAGTTTTTAAACCCGTCATTTCCAACTTTTACAATTTAATTCCAAAATTCGTTCCGGGTGTGAATTAACGACTTGGGGTTCGTCCAAAACCACCCGAACACGAAAACCCGAGACCCGAACACGTGGGCCCCACCCGGCCATCAAGACCCGTGGGTGGCTGGACCGGTTTGGACCGGTTCACCACCATGGTGGCCGGTCCTAGCTCCGGCCAGCCACCACCCACGGTGACCGGAGCTCCCCCGGGCCTCCGGTCACCTGAAACCGATCATTTTTCGCTCCAAAACGTTCCCAACTAACCCTACACCTCGACTCATCCATATTTAACCCGTTTAAACACAAACCCTAACTTTTAAACGTACCAAAATGAAAATCAATTAGGTTCTCACAGTAGGGAATGATGACGAGAGCTTGATTCTTCGATCGTTGAGACGATCCGTTGGTTGGAACGTCGGGAAATCCCTAAACCCTAAACTTTTCTCTCCTTTTTTCCTTTTCTTTTCTCCTTCTTCTCTCTTCTTTCTCTCTCTATTCTCTCTTTTTTCTCCTTTTTTTTGATGTGGCCGAACACCACCATGCCTCTCATCCTTTTGTTTCGTTCAAAATCACCTAACACCACTACTTATGTGACATGTGGCAAGTGGGTCCCACCTTTTACACAAAATATCTTGTAGATATTTTTCTGTCAGATTCACGAAATTCGGCTGTCTCGGGCCCCGAACGGGCCCATTTTACAAGAAATTACGAAACTTCACGGGCTACACGGAAACAGCTCAACTAAGACCGCTATAATGACGGCTAAGCTTTTTGGATCCAAAACGAGCCTCGAACGGACCCAAACATCGTTCGGTTGACTTTTCCAACAAAAAGTCAACCTTTCCCAAATTGGTCAAAAAGTTGCCCTGGGTCCCTCAGAACTCACTTTGGTCGATATCGGGGTCAACTTAAGTCTGGTATGACCCTCGGGGTCAAATTTAGGTTCGTTTAGGTGTCTACCCCAAAATTTTAAATTTTCCTGTTTTTCGCCGATTTGACTGGCGTTGACCGGGAGTGGTTCTTACACTTTGATATTTTATTATGATCAATTATATAAATTTTAATAAAATATCATGTAAGATCGAATCTATTAAATACAATATAACTAGTCACAACTTTAATGATTTATTTCCATACCTATATATTGATAATCTAAAAATGATGTAGCTACTCTTTAAACAAACAATATAACATGAATAATTCAAATATGGATAATAAACATCAATATGTCATTTCAGCTGAAAAATCAGCATGAGGATTCCAGTGATAAAAACAAATAATTTCAATAAGCAGGATTAACAAGAACTTACTTATATCAATGGGAAAGGTGTTTTTTGATTTGGTTGTACCTGAGTTCGAATCAAATTGGATTAAAAAAAAACAAATATGTATTTTTGTTGTCAGTTCCAATAAAAACCAATCTCTATTGATTTTAGGAAATTCTTGGGTTCAAATCCTACAGTCTTCAATTTTTATTAATACCCAAAAGGGCCCGGTCCACGGCCCATTTGACCATTTTTTGTTAGTCTTAGTGCCCGTAGTTCAATCATAAATGTCCAAATGTATATATCATCGTTAGCAATAAAATTAAAGCGGCTTTATATTACTTATGTGTTGGAGTAATATATCGACGTGTGCTCAGATCTATGCCCACCATGCGAATAGAACCATAGATCGAGATAGATCTCACTAGATGGGTCCCTAGTCAACAAAGCTTCACTAGAAGCGACTAGTATGAAAGATGGCTCTTTATGGCTTACGTTCTGTTAGTCATTGGAATGGGATTCCGGAGTCTGATCATAGATATCATGTGGGACATGATATTGGACGACCCGCCCTGAATATGTGCCATAGATTAAGTCATGAACATATTCAGTGTCGTAGCTTGTCATGTATCCTTAGACCAAGGAGTCTTTGTGATCGCTATGTAGTCAACAACTGAGTTTGACCTGAGCCTAACGTTGTCCGTAACAGGGCTTCCATAACGGCCAGGATTGGCTTGGGGACGGGCTACATGAGTGACACGAAAGGCGGCTAAGGGATTTATCCCTCATACTGAGGTATGGGAAAGATATCGGTTCTCGGCCGCTTGATCGAGAGTGACTGAAAGAATAGCATGGTCATGCACATGATACTGGGTATCATATCTTCAGTCATCTCACATATTAAGGAACGGTGAGTGAGAATAATAAGGATGACGGCTCTATGCCTTATCTCAATCAGGATATCAGAGATAAAAGGATAATGACAGGGATGACAGAAAGGTTAGAATCGACAGGGTCGATTCGTTATGCAGTGTCAGGCAATACTAAAGTCTCGTTAGTTGCTACTTAAATAGGATCAAGTAAAATGGGATTTTACATTGATCTATTGACATGCATAAACCTAAGGGTCACACCGGAGGATGAAACTCATTGACACATTTATGGAGAATGGCCAAAAGGGAGTTGTCTCGGGACATGACCAAAACTGGGTTTTGGGTCATGTGCCCGTAAGTGAATAGGACTTTACGGATCGAGACAAGGCTTGGAGTCTTGGGATTGATCGCGTCGGATAATGTTGGACATTTCCGGTATGGAAGGCATGAAGGCGATGAGCGAATCACGGGACCTCGTTGGAAATGGCCACGGGCCATGTTCCAAGAGGCCCATGAAAGGCCCATGCAACCAAGGCCCATGAAACTAATTAATCAAGTCTTGATTAATTAGTACTAAGTAAGCAAGACAAGGATTAAGGTGTTGGTGATTCACCACCTAACCCAATCTTGTCTTGCCATACTTTGTCCTATTTACACTTTACTTGACACCATACTTGTCCCATGCCTTTAGTTGGACAAGTATGGGTTTTGTTATGTTTAAGTCATCTTTTTTCAACATAACAAACACAAGACAAGAATAGAAACACAACTTCTCTCCCCCTTCCCTTGCAATTTCGGGTTTGGCAAGTTCCCACCTCCATTTTTGTGTTCTTCAGTCCTCAAAGAGAAGAACTACGTGGCTTTGATTCCCATGTGGATACGTAGGCGTCATGGAGACTCAAGCCAATCATTCGTTAACCGGTGTTCTTGTTTTGGTAAGAAATAGTGCTGAATTTTTCTCTTGTGAATCCATTCTTTGTTAGTTGTGTCATGGTTTAATCGTCTCTTGGTTTTCATTGATTTTCCGCTGCGAGTTGGTTCATCTTCAACCATACCTCGAGACCCAACAGTGGTATCAGAGCCGTGCTACCTTCGGGATTCACAAGACGGTGTTCAAAGTTTCAGTTTTGATTGAAAGTTTCGTTTTTGGCATGTTGTTTTGCTAAATTGTTTGATAACATGTTTTAAATTCTTGTTCATTTATTTAATGCATGTAAAATGAATTTTTGAAAATTATTTCAAATCTGGAAATTTTGAAAAAAAATTGATTTTTCGGGTCTCGGGAGCGGGACTCTCGGGGAGCCGAAACCGGGACCGAACGGGGCTCCGTTGGACGGAGCTAGGCCAAGCATGACCATTGGATGGTTGATATGCCAAGGCTAAACCGTTTTGTTAGTTATGACGAGTTTGGAACCGTCATGACGAACTCGAAGATCAAATGTTCAAAAGTTTCATTTTTGAACGGTTTCGATAAACCGAGCATCAAAAAATTTCGAAACTTGGCTATTAATTAAAACCGGAAAATCACATGATGTTTGATAACATGCTTGTTTGATAACACGATGTGTGATGTGATGTTGGCATGGTGTACATAATAGCCCCGAGCTCGATTTAATTATTTATCGCTTTTCACGGCCTGCGAGCCGTTAGAGTTAGCGTGTAATTATTCTTTCAAGGTGTGGTCGTCGAACCACTTGTTTGTAATTTTTATTTATTCCCGACCTGCGAGTCGTGTATTAATTTGTAATTTTTTACTCAAGACGAAGAAAGGGCGAAAATGTCATTTGGTGGCTTTTCGGGTGTTGGCATCGGCTTGGAGTCGGTGGAACTCAAGAAGCTAGTGGGAGTTAGTTTAAGGGGCTATTATGTGCACATTTATCGCTTTATACTTGGTTTAGTTTATGCATGATTAATTCTATGTGTTTTAGAATTACATGCTTAACTTTATTTACCGAGCATATCACCTCACATGCAAAGATAAAATTGGAAATGTAATCCCTGTGTGTGAGCCCTTAGAATCGTCATTACATTGGATGTAGTTGACGGGTTCAAAGGAAGAATTACATTGGATGTAATTTGAGGCATCATTGCATTTGGAATGTAGTTGATGTGCTCATCGCATCTAGGATGTGTCAAAGTTTTAAACACAACCGGACAAGTAAAAACGGGTCATGTCCGATACCTCCCAATTATCAACACCTTACTACCTCCCCGTCCTATGGGTGTCGTGCGCATTAGCGGAGCATCCATGGGAAAGCGGGGTAGTAGGTTTGGACGTCATATGTGGGTGTCGTGCGCATTAGCGGAGCACCTACATAGTGACGGGCCATAGTTGAAAATTGGTGGACCCGACTACGATTCTCAGCCTGAGGTTGAGCTAGGGTAACAGATAGGGTAAGCCGTGTACATAAGTGCATACCCTAGCCAAGAGTCACATTAGATGTGATTGGATGGAGTCCTACCTACATAGCTCGATTAAGTGGTGAGCATTAGTTCAGCTTAATCGAGTGAATCAAGGATCTTGGTTTCAGATTCTAAAGCTTTAGAATTGATTGTTGGTGTTTAAGCTTGATCTTCATAAAATTTATTCAGTTTACTGATTGAATTTTATCTGTTGTAGATCAAATGGCAAATTCAGCGAACATTAATAGTTTGTCATTAAAAACCATTCTTGACAGGGTCAAGCTAAATGGGACAAACTATTTGGACTGGTACAGAATTTTGAGGATAGTCCTCAAGTCTGAACGCAGAGAATATGTCCTTGACAAGGCTGTCTCTAAGACCATATCAGAGTTACATGAAGTGTCATTAACTGCTGAGAAGAATATCTCAGGGATCTGGGATCCAAGGATATTCTGATGGTCAACAAGGGAATTGGAAGTGGCAAGGGCTGGGCCCATGCGCACTTGGCAGGAAAGATGAGACACCTGAGAATGTCTGCTTCTACTGCCAACAGCCTGGTCATTGGAACCGGGATTACAGGAAGTTCACGGCTGATCTGAAGAAGGGTAGTGGGACTGCGCCTTCATCAAATAGCCTGGATGATCTGAAGAAGGGCAGTAGGACTGCGCCTTCATCAGGAAACCTGGATGATCTAAGGAAGGGCGGTGGGACCGTGCCTTCATTCGGTATTAACTCTATAGAGCTACATCTCTCTACTTCCAAAGATTCATGGGTATTAGATACCATGACTGAATCTCACACATGCACTAATATATGATGGCTGAAAGTAGGAGAGATTTGGAAAGCACGAAATGGACCTCAGAGTTGTGGCAACTGCTGTAGGATCCATGAGTCTTGCTTTGCCAAGAGGCCTTGTGTTAGTATTGTATAATGTATATTGCATACCTACTTTTAGTAGGAATATTATATCTGTATCCGTGTTTGACAAGGAAGGATATAATGTTAATATTGGAAATGGAGTTTTCAATGTTCTATGCAATGATATGTTTTATACCAGTACTGACATGGTTGGAGGATTGTACATATTAGATATGGGTAACAATGCCTCAAGTTCTATATATTCCGTTAATACCAAGAGGTCTAAATCCAACGATTTAAACCTAACTCTGTTATGGCACTGTCATTTGGGCCGCATAAACAAGAAGCGCCTATCAGCACTTCAGAAGTGCGGGCTTTCAGGTTCATTCGAATTCCATTCGATCGATAGGTGCAAGGTTTGTTTGATGGGAAAAATGACTAAAGTGCCATTTATCGATCGCGATGAAAGGGCGGGTGAATTATTGGGGCTGATACACTCGAATGTGTGTAGACCAATAAGTTCACTTGCCAGGAGGGGTTTTAGCTACTTTATCACATTTACTGATGATTACAGTAAATATGGTTATGTCTATTCGGTGAGACATAAGTCTGAAGCTTTTGATAAATTCAAAGATTTTAAGACTATAGTAGAAAACCAGCTCGACAAAGGTATTAAGGCACTTCGATTGGATCGAGGTGGAAAATACTTGACCACAGAGTTATTAGATCATCTAAAAGAGAATGGGATCCTTTTGGAATGGACTCCTCCTAGGTCACTGTAGTTGAAAGGTGTAGCCAAACGGAGAAATCGGACATTGTTAGACAATGGTCTGTTCCATGATTAGTTGGACTGATCTCCCAATCTCTTTTAGGGGTTTTTCTCTAGAGACGACCGTATTCATAGTGAATCGGGCTTCGACGAAGGGTGTGGAAGGGACACCATTTTAAAAATGGAATGGGATGATGCCCGCTTTGTCCTTCCTAAAGATTTGTGGTTGCGAGGCTTATGTGAAACATTTGGTTTCGACTAAGCTCGAACCAAGATCTGAGATATGCACCTTCGTGTGGTATCCCAAAGCAACAAGGGGATGCCACTTCTACAATCCCAGTGAGAACATGGTGTTCATCGCATGGGGTGGGGTCTTTATGGAAAAGGAGTTTTGTTTCCAAAGACGTCATTGGGAGGACTGTGCATCTCGAAGAAATTCAGGATGGTACAAATCTGTCTAAACCAATTGACAACCCAGTAGAAAGGAGCCAGAGATTGTCGTAGAGTAAGAACCAATTCATGTTACAATTCCGGAAGGTCCAAGGCAATTTGAAAGGATCAATCTTCCACCTCCAAGATATGGTATCCGGAGGTGACAATGAAGTCATGGTGGATCACGATTATCCAGCCAACTTTCAAGAAGTCGTGGATGGGCCCGACTCCGAGTTATGGCTGGGAGCCATGAGGGAGGAAATGCAATCCATGTCGGAAAACCGAGTCTGGGAACCGGTTGATCCCATCAATGGTGTGAGGACCATCGGATGCAAATGGATCTTCAAGGTGAAGATGGACATGGATGACAACCCTCTGACCTACGAAGTTCAACTGGTGGCGAAAGGTTATAGGTAGATCCAATGGATTGACTATGAGGAAACCTTCTCCCTAGTGGCTATGGTCAAAATTGATCCAAATTCTTCTTGACATAACTACGTATCATAATTACGAGATATGACAAGTGGATGTCAAAACCGCTTTCCTAAATGGAAATTTGGCTGAGTACGTTTGTATGTCTCGGCCCAAAGGTTTTGACGATCCGAAGAATAAAGGAAAGATTTATAAGTTGTTGAAATCCATTTATGGATTGAAACGAACTTCTCGAAGTTGGATCCTTCGTTTTGATGAAGCTGTAATTGGATTTGGCTTAATCAAGAACGAGGATGAATCTTGCGTTTATAAGAAGGCTAGTGGGAGCAAGATTACCTTTCTGGTTCTCATTGAAAACGACATCTCAACCTTGCACGAGACTAAAGCTTGGTTGAGGAAGTGTTTTTCAATAAAGGACTTAGGCGATGCTTCTTATATCTTAAGGATTAAGATATGTAGAGATCGCACCAAGAGGGTCTTGGATTTAAGTCAGGGAACCTATGTGAGCAAGGCATTGAGTAGGTTCTTAATGCTCGATTCAAAGAAAGGACTCTTACCCACTAGTCATGGCATTCATCTCAGCAAGACTCAGTGTCCTAAGACACCTGATGAGCTGAAAAGGATGATGAGAATCCTATGCACCTGGGGGCAGGATCGATCATATATGCCATGACATGTATGAGACCAGACGTCTCGTAAGCCTTATGTTGTACCAGTAGACATCATTCTAACTCGGGGAAAGATGATGCTGAACTAGTCGTCGAACGATGAGTAGACGTTAGTTTTCCAAGACAAATCCAGATGGCTTTAGAAGTCAATCAGGATATGTGTTTACGCTGAATGGCAGAGCTTTAGCTGGGAGAGCGTAAAGCAAGATATCATTTCCGAATATACGACAGAGGCCAAGTACATGGATGCTGCAGAGGCCGCTAAGGAGGCTATGTGGATTTGGAAATTCATGGCAGGGCTGGGTGTAATTAAAAACCCATCCAACCCGGTGAATCCATTTTGCGACAACACAAGGGCCATTGCGCAAGCTAAAATCCCAGATCGCATAACAAATCCCAACATGTACTTCGGCGTATCCACCTCATCAGAGAAATACTGAACTGAGGTGAAGTGAAGATAACATATATTGCAACAGATGATAACATAGCCAACCCTTTGACTAAGGCAGTGTCACTGCCTGAACATGTTAGACATGTAAAGTCAATGGGGACATATTGGTGTTTAGATTGGAACTAGGGCAAGTGGGAGATTGTTAGTCTTAGTGCCCGTAGTTCAATCCTAAATGTCCAAATATATATATCATCGTTAGCAATAAAATTAAAGCGGCTTTATATTACTTATGTGTTGGAGTAATATATCGACGTGTGCTCAGATCTATGCCCACCATGCGAATAGAACCATAGATCGAGATAGATCTCACTAGATGGGTCCCTAGTCAACAAAGCTTCACTAGAAGCGACTAGTATGAAAGATGGCTCTTTATGGCTTACGTTCTGTTAGTCATTGGAATGGGATTCCGGAGTCTGATCATAGATATCATGTGGGACATGATATTGGACGACCCGCCCTGAATATGTGCCATAGATTAAGTCATGAACATATTCAGTGTCGTAGCTTGTCATGTATCCTTAGACCAAGGAGTCTTTGTGATCGCTATGTAGTCAACAACTAAGTTTGACCTGAGCCTAACGTTGTCCGTAACAGGGCTTCCATAACGGCCAGGATTGGCTTGGGGACGGGCTACATGAGTGACACGAAAGGCGGCTAAGGGATTTATCCCTCATACTGAGGTATGGGAAAGATATCGGTTCTCGGCCGCTTGATCGAGAGTGACTGAAAGAATAGCATGGTCATGCACATGTTACTGGGTATCATATCTTCAGTCATCTCACATATTAAGGAACGGTGAGTGAGAATAATAAGGATGACGGCTCTATGCCTTATCTCAATCAGGATATCAGAGATAAAAGGATAATGACAGGGATGACGGAAAGGTTAGAATCGACAGGGTCGATTCGTTATGCAGTGTCAGGCAATACTAAAGTCTCGTTAGTTGCTACTTAAATAGGATCAAGTAAAATGGGATTTTACATTGATCTATTGACATGCATAAACCTAAGGGTCACACCGGAGGATGAAACTCATTGACACATTTATGGAGAATGGCCAAAAGGGAGTTGTCTCGGGACATGACCAAAACTGGGTTTTGGGTCATGTGCCCGTAAGTGAATAGGACTTTACGGATCGAGACAAGGCTTGGAGTCTTGGGATTGATCGCGTCGGATAATGTTGGACATTTCCGGTATGGAAGGCATGAAGGCGATGAGCGAATCACGGGACCTCGTTGGAAATGGCCACGGGCCATGTTCCAAGAGGCCCATGAAAGGCCCATGCAACCAAGGCCCATGAAACTAATTAATCAAGTCTTGATTAATTAGTACTAAGTAAGCAAGACAAGGATTAAGGTGTTGGTGATTCACCACCTAACCCAATCTTGTCTTGCCATACTTTGTCCTATTTACACCTTACTTGACACCATACTTGTCCCATGCCTTTAGTTGGACAAGTATGGGTTTTGTTATGTTTAAGTCATCTTTTTTCAACATAACAAACACAAGACAAGAATAGGAAACACAACTTCTCTCCCCCTTCCCTTGCAATTTCGGGTTTGGCAAGTTCCCACCTCCATTTTTGTGTTCTTGAGTCCTCAAAGAGAAGAACTACGTGGCTTTGATTCCCATGTGGATACGTAGGCGTCTTGGAGACTCAAGTCAATCATTCGTTAACCGGTGTTCTTGTTTTGGTAAGAAATAGTGCTGAATTTTTCTCTTGTGAATCCATTCTTTGTTAGTTGTTTCATGGTTTAATCGTCTCTTGGTTTTCATTGATTTTCCGCTGCGAGTTGGTTCATCTCCAACCATACCTCGAGACCCAACATTTTTAACCTTCAATCGGGTCGAAATGACCCGTTTCAAACCCGACTGGTTCTCCTTCACGAAGGCACTAAAAACCTCATTTTAAAGCCCCAAAACTACAGAAATCGAATTTTCAGATGATTCCTATAATCAGAACACAAGAATCATGCATAATAATCAAAACCCAATATGTCTACTGATTTCGGGAATCTCTTGGGTTCGAATCCAGAGGCTTTAATTTTTTTTAATAACCAAAAGAACCCGACTTGAAACTCGGTCATAGACCTGGCTGGTTCTTCCTCAATAAGTCACCAAAAAACTCATTTTAAAACCCAGAAATTATAGAAATCGAATTCCCTGAAGATTCTCATAATCAAAACACAAGAATCATGCGTAATAATCAGTACCTAAGAATTGGATAAACTGAAAAATACAAAACAAGGCAGATGATAAACATGCTCTGATACCAAATATAAGCACTCAATCATGTGATCATAAAAACGAATTACAATCACTTTGATGTGGAATTAAGATCACTTACCTCCATCCTTTATTTTCTTTGAAGAAGTTTTGAAGATCTAAGACTTCCCACTCATTACTTATCTCCCTAGATGGCTTATGAGAAAATTATAATATTATTGTATGGATTTGAGGACCAAAATCTGGTTTTAGTAACAATTATTGAAACATCACAACTGTTTATCAATAGATGGGAGCATATTTTGATAATTAGACCAATATATATTGATCACTTCGAGAATCATCTAACAAAAAATCAAAAAAATTCGGGAATAAGATAAAATTGGAAATACTTTCCAAGAACGAAAGCCACTTTCTTTTCTATATGATGTTACAGAAAAGGAAGAGATGGATTTTCAGAATTCTGAGACAGTATAGAGAGAAAAAGAAGTAATATCTACTCAACATAGATAAAATAATATTAGCTGTTGTTGTAAACCCAAACACTCTTCCATCCGGAAAGGAGCCATATATTAATCCTTCCCACCTTATGCTATAGATTTTAGTACAAGCTGACACCTTATGAATACATGGTGCAACAGGCTACAGGAATACCTAAAGATAGAGAGCAAAAAGAAAACGCCCCGTAAAAGGGTTTAACCTAACCCCCCTTGAGATTGATCCACAATTGGAACAAGAAACTCAGCTTCTTCACCCAAGATCTCTCCCCAGTATATATGAATTTCACCAACCGCTGCCACTTTTCTTGAGATCAGTACCCCAACCACTTGCGTAGCCTCCACCTGGCGAACTTTGTACCTTAGCAGCACCAGGAGTAGTGTTGTTCCATGTCCCATCCTCTCCAGAATACCTATCATTGTTACCTCTGCTGCTGCCTCTACCACGCCCTCCTCCTCCGTATGGCCTTGGCACCCCACTCGGATGTGAGTCTCTTCCACTGCTTCTGTAATCATTTCTCCCTGCACACCATATCAGAGATCAGAAAATTGAGGATAAGATATCTCATGATGATATCCAAAAAACTAGACATCATCATAATGACAGCATGACTGATTATATTCAACACAACCGCGAATATAATATTCAAGACCGAACAGCATGACTCATCAGTCATCATAATGACAGCACACTACTTCGTATCATTTACCTGTTCGTGATACCGGTGTAGAAGATCGATCTCTCCAGCCACCTTCATTACCTGAACCTCCCCATCCACTGCCCCCGGTTGCAGGACTGCGCATCGGTACCATAGCTGCCACTGATCTTATCGACGGAGCTGAGTCACTCTGGGGAACATCTATATACTTCTGAAAATATGCTACAAGCCTATCAATGTCCTCGAACATCCTTTTCCGAAACTTGAATCCCTTGGGATACAAACCCACATATTCATGATGTGGGTTTGTGCTTCGTATGTATGTCAAGATGAATGTGCCTGGATGTTCATGGGATATGCCAAAGCTATACACTATCCGCATGGGATACTCTGACTTCTCAACCTTTAGGAGTTCATCTACTTCTGCTTTTGACCCCTTCCTGAACTTGCGATAGCTTAACATTGTCTTCAGGTGACCCACTAAGGGATCAACATATCTGTCCATCACCTACGTTTCAATGCAAACAAATATCAATTATTAGTTTCAGCTGTGCCAAAACAAAATCAAATTCATAATACCTCCAAACTTGACATGAAAAAAACATGTGCAACACTTTTTATGTTCTCCACTATTATTAGGCGGCCCAGGAATTATCCAACAGAAATATTTGTTCATTTGGGAACCAGATGGTTAACATTTTTTGGAGCTGTAAAAATTCACAAAAGTGAACCTTGGCTGTTAGGGAGGTTTTGCAAAAAAAAAAATATCTGGTCACCGTTATCTCTCGAAAAAAAATAATAGAATTCCATTTCCTTTGCATGTTGAGAGTTTTGCACTTTTTTAGTTGAAATAATAGTAACAGAATCAGGCATGATGTTAGGCAGACACAATGACTCATCAGGTTATGCATATTCATGTTTTGGATCATTGATAGTGATTAATACATACAAAAACAATGTATTTAGAGAACACCAACCTCATCCAAATCCTCAAATGTATCTTCCCCAATTTTAAGTGTCTTCCCAATGCGAAGTAAGCTTGTGATGTCCTTGTGCTCTTTACCACCTTCAATGATGTCCTTGTGAGCATAAACTCCATCATAAACTTTTAGTGTTAAGGTTAAATAATTAGGCCCGCGAGAACTGGGGCGGATGATGCTTTCACCTGGATCCTTGTCAGACAAGAACTTCGAAGAAAAATAGAGAAGAATTTAGAGCCAGCAATCTACACTTCAGAGACAGATAAATACTCCTTCAAATTGTAGACTGAAGGAAATACAGAATTATTTGATAAAAAACTAGAATGACCTGAAACATATTCAGTACGTTTTCACATGCATATTGAGCAGATATCTCAGAACAAATTCCATTATATATTTTCCCCTTAAAACACAGATACATAAACCATGTAACTAATGAAAAGTTAAAAGGGCAAACATTATTCCCACAACATACCTCCATCGCTTCATCGGCTGTTATATTCTGGAAGCGGGGATGAACTATCATCCTAGGCTTGAAGTGCTTCTTTGCAAGCTCCTTCTCTTTGCGAGCCTTTTCTTGTTCACTCTGTGAACTGCTTTGGTCCTCATGATAGTAGGGATCAAGGTTGGTAGAATGCTGATATCTATTACTTTTCATTTCACTCTCTCTACAACTTAGGAATACCTGATACCTATTCTTCTGAATTGATTTGACCTTGCAAGTAACTATATCACCCTCATGTAGCCTATCAGACAACTCAGAAATGTCCCTCCAATCATCTGAAAAATCTTCCTTCATGAGCACACCAGTCAATCCAGATTCAAGCATACAAATTGCTCTTCCACCTTGCACTCTGCGCACTGTTGCTTGCGTAATTCTCCCTTCAGCAAGAGTATCCTCAGATTCCCCTGAAATCATATAGAATTCCTCATCTTGGTTGGGTTCTTCGTATTGTCTCCGCCAATCTTGAAAACCATGTATTAACTCTCTTATTATATCACGTATTGTTTCTATCTTATTCTCACGGTTATTTCCCTTAGCATATTCATCGACATTAAGCATTTTCAATAAATTAGGCCTATCTCTGACATGTTCAATTGCCATCTCCAGAATATCCTCGTCATCATTTGAATCGCCTCTAACATCCTCATCATAGACAACTTTTGCCATTTCCTGAGCAATATTATAGGATTCTGGATGTATTCTGGTATCATCAAGTAAATCGATAAAGTGGCTGCTACTAGCAGCTAACCCACTCCGTCGAACACGCAGAAAACCACCTGCATTGACAAATACCTTTTTACCAATTCCATGCTCTGTCACTAAGTCCTTCCGAGTCAAAATAGCTCCAGCTCTGACAAGGGACCTCTGTAGAGAAGCTGCCTTTCTAGGCCCAAGGCCAGAAATAAATTGCAAAGGAGCAAATAACCACTCATGGTTTGTAGCTAAATTGACGTCAAGTCCAACTTGGTTGGTCACATCAACCAGTACTTGTTCTATCATATCATACTTCTCATCAGGCAGAAGAAAATTCTCCAAAGGACAAAGTTTCCAAGATAATATCTCCCTTCCTGGCCCGCAGAGAGTGGTAACCATTGCCAAAGGGTTTTGAAGATAGCGCCCAAGAGCTGTAGCTCGCCTGACGATACCTGATAACGATGAAGTAAAATAATTTACATCAGTTCAATCAAACAAAAGAGAGAAAAGCAACAGCCTGTTTACCTGACTGCCCAGGTAGCTGATCAGTTGAAATGCGAGAATTTTCATAAAGACGGGGTAGAGATTCATCCCCATAGACAATGCTTATTCCATCCATCTCTTGACCAACATCTCTTGGATTTTCCTCTACCATCTTGAAAATGATCTGATAAAAGTACAGGACAAAACAAGTAACCACCATATGCTTTCGAGAGAGAGAGAAAGTCCACAAAGCATATTGTTATAAGATAAATCTACAAGATATTGATAATCACATTCCTCCACGACTATGGAACAGAAAAAATCCATCAAACATATGAATGCTTTAACCACATCAATCAGTAATGGCCAGTATGCAAAAGTAGCTTCACATAGCTAAATGGATACTAGCAAACAGCGTAAGGGTCTAGATCAACTTAGCTCAGCTAAAGTTATCCCTATGCAAACATATACCGTTTGATGCAAATACTTTCACAAACCTTGACGAACTCACTTCAGTAAAATAGAGATAGCCCTACATTACCAAGTTGAAGGAACCTCATCCATGTGTCTTACAAGGTTATAGAGAGACATTAAACATTAAAAAGCAACACATGACAAATACAATCACAGAAAAACTACTCTCTAGAATACAGAATGAATGGGCCAGATAGTGCTTACTTCATAAATGTCATCTTTCAGCTTGGTACAAGACAAATTCACAGCTCCCAGGACAACAACATGGGGTTGGTGATCTGTCATAAACTTCAGAACCCGTTGTTGATCATTTTTCTTGCGTTGCTGATCATTTACATTTTGAGACCTCAAAGTGAGTGCCCCAGTGTATAGTACATCTAGCACTTCTCCAGAAGAATCAAGCATCACAAATGTGGTTGCTGGACTTCCCGGGCCCCAGCAACAAGCCATCACTCTCGGTGCAGCTTCATCATCTGAGCTAATGTCACTGTCCTTCCGTTGATACGGTCCAACGGACACCTTATTCCACAAGACCTTTCCATAATCCAGAAGTAACCAGCTTTTCGCTCTACTAGTTAACAGAGATCTTGCTTCTTTCTCCATCGAAGGCAAAAGATAAACAAAAAGTGCATCCTGCAGTATCAACTTCCGCTGGTCATTCCATAGTTGTGCCGACTTGCTAACACCCATGCTAAGGTAATAATCATTAGAATCACTTATTAGCTTATTAAGGGTCTGTTCAGGCAACTTAATGGTAACTTGAAGTAACTTCTCCTCTTCAGCTTTCTGAATGAGTAGCCACTGTGCATCCTCAAATCTATTTAATGGCTTTTCACGCAGCCACTTGACCTTCGCGAATTGATGAAAGGAATCAATTGCCACACTTCCATCAGGTGTTGGATTTGTGGATACAACCGCATTTTCCATAAAGATGCTACGTATATACTTCCTGACACATGGCTCACAGCTTATCTCAACAGCTGCCTGGATATTAAGAAGAATACAAGTAAACAACAATTATAAGATGATTCTAACTTACTAGATAAGGAATAAGGATGCATACCATGTGCCTGGCACCTTTAAGAACATCTTGAGGTGTCTCAAACATTCTACATGTGAAGTTTGACGCCACCTCTTCTGGTGTTTCCTTAGCATCCTCCAATTCATCCTCTCTCTAAAACCAAGAGAATCAACAAGCTAAGTTCTTTATCCACTGCAGTATCATAACGAAATGCCTTTTAGCTATAAAGAAATTGCAAGAAATACAACTTACCATCTTGACTAAAGATATTTGCAATCCAAACTGCTCAGAGCTGTATCCAAACTTGTTTGCAACTTCCCATAAACCTGATTTACTGCAGATACTGTATAGTGACCTTCTTTTGGGCCTCTTATATTGCCCTTCATCCAAGCCACCCTCTCCTGGTGGGAAATGCAAGTTGAACTTTGCATCAACATCATCAATCTCCCTTTCTGATTCAGCTACCTTGAGTGACTCAATAATTGATTCAAAAACCTGCTGAATTAAAGGGACTCCAGTCTCATCATATATGCTGTTGGCTTCATCTTCAAATCGCTTATTATAGTATGACTCAAGAGCACGCTTTCGCTTTTGAATGAGTAGCCACTTTCTGTCCAAGTCTTGAATGGCCCAAAGTACCTATAAAGAAGCAAATTAGCAATTACAAGTTGCGTTTACTGTGTTGCATCAGCAAAAGTTATAAATACACCGCCTAGTTACCTTGTGCCATTTTAAATTAGGTGTTCCGTCATTTTTATGCTGGCTTTTATCATCAATCTCCAGTTCCTCGGGATCTATCAGTAGGCTTAGGCATTCCTCCTTGCGATAGGTAGCAATGCAAGGGATCTAAAACCAGCATACTGATGTAAGATTACGCACACAAAAAAATGTCTAAAAATGCTACTGCAGAATAGTGCACGCTTACATCTAACTTCTGTCCATGATGAAGGTCCAGAAACCTTATAATATCATCCCGATTTATATTGGACATCCCTGCACTTCTTTTGCCAAATATAGGTACCATACCATTAACAAGTTGATTATATATCCAGTTGCTTTCTTCTGCTATATTTGTAGGATAACCAGTGCTCTCCTCAGTTATCTGCCATGTGAATGAGAGGACTATTACTTGAATAAAGATGCAAGGTGATAGTAGAAAATAAAATATACTTTTCAAGCAAATGAACCTGCATTCTCTCTGGAATATCAGTTTCTCGTATCTGGTCATCCTTCTCTGTCATGTACTTATCTGAAAGAACAACTGGTTCAAATTCATCTTCAAGCCTCCGTTCTTTCCATTCACTAGAATCTAAGCCCTGCTTCCGAAGCTGTAGAAGTTCATCAACGTCACCAAATATTTCATGAGCTTCCTGCAAAGCTGATGATGACACTCCCGGTGCCTGTCTCGACTTCTTCTTCTTCAACTTCCTCCGTCTAAACAAAAGATTAATTTATTGCGCAAACCAAATTGAAAAATTTAACATAACAAAGACATGTAGAAACAATTATGAAGGGCTCGATGCAAGAAAAAAGTTACCTCATGGGAACTCCATTCGCGTCAACTTCTTCTTCATCGACAATAAAATCTGCCATTTCATCTTCTTCGCCAATATCAACATCTTCTTCTTCTTCCACTTGTTCTTCCTCTTCAGCAATATCCTCAAGTGGTGCTCCTACAAGTATTTATTTTATGAGGCATAGATAAAAGTAACCTATATATTATAAGTTATAGAAGATGCAGATGACAAAAAAAATATACACATATATAACTACCTCCTAAAGAGTTGCTCTACAAAAAAGACATTTATACCTTCATCATCATCAAATAGGCTGCGCTTCAGCTTCTCCTCCAGAGTTCGCCCAGTTGGACCACCACCACCTAACTCCTCCTCATCAAAATACTGCTCCTTGTCAATATCTCTCTGAGCTTTCTTCAGCCGCTTGAACTTTTTATTCTCCTGAAATTGTTCAAGCAGAGCCTCATCAACACACAATAATGATATCAACACTACTGCATCAAAAGAAGAAATTGCCTAAGAAGTGAAGTGAGAATGAAAGAGTAAAACCTTTGGACGTTGGAAACCAGTAATATTGTTATCCTCAAGGAGCTCATAGTCATCTTCATCGAGTTCATATTCCTCCCTAGACATCACAAACCATATATATTAGAAACAATGACTTAACCTTTAGAACTACGGCTCATAATATACAAGGGTAAAACTATTTCAGACTAGTAGAAGGATTCATTATTCTCTACCGCATGACCAAATTAATGTTTAAATAAGAGCATAATTTTGAGAGGCATCTTTGGAAGCTGCTATGCTCTTAAAATATTTTGACATTTGAAAATATGGCCCTTCTTATGAGAGTACACGAATTCAGTTTTAACAATGTTAACTTCCTAGAATGAGCACAAAAGGATGGGGATAGGGAGATGAAATGTAGAAAAAAAAATAGAGAGAAAATACATACTTTTTCTTTTTTCTCTTCTTTTTCTGTCTCTCCTCATCACTGCCAGCCCTCTCCTCTTCCTCCTCTTCCTCTTCCTCATCAACATCATCAACTATGAACCCATCATTTTCATATTGATCTTGACCTTCTGCAAAAATAAAGCGTTCAAATAAGTAGATAAATAAATTATGCTGTCAACCAATACATGAACAAATAGATCTTTCAGATAAGTGCTCCACACCAAGTAAACCCCAGATATACCCTGCCTGGTTGAACAAACCACAAGCTAAAGGTTCTAATACAAACAAACAAAAAACACTAGCCCTACTTCCATGCAATCTCTGCAAAAAAAAAAACTATGTAGCTTCGAAATTCCACTGGTTTATGACAAATTGAATCAACCCCCAACTATGGGGATGGAAACCTATCTCAAGCTAACCAAAGAAACCCTAATTTAGATAGGGATCTCCCCGAAATAAGAAAATAGAAAATTTAGAGAAGCTAGATCAATACCCTCTTCTTCCTCCTCCTCTTCGTCCTCGTCAGCCATCTCGCGGTCGTCGAGCCCATCGCCGTCGTCATTACCATCCGCCGCCTCAACAGGCTCTCCGTCGTCGTACTCCTCGAGCCCAAACTCCTCTGCACGCAGAGAATTGAGAAAGAGAGAGAGAAGTTAATTGAGAAGCGCGCAGAAGAATTATGAAAGGAATAAAAAAAATCCAAGACTTGATGAGGGATTATTACCACCTTCTTCGTCGGAGACCACCGTTTTTGCCATGGTTGAAGTTGTCGGACGAGAAAAGATGGGGAAGTTTGGAGAGCGAGGTTAGGGCTAGAGAGCTAAGCTTGTAGAGAATGGAGCTCAAGGAAGAGGTAATTCTGAGGAAAGGGTGATAATAGAGAAAGCAGGATCTCACAACAAGTACATATAATAGAAGAGAAGAAGCTGCTTGCTCCTTTGATTTAAGTGTTTCTTGTTTATGTCTATTTCCCAACACGCACATAATAATATTTCACTCCATTTAGGTTTTCTCAATTTCACTAAACCATTATTTCTTATTTTATATGACTTCAAATCTTTTGTCATTTTTGGAGATCATTCTAATCCTTCACTTGTAAGAACTAATTACGTGATCTATTTGATAGATAAAAAATCATTGGATTTATGTAAGATTGCACAACTGAACTGTTTTTCATCTTTATTTCGAACATTAGTTCGTCAAGCTTATACTCCTCTCTCCATGTAGTTGGTCTCAAGGTGAAATTCGTTGTGATAGCCTTATACCAAAAGAAACTAATTGGTGTTGCGACATTAATTATTCGTCGTCGGGTACTCTTGGTGTTGTAGTTGATAAATGCACAAATTCACATTAGAACTAGAATGTCCTAGCTCAAGCAGAGTTGTTTCACATAAGAACTCAGACTCTCCTAGCTCAAGGAGAGTTGTTACACATCAGGTAAGACTCTCTTAGCTCAAGGAGAGTTGTTTCACATAAGAGTCTGACTCTCCTTTCTCAAGGAGAGTTGTGCAAGGGATTAGAAGCATCAACACCCCAAACAATCTCAAGGTTCATGGCTATGGTGTGAGGTTAGTCGATCTTAACGTTTCTGCATTTGTGAGTTTAGTGTTGCTTATTTATTCGTTTGTTGTAAGCATGCTAAATTGCATCTTCATTATTTTAGACGGTGGAAATGAAGAACATGATGGTGTATGGTGGCTTTACTATACTTTAATTTCTCTCGGTCTGTGTGCCATAGGTCGGACCGATGTCATTAGAGGTCAACCATGATGTTCTATTCGCAAGTAATGGTAATGTCAGCCTGTAGATGTGCTGCTGATATATCTTCATCTGTCCGGCAATGCTTCTAGTGCTAAAACTCTGAACGATTTTATAAAAAACTGGTTGATGTGGTTATGAAAAGGTGTAAGCATCATTGAAATAAGTTGATGCGGCTACATAAGGATTCAAGTTAAAGTATATGACTACCAATAACATTTAAACAATGCGTATGAACTAAAGATGTAATTGCCCATGTATTTATTAAATTGGTTGCAGTAGTAGTTCTATTAGTTTGGTTTGCTTTACACCATCGACCATCATGTCACTAGAATAGTATTAATTAGACACATAGTGACACGTCTCTTTCTCTCCTAACACTATTGAACTATATTTATAACCCAACTGTCGTTGCCGATGACCAACCACGACCTCGACCATCCCGACGAAGACGTCTGATAGAAAGCCTTTGTAAAGACCGCCCCGTTTTAAAGGATCAAGATTTAAAAGTTGTCGTTTAAAACGTCGGGGTTGGAAATCAGGTTGACACTTTGGAGCAAGTGTAAAAAAATGTGGAAAAAAGCCGGGTCGGACCTGTTCTGGGCCCAAACCCGCGCGCTCACGAAACCCGGGCCCAAGGCTCACGCGCGCGAACCCTAAACCTCGCTTCTGTTCCTCTTCTTCGTCGCGCAGCCGCACGGATACCGAGACGCACCTCCACTTCCTCTCCCTCTCTCGATCTCGCTCTCCCCCTTCTTCTCTCTCGCACCAGAAACCCAGCCTCGCCATGTTCTTCCCCTTCGAGTCCCACCGAGCCACACCGAAGCGGAATCGAGAAGCCATCGTCCCTTCCCGTGGTTTCTCCCTTCCGGCTTCGTCCCACGCCGCGCCGGTAACGGAAACGACTGCACGATTCGTGCCTTTCTCGTTTCGTCTTTCTCCTTCAGCAACCACCTTCGGAAACCCCTTTCTGGCGACGCCGTGGTTGAGCTCGGATTAAAGAAACACTGGCCGGAAGCTCCTGCGCCGGCGAGGACTTCTTCCATCGCCAGATCTGAGAACAGAAGAGCGTGGGTCGCGTGTCAGCCACCTTCTCGCCGTTCTAACCACGCCGGAGCCCTAACGCCTCTCCCAACCATCGCTGCTCACCGTCCGAGCTCCCCGCCATCGTCCGCCGCCTCGTCAAGCCAGAGCCTCGCCGGAGCGAAACCCTAGCTAGCTCATCGTCGTGCTCGAGCAGACAGAAACGACGGGCCTTTTGGGGCAGGACCAGGTCGTCTGGGCCTTGGACAGGTCGTTTGGGCCTCGGACAGGCCAGGCCACGGCCCAAGCCCAGTTGGGTCCAGACTCGGGTCTGGAGCCGAACCTGGGTCGGGTCGGGTTTGGACTCGGGTCGGGCTCGGACCGGGTCTGGTTACGGGTTCTGACTCGGATCCGGGTCGGACTCGGGTCGGATCCGGGTCAGACCAGTTTTAAAGACTTAATTAATTAAAAAAATCAGATTAATTAATTATTAATTTAATTTAAATTGGAGATTTAAAGAGAAAGGACTCATCGGACTTAATTGGTAAAATTAGAGGACTGTTACGGACTGGACCGGGACTGATTATCGTCCTTTTGTTAAACCTAGGCTTGGACCTCGATCGTGGAGAAGACCGGAGGTAGGCCCGGACGTCAGCAGCTAGGAGACGCAGCTGTTGGTTCTTCTTGAGGTAGGGAAAAGTAGCGAATACCGGTTTAATTACGGAAAGTTACTAGTATGTATGCTAGGTAATAATAAAACTGGAACGATTGTTTATGTTATAAAATAACTGGATGCGTCTTAGTAACATATAGGATGGGATTCACTAGTGTTAGCCGCTTTCAATATTCTGGGAAATTATCGTGCTGGTAGATGGGCCATGTCGAGCCTTAGGATGGCGTGTTGTGTGTTATAACCGTTGTGTGAGAGTCTAAATAAGATTATACTCGGTGTTGCATGATTGTGTCTGTGTGTGGGCAAGTGTGTCGTGTTTGTTGTAATGTGAATCCTTGATTGTGATATGACCGGGTGATTGACGGACCGGTTTGTGTGTTGTGGTGAGTTTGGTCTTGTTGGTATACCGGGGTCGAACTATGTCTTTGTGATGCGTGTTATACTCTTGATGTGTGTTACCGGAGTGGTACTTACACCGAGGGATAGTTCCGGTGTAGTGTATCGAGGCCAAGGATGGCGTGATTGATACCTCGATTCTCCGTGACGGGAAGGCATACGACCGAGGTATGTGCCAGTCCAGTATGCGTGAGGCCCTGATTCTACGTGACAGGAAGACGTCCGACTAAGGGATTTCCGGTCTGGGATGTTACCCCGATTCTACGTGACGGGAAGGTGTCGGGACCGAGGCTTCGTGATCCGGTACGACATAAATGGAATGGGTTGTGATAGCCGGAGACGTTGGAAATGGTTTTACTAAGTTTCGTGTTTGGGCCTACGGGTCGTGTTTGGGCCTACGGGTCGTGTTGGGCCTACGGGTCGTGTGGGGCCTACGGGTCGTGGTTGGGCCTACGGGTCGTGTTCTACCTCGATGATCTATGGTCCTTTGGGAACATTTCCGGGCTCTTCGATGAGATGCGTTCCTAGGGAACGTTTCCGGTCGCCCCGACGCATGTGTCTCCTATGGAACGAGGGCCTATCCGAGATGATACGATGACTTTACGGTATGATATGATGGTAATTCGGGGACTGCAGTACAGGACATGTGTTGGTTGCTTTTATGTGTGATATGTTTGCTGTTTGGTTAATGTTTATGACTTTGTGAAAGTGGTCGTTGAGCGTGTTGTAAGTTTGGCTATGAACCCCGTTTTGACAGTTATTTATGTTGTACTAGTATGCCCTAATTGGACGGTTACTCGTGGTGGTGAGCCTATGTTCATTACCTTAACTACTTTCTCTATTGGGCGAAAGCTCACCCCTTACATTGTTGTGTTTCAGGTGTTGAGCGGGATTTGTGCAAGCAGGACACATCTGAGCTTGGGAGCTGGCGAGGTCTTGTCTAGTAGGTCTAGAGACGTACTGTGTATTTTGGACTGAATACTGCTTTTACTTGGTTTCCGAACTACAGATTATTATTTTCAGAGTTTCGTTTAATGCTTATTTTAATTGTTTTACTTAATTTATTTATTTTTCAAGTTCACGTCTCGAGTCTGGTCAAAACCGGATTTGGGGCGTGACATCCTTCCCTTCAACATCTCCACACTCCTCCTCCATCCAGACGGTCAAATCTACACCCATCTTTTATCGGAACACCACAGTCTGAGTCGTTCTGTCGTGCTCCTATTTTTCGTGTTTTCCCGGCCAGATCCGTGCACCAGCCCCAAGAGGATCAGATTTGCACCTATTGGCGCTTCCCTCCATGCCCTAGAAATCAGAGGTCGATCGCGAGTAGTTTTTGCACATCGTTGTTTTTGTTATTTATTTTGTTTATGTTGTTTGTTTTTTGTGGTTCCCCCTACCGGATCTCCTATAGGTGTGGTTGTTGCCTCCGGTAGCGTGTCCAGTCGGTCTTTCTTTCGACGGATCTCTCCGGAGAGTCGATAAGCATTTTGTCGCCATATTCGAGAGTTATTCAGCTCTCTAGTCGTCTCTCGGGTTTCTAAAAACGACTGGTAGATGCAACGCTTATGTGTTTCGGTACGTATTGTATGGTCTGTAAGGTTTATTATAAGGTTTATTAGTTGTTAATAAATCTTCTCGTTCACAAAAAAGTTCTATTAGTCTAATTCAAAAGAATCGATAATTCTTATCGCTAAAAGTAAAAAGCATTGTTCCCCGCTAATGACCGGTGGATGCAACGCTTATGATGTACGGTTTTTAAGGTTACTTAATTATTACTGAATCTTTCTGTTTTTAAAAAAATTAGTTCAAAACATGGTTAAAGAAGTAAATTACACCCAAACATGCAGTGGCGTCTTGAACACTCATAATTTTCACTATGTTCAAATATATAACGTGAAGATTTATCTAAATTTGAGAGAAACCCAAGTAAATTAATATATAACGTCTTTACCCATCCACACTCTTGCATCAGTCCCACCTGCGACGACCCGAGAGTTTTTTGCACGAATATCAAGATAAGCCTTTTGGTTTATTGCATTGTGGAAGTGAAAATTATGAAACCAAGAGAATCGACAACTTCTCAAGGCACGAGTTTAATGAATAAGAACTCGCCACCATATGTTTGTCCATACATGCTTCATCCTTCATGGTTAAGCACCGTAAAGCCCTGTATTCTCCATCAGTTTAGGAGGTGTTGCCATGTGTTAGCTTCACCATTTCCTCGAAGTTCCACGTGTGAGGCACATACACACAATTTGTCACATCATCCTTGGTGGTTATTGCATGTTCTCATGCATGCATGGCTTCATCACCTTTGCATGGTCTTTGAACAACCGTCATTCACTTCTTGAATTATAGGCAACCAACATTTTTTGTAAGCTTCGAGATATATTTGCTACATACGCATAAATTTGATCATTACATTATGACCAGTTTTTAACAACATTGGGAACTTCATTGCAAACCCTGAAAACATGTTTATAAAAAAATTATTTCTTCCCAACTCTTCCTCTACCTCGTCTACTGTCTCGTCCTCTCTCATATCCCACGTTCTCTTGGGTTCTTCCTCTTTCTCTTCCTCGTCTATGGCTACGTCCAATCTCCTCTTTTACTATGTTTGTTTGGGCTCTTCCTCTTCCTCTTCCTCGTCATGTCCTCTCTCTTCTGGTACGTTCTCGTATGCTCTTCCTCTTTCACTAACTCGTACTCTCTCCTCTTCTACCTTTTCTTATGCTCTTCCTCTTCCACTTTCACTGACGCGTCCTTTCTCCTCTTCTACCTTTGATTTTGCTCTTCCTCTACCGCGTCATGTCTCCTCTCAGACTACATCCTCTTCCTCTCTATCTACCTCGTCCTCGTCATCTACCTCTACATCTTCCTCGTCCTCTTTGTCGTTGTCTTCATCCTCTTCGTCCTCTTCCTCTTCCTCGTCCTCTTCCTCTACCTCTACGTCTTCTTCGTCCTCTTTGTCGTTGTCTTCCGCTTCATTGTCTTATACCTCATTGTCTTCCTCGTCCTCTCCGTCTTCTTCCTCTTTTATCTCTACTAGTACTGGGGTTGACATTTTTGTCTTGATTATCTTCTGATGGTGCATACCGTGCTCGCCTTCGGAGTTGTACCTGACAGTTTCAGGTCAACCGCACTTGGGTGTGTATGCGGGTAGCAAAACTTCTTCATATACCATATTGTCATTTAGTTTCCATTCCACGGGGTTATCTGGGATGAGGTACACGGTATCCTTAACTGAAGCAGACAAATTTTAAAGAGAGTTGTAAACTTCGCATAAATCATATACATCGATTTTGGGGATGACTTGATTCACTACCAAGACGACATGCACATAAGGGATTTTTTTGTACGTCGAACACACAACAATCGCATGTCTTCCGACCAAAATGAACTTTGTCGCTCTTGTGCTTCCCGTTAGCTTTGACCATATACTTCATGTTGTTCAGCTTTACAACCTTCATTCCCTTACCATTGTTGCGTTTAGCCCAAATTAATCTCTACACCCTATATGTCACCCTTTTAGTAGTCATGCTCGTCTTCAGTATGCCACTACAACGTTCTTCAAACCACTAAGTGACTTTCACATACATATAATTGAACAATGTAATGACTGGCTTACCTCTAGCTTGTAATAAATTGCGTTGATAGAATCAATCCCATTCTTCGTCATCACATCGTACCGCTCACCTCTAAAGTGCGCTCTCGCCCACTATCGGGCCTTTATATCTGTTTCATTTAAATATTTTTTCACATATGAATACTCTCCTCAATCTCGAATACAAATGGTTGAACACACTAAGTTTGAATGCATCAACAACAATATGTTTGAACATCTGTCCGACACCCGGTGACTATCTCACCCTTGTTCTTATGTTATGCGTGAGATGTCGCCTACAATGTCCATGATCTGCATTCAAGTAGATGGTTTTAACGACTTTCCTTATACTCACACATCTATCTGAAACGAAGACCAAGTCACTTGAATCTGGTATGACATTTTTTAAATTGTTCATAAACCATGTCCATGAGGCCTCGTTCTCCAAGGCCACCACGGTCAAGCGAGAAGGTACATGTTACCATTACCATCATGTGTTGATGCAATTAGCATTACCCCTTTGCACTTGCTCTTCAACTATGTACCATTCACTCCAACCACCTTCCGCATTTGAGTGAAACCTTTCACGCACGCTCCATATGATATGAAGACATACTTGAACTGATGCTCAGGATCCACAACTAGATCAGTAATTGTGTTTGGATTCAACCATGACACATGGTCTAAATACGTAGGTAGCAGTTCATAACTTTGCTCAGAGCTACCTCTCAATTAAGCGACTGCAAGTTGTCGTGCCTTCCAAGCTTTCTAGTAAGTTATTGTCGTGTTGAGCATATTGTGCATCCAGGTTTTAATTCTTGTTGTCGTGGATCGTTTACCACCATCAAAGGCTACAATCACTAAGGAGGCAACACCTTCCGCACTTGCTTGCGCTTCTGCTTTAAGATCATTCACAGAGCAATTGTGCATATTGCAATATGTACTGATGATAAAGTTACTTGACCCCTTAACTACTATTGCACGAACCATTCATGGACAATTCTTAGCCTTGCATTTTACAACAAACATATTCGGCTTCGATTTGATGACTCTCGTATAAAAAGTACACTCCTTATTCATTGCAACACTAGCCAACTTTGTCTAAACATCACGTTTGGTGGTAAACTCTTGACCAGATGCCAAGTCCGAAAAATCTGTGAAACCAAAACCCTCATCGTTTTCTCGTCTATCACCCTTTTACCCATGACCCATATTGTCTACCTACATCTACGGGTTCAGCGCACTCACCAATATTAACATGTATCTCTTCATTCCTTGTAATAGGAATCTCTGGAACACAAATGCCTTCCCGCGCTACACCAACCTTAACACTGACCTTTTCGTCTTCAGGTGGAGAGCCATTACACCCAACCCGGTCAAACTCAGAGTCAAAGTCATAGTCATTACCATAGTCATTATCTTTTTCTTGGGTAACTCCACATGCAATAGGTCTTTATCACTGCCCTATGCAACAATTCTATATATAATCCTATAAACCTCAAGCCCCAAATCATCTACTATCAGAATTTTCTCCATTACACAGTTATCCGAGTTGTGCATCAGGTAACTCACTTTCAATTCTATGTCTTTTCGTCAACTCCAATAAGTTTATACAAAGTCTCCAAAACCAGCTTCATCGACTCCTCAACCAAGAAGCTAAAAACTTTAGCATCAATACTTGGTATCCAAGTATAAAATTTATCTTGTTCGATGTATTCCCCACCACCGAAAGCATGAATTATTACCTTACCCATTCCTTCTCCAGTTACATTAAAAATAGAAGCTTAGTTCAGTACCCGATGCGTAATAAATAAAAGTAGAATTTATTCACAGTATTGGGAATATCGACTCATAGGTTAAGCAGATGTTAGCACAGTACTAGGATTACGGACTCACAAGTTTGGGAGTTTTTATCACAGTATTGGGAATACGGGCTCATAGGTTGGGGAAATTTTAGCCTACTATAGGAATTTTCCAAGCGTAGAGTTCACTCAACCATTTCATTCTTGTATCATGGCATTAAAACTTTGTTTTTAATCTTAACTACATCAATACATAAATTGCATACACATTCATATTTCTTACAATTATGATGTGATTCCTAGTTTGGTGAATTTTCATCCCAATACTGGAAATACAAATTTTTAAGTTGGGTAGTATCGATCCAGTACTGCCAATAAATACTTCCACGCTAGGTAAATATCATATCATACTGGGAATACAGAGACTCCACCCCCCCCCCCCCCCCCCACTCTCGATTGTGTAATTCCCACCCTTCTAGGAAATTTCCAATTGAAGATTTCATTCAAACATTTTATTAATGTTTCAAGTCATTCGATCCTAATTTTAGCTATATCAAGAACTAAATACATACATGTTTATGAAAATTATGACGGTCACGCCCTAATTTCAGTAAACCGAACTCGGGACGCGAACATTTAAAAACATAAAAACACTTGAAACTTGTTTTAAATAAATACCTTGAAATTACCATTTAGTTATCAAAAATAATAATATTTACAATACAAAAGAACGTTCCAACAGTGGACAAGGTACAATATCCGTCACTAGACTCAACAAAATAAAGACCAGACTCCGCTCGAAGCTCCATGAACTTCAAGAGCTAACCTAGTCCGTCCGGTGATCAACACATGTAGGAAAAGCAGCTAGGGGTGAGCGTTCGCTCACCATCACGAATAACAGACTGACTATGGCATAATTAGTAGATAAAACCAGTAACACTAAAACCAAACCCAACACCGGGACTACAGTCCCCAACTCAAGTACTCAACTGACCCACAACCCGTTACTTTCCTCAACAGACTCAACGCTCGATGACACAATGTAGACCCGACACAACTATCGACGACCTCCTCCAAGGACACGGCAGAAGGACTACACAACGCCAAACAAGATCACAAAGGATCGCACACCAGCTGCTCAGTAATCAATCTCAATCAGGTCCAGGATCGACCTATCGCAATTCCTCGACACGAAGTCGGATCAGGCTGTCGACCTATCGCAATTCATCGACACCAAGTCGGATCAGGTTGTCGACCTATCGCAATTCATCGACACTAAGTCGGATCAGGCTGTCGACCTATCGCAATTCATCGACACTAAGTCGGATCAGGCTGTCGACCTTTCGAACTCACAACTTCAGGTAACCACAATCACAATCACAGGCAAGTTCAATCACACAGGCACTCAAGGCCACTCGAGACACCTCAACAGTCAAGACTCGGGTTCAACAACCCCACGGGCACTCTCAGCCACTCAAAACACACCAACGGTCAAGACTCGGGCTCAACAACCCCACGGGCACTCACGGCCACTCAAGACACACCAACGGTCAAGACTCGGGTTCAACAACCCCACGGCACTCACGGCCACCCCAAAACACCAACAGTAAAACACGGGCACTCACGGCCACCCAAGACACCAATTTAAATAACACGGGCTCTCATGGCCACCCAAGACATCAATTTAAATAACACGGCTCTCATGACCACCCAAGACATCAACAATCAAATACAGGCTCTCATGGCCACCCAAGGCATAAATTAAACAATCAACCTCCGGGCATGGTCATATGCCTCCAGTAATTATAATGTCGCTAAGTTCTCTGTTCCTACGACACTACTAAGTGTCACATGCTTTTCTCGTAAATACTACAATCCCGTATCATGCTTTTCTAATATTAAAATAAACCTACTCAACCCACGACACCCCGGTGTCACATGCAATTCTACTATTAACTTTCCCTAATCAGGGCCGAGATCCGGCTACTTTTCCCTACCTCGTATAAACTCCAAAAGCGCTCCAATAAAACTCGATGTAAACCCACTCACTCGCCGAGCTTCCCCTTGCCTCGGTCCGCAGCACGATCTAAAAGAGCACAATTTTAAAGCACTTTTAAACTAGTACGAATAAACCGAAATTCAATGAACTTAATGTCCAAACGTAACCCCGACAGTGTCGATAACTCCCAAACTTCCCAATTACTCGACATTGTCGATAAAGGACCCGTAAAGGCCCAATTCGCCCGACTTGGCGAATCTGCCCGGTTTTTATAAATTGCCTTCCGGGGCTCCAAAAATTCCCGTTTTCGTTTCTACGGTCTTAGAATAATTCAAGGAACCCAACGCACTTGACGGAATCGAATTCCGACTTCTAAGTCAATTTATTAACGTTTAAAGTTTCTAAAACCTGTTAATTACAACTTCTCCAATTTAATTCCAATTTTCGATTCGGTTAAGGATAAATGGTCCGGGGAACGTTTTAAACCACCCGAACGTTAAAACCCGAGCACCCGAGCACGTGGGCCCCACCCAACCCATTTGGCCGTTCCCTAGGGTTCAAGGGGGGCTCGGCCACCATGTGGTGGCTGGTACCAACTCCGGCCAGCCACTCCATGGCCGGCCGGCCACCACCCACGGTGGCCGGAGCTCCTCCCGAGCCTCCGGTCACCGGAAAACGTCATTCTTCACCTCCCAACACCTCCAAAAAAAACCCAACCTCACTACAACCCTAACTCATAGTTTACCCAAACCCTAGCTTTCAAAAATACTAAACAAAATGACGATCGGTTTAGTGCTTACTCAAGAGGAAGACGAGGGAAAGACGTTTTCTTCTTGCTTTGAATCGATCCAAGGGTTGGATGAACTTCCAAAACCCTAGCTTTAACCTTCTCTCTTCTTCTCCTTCTCCTTCTCTCTCTAACTCTCTTCTTCTCTCTTTCTATTTCAAAACAACTAACTCTTTTTCCTTTTTTTTTTCTTTTGTATAAGTGTGGCCGGCCACCCCTAGTGTCCCCTCTAGTTTCCCCCCAAAACTAACACCACCACAATTAGGACAAGTGTCAAGGTGGGTCCCACACCTTTTGGAAAATATCTACTTGATATTTTCCAATCAGATTCGCGAAAAACAGACCTTTCGGGCCTCGAACGGGCACTTTTCCCAAGAAATTACGAAACTTGACGGGCTACAAGGAAACGGCTCAACTAAGACCGCTGCGACGACGGCTAAGCTTTTTGGATCTAAAACGGTCCTCGAACGGACCAAAACGTCGCTCGGTTGACTTTTCCAGGGAAAAGTCAACATTTCCCAAATTGATCAGAAAGTTGTCATGAGTCCCCTGGAACTCATTTTAGTCGATAACGGGGTCAACTTAAGTCCGGTATGACCTTCGGGGTCATTTTAGGTTAAATTAAGTGTCTGTCTCAAAATTTTTAAATTTTCCTGTTTTTCGCAGGTTTGACTGGCGTTGACCGGAAGTGGTTATTACAGTCTACCTTAAAGGAATTTCGTCCACGAAATTTAAAACAGACGTACCTCGGGAGTCGAACAGGCCGGGATACTTCGCGCGAACCTCGTCCTCGCGTTCCCACGTCGACTCAGCCCCGTGATGTTTCCACTGCACTCGGACCAATCGGATAATCTTGCCTCCCCGTAGGACCTGCTCCCGTGTGTCCATGATCCGAACCGGCTGCTCCTCATAGGAGACATCGTCAGCCACCTCGATATCAGTCCACTCAATGACGTGGGAGGGGTCTGCGTTGTACTGCCGCAAATGGGACACGTGGAAGACGTTATGGACTCTCCCAAGTTGCGGTGGCAACGCCAGACGATAAGCCACTGATCCTACTCTGACCAAGATCTCGAACGGGCCAATGTACCTCGGAGTCAACTTGCCCCCGCTGCGTCTGAACCGCACCAGCCCCTTCCTCGGGCTCACCTTCAGGAACACGTGATCCCCGACTGCAAACTCAAGAGGTCGACGTCGCCTGTCGGCATAACTCTTATGTCGGCTCTGCGCGGTCCTCAACCGATCGCGGATCAGTGCGACCTTCTCCGTCGTCTCTCTGACAAGATCTGGCCCCAGCAGACTCTTGTCCCCCACCTCTGCCCAACACACTGGTGATCGACACAGCCTCCCATACAACGCTTCGAAAGGTGCCATCCCGATACTGGCCTGGAAGCTGTTGTTGTAGGCGAACTCGGCCAACGGCAGGTGGGTCTCTCAAGATCCCCTGAAATCCAGCACACATGCTCGCAGCATGTCCTCCAAGATCTGAATGGTACGCTCAGACTGACCGTCTGTCTGGGGATGATGTGATGTGCTGAGTAGAACCTCGGCCCCCAATGCCTTCTGCAGACTCGGCCAAAACCTGGACGTGAAGCGGGGATCCCTGTCAGACACTATCGACACCAGGACCCCGTGGAGACGCACTATCTCCTGAATATACAAGATGCTCAACTTGTCTACCGGGTCAGTCATCCTCATCGCCAGGAAGTGGGCCGACTTGGTCAACCGGTCGACCACCACCCACACGGCGTCGTTTCCCTTTGGCGATCTCGGTAGCCCGCACACGAAGTCCATCGTAATGTGCTCCCACTTCCACTGAGCAATCGGTAGTGGTTGTAACAATCCCGCTGGACGCTGATGCCCGGCCTTCACCTCCTGACAAACGAGGCATCTCGACATAAACTCTGCTACTTCTCTCCGCATCCCGCGCCACCAGAAATGTCGTATGAGGTCACGGTACATCTTGGTGCCCCCCGGGTGCACCGTAAGATGCGAGTGATGTGCCTCTCGCAACACGTCGTTTCTACAGTTAACCGGCACGAACAACCCTCCTCGGTACTGTAGTCCCCAATCTGTACTGATCTCCCAACCTACTACCTCGTCGCCGTTGACGACCCTCTCTCGGATATGTGCCGTCTCAACGTCCTCCGTCTGCGCCTCCAACACTTGGGAAAGCAGTGAGGGCTGAGCCACTAAAGAGCACATGGCCATGTCACCCGTAACCTCCTCTAGCTCAAGCCCGAACGTGCTCAGCTCCCCCATCATGTCCCACTCTCGGACAGATATGCTGGCGAGGCTCGGAGCCGACCTCCTACTCAAGGCGTCGGCGACCACGTTCACCTTGCCCGGATGGTAGTGTAGCTCGAAGTCGTACTCCTTGAGTAGCTCCATCCACCGTCGCTGACGCATGTTCAGGTCCCGCTGGGAAAATATGTACTTGAGGCTCTTGTGATCCGAGAACACCAGGAACCCCTCGCCATACAGATAATAGCGCCAGCTCTTTAGCGCAAACACGACTGCTGCTAGCTCCAAGTCGTGGGTAAGATAGTTGCGCTCGTGCGTCTTTAGCTGCCTGGAGCCATAAGCCATAACTCTGCCCAACTGCATCAGCACGCAGCCCAGTCCCTCTCCGGACACATCACAGTAGACATCATAACCGATCCCTCGCTCGGGCACCACTAATACTGGAGCTGTAGTCAGTCGAGTCTTCAACTCCGCGAATGCACGCTCACAGTCATCTGTCCACACGAACCCGACTCCCTTGCGCGTCAACAGAGTCATCGGTGCGGCTAGTCGTGCAAAGTCCTGGACGAATCGCCGATAGTAGCCTGCCAACCCCAGAAAGCTGCGGATCTCGAAGACACTCGTGGGTCGTGCCCACTTCGAGACCGCGTCAATCTTCGACGGATCGACCAGGATACCGTCACGGGACACGATGTGGCCGAGGAATCTCACCTCAGAGAGCCAGAACTCGCACTTCTCCCGGTTGGCATATAGCTGATGCTCGCGCAGTAGTGTCAGAACAGCCCTCAGATGTGACTTATGCGCCGCCTCATTCTGCGAGTAGATCAGGATGTCGTCCACGAACACCACCACAAACTGATCTAAGTACGGCCGGAAAATGTTGTTCATCAGGTCCATGAACGCTGCAGGTGCGTTCGTTAGTCCGAATGGCATTACCAGGAACTCGTAGTGCCCATAGCGTGTCCGGAATGCAGTCTTTGTGACGTCCCCCTCACGGAATCGCAACTGATAATAACCGGATCGCAGATCGATCTTCGATAAGTAGGTTTCCCCTCTCAACTGGTCGAACAAATCATCGATCCTCGGCATCGGGTATCGGTTTTTCACCGTAACCCGATTCAGCTTCCGGTAATTTATACACATCCGTAGTTCTCCACTCTTCTTCTTCACGAAGAGTGCAGGTGCTCCCCACGACGATGCACTCGGACGGATAAACCCCTTCTGCTGAAGCTCCTCTAGCTGACGCTTCAGCTCAGTCAACTCTTCCGGCGCAAACCTGTAAGGCGTCATCGATATCGCCGCCGTTCCCGGCACTAGGTCAATCCCGAACTCCACCTCACGAACCGGTGGCAACCCGCTCAACTCCTCAGGAAAGACCTCGGGGAACTCGCATACCACTCTCGGTAACTCTCGGCTCTGCACAGCCGGTACTTCCTCCTCTGCGGACAACGCCGACAGGAGGACCCCACTCTTACTACCCAGAACACACGTCACCGTCGTACCGCCCATTGACACTGTCACTCGTCGCCTGTAGCAATCGATATTGGCTCGGTACCTCGACAACCAATCCATTCCCAAGATCACATCAAAGGTAGTCATCCCCAACACGAGAAGATCACCAGGGCAAGGACAGTCTGCGACTCTAATCTCGCAGGCACGACATACTCTCGTCAACGATACACCACCCCCAACTGGGGTGTCCAGGCATAGGGGTGGACTCAACGGCTCTAAGCTCAACCCCAACCTCTCGGCACAACCCGACGAAATAAAAGAGTGCGACGCCCCGGTATCAAACAAGAATAAAGCCCATAAATGATACAATCAACACGTACCCTGGATGGTCTCGCGGTATGTGGGGGCTCTAGAGTCGGTGACTGCATACACTCTCCCCTGTGAGGCCTGCTGCCTCTGACCCGGCGCACTGGCTGCTGAATACCCGTGACTCTGCTGCTGTCTCGGAATCGGCGCACTCGTAGAAGGCTGTGACGACCTCGGCTGCTGACTCTGTCGAGGGCGACCCCTGGGCGACTGTAATGTCCGCGACTGCTGCGGTCGCTGCGCTGATGTCGCTCCTAACGGCTCACGGCACCATGCCATAGTGTGTCCAACCCGGCCGCACCGGAAATAGCTGGTCTCGTCGGCCCTCGACCCCGAGCCCTGGCCCGTGCGGCTAGTCGCTGGTAATGCCACGGGCCCTCCCTTCGCAGGCCAATCTCGTTGTAAGTGGCCCGGCTGCCCGCAGTGATAGCATATCGGCCTCCTCTCTGAGGCGACTGGCCCCACTGATGCTACTGAACCATGCTGTCTCGATCCACCCTGATGAGGCGTTGGTCGGAAGAACCCCGTGGTCCTCTGCCTCCGCGAGTCTCGTGAGTCTGACGGCCTTGTAAAGCTGGTCGGCCGCTGTCGAACCTCGTGGGTCCTGATCGCATCCCGGATCCCCTGCTCCACCGTCGCTGTGGTGTCCACGAGGTCTGTATACTTCCGCAGTCTCAAGGCGAGGACCTTGTCCCGAATCACCGGTCTCAGTCCCCCCTGGAACCGCAGGCAACGGTTCTGCTCAGTAGTCACCATCTCCGGCGCGAATCTGGTCAAGGCCATGAATCTGGCCTCGTATTCCGCCACTGTCAGTCCTCCCTGCTCCAGATCTAGGAACTGCCGATGTCGCTCCAGCCGAGCCGACTCGGGAAAGTACTGTGCCAGAAACACATCCTGGAAGATGTTGTAGTCGTATCCGACCATGTCCTTCACACGCCCCCACCAGTGGTAGGCGCTGTCTCTCAGCTGATGGGCCGCGAAGGACACCCTGCGACAGCCATCCTCGACACCTGATGTATCCAGGTCTCGCATGACCTGCTCTAGCCACCTCTCGGCTAGGTCGGGGTTCGGCCCCCCGACAAATGTACGTATCCCGAGCTTCAGAAAATCTAGTAGTGCTCGGGATGTATGATCCTCTGTCTGAACGGCCCTCACCGGGACCGCGGCTGCCTCTGGTGCTGGTGAAGCCGACTCTCGGCTGGCGATGACCGCCACCAAACTCTGAACTATCCTGGTCAGCTCATCCAGGGCAGTCATAACCGGAGGGTCCACGACCGGCGGAACACTAGGGGTGACTGTAGACGGCCCCGCGTCGCTTCTCCTGTCTTCTCCGACAAGAGTGCCCTGCACCTCCGTGTACTCGGCGGGCTCAACGGTTGGCACCCTCCCCGGTGCCCTCGCTGACCGTCCCCGCCGGCCTCGCGTGGGTGCCCGACCCCGTGTTCCCGCTGCTCGTCCGCGTCTACCGCAAGCCATAGTCAATATCCTCTGCACGGATACACGCAAACATTCAGTTTGCGAACTCAAATAAAGACAACAGTTCAAACACACTAACGTTCACTCGGCCTACGCTTACCCTGGCGTGCTTAACACTGATACGTCACACCGCTCACGCTATTAATACTTTAAATATAATAATACGTAAGCGAAACGTCAAATAAACCGCATAAACACACACCAAGCCACGCACTGCAACACGAAGAAACTGCGAAGTCAAGATGATGCAAAAACAGGGGTCACGGATCCGTGGCAGACCCCGTCACGGATCCGTGACAAAGACCTAAATCCTGCCAGAACCCTCTGGTCCATCACGGATCCGTGACGGGATCTGTGACGCTCGTGCAGACCTGTTTTCCAAACTTGCTTCAACTCGACACTCAACCCGTTTTAACTCTAAAATTGGCATTAACGACACACGCGCTAGACCATCAAACTAACAACACACGCGCAACAAAACAAAACCAACCACGAGTCTTCCAGCCTCAACCCCAAACACAAACCGGCAAGGTCAAACAACAACAACCACAACAACGACGACCCCCACTCACCGGGCCAACCAAAGTCAAAACACACGCCCACAGGGCCAATCAAGTTCAAAACACGCCCACGGGGCCAACAATTTTAAAACTTTCACCCTTTCATTTTAAAACCTCATTCCTTGACATCACAGAGTTACAACCCGGTCCAGGCGTCCCCGAACTACGTTGTACCGACTTGACATCAACACCGTCACGTTCGACAACAGGAGCGCTCCTGAGTCGACCCGCGACAGTTTAAAAACAGTTCAAGCAACCACACACAATCAGTATGCCAGCAACAAAATACTGCAACATACGCACAAACAAAACAAGACTCAAGACATGACGGGTCTACACTGACTCGCCTTTCCCACCTAATTGACGGACAGTCCGAGGTGTGAAACCTCGAGCTCTGAAACCAAGCTGTCACGCCCCAATTTCAGTAAACCGAACTCGGGACGTGAACATTTAAAAACATAAAAACACTTGAAACTTGTTTTAAATAAATACCTTGAAATTACCATTTAGTTATCAAAAATAATAATATTTACAATACAAAAGAACGTTCCAACAGTGGACAAGGTACAATATCCGTCACTAGACTCAACAAAATAAAGACCAGACTCCGCTCGAAGCTCCATGAACTTCAAGAGCTAACCTAGTCCGTCCGGTGATCAACACATGTAGGAAAAGCAGCTAGGGGTGAGCGTTCGCTCACCACCACGAATAACAGACTGACTATGGCATAATTAGTAGATAAAACCAGTAACACTAAAACCAAACCCAACACCGGGACTACAGTCCCCAACTCAAGTACTCAACTGACCCACAACCCGTTACTTTCCTCAACAGACTCAACGCTCGATGACACAATGTAGACCCGACACAACTATCGACGACCTCCTCCAAGGACACGGCAGAAGGACTACACAACGCCAAACAAGATCACAAAGGATCGCACACCAGCTGCTCAGTAATCAATCTCAATCAGGTCCAGGATCGACCTATCGCAATTCCTCGACACGAAGTCGGATCAGGCTGTCGACCTATCGCAATTCATCGACACCAAGTCGGATCAGGTTGTCGACCTATCGCAATTCATCGACACTAAGTCGGATCAGGCTGTCGACCTATCGCAATTCATCGACACTAAGTCGGATCAGGCTGTCGACCTTTCGAACTCACAACTTCAGGTAACCACAATCACAATCACAGGCAAGTTCAATCACACAGGCACTCAAGGCCACTCGAGACACCTCAACAGTCAAGACTCGGGTTCAACAACCCCACGGGCACTCTCAGCCACTCAAAACACACCAACGGTCAAGACTCGGGCTCAACAACCCCACGGGCACTCACGACCACTCAAGACACACCAACGGTCAAGACTCGGGTTCAACAACCCCACGGCACTCACGGCCACCCCAAAACACCAACAGTATAACACGGGCACTCACGGTCACCCAAGACACCAATTTAAATAACACGGGCTCTCATGTGTCGACCGGAAGTGGTTATTACAATGACGCGAGGATGACAATTTGAAATTGGAAATTAAAAATTAGGGCTTTGGACTCATTGAGTTTGATGATCTTTTGGGACTACAGGATGACAACCGCTACAATGAATCGAACCTAAAATTTGTAGTGTAGCTCTAATATGCAGAAGAAGAGTGAACGAAGAAGCTCGAAACGATGGCGAACAAGCGTAGAACGGTATTGGATCAACAACGAAGATGAAGCAATATATAACAAATGAACCCAAACAAATAATAAATGCAATTTAATAAATAAAAGATTCCAGTAAATATAACTTTGAAGGGTAAAGTTGGGAATATAACTTTGAGGGCCATTTACCTAAAACTCAAACCGTACATGTCATTTATTTAATGAATTGGGAGAATAAGGCCAAATCGCAAATAAACCTGCATGTGAGGAGTATGGGTGATTGTCATTGGAATTTATCAATAGTGTTGCAAAAATGAGTGGAATATCATTGCCCCTCGATGGGTAAGGATTGTGAAATGAAGCATGTCCATGCGAGTGAACGAAAGGATGTCACTTACATTCTAAACTCGAGATCAAGAATTGAATGAATTAGAAAAAGCAAAGCTGAGGATTCTATTGTTAGCCTTAGTGCCCGTAGTTCAATCCTAAATGTCCAAATGTATATATCATCGTTAGCAATAAAATTAAAGCGACTTCATATTACTCATGTGTTGGAGTAATATATCGATGTGTGCTCTGATCTATGCCCGCAATGCGAATAGAACCATAGATCGAGATAGATCACACTCGATGGGTCCCTAGTTAACAAAGCTTCACTAGAAGCGACTAGTATGAAAGATGGCTCTTTATGGCTTACGTTATGTTAGTCATTGGAATGAGATTCCGGAGTCTGATCATAGATATCATGTGGGACATGATATTGGACGACCCGACATGAGTATGTGCCATAGATAAAGTCATGAACATATTCATTATCGTAGCTTGTCATGTATCCTTAGACCAAGGAGTCTTTGTGATCGCTATGCAGTAAACAACTGAGTTTGACCTTAGCCTAACGTTGTCCGTAACAGGGCTTCCATAATGGCCAGGATTGGCTTGGGGACGGACTGCATGAGTGACACGAAAGACGGCTCAGGGATTTATCCCTCATACTACAGTATGGGAAAGATATCGGTTCTCGGCCGCTTGATCGAGAGTGACTGAAAGAATAGCATGGCCATGCACATGATACTGGGTATCATATATTCAGTCATCTCACATATCAAGGAATAGTGATTGAGAATAATAAGGATGACGGCTCGATGCCTTATCTCAATCAGGATATCGGAGATAAAAGGATAATGACAGGGATGACGGAAAGGTTAGAATCGACAGGGTCGATTCGTTATGCAGTGTCAGGCAATACTAAAGTCTCGTTAGTTGTCACTTAAATTGGATCAAGTAAAATGGTATTTTACGTTGATCTATTGACATGCATAAACCTAAGGGTCACACCGGAGGGTGAAACTCATTGACTCATTTATGGAGAATGGCCAAAAGGGAGTTGTCTCGGGACATGACCAAAACTGGTTTTGGGTCATGTGCCCGTAAGTGAATAGGACTTTATGGATCAAGACAAGGCTTGGAGTCTTGGGATTGATCGCGTCGGATAATGTTGGACATTTCCGTTATGGAAGGCTTGGAGGCGATGAACGAATCACGGGGTCTCGTTGGAAATGGCCACGGGCCATGTTCCAAGAGCCTCATGAAAGGCCCATGCAACCAAGGCCCATGAAACTAATTAATCAAGTTTTGATTAATTAGTATTAAGTAAACAAGACAAGGATTATGGTGTTGGTGATTCACCACCTAACCCCATCTTGTCTAGCCATACTTTGTCCTATTTACACCTTACTTGTCACCATACTTGTCTCATGCTTTTAGTTTGACAAGTTGATGGAGTTTTTTTATGTTTAAGTCATCTTTTTTCAACATAACAAACACAAGACAAGAATATGAAAAACAACTTCTCCCTCCTCTCCTTTGCAATTTCGGTCAAGGAAGCTCCCACCTCCATTTTTGTGTTCTTGAGTCCTCAAAGAGAAGAACTACGTGGCTTTGATTTCCATGTGGATACGTAGGCGTCTTGGAGACTCAAGCCAATAATTCGATACTCGGTGTTCTTGTTTTGGTAAGAATTAGTGCTGATTTTTTCTGTTGTGAATCCATTCTTTTTTAGTTGTTTTATGGTTTTAATCGTCTCTTGGTTTCATTGATTTCCGCTGCGAGTTGGTTCATCTCCAACCCTACCTCGAGACCCAACATCTATGCCCTGCGTTCTATCATGATATCCCAAAACGACAAATGGTTAAGAATACTTATAATAATAGGTTATGACAAGAGAAATGTCAAACTTCATATGACTTGGGTGATTATGGACCTTGCTAGGATTTATCCATAACTTGTGAACGAAATATAAATTTCAGGCTCACTACAAACGTCATATGAACCTAAAGGGTTGCACACAATAGAGCAAAACCCATAAAGAATTGGACCTCGAAGGTCTGAATTAAATAAATAAGGATAATGGTTTATATCTTGCAAAAAGAATTTGATATAATTAACATATTTATTTAATTACTTATTTTGAAATTAATATATTTATTTGTATTTGATTTATATCTAACATGGTATATATTTAAACGAAATAAGCTATAAATATATTTATTTAAGGGTGGGACGAAAACCCCATTAAGGTCATTGGGATTTTCAGCCAACCCTATACATATTGTTGGTCTTCTATTTAAATTGCAAGAAAGAAAGGAAAGCCCTAGTTTGACTAGAAAAGATGAAAACTTAGTTAGACTAGAAAAGTGAAATAAGACTCCTTTAGATTTCTCCTTTTTCAAATTTTCCTTATTCTAAAAGGACTTGTTTTTTTAGAAAACCAAAACCCTATAAATATAAGACCATAGGTCCAAAAATCATATTCACCATTATAGGGATATTCGGCCAAAATATAAAGAGATTAAGGTGGAATTGTTCCAAAGCTCTATCAAGCTTTAGTTGTGGGAATCACTTTGTTCATGTGGTTACTGTTAGAGGTTGGACTTCGCTAAGGACGCCTTGTCATATCTCCATTAGAGTGAAGGTCCTAAAATCTCAGTACTGAGGTGAATAGGAGATTGACGACAAGTGGTAATCAATCTACATTACGCTTGTTAGTTATTTGATATACATGTGATTTAGTTTTTCGGATTATGCAACAATTATTTTTTTTGTTTTTCGCTGCGTTTTCGAAAACCACAATCCAATGTATGTTCCATTCATTTCTTGAAATTATACTCATTTGTTAGATCATGTACTTCATTGTCTATATGCTTCACTGAGTGGGGTCATCTTTGTGAGTGAAGGTGAGGAATGAGAGAATAAGAAGAAAAAAATCAAATGACAAGGTTGTAATGCTTTATTTTTATACTTCCTCTAAAGTAAGAAAAATAAAGGGTAAAATTCACCTCTTCATAGAAGAAGAAGAAGAAGAAGAAGAAGAAGAAGAAGAAGAAGAAGAAGAAGAAGAAGAAGATTAAATAAAGGGGTAAGTAAAGAACAAATGCCTAAAGGATTCTCTTTCCTGAACAACGGACACAAATTCTCTAGATGGAAAAGCAATGCAAACAGATGAAGGATAACATGCATAGAGAGATAGAGGATCGAATATCCCAAGAAAGAGTTGCCTTATCAATATAGTTATCCACCCAACAAGAAAAGAGGATGAGGGCATATATAGAGTTGTGGATGTCACGCCCCAAATTTCAGTAAACCGAACTCGGGACGCGAACGTTTTAAAAACCATAAAACAATGAAACCTGTTTTGGATAAACACTTTAAAAACTCCACTTAATTAATCAAAATAATAATATTTACAACTTAAAAACACGTCCCAACACGTGGACAAAGTACAAGGTATCTGTCACTAGACTCAAAAGACTGAACCCGGACTCCGCTCCTAGCTCCACAAGCTTCGAGAGCTCCCCTAGTCCGTCCTGTGATCAGTACCTGTAGGAAAAGCAGCTAGGGGTGAGCGTTCGCTCACCACCACAGATAACAGACTGACTACGGCATAATTAGCAGACAATGCCGGTAACACCAACAACAAACTCAACTCCGGGGATCACTGTCCCCAACTCAAGTACTCTGACTGACAAACACCCACGGTGACCTTCCTCGAACGACTCAACACTCAAACCTGTAAGTAGACCGACACAACGATTACGACCTCTTCCAAGGACTCAAAAGAAACTACGCAACACCAAACAAGATCACAAAGGATCGCACACCAAACAGGATCACAAAGAATCGCAAACCAGCTGCTCAGTAACCAAATCTGTTTCTCGCCCTTTCCGATCCCAGTCGGTCCAGGCGGTCGACCTGTCTTACAACTTCTCTGTCCTTTGCTCTTTCCAACACAAAGTCGGTCCAGGCAGTCGACCTGTCTTACAACTTCTCTGTCCCTCGCTCTTTCCAACACAAAGTCGGTCCAGGTAGTCGACCTGTCTTACAACTTCTCTGTCCCTCGCTCTTTCCAACACAAAGTCGGTCCAGGCAGTCGACCTGTCTTACAACCTCTTTGTCCCCCGCTCTTTCCGATCCCAGTCGGTCCAGGCAGTCGACATGTCTTAGTAACCTCTCTCACTCAGGTACCCACAATCACAATCACAAGCAAGTTCAACAAACAGCAACAACACAGGTTCATCACTCCACAAGCACGCATGGCCACCCAAGACACCAACCACAAAACACGGACTCAACAGCCCCACGGCACTCACGGCCTCCCAAGACACGCCAACGATAAAGACACGGGTTCAACAACCCCACAGGCACTCACGGCCTCCCAAGACACACCAACAGTAAGGACACAGGTTCAACAACCCCACGGGCACACACGGCCTCTCCAGACATCAACAGTCAAACACTGGCCCTCATGGCCACCCAAGACTCAACAGTCAAACACTGGCCCTCATGGCCACCCAAGACTCAACAGTCAAACACGGGCTCTCATGGCCACCCTAGACTCAACAGTCAAACACGGGCTCTCATGGCCACCCAAAACTCAACAATAATACACGCTCGCAACTTACCGAGACTCTAACTCGTAAGCCAGCCAAAGAATGCTTGCAACCTCTCCCGAGACTCTAACTCGGTCAGGCCAGCCAAAGACACCAACCCTAGTACACGGGCTCTCATGGCCACCCAAACACAAATAATACACAAACAACCTCCGACCTAACCAATGCCTCCAACAATCCTAATAACAACAGTTTCACAATCAACCTCCGGGCATGGTCATATGCCTCTAGTACTCCTAATCTCGATAAGTTCGCAATCAACCTCCGGGCATGGTCATATGCCTCTAGTAATTCTAATAACGCTAAGTTCTCTACTCCTATGACACTACTAAGTGTCACATGCATTTCCGAGAATCGCTACGTTCCCGTATCATGCATTTCTAATATTCGATAACCTACTCAACCCACGACACCCCGGTGTCACATGCAATTCTACTGTTAACTTTCCCTAGTCAGGGCCGAGATCCGGCTACTTTTCCCTACCTCGTGCGTGTTCTCCCAAAAGCCAAACCACGAGCTCCGGTGATGATCTCAGTCACTCACCCAGCTTTCCCTTGCCTCGGTCTGTGGCACGATCTAAAAGAACACAATTTAAAGGCACTTTTAAACTAGTACGAATATACCGAAATTTGATAAACTTAACGCCCAAACGTAACCCCGACAATGCCGATCACTCCCAAACTTCCCAATTACTCGACATTGTCAATAAAGGACACGTAAAGGCCCGATTCGCCCGACATGGCGAATCTGCCCGGGTTTAGTAAATTGCCTTCCGGGGCTCCAAAAGCCCCCGTTTTCATTTCTACGGTCTTAGAATAGTTCAAGGAACCCAATGTACTTGCCCGAATCGAATTCCGACTCCCGAGTCAATTAAATGACGTTTAAAGTTTCTAAACCCGATAAATTACAACTTCTCCAATTTAATTCCAATTTTCGATTCGGTTAAGGATAAAAGGTCCGGGGAACGTTTTAAACCACCTGAACGTTAAAACCCGAGCACCCGAGGAAATGTGGGCCCCACCCGGCCCAACTTGGCCGAGGTGATTTAGGCCATTTAGGGCCCGGCTCACCAAGGTGGTGGCTGGCCCTAGTTCCGGCCAGCCACCCCGAGGTCCGGCCGACCTCCACGAGGTCCGGCCAACCTCCACGAGGTCCGGCCAACCTCCGGCCAACAGCCCACCGGCCTGGCCAACTCCGGCCAGCCCCCATAGGCTCCGGCCCAGCTCCAGCCAGCCTTTGCAAGGCTCGGCCAGCCACCAAACACGGTGGCCGGAGCTCCCCCGAGCCTCCGGTCACCGGAAAACGCTCCACTCTTCGGCCCAAACACCTCTAAAACATCTCCAACACCTCCCCAACCTCCATAAAACCCTCAATCATTTAATTTAACAAAACCCTAGCTTTCCAAAATAAGCAAAACGATGATCGGGTTATGTCTTACCGACGAGGAAGACGAGGGGAGACAAATGCTCCTTGCTTTGAGACGATCCAAGGGCTCGATTTCTCCCAACCCCAACTTCTTTATCCTTCTCTCTTCTTCTTCTTCTTCTTCATCTTCTTCTTCTTCTTCTTCTTCTTCTTCTTCTTCTTCTTCTTCTTCTTCTTCTTCTTCTTCTTCTTCTTCTTCTTCTTCTTCTTCTTCTCTCTCTAACTCTCTTCTTCTTTTCTAAAACAACTAACTCTTTTTTTTTGTATTTCTTTTTCCTTTTTTTGATATAGGTGGCCGGCCACACCTAGCCCCCACCACATGTTTTCCCCCCAAAACTAACACCACCACAAAGTGGACAAGTGTCAAGGTGGGTCCCACACCTTTTGGAAAATATCTACTTGATATTTTCCAATCAGATTCGCGAAAAACGGACGTTTCGGGCCCCGAACGGGCACTTTTCCCAAGAAATTATGAAACTTGATGGGCTACAAGGAAACGGCTCAACTAAGACCGTTGCGACGACGGCTAAGCCTTTTGGATCCAAAACGGTCCTCGAATGGACCAAAACGTCGCTCGGTTGACTTTTCCAGCGAAAAGTCAACATTTCCCAAATCGATTAGAAAGTTGCCCTGAGTCCCCCGGAACTCCCTTTGGTCAATAACGGGGTCAACTTAAGTCCGGTATGACACTCGGGGTCATTTTAGGTTCACTTAACTTTCAGTCTTAAATTTTTTAAATTTTCCTGTTTTTTGCAGGTTTGACTGGCGTTGACCGGGAGTGGTTATTACAGTGGATGTGCAGTCAAGGATCTGACTAGAACCCATCATCTTGATGTATTTTCTTAGCCTTTTTAAATATGTTTTGTACTGCATAAATGTTTAGTTTGTGTTGCTTGTGAATTGACTTAATGTTTTTTAATTTAAGACTTTCATTACTTGTGTTGTGAATTATGCAGACGGCCAACAAGTTATATACGATTAAATGCATGTAATGCACGTATGGGTGCACGTTTTACAATTTTTACAATATTTTACTATTCTTTACTAACAGATATCCTTGTAGGAGCGACGGATATACACATCGAAAAGGTTTACCCTATAACGAATGATAAGACGCGTCTTGTTGGTGTAAAATAACAACTAAGCTCGTTATTTAAGCCTTTTTTACTCCTAGAAAAACGTATAGAGACACATTTGTTTTCCTTTTTAGTTTTGATCTACTCGAGTTTTCCTGTGTTTTGTAGCTAGGTACTAAACCTAAACATGGATTTGAAGCCTGAGGATAGAAAGAGAGAAGCGGAGTCCTCAAGAGCGAGCTTTGGTGCAAGTAAACCAACGATGAACTCAAAATTGTTGACTGGCCATTCCTTCACACAACGTGGAGGAAGAGCCTCACAACATGGAGAATCAAGCGTTGTCGTTTCATGAAGGGTTTTGGGAGCTTGGTACAACCACCTTAGCTCACGTTACCATAAAGTGGAATGGACATCCCACACCGCGGAAATCACACTGCCCACGACATGGGAACGGTAATTCCCACTGGGTAGAGGGTACAATGAGGATAGTTTTCAGATATCGACCCATGACATGGAAACCATAAAGAACACAACTTGGAGCACTATAGAATCAAAAATATATAAATAGACCCCCCACAATCCAAATTTATGGAGTTCCGCACACCAAACCTAGAGAGAGAGCCTTGAGAGTCTTGCCAAGGAGAGAGAAAGAGCTTCACTTCCATAGGTAACTTCATCTAGCCTTCAAGGACAAGGACAACAAGAGAAAGCTCAACTTGGTGTGCAAGAAAACTGAAGGAGGAAGAGGGAAAAGATGGTATTCGTGTTTTTGGAGGGACTCCTCACGCTACACTAAAGTCTCATTTCTTATCTTATCTTTTTCATCTGATTTCTAGTATCTCGTTTTGATGACTTCATGGATGTATGACTATATTGTGTTAATATTGAATTTGGTTATGTTCATGTGTGATGATGAACGATTGTTGGTGATTGTGTAAAGTCTTCTAGCCTAGATTTTATTTCTATGAGCTAAAGGTTTCAGATTTATGTTCTATGGTCATAGAGCTCAAGGATGGAACCCAAGAAAAATTAGAAGGTTGTTCATGTGGTTTGGTTATCAATTTCTAGATTACATGTGTTTTACTTCATAAATCAAAGTCTTTTAGAAGCCGTTTTTAATAGGGCGGTTTGATTGTGCGAGAAACGCCTACCTAGATGATCCGGTCGGGAAACTCTCTAGTTAGACTATCGAATCATTTGGAATGAAAATATTAGTGGGCACAAAGTAGGAGTCTTAGAACGAAAGGTGGTTAACCTTGTGGTTCATGACTAATCAACCCAAGCTATAATCGAGGCTCCGTCCATGGAAGAAACCAACACACTGTCGAGAAACTGTGAGTGGTTTGCTAACTCCTTAAAGTAGTCATTATGGGATAGTGAGTTTTTTTTGGATAGGCATTATGGGATAGTGAGTTGCAGAAGAGAGTGACAATCCCAAACACTAATACATAGCCTAAACGTCTCGTAATTCATTGCTCAGGCTTAAATCGTAGTTCCTTTAAGCCGGGTTTGGAACTCTTTTACCTTACTACCAGGTGGGAACTGTCAAAGTTTAGCATTCTAAAACTTTTAAGGAAGAAAGAAAAGTTGTTTTTAATCGATTAATGATCCTAACCCTTTTATAGAGAAAACATGCATCACTCTTGGAATGACCGAGTTCAAAGTTTTAATCTTTCTTTACTTCCGCTTGATTTTAGCAATCTTGGATTTTTGATGCCTCATAAACTTTGGTAACTAGGTTCTCAGGAAAGGATGAAAGAGTAGTCTCTATCAAAACTAAGTTTCGAGATTGGTAAGTCCTCCTTTTATCAGGTTTACCCTTTTTTTCTCTACCTAAATGCCTCTCTACTCCTCCTTGTTCTCCCTCAAAGGTAATCTTAGATTTTGTGGAGCCCACTTACTTTCACTCCTAACAGCCTTACATGTGAAATGCTCTTATAAATATGTAGATATGTAAATAGGAAAGATAACTTGATTAGGGTTGAGACAACTTTAGCCTAGGTGAGCCCTTATAATTGATTTACCCAACGCTTCATGTGGGATCGACCGACACTTTACCATCAAACTATACTAAGCTTTTAATTAGTCATGCGTTTGTATATATATTTAGTCTTATTGTTAGCATAACCACTTTTTATAAGGTAAAACTTTTTTGACGTACGAGTCATTGCGACCAAGACTATGGACAGAAAGGAAATCATATCAGAGATTTGACCGTGTGGTCACTCTCTTGGTATGACCCTACATTGCGAGTATCAGCATGATGGCTCGCCGCATGTGCATAAACCGTTGACCGGGAGAGGACAACAACATGTGACTGTACCGTCAAGATGGCATCATTGTCGGGGATATCAAATCAATTCATCATTCACGATGATTGGTTTTCCACCTAGCGAGAACTACGATCAACATGTTCGTCAGCGACGAGTACACGCATCAAAACGTTTCCTACTTTAGTGAAAAATATATGTGTCGGCAAGGTTCCTACTATAGCGATAGATATATGAGGGGTTCCTGACCAATTTGGGAAATGTTGACTTTTCCCACGAAAAGTCAACATTTTCCAAATTGGTCAGAAAGTTGCCCTGAGTCCCCCGGAACTCACTTTGGTCGATATCGGGGTCAACTTAAGTCCGGTATGACCCTCGGGTCAGATTTAGGTTCATTTAAGTGTGCTTTAAACTTTTAAATTTTCCTGTTTTTCGCAGATTTGACTGGCGTTGACCGGGAGTGGTTATTACAAAAACTTTACAAGCTCTACTGCTATGAATTTATTTTCCTTCCTGAAATGTTCTTTAAACGGATTCCAAACATTGTGAATATTGTATAAACCGGCATTTCCACAGTTTGAGGCAAACCAAGAAAAAGTAGTTGGATAATCAACAAAACAACCCTTACATTTCGTTGCTTTAATTTGAATCATTACTAATGCTCTAAGTATAACCATTTTAACTACTTTTATGGAAGCAACCCTTCTATTTTGGCCATAGAAAGTAATTAGAAGAGGAAAATCTATGCTAGTATAGAAATTAAGAAAAAGAAAATTTTGCAGAGGTAAGAAAGAAAAGAGAGTAACATGGAGGCACAACTAGTTGCACCACAGGCAGAGGTTGAGGCTGATGCACATGCACAAGCTCAATCTCAGCAATTGGCACAACCTCAACCTGAGCCACAGAAAAAGAACAGAATTCAAGTCTCCAATACCAAGAAACCACTCTTTTTTTACGTTAATCTTGCTAAGGTATGTATACATCTTTTTCATTTGACTTGTGTAGGCCTCTTGTCGCTTATATATAAGATTGTTACCTTAAGTCTTATGTTGTTAAATGTTTGGGTCTTCGTTTATCTAGTGCTCATGTTCGAACATGAAAGGAGATAGTGTTGGTTTTAACCTCATGCTCGTGCATTTCCATAGGCGAGGGTAGCCTTATAGATTGTTCTTTTAATCTTTTCCGGTCGAAATAATTTACTTATGGTGATACTTTCTTACTAATTTTGTTTAAAACCGAAATTTACTTTGGTTATTGCAGAGGTATATACAACAACACAATGAAGTAGAGCTTTCTGCCCTAGGCATGGGTAAATACCTGCAAATTCTATCAAATGCATACATATACTTATGATTACATGTTTATGATATATTAGAGTAGACCAAAGTCGGATTTGCCACATGCATGATTCAACGTATTTATTTCATAATCAGGAACTCGCATTAATTTGAATCCAAACAATATTTGTTTGTTATTGTAAAATCAAACTTTGTTTGTTCAAGTATGTGAATACGTAGAATCTTCGAACCTTTACTATCTTACAACAATTGTACAATTTATATGTATGGTATCTTCTGAACACATACTTTACTACAGCAATCACAACCGTCGTTACAATTGCTGAAATTTTGAAGAACAACGGGCTAGCAACCGAAAAGAGTAAGAACCATATTACCGTAAATATTCTTTATCATCCACCGTTGATCTTGATAATGTAGTAGTTTTGAATGACAAAATGGAACAGAAGTTGTGACATCCACCGTCGGCATGAAAGATGAGACCAAAGGTCGTATGGTTCAAAAGGCAAAGGTGTGATTGCTCTCTCTTGTTTAAAGTTTCTTATTACTAGTACTATGAAAATATATTAACTACATATCATTTTGTATTGTGTACAAAAAAACTCATGATTATTGTTGTTATTTTAAAATTATTGGAATATTTTGTAAAATTTAATGGCGTGGTCGGTTGTTACATATGAAATTGAATTTGTTATGGTTTGATGGTGTTGTAGATAGAGATTGTGCTGGGGAAGTCAGAGAAATTCGACACATTGATGAGTGCTAGTAGCAGCCCTACAGCTGCAGAACAGGCCCAGGGGGCTCCAAATGAAAATAAGCAGTGAAATGTCCATGTGATGTTCAATTGTTATAGCTTTATAAATTTCTTACTTACTTGAGATAAGTAGGGAAAACAACTAAATAGATATTTTCCTTCAACCGATGATGCATTGTATTTGCTAGCATAATATGGAGTTGTTAAGAGACTAGACTATATATATGGATTGCCAATCATTAAATGATTGCACATGATTTCAATTCTATGCTCCTATCCTCTTATCTTACTTTTTTTTTTTTTTTCTCAGACTAAATATCAAGGATAGTGCATTTCCTTGATGAAGGGACTTGTTGTCAAGAATTATATACTCATGGTGAAGTAGCATCAGAGTGGAATGGAGGGGTTATTGGGTGATCTCTGGTGATGTGAAACAAAACTTCAGCTCTAAGTCCTCTCTTGTCCATTCTAAAATAAAGAGGGTTTGGGGGTAATATTCTAAAATCTGTGTTATGGAATTTATAGTTAGCATGAAATGCTTTCATATTTGAAAAACAAGGTGGAAACAACATTGGTGATCTTTATAAAAATTCAGAACAAAGTTCATAGTGGTGAATAGGCATTGTTCAATCATTCTTATTACTTCAACCTTGACAGTTGGGTTGCTAAACGTTTGTCCTGTTTCAAAAACTCATCCTAAGGACTAGATCATCATTTCCATGGTCTTATATAAGGATGGCTTCTCTTTGTGTTTTTTGTTGCAGATGGTTTCAATGATTTCTTCCTTTTGGTTGATCTGGTTTTGCTACAACTTATGTTTATTCCAACATGTTATGTAAAACCCGTTTTTTTAAGAAAAAGGGGTTTTCTTTTGTAATTAGAATCGTCGTGTTAGGTTTGCGCAATAAGTGGTGTTGTAAAAAAAAAAATTGACTTGGGCTGGACCGGACTGACCCGGCCCGAGTCAGAACCGGCCCAAGTGCTGACCCGGCCCAAGCCCGGGCTATATAAGCCGAAAATAGGGTTTGGCTGCCCCATTTTCCTCCCTTCTTCTTCGCAGCCCCCACGCCGACCTCCCTCCTCTGGCCCCACGACCACGCCGCCCTCGCCGGCGACACCTCCGGCCAGCTACTCCCACCCTCGTCCCCACGCGTCTCCGACCTCCCAACCCCGTCCTCCCTCACTCCTTCCTCTCCGTCTTCTTCGAACCCCGTCCGACCTCCTCCCTCACCTCTCGGCCGTCTCCGTCCAGCCACGGCGCCACCGCTCCCGAGTCCGGCCACCGAGCCCCTCCTCGTCTCCGTCCAGCCACCGCGCCACCGCTCCCGAGTCCGGCCACCGAGCCCCTCCTCGTCTCCGTCCAGCCACCGCGCCACCACCAAGCCCGTCTCTTCCTCTCCCTCGATCGTCCACGCCGGTGCTGCCCCGCCACCGGAAGGACTTGCAGAACCGGGAGCACCGTAGCTCCGTCGAGACCCCACCGTCCGTCCAGACCTGACACGGGCGCGAAGTCGCCGTGTCCCGACGAATTCGGCCACGCCACCGTCCCTTTCTCTACGGTTAGGCCCCGGCCGACACCGCCCTCGCCGGCGGCCGACCGGTTCGAAACCGAACCCTTTTTTTTCCCGTTTTCTTTTTTTGTTGAATATGGGTTTTGTTGGAACAAATCCTTGTATCAATTGGGTTGTTCGAAACGGACTTGAACCGAGAAACTTGTTAAAAGAAAATTAATCATTAAACGAGTTTGGATTTAAAAGATTAATTTTGTGTTTTGGGACTGAAAACGTGGATTTGTGGGTTGGATTGAAATGGAATCAAAATCAAGAATTTGAAAAGAAAAGGGTATTAAATTGAAAAATCAGTCTTAAGAAAAAGGAAAAGAAAACAGTTTAAATGGAAAAGATCGGGTTGTAAAATGGTGTAAATCGGAAATTGTAAAGAAGAACGACAAAGTATAAGATATCGTTATTTTTGTTTCTTACGTTTTTCGAATCTGTTTAAATGTGAACAAAAAGGGGTTAAGTTGAGTTTTACATTGAAAATCAGATTCGAAACAAAGTTCGATTTCGCTGTTCGAACGTAAAATGGTTATCGTTAAAACTAGGTCGGGTTAAGTTTAGCGGGTTTTAAAACGAAAGTCGATTGTTAAGATTAGACTCGAGTTCAGATTAAATCGAAAAGGGGAAACGAAGCCGATCGACTTTATATGGGTCTTGGACCAAATTATCGACCTTGGAAACGAGCAGAAGGAAATCGTTTGTTTTGAAATCAAAGTCGGAATTAATTAAAGCAAGGAGTTTCAAAGGCGGGTTAAGATAAAAAGGGGTTTTTAACTGGGCTTAGATCAAATCTGAGTTCGGGCACGGGTGCTCGAACCCGATCCGTCGTAACCCTACTGTTAGCCCGCTCGAGTATAAACGACAACTGTCGAATTTAAACTGGACAATTCGTAGCCGTTAACTTAACGGCGGAACCGTTATTAATTTGGGCGTTGAGTTATTTAATGTCGGCATGTTCGTACTAGTTTAAAAGTGAGTTAAATCTGTGTTCTTTTAGATCGTGCTGCGGACCGAGGCAAAGGGAGGCTCGGCGAGTGACTGCGATCATCTCGGGTTTAGTGGAGCGCTTTTGGAGTTGTTTACGAGGTAGGGAAAAGTAGCCGGATCTCGGCCCTGACTAGGGAAAGTTAACAGTAGAAATGCATGTGACACTGGGGTGTCGTGGGTTGAGTAGGTTAGCAAATATTAGAATTGCATGATACGGGATTGTAGCGTTTAAGAGAAAAGCATGTGACACTTAGTAGTGTCGTAGGAACAGAGAACTTAGCGTTAATTGTTTTACTGGAGGCATATGACCATGCCCGGAGGTTGTTTGTGAAACTAGCGATCTTAGGACTGTTGGAGGCATCGTTTATGCCGGAGGTTGTTCCGTGTTATTTGTTATTGAGTTTGGGTGGCCTTGAGAGCCCGTGTATTTAATTTGGCGTCTTGGGTGGCCTTGAGAGCCCGTGTGTTTAAATTGGTGTCTTGGGTGGCCATGAGTGCCCGTGTCTTACTGTCGGTGTTTTGAGTGGCAGTGAGTGTCTGTGGGGTTGTTAAACCCGAGTCTTGACCGTTGGTGTGTCTTGAGTGGCAGTGAGTGTCTGTGGGGTTGTTGAACCCGAGTCTTGACCGTTGGTGTGTCTTGAGTGGCAGTGAGTGCCCGTGGGGTTGTTGAACCCGAGTCTTGACTATTGAGGTGTCTTGAGTGGCCTTGAGTGCCTGTGTGATTGAATTTTGATTGTGATTGTGATTGCGGATCCCGGTAGGTTGCAAGCACTCTTTGGCTGGCCTGACCAAATTTGAGTATCAACGGGTTGCAAGCACTCTTTGGCTGGCCTGACATAGTTTGAGTAACACAGGTTGCAAGCACTCTTTGGCTGGCCTGGTCCGAGTTTGAGTATCACAGGTTGTAAGCATTCTTTGGCTAGCCTGATCCTTGTTCGTGTGAGTGAGAGAGGTTACTGAGCAGCTGGTATGCGATCCTTTGTGATTTTGTTTGGTGTGCGATCCCTTGTGATCTGTTTGGTGTTGTGTGGTTGTCGTTTGAGTCCTTGGGAGAGGTCGTCAATTGTTGTGTCGGGTCTGCTTACGTGGTTGAGTGTTGAGTCGTTCGAGGAAGGTCACCGTGGGAGTTTGTCAGTCGGAATACTTGAGTTGGGGGCGGTGATCCCCGGAGTTGGGTCTGTTGTGGGTGTTATAGGCTTTGTCTGCTAATTATGCCGTAGTCAGTCTGTTATCCGTGGTGGTGAGCGAACGCTCACCCCTAGCTGCTTTTCCTACAGGTACTGTTCGTGGGACAGACTAGGTGAGCTCTCGAAGCTTGTGGAGCTAGGAGCGGAGTCCGGGTTTTGTCTTTTGAGTCTAGTGACGGATACCGTGTACTTTTGTCCACTTGTTGGGACGTTTTTGTATTGTAAATACTACCATTATTTTGGAAAATAAGTGGAATTGTCAAAGCTTTATTCAAACAGGTTTTAAGTATTCATGTTTTAAAAATGTTCGCGTCCCGAGATCGGTTTACTGAAATTGGGGCGTGACATGTTAGTTGCAGTATTTGAAGCATTTGTTGCTCATTTGTTGACAATTTGTTTGTTTTGGGGATTATTGTTTAGGGAAAATTTCATTTTAATACCCCAGCAAACTTTTATTTGAGGTTTAACACCCTAGCTTGTTTTTTTTTTTGCATTTTAATACCCTGACAAACTATTATTTTCAGTTTCATACCCAATCGTTAAATTTCCATCCAGAATGGATGGAAAATGACAGAGGGGTTTCTAGTTACAAGTTGTAACTTCAAGGTATGCATTAATAGTTTTTGAACTTCAGGGTAATCATCAGTTAAACGTGCCAACTTCAGGGTATGTATTTGTAGTTTACTCAAATTATTATTCATAAATATGTGAAGTATATAAAATATTAATAATAAAAAAATCTGATTTTTGTTCAAATGTATAAATTTGATTTTTTGAATTATATAAAAATATTATTTTTAAAATATATAAAAACCGATTTTTTGAATTGTATAAAAATATGATTTTTGAAATATATAAAAATTGATATTTTAAATGTATAAAAACTGATTTTTTTTAAATATTTTTTGAAATAAAATCTAATTTTTTGAAATATAAAAAAACTGATTTTTTGTGGTAGGTTTTGAAAATTTGATTAGTCTCAAGGGGCATTTTGGACTTATCATCCATTTTGGATGGAAAGTTAACGGTTGGGTATGAAACTGAAAATAATAGTTTGTCAGGGTATTAAAATGCAAAAAAAAGTTTGCTAGGGTACCAAAATGAAAATTTCCCTATTGTTTATTGGTATCTATTGTAATCCTCATTGTATTGTTCAACTTTTTGTAGATAGAAATTGTTTTTTTGCTCCCCCTTTTCAATCTCTGAAAAGGCCATTTATAATATTGTTATGCTGATAAAAAATAATGAATAACCGATGGGAAATTTGTTAACAATGTGAGATATCCCTTCCTATCCTCAAGGTCACTCGTGAACGGATTAAAAAAAATTTATCTCTATGATATCTTGGCATTTTTTTCCAAAATATATAGCCTCGTCACTACTTTATTATAGACATGTGTTCCTAATTAGAGTACTTATAGTAACTAGTAAATTGGCGATGATAATTTTGAGTCATCTTTTGATGTCGACGTCAAATTGTTTTACAAGAGGACGACATCGAGCCCATTGTTGACGTAGAACTCGGCGTCGCGGTGCGGTGTTAGTGATGTCACCCGATGGACAATCAATGGTTTCTTGACACATGCAAAATCAAGTTTGTAACATATTTTATTGGTTAAACTTCATCTCACTACCCTAAAAATACTTGGGTTTCACCTCACTACCCTAACCAAACTTTGTTGCACCTCACTACCCTAACGAAACTTTTAGTGTCAATTTAATACCTAGCGTCAATTTTCCATTTTTTTTAAAATGACAACACTACCCCTATCAAAAATAATAAAAATCAAAACATAAAACAAAAGATTCACACTCTCACAACTCTCTCACGAACTCTCTCACAAAACATTCATCTTTACCCGTTGCATGTTCATCTTCATCAAACTCTCTCATATTTGTTCATCTTCATCTCTACGAGAACTAGTCGGAGAAAGTGTAGATCTAGAATCTCGGAGAGGGTTTAAAGGTTGAATCAGGGTTTGGAAGGAAGGCTCGAACCCAACTGTTCGCGATGTTGGTCTGGTGGTGTACTGGTGTTTGTTGTTGGAATTAATTTTATGGTTCATGTTGAGGAGTTTAAGAAGTTGAATCGAAACCATTTGGGGTTTAATCGAAACCCCGTGACTTCTCCTTCTTCAAATTGAAACCATTTGGGGTTTAATCAATTTTACAGTTGGATTTTGGGTTTGAATCTAGGTTGGTTTGTTTTGTTTGATTTTCTTGGATTTGTTTTGATTTGGGGTTTTCTGGGATTTTATTATGGGTAGAACTCGTTTTCTGGGAACTTGTTCTGGGTATTCTTCAGTTGCTGAATCAAATGATATATTTACTAGTTCTCACTAACCACACTTACCAGATTGATTATGGATTAATCATGCCAAAGGTCTCAAATACTAGGCTTGAATCTGAATTGCTGCTACAACTTGTATCCTGGTTCTCACAAAAGGCAAAGAAGATATGATTGTTGAAAATAAACCATTTTTTAAGAAAAAAACTAATTTGTAAAATGAAGCTGATTTTGAAAAATGAAATTAATTTTTTTAAATAAACATGATGTGTATGAAATAAACATGATGGACTGATTTTTTTTAATAAAAACTAATTTTTCAAAATCAAAGTTAATTTTCTGAAAATAAACTATGACTTTATAATATAAAATTTGTTTTTCTAATAAAACTGATATTTTTGAAATAAAACTGATTTTTTTAAATACAAAATTGAATTTTTAAATAAACTTTTATTTTTTAAAATAAAATTGATTTTTAAAAATTAAACACTGATTTTTTTAAGAAAAACTATTTTTTATAAAATAAAATTGTTTTAAAAAAAACTGATTTTTTGAAAATAAAATCTATTTTTTAAAATAAAATAAAAATTTTAAAAAAAATAAAATCTGATTTTAAAAAATAAAAACTAATTTTTTAAAATAAAATATGATTTTTAAAAATAAAAGCTATTTAAAAAAAATGATTTTTAAAAATAAAAACTAAAATTTAAAAATAAAATCTGATTTTTTAAATAAAATATTAATTTTAAAAATAAAAACTAATTTAAAAAATAAAATATGATTCTTTTTAAGAATAAACTGATTTTTAAAAATAAAAAACTGATTTATGTAAAATAAATAAATAAAAAGAATTTTTGAAAACCAATGGCATGCTTTTGAAAATTTGAGTGTTGGTGAGGGGTATTTTGCACTTTTTACCATTTTCCATCCAAAAATGGATGTCAAGTTGACGTCGGGTATGAAAGTGCAACTAAAAGTTTCGTTGGGGTAGTGAGGTGCAACAAAGTTTGGTTAGGGTAGTGAGACGAAACACACGTATTTTTAGGGTAGTGAGGTGAAGTTTACCCTTTTTTATTAATTAAAGTTCTAGTAATCCAAAATTTACCCCTTTATATACCAAACACGTTCAGTTATATTCTCACACATTCCATCTTCTCCCACACAAATCATTCTTCCTTCTTCCACTATCCAAAATTTGAAACTTCTTCTCCTACCCAAACCAATGGATCATGAAAATTATGAGCACATGATGAAGCAAATTGAACAAATATACCATTGTAGGAGGACAAAGATGATGTCGGATGTTAACAAGGGGTTATGAGCATTGAGGGAAATCGTAATGTCCAGAAAAGTATCGTTGTGAAGTCAACGCAAGAGGAGGTACCTGGACCGAAGTCGGGTAGATGTCGTGAACCATTGATGAAAGATTACTTATTTAGTATTTGCTTCGGATGGACCAAGATCTTTTTCTTCACATATAGGTGCAATGGTGGAGTAGGACGACTACCTCATTCAAAAGGTCGATACTTGAGGACATTTGGGATTCACTCCCCACATAATAATTCCATGATTGTCCTAAGGATTCTAATTTATGGTTACTCCGTTGATTCTTACATGAAGCACTACGAGTGAGTGCATACCTCATCATGGCATGCCTATAAAGCTTTTGTTGGGGGCGTGATCATCAAGTTCGGACAAGAGTATCTAAGGCAGCCGAATTTAGACGACATGGCACATTTATTGCGTATCGACAAGAGACGGGGACTCCCGAACATGATTTGAGGCTTATTATACGACATTCATTGGCAATAGAATGAATGCCTCTCTTCACGGAAACAATAAATCTCATGGGGAGATCATGGTAATGTCATAGCAATCATGCTGGAAGTTGTTGCCTCAAACGACCTGTGGATTTTACATGGCTTTTTTCGTGTCTTCCGGGTCAAACAATGATATTGTTGCACTCAATGGCTTATACTTGTTCACCAAAGTGTTGCGAGCAGAACAACCAAATATGTAGTACCAGGTAAACGATATTCACAAAAACTATATTTAGCACTTTTTTTTATAAGCTCGAAAATTTTATTAATAAGACCGAATCCAGAATATGAGTCGGAATGCCCTGATTCAAGTAGAAGCAGGGTACAAAAGGTCAGAAGACCAGAAACACGCTTACAAAGGAATTCTGCTAAGGGGAGAACAAGTATAAGGATAGACCTTAACCCCAAAAACAGATAAAACCAATCAGAATAAACAAAAACTAAAGTGTCGCTTTCTGTAGAGCCTTATGAGACGACATCCACAAGGTCGAAATAGGAGGCGCTGCCTTGATAGTACGTTCCCGAGTCAAAGATCGAGTTCTCGAACGAGTAACAACAGTATAGGTAGAAGGTCGACTTTGTCGAGGTTGAAGGAGGGCATCCTTCCATGGACTACTCTCTTTCTCCCCCGTTTCCACCGAAACCTCCAAAACGCCGATATCTGAAACCGGGACTATCAAACCTGTAGTCGCACCATCCAAAGACCCATCCTTAATTAGGCCTGACATAGCAAGGTCTCCCGCTTGACTTTTGGCCGAAGCTGCATTTTCAGACAAGCTTATTGGGTCAGAAACTTACAAGACTGATCAACTAAGTCCACAATCTGAGCACGAGCTTCTGTCGAGCCCGATGCCTGAGTTTCAGAACCTGAATCACGGAGGATCTGCATACGAATCTCCTCAGTCAGCCAATCAGTCACCATCGTCGATCTCTAACCACTGGTGAACAAGAGCTCCAACAGCTTCCCATCCTCCAACTTGGCCTTCTGTGATGACAATGATTCTGGACTTCCACCAGAAATACCCTGTTTAGCTTGAGGTTCCATGGTAGAACTGATCATAGTCTGTTTTGAAACTGAATACCCTTTAATCGGAAATGGCACCTTTTCCGGTCGGGCTAAAGCTACGAAGAGAATGTAACCATTTTATTTGAAACCGTTTTAAACCTCGATGGCCTTTTGAGCTACAGACGACGATAGGAAATCCACGAAACCAAAACATCGTCTCTTCTTATCCGGTCTTTTAATCGCAATGGCCGATTGAATTTCTCCAAATTTTCCTACCGTTTTGACATCATAGGAGTGGACCTAGAGGTTTTCCCTCCACGGTGACCACATAAGGTTCATAGAAGTAGGTTGTTTGTTTGCTCCCAGATTTTGTGATCTCCAACCAATTAGTTTGGATTTTTCTTCACTTTACACCTTAAATATTTACGGGCGTAAGTCTCATTCCTCTTGATGCTAGCTTAACTTGATTTCGATTTAAAATTTTGGTTAGTGGATCCATAACTTACCCTTTCTTCCTAAAAAAAATAAACAAAGATGGCTCTCGGTTGATGTATATGTCGAATCTTATCATTATACATCAAGCTTTATATTTTGGTATTTGTTGATTTATTGTCACAAAGCACACAAATTCTTGTCTTAGGCTTCGTCCATTCAAGTTCATCCTCTAAGAAGTTTTATGGCCACTTAGCTTCTTCATCAATTTTATCTAATGTTATCAACTCTTATTCCACGGTCGACTTTGTTATTACTTGTTTGTCTTTTGGATAGAAATCATTTTATGCTAGCATGAAGATGTATCTGTTTGTGGCTTTGGAATCCTTAATATCATATATCCAACTAACATTAGTGTACCCTTCCAATACATCAAGTTCTCTTGTCGAGTATAACGTAAGTACGTAAGTATTCTCACAATAGCCTTCTAATGTTCCTTCCCTAGATTTCTTGTGAATCTACTCAATGTGCTTGTTATAAATCCAATATTAGGTCTAATAATATCCATGAGATACATGATATTTCCTATATTCCAAGCATATTTCACTTGGTATGCGCTTGCGTCCCTATTCTTAGAAGAATGTTGGTATATGTTTATTGGTGTTATGACTTGACTAGTATATCACTATTTGGCCTTCTCCTCTCCTATCTTATATCCTTGTTTTTTTTTTTATATATATTTTCGAATATTAATACACTTGATTAGATTTTTCTATTTTCTTTTAGACAACACATATTTTCTCATCTATGAATTACTTTTGTACATAATGTTTACTCAAGGGATCATATATATTAAACATCTTCATTCTCTTACATCATCACTTTTTGTTCATTCATTATAATATTGTCGCTCTCAATCCACCCCCTTAAGCAATTATGGGGTTCAAAAATGCTTGCATATAAATGTACGAAATGAATGGTACATTGGCTTGGAAGGTGAGGTTAAGAAACAATTATAGGATCAAATAGATGTCTATGTAATAATTACAAGATATGATTAGTTTGGCTCAAACATTTCAAAGATGGTCTATGGTCATTTCCTTAACTTGATTTTCTATGTTGCATCGACAAGACTTGTTTTTAGTTCTAGACTTAATTATTTTAACTTTGGTATGCGCTATATTTTTAATACCGAGCTATCTTTCCAAAGTAACCTCTTGCTGCAAAATTTTGCAGGGTAACTCTTGGGCTTTTGTTGTTGGAGGTGAAACTGAAGAGTAGTTGTTGTTGGGTTTGGATGTTGAACCTTTTGTTGCTGAAGTTTTTTCTAGAAGAGCTGGTGTGCAGCTCTGTCTCACTAAGTTTGGAGTGTTGGATCATTTTCTAGCCGGGATTACTTGGGTACAAGGGTATTTCAAGTTTATCAATGCTTGGATCCACCACCCTCTTTTCCTCTCTCAGTCCAAGCTTTTTTGGGACAGTTTACAACCTACTGGATCTCCCTCCTATATTCTCTGGTTCAAATTAAAGTCATTAAAGGCTTTCTACAGAACTTGGAATCTTGAAGTGTTTGGTAGGGTTGATAGAGATATTGAGGCTCTAATAGTGAAGATCAAAGTTTTGGACATCATTGTTGAGAACAGGAGTCTAGAGCCACAAGAGTTGTCTCACAGAGCTTTGCTTCAAGCACAGTTAATACAAAAACTGAAGTTACAAGCTAAGATGTGGTGTCAAAAAGCTAGACAAAAATGGTCTAAGGAGGGTGATCATTGTACAAAGTATTTTCATCTTATTGCTAATTTTAATGGGGTTAGAAAGAAGTTGACTCATTTGAATGTGGGAGGCTTACTCATTTCCAATCCCTTAGAGATCATGGTCTTGGCTAAAAAACACTTTGAGGAAAGGTTCTTGGAGAATTCATCTATTTGCATTGATTTATCTTCCTTGCCTTTTACAACTCTGCCATCCACTCAAACCCAAGGACTAGAGGTAAACTTCAATGAAGTGGAGGTGTTCAATGCTATCAAATCTTGCAATGGTGAGAAAGCCCCTGGCCCTAATGGGTATACTATGAAATTTCATCAAACATGCTAGGATTTTACCAAACTGGATATCATGGCTTGTCTGCATCATTTTTTCTTGGGTGGTTCTTTGGGAAAAGGCTTAAATTCCTCCTTTATAACACTTATCCCTAAAGTTACCTCCCCCTAATGTTTTGAGGACTATAGACCAATTAGCCTCATTAACAGCATCTACAAGATCATCTCTAAAGTCTTGGCCACAAGGTTGAAGAGGGTTATGAATTATTTGGTTCATGATGTTCAGTCAGGCTTTATTTCTGGGAGACAGTTATTGGATGGTGTTTTAATTGCATCTGAGTTATTGCATTCCATCAAGAGATCAAGGCAGGAAGTTACTATTTTCAAGGTGGACTTTGAGAAAGCATATGATCACATCAATTGGGGAGCTCTCCTTAATATTCTAAAACTAATGGGTTTTGGTCATTCTTGGATATCTTGGATTCAAGTTTGTATAAGAGCTTGGTCTTCTGTTGTAAGAACCACTCCCGGTCAGCGTCAGTCAAAGCGGCGAAAAAAAAAGGAAAATTTAAAATTTTGGGACAGACACTTAAATGAACCTAAATTTGACCCCGAGGGTCATACCGGACTTAAGTTGACCCTGATATCAACCAAAGTGAGTTCTGGGGGACTCAAGGCAACTTTCTGACCAATTTGGGAAAGGTTGACTTTTTGATGGAAAAGTCAACCGAGCGACGTTTTGGTCCGTTCGAGGTCCGTTTTGGATCCAAAAAGCTTAGCCGTCGTTACAGCGGTCTTAGTTGAGCCATTTCCTTGTAGCCCATGAACTTTCGTAATTTTCTTGGAAAATGGGCCCGTTCGGGGCCCGAGACGGCTGAATTTCGCGAATCTGACTGAAAAATATCTAGAAGATATTTTCCAAAAAGGGTGGGACCCACTTGCCACATGTCACATAAGTGGTGGTGTTAGGTATTATTGAACAAAACAAAAGGATGAGGGCTAGGAGGTGTTCGGCCATTATTCAAAAAAAGAGAAAAAGAAAGAGAAAATAGAGAGAGAAAGAAGAGAGAAGAAGGAGAGAAGAGGAGGGTTAGGGTTTGTCGATCTCCCGAAGATCCAACCGACGAATCGTCTCAACGATTGAAGAATCGAGCTCCCGTCATCATTCCCTACGGTGAGAACCTATTCGATTTTCGTTTTGATACGTTTGAAAGTTAGGGTTTGGGCTTAAACGGGTTAAATATAGATGAGTCGAGGTGTAGGGTTCGTTGGGAACATTTTGGAGCGAAAAGGATTGGTTTCCGGTGATCGGAGGCTCGGGTGGTGGCTGGCCGGAGCTGGGTGATGGCTGGCCGGAGCTAGGGCCGGCCACCATGGTGGTGAACCGGTCCAGCCACCCACGGGTCTTGATGGCCGGGTGGGGCCCACGTGTTCGGGTCTCGGTTTTTCGTGTTCGGGTGGTTTAGGACGATCCCCAAGTCGTTAATCCACACCCGGAAAGAATTTTGGAATTAAATTGTAAAAGTTGGAAATGACGGGTTTAGAAACTTTAAACGCGAATTAAATTGCTCGGAAGTCCGAAATTGATTCTGTCGATTGCGTTGGAACCCTTGAATTATTCTAAGATCGTAGAAACGAAAACGGGAATTTTAGGAGCCCCGGAAGGGCGTTTTCCAATCCCGGGCACATTCGCCGAGCTGGGCGAATCGGGCCTTTCTGGGCACGTTGTTGTCAATGTCGAGTAATTGGGAAGTTTGGGAGTGATCGACATTGTCGGGGTTGCATTTGGGCGTCTAATTCTTTAAATTCAGTTTTGCCTGCGAAATTAAAAAGTGTTTAAATTGTGATCTTGTTAGATCGTACCGACGACCGCGGAAAAGGGAAGCTAGGCGAGTGATCGCGAGCACGCCGGAGCTTGGTTGTGGACTTTTTGGAAAGCGTTACGAGGTATGGAAAAGTAGCCGGATCTCGGCCTTGACTAGGGAAAGTTAACAGTAGAAATGCATGTGACACTTAGTAGTGTCGTAGGATAAGTAAGTTTATCGAACACTAGAAATGCAGGCGACACTTAGTGGTGTCGTATGATACGTGAACGTATCGAACAATAGAAATGCATGTCACTTATGAGTGTCGTAGGATAAGTGAACATATCGAACAATAGGTATACGGGTGGCTTTTAGTTGTGCCCTGATGGCGATTGAATTGTTGTGTCTTGGGTGGCCATGAGTGCCCGTGGGGAGTTGAACCCGTATTTTACTGTTTGTTGTGTCTTGGGTGGCCATGAGTGCCCGTGGGGAGTTGAACCCGTATTTTACTGCTTGTGTGTCTTAGGTGGCCATGAGTGCCCGTGGGGAGTTGAACCCGTATTTTACTGTTTGTGTGTCTTGGGTGGCCATGAGTGCTCGTGGGGAATTGAACCCGTATTTTACTATTTGTGTGTCTTGGGTGGCCATGAGTGCCCGTGGGGAGTTGAACCCGTACTTTTACTGTTTGTGTGTCGTGGGTGGTCAGGTGTGCCTTTGGGTGTTGAACCCGTGTGTTACTGTTTTGTGTGTCGTGGATGGCCATGTGTGCATGTGGAGTGTTGAACCTGTGTTGTCGCTATTTGTTGAACCTTTGGGGATGACTGTGATTGCATGGAGGTCGGGGGCCCGCCTGACGAAAAAAGGGTCCTGTGGTCGCGCGCGTGGGGGTTGGCTAGCCTTCCGACTAACCACCGGTAAAGTTGTGCATTCTTCTGCGATGAAGGGCGGCTCCCCTTCCGACTAGCTATCGGAAAAGTATTGCGGTATATGTCGCGAACAGGTCGACCGCCTGGCCCGACTGCGTGTCGGGGAAAGTAGCGTGGGGCAGGCTCGAGCCCAGCCGGTTAGCAATCGGCACTGAGCAGCTGGAGTGCGATCCTTTGTGATCTTGTTTGTTGTGTGCGATCCTTTGTGATCTTGGGTGTTGCGTGGTTATCTTTTGTGTCTTTGGTGGAGGTCGTAACCGCTGTGTCGGGTCTACATTACGTGTCTGGGTGTTGAGTTGTGTCACGCCCCAAATTCAGTAGAACCGAACCCGGAACGCGAACATTTAAAACAATAAAACAGTTTCAAACCTTTAAATAAAACACTTTAAAACCACCATTTACTTAACAAAATAATTATTTACAACTCAAAAGTACGTCCCAACAAGCGGACAAAATACAAGGCGTACGTCGCTAGACTCAAAAGTAAATCCGAACTCCCGCTCCTATCCCACGGGCACTCATGGCCACCCAAGACACCAGCGGTAAAACACGGGCTCAACAACCCCACGGGCACTCATGGCCACCCAAGACACACCAACAGTAAAGACACGGGCTCAACAACCCCACAGACACTCATCGCCACCCAAGACACCAACGGTAAAACACGGGCTCTTATGGCCACCCAAGACACAAATTAAACAATCAACCTCTGGGCATAACCAAATGCCTCCAGTAATTCTAATATCGATAAGTTCACTGCTCCTACGACACTACTAAGTGCCACAAGCATTTCTATTGTTCGATACGTTCCCGTATCATACGACACCACCCGGTGTCGCCTGCCGTTCTAATATTCGATAACTTACTTAACCCACGACACCCAAGTGTCACATGCATTTCTACTGTTAACTTTCCCTAGTCAGGGCCGAGATCCGGCTACTTTTCCCTACCTCGTATGCTTTCTCCAAAAGCTCACAAACAAGCTCCGGCGTGATCTCGATCACTCGCCTAGCTTTCCATTTCCTCTGTCTGCGGCACGATCTAATAAGAACACAATTTTAAATACTTTTAAGCTTGCAGGCATAAACTGAATTTTAATAAACTTGACGCCCAAAAGTAACCCCGACAATGTCGATCACTCCCAAACTTCCCAATTACTCGATATTGTCGATAATGGATCCGGAAAAGCCCGATTCGCCCGACATGGCGAATCTGCCCGGGTTATGAAAACGTCCTTCCGGGGCTCCGAAAATTCCCGTTTTCATTTCTATGGTCTTAGAATAATTCAAGGGTTCCTAGGCACTCGATGGAATCAAATTCCGACTTCCGAGTAATTTAATTTGCGTTTAAAGTTTCTAAACCCATCAATTACAACTTTCAGAATTTAATTCCAAATTTCAATCCGGGTGTGGATTAATTACTTGGGGAACGTTCTAAACCACCCGAACACGAAACCCGAACACCCGAGCATGTGGGCCCCACCCGACCCCCTTTGGCCGTGGGTGGCTAGGGCCGGTTTGGGGCCGGTCCACCATGGTGGTGGCCGGTCCTAGCTCCGGCCAGCCACCCCATGGCCGGCCAGCCACCATGCACGGTGGCCGGAGCTCCCCCCGAGCTTCCAGTTACCGGAAAACAATCATCTCTTCGCTCCAAAACACCTCCAAAAAACCCCACACCTCAACTCATCCATATTCAACCCATTTCAATCCAAACCCTAACTTTTAAACTTAACAAAACGAGAATCGGTTAGGTGCTCACCGTAGAGAATGACGGTGTGAGCTTGATTCTTCTAGCTTTGAGACGATCCAATGGTTTGATGCTCGTGAATAGTGGCAAACCCCCAAGCCTCCTTCTCTTTCTCTCCCTTTCTTCTCTCTTCTTTCTCTTTCTAAAACTCAACTTTTTTCTCTTTCTAAATCCTATGGCCGAGCCCCCTTGGTGATGTAGTCTTCCTTGTCTTGTCCAAAAACCTAACACCACCACATAGTTGACATGTGGCCAAGTGGGTCCCACACCCTGTTGGAAAATATCTCCTAGATATTTTCCAATCAGATTCGCGAAATTCGGACGTCTCGGGCCCCAAACATGTCATTGTTTAAAGCCCCTAAGAATGTCATTGGGGAAATGAAGAAGTGGCAGAGAAGGTTTTTATGGAATGGAATTGTTACAAAGAAAGTTTTACATAAGATAAGATGGAACTTGATTTGTAGGCCTAAGAGTGCAAGAGGATTGGGTATAAAAAATCTCTACATCATGAACAAAGCTCTCCTTGCTAAATGGTGGGGGGGGGGGGGGGGGGGGGTTGCTTAGTAAATTGATTCACTTTGAAAACAATTGATGTGTGCTAAGTTTGGATGGGACAATGCTGCTTGGAACCTCTCCAACTGCATTCTACTAAGTGGACAGAGCTTTATCAGTCATATTGAGTCATTACTACAATGTCCTAGATTTGCTGATGCCATTGGGGCTGTGGGACTTCAGTGGAAGGTGGTATCTGGAAATAGAGTGAGTTTTTGGGAAGATAGGTGGGTCAAGACACTCCTCTAAAGTTTAATTTCCATAGACTATTTCATCTTAGTATACAAAAGGGGGCCTGGTGTAATGGGGACTGGATCTTACTATTCAGGAGAGATTTGAGGGGTTGAGAGCTAGATTAGTTCCATTTGCTCTATGATGCCATCAATGGTTTTAATCTCACAGCTGGAGAAGATGTAGTTACTTGGGTAATGGATCATAAAGGATTCTTAGTTCAAAAAATGTATGAAGTCTTGGATGACACCTCTAATTGTTCTCTAGATTGGCCAGCCCTATTGTGGGCTCCTATTCTCCCTCCTAAGGTTGCTGCCTTTGCTTGGTTGGTATGTATGCAAGGAGTTCCAGCAAAATGCTTCTTATTGTTCAGAGGCTTATACACTGGCAATATATGGTGCTCATTATGTTCTGAGGATCCTGAGGAACTTGATCATCTTTTTTGGGGCTGCAACATATCATCTCAGGTTTGGTATCTTGTTCTAGACTGGTGGGATATAAAAACAGCCATTTCTGAGACTTTCCTAAACTGGTTCAAGTCTTGGGAAGCTTTGGGTCCTTTGAGGGCTAGAAAAATTTGGTCCATGCTGGATTCTGTGGTCCTTTGGAGAATTTGGTTGTCTGGAAATCAGGCTTGCTTCAAAAGTAAGCTTCACATAGCTCAACAGATATTGCAGCAAATTCAAAATGACTCTTATCAGTTATTGTGGGCCATATTTAAGGAGGGAGAATCATTCTCCTTCCTTGCTTGGATTAATGATCCTTTGTGTTGTGGCAGGCTGAGGTTCAAGTAAGTTTCTGGTGGTATTTGTCCTTAGTCTGCATCAGTTTCATTTGGTAATTGGGGTTTTTAGGGGGGGGGTTGGGAGGGTGGTTGGGGGAGAGGTGTGAGGTTCCTTGGTAAGGTAGTCCCTTGTAGCTGCTGGTTTTGGTTCTTCTGTGGTTTTGGACTGTATGAGAGTGGGTGCTTTTTTCACTTCCCTTCTCATTGGTACTGAGTGTATGGGTAGTTTGTTAATTAAGTTGAGAGTTTGTTTGATTTGTTTCCAGGTTATTGGTGTTGACTAGTTTTGTCTCCTAGCTTTGGTTGAGTTTGCTGGTGTTTTGGGACCTCCAGAAGCTATTTTGGAACTTGTACAGAATGTGCTATCTTAGTCTGTGTCTTGGACTTTTGTTGCTCTTTTTCCTCTTACTGCAGAATTTTGCAGGGTAACTTTTGGGCTTTTGTTGTTGGAGGTGAAACTGAAGAGTAGTTGTAGCTAGGTTTGGATGTTGAACCTTTTGTTGCTGAAGTTTTTTCTAGAAGGGCTGGGGTGCAGCTCTTTCTCACTAAGTTTGGAGTGTTGGGATCATTTTCTAGCCGGGATTACTTGGGTACAAAGGTGTTTTTGGGTAGCTTGGAGAGCAAGTCTAGCCGTTGCTTTGGTAGGGCGGTAACTTGTTAGTCAAGTTATGTCGTGAGGTCTTTTATTGTTAATTTCGTTGATGATTTGGGTTTGTAATACACTTTGAGGGTACGCCCTTGGCCGCATCTTCTATTTCGAAGATTCGGTTTATAAAATTTCGAAAAAACTGCTGATCAAAAAAAATATAGAAGAACTAATTATTTATTTATATTGCATATAATGGTTCATCAAATATTATTTATTTAAAACAAAAGAAGCTATTATATACTAGTAATCTAGCAAAAGCTCTTTGGTATCCATTCAACCTTGATTTAATATCAGAGCCTCCCTTTTATTTGGTAGCCCCATATCGACCAAACTATTAACAAAAATCCGATTGCTCATTGAAGATTGAATGGCCATCAACTGAAAATTAAGCTTGGGATGTTGACAGTACAATTTAGACTTGACTTTTGATTATCGGTCGGTTCGGTATGGAACCTTAGTTCGGTTAACCATTTAGTACCTAGGTCCATAACCGAGCACCAACCTGAACCTTTATTGGTTTCATTTTTTTACATCGACACCACGCAGTGAGCCAATGGTCTTTGAATCGCAGTTGTCGGTACCGATTAGTTTTTATCGATTTACCGGTTTCTGGTTTTTTATGAACAACCCTAAACCTAATCATGCAATGCTTTAAAGTGTCCACCCATTTGCATGTTCCGAAACAATTCATTCTTATATGCATGCACTCTCAATATAATATGTAAAATAAAAGGTTAAAGAATAGAACATAAATTTTACCAATACTAACACCAAGTACTATGAATGTAAAACATAAATAAATATAAAAGATCCAAAAATAAAACGTAAATTTTTCTCTCCCCTTCCTCTCACTCTTCATACCCAAGTAAACCTAGATATTATCTTTAGTGTTGTATTAACTAACCCTAAGTCATATAAAACCTTTTTACCTAAGCTAATTTAAATAGATTTGTGTGCTTCTGTATTCAAATATCGATAAACAATTTCAACCTCGTTTTCTTGGATAAACTCTTCGAGCCTACATGAGATCCTATCGAGATTGTCTATATGTCCAATACGATTTTTTCAAGTTTACTCTCCAAGCCACAAACTACCTTGTCAATTTTTATGAATTCATCTTCTTTTTTTACCAACACTTTCTTTCATTAAAAGTAATTACCTTTATAGTGATGAAATAAATCCCATGATAAATACTATAAAACAACCAATATCAACAAAAGTCTAAAGCTATAATGTTGTCTAGTATACTTATGATACAAATCATTAGAATTCATACGACAAAACACAAATAAACTAATATCAACTAGAAAGTTAGAAACATTACCCATCACCATTGATAGATTGAGTTGGAAATAACATAGTAGCACTTGAACACAACTAAATTTGTCTCCTAATAGTCATACCAACATATTGTCAGATTTAAAACACCGATAAACTCTTGCAAAATCATTCCCAACGCCTTGGTCAGGTGCATATACTAGTCTATCACCCACACACACAATCAACCTCCTATACCACCCGGATAGAATCCACATAACAAACTACACAATCACTTCAACATCACCCCTCAAATAGAAATTTAGAAACACTACACTACAACTACCTGTAAATTAGGGGTGTAAACCGTTCGCGTACCCGGACTGTAAGCCATTTCAATACCCGGACCGAACGATATGAGTCCATAAAATTCATGTCCAAATTAACTAAAAAACTACAGGTTTTCGGCCTTCTAGGTTCGGAACTGATTAGAATTATTCCATATTTTATCCGGACCTTAATGGACTCACTATTTTGAGCTCAAAATGTCCATTTCAGCCCATTCAAACAAAACTAAAAAATAAACTAACTAAGTTGGGCCAACAAAATAATTGCCCCAAAATATTAGCCCAAAAATGTGACTCAACAAGATCAATACAAAAGGATGAGATAGTAGTATGGTACTATGAGGGATGGTTTTTATATAGAGGACGAGCGAATTTTTTTTTTCTCTTGGCCGATGTAGGATTTTGTATTTTTTCCATTCACGTATTGTATTTTGTATATATAGAGTTTAAGTAAAGAAAGAGCAACAAAATTTAATAGTTCAATTGCTAAAGGCATGCTCTATACTCCAAGGTTAGGGGGTTCGAATCCAACACTCGACATGGAGTGGTGCGATGAATATGGACCCAATATGGATTAATAAGCTCCATGGACCAAATATGGATGAATGGGCTTGGTAGTTAAGGCTTCCATGACGTGGAGGGTCATATTGGATGCTTTTTTTGTAAAATTTCTAACGAAAACCCAACTTACAACTCTTTTACAGGCTTATATATGACAATTTTGTGTTGGAAAAATGTGGTTAAAATGTGATTTTTGTTGTTACAAATATGATTTATGGTACTAAATAATATTTATGATTTTAAATATGATTTATTAATTGGTTGGCCATGACCTCTTAATGAAAGGCTTTTATGGGATTAGCTACCCCAAAAAATTACCTTCCTATCCCTATTAGAGAGCCTATAAATAAAAAACTACATAAGTCATCTTATACACACTTCAACCTATTCACATATCAAAAACCATAGATCGAAAATCACTCTCTCCCAACTACGTTTTCATTCTTCCTTAGTCCTGGTGATTTCTCTACACAGAGTTGAGTTTGCTGACGTTAGTCGTTGTATCCTGGGAGACCGCTGCCCATACGGGACAGTCAAGTGTCTTAAGGAGACAGGAGTACCTGGACTCGACTAAACCCGAATTTCCTATTCGGTAATCAGTAAGCTAGCTGATCGGTAAAGGTTATTCTATTATTTCAATTTGTTAATTTGTTTATTTGAATTTGTTTATCGTCAATATACTAACCTATATTCCCTACGATCTTAAGACACTTGAATACATAGTGTATTGACTGATGAACAGGTTCAAAACCAATTCGATTGGTACAATTGCCTATAGAGCATCTAATGGATTTTTGTATCCAAAACTGTTACAATTGGTAACAGATCTTTTTGCATACAATTATTTTTCTTCTACAGGTACTGAAAATTCAGGAGATACAATCGTTGGCCACAAAAGATGTTAAATCCTATTTATGAACACTAATACAAAATGGTGTATAGAAGATGAACAGGTTTAACAAATTCTAAGGTTTTAGTTTGCAGGATCTTCCGCCTCTGAAATTAAAGTACCTGAGTACAGAAAATGAAATGGAATCAAAATTATAAACTTGTTATTTGTTTCTAACGATTTGTTTTGACAGGGTTTTGAAAGAAGAAAAAAACGGGTTCTCTGATTCACATGCGATTGTGAAGAGCAAAAAGGGAATTTTTTTTCTTTTCGAAACGAAAAAAAAAATTAATAATTGGTTTGAATCTGGTTTTCCCCAGAAAGGAAAAAAAAATTGTTGGTTCGAATCTGATTTTTCCAGAAACGGAAAAAAAAATAATCAAATCTGATTTTGAAGAACTTCAGATCAATTTTTTTTCCGAACCGTGTATCAACAATCTCAAAGCAAAAAGTTTCTTACTAGGTTTTTGGAATCTGAAAACTTCGCTCAAAATCGTTTGGAGCACAATTGATTGTTTCTCCTTGTTGTCGGCTTACTTTTCGGCTGCAGGTGTTTGTTCTCTGCAGATCCATCTTTTTGTTCCATTTCGCTGCTGGTTCTCTCCTTGTTACAGGTTGAATCCGAAATGCTTCGTTCATGGAGGTGAAAAAAAAACGGAAACGATGCTTGAGGTTGAACAACCGGAAAGAAAAAAAAACGGAAACGAAGGTTTAAATTTTACCGTTTTGTTGCTGGAAAATCTCCGTTTCAGATTGAGAATCGCGTCTGGAAATCGATTGAGCAAAGAGGGAGGGGCGTAGGTGCGTGGCTGCGTGAACTGAATAATAACCCTAGTTGGGTTCTATTTATTTTGTTTTTTTATGTGGGCCGCATGTGCTGTTTCAGCCCAAGCCCAAGAAATTTTTTGTTGGGTCAGGCCCTTGCCTTAGATTTCAGCGCAGAAAACAAATGGAAGGAAAAAAAAACGCGCGGGTCAGCTGGGCAGGTCATGGGTCGCGGACCGGTTCAAGCTGGAATGGGCCCTGGGCGCTGGATCGGGTCCGATTCGGGTCACGGGTCATCCGACCCGGTTGGGCAGTTAAAAAAAAATGATTTTTCTTTTATAGAAAATCAACGTTGCTTCAAGAATTTTTTCTTTCATACGGAAATTAAAAATTCTTGTACGAGTTTGAATTCATACGGAATTCATGATCAAGGGAAATAAACTTGGATTATTCCTAAACGGTTTTCCCTTGATTCAAGAAACAAATTGGAATTAGTTCCTAAACGGTTTCTTGTTGATCGATCTTGTTTCTTGGAAACACGTTGAGATGATCAACTATTGTGGTTCAGTTCTAAACGTAGAACACGTATGAACACATTTTGAATTCATACGAAATTCATGGTTAAGGGAAATAAAATTGGAATTTTAATTCCTAAACGTTTTTCCCAAAAGAAACTAACTTGGAATTTTAATTCCTAAACGTGTTTCTTAACTTTTCATGAAGAAAATAAATTGGAAATAATTTTCCTAAACGGTTTTCTAATTTGGAAAAAAAGTTTTTCTTTTGAAATAAATAATTGTTTATTTCAAGAATAATTTCTAAGAGTATTATATTCTAAAAAAAACGTTTTGAATTCATACGGAATTCATGGTTAAGGGAAATAAAATTGGAATTTTAATTCCTAAACGTTTTCCCAAAAGAAACAAACTTGGAGTTCGATTCCTAAACGTGTTTCTTAATTTTTCAAAAAGAAAACAAATTGGAAATAATTTTCCTAAACGGTTTTCTAACTTGAAAAACAAAATTCTTTTAAAAGAAATAATGTTTTGTTTCAAGAATAATCTCCGAGGAAATTATATTCTCAAACAAATTTTGAATTCGTATGGAATTCATGGTTGAGGGAAATAAACTTGGAATTTTAATTCCTAAACGTTTTTCCCAAAAGAAACAAACTTGGAATTCCATTCCTAAACGTGTTTCTCGATTTTTCAAGAAGAAAAAAAATTGGAAATATTTTCCTAAACGGTTTTCTAATTTGAAAAAAAAAATTTGCTTCAAGAATAATTTCTAAGGAAATTATATTCTCGAACAAATTTTGAATTCATACGGAATTCATGATCAAGGGAAATAAACTTGGAATTTAATTCCTAAACGTTTTCCCAAAAGAAACAAACTTGGAATTCAATTCTTAAATGTGTTTCTTAACTTTTCATGAGGAAAACAAATTGGAAATAATTTTCCTAAACATATTTTTCCACAACGAATGGTGGAAAATAAAAGAAAAGAAAATATATTTCCATTTACGGGAAATTAACGTTTGTTTCAAGATTAATTTCCAAGGAAATTACGTATTCTTGAACAAAGTTCGAATTCATACGGAATTCAAAAACGAGAGAAACGAACTTGGTATAAAATTCCTAAACGGTTTTCTCTAAATTCAAGAAGGAAACAAAGTGGAATATTTCCTAAACGGTTTCTTTACTTTCCCGAAATTATAAGAAGGATATAAATTGGAATTAATTCCAAAACGATTTCCTACTTTCCAAAAACGTAATTTTCACAACGGATCGTGGAAAAAAGAAGAAGGGGAAAGGTTCATTTTCTAAAAGCGATCAATCGTTTTCTTGGAAAACACGTCAAGACGGTAAAATCCGTAAAGTACATCTGATTCGGTTCTAAAACGTAGAACACGTACGAATAGATGAAAATCAAACGTGTTTTCAACAACTAGAAGTTATCCGATGAAAGAATGACAATTGAATATGTTCAATTTAGTCTTAATTGGAATAAAACTATACACGAACTTGAAAAGAGAAAATGAATACTTTCGACTTTCAACGTACGAACGATTAAACTTAATTAATCGATTCGAATTCCGTGATACAAGTTAAATCGAACGTATCGATTTATTATCGACATGATTAGTTTGATCGGTGACCAATTAATCGGTTTCTGTTTTCATTATGAAACACGTTAGAACGATTAAATTTGGATTCTCAAATCAAGCTAATTTGTACTTTGACCAAGTTGAATGATTTCAATTTTGGATAATTATGAAAAGGGAAAACCTTTTGTATAATTACTTGTAAATGTGGGGGTCGGTCCCACTACACGGAATATTTCCGATCAACTAAGTAACTAAATGTTACATTGAGATTTAGTTGAGAAAAAGACATCCAAGGGAATGTGACTGAAGCCCATTTAAAGGCGTTATGTGAAGGAAAAACCCATCCTAGTTGACTGGAGATCCCAAGATCTAGGTTCAATGGGACAACCTAATTGCATAACCCGTGTACGGTCACTGTGGGGGTCCAACCCCGAGTCCATTCTTATGATGCAAACAAGTGACGTGTGAAGGATAAGCATGGCTTTTAATGATTCCTTGCATCAAGAGTGTTGAGCAAAGTGAATCACCTATGTGAGAGGAAGTGGGGTCGCTTCAAGGGTGACTATGGGGCTAGTCATCTTAAACTCTTGCAGAACCAGGCAGTGTCCATGACCATAACGGGCACACCAATGAGAACCAAACCGTGTTTGTTGGTATCTGTGTGGGGTATATCATCATCTGCACAAACGACAGAATAGTTCAAGGACATCGCGTCTACTAGTCAGTCAGCAGAGTAAATATACTTTCACAAGGGAAGGTTCAAGGATGAACATCTACCTATCCTATGCAGATATCGACTTTGAGAAATCACCGCTCCCTCGTTCCTTTTCCGTTCCCATCACATTTTTGTGGGGGATTGTTGAAAAAATGTGGTTAAAATGTGATTTTGTTGTTACAAATATGATTTATGGTACTAAATAATATTTATGATTTTAAATGTGATTTATTAGTTGGTTGGCCATGACCTCTTAATGAAAGGCTTTTATGGGATTAGCTACCCCATAAAATTACCTTACTATCCCTATTAGAGATCCTATAAATACCAAACTACATAAGTCATCTTATACACACTTCAACCTATTCACATATCAAAAACCATAGATCGAAAATCACTCTCTCCCAACTACGTTTTCATTCTTCCTTAGTCCTGGTGATTTCTCTACACGGAGTTGAGTTCGCTGACGTTAGTCGTTGTATCCTGGGAGACCGCTGCCCATACGGGGCAGTCAAGTGTCTTAAGGAGACAGGAGTACCTGGACTCTACTAAACCCGAATTTCCTATTCCGTAATCAGTAAGCTAGTTGATCGGTAAAGGTTATTCTATTATTTCAAATTGTTAATTTGTTTATCGTCAATATACTAACCTATATTCCTTACATTTTGGACACGATTCCTTCAGCAAATTGTATATCCTTCTTCTGGATATAGTTTCGCATAAATAATTGATTAATTTGAAGCACGGACGATAGAGATATGACTCTTGCAAGTTGGGTGGTCTACATAGAAATATGAGGCTCCAAGACAAGTTTTCCCTTGATTTTTTTTCCAAAATGTGAATTAAGTTTTCCTTGCCTTCTCTTCTTGAGCTAAAGGGATCCAATCTTCATACATGATGTGCAAAATAACCTCCGGGAGCAAAAGCTACCAAAAACAACAAGGAAAGTCTGGTGGATCACAAACAAAAATAAACAAAAACTAACTAAAAAGTGATTTATAAGGACAAGCTAAGCGAAAACATGTGCATATGAATGGAAAAAACCCTACAGGATATGATTTCATGACTCTTCTACCAGAATTCTGCACGTTTTAGGTGCTCTAATATGCCCTCACAACGACACTCGGAGTCTGGGAAATCACTATAGATCTTGGGGCGGGGGAAAAAGTCGTCGACGATGCGGACGCTGAGACTTCTCCTCTAATATTTTAGGGTTATTTACGATTTGGTACCCAAATGTTTTGTCTACGAACGATATGGTACCCTTATGAATTTTTTTTCCAATTTGGTACCCAAATGTTTCGTCCACGAACGATTTGGGTTAATGGGGTTAAAAAACTAACATACCAAAGTGAAAAGACCATTTTACCCTTTATCATTTTAGTTGACTGTTGACTTAAGTGTAAAAAGACTGTTTTACCCTTTTACTAGATTTAATTTCATTAACATTTTAATTAATTATTAATAACATAATTAATTTCTTTATTAATTCTTATTTATTTTACTTTTTGAAATTTTAATAAATTCAATTATTTTACTTTTTAAAATTTTCATAAATATTTTTTATGTAAATTCTTATAAAATTAGTTTATCATTCATTAATTATTGTATTTTTTCATTTTTTTATTATTTTATAACAAATTTGATTTTTTTATTTCTTTCTAAATAATATATTTCTTATTTGATTTTTCATTTTTTTTTCTTTTTTCCATTTTTCTTTTTTTGTTCTGTTTTACAAAAAAAATCAAATGCATTTATTTTCTTTTCTTTCGGTTCATGTTCATTCACAAAATTAATTTTTTTTATCCATTTCCTTTTTTCTTATTGTTTTCCTCTTTTCAAAAAAAAGAAAAATCAGTTCATCGGGACTGAAGAAAAAAAATCGATTGGAGGAACGAAGAGGGTTCATCAGTTCATCTCAAACAAAATCAGGACTGGAACAAAAAAAATCGATTGGAGGAACGAAGAGGGTTCATCAGTTCATCTCAAACAAAATCAAGACTAGAACAAAAAAATTGATTGGAGGAACGAAGAGGGTTCATCAGTTCATCTCAAACAAACTCTGAACCTAATCCAATCTTATACCTAAACCAGAAACCCCCACAACCAGAAAATCATCGAACCATCGGAGAGCTTTATGTGTGGTCTTGTCTCGCTGGATATGAGCTCGAAACCCATGGCCATGGAGGTGAGGTTGAAGACGAAGGCGTGGATTTGGAGACCCCGATAAGGCAGATCTACAAACCTCGGACGAATGAAATCGAGACAACCCTTTTTCGCCGTGCTCTAGAATCTCGTCTTGTCCGGCAAGATTGCGACTACGCCTCGCCATGGATGTCAGACCTAGTTTGAGATATCTCGGGAATCACCGAGTAGAGGAAGATCTGGCGAAAGGGCATCAAATCCGTCCGTGAAGCCGCCATGCCTAGCTCGCCATAGGTAAGAGATGGAGATGAAGGTGAAGGGTTGGACGAAGTGGTCTGGTCTTGCGGGGAAGATGAATGTGGAGGTGAAGGGACGAGGTGTGGATATGATGAATTATCGAAGATGAGGATGAGGAACGAAGCATTTTTAGGTTTTAGAAAATGAAACTTGTGTTAATTAATTAGTTCTTTTTTATTATTTAATTATTTATTGTATTTAAAAAAAATAAAATATTAATTTTTAAAACAAAATATTAATTTTTAAAATAAAAACTAATGTTTAAAAAATGAAATATAATTTTTACAGCAAATTCTGATATTTTAAATAAAATATTAATTTTTGAAATAAAAATTGATTTTTAAAAAGTAAAATATAAAATTTTAAAGTAAATTCTGAGATTTTAAATAAAATATTAATTTTTGAAATAAAAATTGATTTTAAAAAAATAAAATATAAAAATATAAAGTAAACTATGATATTTAAATAAAATATTAAATTTTAAATTAAAAACTGATTTTTTTTAAAATAAAATATTGAATATTGATTTTAATCTAAGGGTAAAATGGTAATTTCATATGTACAATTTATAAGGCTATAATAAGGAAGGGTAAAATCGTCATTTCAAACTCCACTTGACTGCACATGACTGATTTGGAGGAATATTCCGTTAGTTTTCTAACGGAATATGCCAATTCCGTCCGTGGACAATCATTTGGGTACCAAATTGGTCATTTGAAACATAAGGGTACCAAATCGTTCGTGGACGAAACATTTGGGTACCAAATCGTAAATAACCTAATATTTTACTGGTCATGAAAGAAGATCACAAAAACACGAATCAGGTCAGGGGTCATGGTACTACAAGATATCGAATGGCCGACAAGCGGTACGGTTGACGATAGGGACTGTCCAAAGCCAACAAGCGTTGTCATGGTGGCGGGCCGAACAAGATCGACGAGTGATGTAATCGATGACGATACGGACACCTTATGGAGTTATGGTCGTGATACCTGATGGTAGAGCAAAAAATTCCATACCGTCAATTACGATCACACCGCCAAGAATTTTGATGCTCCACGACGCTCAGGCGAGGTTTGCTCAACAACTTGACTAGGTCAAATGAGGGCTTTATGGGGACACGGGACGTCGAGGAGGAGAAGAGTCCCCCCCTCCCCCACCACGATTCATTGCAACTAATCGGTCTCCTCCACCAACCAAAAAGTTCCCTAAGTGCCTAGCATCAGGGGTGTGCATGTTCGATTATCCGACCCGACCCACACCTTCTTGAACCTGACTGCGTATTTACGGATCAAATTTGTTCATCTCGAAATCCAACCGTCAGATCGTTATTTTGGGTTTAGATTCGTCTATTTGGATTTCGGGCCGATCAGGTCTGAACCCGAAAAATCCGCAATTTATAACCTTTGAAATTCTCGGTCATACTCCTTAACCTACACCAATTTCATCTGCTTCTCGTCCCTCACTCGGAGCACTATCCTTGTCCCTCTAAACTCACCAAAAACATAAAGATGAAGGGAAGTCGAAGACAAAAGGTCAAGGTTCCTAAGACGAAGCAAGAGAGCGACGAAGAAAGGTACAACGATGAGTAGAGGGATAGCGACAAATATGGATGACGACAAGGGAGATACAACGACAAAGAGGAAAAAGGTATGGTGGTCTTTGTTTGATTCTCGAGAGAGGAGGTGTTAGGGAGAAAAATGATACACATGGTGTAGGGTTTGAAATTTGAATTAAATGATAAGGTTGAGTGGTGAGAGATTATGGGATAAGGTTTGGTGGGAAATGAGATTGCGTGTGGATTATGTGGAGTAAGATAGAATATGTGGCCGCGATGGAAAGAGAGATTGTATTTAATGGGGTTTAATTGGTAATGTGAGGAAAAATTTATGTAGAAATAGGCCAGATATGTGTGGTTTTAAGAATCCCGAACATTGTTGATCGGTTGGATCAGAACTCTGCAGGTTTCAAACCCACAATTCATCACATGTCTAATAATCAACGCATCTGGAGGTATCTGATCCGAAACCCGATTCGTCGTCCACGAATTCATGTTACATGGGTTATGGATCGTTCGGGTTGCGGATCGGGTCACAGGTCACAATTTTTTTGCACAACCTTACCTAGCATATTCCTCTCATAACTTATCAGGTCCTGCATAGGACCAAATCGCAGACATCCGTCCTAGTGCAACCCAATTTGAGTCGTGGATGGTCACCCCGAGCCTATATTTTATAGATATCGACATAGATCAAAATCATATTCGGAATCAATTTTTCCAAAAAAAGTGTTTTGTTCAGGGCAACATGCTGGGAGTGCACACACTCAAGTTTGTCTGTTTTTATTCCATTTGTGAGTTTGATCCTGTTATCAATAAAGTGTTAGTACGCTATAAAATCATGATTAAATGAGATTAAGTAAAAAATGATTCAATGAGATATGAATTCAACTTACCATATCGGCCTAAATCTAGATCTCAAACGACGAGTGAATGAGGTCGTCTGTTGATTTATTAAAAGAATTATAATTTAATCGATATTTTTAGTTGTTGTGAAGATTGTAACTTTTGAGTTTTGACTATTGTATCCTTAATAAAAGGTTATTTTTTGGGTGGTAATTGCAAACACCTATAAGAAGTTGTCTATTTGTTAAAAGCTACATTGAGTTTAAAAATAGACAAAAACATACCATAACTATTGTCCATAGTTTTATATTAAAATAATGAACAATTCTATTAACCCTCCAAAATATGTGAATACTACATATAATATTGAAAAGTATCGTGGTCAAAACATATAGCATTGAAAAATATTATGATCAAAACATAACCTTGAAAAGTACCGTGGGAAAAACATATGAACCAAATACTTAACAGAACAAAATACTCTATTCATTATTTATACAGAAAACTATGGATAATACTTATTATATATTTTTAAACTCAATATAATTTTTAACAAATGAGTAAAATTTTGGGTAGTTTTTAGCAATAAGCCTTCATTTTTTTTGACATGAAAGGGCTTATTTCTTAATAAAACTTATCATATAAGTATAAGGGTTAATTCCATCTCACTACTCTAAAAGTTTCAGATTCTATTCAAACTACCCTATTTTTTTGTCTTACTACCCTAGAGTTTCGTTTGTCTCAATGTAGTACCTTTCGTCTAATCAAGTAAAATGTCCATAATACCCCTCATTGACAATCAAAATTTTGAAACCATACCATTAATTGTCCATAACAAAAAATAATAAAATGTCAATAATGCCCTTCATTAACTTTTAAATTTTCAAAACATACCATTATAATTTCCATTAGTTAAATTTCAAATATTTATACAAAAATAAATTCCGATTTTATATATGAATATATATGTATATCAAATTTTAAAATTATATCAAATTTTAAAATATATTTCAATTTTTAAAATATATATCAATTTTTAAAATTATATAAAAATAATATTTATTTTTAAAAAATATTTTAATTTATATATATCAATTTTATTTTAAATATATATTTTGTTTTCTATTTTTAATTTTTACTTTTTGTTTTCAACTTTTTATTGATTTGAAGTATTTAAAAATATAAGAAAAAAAATTGAATCGTCTTCTCTAACTCCATTCCAGATCCAATCCAATCTCCGATTTCAAATCAACTTCAACTCCATTCTAAATAAATTATCTCTCCCCAAATAAACTCGAACTCATTCATAATTCATCTCCTTTGTTTCAATACTATCAGCTACTTCATATATAATCCAAATATTAAGCCCTTCACAACAAAATCTCACCCCCTTCATAAAACAACATGCACTCCATCAAATTCATCTACGAAATGCTTCTTGAGGCCATTAAGCATCTGGTTTTGTCTTCTGGCGTTTTGGCAGTGGAAATCGACGACGTGATCTAGCGGAGGGGAGGAGATCTCGAGGACGAGGATGAGAGGGTGGGCACGGAAGATGGCGATTACGGAGGAGGAGAGGTTGGAGAAGATGGCGAGGGTGGTTTTGAAATTTGTCGATAGAGACAATAAAATTAATCTAGCAGGAGTAAATTCCAGATGTAGGAACTTTGGTCGGTAGGATCCCTTTAATGATATTTGGAAAAATCTGGAAGTTCGCAAAGTTGGCGTCATGAGATATTCTAGTTGGATGAACAAGTCCTATGTGAATTTGATTACTATATTTAAGGCTGAGGAAAATGAGGTTGAGGCTGGTATAAAGAAGATGTAGGGAGAAGGAAAGGGGGTTTCATGGTTTAAAAGTCAAGAGGGTAATTTTGACATTTTAAAAATAATATCAGGGTCATGTGCATTACTATTTTAGGTCCAACATTATATGGAAAGTATTAACTTGTAAATTTGAAACTTTAGTGTGACGATAAGACACAAAAAAATGTTTGAGATAGTTTAAATGGAATTTGAAACATTTATAATAATGAGATGGAATTAACGGTAAGAATAAATACGAAACATAGTGCCAAAAAACTGTTCCGCTTAGGGTTATCTCTTAAATTTCAAACACCCTAATTCTCCCAAGTCATTTCGGCTCCGCTGACTGTCCCTTATGCCATTTCTCCTCTCCAATTAACCATCCTCCATGGATGCAGGAGTACTTCGCTCACCAACATTTGCCCCAACGTCCCGCCTCCTGGTTCGACGCCAAACCACGGCCCGATCAGCTTACTAGGGATCCTGAATCATCTGAAAAGGTGGATCCGACGATCTCACCACTGAACGTCGTTTCCTGTCTCACGAAATGGTGTATCCCCACCCCACCACCCATCCTGGCCGACTAGAACCAAGCTTCCAACCACCACGCCGACAGATCCTATCGCCCCTCTCATAGGAGCTCGGACCCCAATGGATCTCATACCCAGACGATATGAACTAAGTAAGCCGAGGACCTACTAAGGCACGCCCGATGTCTATGGTCTCATCCCACCCGTACCACCACCCATCTAGATAGAGGAATTGAACTCGACAAGACCGAATCATAATCGCTGGATTTCCTCAGACGATCCCTACCAAGGGTAGTCAATCCACCATTATGATCACACCTTTTCCAAGCCTACTACACAAGGGATGGAGAACCAGGATTCTGCCCGGGAAATACGACCGACTACAATGTTGTTGAGGCTCTAAGTGACATTGGATACCCGTCCCTATCATTCCACGAGAAATGGGACTAATCATTATGCAGAAGCAGGAAGACAGGGTGAATAAGGGACTGAGCGAGCTCTGGAGTTGATACACAGGAAACGACGGGAGGAACCACAGTGGTATCCTTTCCCTCCTAGGGCCACAGATCCCCCTCCCCCGACCCAGGGGTCGGTGGAGCCTTGGTGGTATGTTTCATCTCCGGAAATGGATGGGTTCGAGACCCCCACCTAAGGAACCATGGATTCCACAGACACTTCGGCGGTAGATGGACCCGAGAGGATAAGGGCGAGGCACGACCAGTTTTCTCGCGGGTCACCATGAGTTGCCTAGGATTTCTCGGGGTGTTACTAAGGAGCCACACCCCAACCCCACTGAATCATACATGCTCTGGTTCCTAGCCTCTTCCTTTCCCTGGCATACTGTTTGGTTGCCTGATGTGACACACCAGTATCGATCAAGTCGAGACGGAGGAAGCTCATAAGATCATCCGTACTATATACAATTGGAATAAGGACCGACCCCCTACATTTTCTCTGGATCTGTCTGAGATACTAGTTATAGGATCAGTACTTTGGTCATCACTAACATATACACCCTATACGATCTTTCACTTTCTATCGATAAAACTTTTTATTTTTGGCTAAAAAAAACTTTAAGCATAAATGTGAATCTCGAAAAAAAAAAGAGTAAGGACCCAAAACCAGAAGGTTGAATGACCGAAATACCCCAATGCGGACACACCCGCACTGGAAGGCAGCGCAAGGGCAGGAGCCGAGGGTTAGAAGATAAAAGACCCTCATCTATCCTCGCGACTCCAAAAGCTCTCTCTCTCCCTCCCTCCCTCTATCCATGCCCTAAACCCACCCAAATCAGCACACACACGACTGAGTCGACTCAGTATATACACATATATATATCTTCGCATCCTCGTACATCTATTCTCCAATTACCTATTTGCATTCATCGATCATGTAAGTGCACTTTCGCCTTTCTGTTTCTATTCATCAATCACGCTACAACAATTTCGTATATATTTTTCTGTACACACATTCGATACCTAGGTCTTTTGTGTTGGCTATTTCTGTTTAATCTCTACTATTAATTGTTTGCTTCTGTAGTGAATTAAATTTAGGGTTTTTGATATTATATAGTAGTGTTGTGCTTTTCTGCCCCATTCTGTCCATTCACTTGCTTGTATATGTATTTCTGTTATGTATATGTGATTTTTAGGGTTTTATTCATGTATTAAGTATTTTTCTTGATCCTAATTTTGAAAGTACAAGTATGGGAATCGTTGAGCTAAAATATAGGTAGCAAAAAACTAAGAGAAACACATATTAACACCGCTTTTGCTGTTTTGGGATTTATTTGTGTTTTAGTTCTTTCACCTTTCTGTTGTTTTTAGTTGCTTGTTATTTATATTTCTTGCTTTCTCTTGAGGTTGGGTCCACGGGGTAGTCGGTATGTTAGTTTTCAGTTTGTTTTTATCAGGCTCTTTGATTACTCTTTTGTTCTTATTTCGTGCTGAGCTTTATTTTATGGTAATGACAGTCATTTATTAATTATGATTTCCACCAGTGAAAAAATATGGCTGAAGTTGACGCTGATGTTGAACAAAGCATTGAGGAGCTGGCGGAGGAACATGATGTGGAACAAGTAATTGAGGAGGAACCACAGCCGCAACAACAGGAAGAAGCAGGCGATGAAGATGATTCAGGAGCTGTAGGTGTGGAGGAGCAATGGCCTGGATGGCCAGGAGAAAGTGTTTTCCGAATGTTAGTCCCTGCCCAAAAGGTTGGTAGTATAATTGGGCGCAAAGGGGAATTCATTAAAAAAATCGTTGAGGAGACAAGGGCTCGTGTCAAGATTCTAGATGGTCCTCCTGGGACTTCTGAAAGAGCTGTAAGTTCATGTTCATCATTGTTGGTTTTGTTACACTGCTGGTTTTTCCATAGGAACGCACCATCAGAGCAAATCCAACAATGAAGACTATTTTTTATATTCTTATGTCTACTAGTTTTCTGTGCATACATCATTTTCTGTCACACCAAGTGATAACTTGAATTACTCTCGTATTCACTAGTTTAAAATGCCTATTAGTATCCCAAATTATTATTTTTTGCTATGTTAAAACATCATTAAGGTTTGCAAAATTTGTTGCAAGGCTATGCAAAAGTTTCCTTATGTTTTTACTCTCTAGTCTTACACCTTTTAAGTTGGCTATTGCTGTATTTTGGGAATACTTGTAATGCTTTCTGGTTCTTTTCTTGTCACTTGTTTTCTCATGTCACTAGGCATATATTTTGCCCATTATTGTGGCTGTAGACATATGGTGATATAATTATGCACCAATGTTTTTGAGAGGAAGGTTATTAATTTTTAAATGCAAAGTTTCTGACCATAAAAATTACATATCAACATAATAAAAATAATAGTAAGATCTGTAAAAATGATTGCATTTGTTGTAAATGGTAAAAATAAAGATTATTCATAAGTCTATGACTTGCAGTCAAACTTATGAGTTCTGGTAATTTGATTCGAGGATTACGTTTCTTGTCTAAACTCTAATTGGTAATTTATCTTGTTTACAAAATGTGAACTGCTAACAACTGACTAAAAGCTTTTTAAACTAGGTGCAATTTGAAAATTCTTTGCAGCTTGACTGGCTTACAATTGAATCCCTCAAGCAGATTGGGCACTCCATTGATACAGTGGTGGCCTTGTTTGTTTGTGTATCATAATTAAACAGTAAAATGAGTATTCATTGTGATAAATAATAGTAAATCTTATATATTTATCACTTTATAACCGGTATTGTCGAAAAATGGGAAAAATAGGCCATTTAAAAGTAATGCAAAAGAAATGGGTAATATGAGGAATCATAGCAGCTCAACTTTAGGCCAGAATTCTTAAAGGTGTAATTTGCTGAAGATTGATAGGAAGCATCAGCAGAAGTAATCTATAAAACACATGCAATTCTTCCTCTGCAATAACAAAATGAATCTTTGCAGGTTTCCCCCTAATTTAGGGCAATGAACCAATCATCCAAAATGATCCCAAACATGGAGAACCAAAGATCCAGGTTGCTGGGATCAGCATTGAGCATATTGGAAGTGCTGAAAGTTTATCTGAGTTAACAGATACATATTATACGAACATATGTACAGAGAGGCTCAGCGTCCTTACTGGTAACTTCAGAACTTGGATGACTGATGTCTTGCCGATCGCTGCCAACCTTAAAGAAACCTGATCTTTAATCAAAACTAACATGATACTGGAGACCACCTCAAATATATACACAAAATATTGAGAGTAAAACATACCTGTGCTTACAAGAAAAGATAAAACAATTTGAAATCAAACTAATGCTTCCTATAGTATTCTGTGTATGGTTTTATTAAAATATATGATTCCGTATATTATCTTCTGGGCATAATCGTACTATGTGTCAATAAAGCCTTACTATTATTAATTGATATTTACCATGTAAAGCATAAAAACTATTGCTAGACTACTTAGAAGTCTGTCTAAACATACCTAGCTTTTAATTTATTCTCTGCCTTTCTGTTTAATTTGGTGAGCCCAGCTTACACTGTCATTTGCTGCCTTTTGAATAGGTTATGGTATCTGCCAAGGAAGAGCCTGACTCCTCTCTTCCTCCTGCTATTGATGGCCTCCTGAGGGTTCACAAACGCATTGTTGATGGTTTGGAGGGTGATTCTTCTCAGGCTCCACTAGTTGCAGGAAGCAAGGTTTCAACAAAGTTTCTTGTACCAGCTGCTCAAGCTGGGAGCCTTATTGGGAAGCAAGGGGCAACCGTCAAATCCATCCAGGAAGCATCTAATTGTATGGTTAGAGTACTTGGAGCAGGTTTTCCTCATTCTATTACATTTGCTCCATTCTTTCATCTTCCTTCTTGAGTTAAAACAACATGTTTTAAAATCTGGTATTGATGAGAAAGTTATGTTCAAATTATTGGCCTCCATAAAATATCCGTGCTTGTGTTTCAGAAACTTTCTTTTACTCTTTCAGACATGTTACAACTTAACGAGACGGTTATAACTTTGTTAGTTGGTCGAGTTTCCTTGTTAGGTACCAATTTGGATATTTGTTCTTTAATCTGAGATGTACTAAGTACAACCAAATTCATTACTAATCACATTAACAAATGCATAGATTGTAGACGGTTGTATATGAATAGTTGTATTGTTGTTGTATAAATTGGCAGTCTTTAATCAAAGCATGATGTGGAGTGGACTTGTACATCTGTGTTGATAGCTTACCCATCTAATCCATCTTTGCAGCTAGAATACACCATGACATCTCTAATTCAGGGTGTAATCTTTTTCTGTTTTTAATATGTTTGATAGAATAGGTATATATAATGTTTCTCTTCTTTATGTCATAATTCCATTACCCCTCACAAATTTTCATATTGTAAAATGCTGCAGAGGATCTGCCGGTGTTTGCTCTTCAAGATGATAGGGTTGTTGAAGTAGTAGGAGACCCAGCTGGTGTACATAAAGGTGTAGAGCTGATTGCATCTCATCTCAGGAAGTTTTTGGTGGACCGTGGTATAATACCTGTATTTGAGATGCAAGTGAGTTCCTTGGTCTCATTTAATATTGCGACATACATTTGAATGAACCTTGATATAGTACATTTGAGTTGTAACAGGGGTGATTTTATACTGAACTTGTCATAATCTTTCCTCCAGATGCAGATGCCAAATCCTCAGATGGATCGTATGCCACCTCCTCATCAGTCCTGGGGTCCACCGCAAGGTCTTCCTCCAAGAGGTGGTGGAGGTCCAGGTTATGGACCAAATCCTCAATACATGCCGCCACCTCCACGACAGCTTGAGAATTATTATCCACCTGCTGATATGCCACCGCCAGTGGATAAACAGCCACATCAGGGCATATCTGCCTATGGAAGAGAAGCTCCTCTTGGAGTTCATCCGTCATCAAATGCCCAAGCTGCACCATCAATGATAACTCAGGTTCTTTTTGTAGTTCCTTTTTGCCTTCCTTTCTCATAAGCAGTGTTCTAAATATCGCGAGATCTCGGCGAGATATCGGTAGGAAAGGGGTAGGCGCGAACGAGACGCTGTCTCGACTGAGAAACTCGGTCAACCCGAGTTGACTCGGTCAACTCGTCAAAAAAGTTAATCTGAAGGGAAAAAAAATAACGACGAGTCATGGATAATTCCGGCGGCCAAGGACCAGATGGGATGGGCAGCTCCGCAGCAAGAATGAAGAAGAGATGGTGAGAGAGAGAGAGAGTAGAAGAAGAGATCAAGGAGAGAGAGAAAAAGAGATCAAGGAGAGAGAGAAAAAGAGATCAAGGAGAGAGAGAAGAAGAGGAGACGGCCGATGGTTGGGTGTGGGGTTAGGGTTTTTACATTTAAGTTACTATATTTTTGTTAGGTAATGGGCTGGATTTTTACAATTGTTGGGCTGAGTTAAGTTGGGCTTGGTATAAATTAATTGTTGGGTTATTTGGGTTAGTGTAATTGGACAAAGACTAAAGTCAACATAACTTTTTATACATTTTTTAACTATTAACTATTAAAATTAAAAATCTGAAAATATATTAATATATATATATATTATTAATTTAAAAATAATATAACTTATATTTAAATGTTATTGTTGTTATATATTTTTTATAGTATTTAGTTATATTTTTATCATACATATTTATTTAATACAAAACGCGATCTGCCGAGATCTCCCCGAGATCTCTCCGATATATTGAAATATCTTTACCGGTGACCTCACCGATATTTCACTGCGACCGGTATTTAGAACCTTGCTCATAAGATTGTTTGAAATGAATAAGAATAACTCAAAACCTGGTCATGCCACTTAAATTGTGGAGTATTTTTTTGTAAGGTTTTCGCAATATCAAACCTGTTCATGTGTAATGGTGGGGTTGGTTGGAATATCTCATATCCAAATTTGCACACAAGCTGTACAATATTTATTAATATATTTCTTACCTTAGAACTGATAATATTTATGTTTTTAAAGATCACCCAGCAAATGCAAATTCCGCTATCTTTTGCTGATGCTGTTATTGGGGCTGCTGGTGCAAGCATTAGCTATATTCGACGAGCTAGTGGAGCAACTGTCACCATACAAGAAACAAGAGGTATTCCAACAGAAATGACAGTTGAAATCAGTGGAACTGCCTCTCAAGTTCAAGCTGCTCAGCAGCTAATACAGGTTATGTCATAATCTCTGATTTCTGTTGTTACCATTTGTTTATAATTGCAATGCCATCCATATACTTGCACTTCTATAGTAGAACGCTAATTTGTGTCATAAAGGCAGTTTCTGGCCTTTTGCCAATTACCTGATGGCATCTTTAATGTGACCTTACATGATGGGAACTAGAATGTAGTGTGTTTTCCATATTTGTACTCCCAAAATAATTATCCGCAAGTAGTTAATTAAGCACTGATGATAAAAAAATACCCCTCAAAATATAATATGGTATCAAACAACTTGATAGTTTGCATGTAGAATCTGGTCTCAAGTGTGATAACTCTGCCACTAAAATTTGAATGCTTAATTTTTGTTTTTTCAAACAGTCAAATAAACTACCTCGGGCCGGAAGTTTTGATGGTCATTGCAATTTGCTTTTGACGTTATCAACTTTCTATTTGTATGTGCCATACGTAAACTTGCTCCTAGTTTTGCTCTCTCTCGGTTAATAGATTTATACTGATTGACTCGAAACCAGGCTCAACTTTGTATTTAGTTAGTTTGTTTATCGTATATTGGTTTCTATGTTTCAGAATTTCATGGCAGAAGCAGCAGCAGGAACAACGCAGATGCAGCCAAGTGGTGGAACGATGGAGCAAGGTTATACTTCATATCCATCTCACGGATCCATGTATGCATCTCCGGCATCGAATCCAGGAGGCCCTACTGGTGGAGGGTATGGCTCCGTGTATGGAACCAATTATGGTTACTAAGTAAAATTGGCAGTTATATTATTATTGTTGTCAATTTAGATACAAACAAGCATTTGTGGTGTTAGCAGCTGTAACATTGTATTTATAAGCTGGCAAATCTCTATCTTGCTGTTTTGTGTACCAACTGCAAGCTTCTAAACCTATGCCATTGTTTTAGACGCTATTTTCAGATTTCTTATTAATGCTTAAAATAGGCTGCAGCTCTATTTACTCTTTGTTTCTAAATAGCTTCACACAAAATTCTTTGTATCTATAAGTATATAAGGGATAATAAGTTATCCTCAACTTTCAATTATTTTTAGAAAGTTACACTTAAATTACAAACAAGTAATGAAATGATACCTTAACTTCTTTGTTTCAGTACAGTCAACGGCTTTAACCTTTTCATTTAACTGTACTCTTTAAAAAAAAATAGAAAAACCCTCCTACTTTCCTTACTTCTTATTTTCCATTTCTTTTCAATTTTCACTCGTAACTCTTAGCTTTTTTATTCTCCGGACCTCTCCTCTCTATCTCCTTATTTTGCTGTTGCAGACATCCTCTGTTGACCTCCGCCAGACTTTTTGTTTCATAAACCATTGGAGATATGCAAGAGAGGTTGTGTGAGTTTGACAGATCTGGATTCGCTCATTTGGGTTTTGTTGAAGCAGATATGCATGAGTTTGTAATTTGGGTTTCGTTAAAGTAGATCTGAAAACGTTTGACAAAAATGGAGTTGGAGCAATTTTGTGACCATTTGATACTTTTTTTTTGATCGGCGAAAACATATTTAAATTAACCTCTTCCTAGGGAGAAAAGATTACACAAAAAACGCAAACTTCCTAAAGCTTGCAAAGGACCAAAGTAAGGGTACACAGACCCGGGAGCCAAGAATGGGTACACAGACCCAGAGTCAAAGAAAGGGTACACCAACCCAACAGTCCCACAACGGGGAAGACCAACCACAGACAAGAGCAGGTACGCAGACCCAAAGGTAAAGTAAGGGTACACAGACCCCGAAGGAAAGAGAGGGCACGCAGACCCAGAAGTAAAGAAAGAGTACGCATACCCAGAAGCAAAGAACAGGTACACAGACCCGAAAGCAAAGACAGGGTACGCAGACCCAGAAGGAAAGAAAGGGTACGCAGACCCAGAAGCTAAAGAAGGGCACGCAGACCCCAAAGTAGAGAAAGGGTACACATACCCATAAGCAAAGAGCCGAGAAAAGAAAAGGGTCCTAACCCCCAAATTTTCCAACCATGAAGCGCTCAAAAAAAGTAGAGGTCTTTAACCCTGATTTGTCTACCATTAAGCACAAAAGATACCGATATACAAAAAAAAAACGACCTAAGCAAGTATAACACCCTGTCTCATTAGTATCATCAACCAGTCACACAGACTGGACGACGATCACTAACAGATCGACGGTCAACACCGCAAGCGATAAAGACAGTCCCAATGAGTATAACCCACCAGAACACATAAAACCCCTATACCGAAACTATAAGAAAACAACTGAATGACACGAAGGCCTAGACCCTCACCGGCGACCAACACCTTAAACCGGCGAGTCCTCACAAAAAAAGTGGAAAGAAGCAGTTGCATATCAAACTGAAATCGATAAAAGGGCAATGCAGGGACACATAACTTAAGCTGTAAAGAGGGATATACCGGTAAAGAAACCACGATGAACCGCTAGACCCACGACGATCATCACCAGGGAGGATGAAGAAGCGTGCCCCACGACCGGATCTAAAGTGAAACAACATGTAAGCTGACGAACCACCAAAAACAGGAAGAACAACTCCGCAACGATCCCCACCAGACAGGATGCAGTAGCGCGTCCCACGACCGGAGCCGTTACTCTAAACCTCCAATGATCTGAAAGACACAGAGGAGCTTGAACTCAGCCCTCCAAAACCTAAACCGGACAACACCGAGAAGGGCCAAAAAGGAGGACGATATTTCTACCGAGTACAAACTCACACATCCGATCGAAACACGGTCCCGACCCGCTGCCAAGACCACGAACCAAGAAAACCAGCAGAACCGGGTCTGCTGGGTAGACCGACCCGAGTCTGACCCGAACCGGGCCAACCCTCCCAAACTGGACAGTCCGACCCGGACCAAGTGGGCCTGTCCAGGCCCAACCCACACCAGTAGGCCAGGCCCAGCCCAGATGGACCCTACCCGGACCCGCACCCGAGCAGACCCGCCGTCGCCAAACCGTAGATTTGAAGGACCGGAGATGAACTACGAGCATGACCACCAGCTCCGGAGAACTTTCCGAGCTCCACAGCGTCCCGACACAAGCCCAAGCTGCTAGAGCAATCAAACCTGACAACAGCCCCAGATCGACACCAACAACACACGAGGAGCTGCGACGACCCCAGCCGAACGGGGAAGAGACGAGCCGGCGAGCAGTAGCGGAGAAGGAAGCAGACCGACTCCGGTGAGGCGAGAAAAGGGAGGATCCACACCGGCCAGAGAGGCTTCCAACAGTGCAGATCTGGCGAGGATGCGAGAGAAAGTAGGGAAAGAAGGCTAAGGGAGAGGAGGGGTGAGAGGAGGGGTGAGAGGACACCACCGACGGCGTCCATGGCCGGAGACCATGGAGTCGCCGGCGGTGAAGAGAGGCAGAAAAGCGGCGGGGCTAGGTCAAAGAAGGGGGGGGGGGTGGTCGAAGATGTAGAGAGGAGAGGTTTTTTGACCATTTGATACTAAACCATTTCAGTTGTGTGACGTCGAGGGCTCGAATTTGGAGGTAGTACCAGCAGGCGGAGATGGTGGTGTCAGAAGGGGACCTCACCACCAATATCTTACCTCCCAACTCTATTTTTCTACATACAACACCGTCTCCCGGTCTAATTAGTTTAAAATGTGGGAAAATTTGCGGTGAATCGACCCGATTCATGGGTCTAATGTAAAGTCTGTTACAACGGGAATAAACCCGATTCATCTATTCCGAGTCTTATATGAAAAAAATTAAATACAACAAAATAACCATTTGCATCGAAGGTGATATTATTATTTACGGAAACGAGGAAAGTAAAGAATTACGCAAAATTGAGAAACACCAAAACCCGAGAACCAACAAAAAACACCACCGAGACCCAAAAGGATGAGAACTAGTGGTTGGGGAACCCGTTCATCAAACGCCGTTTCGGACATCACCCACCACTCATGCTTGTTGAAGGGGAGAACGACATTACGACATACGTCTAGTTGGCCTCGAGGAGAACCTCGACATCAGTGGAGGTTGGACCGAGCTCATTTCATGCTTGCAAGAATGCCAACTCGAATCGTTGCACCCGTGATCCTTCAGCTGCTTCTCGTGCCGAGGATACGGTTCTATTGTCATGAATTTCCAGCCTTCGTACAAATCGCGCCAATAATCTCTAGGGGCACTGTCGTGAAGTATCCACATAACAATGAGTCACGTCTCCTCCATGTCTGCCCAAAGAGGTGCCATCGATTTGGTATTGGAGAAAATATATGATGTTGCCGATACTGTTTTGGAGAGAGGCTTGGAGAGGAAGAGTTGATGCCGATTCTGTATGTGGGATTGATTTAAATAGGGGAGACAGAATGGTAGGCTTTGATATCCAAAGGGATAGAATCGGTCCAACCCAAAATGTGTCCGAATTGGTCAAAGAAATTATGGTGGCATATTCAGTGCATCTGACCAAGTAAAGAATCGGTCAAAGAAGAAAAAAATAAAGACTTGCATTTATTTCAAACATTGTGGGGTAGGTTTACAAGTACAAAATCAAATTGAAGGTGTTCGAAACCGAGTAATAAGAGACAAAAAACAAAATATTGAACATGCTAGTTGTGGTTAATAGCTCGAAGCATCTCGAACATAAGAGCCTCGTGGTTGGCCTTCTTCAGCGGGGTCCAATCGGATGTGTCGAGCGCAACTGCTTCATCGTATTGCTTGGTCAGGGATAGTTGATACTTAATAAGCTTTGCATTCGTTCGCTCGAACCGACCATGACGATATTGTTCTCGCTTAATCCTTTACACTGCTGGTGGCGGACCCATATCAGCTTGGGAAACACTGCTTTCGTTCTCGGAGTCCATAAATTTGGGTGGATACTACTTTTTGAAGGAGAGGTTTGCGCCTTTAGTGAATGAGGATAAATTGTCTTTTATACGCAACCGAATCGGCCTATAGAGGTAGCATTGGGAAGGTACAAAATCCAGATTACGATAAAATAAAATTGTTGAACTACAGATAAATGGAAATACATTGAATTCAAATACGAAAATAAAATAAACAAATAACTAGTTTTCGTCATCCAAAACGGCCTTTGCCTTGAACAAAGTCCAAATGTGTTCAATCAGATCACCCTTCAGTTGCTGGCGCACTGCTCGATTCTCTATCCGGCTTGAATGGTTTCAGATGTAATTGTAACCTGCTAATGGACCTCGATGGACGGATATGATTGATTCTTCGGATGGGAGTCGTTCTATTTCTCCTTGATAGGTGTCACGTTCATCGTCCACAATCATGTTGTGTATAATAATGCACAACCGTATGATCATAGACAATTTCCTATCGTTCCAACCTCGAGCAGGCTTACCAATGATATGAAAACGAGCATGCAGGATCCCGAATGCCCTCTCCACATATTTCCTTGCAACCTCCCATTTCTTTGCGTTTAACACATGCCTCGTTAGTTGTGATGCAAGGATAAACTTAACAAAGTACGCCCACGGTGGGTAAATTCCGTCAGTTAAGTAGTAAGGAGTGTTGTAGTGCATACCATTGACCTCAAATACGACCGAAGGCTGTTCACCCCGATATATGTGAGAAAATATGGACGATTGGGTCAAAACATTAATATTGTTGTTCGAACCCGACATACCAAAGTATGCGTGCCAAATCCAGGTGTCAGGCCTCGCAACTACTTCAAGCATGACCGTAGGTCTAGAATGATCGCCCCACTTGTAAACCCCTCACGCGCTTTTGGAAAATTCTTCCACGACCAATGCATACAATCGAAGCTGTCGATACAACCTGGAAAACCACGAATTTCATTGATACGCGTAATATGAGCAATATCATTACTATTCAGCTTCCTGAGGTAGGTTTCACCAAAGACGTTGATTACGGCAAAGCAAAACTGGTGCATGCACTCGAAGTCTATTGTCTCATCTATTTTCAAATACTCGTCTAGGCTGTTAGCCAAAACACCGTAGCACAACATCCATATAACTGCCGTACACTTTTGAATTGTTGCGAAATCGGCCCAGCCTCGACAATGAACTTTTTTTTTGAAGTAGTCATCTTACTCGGACACGTCATCTACAATTTTCTTGAAAACGGGTTGTGTCATTCTGAAACGCCGAAGAAACATTTTTTTCATCGTACATCGGGGTCGCTACAAAGTATTCAGACATAAGCCGGGCGTGAGCACGACTTCGATCTCTGAAAATATAATTTATTTTCTGCTTCCCCCAGACGGGGGTCATCATACGTGCCTCTGCTTTCTTAACCTTTGCCCGTATAAACTCCAACATCTCTTTCTCCTCTTCTCGTGTCCTTGCACATAACATTGCATGGTCCTTTTTGCCGCCATCATACTCCTCACTACTCGATGAATCCATAACGAAATGACGGTATAATGTGTAGGGAGAAAACGATTGATTTTTGTTATGTTGGGATACTATCTTCAAAAAACTAAAAAGGTATTTATAGAATTTAATTTCTGAAATTCAAAAAGAAATCAAATACTTCGATCCTTTGTGATCTTGGGTGTTGCGTGGTTATCTTTTGTGTCTTTGGTGGAGGTCGTAACCGTTGTGTCGGGTCTACATTACGTGTCCGGGTGTTGAGTTGATTCGGGAAAGTAACAGTTCGTGTGTCAGTCGGGTTACTTGAGTTTGGGGATAGTAGTCCCCGGTGTTTGGTTTGTTGTTGGTGTTTCCGGCATTTTCTGCTAGTATGCCGTAGTCAGTCTGGTATCCGTGGTGGTGAGCGAACGCTCACCCCTAGCTGCTTTTCCTACAGGTACTGGTCGCGAGACGGACTAGGTGAACTCTCGAAGCTTGAAGAGTTGGGAGCGGGAGTCCAGGTTTCTTTTTGGGAGTCTAGTGACGTACTTGTTGGTTTTTGTCCGCTTGTTTTGGACGTATTTTAAGTTGTAAAATATTATTTTGATTAACTTGAGTGGTTAATTTAAGTGGTTTATTAAAATGTTTAAAAATTGTTTTACTGTTTTATCGTTCGCGTTCCGGGTCCGGTTATACCGAATTCGGGGCGTGACACCATCCATTTTGGATGGAAAATGGTCATGTGCCTGACACATGACCCCAATTTTTTAAAATACCCAAAGTACCCCTTATTTATTTAAACCCTAATTAATTGATAAAATGAAATCTGATTTTTAAAAATAAAAATTAATTTTTATAAAATAAAATATTATTTCTTAAAATAAAAATTGATTTTTTGAAAAATAATATTGATTTTTTAGAATTAAATTTTAATTATTATAAATTTTAAAACTGATTTTTATAAAATAAATAAATTTAAAATAATTAAGAAATCATATTTTTATAACATAAAATCTGATTTTTAAAAATAAAAATTGATTTTTAAAAATTAATTTTAATTGTTATAAATTGAAAAAATAATTTATATAAAATAAATAAATAAAAATTATTTTTAAATCTGATTTTTTTAAAAATAAGAGTTGATTCTTAAAATAATTAAGAAATCTTATTTTTATAAAATAAAATCTCATTTTTAAAAATAAAAATTGATTTTAAAAAAAATATATTGATTTTTTAAAATTAATTTATTTTTTATAAATTTAAAATAAATTTTTATAAAATTAATTAATTAAAATAATTTTGAAATTCAATGGCATGGGTTTGAAAATTTAACTGTTAGTGAGGGTATTTTGGACTTTTTATGTGTTTGGATGGAAAAATGGATGGAAAATAGACAGAAACTAACGACGGGTACTAAGTTGACACAAAATGTTTCGTTAGGGTACTAATGTGTCATAAAGTTTGGTTAGGGTACTCGGGTGAAAACGGTGTATTTTTAGGGTACTCGGATGACATTAACCTTAAAATTAATTGTGTCCAGAAATAGAGTATTAAAAATTATCACATTTTTTAACAATAAAAAATAGATTTATGGTAAAAAAAAAAATCAAATTTACCCATTCCACATAAAATGTCTGTAATAGATTTAAAGTTCCTTATATCTATACCTACCTATTCAATTCTTATGGGTAAGATCCATTTACATCTTAGAGCACCTCTAGTGGATCGTTGTAAAGGTGTTCCAGCTAGCAGGGCCCTCGACGTAGGTGCTGCCACGTCGCCTTCCATGAGTCCTCAACATAGGAGGTGTTGTAGGACGTCGTTGCAGCGTTGCTCACCGCAAGATCCTACAACGAAGCGCAATATCGTGGTAGTGCCAACATGGCCCCAACGACTAGTCATCGGCCCAAATGGTGAGGACACATGTGGTAGTTGAATTGTGTTTCCTTAATCTCTCTATGTATTAAATTTCACACATCTTCTCTACTTGAATTATTTTTATCTTCTCGCAATATTATTTGAAATTCGTTATTTTTCGATGGATCGACATCTAACAATGGCATAATTAGTTCAAATGAGTCCCCAAGAATTGGCCAAAGCTGGGGGGAAAACGATAGAAAGAATTAAGAATTAACAAACAATTTATAGATCGAATTTCGGAAATGGTACATCAAAGGGAAGAAGATGGGGAGGCCGAGGGGTCACAATCGTCGGTGATACCAAAGCGAAGATGGGAAGATCGAAAGTGAGACGAAGGACATGATTAGTTGATGACTGACTACTTCGCTCTTAATCTAATATATAGAGAGCTTTAATTCTGGCTTCGTTTCCGGATTTCAAAGGAAGTGTTCCTACGAATCATGGTTGCATAGAGTGAGCGGTATGCACACTTTCTTCAACACCCTGATGCTCGAGAGAAGCCCGAATTCTCTCCACACCAGAAATGCACGACAACACTTTGTAGTTATGTTATGGATCTCCCTGAGATTCCATGGAAGAGTACTTGGGATTGGCGGAGAGCACTGCTTTGGAGTACGCACGGAAGTTTTACTTAGGCATCATTAAGATTTTCTGCCGAACATAACTGAGGAAGATGTCCGCCGTTTTTTTGGAAATCAACGAAGCCTACGTCTTCCCGAGGATGTTAGGAAGTCTCGAGTGCATGCATTGGATGAAGAACTGTTTGGTTTCATGGGTTGTACAATTCTCAAGGAGAGAGCACGGGAGCGTCCCCACAATCATTGTAGAAGCCGTTTCATCCCAAGACTTATGGATATGGTACACTTTTTGTGGAATCTAGGGCTCGAACTACGACATCAACGTGATTAATAAGCCAACATTGTTTACGCATGTAGTTCGAGGCTTCACTCCACCAGTTCGATCTATGGTGAACGACCACGAGTACACGACCCCGTATTACTTAAATAATGGTATTTATCCTCCTTGGGTAGTATTTGTGAAAAAAATATCATGTCTACAACTGCCAAAACAAAGGTGCTTTGCTGAATACCAAGAGACGGTGAGGAAGGATATTGAACGACCATTTGGAGTTCTACAAGCTCGTTTTCATATCATCACTCATCCGAGTCGAATTTGGCATAAGAGCTCACTCGCAGTGATCATGACTGTTTGTATTATTCTCCATAACATGATCGTTGAGGATCAACGACGGTCGTACCTCGTTGATCTGTTTGCGGATATTTGTGTCTCGACCGTAACGACCTGCCAAGGACCATCTCTAGCGGTAAGCATCACAAGTATCTTGGAGAATAGAACAAGGCTCCAAGATCAAGAAGTTCATAACCGTCTCCACAATGACCTCATTGATCACATTTGGGCTAAATTTGGAGATGCCAAGTACAATTAGAGTAATTTAATGTAACAATTAGTATTTTTCATAGTCAAATTAATAAAATACGAATTTCTAAATATTTATTTAAATTTACAAAAACATACAACAATAGCTAGTGGTTACCACTACAAAGCTAGTGGTTTGGCAGAGAGACAAAGTAAAAAAATGCTTTAACTACTAGCTGTTACCACTAGCTAGTGGTTTACCACTAGAGGTGCTCTTACGACTTAAACTTCATTTACAACGGATAATATCCCTATATATGTGTGTGTTTATTATCCACTAAGAGCATCTTCAATGGTAAGTCACTGCGTAGTGGTTTGGAGTAGTGGTTTGGGAACATTTTTCCTTTCTATCTCCTCCAAACCACTACCTCCTACCACTACACCTTCAATGGCAAAGAACTAGTAGTTGTTTGGAGCCATTGTTTGTATTTTCATATTTAAAAAAATCATTCCAAATAAAACTAGTTATTTTATTCATGCCAAATATGAAATATATAAACTAATTAAACTACGAACGATAATTAAAAATACAATAATTAAACATATTACAAACAATAATTAAACATACGACATTGCCACAAACCCGACGACCATTAAACTACTTGTTCTTCAATGCAATGTGCGCATGCCACTTCGAGTATGTCCCAGCATGCACGTTTAGTCCATGATTTGTTTTTTTAACTCTACATCCTCCACGGTCGCAACGTAGATTTCATCATCGTTTGCTCCTTTCCTGGGAGCGTTAAGATGGTCCCAGTATGCCTCATCGAACAACTTATACCTTTGGATAATCCGGAGGAAATAATCCTTCATCTGCTTCTGCGACTGAGTAGACCATTCTGGATTTGCGTCTTTAATGTAAGCGGAGTAGAGCTTTTTCCAGTATTTCCCCTTGACATCGGCGATGGTGACCCACGTCAACACCAAATGCATCTCCTCATCTTCGGACTTATGTAGACAAGTTAACCAAGAAGAAGACGCCATTGCAAACACGAGAGAGTTGAGATAATTTGAGAGAGAGTTGGAGAGAGAGGTGTGAATTTTTTAGGGAGGGGTGGGTGGTATTTATAAGGAGGGAAGGAGGTGGAGTCGGCATGGCTGCGACGACGCGCCTACACATTATTCCCCTAATAGTGTGCGTGCACGAAAATTGAGGCACCGTGAATTCGATTTTTTTTTCAAAACTTCATATAATATTATTGTTCTGATTAAAAATCATATTACAACTTATAGCTACATCAAATAGACCCCAAACTTTTCTCGAGCTTATCTATGAGCGAGAAACGAGCGGACCGTTCCTCCGCGTTCATATGTGTGGTGTCTTGGCTTTGCACTTCCACCAACATTTGCACGATATCTGCCTGTATCTTTGCTTTGGTCGCAGTGATCTCGGCTTGGGTCGTAGTCATTTCAGTTTGACGCTCGCCAAAGACTTGAAGAAACTGAACTGCTTTGGGTGCAACGGCCGGTTCCGCCTCCACTTGTTTCCCTTTACCTCTAGCCTTGACTTTTTTTCTGGACGGTCAGACGCTCCTCCCGTGAAAGTGAGTTCAACTCGATCGAGGCTGCGTCGCCCGATGTGTAGTTTCAGTTGTCGTCCAACCTTGTACGCTTGCTTGCTTCACTTTCTACGTCCAGCTCCGGGATGTCAATGTCAACGTCACATTGCGGCGTCTTGAGGTTCTTCCACTTTGGTTTATCATTCACGATTTTCCAAACATGCTTACAAGAAAACTCGTGGTTTTCCTCTTCCTTATACGCCCTTTTAGCTCCTTCCATGATGTCAATGTCGGCATTCCCACTAGTGACTGTGCCTTCCATACTTGTATATTTCTCCTAAAATTTAGTAACTTTTCTATTGATCGGATGTAAGTGGTTCTTACAGTTCTTTCACGTCTGTTTTGGGTTGCTTGACATCATGGAAGGAGCTGAAGGGGCATACAAGGAATATGGTATGTGTAGAATGAGCGGGGTGTGAATTTGGGGTAGGGGTCTTTGTGTATTTATAAGGAAAAATTAGTTTTTTTAAATTCTGACGTCGTCACGTGTCGACGTGGGGTATGGCCGCCGATTAGCCGTTGGTCCCACGACGACACATCGCATCATTACAGAAAGGTGAGGCGACCGCTTGCGACGACACCTCAAACCACGCTGGTTGCGACGGTTAGCGTGGCAACGAGCTGTTATAGGGCCTGTGACGGCACGCCTGCCACGACTAAGCGACAACTGTTGCGGATGCTCTAAGAATCATATGTACCAATATAATATAAAGACCTTTTATAGCCATTATATCAAGTATAATAGATGGTCTATATTAAAAAAAACAAACATCAATAACATAAATTAAAAATATTCGGAACTTTAAATTTATTTTTTACTAATAAAATTCCCCTAGAGAATATGGGCCATTGAATCAACTTAATCTAACGACTTATAATGACTTTGTTTGTATTAAAAGAATGATTTTCAGTAAATAATTCCATATATAAATTCATATATTTTAAAACAGACATATACATGATACTTTTATGTTTTTTCAATCGTATTAATGTTTTTTTTGATCGGCTAATGTTGATTGTTGACGAACATGATTTTCACCCCTAGCTGCTTTTCCTACAGGTACTTGTCGCAGGTCGGACTAGGTGAGCTTCCGAAGCTTGAAGAGCTAGGGGCGGGAGTCCGGGTTACCTTTTAGTCTAGCGACGGATACCTCGCTTTTTGTCCGCTTGTGGGACGTTTTATTTTGAGTTGTAATTATCATTTTGTTGAACTAAACTGGTATTGTAAAGTGTTTTAATGGAAAGAGTGTCAAAGTGTTTTCTTATTTTAAACGTTCGCGTCCCGAGTTCGGTTTACTGAAATTGGGGCGTGACAGCTTGGTATCAGAGCTCGAGGTTTCACACCTCGGACTGTCCGTCAATTAGGTGGGGAGAGTCGAGTCAGTAAAGTCCCGTCGTGTGTTGGGTACGTAGGTCGGGAACCGTGTGTAAACCCTTAATGTCTTGAGTTTTGTTTTGTCTGTGTTTATGTGCAGTACGGGGTTACTGGCATACTGTTTGTGTGTGCTGCGTGAAACGTTTTTAAGCTGTCGCGGGTCGACTCAGGAGCGCTCCTGTAGTCGAACGTGACGGTGCTGATGTCAAGTCGGTACAACGTAGTTCGGGGACGCCTGGACCGGGTTGTAACTACGTGATGTCAAGTATGAGGTTTTAAAATGAAAAAAAAGGGGAAAAGAGAAAGTTTTAAAATTGATTGGCCCTGAGGGCGTGTTTGGTTTTGGTTGGCCCGGTGGGCGAGTGTTGTGGTGTTGTCGTTTGGCCGTGTCGGCTCGTGTTTTGGTTGAGGTTGAATGACTTTCTTGGTCTGTGAATCGTGGCGCGTGTGTTTGCTGATTTGGTAGTCAAGCGTGTGTGTCGTTTAAGGAAAATTTTGGGGTTAAAACAGGTTAAGGTCCGAGTTAGAACCGAGTTTGAAAAACAGGTCTGTGCGAGTGTCACGGATCCGTGACGGACCAGAGAGTTCTGGCAAATTTAGATCTTCGTCACGACTCCGTGACCCCAACCGTGACGGGGTCTGTCATGAGTCCGTGATCCTTGTCCTTCTCACCGTCTTGATTGTGCAAGTTGAGTGTTGGCTTTGCGTGACAGTGTTCACGGTTGTGTTGGGGTATTGAGGTTGTAAGCAATAGTAGTTGCTGAATTGAGAACATAATCCCCTTTTCGAGGTTTCTCTTACATAAAAGAGTAATTGAGGTGTTAATGACTTGAGCAGTGTGACATGTTGGCAGTAGGTTTGGGAAGGTTTTTTTCCCTGACTAGAGTGGTAAGTCCTTGGTGCGTTACTAGTATGCCATAATCAAACGGGTGTCCGTGGAGGTGAGCATAACGGTCATCCCCTTTACTACTTTTCCCGCAAGGGACGAGTAGCGAACACTGGTTTGGTTGCGGAAAGTTATAAGTAAGTGCATAAAGGGCCGAATAAGGGCTTGGTGTACGTTTGTGTGGGTAATTTGAGGTTCCGCTTATGTGGTGTTATAATTAAAGGATGTTTAGCGTGAACGGTGTGGCGTTTAGTAACAAGTACGTTGGGGTAGACGTAGACCGTGTGAACGTTAGTGTGTTCGAGCTGTTGTCCTTATTTGAGTTCGCAAACTGAACGTTTGCGTGTATCCGTGCAGAGGATACCTGCTGATGGCTCGTGGCAGACGAGGAAGAGCAGTAGTGGCACGGGGACGAGCGCCCACGCGGGGCCGGCGGGGACGGTCAGCGGGGACACCGGGAAGGGTGCCAACCGTTGAGCCCGCCGAGTACGCGGAAGCGCATGGCACTCCTGTCGGAGAAGACATGAGAAGTGACGCGGGGCCGTCTGCAGGCACACCCGGCGTTCCGCCCGTCGCAGACCCTCCCGTCATGGCTACCTTGGATGAACTGCCCAGGACAGTCCAGAGTTTGGTGGCGGTCATCGCCAACCGAGAGTCGGCTTCACCAGCACCTGAGAAAGCCGCGGTCCCAGTGAGACCCGGTCAGACAGAGGATCACACATCCCGAGCACTACTAGACTTCCTGAAGCTCGGGATACCTACATTTGTTGGGGAGCCAAACCCCGACCTAGCCTAGAGGTGGCTAGAGCAGGTCACGCGAGACCTGGATACATCGTGTGTCGAGGAGGGTCGTCGCATGGTGTCCTTCGCGGCCCACCAGCTGAGAGACAGCGCCTACCACTGGTGGGGGCGTGTGAAGGACATGGTCGGTTATGACACAACATCTTCCAGACAGTTTTTATGGAACAATACTTTCCCGAGTCGGCTCGGTTGGAGCGACATCGGCAGTTCCTGGACTTGGAACAGGAGGGGATGACGGTAGCAGAGTACGAGGCCAGGTTCATAGCTTTGGCCAGATTCGCGCCGGAGATGGTGATGACCGAGCAGAACCGTTGCCTGCGGTTCCAGGGAGGACTGAGGCTGGAGATTCGGAACCAGATTTTCGCCTTGAGACTGCGGAAGTACAGAGATCTCGTGGACACCGCAGCGACGGTGGAACAGGGGATCCAGGATGCGGCCAGGACCCGTGAGGTCCGACAGCGGCCGACCAGCTTCGCAGGGCCGTCCGAGTCACGAGACCCGAGAAGACAAAGGACCACATAGTTCTTTCGACCACATGCTCAACAGGGTGGACCGAGACAGATGGGGTCAGTAGCATCAGTGGGGCCAGCCGCCTCAGAGTGGGGGACGGCATGTTTCACATGTGGGCAGCGAGACCACTTTTATCGAGAGTGTCCGATGGGAGGAGGGCCCGTGGTGCTACCAGCGACCAGCTGGATAGGCCAGGACATGGAGCCGAGGGCTGATCATAGGAGGTGTTTCCGGTGCCACCAGCTCGGGCACACCGTTGCAAGGTGCCCTAAGCCGGTTATGGCAACGTCAGCGCGACGACCACATCAGTCGTATACCGCGCGGTCGCCCAGAGGCCGCCCTCGTCAGGGTCAGCAGTCGAGGTTTTCGCAGCCGTCGACGAGCGCGCCGACTCCGAGACAGCAACGGAGCTCTGGGTATCCGGCAGCCAGTGCGCCGGGTCAGAGGCAGCAGGAGTCGGAGGGAAGAGTGTACGCAGTTTCCGACTCCCGGACCACAGGATCCCCTACCTACCGCGAAAACTTTCAGGGTACGTATTTTCATTGTATCATATGTGGGCGAAATTCCTTTAAGGGGGGTAGATTGTAAAACCCGCTTCGCTTCAAAAGGGTATTAAATTGCAATCCGAAAACCTTAAGGTAGGTTTTTGAAACAAGTGCAAAAAAAAGGAAGCTGGACCGGTCTGGGCCCGACCCGACTAGCGACCCGGCCCAAGCCCAGGGTATAAAGACCCTTGTTTTAGGGTTTCAACCCATTCCACCCACTTCTTCTTCTTCCTCGCAGCCGACCCTCACCTCTCCCCTTCTTCTCCGTTCTCCACGCCGCCGCCCTCTTCTCGCGCCACCATCGCCGGCCACTCTCCGGCCTCTCCCTCCCGAGCTACCGGCGTCACAAGCCACCGACCGGTCCTCTCTTCGCCGCCCTGTCTGCAACCCCGAACCCCCCTCTCTTCCTCATCGCCGCCACGCCCTCGTCCAGCCACCACCGAGTCCCGACCTCTCCCTTCCCTCTCCGTCCAACCACCGCGCCACCACCGAGCCACCGCCGTCTTCTCCGTCTCCGACCCGATCTCCTGCGTCCCGAGCTTGCTTCGAACTTGCCGGCGGGGAAACATCCACCGAGCCCTCGGTCTCGCCGCCCTCTCCTTCGTCTTCTCCTCCCCTCGCCGTCGCCGTGAACGACCGGAGCCAGGTCGCCGGCGCGTTCGACAGATCCGGGACAGAGCCACTGGGGCCGTCCGGATCTGAGGCGAGGAAGGTCCCCGCCGTGCTCCCCACCTCCACGGCTGCAAACCCGACGCCTCCCACCGTCTTTTTTCTCTACGGTGAGGCCCCGGCCGACGCCGCCCTCGCCGGCGGCCGGTTGGTTCGAAACTCGAGCATTTTTTCCCGTTGTCCTTCTTTTTTTACGAACCTGTTGTGGATCTGGGTTGTAAAACCGTTTGTTTTGTACCTTAAATCTTCGAGTTGTAAATTGAGAAAATGAAAAGATTATTGTTTAGAAGCAGTTAGGGTTTGAGATCTGTTTTGGATGGAAATCGAACTTCTGAAGTTGAAAAGGAAAAGAACCCTAAAACGAAAAAATCAGTTTTGTTTAAAAAGAATTTAAATTGGAAAATGACTTAATTTGAAAAGGAAATTGATTTCAGGTTGGTCCTTAAGACGATTTTGGGAGGGTGGAAACAGAAACGCTTCTAATTTGAAAAGAGTTTTGAAATAAAATCAGATTTGAAAGTAACGGGAAGTAAAATCAGTTCGATTTAAAACGGAATTTGAGCAGTTAAACGATTCTGGAACTTTGGTTAAAATGGATTGCTAATTGGGTTTAGAAAGGAACAAAAGCGGACCGCTGAATCGGACCTCGGGATTCGTGCATTGGGACCGTGCCTCGGAAACATGCACCGGTTTTGGTGCTCGGGTACTCAAACCCGATTCGCCGTGACCCCGCTTTTATCCCGCTCGAGTTTAAGGGACAAATGTCGGATTTAAACTGGATTAATCGTGACCTTTAAATTAACCTGAGAACCGCCGCTAATTATGGCTTTCGTGTTATCTTTAGCGTCTGGCTTCGATCGAAGTGAAGCCTGGAGGTAGCGAGCCAGAATGTCAGCAGCTAGGAAACATAGCGGTTGCTCTTCAGTTGAGGTAGGGAAAAGTAGCCGGATCTCGGCCCTGACTAGGGAAAGTTAACAGTAGAATTGCATGTGACACCGGGGTGTCGTGGGTTGAGTAGGTTATCGAATATTAGAAATGCATGTTACGGGAACTTAGTAATTATTAGAAAGGCATGATACGGGATTGTAGCGTTTATGAGAAAAGCATGTGACACTTAGTAGTGTCGTAGGATCAGAGAACTTAGCGATAATTGAATTACTAGAGGCATATGACCATGCCCGGAGGTTGTTTGTGAAACTAGTGATCTTAGGACTGTTGGAGGCATCGTTTATGTCGGAGGTTGTTGTGCGTGATTTATTGTCGAGTTTGGGTGGCCTTGAGAGCCCGTCTTATTCATTGATGAGTTTGGGTGGCCTTGAGAGCCCGTGTTATTTATTGTTGAGTTTGGGTGGCCTTGAGAGCCCGTATTATTTATTATTGAGTTTGGGTGGCCTTGAGAGCCCGTGTTGTTTATTGTCGAGTTTGGGTGGCCTTGAGAGACCGTGTTATTTATTGCTGAGTCTTGGGTGGCCATGAGAACCCGTGTTGTCGTTTCGGTGTTTTGGGTGGCCGTGAGTGCCCGTGGGGTTGTTGAACCCGTGTCTTTACCTTTGGTGTTTTGGGAAGCCGTGAGTGCCTGTGGGGCGTTTGAGTCCGTGTTTTACTGTCAGTGTGTCTTGGGAGGCCATGAGTGCCTGTGGGGCTGTTGAGTCCGAGTTTTACTATTGGTGTCTTGTGTGGCCATGAGTGCCTGTGGAGTGTTGAACCTGTGTTGTTGCTGTCTGTTGAACTTGCTTGTAATTGTGACTGTGGTTACCTGAGTGAGAGAGGTTAGTGAGACAGGTCGACCGCCTGGCCTGAGTGGTTCGGCAAAGCGCGTGAGTGAGACATGTCGACCGCCTGGCCTGAGTGGTTCTGCAAAGCGCGTGAGTGAGACAGGTCGACCGCCTGGCCTGAGTGGTTCGGCAAAGCGCGTGAGTAAGAGAGGTTACTGAGACAGGTCGACCGCCTGGCCTGAGTGGTTCGGCAAAGCGCGTGATTGAGGGAGGTTATTGAGCAGCTGGTATGCGATCCTTTGTGATCTTGTTTGGTGTGCGATCCTTTGTGATTTTGGGGTGTTGTGTGGTGGTCTTTGAGTCCTAGGAAGAGGTCGTGATCGTTGTGTTGGGTCTACATTACGAGTCCAAGTGTTGAGTCTGCCGAGGAAAGTAACGGGTTGTGTGTCAGTTAAGTTATTTGAGTTTGGGGATGGTGTTCCCCGGTGTTGAGTTGTTGTTGGTGTTATCTGCTTTGCCTGCTAATTATGCCGTAGTCAGTCTGTTATCCGTGGTGGTGAGCGAACGCTCACCCCTAGCTTCTTTTCCTACAGGTACTTGTCGCAGGTCGGACTAGGTGAGCTTCCGAAGCTTGAAGAGCTAGGGGCGGGAGTCCGGGTTACCTTTTAGTCTAGCGACGGATACCTCGCTTTTTGTCCGCTTGTGGGACGTTTTATTTTGAGTTGTAATTATCATTTTGTTGAACTAAACTGGTATTGTAAAGTGTTTTAATGGAAAGAGTGTCAAAGTGTTTTCTTATTTTAAACGTTCGCGTCCCGAGTTCGGTTTACTGAAATTGGGGCGTGACAGTTGCGGATGCTCTAAGAATCATATGTACCAATATAATATAAAGAAATTTTATAGCCATTATATCAAGTATAATAGATGGTCTATATTAAAAAAAACAAACATCAATAACATAAATTTAAAATATTCGGAACTTTAAATTTATTTTTTACTATTAAAATTCCCCTAGAGAATATGGGCCATTGAATCAACTTAATCTAATGACTTATAATGACTTTATTTGTATTAAAAGAATGATTTTCAGTAAATAATTCCATATATAAATTCATATATTTTAAAACAGACATATACATGATACTTTTATGTTTTTTCAATCGTATTAATGTTTTTTTTGATCGGCTAATGTTGATTCTATAATAATGTTGATTGTTGACGAACATGATAATTAACGTAAAACATATTTACAGATACCTACATTATTTTATACACGTTTTCCACATACGTAGACCGACCTTTCAAAATTGTAGATAACTACTAATTTATGCACAAAATAACACTGTTAGTTATTTTTTTTAATCATTTATGTCAGATTAAACGGTTTTCTGAAATGAAAAAATTATCCTTATTTAACCTAAATAAACATAACCAACCTAACCAAATCTAATCTAACTTAACCTTTAGTAATGTTAGAGTCATCGCATGATTCGAAAATCCGTGTTGAAGATTGCAGAGTGTGCTATGGTAGATTAGATCTAAAATAGAGATTTCCAAATCTTGATTTTCACTTTTTTTTCTTATTCTGATTTATTAGTTATTTTATTTGGTCAAGTTAGTTAGGTTATGTTAGATTTGATTAGGTTAATCATGTTCAGTTAGGTTTAGATAAGAATAATTTTGTAATTTCAACAAAAATAACATTTAAATTTAATATAGCGTTGTTATTTAGTGACTTAGTATAAACATCTATGATTTTAAATGTTAACGTAAGCGCGCGCGCGCCCACACACACATGTGTATATATATATATATAGTGTAGCTATACAATACAAACGCCTCTTATTGTGCAAATTATGAACGCACGAGAGCCGCAAGGTGCGGTCAAAGTGACGTCAGCAGAGCGCGCGCGATGCTGACACGTGGCCACTTCGCGAGCGCCTCTACCCACACAGTAGCGCGTGTTGACCACGCGCGCAGTGCGAGTGCTGATAGTTTACATAGCACGGTGCTGATAGTTTAGTACAAATGTAAATTATCAACACTTTTTGTACTAACTATCAGCACCGTGCTATGTAAACTATCAATATTGTGTGTGCGCGCACACCAGTAATGCACGCGCCCACGTGTCAGCATCTGGTGCGTTCGTAGTTTGCACAATAAGGTGCAATGTTTTTATATTTATTGTCCACGTGTCAGCATATGGTGCGCTCTGCTGACATCACTTTGGGTGGATCCTATGGCTCTCGTGCGTTCGCAATTTGCACAATAAGGACATGTTTGTACCTGATACCAGTCATATATATATGTGGACTTTCGGGTACAAATCAATCTTAGGGTGCAGAATACAAACTAATACGGGACATTGATTTAAAGAATCGGACGGTCACCGAAATAGACATATCCATGTTACATTTATGTTTATTCAATCATGTTAGTGTTAATTCTACGAGAATGATCATTGTTGACTGACATGATAATTAACATAAGACATATTTACAGACACTTACAGTATTTTACACACGTTTTTCACATGCATAAACTATCCTTTAAAAAGCGTAGATAACTATACTAACTTATGTACCGAATAACACCGTTAGTTATTTTTGTCCCATTTATGTTAGATTTAACAGTTTTCTAAAATGTTAAAATTATCCTTATTTAACCTAAACAAACATGACCAACTCTAATCTAACCTGTATAACTAAACCAGAGCTCCCTAATTCAAACCCAACCTGAAAAAACTATCTCCCTAAATAAATACAGACGATCAAACCTTCAACAATGGTAGAGTCATCGTCGTATTCATAACTTCAATGATCCAAAACAATAGAAATACCACTAGGGCTTCGTTTTTGTTTTGGGTTTGACTTGAATTTACAGGAAAAGACGAAGATGACGGTAGAGTGGGAGAAGACGAGGTGCAACTCAGAGGCGGCGAGGTGGATGGTGTAGTCAGCGCATGTGGAGACACAGTGACATCAGCGACGATGTTGGTGCTGGTTTCAGAGAAAAAACCAAGGAACCGATACTCAATTTAGAGACCTGGGTTGGTGGGGGTTTTCATATCCGTGTTGAAGATTGCAGAGTGTGCTATAGTAGATTAGATTTGAAATAGAGATTTCCAAATCTCGATTTTCACTTTTTCTTTTTGTTTTGATTTATTAGTTTTTTTATTTGGTCAAGTTAGTTAGGTTATGTTAGATTTGATCAGGTTAATTATTTTCAGTTAGGTTTAGATAGGAATACTTTTGTAATTTCAACAAAAATAACATTTAACTTTTAATAAAAAAATTAACATTTTTATTTAGTGACTTAGTATAAACATACATAATTTCTAAATGTTAATGTAAGCATGTAGAAAACGTGTATATATATAGGATAAGATTCAGGTACAAAGTTGTATCTTTCATACGAAATACAAATTATCAATTTAGGCCACTGGATCGTGGAATCAAAGGTCCAGATTTAAACAAAACTCATTAATGACATAGTCAGCAATGCATATCTTTATAATTAATTTCGCAATCAATCATTCCCTAAATTTCGGTGCCCGTTCGATCCCCTAAATTAATAGCCCAGATTGGTTTGTATTTCGCACATGAATTCAGTTTGTATCCGAAAGTTCCCTTATATATATGATCTCGGTTTTCTCTCCCCCACAACTACCGCCCATGTCTTCTTCCTCTCGAGCACACACCACCGCCTCGGTTAACCATGTTGTTGGGTCTCCTCCCTTATCCCTAAGGAATCTTCCTAGCCTCCCTCAACCCCCTCTCCTTTTCCCCTCATCCCCTCCGATACGAACTAGTAGCGTTACAATGCCACGGGCCCCGTCTCAAACGATCCTCATCATCAGGTCGTCGCTATCTACATATCTACCACGGGTCGGGCAGACCTCCCCGACTTTCTACCGTAGTCATCCCGCTTTCCGACAGAATCATGCAGGCTCGGGGTGGCTTGCATCCACATGCCCAATGACCGTGCACTAGGGCATGACAGTCTTGTCGAGGACAGTCACGAGGTTGGGACCTCTACTGTTGGACACCCTTTTAGACTCGACTAAGGTGGATGTTATTCAGGAACACTTCGGAGCATTTTATTTGGAGGACGATGGAGAGGATGAAGATGCGGTGGTGTTTTTCCTTGAGGAGGCCGTCCCGACAGCGACAGACCTATCGGGCCTGACCACTCAACCCACCAGCCATAGAGTGAAGAGGAAGATTGCTTCCTCTAGACGAGGGATGCCAAACAGTCCCGCCAAGAACCAGGAGTTGGGCTTGGGACGAGGTGGTAGGTGGGTAGATGGTGGTTTACACGACTGGAACGAGGTCCCCTTGACCAGCCCCGAATGAACGTCCCCCCCTCCCTCTTTACTTTCTATTACGTTGTTTCTTGGTTTTGTTTTGGTCTTTATCTGTTCTGTCAATAGGACGTTGGTGTTGGATGTTCTTGTCTAAAATGTAAACTAGACTCTTTATACGAGTTAAAAGCACCTAAAAACCTATGAGATTCCAAATATATGCTGGAGCCCAGGATTTCTAGCTCAGTTTCAGTTACTATCGATTGATACTACTAACAAAATTCGTATGACACATGTTTGAAACAAAATCAAAATGTCAAAATGAATTCGATGTGTTATTACCCAAAAACTAAAATAGAGTTGTAGTCTTTCATTTATGACTAGGAAAAGATTGTTTATTTTGTAGTGGGTGGGTACTTTCGGTATGGACACGGTGTCGTTTTATATTCTGTATCGGCAGCCGACTTTTTGGCTTTGGGCGGCTACCTACAGCTACAGCTCCACTTCGTCAAAAAAGCTACAACGTGCGTTTCGGATGGAAAAGTCTCGGTCTTTGTTTCTTCTGCTCTGAATCTTTTCCTCGTATCATTACACTCTTTTGTTTCAATTCTTCACATGGGTCACCTCTAATTTTCCCTTTCAATCTCTCTTCTCACTCGATCACACCTCACAGGTAATATTTGATTGTGATTTTGTTTTTCTTTTCTTGGTCATTTTATCATACCAAGCATCACTTGTGATCTGTGCTCTTTTAATCCAATCATGGATTAGGGGACCTTCCTTTTTCAATGGACTTTGAATCTTCTGAGAATTGGGGTTTACTTCTTTTTTTTGACTGTTGGTTGTTGCTTTGTGGGTTTTGGCCGATTTCATTTTTGTTCTCTTAAATGATTATTTGATTCAAAGGTTTGTATTTTAGTATGATTCTACCTATTTTGCTTCACTATGCTAAGGTTGTGGTTGGTGTTTGAGAAGTGAGTGTCTCCTTTGTTTGTTGTAATAGTTTTTGAGGGTTGCTTCTAACTTGGAAATGTTTTGTCATAGATCTGTTTATTTCCAGTATTTGGATAATTTGTTCCTGTATATTTGAGTTTTATATCCATATAAGAGATGCTTCTCTGTTTGATCTTCTCTTACTGTTATACTAAATAAGTATATTTTGAGATGTAACTTATAAGTTGATTTGTACTTGTTTGCTATCAGCTTCATTTTTACTACTATCTTTATCCTTATTGCTTAAGTTTGTGGATCAGACTTTGTGTTAATTTTCAATTTTACTATTATCTTTATCCTTATTGCTTATGCTTGTGGATGCAGACTTTGTGTTAATTTTCCACTCATTCAGTGTCTGCTTTTGGGAGTAGAGTCTTTCTGTTTCACGCAGCCATTTCTGTTGTTGATTTTGTACACATTGGGATGGATGCTAAGGGGATTTCAGCTGATAAACATGAGAAGATTTACCCGGGCATTGCAAGAGCTTTGGTGTGTGCTGTTCTTGAATGGTTGCTGCTTTCAATGCTATTTGTTGATGCCGTCTTCGCATTCATCATTACAAGATATGCCCGTTTTTACAAATTGCAAACACCTTGTCTGCTTTGCTCAAGACTTGATCATGTTCTGGGCAGGGAAAAACGAGGATTCTATTGGGACTTGATCTGTGGCAATCATAAGTCAGAGATTTCTTCCTTGGTTATTTCTCATGCTGATAATAAGCTTGCTGATGTTCATCAAATTCGTGAAAGTCAACTCTCCTCATCAGCCATCATCGGCAAGTCAAATGGTGAAACATGCAGATTATTGGAGGATTATGACTCTTGCTGTGATCAGAACAAATTACTCGAGGCTTGCCAGCCTTCTTCTTCATCTTCTTCAAGTGTGAGTGATTCTTGCTGTAGTGAGCCATTGACTTCAGAAAGACATGGCCAACAGTTGATTCAAGCCAAATCAATTGAGTTTGAGGCTATTGAACGTGATGTTCCTTCATCTGATGCTGCTACTGCTGGATCTACTGACAATGAAATGGAGCAGACTAAAATTGACCCAACAGTATCACTTGGTGCTGCTCCTTCCATAGACAGTGGGTTTGGTTCTGAACTTAAGGTTGCTTCTGATCCCAAGTCAGAAGTTTCGTTTCTTGACAATGATGAAGAAATTGCTGTAGGTTGTGAAACTGATAATGTGAAGGACCTTGAGGTTCAACATGTACAATTGGAGCCTCTCGTTGTGACTGTAGACGAAGATTCATCCACAAAGGAACAAATAGACCGAGTGTCTGTGACTGACCCTTCATTGTTGGAACCACAGGTGAAACTTGTCGATTCCTGTGGTGCTCTACCTGCAGTGTCTACAGTTTCTAATGACAATGATTTGGAAGAACTTAACTGGCAACAGGCTGAGGGAAAGAGTGAGCTCTCCACAATACCTGAGCTCATTTCGTTTGATGTTTACCCTCCATTGTCAAATGGTGCTACACGTCCGGTTGAAGTATCAACATTGTCAAACGGCGCTACATCTCCAGTTGAAGTATCAAATGAGAATTGTAAGTTTACACTAGTTTTACTTTTTTTTATACCTTTTATTACAGTTCCCACTTTTTGACATCCTGCAAGATTTTGTTTGTTAGAAGGATCTAAATATTGTGCAGTTTACTTTGGCCTAAGTTCGCAACAAATTGTTTATCCATGGAATTCATTCTATAACCTTGTAAGTGTTAGGGATAATTGCAAAAAAGTACCATGTATTATCGACCTTTTGCAGGTTGGTACTGTTATCTTTGAACCGTTGCGGGTTGTGGCCCTGAACTTGTATTATGTTGCACTTTGTGCTAATGGTTAATTACCTTTAGTACCCCTTATGTATTGGTAACACTCCTTTAGTACCCTGATGTATTGGTAACGCTCTTGACAAAATTTTGGTCAAGTTTACGCCATTTTGATGATCTGTGACCAATTCATAAGGGGTATTAAATGTTTTGTTATCAATACATAAGGGGTATTAAATGACCTGTGACCAATTCATAAAGGGTACTAAATGACAGTTACCAAAATGGAGGGATTGTTATTGAATGTTACAAAACACAGGGGTACAAAAGGTATGTTACCAATAAAAAGGGGTACAAAAGGTAATTAACACTTTTTTAAAATGACGATTTACTTTTGAAATCTTAAATTAAAAAAATAGAGTAAAAAGCCTAGAATGTCCATCACCATAATCTCCTTCATTCATGTACTTAAGGGTGCTTGTTCGATTATTAATGATTTTCAATACATGATAAAGTTATAGCTTGGTAAATTTTAGTATTACAATCTAAGTTTTTCATTCTACTAACAAATTTTAAATCAGTTAGTGAACGTAATACAATTTTTTGTACATTTCAATTCATACCTATGTAAAGGTTCGATTATGTTCACTAGTCGATTTAACATCATTGATTAATTATCGAATCAAATCAAAACAATTTGATTAATTAGATTCTGTTAGTGGAATGAAAAAGATTCGATTGCAATAGTGAAATTTGAAAATCGAAAAAAATTGATTTGTGTATTTTTTTTTGTTTTTACTTTTTATTTTAAGATTTAAAAGGTTAAATTGACATAGTGCACCAAAATACAAGTTCAGGGCTACAATGCACAAAATTGTCTTGTAAATTCCGGAATAAACAAACAAAATCTGAATTTACGTATTCTTTTTGGATGTTTTGTTACTACAGTTCACTTTGTTCAACTCGGATCTTGTTTACATAGATGTCTGATTATACATGACAAATCAAGTTATATCTAACATTTTAGCCCTCTGTTTCTCCTGTGTATAATTGTTCCTCACAGTGAATATTACAAGTAGTGCAATTGAGCAAGCATCTGTTTTGGGGTCTGAGAAAGTTTGTGAGCCAGAAACTGTGGCACTTACCAGAACCTCAACAAGTAGTGGGCCACAATCATCCAATTTGCTGGATCTTGGTGATGCTTATAAGGTTGCTCTTGAAAGTAAAGAAAAACAACAAAGTGATGTGGTTGCAGAATCATGGACCGAGAGGAATTCTTCCAAAGTGAATGCAGACTTTAGACGCTTGCTATCACAATTATCTGCTGCTCGAGGATTCGATCAATCAATTTATGACATCAGTCCTAGGTTGTCCATTAACGATGATGTTTCAAACTCTATTGGGATGCACATGTTTCAGAAGAGGATCTCTCTGGAGAGAAATGAGTCTAGTTTGTCAATGGATGGAAGCATTGTGAGCATTGTTAGTGAAGTTGATGGTGAAAGTCTAGTGGACCGGCTTAGAAGGCAGGTTGAACATGATAGGAAATCTATGAGTGTGTTATACAAAGAACTGGAGGAAGAAAGAAATGCTTCTGCAATTGCTGCAAATCAAGCCATGGCCATGATAACTAAACTGCAGGAGGAGAAGGCAGCACTCAATATGGAAGCTTCTCAGTACCTTAGGATGATGGAAGAACAGTCTGAGTATGATACTGAAACACTGCAGAAACTTACTGATCTTCTTGCAGAGAAGGAGAAAGAGATACAAGATCTTGAAGAAGAGCTTGAATTTTACAAGAGGAAATACCCAAATGAATCAAGAGTGGAGAGTCCGGAAGTTCCTGAGGATAAGAGCCTAGCTACTGTGGCAAAATCATTGTTAGATTTTGAAGATGAAAGTTCGTACATTTTACACTCTCTAAAGAAGTTGGAGAAGAAGCTTCTTCTCTTCTCAAATAATGGGGCACACTATTGTCAATATGCTGAAGAACAATCTCTTCCCTCAACTGTGGACCTTCAGTCGGTTAACAAAGAAAATGGTGATCTTATGTCTGACTTGGCCAGTGTTAGAAATGAGGTTTATGATCTGAATGACCGGTTGAGAACACTAGAGGCAGACCGGAGCTTTCTTGAGCATGCCATTAATTCGCTCCGAAATGGAAACGAGGGGGTCCAGTTCATTCAGGAAATAGCTTCTCACTTGCGTGAGCTACGAAAGATTGGGACAAATAGAAGAGATCAATCTCTTGCATAGGTTTTTGTCATGCTGTTTTAAAGGTGAATACTTGAACTTACCCTTCAACTCCACTCCACTTCGTTGATGAGGGTTAATGTCCGCTTTCATAATTTTATTTGAACTATGAAAGCAGACCTTAATCCATCCTGAAGGAGAATACTTTTATTTGAATGAAATGAATGTCTAACTCTTATGCTTTCAGAAAATGGTTTTATGAATAATTTGTTACGCTGGAATTTTTTACTAGGCTGAAACTTCCCCAAAAAATAATAATTAAAATCTAGGTGTCAGTAAGGTGTGCCCTACGACTTACCAATGCATCTTTCAGATGTTAGGACTACAAAGGTAACCTGCGGGCCATCTAAAGATGAAGCGCCAATCGAAATAGACTGGTAGTTGAAGCATAACATGAAACAAGATTTGAATAGCTGCGATGTCTCCATTCTTCTATATGTAACACATATTTATTAACAGAAACTTTCTCCCATGACTTAATATGTGTTTTAATGTTTCAGGTATATTTTGGAAATGGCATGTTTGTTCTGTAATATGCATGAAGCCAAACTAAGTCAGAGCCAAAGTGTGGTAAGGCATATCAATTAAGAATAAAATGTACAGTATCAGCAACAGAGACAAAACAAAATAGGAACAGAAATGGGTTTTCTTTGTAGATGATTTCTTATATTCTTGGTTTGGTTTGTAACTGGTGAGGGTGATTGTTTTTCTTCCTTTTTTTTTCCGGATTTTGGGTGGTAGGGTGATTTCTTTGTACAAGATTGTTTGTGTGTGTGAAGAGTAATGAGACTGGTTTTGGGTGAACATAGACTCTGCAGGGACTGTAGATATTTTGAAGTATGATTTGCAATTGTAAGCTGAACATGTCTGTTTCAAAATTTCATGTATTGTTTGTTATATACTTATGGTTCATTGCATTAATTTGGATGTTAATTCGCGTGTAATGTGAAATTAGCCATCTTTATTCCCTTGTGAATTGAGTAGGGTTACATGTATTGGGTCAGGTTTCATAGTTGAAAGAGAAATCGTAGTTGGGTTTGGTCCAAGTCTTCATACATAATAATTTTGTTTTGTTTTTATTTGATGTGTCAACACAGTTATAGTTATACTTATATCACACAAATCTTGTGAAAGAGGACAAGTGTATTTCTCAAATTGAGTGTTTTCTCTTCTATTTAGGTGAACTCCAGTGGGTAGGTGAGTGATACGAGTAATGTTTCATATATAATTGTTTTTTTTACTGTTGTTTCATGTATAATTATAATTGTATGTGATGCAAAGAAGGAAAATATTTTTTTGATTCACGAAAAAGGCGACTTTATTATCAATCCAAAACAAAATCTCAAAAGAGAAAATACAAGAGGAAGACGAAAAAGAACAACAGGAACGACAAAAACAAGTGAAAGAGCCATAAAAATAGAGGGAATTTTGAAAAATCTTAAAGACATCATCACAAGTCGAGGTTGTGATGCTTAAAGATTTGCATAGCTCCCAATAACACTTAGCTTTCGAATTTTGCACAAAGAACGAGAAGGGTCGATTTCTAGCGGAATAAAAATTGATTTGTGAGGCTTGTGACGACCAAGCTTTTTGCGTTTTTCTTTCTTAATAAAGCCTTTGAGAGGGGGGAGAAACTGTCAACCATGGGAGAGTAAGGCCCGCGATGAAATTTTGAAACGAATCAGGGCGAGAACCCTGAAGCAAAGGGGCTTCGAAGGAGCCCAATGGGGGAAATGCAACAGGCGAATCAACCAAATTATGGGCAATCAATTTTCACGGGCTTGGGCTTGGGCCGAGACCCTTAGAATTCTCGCAGCTATCCAGGCCATACGCAACACAATTTAGAGAACATGAAACGGTACATGCAAAAGCCGAAGCCCCATTAACCTCGGTACTCAAAGTCGCCGCTTCCAAAGAATGAACCCTGGGGCTTCTAGAAGCCAATGAGTCTACACGAGTTCCAAAACCTGACTCTTGGATTCCACCTAACCCATCGTCTTTGCCAGATTTCCCAAAGGGTGGATTAAAACTGGCTAAGAGAACGGTATTACTATAAAGGAACTTGTCTTCCACAGCTCAACCTTGACATGCCTGCAAATAATGAAAGAGAAAGATGATTGAGTAAACATAAATAAGTAATATATAATTATAGGATATGTTAAGTAGGGGTGGGCACTGGTCGTTTGACTGGCCATCATCTTACCTCTCACTATCAATCCAGTAATATCGCTTTTAAAAATTCAGACCAATACTAGAACCAATATCGAAAAATTTGTGCAAATCCAACCAATTGACTGACTAGTCGGTAACTAGTTTAAACCAACTGATCATAATTATGTTGGGTTTCATATATGAGCCCAAGCAGTTGGGCCCGTATTAACCCAACAAACATATTGTTTCAAATTTTATATGCAAAAAAAAAAAATGAAAGACATATATATGAGACTGATTGACAAGATTTATCATGTTCTTCACTAGATTACAAGATATGGAAGAGACAAGTTTGCAAAATAATTACAGAGAAAATAAAACACTTCATTTTACTTTTCTCTATTCTTCAAAAACATATTTATGAACAAAAATTAAAGTTAATACAAAACAATGTATTGAAACTGAATCACCGTTTCACTAATTTAATCAATTAAAAAAAGGGAAATTTCACAATATATGCTTGTTAGTATGGCATATTGTTTTAATATGCTCCTATAGTTTATAATTTGGTTTTTATGCTTCTAATCTCTATTAAAACAAATATACCCTTAAAGTATAAACAGACTTAAATTAAGTCTTAACTCTTTTTTTTTACGCACAATAAACAACATTAGACTCTGTTTTCTCTTTGTGTTCTAGTTCATGTCTATGTTCATGGAGGCTTACAAGGTGATGAAACTATTCAAATCATGTTGGTTCGAGCATTAGATCTTTAAACGACCAAGATCTTCAACTTTTTCGTGTTTCGGATCAAACGTAGATCGCGAAACTCGACTCCTTCAGGTTCGACTTCTTCTCCCCATACTGGCTCCGGCTAACCATCCACTCCGGCGAGGAAAACAACAACGTGTCACTACAGACATCATGATCATGAATATTTAGATGATACATGTGTATAGTCTATACACTATATCATCTCAAAAGCCATCCTTCATTTACAGCAAAATTCAATCCTCAATCCTCTCAAATTTTAAGAACCAGCAACTATATTTATGTCACCCCCTATCCCACCATATTAAGACAAATATACCCTTAAAATATAAACAGACTTAATTTAAGTCTGTTTATATTTTAAGGGTATATTTGTCTTAATAGAGATTAGAAGCATAGAAACCAAATTATAAATTATAGGAGCATATTAAAACAATATGCAATACTAAGAAGCATATATTGTGAAATTTCCCTTAAAAGTTTTTTGTCAATGGTTGATACTCATACAAACTTAAATCAAACATTCCAACATATATCAAACTTAAAGATACATGAACATTTAAAAGCTAATCTAAATTTTAAAATAACCAGGTTTAAACTAATCTAAATACGAAGTCACATATATAAAGTTTTATTCTTAATATGATAACATAAAGGGAAAATTTCAATTTAATACCCTGACAAACATTTATTTGCAATATAATACCCTATCCTGTTTTTTTGCAATATAATACCCTGGCAAACATTTATTTTCAGTTTGGTACCCAATGTTACTTTTCCGTTAACTTCTCATCCAAAAGTGTACAAAGTCCAAAATTCCCCTCAAAATCAATCAAATTTTCAAAACATGCCATTGGTTTTAAAAAAAAAATCATTTTTTTAAATTTTCAGTTTTTTAAATTCTTTATTATTATTTATTTTCAACTTCTTTTATTTATTTCTAAAATCAATTTTTATTTTTAAAAAATATAATTTTATTTTTTAAAAATCAGTTTTATTTTAAAATCAATTTTTATTTTTATAAAAATATGTTTTTATGTTGAAAAAAAGTTTTATCTTCAAAAAAATTTCTTTCAATTTTCTCTTAATTTAATTTTCATATTTTTTTTTGTTTCTGTTCTTCACACTCAATTTCTCAAACTCAATCTCACCATTTTCCCTTAAAAAATTGATCACCCAGACCTCATTCACAGAACCTTGCCTTTTGTCATTTTTTCCGTTGAACACATTGACCCAATGTCAAAACTTTCTGCAAACTAAAATGGGACAAGATGCGCATGGATCTGATGCTCTGGTGAGGGTAGAAAATTGGGGCAAAAGGCTCATGGTTTGCATTAGCTTGACTCACGATTTTTGAAAAGGGAAATAGAAAGAAGCAAGGCTGTATAGAGGCGTCGAGCCCGTTCCTCATCCTTAAGGTCGAGTTCCGAGGCGGAGGAGCAGATCTGATGCACGATGCTCTCTGGTGGTGGTCGCCCAGGCCTTCCCCACTGTCGCCGCATGTCTGAGTCACGCCGCTCCTTCCTCAACTTGCTTCTCCACCTTTTCGTGACAATTGCCCAGAACCATGGTGGCAGAAGAATTGTTGCAAGAGAGGGGCGAAGCATAATGAGGAGGATGAGAAAAGGAGAGAGAGAGAATGATATTGTTCAAAAAGGAGGATAAATAATTAGGGTTAAAGGGTATTCTTGGTATTTTGTAGAAGTACAAGGTCATGTGCTGTGCACATGACCCTTTTCCGTCCAAAAATGGACGGAAAATTAACGTTAGGTAGCAAACTGAAAACAAATGTTTACTTTAGGTACCAAATTGAAAATAAATGTTTGCCGGGGTATTATATTGCAAAAAAAATAGGTTAGGGTACTATATTGCAAATAAATGTTTGTCAGGGTATTAAATTGAAATTTTCCCTAGCATAAATCATATGACTAAGGATTATACTGAACCGTTCATCTCGACATGATCTATGACTCACATTATGCCACATGTAAAGTCATATACAGTGCTGGTTGGATGGTTTTTCCTCGATTTGGCTTTTGGAGAACCAAAAATCAATCATTATGCGTTCGGTTTTGGACTTTCATTGTAAAGACCAGGTAATTTAAGAGAATTAAATTATTGCCGGACCGTCGAGGGTTGGAGAGCGGGTTTTATTTCGGGATCGAATTCAAAAAAAAAGGGAAAAGAAAAAGAAATGAATTAAAAAAAAGAGAAGAGAGGGAGGAGTAGGTCTGGACCAGCCAGACCCATGCGATTGGGCCAAGCCAGTCTGAATGCCAGGCCCAAATACACGCCAGAGGCCCAATTGGACGACATCGTCGGGACTGCAAATCACCGCCGGAGCTCGCCCCTCTCCAAATCTCGACCTTCCCTTCCACCATCAACCACCACGACCTCGTTATCGTACCAGAACACTCCAGAATCCCTTCATCCTTCTGCTTCTCCCTCGATTCGCACGAACCGACCTCGCCGTGCCTTCAACTCACAAATCCCTCGCCAGAATCCTCTCTCCCTCGATTGAGTCCGACTTCCCCCAACCGCGACCGTCCCACTTCACCACGACCCGCACACCAAAACCCCTTTCTCCTCTCTTCTTCTTCCTCTTGGATTCGAACCAAAACAACGCCGACGCCCGTTCGTTTCCGAACCACGCTGCACCGGCGACGTGATTCCCAGATCAGGTGAGCCGTCGTCCAAAACCGGGGAAGCTCGGGTCTTGACGCCGCCGCCCTCCCTTCGTTACCCCCTTTCTCCCTGACGCTGTTACTCGTGGAGGACCGCCTGAGAACTCCGGCCGCCGCCGTCAACGGACCTAAGACCCAAAACCCTAGCTCCTTCGAACCGGGCTTGGGCCTTAGACCTGGATCTGGGCCTGAATCTAGTTTGGAGCTTGGCCTGTATCTGGTTCGGGCTCGGGCCTGGACTGGATCTGAGCCCGGATCCTGAGCCGGGTTTGGATCCGGGTCTGGGTCGGGCTCGGGTCAGGTCCGGGTTCGGGTTCTGGACCGGTTCAAACTCGGATTCGGGTCGGACCTTGTCAGGCCGGCTTTTATAATTAATTTAAACTAATTAATAATTGGGATTTAAAATCAGATTAACACCTGAACTTTTGGACATCGAACTTTGGAATCAATTATTAAATTTGAGGACCGTTACGGGTTGGACCGGGACTGATACACCCCTTTTGTGTAAACCAGGCCGTTACCCCGAGCAAGGAGAAGACCAGGGTTAAACCCAGACATGGACGCCGCCCGAGAAGACCGACGTTGGCCAGGACGTCAGCAGCTAGGAGACACAGCTGCTGGTTCTTCAAGAGGTAGGGATTACCTCGAAACTCGCTTATTACGGTTTTACTAGAATGCATATAGGTGAACCTAATAACCGGATAAACAACTAGTATGCATATAGGATGTGGATCACTAGCGTAGATGTATCGACTGTGAACATTTACGATTCTGTCTTGGGAACTTGCCGTGCTGGTAGAATCGGGCCATGCGTGCCCGTAGGATTGATTGCTGATTGAGGATTTTGTGTTGTGCTGTTTGAACGGTTAATAAAAGATAAACATGAAAACGAGTAGAGTTGACTTGAGAATGCATGATAATGATTTGGGTATTATTTCCTGGTTTCATGATATATTGTATTGGGGATGTTGGGGAACGAATACCGGTTGAGCCAGTGGGGTTTACCACGTTGAGTGTGGTGACAGTAAGTGATTGTAAGTACGTGACTATTATGATGGGAATCATTGGTTGTGATATGGTCGGGTGAGTGATAGACCGACGTGACTGTGATATTCTGTGAAGCATGTGTTGCTATGTTTGGTAAATTGAGAAGCATGATATGTGATATTCGGTGAAGCATGTGTTGCTATGTTTGGTAAATTGAGAAGCATGACATGTGATATTCGGTGAAGCATGTGTTGCTATGTTTGGTAAATTGAGAAGCATGATATGTGATATTCGGTGAAGCATGTGTTGCTATGTTTGGTAAATTGAGAAGCATGATAGGTGATATTCGGTGAAGCATGTGTTGCTATGTTTTGGGCAAGTGTGCGATGTGTGAGTGTGATCGTGATTGGGGTTGTGGTACTGTGGTTACCTGTGAGTGTGATCGTGATTGTGGTTGTGTACTGTGGTTACCTGTGAGTGTGATCGTGATTGTGATTGTGGTACTATGTTTACCGGTGAGTGTGATTGTGACTGTGACTATGGTACTGTGGTTACCCGAGAAAGGTGATTTCCCTACCTTCCGACCGTGAGTCGGTAAAACGCTGTGTCCGCGATGTGTTGCGCGAAGAGGCGATTTCCCTGCCTTCCGTGAGTCGGTAAAACGCTGTGTCCGCGATGTGTTGCGCGAAGAGGCGATTTCCCTGCCTTCCATGTGTTGGTAAAACGGTGTGTCCGCGATGTGTTGCGCGAAGAGGCGATTTCCCTGCCTTCCATGTGTTGGTAAAACGCTGTGTCCGGATTTGTGTTGCGCGAAGAGGCGATTTCCCTGACTTTCGTGAGTCGGTAAAACGCTGTGTCCGCGATGTGTTGCGCGAAGAGGCGATTTCCCTGCGTTCCATGTGTTGGTAAAACGCTGTGTCCGCGATGTGTTGCGTGAACAGATGGATTCCCTGATGAGGTCGACTGCCTCTTCTGACTGTGTGTTAAGGGAAAGTTGCGTGCGGCTGCGCCAGGCCGAGCGGGTTGATCCCGAGACCGTGCATGGGTTATGAGTTGTGTGTTTCGATAATGTTTGGATTGAATGAGTGTTGCTGAGTTTGTGACTATGGGTGTTTTCTTGTTATGAGGTGTGTGTAACCGTGCATGACTTGATTTGGTTGTTTGATGGTGAATTCTTATGTGTAGCTTCCGTGTAAGTTACAGTGTCGTATTTGTGGTTGTCTGTAAGTCGGTTGTGAAGGGGCTTTGGATGTGGAATCTTGGGACAGTTTATGGTCGGGTAAAGTGAAGTTTGTTTAAGTTGAATTAATTGTCCTCGTTGTCGCTTTCTCCTCTTAGTCGTTAACAAGTTAGTTTAGAAACGTAATTGGGTGTCTTATTGGATTGTAACCTTATCGTTGTGTGCCTTAGTCGACTGGATAGTGTTGAGTTGTAGTCAGTATGGTTGGACTGGTAAGCGTCATGTTAAAAAGGGGTTTTTGTCTTTAAATTGGATTAAGTGTCACATCGTTGTTTTAACCGTTTGATGTGACTTAAACTTGTGGAATAGTTTTATGGTAAATCTGTTTGAGGTGGTTTTCGGGGCCTTCCCTACTAAGCGTCAAGCTCACCCCTTACCGTGTTTTTCTACAGGTTATAGTTATACTTTGGACTAGAGGGTTACGCAGAGCTGGGAGCTAGCGGAGGCCCGGGGTTAATTTATATTTTTTGAGTTATTGTATTTGACTGAGCTAAGACTCAGGATTTGAAACTCTCGTTGTTTTATATCATTTATTCCTTATCAGATATTCATTACTTATAAATTATTTTATTTAATTTCACTAAGTTACGTCACGGGTCCGGTCAATACCGGATTTGGGATGTGACAATTTGGTATCAGAGCCTGGTTTCATTTTGAAAATTGTTTTCAAAACCTCGGACCGTACGTCAATTAGGTGGGTATAGTTAGGTGGTCTAAGTGGTAGTACTTAGTGACGCAAGTCGGAAATATCCGATGCTAGAGTGGAAAGACAAGAGTCTTATTTGTTTAAGTGCTTCGTTTAAGTTTTGGCTTCTTTATGTCATGTTGTCGGTTTTACTTGACTTGTACCTCTGACTCTATTTGCTGTGTGCTGGTAGATTGGGCGTGATGAGCCTCAGGATTGTTTGTGTTTGCCTCACATGCCGTGCTTGCTTAGCATTTAAGTTAAGATAAGAGTCAAATTAAACTAGATTAATTGTGATGCTTTGATTGAATAAATACTTGAATGAATGCTTGAATGAATGCTTGAATGAATGCTTGACTGAATGCTTGAATGAATGTTGAGTGTAATTGATTGTGTCGAATGGTATGATCGGGGTTAGTTTAACGAGCGATGCTCAGGCTGGTTATGAAGTGTTAGTTGTAAGATTGTTAAGTGGATTGCCACCTTGGTTGGCCATTCCATGATTGATAAAGTTGAAGTGTTGACTTGTTGAAGTGTTGACTTGTTTAAAATGTTTACCGTTATTGAAGGATTAAAGTTGAAAGAGTGACCCGAAAAGGATGTTAATTGATTAAAGGGTAGAAACCCGAGTGTTATTGGCAGCATCTTACTGTTATGTGTACTTTTGCTGTGATTGATGTGTGTGAACCACGTGTTAAAGGGCTCAATTTGGATGTTTGATGGTGAAATGTTAACCCGCGTGCGCGGATGAGTGCTTAAGTTTTTCAAGGAGATTGATGTGTCCGCGATGTGTTGCGCGAAGAGGCGATTTCCCTGCCTTCCATGTGTTGGTAAAACGCTGTGTCCGCGATGTGTTCCGCGAAGAGGTGATTTCCCTTCCTTCCATGTGTTGGTAAAACGCTGTGTCCGTGATGTGTTGCGCGAAGAGGCGATTTCCCTGAGTTCCGTGAGTCGGTAAAACGTTGTGTCCGCGATGTGTTGCGCGAAGAGGCGATTTCCCTGCCTTCCATGTGTTGGTAAAACGCTGTGTCCGCGATGTGTTGCGCGAAGAGATGGATTCCGTGATGAGGTCGACCGCCTCTCTTGACTGTGTGTTAAGGGCCGAGTGGGTTGATCCCGAGACCGTGCATGGGTTACGAGTTGTGTTTCGATAATGTTTGGATTGAATGAGTGTTGCTGAGTTTGTGACTATGGGTGACTTCTTGTTATGAGGTGTGTGTAACCATGAATGACTTGATTTGATTGTTTGATGGTGAATTCTTGTGTGTAGATTCCGTGTAAGTTAAAGTGTCGTATTTGTGGTTGTCTGTAAGTCGGTTGTGAAGGGGCTTTGGATGTGGAATCTGGGGACAGTTTGTGGTCGGGTAAAGTGAAGTTTTTTTAAGTTGGATTAATTGTCCTCGTTGTCGCTTTCTCCTCTTAATCGTTAACAAGTTAGTTTAGAAACGTAATTGGGTGTCTTACTGGTTTGTAACCTTATCGTTGTGTGCCTTAGTCGATTGGATATTGTTGAGCTGTAGTCAGTATGATTGGACTGGTAAGCATCAGGGTAAAAAGGTGTTTTTGTCTTTAAATTGGCTTAAGTGTCGCATCGTTGTTTTAACCGTTTGATGTGACTTAAACTTGTGGAATAGTTTTCTGATAAATCTGTTTGAGGTGGTTTTCGGGGCCTTCCCTACTGAGCGTCAAGCTCACCCCTTACCGTGTTTTTCTACAGGTTATAGTTATACTTTGGACTAGAGGGTTACGCAGAGCTGGGAGCTAGCGGAGGCCCGGGGTTAATTTATATTTCGTAGAGACGTACCTCGCTTTTTGAGTTATTGTATTTGACTGAGCTAAGACTCAGGATTTGAAACTCTCGTTGTTTTATATCATTTATTCCTTATCAGATATTCGTTACTTATAATTTTTTTTATTTAATTTCACTAAGTCACGTCACGGGTCCGGTCAATACCGGATTTGGGGAGTGACATTCATCGTCAACAATTTCGTCAAAAATCCTGGTTTTAAGTTCTCCGATGTTGGTCGTTTTTAATGGTTTTAGATTTTTTTACCCATCCCTAATGTTAAGACTTAGCCCTTAGGTGGGGTCTTATTTACTCCGAAGAACAATAATAATATCATTGTCATACTAGTAATTTTGTGTGCAAAACGTGGCGTATTGAAAAGGAATTCTGTAATTTAAATGTGTGTTGTATTGGAACTTTTTTTTTATCAGCAAAACATATTTGAATTAAACATCTCTCAAGGAGGAAGAGGAGTACAACGAAGAGAGTCTAGCTACAGACTCCCCAACAAAACAGACCACAACAAAGACTACAACACAGAGGCTATGAATGGGTACGCAGACCCAAGACAATGAAAAAGGTCTAGAAACCCAGATTTTACAACCATGAAGACCTGAACAAATGAAAGGGTACGCAGACCCTGAAGAGGATGGGTACGCAGACCCGGAAGAGATGTGTACGCAGACCCGGAAGTGAATGGGTACACAGACCCGTAAGTGAAAAGGTACGCAGACCCGTAAGTGAAAGGATACGCAGACCCAAAAGAAAACAAATACATAAAGACGGCTAAAAAAGGGAGACTCACACCCTGAGTAAAGCCACCATGAAGCACTAAAAAAGGGTCTAAAACCCAGATATGGCAACCATAAAGCTCGATAAAGCTAGCCGTCTTCCAAAGAAAACACCAAAGACTTAACTTGAACTTGAGGGGAAACAATATCTCATCAGCACCCAACTCAGCGAGTTAAAAGACACCGACACACCGACGACCAACATCGCATACCGGGAGAGATAAATCAGTGCAAAAACACTGAAACTCAATACCCAAAGGAAGAAGGACTACTCGATTTCTAAGACCTAAAGACCCAGTACAACCCGTCATAGGCCAACACCTAAATAATGACGGGCCTCGCAAGAAAGGTAGAGATACAAACGAAATCGGAAAGAGCATAAATCTAAGGCTGAGCTGAAATCCTACAAGCTGCAGAAAAGGCCAAAGGAGAGACAAGAACCATACCCTCACGACGAAGAGTGATGAGGCCAGAATCACAATGAATCCGAACTCGGAAATGCCTCCCACGATGGAGATGGACTAAGACACCTGAAAGTCATCACGATTCGGTCCGGAAAACAGCCAAACTGAAAGATCACGATGAACCGCTAGACGCACGACGATCAACACCCGGGAGGATGAAGAAGCGCGTCCCACGACCAGATCTGGAATGAAACATCAGGCAAGCAGACGAACCACCAAAAGTAGGAAGAACAGCTCTGCAACGATCCCCATCCGGGAGGATGAAGAAGCGCATCCCACGACCAGAGCCGGAACTAGAAACCTCCAATTATCCAAAAGATGGTCAACCGTCGAGACCGTGAGGGATGGATCAGAAAATGTAGCTCGTACTGAGCCCTCCAAAACCTAAATCGGACAACACCGAGAAGGGTCATAGGGGAGGACCGGTATTTCTACTTAGTACGAGCACAAACTTCTGAGCAAACCGCATCAAGTCAAAACTCCCAGAATCCAAGTTGGAACTCGAGCTGAGCATTCCAAAACCAAGAACGGTTACTTCTCACCGGCGAAAACCAAACGAGAACCCAAGGGAGAAGGCCTGTAATGATACCGAGCCCGAGCCAACCCAAACCTGAACAGAACTGACGCCACAACTAGCAGGGAAGCGCAACATGTTGTATTGGAACTTAACTGTTCTTGTATGGACTAATATGATTTGTTGAGTACTGCAATGGTAATTAAAAAATTAAATCTATCTAGATTTTTATCATGTATGATATTTTCGTAAATATTTATTATTATTTGAAAATATGCCATCTCTTCTCTCCAGAAGACCGAGACTACGTTTTTATATTCGAAATTTCTTTTTTTGATGAACAAACTATTGAATAAGCCCAAAGATTCGAGGATATAGAAAAGACCCGAAAGTCCAAAAACAAGGGAAAAAAGGCCAAAGGAGATTTTGGGAAGAGTAGCGGGCAACAACGTCACAAGACTCAAACCCGCAACCTCGGGACCACGTATCAGCAGCCACCACATGAGCACAGAAACCAAACGTCGTCGAGGAGAAATACGAACACTCCATCATCAACGACCAACATCGCGCAACGGTGAGGAGAACCAGACTAAGAAAAAGAGCTTGAAGGACTAGAGAGGCCAACGTTCTAGCAGAAGATCCCAACAGGGCCAACACCCAAAAGAACGACGAGCCCCCGACCACCTCGACAACAAGTGAAACGAGAAGGGACGGGGAGAAGGACCTACATGATCTGGAACGGAGGAACGACGGAGAACTGAGGCACGACGAAGAGATAAGGTGCAGAAGACGCCAAGAGAAACCACACACGACCGAGCAAGGGGAATGTTGGGGGCCAATACCCAAAGGACCGGTATCAATCGAATAGGGACCGAGGGAGGCTCCGAGAGCCAAGGAGTCCGCAACAGAAGAGGGAACCGCCAAAATCAGGAATAGGTTCCGAGGATCGCAAGCACACACCATCGGACGTTGGAAAGAGATTGACGAAGGATAGGGATAGAGGAGCTCGCGCCAACGGAGAGGAAGGCTTCCATCAGAGCCAAATCTGAGGAGTCGCCGGCCTCAACAGAGAAGAAGTAGCAAATCAAGTCGATGCGAGAGGACGAGTTCAAACGCCAAAACTGAAAAGAACGGTGAGGAGGAGGGGAGAGGAGAAAAGGGAGAGAGAGGGTGACTGACGACATCCAAAAAAGCCCATGGAGGCCGCCAACGAAAGAAGGAGACAAAGGGTTTTTTTTTTCTCTTTTAGGGTTAAGGTCTAGAGAGAAAACCGTTTGTTCATGTCTCTAAACCGATCACATCGATCACACCCCCATTCTTGCTTCTAATATTAAAAAATTATGATTTCCAAACTCCCTTGTCCCTTCCAACTCCTCTCTTACCCTCCCTGTGATGGTTAATACCCTACCCCCTCAGTAGCGCATGTGTAATTATTTTGGGGTCGGTGAAACGACTATGCAAGTAGGAATGACAAAGAAGCGGATTTGGATCGGGGATCATGATGTCCGGTTTCGCCCAACTCACCATCCTCGTCCTCGAACCCACCCCATCCCCGCTTTTTCCCTGTCCCGTTCTTGCTCGTATCTTTTGGGGAATCCCTGAATACCCGTATCCACCCCAAACCTCTCTGTTCAATTTTTCTTTTTCCTCGATAAAATTGAAAATCCGAAGGAATAACTGAAATTATACAGAGTGCTAACCACATAGCCATTAAGTCCAATCGAACATTTTCATTAACTCCATTAATTTGTGTTACAATTTCTTAACAACCAAACCTATGGGTATGTATATGCTAACCATAAGCAATAACCAGAGCTTTTACTAATGCTAATCACATACTCTTTTAGATGAGTTGAATTCAACAAGTGGTAATCACATGCAGTGATGCGAATGATTGAATGGTTCAACTAACAATACGACGGGAAGTGGAAGAAGTAGTGGTTCGGGTAATCCGCAAGTCCTTGTACCCAACCCGTACCCAACTATGCATGATTCAAAACCTGAAATCTGCCCCATAATCTGTCCCGAAACTTACCCAATCGGGTGTGGATTCGGATTCCCACTAGGGCAGGGGATTTTTCCATCCTATATACAAGGCCAGTCCTCGACCTCGGAAGTCGAGAGGTCTTCCCTCGACGAAGGGTGTTTCCTCTTGTAAGGCCATTTAGAGTCCAGATCAGTCACAACAAGATCTTTCTATGGGTTTTCAAGTGGAGGAAGACGACCACCAGATCAATGGCGGAGCCACATGAGCCCCAGGGGGCACGTGGCCCCACTAAAAAAATTGAATTTTTTTGGTATGTTTTTCGATTTTTTTTCAAAAATACCCCTTAATTCTTTCTAATTTCGTAGTTGTGCCCCTCTCAATTTTTTTTTCCAGACATGTGTTGATACTGAAAAATTTCGGTGCCCCCTCATTGAAAAATCTAGCTCTGCCACTGCATCAGATCGAGGCCAGAGTAGATGCAGCCGACGATGTAAGCCTAAAACAGGCAACCTCAACAGGGGGCCTTGAGGAAATAGACCAGCGAAGAACCTGGAATCTTCAATGACAGGGCTGGAGGATCTGTTCAAAGAGATGTTATTGGATGAACTTATCATACCGAAGGATGACAACGATGGCATGAACTCTCTTTTTGGCTTTACTTTGTCCGACACCCTCATTAGGGATATTAAGTACAACGTACGACCCTATCGAGGGTCATGGGAGAGCTATGACATATCCCTAACTTATGCAGGTGCAATCTATAAGAGTTTAGGTAACAATTTTTTTCTTCCAACAAGAGGACGATCTGTAGCAGGTTTTCACATGAAAAGCATGGAATTTCTACTACACCCTATTGGTTCTAACAAGGGTGGATCCGTAGGTTTAACCGAAGTCGATCATGTTTATCCATACCTCCTTATAGGTTTGGGTCCATAACATATCAGGTAGAACGAGAAACGAGGTGATCAGCGAAAAGATGATGACAAGTTGGGAACAAGCATTAAAGTAGATACGAACTCCATTAAATGGGGGTAGGATGCCATGTTCGATTCGATTTGGCCCGAATCCTCTACCGCCAACCCCTCTTCTCTCACGGGTTCAAAAATGGAAGGTAATATACACTTCAGGTATGAAAGATTTCCTAATTATTGCTAAAATTTTAAACGATTGGACACATCACAAAAAATCTGCAAGATTTGACACTAGAGCCCTTATATGTCGAGTGGCCGGAGACTATCCAAGTCGAATACCAAACCCAAGAAACCTCACCCTTCCCCCTTCGGTCGGAACTCGAATATGCCCTCATCTCCCCACCCAAACACAAGCTGACACTATGATAACGGTTACTTCAGAATCAAAGGAATAAAAATCTCACTCGGTGAGAGGTAGTTTTTAAGGACGAGTTTGAAACAGTAGGAGGCAAGGTATTCAATTGTCCCCTTACATACCAGGTACGGTGCCCACCCAATTTCCGGTATAAGAAAAAGTCTTGATTTTAGTAAGAGATTCAACTATGTGCATTTCCCGTTTCAAAAAAAAACTATGTGCATTCAAAACAAAATGTTCTCTACATACCTAACCCTACTCTTAGCTTTGTTTTAGCAACAGCCGTTGTCGACGACCTTGGAGATTTGCTCTAGACGTTCTCAACGCCGCTAGGGGCTTCCAGTCTCTGTTCTCACTCTACTCAGGTGTGCTTCCACCCACCTTCCCAGTTTCAGTTCATCTTCGTCGTCTCCATCAAGGAGTAGGTGATGAGTTTCCTTTTCCGGATCCTTCTCCATTATCTAGGTTTGTTCCTTCTCCCCCGTCAGTTCCATGCGAGTTCTTTCTGCTGGCGATTGGTATGAGTTATGGGTCTTGAAGCGTCGGACCATATGGAGATTGGAGATTCGTCTTCGCTATCTCTGATTGGTGTTTGGCGTCTGGTATTGACCACCACTCCGGCATCCACCGGTGGTTAGTAGGGGATTTTCATCGGCGACTTGCTTGTAGTGGCATGGCTTCGTATGGGTAGCACTGTTCTAGTCGGATGTTTCGGTCACCTCTTTTTAAACCAACCTACGTTCCCCATCTCCTCTGACGTCATTGGACTTGCTTCTTTGCTCGGTTTTGGGTGTGGGAATTCTATACGCCCCTTCGTTGGGTGTCTTTGGTGTTGGTCGGATGTGAGTTGCTAGATTTGATCAACGCGGATTGAGCAAGGGATATGGATCAATTTATCTGGTTTTGGCCAATCTATTCGTTGTCTTGGCGTCTGTTAGAGGCTGGAGCGTGCAGACGAGTTGTTGTCTATGCATTGTAGGTGGTGGAGCGTGGATTGTCGGCACGTGGTGGATTCTGGCATATGTCGGTTCCCGGGTGATAGAGGTTGACCAGTACCTTGGTCGATATACAGTATGATTTTGTTTAGTTGGACAGAACTCCCGGATTTGGTCCCGTTTCTACGGGCTTCTAGTTCACGCGTTTTAGACCTGGCCAATTAGGCTTTATTGGTTTCTATTTAAGGAGGACAATACTTTTTTTTTGTTTTGATATATAAAAATTTTCTGATAAAAAAGGGAAAACTCTGGGTCTCAACTTTCTTGAACGTTTCGTTTTGACGTCCTAACCCAGACTAACGGTTCGTTACAGTTCCATACACGAAAGGTTGGAACTTTTACAAAATCTAATATGAACCGTTCAAATTAACGATTTCGTTAACATAGGAAGTGAAAAGTCGAAACTACTACTCCATTCACGTTAACCTTTCAGCTCCTCATGCCCGTTAAACATGCAATTAGAACACTTAGTATACATATCCAACAATTTTTCAACATGAATTTCAAAATAATGCATTATTTTGGGAAAGAGGAGCTGAAAGGTTAACGTGATTGGAATTGTAGTTTCGACTTTTCACTTCCTATGTTAACGAAATCGTTAATTTGAACGATTGATATCAAGTTTTGTAAAAGTTCCAACCTTTCGTGTATGGAACTGTAACGAAACGTTGGTCTGGGTTAAGACGTCAAAACGAAACGTTCAAAAAAGTTAGGAACCAGAGTCATCCCTAAAAAAACCAATGTCCATGTAACATTGTTTAAGGAAATTGCGTATATATATATACTGTCAGAATAATCTTGACTGGTTCTACTAAGATTCAGTCAATTTAGGTCTTTTGTTAGTCAAATAAGGTTGTTAATTTGTTTCCTTATTATTAGCATTCAAAGATTCAGTTGTTACTGAAGATTTCCTTTACTATTTCGTTGTATTTAAGCACACTGTGACTGAAGCAATAAACCATCAGTTCTACAAACAATCTCTTGCTTATTTACTTCGTTTTGCTCTATTTTGTTCTTCTCTTTTCGTTACTGTAAGTCACAACTTGATCATGATTGACTTTGATACATTGCTTTGCTCATGTTACTAACAATTATGATTCAATTGGTATCAGAGCGCCTTGGTTGAACCAAAGAAATGACAGGAACATCACCAACGAAAGGAGGAGCGAGTGGCTCAGGATCCACGGTGAAAGGCCAGAACCGAAACGGACTTTCGATTGTGTATCCAATCCTGACAGAAGGGAACTATGGCTTCTAGTCAGCGAAGATGGAGGTCTACATGAAGGCCTTGGGTGTTTGGGCAGCAGTGGAAGGAGCTGCCTCAGAAGAAAAGGATCAGGCCGTACTGGCCGTCATCCTCCAAGCCATCCCAGATGCGACCTTCATGGCGATCGCAGGGAAACGGACCACAAAGTCGGCATGGGAAGCGATTCGTGACATGTATGTTGGAGAGGAGAGGGTGAAAGCAGCAAACCTGATGACGCTGAAGAGGAACCTCGACAAGCTGCAAATGAATGAGGGAGATTCAATGGCTGAATATGCAAAGAAATTGACAAACCTGGTAAGCGAAATTCGAATTTTGGGTTGTGAAATTATAGATGCTATGGCAGTCGAGAAGCTATTCATCTCTGTCCCCGACTCATATCTACCCATTGTTGGAACCATTCAACAATGGGGAGACATAGGAAAGATTACCCTGTCTAAGGCAATTGGTCGGTTGCGTGCGTTCGAAGCAACCATGAGGGGACGAAGCCAGGACAGAGAGGAGGAGAACCTGATGCTCACACGAGCTCAATGGAGGTCAATGGAAGCCAAGGAGCGAGGTAGTGACCAAGGATGAGCTCGTGGACGAGGCAAGTCTCAGAGAACATGGAGGGGAGAAAGTAGCAACTGCCCACGAAAGGGCCAAGTGCAAACCAGGTTCAGTAAAGCTAAAGTTAAGTGTTATAACTGTGGGGAATTGGGGCATTACTCTTATGAATGTAATGTTGCTAACTTTGCTGAGAGAGACGATGGTGATGAGAACGATGAACCATCGCTCTTAATGATTGTTAAGGATGTTCAGGAAGAAGATGAGAAGAAGCTGGTTCTACTCAACGAGGAGAAGGTCAGGCCTGAATTAGGAGAAAGAGGCATAGTAAAGAAGGATAACTGGTACCTTGATACGGGGGCGAGCAATCGCATGACTAGAAACAGAGATTGCTTCGCTAGTCTTGATGATAAGATGAAAGGCTCAGTACGGTTCGGAGATGGCTCGCTCGTGGAGATAAAAGGCAAAGGAACTGTGATCCTACAAGGTGCGAATCAAGAGCATCGAGCACTAACGGGAGTCTTCTATATTCCAAAGCTAAGAAGCAATATTATCAGTTTGGGGCAGCTCAATGAAACCGGATACAAGGTGGTGATCGAGGGAGGCATGCTCAGAATCACTGACAGAGCTTGCCAACTGATAGCGAAAGTAAGCAAGTCTTAAAATTGCCTTTACATTCTGCAAGTTAATTATGCAGCTCCAATTTGTCTTCTCACCAATCTGGATCAGAAAGAATGGCTATGGCACACACGCCTTGGCCATCCTAATTTTCAAAGCCTAAAGGAGATGGCGAAGCTTGGTTTTGTCACTGGACTGCCTGACATAGCACACCCAGAACAGCTATGCGAAGCTTGCTTGGTAGGCAAGCAAAAGAGATCCAGCTTCCCTCACTCAGTCAAATATCGAGCTACTCAAATTTTGGAGCTGATCCATGCTGATTTGTGTGGCCCTATTGCACCAGAAACAACCTCGGGTAACAAATACTTCTTCCTTCTTGTTGATGATCACTCACGATTCATGTGGACTTTACTCTTAAAAAGCAAAGGCCAAGCTTTTGATGAATTCAGAAAATTCAAAGCCAAGGTGGAAAATGAAAGCGGGATGAAGATTTTGGTGCTTAGGACCGATCGTGGGGGAGAGTTTATGTCAAAGGAGTTCATTGCTTACTGCAGCGAACACGGGATCAATCGCCATTTCTCAGCACCTAGGACGCCACAGCAGAATGGCGTGGCAGAAAGGAGGAATCAATCCATTGTAGGGACTGCAAGATGCTTAATGAAGGACAAGGAGTTACCTGGGAGATTCTGGGGAGAGGCCATAGTCACTGCGACGTATCTCCTTAACAGAACCATGACAAAAAGCGTAGAGATGATGACCCCATACGAGGCTTGGCACAAGAGGAAGCCTTCAGTCGAGCACTTGAAGGTGTTTGGCTGCATTGCACACATCAAGGTAACCACTCAATTGAAGAAACTAGATGACAAGAGTGTTAATGTTGTTTTTATTGGCTATGAACCAGGATCCAAAGCGTATAGGTTCTATGATCTAAACACAAAAAGGCTTGTGATTAGTAGAGATGCAGTGTTTGAAGAAAACAAGTGCTGGAGCTGGAAAGCAGAGGCAACTCCTTCTTTGTCGACCTGGAAGAAGAAGACAATTTAGATGCTGAAGCTCCTCCCATCACAACTGAAGCTGACTCTAAGAGCTCCTCAGACTCAGAAGGCCCTGTTAGAATGCGCTCGTTGAGCGACATTTATGAAGAAACCTCTCCAATTGAGTCTGAACTTTCAGGACTCTGCCTCTTGAGCTCAGAAGAACCGAGGAATGCAGAAGAGGCACTATCAAACCACCATTGGAGGCAAGCCATGGAAGAAGAGATGGCTGCCATTATGGAGAACAAGACGTGGGAGCTGACACCACTACCTCAAGGAAAGAAGGAGATAGGACTGAAATGGGTCTTCAAGCTGAAAAAGAATCCAGAACGGGAGATTGTAAAATACAAAGCAAGACTAGTGGCAAAGGGATATGTTCAGAAGGAAGGCCTTGACTATGAAGAAGTTTATGCACCTGTAGCAAGGATGGAAACGATCAGATTAATGATGTCTTTTGCAGGGAAGAATGGCTGGCAAGTGCACCACATGGATGTCAAGTCAGCATTTCTGAATGGGGAGCTGAAAGAAGAGGTATATGTAGCACAACCCATTGGTTTTATAAGCAAAACTAACCCTTATGCTGTATTAAAGCTTAGGAAAGCACTCTATGGCTTAAAGCAAGCCCCAAGAGCTTGGAACACTAAGTTAGATCAGACATTGCTCTCACTTGGCTTTGTTCGAAGTAAGTTAGAACATGCTGTGTATACCAGATATAAAGGGAACTCAATTCTGATGATTGGTGTCTATGTAGATGATCTTATCATCACAGTTGCCAAGATAGAAGAAATCAACAAATTCAAGAAGCAAATGGGAGATATCTTCTGCATGAGCGACCTAGGTTTGCTATCTTATTACTTGGGTTTGGAAGTTACACAAGGAAATGGAGGTATTCAGTTATGTCAGACTAGTTATGCTTCAAAATTGCTAATGATCGCAGGGTTAAATGACTGTAATAGTTGTGCTACACCAATGGAGTACAAGCTGAAGCTAACCAAAGATGAAGGCACGCCTGTAGATCCAACCATGTATAGAAGCCTTGTGGGGAGTCTGAGATATCTTGTGAACATAAGGCCGGACATCTCTTTCTCAGTTGGCATGGTGAGCAGATATATGGAGAAGCCAACGACGCTTCACTTATCAGCAGTGAAGCACATTCTCAGGTATATAAAAGGAACCCTCACTTATGGTTTAAGCTATCAAAAATCAGCCGCAGAATCATTGTTGAAAGGGTTTAGTGACGGTGATCTTGCTGGAGATCAAGATGATCGCAAGAGCACTTCTGGTTTTCTCTTCTACCATGGATCAAGTATGATCACATGGACCTCACAAAAACAAAAGGTGGTAGCTCTGTCATCTTGTGAGGCCGAGTACATTGTTGTTACAGCTGCAGCATGCAAAGGACTCTGGCTCAACAGATTGATCAGTGAGCTAGAAAACAAGGAAGAAGGTAAGTTTGAGCTCAATGTCGACAACAAATCTACAATTCAACTCAGCAAGAATCCGGTTTACCATAGTCGTAGCAAGCATATTGAGATCAAATACCATTTCATTCGCGATCATGTTGAGGTGGGAAGAATTGACATGACTCATGTGCCCTCACAAGACCAGAAAGCAGACATACTGACCAAGCTACTGGGAAGAATCAAGTTCGAGGAACAAAGAGGAAAGTTGGGGATTCAGAACTTGCAAGATTAGGGGGGAGATTGTCAGAATAATCTTGATTGGTTCTACTAAGATTCAGTCAATTTGGGTCTTTTGTTAGTCAAATAAGGTTGTTAATTTGTTTCCTTATTATTAGCATTCAAAGATTCAGTTGTTACTGAAGATTTCCTTTACTATTTCGTTGTATTTAAGCACACTGTGACTGAAGCAATAAACCATCAGTTCTACAAACAATCTCTTGCTTATTTACTTCGTTTTGCTCTGTTTTATTCTTCTCTTTTTGTTACTGTAAATCACAACTTGATCATGATTGACTTTGATACATTGCTTTGCTCATGTTACTAACAATTATGATTCAATTTGTATCAGAGCGCCTTGGTTGAACCAAAGAAATGACAGGAACATCACCAACGAAAGGAGGAGCGAGTGGCTCAGGATCCACGGTGAAAGGCCAGAACCGAAACGGACTTTCGATTGTGTATCCAATCCTGACAGAAGGGAACTATGGCTTCTAGTCAGCGAAGATGGAGGTCTACATGAAGGCCTTGGGTGTTTGGGCAGCAGTGGAAGGAGCTGCCTCAGAAGAAAAGGATCAGGCCGTACTGGCCGTCATCCTCCAAGCCATCCCAGATGCGACCTTCATGGCGATCGCAGGGAAACGGACCACAAAGTCGGCATGGGAAGCGATTCGTGACATGTATGTTGGAGAGGAGAGGGTGAAAGCAGCAAACCTGATGACGCTGAAGAGGAACCTCGACAAGCTGCAAATGAATGAGGGAGATTCAATGGCTGAATATGCAAAGAAATTGACAAACCTGGTAAGCGAAATTCGAATTTTGGGTTGTGAAATTATAGATGCTATGGCAGTCGAGAAGCTATTCATCTCTGTCCCCGACTCATATCTACCCATTGTTGGAACCATTCAACAATGGGGAGACATAGGAAAGATTACCCTGTCTAAGGCAATTGGTCGGTTGCGTGCGTTCGAAGCAACCATGAGGGGACGAAGCCAGGACAGAGAGGAGGAGAACCTGATGCTCACACGAGCTCAATGGAGGTCAATGGAAGCCAAGGAGCGAGGTAGTGACCAAGGATGAGCTCGTGGACGAGGCAAGTCTCAGAGAACATGGAGGGGAGAAAGTAGCAACTGCCCACGAAAGGGCCAAGTGCAAACCAGGTTCAGTAAAGCTAAAGTTAAGTGTTATAACTGTGGGGAATTGGGGCATTACTCTTATGAATGTAATGTTGCTAACTTTGCTGAGAGAGACGATGGTGATGAGAACGATGAACCATCGCTCTTAATGATTGTTAAGGATGTTCAGGAAGAAGATGAGAAGAAGCTGGTTCTACTCAACGAGGAGAAGGTCAGGCCTGAATTAGGAGAAAGAGGCATAGTAAAGAAGGATAACTGGTACCTTGATACGGGGGCGAGCAATCGCATGACTAGAAACAGAGATTGCTTCGCTAGTCTTGATGATAAGATGAAAGGCTCAGTACGGTTCGGAGATGGCTCGCTCGTGGAGATAAAAGGCAAAGGAACTGTGATCCTACAAGGTGCGAATCAAGAGCATCGAGCACTAACGGGAGTCTTCTATATTCCAAAGCTAAGAAGCAATATTATCAGTTTGGGGCAGCTCAATGAAACCGGATACAAGGTGGTGATCGAGGGAGGCATGCTCAGAATCACTGACAGAGCTTGCCAACTGATAGCGAAAGTAAGCAAGTCTTAAAATTGCCTTTACATTCTGCAAGTTAATTATGCAGCTCCAATTTGTCTTCTCACCAATCTGGATCAGAAAGAATGGCTATGGCACACACGCCTTGGCCATCCTAATTTTCAAAGCCTAAAGGAGATGGCGAAGCTTGGTTTTGTCACTGGACTGCCTGACATAGCACACCCAGAACAGCTATGCGAAGCTTGCTTGGTAGGCAAGCAAAAGAGATCCAGCTTCCCTCACTCAGTCAAATATCGAGCTACTCAAATTTTGGAGCTGATCCATGCTGATTTGTGTGGCCCTATTGCACCAGAAACAACCTCGGGTAACAAATACTTCTTCCTTCTTGTTGATGATCACTCACGATTCATGTGGACTTTTCTCTTAAAAAGCAAAGGCCAAGCTTTTGATGAATTCAGAAAATTCAAAGCCAAGGTGGAAAATGAAAGCGGGATGAAGATTTTGGTGCTTAGGACCGATCGTGGGGGAGAGTTTATGTCAAAGGAGTTCATTGCTTACTGCAGCGAACACGGGATCAATCGCCATTTCTCAGCACCTAGGACGCCACAGCAGAATGGCGTGGCAGAAAGGAGGAATCAATCCATTGTAGGGACTGCAAGATGCTTAATGAAGGACAAGGAGTTACCTGGGAGATTCTGGGGAGAGGCCATAGTCACTGCGACGTATCTCCTTAACAGAACCATGACAAAAAGCGTAGAGATGATGACCCCATACGAGGCTTGGCACAAGAGGAAGCCTTCAGTCGAGCACTTGAAGGTGTTTGGCTGCATTGCACACATCAAGGTAACCACTCAATTGAAGAAACTAGATGACAAGAGTGTTAATGTTGTTTTTATTGGCTATGAACCAGGATCCAAAGCGTATAGGTTCTATGATCTAAACACAAAAAGGCTTGTGATTAGTAGAGATGCAGTGTTTGAAGAAAACAAGTGCTGGAGCTGGAAAGCAGAGGCAACTCCTTCTTTGTCGACCTGGAAGAAGAAGACAATTTAGATGCTGAAGCTCCTCCCATCACAACTGAAGCTGACTCTAAGAGCTCCTCAGACTCAGAAGGCCCTGTTAGAATGCGCTCGTTGAGCGACATTTATGAAGAAACCTCTCCAATTGAGTCTGAACTTTCAGGACTCTGCCTCTTGAGCTCAGAAGAACCGAGGAATGCAGAAGAGGCACTATCAAACCACCATTGGAGGCAAGCCATGGAAGAAGAGATGGCTGCCATTATGGAGAACAAGACGTGGGAGCTGACACCACTACCTCAAGGAAAGAAGGAGATAGGACTGAAATGGGTCTTCAAGCTGAAAAAGAATCCAGAACGGGAGATTGTAAAATACAAAGCAAGACTAGTGGCAAAGGGATATGTTCAGAAGGAAGGCCTTGACTATGAAGAAGTTTATGCACCTGTAGCAAGGATGGAAACGATCAGATTAATGATGTCTTTTGCAGGGAAGAATGGCTGGCAAGTGCACCACATGGATGTCAAGTCAGCATTTCTGAATGGGGAGCTGAAAGAAGAGGTATATGTAGCACAACCCATTGGTTTTATAAGCAAAACTAACCCTTATGCTGTATTAAAGCTTAGGAAAGCACTCTATGGCTTAAAGCAAGCCCCAAGAGCTTGGAACACTAAGTTAGATCAGACATTGCTCTCACTTGGCTTTGTTCGAAGTAAGTTAGAACATGCTGTGTATACCAGATATAAAGGGAACTCAATTCTGATGATTGGTGTCTATGTAGATGATCTTATCATCACAGTTGCCAAGATAGAAGAAATCAACAAATTCAAGAAGCAAATGGGAGATATCTTCTGCATGAGCGACCTAGGTTTGCTATCTTATTACTTGGGTTTGGAAGTTACACAAGGAAATGGAGGTATTCAGTTATGTCAGACTAGTTATGCTTCAAAATTGCTAATGATCGCAGGGTTAAATGACTGTAATAGTTGTGCTACACCAATGGAGTACAAGCTGAAGCTAACCAAAGATGAAGGCACGCCTGTAGATCCAACCATGTATAGAAGCCTTGTGGGGAGTCTGAGATATCTTGTGAACATAAGGCCGGACATCTCTTTCTCAGTTGGCATGGTGAGCAGATATATGGAGAAGCCAACGACGCTTCACTTATCAGCAGTGAAGCACATTCTCAGGTATATAAAAGGAACCCTCACTTATGGTTTAAGCTATCAAAAATCAGCCGCAGAATCATTGTTGAAAGGGTTTAGTGACGGTGATCTTGCTGGAGATCAAGATGATCGCAAGAGCACTTCTGGTTTTCTCTTCTACCATGGATCAAGTATGATCACATGGACCTCACAAAAACAAAAGGTGGTAGCTCTGTCATCTTGTGAGGCCGAGTACATTGTTGTTACAGCTGCAGCATGCAAAGGACTCTGGCTCAACAGATTGATCAGTGAGCTAGAAAACAAGGAAGAAGGTAAGTTTGAGCTCAATGTCGACAACAAATCTACAATTCAACTCAGCAAGAATCCGGTTTACCATAGTCGTAGCAAGCATATTGAGATCAAATACCATTTCATTCGCGATCATGTTGAGGTGGGAAGAATTGACATGACTCATGTGCCCTCACAAGACCAGAAAGCAGACATACTGACCAAGCTACTGGGAAGAATCAAGTTCGAGGAACAAAGAGGAAAGTTGGGGATTCAGAACTTGCAAGATTAGGGGGGAGATTGTCAGAATAATCTTGATTGGTTCTACTAAGATTCAGTCAATTTGGGTCTTTTGTTAGTCAAATAAGGTTGTTAATTTGTTTCCTTATTATTAGCATTCAAAGATTCAGTTGTTACTGAAGATTTCCTTTACTATTTCGTTGTATTTAAGCACACTGTGACTGAAGCAATAAACCATCAGTTCTACAAACAATCTCTTGCTTATTTACTTCGTTTTGCTCTGTTTTATTCTTCTCTTTTTGTTACTGTAAATCACAACTTGATCATGATTGACTTTGATACATTGCTTTGCTCATGTTACTAACAATTATGATTCAATTTGTATCAGAGCGCCTTGGTTGAACCAAAGAAATGACAGGAACATCACCAACGAAAGGAGGAGCGAGTGGCTCAGGATCCACGGTGAAAGGCCAGAACCGAAACGGACTTTCGATTGTGTATCCAATCCTGACAGAAGGGAACTATGGCTTCTAGTCAGCGAAGATGGAGGTCTACATGAAGGCCTTGGGTGTTTGGGCAGCAGTGGAAGGAGCTGCCTCAGAAGAAAAGGATCAGGCCGTACTGGCCGTCATCCTCCAAGCCATCCCAGATGCGACCTTCATGGCGATCGCAGGGAAACGGACCACAAAGTCGGCATGGGAAGCGATTCGTGACATGTATGTTGGAGAGGAGAGGGTGAAAGCAGCAAACCTGATGACGCTGAAGAGGAACCTCGACAAGCTGCAAATGAATGAGGGAGATTCAATGGCTGAATATGCAAAGAAATTGACAAACCTGGTAAGCGAAATTCGAATTTTGGGTTGTGAAATTATAGATGCTATGGCAGTCGAGAAGCTATTCATCTCTGTCCCCGACTCATATCTACCCATTGTTGGAACCATTCAACAATGGGGAGACATAGGAAAGATTACCCTGTCTAAGGCAATTGGTCGGTTGCGTGCGTTCGAAGCAACCATGAGGGGACGAAGCCAGGACAGAGAGGAGGAGAACCTGATGCTCACACGAGCTCAATGGAGGTCAATGGAAGCCAAGGAGCGAGGTAGTGACCAAGGATGAGCTCGTGGACGAGGCAAGTCTCAGAGAACATGGAGGGGAGAAAGTAGCAACTGCCCACGAAAGGGCCAAGTGCAAACCAGGTTCAGTAAAGCTAAAGTTAAGTGTTATAACTGTGGGGAATTGGGGCATTACTCTTATGAATGTAATGTTGCTAACTTTGCTGAGAGAGACGATGGTGATGAGAACGATGAACCATCGCTCTTAATGATTGTTAAGGATGTTCAGGAAGAAGATGAGAAGAAGCTGGTTCTACTCAACGAGGAGAAGGTCAGGCCTGAATTAGGAGAAAGAGGCATAGTAAAGAAGGATAACTGGTACCTTGATACGGGGGCGAGCAATCGCATGACTAGAAACAGAGATTGCTTCGCTAGTCTTGATGATAAGATGAAAGGCTCAGTACGGTTCGGAGATGGCTCGCTCGTGGAGATAAAAGGCAAAGGAACTGTGATCCTACAAGGTGCGAATCAAGAGCATCGAGCACTAACGGGAGTCTTCTATATTCCAAAGCTAAGAAGCAATATTATCAGTTTGGGGCAGCTCAATGAAACCGGATACAAGGTGGTGATCGAGGGAGGCATGCTCAGAATCACTGACAGAGCTTGCCAACTGATAGCGAAAGTAAGCAAGTCTTAAAATTGCCTTTACATTCTGCAAGTTAATTATGCAGCTCCAATTTGTCTTCTCACCAATCTGGATCAGAAAGAATGGCTATGGCACACACGCCTTGGCCATCCTAATTTTCAAAGCCTAAAGGAGATGGCGAAGCTTGGTTTTGTCACTGGACTGCCTGACATAGCACACCCAGAACAGCTATGCGAAGCTTGCTTGGTAGGCAAGCAAAAGAGATCCAGCTTCCCTCACTCAGTCAAATATCGAGCTACTCAAATTTTGGAGCTGATCCATGCTGATTTGTGTGGCCCTATTGCACCAGAAACAACCTCGGGTAACAAATACTTCTTCCTTCTTGTTGATGATCACTCACGATTCATGTGGACTTTTCTCTTAAAAAGCAAAGGCCAAGCTTTTGATGAATTCAGAAAATTCAAAGCCAAGGTGGAAAATGAAAGCGGGATGAAGATTTTGGTGCTTAGGACCGATCGTGGGGGAGAGTTTATGTCAAAGGAGTTCATTGCTTACTGCAGCGAACACGGGATCAATCGCCATTTCTCAGCACCTAGGACGCCACAGCAGAATGGCGTGGCAGAAAGGAGGAATCAATCCATTGTAGGGACTGCAAGATGCTTAATGAAGGACAAGGAGTTACCTGGGAGATTCTGGGGAGAGGCCATAGTCACTGCGACGTATCTCCTTAACAGAACCATGACAAAAAGCGTAGAGATGATGACCCCATACGAGGCTTGGCACAAGAGGAAGCCTTCAGTCGAGCACTTGAAGGTGTTTGGCTGCATTGCACACATCAAGGTAACCACTCAATTGAAGAAACTAGATGACAAGAGTGTTAATGTTGTTTTTATTGGCTATGAACCAGGATCCAAAGCGTATAGGTTCTATGATCTAAACACAAAAAGGCTTGTGATTAGTAGAGATGCAGTGTTTGAAGAAAACAAGTGCTGGAGCTGGAAAGCAGAGGCAACTCCTTCTTTGTCGACCTGGAAGAAGAAGACAATTTAGATGCTGAAGCTCCTCCCATCACAACTGAAGCTGACTCTAAGAGCTCCTCAGACTCAGAAGGCCCTGTTAGAATGCGCTCGTTGAGCGACATTTATGAAGAAACCTCTCCAATTGAGTCTGAACTTTCAGGACTCTGCCTCTTGAGCTCAGAAGAACCGAGGAATGCAGAAGAGGCACTATCAAACCACCATTGGAGGCAAGCCATGGAAGAAGAGATGGCTGCCATTATGGAGAACAAGACGTGGGAGCTGACACCACTACCTCAAGGAAAGAAGGAGATAGGACTGAAATGGGTCTTCAAGCTGAAAAAGAATCCAGAACGGGAGATTGTAAAATACAAAGCAAGACTAGTGGCAAAGGGATATGTTCAGAAGGAAGGCCTTGACTATGAAGAAGTTTATGCACCTGTAGCAAGGATGGAAACGATCAGATTAATGATGTCTTTTGCAGGGAAGAATGGCTGGCAAGTGCACCACATGGATGTCAAGTCAGCATTTCTGAATGGGGAGCTGAAAGAAGAGGTATATGTAGCACAACCCATTGGTTTTATAAGCAAAACTAACCCTTATGCTGTATTAAAGCTTAGGAAAGCACTCTATGGCTTAAAGCAAGCCCCAAGAGCTTGGAACACTAAGTTAGATCAGACATTGCTCTCACTTGGCTTTGTTCGAAGTAAGTTAGAACATGCTGTGTATACCAGATATAAAGGGAACTCAATTCTGATGATTGGTGTCTATGTAGATGATCTTATCATCACAGTTGCCAAGATAGAAGAAATCAACAAATTCAAGAAGCAAATGGGAGATATCTTCTGCATGAGCGACCTAGGTTTGCTATCTTATTACTTGGGTTTGGAAGTTACACAAGGAAATGGAGGTATTCAGTTATGTCAGACTAGTTATGCTTCAAAATTGCTAATGATCGCAGGGTTAAATGACTGTAATAGTTGTGCTACACCAATGGAGTACAAGCTGAAGCTAACCAAAGATGAAGGCACGCCTGTAGATCCAACCATGTATAGAAGCCTTGTGGGGAGTCTGAGATATCTTGTGAACATAAGGCCGGACATCTCTTTCTCAGTTGGCATGGTGAGCAGATATATGGAGAAGCCAACGACGCTTCACTTATCAGCAGTGAAGCACATTCTCAGGTATATAAAAGGAACCCTCACTTATGGTTTAAGCTATCAAAAATCAGCCGCAGAATCATTGTTGAAAGGGTTTAGTGACGGTGATCTTGCTGGAGATCAAGATGATCGCAAGAGCACTTCTGGTTTTCTCTTCTACCATGGATCAAGTATGATCACATGGACCTCACAAAAACAAAAGGTGGTAGCTCTGTCATCTTGTGAGGCCGAGTACATTGTTGTTACAGCTGCAGCATGCAAAGGACTCTGGCTCAACAGATTGATCAGTGAGCTAGAAAACAAGGAAGAAGGTAAGTTTGAGCTCAATGTCGACAACAAATCTACAATTCAACTCAGCAAGAATCCGGTTTACCATAGTCGTAGCAAGCATATTGAGATCAAATACCATTTCATTCGCGATCATGTTGAGGTGGGAAGAATTGACATGACTCATGTGCCCTCACAAGACCAGAAAGCAGACATACTGACCAAGCTACTGGGAAGAATCAAGTTCGAGGAACAAAGAGGAAAGTTGGGGATTCAGAACTTGCAAGATTAGGGGGGAGATTGTCAGAATAATCTTGATTGGTTCTACTAAGATTCAGTCAATTTGGGTCTTTTGTTAGTCAAATAAGGTTGTTAATTTGTTTCCTTATTATTAGCATTCAAAGATTCAGTTGTTACTGAAGATTTCCTTTACTATTTCGTTGTATTTAAGCACACTGTGACTGAAGCAATAAACCATCAGTTCTACAAACAATCTCTTGCTTATTTACTTCGTTTTGCTCTGTTTTATTCTTCTCTTTTTGTTACTGTAAGTCACAACTTGATCATGATTGACTTTACTACATTGCTTTGCTCATGTTACTAACAATTATGCTTCATATACCTGAACGTTCTCTCCTGGCGCAACATCTTTGAGGGAAGCAATAGTAGGAATATGAGCAACAACTTCAAACTGCGTATCTTGAGATAAAGGACTAATCACTCGAAAGCATTGCCGCTCGGGATCACAGAGCACAAGAGAACGCTTATCAAGAACCATCAACACTTCACCGCTCTCCAAAACCATCAACACCTTACAGTAAAGCCACCCTGCACTGCGCTGACACATAGAGTTGAACACCACCAAATCTTTAGTCCACGACTCCTCGATGCCGTACTCCTTCATCACCCATATCTCAATCACTCCCGGATCTCCGAACCGACACACCGACAGACAACCTCGTACCACGCCAAGACTCCTCTTCCCGGCATCCGACCCATCAAGTCTGGGACCTCGGACCGACCCGAACCGCTCCGTATCCAAGTTGAAAGTATTGTAAGGCTCGTCGTAGTAAGTATCCCAATGAACGGTTCCGTTCAAGAACGAGCTGGAAGTCGTGCGGTGAGAGAACTTGCACGCGTCGCCGAGACTTCTCCACGCCGTCGTCCCTTCTCCGAGGGTGTACACTTGTGCCGTGCGGCTGAGGACGGTGGAACGGAATCGAATGCCGTGGAATAACGTGACTTGCACGACTCGTACCACCTTGTACTTGTTGATCACTTGGCTGTAACCGAAACCGTGAGCAACGATTCGGGAATAGCCGCCTTGGCATTTGGGAAGGGTTATGAACTCCCCCGAGACGGGGTTGCATACGTAGATAGGGTCGTTGGTTTCGGGTTCATACAAGGAGAGAAGCCCTTTGCAGGAGTTTACGAGGCCGAAGTCGAGGTTGGGGAGGTTGGTTCCTGGTTCGAAGGTGAGCAAGAAGTTGTCCTGGTCGGGCTTGGGGTCACATCGAAAGTATGCGGATGAATTGACTTCTTGATATACATTTTGATACCTCCGCCTATTAACTTGAGCTTTTGGGTTTGGTTGGGTTTTAACAGAGTGGTTGGTGTAAGTTGTGAGGTCGAAGAGGTGGGACGATTTGGGGTGGATGTTGGCGCCGCGTCGGGCGGGAGGGTTTGTGGGATGGAGGAGGAGAGTTATGGGTGCTGCGGAGGGGTAGAGGTGGTTGATGAAGTAATTGGTGGAGAGAAGCTCAAACCATAGCTTGCAAACGCATCTGCAGAACAAGATGGATTTGATGGGGAGTCTTGACAAGACGTCGGTGATGAGGTGTGGTGGGAGGTGCGACATGCTTGACTGACAACTCATTTTGGGTGTTCTTGCTATGGTGTTTGGAAAATGATACCATGTGATATGAAGAAAACTAAGATGGGGGAGTATGTATTTGGAAATGGCATTTGTAGCCGGCGGACTGATTATTAATAAGAAAATCGATATATTCATTCATAGGTTGAAACGTTCTACTGATTCTTTTAATGGTTTGGTGTCATCATGCTGTTTGGACAATCTCTAAATTGTGTTAGGTAGTCTGAGGATCACGTTTTCAATAGGGCTTATTTCTGTATTGGGTTTTAGTTGATTTTAAGTTGGGTTTTTTATCCAGCCATGTCCCATGGCCTAGTTGTAATTCTCTTTATATGTTGCAGAAGAAATGAAAGAAAGACAGAACATTCTCAACATTTCCACACTCCTCCTATCTTGTCTTCTTCCTCTTCCTCTCTCTCTACCTCACTCCCTCTCTACTCTACCCTCTAACCCTAGCTTGGGATCTGTCGCCGCACCCATTCCAAGAAATACCTAACATTGGTATCAGACTTTCGATTCAGGCACACTATGTCAACTTCAGTATCCAACAAAGCCTTACAGGAAGAAATTGCTGCTACCAACAATGAGGTCTTGTTGATAAAAGACTCTGTTGTCGATTTGCAGACAAAAATGACTGATATGACCAAGTTGCTTCAAGCTTTGGTCGACAAGCTTCTAGAGACCACGCCACAGCGCCATTATACCTCAGTTCCTCCGTCGCCAGCTCCGGCGCCATTTTCGCCCACTCCGGTGGTCCAAAATTCGATCTTGGGCGCTCCTTCGGATTCCGGCCAGGAACCCCCGGGGAGACGAGAACCTCGACCCCGTCACCCACCACGATTCGATGGAAGCGATTTCGCTGGTTGGGAGCTGAAGTTTCTCCATCACTGCATCTCTGAAGGAGTCCCTGAGCCTGAAATGGTTCACGAGGTGGTCCTTGGCTTTGAAGAAGCAGCTCTACGCCATCATCTTCACCTCACAAAGCAGCTCGCTTCCAAGGGTATTACCCAAATCACTTGGCCTGAGTATCTTGAGGCTCTCCGACGTCGATTCACCGACGGAGAGTACACAGACTATATGTCTGAGCTAGCCCATTTGCGCCATGATGGCTCGGTTGAGGACTATTACCAAGCTTTTCAGGGTATAGTCACTCATCTTACCCTCTTTGATAAGGATTCTTTGGCAATGTTCATCAGCCACTTACGTCCTGATATTGAGGATGGAGTACGAATGCATTTCCCAGCTGATATCAACCAGGCCGTGATAATGGCCAAACGCTTGGAAAGGAGGGGTTTTTCATCGTCTCGCCCTCCTCCTCTAGCGAGTTTCAAAGGTCCCTCTTTTCGCTCAACCCAATACTAAGCACCACCAAAACACCACCCTTTGCCACCCACAAAGCCTTTCCCCACAACTCCAAAACCACACATTCCACCCACAGCCGCTCAACGCCAATTGCGAGACGAGAGATATAGGAAGGGTCTCTGCGTTTGGTGCGGGGACAAGTTCTTAAGGGAACACAGGTGTACCAAATCGCAATTGTTCCAATTGCTCATGGAAAATGATTCTATCACTCAGCTGGACGGTGATATTTTTGTAGACTGTGTTTCTTCCTTAGAACCAACCCAGGATGAAGAGGTTGATCTTTCCCACAATGGTCATGTTATTTCACTCCATGCCTTGTGTGGTTTAGCGGGCTATAAGACCATGACCATACACGGTTTGATCAACAAGCAATCAGTGACTGTTTTAGTCGATTCTGGAAGCACTCATAACTTCATCACCTCATCAACGGTCAAGCGTATCCGTTGCCCAACCGCCCCAACTTCGGACGTCACAGTCTCAGTTGCTAATGGGGATAAACTCTCTACAGGCTCTCGTTGCTCCGGGCTGACTTGGAACATGAATGGTCTGGCATTCACCTCGGAGTTTTTGGTCCTCCCAGTGAAGGGTTGTGACTTGATTCTTGGGGTCCAATGTGCAACACCCCGCCGTGCCCCACACAGAGCCCCATGCGCGGCGATGTTAGGTCTGCAACCCAATACACCCAAACCCCTCTGGTGTATTTGTCTGTGGACAATACACCAGAGGGGTTGGGGTGTATCGGGCTGCAGACCTAACATCGCCGCGCGTGGGGCCCTGTGTGGGGCACGACGGGGTGTTACAAAAAAGTGCACTTTTTTTGTAACATCCCGCCGTCCAAGACAGGACCCCACGCGCGGCGATGTTAGGTTTGCAGCCCGATACACCCCAACCCCTCTGGTGTATTGTCCACAGACAAATACCAACCTAGGTTGGTATTTGTCTGTGGACAATACACCAGAGGGGTTGGGGTGTATTGGGCTGCAGACCTAACATTGCCGCGTGTGGGGCCCTGTGTGGGACGGCGGGGTGTTACACAATGGCTGGTCACCTTTGGTCCCATTCTATGGGATTTCTCTAACCTCACAATGGAGTTCAACCTCAATGATAGTTGGGTGAAATTGTCAGGCATCCCTCTAGGCGCGGTTTCTTGGTCCTCCCGCAAGCAATGCAATCGACTTGATTGTGAGAGCAACACCATTTCAGTATTTGCTTGCTCTAGAGTTACACCTCCAGCACTGAGAGAAACTCCTTCCCAATGAGTCCTGCCTTCAATTCTGATCCAAATCCCTGCCTTGTTATCGGATTTTGATGCTATGTTTTCGGAACCTAAAGGGTTGCCGCCGTCAAGGACACATGATCATGGTATCCAGCTTCATCCGGATGCCAGGGCAGTCAAATTAAGGCATTACCGTTATCCATCAGTCCAGAAGACTGAATTGGAAAAGATTGTAGTTGAAATGCTTGAGAGTGGCATTGTCCGGCCAAGTACTAGCGAGTTCGCTTTCCCGATTATCCTTGTGAAGAAGAAGGACCATACTTGGCGCCTCTGTATGGATTATCGCATACTGAACGCCATGACAGTGAAAGAAAAATTTCCCATCCCCTTGGTTGAAGAGCTCTTGGACGAGTTACATGGAGCTTGTGTATTCACCAAACTTGATCTTCGAGCGGACTATCACCAGATTCTGATGAAAGAGGCTGACATTCATAAGACGACATTCTGTACGCATTCGGGCCATTATGAGTTCCTCGTGATGCCCTATGGGCTCACGAATGCACCGTCCATGTTCCAATCGCTCATGAACGACATTTTCAGACCCTTGCTCCGTAAGTGTGTGCTTGTATTTTTTTGATGATGTGTTGGTGTTTTCAAACTCTCTAGAGGATCATGCGATACATCTCAAGCTCGTATTCGAGATCCTCAGTTCGGAGCATTTGTGTCTTAAGAGATCAAAGTGTGTGTTTGCAGCCTCAGATATTGAGTATTTGGGCCATGTTATTGGTCGTGAGGGGGTAGCCATGGATGCTAGAAAGGTTTCTGCAGTGCTAGATTGGCCAATTCCTTGTACAATCAAGCAGCTTCGTGGTTTTTTGGGCCTTACTGGGTACTATCGCAGGTTCATCAAGAGTTATGGTTCTATAGCTAAACCATTAACTGATCTATTGAAAAAGGATGCTTTCTTTTGGTCAACAGAAGCAACCTTGGCTTTTGAATCTCTGAAATTAGCTACTACTTCAGCTCATGTCCTAGCTTTGCCGGATTTCTCCATTACTTTTGTGCTTGAAACTGATGCCTCGAGCATTGGTCTGGGAGCTGTTCTCACTCAACTGGGAAGGCCAATTGCTTATTTCAGCAGAGCCTTGGGCATTAGACAGCGGGCGTTATCAGTTTATGAGAAAGAGATGCTGGCAGGAATTCTTGCGGCCAAGCATTGGAGTTCCTATCTAATGGGCAGACATTTCATTATAAAAACAGATCACCAGAGTCTACAATTCCTTCTTGACCAACGCACATCGACTCCGACACAACTGAAATGGGTAATTAAGATGATGGGATACGACTTCGAAATTCATTTTCGAAAAGGGTCTTCCAATGTGGTGGCTGATGCTCTCACTCGCAGGTATGACATTGAGCCCTTACATTCAGATGTGCCTTCTAATGTCTCTGTCCTTGCGATATTTTCCATTTCTTCTGATCTTTTGGACCGAATTCGCCATTCATGGTCTGAGGATCCCAAGCTTCAGGCCTTGATTCTGAGATTGCAGCAAGATCCTTCTACAGTCAGTCATTATGCTTGGTAACACAATCAACTCTTCCGAAAAGGGAAGCTCATGGTCGGTCACGACAACACTCTTAGAGATGATAGCATTACTCATTTCCATGCTAGTGCTACAGGTGGTCATTCTGGGGTTCATGCCACTTATAAACGATTGGCTTCCCATTTCTACTGGAAAAGGCTCAAGAAGGACGTTGCCAAACTGATATCCTCCTGTGCTATCTGTCAAGCTAGCAAGCCTGATTTAGCTGCTTCTCCTGGCTTATTGCAGCCCCTAGACATTCCCCATCATGTCTGGTCGGATATCTCCATGGATTTTGTTGAGGGTCTCCCGAAATCACATGGCTTCGAAGTGATAATGGTGATAGTTGATCGACTTTCAAAATCAGCCCATTTTGTTCCACTGAAACACCCATTTACAGCTGTGACAGTCGCCCAATCCTTCCTCGACACTGTGTTTCGTCTCCACGGCATGCCAGCTTCAATTGTGAGCGATCGAGACAAAATTTTTGTTTCCTCTTTCTGTCGCGAGTTATGTCGTCTCCAGCACACCACACAAAAGATGTCCTCCTCCTATCATCCTCAAACTGACGGGCAAACGGAGGTTGTGAATCGTTCCTTGGAAACATATCTCCGTTGTATGTGCTCGGACAGTCCTCAATCCTGGTCGAAATGGTTACCAATGGCTGAATATTGGTATAATACGTCTTTCCACTCGACCATCCAAATGTCGCCTTATGAAGCCCTCTATGGCCAGCCTCTCCCGACCCATTTGCCATATCTCACTGGTTCTTCCACAGTAGATGTGGTTGATCAAAGTTTGTCTTCTCGTGAAGAAGCCCTGAAGCTCCTTCGGTTCCATTTGCAGCGCGCCCAATCGCGCATGAAAAGCCAGGCTGACAAGAAACGCACTAACAGAGAGTTCAGAGTCGACGATTGTGTTCTGGTCAAACTCCAACCTTATCGGCAGAGCACAATTGCCCGTCGCATTTCCTAGAAATTGAGTCCAAAATACATTGGCCCCTTCAAAATATTGAAGAAAATTGGTTATGTGGCTTATACCCTCGATCTTCCCTCTGGCGCGAAGGTACACCCGACGTTCCATGTTTCCCAGCTGAAGAAACATGTCGGCCCCGTCATTTCACAAGTTCCCTTGCCTTAGATTGCTTCTGATGGACTCATTGCTCGGGTTCCAGTTCATATTCTTGATCGTCGAGTTGCAAAGCGAGGTAACAGGGCTGCGACTCAGCTCCTCATTCAGTGGTCTGATGGCACTCCAGATGATGCTTCATGGGAATACATGTTTGATTTGCAGAGATCATATCCACAGTTTGACATCACCTCTTCATGAGGACATGAAGTTCTGAAGGAAGGGGTATTGTTAGATAGCTTGAGGATCACGTTTTCAATAGGGCTTATTTCTGTATTGGGTTTTAGTTGATTTTAAGTTGGGCTTTTTATCCAGCCATGACCCATGGCCTAGTTGTAATTCTCTTTATATGTTGCAGAAGAAATGAGAGAAAGACATAACATTCTTAACATTTCCACACTCCTCCTATCTTGTCTTCTTCCTCTCCCTCTCTCTACCTCACTCCATCTCTACTCTACCCTCTAACCCTAACCTGGGATCTGCTGCCGCACCCATTCCAAGAAATACCTAACAAATTGTTGCCCTAATCATTCTATTTTATTATTTATAATCGTTTTTTATTTAATTGTACGTAATTATTAAATTCATATTGATGACATATGAGTTTTTAAAACATTTTATTTTACTTATTTCTGTTATATTTTAGTTGGAAAATGATCATGTATCTAACATGTGATTATAATTTTTCTAAAATTATTGAAACTTTTATCAATTTTTTTTAATTGAAACTACCGTTTATAATTTAAAACCTTCCTTTGTATCTACTCCAAACCCGTCTTGTTGAAGCTCGTGTTTCATCCCCATGAATCTCTTGTTGTCGTTGATACCGCCATCACCAATCCCAAACCCACTGCTATGAATCCTTTCCAATAAGCAGATGTAACTTTCAACCATATTGGTCATTATTTTTTGTTAGAGAGGTATTTTTTTTCTATCTAAAACCAACTGTGCGGGTGTAAATATATTTCTTCATACTTACAATGGCGAATATATCAATCATGGTTGCAGTGATTTAAAAGCACGTGTAACACTCAAATAAGTAATACAGTTTACGTAGTAAGTTACTACTAGTAACTCACCCAGTAATATTGGAACGTTAAGAGTTTCTCTCCATATCCCTCCTCGCTTTGTTGTCTCTCAGCCTCATCTCTTTCTCAAACCACTATTACTACCCTGTTTCAGCACAACTCACCATGCCATCAAAACCATCGTTCCCATTAACCCCAACTGTCTCTCGTCTACCGAATTGCCCCCCCCCCCTCTTCGGTTCGAAAGATAAGATGGAGGTCATGGATCCTCCCATTACATACCGCCAAATGCTCCCACACAAGATGATTTACCCACAAAACGTGGACCGACCAACCATGGCAAATTCTTGACGCCTACCATCGTGTAAGAAGTTCCATGAAGTAGAAGAGGAAGACATTATCCTCCAAGGATTGTTGTACGACGATGCAATAGGAAAAAGAATCCAGGGACCCATTAGGGCACGACCGTTAGCCTTCATCCCGCCTCAAGCCTATCACCGGGAACTCGGAACCATATCTGGATCTAGGGAATGCTAGGAGACCATGCGTCCAACCTGGTCTCAAGAGGAGGACATTACTCCACAGCCAAGATTTGCACAGGACCGCTGGTCCCGATCTAGAGAACCATATATGTGGAAGACGATCAACCAACATGAGCGAATCCTCTCCAAATCAACCAACACTGCCCTAAATAAACAAGGCCCCAATCGACCACCGCGTGTACCTGATACGATGATAAGGATCTGGTTAGTGGTGATTATCCGGCCGGGCATGACAATCCTAAGAGAAGACCGCTGGCACTTCCATGACAACCGACGAGCTGCATATCGTCGGCCTGCTCCAGCCCCCCCAACACTCCTCAAGACCACACCGGGAGGAGCCCCGCTGGTACCCATAGCATCCCGGGTTGGGCTACTCCGACACCCCTACCCACCAGATGGCGGAGCCCCATTGGTACTTCTCTTCCCTGAGGTTGGATGGATTTGACACTCCTACCCAAAGCAACATGAACTACACGAACACTACTGAGGATGTTGACCCTGATGGAGACGTAGCAAGGAACGCTGAGCTATCTCGCGAGCTACCATGAGTCACGCAAGGCACCTCGCGGTGTCAATAAGGAGCCGCACTCGAAATCTATGAATCAAAACCCTCTTGATTCCCAACCTCCTCATTTCCTTGACATACTCCTTGATCGACTATTACGACATAATAATATCGGTCAAGTCGAGACGGGGGAAGTCTCATGGATCTGTAGTGTCAAGCACATCTGGAATAGGGAACCACCCTCTAGCATCTCATTGGTTTATACCAGGCACTTAGTATTAGGATCAATGTTTCAGTTGTCACCGAAACTATGTCTCATCCTATTAGTCTAATTCCACTTCTATACGGTCATTCTGGCCCTTTTATATTGATAAGGTTTCTTCCTTATGCTGCAAAAAAGTAGTATAGTTTACATAACAAGTACATGTCGATCCTACAAGAAATCGGTGGTATCCCAAATCTAGAAATATTTTAACCCAAAGTTGTCACTTCCCTAAGTTAGTTTTTATTTATTCCTTTTTTTACAATTTACAATCTTCGCTCAAATTTTTTTTTTCGGTGAGTGAAGATAGGGGTGGAGCATCCACGATCCCTGAAACTGCTATATTGAGGAGGAAAAGAGGGTCCATCACTATCTATGAGGAGCATGCGTTTTATACCATGGATACAAGAGTGAAAACAATATAAGGTGAATCATGCATATCAAATAAGAGTATTTGTGTGTGGGTTGGTATGATTTAAACTTCCATGATGGTTCAACAATGACTCAAGGAAACATCTGTATCAACCACCTTAGGTAATTTTCTAAGAATTGTATAAAACAAATCTTAGCTGGGCATTGAAACCCCGACCACTAACAGTTCCCTACCTAACGAGTGATAAGCTTTGCTAAGATTAACATGAAAGCGGAATTACAAACGTGATCATAAGTTAGAGACATATCACATACTTAGATAAAGGAAATGACTAACAAATCAGAACCTCTAGGGTTTCTCTCCAAATCTCTCCTTCCTCGATACCTTTGTCTCCTCTCAACTTCGTTTCCTTCTCCGACCACTACTGCCACCCTGATCCCGCGCAACTCACCATAGAACCACAACACAGTGCCCACTAACCCCTACTGCCTACTACTTCTCACTTGTCAACCCGCCGCCCCTCTCCGACTCGGCCGACAAGATGGTGGATATGGATCCTACTACTGGATACTCCAACACCTACTATGTATCGCCAAATAATACCTCAAGAGATGGCCTATCCCCAACCCAAGGATCAACCAACCATGGCAGACTCTCGTCACATACCACCGCGCATGAATCTTGATGAAGACGAAGAGATCATCCCTATCCTCCACTGGTTGTCATACAACGAGGCGATAGGAGAAAGATCCCTCAGATAAATTAGGGCACAACTGGTGGTCTTCGTCAAGCCACACCCTTTTCATCGAGAATACGAAACCAGATATGGATCCAGGGGATGCCAAGAGACAATGCAGCTAGAATGGTCTCTGGAGGAGGACACTATTTCACAACCACGTCCCGTATAGGACCGCGGGTCCCGATCTAGAGATCCCTACCAGTGGAAGACAATCCACCACTATGAGCGGATCTTCTTCAAACCGATCAACTATACCCCATATGCGTTAGGCCACAACCGACCACCGCAAGGGACCGATACGATGATAAGGATCCGTGTTGCGGTGGATATCTTCCCGGGTATGGACATCCTAAGAGAAGATCATTGACACTCCCATGATAATCAATGAGTTGCGGATCGTCAACCTGCTCCACTTTCCCAAGATCCCTCTGGCCTACACTATGAAGAGCCCCGTTGGTACCCATCCCCTCTTAGGTCGGGCGACTCTGACACCCTTACCCACTGGATGGCGGAGCCCCATTTTTACTTCTCCTCTTCAAGGTCAGATGAATCTAACACCCCTACTAAAGGTAGCGAGGCACATTGGTTTGCCTCGCGGGTCACCATTAGTCACCTAGGGAATCTTAGGGTATCAATGAGGAGATACACCCCGGCCTCTACGAATCAGAACCCTCCTGATTCTTTGTCTCCTCCTTTCCCTGGCATACTCCTTGACCGACTATTACGACATAACATGACCGGTCAAGTCAAGACGGGGAAAGCCTCATGGATTTGCAACGCCAAGCACAATTGGAATAGGGAACCACCCCTTACTATCTCCCTAGTTTTTACCAGGCAATTAGTTATAGGACCAGTGTTTCGACTATCACCGAAGTTATATATGATTCTATTAGTTGAGCTCCACTTCTGTATGGTCATTCTAGCCCTTTTACTTCTATATTAATAAAATTTCTCTCATATGCATAAAAATGATAAAGGGAAGTACTTATATCCACGTTAAATGACGCTCTTCTTCTTAGATAATGGTTGTTGATCATAGATCTTTAATAACCGCCTGTCCGGTGGTAAAGGATATTGCTCATCCCCTCCGGCATAGGACAACCGTATTCAGTCCCCAAGCTGCGATTACAATATATTCTAAACATGCATCTAGGTATGTGGCATTACCTTAGACTACACCTCGCCTTTCTACTGTGACTACTCTAAAGAGCCTATTAATCAATATTCACAATTTTGGTTGACAATTTGGTTCTATCATATGGATAATGTGAAGACTCGGTCTAAAGTTTATCAGTGATTGAATCTTGCAATTTCAAATCTAATTTGATCCAAGAGGTCATGTTCTCACTAGTAGATTGAAATTAATATATCCCTTTTATTGTTGTTGCTCCTCTTCCGTTTACCCTAGTTTTGCTCTTTTTATGGCTGAATTCTTTGTCAGATTTGCTGATTTTAGTGCTTTCCTTCATCTGGTGGAAGGTATGGCTTCTGTAGCATAGTTGTTGTTGGGCTGGTGTTGGTCATCGACGAGGTCTCGTGTCGTTCGACGACGTAGAAGATTGATGGATCTGGTCTACAATTGTCGCTCATCCCCTCGATTTTGATATGTTTCTCTTCCCTTCCTCGATCATGGTATGGTCGGGGCTCCACGGTTTGTGTAGGTGTTGGCCGCTGGTGGGTGTTTGCCACGTCTTGGAGAGGTCACGGTTCTTATGGTAGTTGGTGTTGACGGAATCGGCTTGAAGCGGCAAGGATTTGTGGATAGTGATGTTGATGAGAGCTTTGTTTTAGGGTTTGAGTGGCTCATTCTGTTTTGGATTGGTTGTTGTGTTGGTTTGCTTGTTATTTGGGAGGTTTACTCTTTGCTTGACCCGACTTGTTGGGTGTTAATGTTTGTTTCTAGTTTGCTTAAGGTTGTGTAGGATTTACCATTACTCTGAGGTTTTGCTGTACCTTGCTTCTCTTTCTGTCTTTGAAAGGAAGATTCTATAAATGAAATTAAAAAAAAAAAAGCTAGCAAGGAAAGAGGTTACATGTACTCAGCTTTGTCATGAAGAATCTTTGATTTTACCAACACCACTTGACTGTGCTATGTTACTTCATTGTAATCAACACCATTGTGTAAATATGTATTATGTGATATGTAGAGAAGAGATGAGTACGATATGTACACATTCTCTCCTATTTTCACGATATCAGACTCATAGGAAAACTAGGGCATCTTTCGACTTTCATTTTTCTAACCTTGGCACTATCTGGGAGTTGAATATTCTTGGTGATTGACACCTATTTGGCAGGAAACATCGGAAGAGAATTGATTTGCCTACACATTGGAGACGATTCATTTTATTACTCTCTAATTCATATGTCCACAATGAATACATGTAACTTAACTATTTTAACCAAAGGTTATGATTCAAAATCTATCTGTTTATCTTTCAAATATCACTTTGTTACATAGATACACTTCTAAGAATGTGTCATGTTACTGTTTATTCCTGCACCATTTCTTGTGGGTGTTGAACTGAGACTAAAATGCTACACTAAACTAGGTAAATGCCATTGAACTAGTAGTTTGGTATGCTTGCTTTAATTCAGTATTCTTATTTTCATGTCTAAACCTTTCAAGTTTCTACTATAAATTTCTAACTAATTGGCTGATCCCCTTTTTTCTGTCATAATAGTGTGCTTGAGTCGAAATCGTCTAAAATTTCAATCATTCCACTTTCAAAATCTTCGTTGCATACATCCAAATTGTAATTAAATCGCTTGTTAGTAGTACAACGACAAACCAATTCAATTTTCAAATCGTTAGTGAACAGTGTAACAGAAAAATAATACTTGAAATCGTCTAAAACATTATCAAAATACATATACGATTTTTATTAACACAAACATTTTTGAAATTGCTTAAAACTAAACGTTGTTGAATGTGAACATATCCCACAATAATTGAATTCTCTTGGTATCTTGAAACTGGACATGCATCCTTATCATCATATTTTTATTGTTAGGTGTATTCACATGTAAGTTAGGAGTCTCACATTAGATAATTAAAGAATATAAAAAAATATACATTGAATCCAAGACTTGATAAGCCACTTTTAGGTTAAATAGGATAACCAACATGTATGTTGTGGGCTTTTTTTATATGTTATAGTTCCGGTTCTTCCCAAACACATATCCTCTTGGATTGGAGGCATCTCTGTTCTTAATCTTAGTAAACTCTAGATTCGTGTTCGAACACTCTCTCTTGCCTCGAGTCTTTGCTGTAGGGGTTGCTTCCCAAGTGTCGTCGGCTTCGTCATTCCTTTCGTCTTCTCCACCTCATTAGTGCTTCATACGCTCTCTCCCTTTCAGTTCTGAAGTGGGAGCTAGTGATGTTGCTGGGGTTGTGAGTGCCTCGCCAGAGCTCCTCTCCCCTCCTCCCAGCACTCCTGCCCGTGGTCAGATCTCCACCTGCAGATCTGAAGTTGTGATCGCCTCCGGCGTCCTGCCGTTTCACCTCTTCCAGGTTGGGTCTCTTTCAGATTGGGTGTGGTTCCGGGAAGATCTAGCCTCCCATTCATCTTGGCAGCCTTCGTGGTTGTGGACGAGCGCGTTAGTTCGTCGGAACCTCGGGCCGTCATCGAATTCGGTTCTGGTTAAGCTTTGCTCCGAGTGTGGATATGTACTGGTTGGGTCCGGACAGGTACGGGTCGAGGCAGCTTTGGGTCAGGTTTTCGGATCCGGGTCGGACTAGCAGAAGGCATTTCTATGCTCTCTTCTCAGGAGCTAGGCTCAACTTACCGTAATACTGCTAGGGTCCGGTCGGGTGGGCCCTGTTAGGCAGATTTAGAGGTTTGCGGTTCAGGTCGGTGCTATGGTCGTGTCCATGTCAGATTCAGACCGATTCATGTGCTTTCGCGGGTCTGGTTCGACTATGGCTTTTGGACGCTCGTGCCGATGCTGTTGGTGGCTGTTGTGGGTGTTTGCTGATTCAGTTTCCCTCAGCTTTGGGAGTTGGTGGTGATTGAGACTTGAGTGGGAGGTCTTTCTCCATCTTTGGGTGAAGATTGGCACATGTCTGTTCTACACCTCTCTTGGTTATTGTGTTGATGGGGCAAGATTGGTAGAGTCTTGGTTGCTCGTGGGAGGATTTCCTTGTTGGGATTGTTGCGGCTCTCCTCTATCTTCTGCTCACCGGTAAAGGTCTCGGCTTCGTAGTGGTCACTTGCCTTTTCGCGGAAACTTCTTGTGTTTCGAGGTATCTCCTGACTGCTCTTTAGGCCGTATTTTTTCTCGGTAGAAATACTGGTCCTCTCCTTTGAGTGTCTCGGTGTTGTCCAGAACTTAGGAAGGACTGAGCGTATTATACAGTCTGGGGTATCTGGTATGATGGTCTGTCCTTTGAGGTCTGCTCTTTTTCCTCGCCCGGTCTGGTTAGAATGCTTCCCCTTGTTTTTCTTGATTTCCTTTGCGTTTTGGTTTCGCTTCTTCTCGATCCGGGCGTGGGTCGAGCTCGTCGTTCATAGGTTTTGGCCGCCAACGAGATCATCGGGCATTGTCTGGCCACTTTAGAAGCCAAGCGCTTGGATTAGTAAGGCCAATCTCGCTGAGAGTTGCTAGCCTTGTGACTTGGGAGATATTTATTTTCTTGCTAGATTTGGTTTTAGAGTTTTGTTGGTTGTTGTCGTAGGCTGTTGGAAACTTCCTTTCCTTTCGAGTTTCATAGTGGTTAAATCCTGGTAGTTTAGACCTTTTTCATTTCAGGCCTTCTTTGGTAGTCAATTTCGGGTTCTAGACCCTTTTCTTTTTGTAGTTGTTTGCTTCAGGGTCTGCATACCCATTCATTGTGGTTGTTGTTCTTCCTCGGTGTGGGGCTTCTTGTAGTTGTTTGCTTCCGGGTCTGCGTAGCCATTCATTGTGGTTGTTAGTCTTCCCCAGTGTAGGGCTTCTTGAGGTTCCGAAAGGAATGCTCCTTCATGTATCAGTTCCATCCAGGGGCGAAACCAGAGAGAAAAGGGTGTTCCATGGAACACCCTGAATATCTGAAAAATTGGCTTAGTGGTTAAAGACTCCTATTTATTTATCACCCACCCGATTTCGAATCTAACCTGGAACACCTTGCAATTTTCTGATTTTTTTACCTCTCACGCATCTTTTGCTTGGGTTAGGCCTTTGGGCTTTTTAAAAATTAAACCTTCTTTGGCTCTTCCCATAGCCCGTTCCTTTTTTCCCACCCCGCATCTTTTTATTGGGCAAACACACTAATAATATAAATTAGAAAGAATGTTAAATAGAAAACAAATCATGCACTTCAAAGTATATGTCTGTTAATGTAGTTTCCTTTTAAAACTTTGATTATCTAGAATCATATTCGTAAAATATAACACTTAAGAGTAACAATCATATTTCACAATGAAATAATATAAAGAAGAAAAAAAATAGAAGAAGTCAAGTGATATAAAACAAGAACTGGTTATCAAAATTACACTGCTTTTGTACCTAAAACAAGCCTTGTAAACACTAGATTGTTCAACATCAATCAATAACTCCATGCTAATCTGATTTTTGATAACAATAGTAAATCATATTTTTGAGGATGACTTGCCAAAATAAATATCTGTCTATTAATTTCAAACGATAGTCTCTCTATCTAATAGAGAAAATATAAATGGACTATTGAGGAGAAATCTGCTAGAAACTCTTCCTATCCTAAGAACTGTGTGAACCAATCCAAGTCACACACCTAAGATCTAACATTCACCATGATGTCACATCATCACCCCAATTCCACCCAAATTCACGCCACTTTCATCATTTCCCACATAAGAAATGGCATAATTGTAATAACATGGTGTCATGTGGACAAGTGTCAATTTTTTTCTTAACCAATTCATTAATTTAATATTTTCCGATTCGTTTGAACTCCGATTAGCTTCAAACTTGCGCCAGCATTTTTCTTTTTCAAATGGCTTTAAATCAAGATCTGTCATGAATATATTTTAAAGAACGAAAATAAAAAGTTATACTGGGGTGATAAAAACAATGTTGAGTGTTGATAAATCTTCACTAATAAATTTTTAATATCGGGGTATCAAACTAGTGCTAAATGTTGATAAAAAATATGTACTTGGGTGATAAAAAACAGATAATGAGGTGATAAAAATCATGTTCAATTAAAAATAAGGGTGATAAACTAGAGTTTAGTGTTGATAAAAAAAACATGTGATGAGATGATAAAAACACATGTAATTTAATGATAAACATAGTGTTTAGTGTTGATAAAACTAATGCTTAGTGTTCATAAAAAAAACATGTGATAATGTGATAAAAATCATGTTCGATTTTGGAAAATGTGGTGATAAAACTAATGTTCAGTGTTGATAAACCTAGTGTATAGTGTTGATAAACCCAGTGTATAGTGTTGATAAAAATTACCCAGACTTAACTTTTTTTTTAAAATCAGCCCCGAAATAATTTTTTTCGTGCTTCAAAATATATTCATGACTGATCTTGATAGAAAGCCCTTGAAAAAACAAAACTAATGTGTGCTGTACTAGTACCTAGTCCGATGAGTGGTCTCAAGTATGCGCGGTCCCTCGGGTAGTGGTTCCGGTACGATAGCCTACATCGAGGGGGTAGTCCGATGTGGGACGTCTAGGCCGACGGTTACGTGTTCTGTACTTTGCCCAAAGAAGTTCCGGGAAAGTTTTTTTACCTATCCTTTGCCCGAAGGAGTTCCAGGAAAGAGGTCTAGGCCGATGGAGATTCCGGTATGACTATTCGAGATTGGCCCCGGTTGTTTGACGGGAAGATATCTAGGCCGATGATATTCTGGTACGATATGAGGGTGTCGGGCTGTGGACAGTCGATCGAGTAGGGGACTGCGGTACGGGACGTGTTGTACTTTTACAGTTGACTTTATGTTGATGACTTGTTAATTGGTGTGCTGGTTGCTGTTTGTGCTGTTTGGGTGATTGTGGTTGTAAGTGTGCTTCGGTTTTGAGTTGAGGATTGTGGTTACGAGTTCCGTTGGAAATTAGTTGTGTGCTGTACTAGTATGCCCTAATTGGACGGTTACCCGTGGTGGTGAGCCTGTGCTTATAACCTTAACTATTTTTCCTACTGAGCGAAAGCTCACCCCTTACTTTGTTGTTTTTCAGGTTCTAAGCGGGAAGTGTACTAGCCGGATGCTCGATGCTTGGGAGCTTACGAGGGTCCTAGGCTAGATGGTCTAGAGACGTACTGCTCGTTTTTATTAATTTATTTTACCGTGGTTTTTAACCGATTTGTGACTCGTGGTGACTATTAAAAAGTTTTAAAATTGTGAGTTGAGACTTGTTGGCTTTATTTTCGAGTAAAATTGCTACTGTTTTAGTTCACGTCTCGAGTCTGGTCAAAACCGGATTTGGGGTGTGACAATTTGGTATCAGAGCTTGGTTTCATTTGAAATTGTTTTTCAAACCTCGGACTGTACGTCAATTAGGTGGGTAGAGTTAGGCAGTCAAGTGTTGGTGTGTCGGTTACGCAATTCGGAGATGTCCTAAGCGTATGAACGAGACAAGAAAGTCTCGGTTTGGTTGTTGGTTGAACTGCTGTGTATTGTGCTTCTTGTTTATCTGTGCAGGTTGTGTTTTGAGTACCCGCTTAAGCGGATGGTTGGTGTAATTTACGAACGGCTCATGCCCGATTTTCTGCAAAAACTAAAGTGTATGTTGTTAGTCTTACTGCCCGTAGTTCAATCCTAAATGTCCAAATGTACATATCATCGTTAGCAATAAAATTAAAGCGGCTTTATATTACTTATGTGTTGGAGTAATATATCGACGTGTGCTCTAATCTATGCCCACCATGCGAATAGAACCATAGATCGAGATAGATCACACTCGATGGGTCCCTAGTCAACAAAGCTTCACTAGAAGCGACTAGTATGAAAGATGGCTCTTTATGGCTTACGTTCTGTTAGTCATTGGAATGGGATTCCGGAGTCTGATCATAGATATCATGTGGGACATGATATTGGACGACCCGCCCTGAATATGTGCCATAGATTAAGTCATGAACATATTCAGTGTCGTAGCTTGTCATGTATCCTTAGACCAAGGAGTCTTTGTGATCGCTATGTAGTCAACAACTGAGTTTGACCTGAGCCTAACGTTGTCCGTAACAGGGCTTCCATAACGGCCAGGATTGGCTTGGGGACGGGCTACATGAGTGACACGAAAGGCGGCTAAGGGATTTATCCCTCATACTGAGGTATGGGAAAGATATCGGTTCTCGGCCGCTTGATCGAGAGTGACTGAAAGAATAGCATGGCCATGCACATGATACTAGGTATCATATCTTCAATCATCTCACATATCAAGGAACAGTGATTGAGAATAATAAGGATGACGACTCTATGCCTTATCTCAATCAGGATATCGGAGATAAAAGGATAATGACAGGGACGACGGGAAGGTTAGAATCGACAGGGTCGATTCGCTATGCAGTGTCAGGCAATACTAAAGTCTCGTTAGTTGCCACTTAAATAGGATCAAGTAAAATGGGATTTTACGTTGATCTATTGACATGCATAAACCTAAGGGTCACACCGGAGGATGAAACTCATTGACACATTTATGGAGAATGGCCAAAAGGGAGTTGTCTCGGGACATGACCAAAACTGGGTTTTGGGTCATGTGCCCGTAAGTGAATAGGACTTTACGGATCGAGACAAGGCTTGGAGTCTTGGGATTGATCGCGTCGGATAATGTTGGACATTTCCGGTATGGAAGGCTTGGAGGCGATGAGCGAATCACGGGACCTCGCTGGAAATGGCCACGGGCCATGTTCCAAGAGGCCCATGAAAGGCTCATGCAACCAAGGCCCATGGAACTAATTAATCAAGTCTTGATTAATTAGTACTAAGTAAGCAAGACAAAGATTAAGGTGTTGGTGATTCACCACCTAACCCAATCTTGTCTTGCCATACTTTGTCCTATTTACACCTTACTTGACATCATACTTGTCCCATGCCTTTAGTTGGACAAGTATGGGTTTTGTTATGTTTAAGTCATCTTTTTTCAACATAACAAACACAAGACAAGAATAGGAAACACATTTTCTCTCCCTCTTCCATGGCCATTTCGGGTTTGGCTAGTTTCCACCTCCATTTTTGTGTTCTTGAGTCCTCAAAGAGAAGAACTATGTGGCTTTGATTCCCATGTGGATACGTAGGCGTCTTGGAGACTCAAGCCAATCATTCGTTAACCGGTGTTCTTGTTTTGGTAAGAAATAGTGCTGAATTTTTCTCTTGTGAATCCATTCTTTGTTAGTTGTTTCATGGTTTAATCGTCTCTTGGTTTTCATTGATTTTCCGCTGCGAGTTGGTTCATCTCCAACCCTACCTCGAGACCCAACATATGTATCATCACGGTTTGGCTACTATAGCTGGACGTGAATGGGGGGATGTCAGATGGTTACAACGTAGTTCGGGGACGCCTGAATCAGGTTGTAACGACACGATATCAACATGAATTTTTTGATGAAAATTGATCGTGCTAAGAATTTTAACTCCAAGCTGTTGTTGCCTCTTGCGAACTGTTCGTGTGTTAAAAATTGTTGATTGGTGTGACTTATGTGAATCTGCTGTTTTGATTAGCTGGTATGTGTGACGCACTAATGTGCGAACTTCTCTGATTGGGTGTCATTGTGTGACTATATTACTACTACTACTACTATACTTATTATATTTTTAGTACGAGTGTGTCTGTTTGAACCGTGTGTGCACGCTAGTTATGTTAAGCGCGTCGTTCTTTAAAACTAAGAAACTCAACGTGGGCGTTACTCGTGTGGAGAGTACTTGCGTCGTGGCACCTCGAGGAAGGAAAGATAAGCCGTTGGGGGCACAAGTGCCCGGGTTACTCCCACTGGGGAGGTTGCGAGGAACAATACCAACAAGTCCCCGGACTACCACGGGACGGAATATCAAAGATGAAGTACGAGGCCACAGTTACGGCGTGGACCGTTTGCACCGGTTGAGTGGTCGTCGAGGCGATTGGATGCAAGAAGTTCGAGAGAGGGCCCCGAGCCCGGAGTGTGGGTCAAGTTCTCAACCTGATGAATCGGGTGTAGTTTTGAGATGGTGGATACAACGACAATAGTGGAACGAGGTCGCATAAAGACCGCGAGGGCCGTAAGAATCGGTAGCGACTGAGCAATGTTGCGAGATCGTACGAGATTCGAGAACCGGGGAAGTAGAGAACCGCAGGGTTCTCTCGGCCTTAGGCTCTGTTCGACGGTTGAGACATACATGGGCAGTATCATCAGTAAGACCGCCGCGGTAGATCGGGGGCCAATCTGTGTACACTGTCGGCAGCCGGGACAATCGGAGACGAGTGAAGAGCGGCGGAGGGCCGCAAAAACACTAGTAAACCGGCAGCCCGATCAGGAGAGGTAGCCGAGTGACGTTGAGATCAGAGTGGCGCAGCGGAAGCGTGGTGGGCCCATAACCCACAGGCATCACATCCTTCGGTTTTCGTTACACGTGAGGAGACGTGGGTGTCTAAGAGTAGAACCTTGATGCGGTTCAGGCTTCTTGACATCCCGACTAAGTACGTTGTGGTTTGACGAGTGTGTGCAGTGTATGGTAGAAGTGGGAGTACCTCACGAGGTACCCGGAAACAAATCACCGAGTACGACTACCACATCGCTTTCAGGCCAGTAACACTATGGCACCGCACGAAGCGTTGGATGGTAGGTCGGGCATTTGTCAAGCAGGGCACACTTGAGGTTAATAGTGACCAGTGTGGTCCAGAGTTGCTCGAGAAGAGACTGAAGGGTCGCGTGATCATGGACGATTAAGAACCGCGCAGAGTTGATGCGGAAGCACGAGGATGAGGTACGCTCGAGATATCCAAGCCATTCGGAGCCTGAGGGACTGGTACTTGTAATGTCTTCAGTTTCGTGGCACTGTGGGTGTTTCGACTTGTAAACCGTTTGGAGTTCGATGGCGATCGTCTGAGTAACGGGGCGTGGACTTCTTTTGTTTGTTGGGAGCGCGATACGGGGTTAAACGAATGAGTAGCCGAGGAGAAGTGTCCGTGTGTTGGATCCGTTTTAAGGACGAGGTGAGTTTTGTTCTGGTTTGATACCCATACAGACGGACGGTTCCGGTATAGGATGTGTCGACCAAGTAGCGTGTGGCGGCGTGACGTCTCTACCGACGAAGGATTTCGGTATCGACTAACTGGATTAAGTGTTTTCCGTGTGCTTGAGGGTTGTTGAGCTGGGAGTTTTATTCGAACGTCCCTGAGATAGGGTTAAGTGGAGCACGTTTGTTTTGAATTTCGAGGACGAAATTCTTTTAAGGGGGGAAGATTGTGAAGACCGCTTCGGTAAAAAGAGCTATTTGTTTTAGTCGATCGGAACGACGAGTTTGAATTGCATTTTAAATTTTAATTCGTTAAAAAAAGGGTCGGACCGGGTCGGACTAGACCCGACCAGCAGGCCAGGCCAGACCCGGCCTTTTTCTCTTGTTGGGTCGTGGATGCTCAGGCCCGCCCTAGGCCCAAGTGCTGCCAAGCCCACCTGAGGCTTCAGTATAAAAAACCAAAGAAGTGGGTCTGAAACCCTAATTGCCTCTTCCTCCTTCTTCGCGCAGAACCGTCTCCTTCCCTCTCACTCTCGTCTCCGTCCAACCCGAGCCACCGCCACCATCGAGCCCGACCTTTCCTCCCCGTCCTTCTCCGGCCGCCACCGTCCTTCTCTCCCTCATACCGACTCCCTCGCCCTCTCGTCACCGAACCCTCTCCGCTCGTCTCGTTTCATCTCCTTCCCTGTCAACTCCCAGATCTCAAATCCGAGTTCTCCCTCGCCGATTCTCCGCTCAGGCGAGCTCACCAGCCAGCACCTTCTCTCCCCTCCGTCTAGTTCAAACCGCCGGCTTCGAGTACGGCCACCACCGTCCCTTTGGCCGTGTCAAGCCGTGCCGCCGTGTGCTACTCCGGAATCAACGCGTCGACGCCGTCCCGACGCTGATTTCGTCACTCCCGCTATCGTAACCGTTCCCGTCGCCGTTCTCCTTTCTTCTTCGGTGAGATTCTCACCCTTGGGGCTCGTTCACCGGTGATGTCTTAGCCGGCGGTCGGAACCTTTTTCCGAGCCTTTTCTTCTCCCTTTTTGGTTTTAGTTTCTCGAGCTATTCCAGATCTGGACGTCTGTGAGCTCGGAAAATCAGTGAAATTAACAAAAGAAGAGAGATACAACTTAAATTGTTTTAAATCAAAAACTGAGTTTAAATCTGATTTAATTTAAATAATAGGGAGGTTTTAACTGGAAATTGGAACGGATCTGAAGGACTTGTTACTGTTGACGGTTTTGGAACCCCGAACTGTTGAAACGGGAATTAAAAGTGGAAACGCTCAATCGGGCACCTTGGGATTCGTGCATCGAGACTCGTACCTCGGGAATCGTGCCGTGAAACTCGTGCCTCGAAATCAGTGCATTGGGACTCGTGCCTCGAGATCCGTGCATCGTGTTCTGTGCTCGGATGCTCGAACCCGATTCGTCGTCATCCCGATTTTAGCCCGCTCGAGTCTAAAAGACAACTTTTGAACTTAAATCGAAACCGTCGTGACCTTTTTAATTCAACTTTGAAACCGGTTTTAATTATCGCTTTTCGTGTTAAATTAGAGTCCGGCTTCGATCGAAGAGAAGACCGGAGGTAGCAAGGCAGGACGTCAGCAGCTAGGAGACGTACCTGTTGTTCTTCAGTTGAGGTAGGGAAAGTAGCGGATACCGGTTTAATTTCGGAAAGTTACTAGTATGCATGCTAGGATTAATAAAACTGGAAAGACGTTTATATCAGATAATAACCGGACGAGTCGTAGTAACATGTAGGACGTGATTCACCAGTTAACTACTTTATCTGTTTTCGATATTGGTAATTTGTCGTGCTGATAGATCGGCCTTTTCGAGCCGTAGGTTGTGTGCTGTTTTGGAATTGCCTATTATTGTTTGAGATGCCTGCCGTGTGAGTCGGTGTCGTTAGGGTTAATAGACAAGATTTAGTATAACCGTTGAGCATGTTGTCGATATGTATGGGCGAGTGTGCCGTGGTTGTGTTGATGTGAACCCTTGGTTGTGATATGGTCGGGTGAGTGATAGATCGACGTGATTGGTTGTGGTATGATTGTTGGGCTCGGTAAGCCGTGTTTAATTATGGTAATTGTGATATTATCTTGTTGTGTGTTCCGAGGAGTTGCTTCCGGTATGGTACCTATGACCGAGGGGGTACGCCGGTGTAGGGTAGTACCTAGTCCGATAAGTGGTCTTAAGTATGCGCGGTCCCCTGGGTAGTGGTTCCGGTACGATAGCCTGCATCGAGGGGGTAGTCTGATGTGGGACGTCTAGGCCGACGGTTACGTGTTCTGTACTTTGCCCGAAGGAGTTCCGGGAAAGTTTTTTTACCTATCCTTTGCCCGAAGGAGTTCCGGGAAAGAGGTCTAGGCCGATGGAGATTCTGGTATGACTATTCGAGATTGGCCCCGGTTGTTTGACGGGAAGATATCTAGGCCGATGATATTCCGGTACGATATGAGGGTGTCGGGTTGTGGACAGCCGACCGAGTAGGGGACTGCGGTACGGGACGTGTTGTACTTTTACAGTTGACTTTATGTTGATGACTTATTAATTGGTGTGCTGGTTGCTGTTTGTGCTGTTTGGGTGATTGTGGTTGTAAGTGTGCTTCGGTTTTGAGTTGAGGATTGTGGTTACGAGTTCCGTTGGAAATTAGTTGTGTGTTGTACTAGTATGCCCTAATTGGACGGTTACCCGTGGTGGTGAGCCTGTGCTTATAACCTTAACTACTTTTCCTACTGAGCGAAAGCTCACCCCTTACTTTGTTGTTTTTCAGGTTCTAAGCGGGAAGTGTACTAGCCGGATGCTCGATGCTTGAGAGCTTACGAGGGTCCTAGGCTAGATAGTCTAGAGACGTACTGCTCGTTTTTATTAATTTATTTTACCGTGGTTTTTTACCGAGTTGTGACTCGTGGTGACTGTTAAAAAGTTTTTAAATTGTGAGTTGAGACTTGTTGGGTTTATTTTCGAGTAAAATTGTTATTGTTTTAGTTCACGTCTCTAGTCTGGTCAAAACCGGATTTGGGGCGTGACAACCCGCCTCGATTCCGATCAAATTTCACATTGACTGCCCCATCCCCCGTCGAGGTCGTTCTTTTTTGCTTCTCATAAGAGTAATGCTTAATGCACATGTTCTGGTGCGACAATAGCTTATATTTTTGTCGATTCAACTTTTGAAACCTAGCAACATAAGTCGTAAATTTTGGGCCGCGCCTCTTTTCTCTTTTTCTTCCAATTTTACACTTGATGATAGAGATAACAACCCATAAAACAATTTTGTTCTGTATGTTTTTGTTCATAAAGTGTGTATCAAGCACGACTATTAGTTTTTAACCCTATTTTTCTTATACACACGTTCTTTCTTGTACCTTTTTTACGCTACAACGAAAATCGTTGATGGATACCCCTGAAATAAAATCCTAGTTCGGCCCCTGGTTCCACCCATCGTATTCTTTATTTCAAAGAATCAGTGTTTTGATATATGTTTTTCTGATAAAAAAAGACTCATAGTAGACTATAGATTCGTGTTCTTGAGCTCATCCTCTTGTTAGTGTGTTAATGGCCACTTGTCGTGTGCTGATTGGCAAATTAGCCCACCCACGTTGTAGATGTCCTTAGCAAACTTGCTAATTTGTAGCTTAAGTACAGACTCAATTACATAGAAGTGAGTTGTGCACGACTTAACCCAACTTATGCTAGTTTAGTTGATAACCCTCATGTTGTCTCTTCCTGTTTAGTTGATCAAGTATATAGTACAGAAATAGAAATATCCTTGACATTTCCATAACATGGGTACCATAAAAGGTTGTTTACCTAGGGCAAGGAAGATGGGGTAATTGTTCTGGCATGGACCTCGTAGTCGTAGCAGTACAAGTTAATAAGGGTAGGTAAATGAAGAATAGTCTTGCTCCTTCATTAATAACTTGAGTGGCCCCTCCTTCATTATAGTGAAGTCGTTTCTACAGTTGTCCTGTCAGCTTCAGATTCTACATAAATGGCTTTGTAAATTCACCCCTTTTGAAGTCTCAACTGTGTCTACTCTTTAGGTGGATATAGACTGGTTTCTGGTAATCAAAACAATAAGGGGGATGAATCAGTAAACAGGTAGGTTTTTCCTTAATGTCACGTCCTAAGTCCGATTTTGGCCGGACTCGAGACGTGAACTAAAGTAACAATAAAATAAATATAATAACAGGAGTTTAAATAATAAAAACTTCGAACTTAGTTCCAAAATAAACAGCTCCGATAATCATAAGTCAAAATTCTAAATCCAAAATAAAAGAAGTAAGGTCTAGTACAAAAAGCATAGTACGTCTCTAATAAAGATAACTCCCCGGACTCTCACTGAGCTCCCGAGCTCTGAGACGTCCTCTAGACCGTCTCACGATCGAAACCTGTAAAACAGTAAAAACAGAGGGGGTGAGCTTACGCTCAGTAGGAAAAAGTAGTAAAGGGAAAATGACTTCCGTTACGTTACCAGGAATACCCGATCGATAACTCTTACTCAGAACTAACAGCCAAATAGAACCCAACGGAAACATAACAACATCGGTAAAAACCCTAAACTGAAGAGACAAACGAACAACGAAACATGATACTACCAAGACCGCTACAAACGTTAATCGGATTCAATAATGCACAAACATAAAACAAGAATTCAAGACAATTCGATCACAAGTATAACTCAATAAATATATCATACATGAATACCCCCTCAGTCTAGATATCTTCCAGGAAACGCATATCGGGGTAAAGCAAATAGTATATCATACCGGAAACGCACATCGGCCTAGATATCTTCCCGGAAACACACCTCGGGGTAAACAACTATACGCCATACCAGAAACGCACATCGGGATAAACAACATACATCATACCGGAAACACACATCGGCTTAGATGTCTTCCCGGAAACACACCTCGGGGTACACAACCATATACCATATCGGAAACGCACATCGGCCTAGGTATCATCCTGGAAACACGCCTCGGGGTACACAAACAAAGCCACACTATAGCATACCAAACACAATACAACGAACTCACATACCAACAACTTACCGGCACACCTTACCGAGCACATCACATCGGTCTATCATTCACCCGATCATATCACAAGCCAACAATTCAATTCACATTCATCACATTCACTCGATCAATCATAGCAAGAGCAAACATTTGTATCACAATCATATAGCGTGTTATGACTCTTACAGTAATCAAAGAAGATAATGCATCAACGTTTAAGGACTAATGACCACAACCAAGCACAATCAACAATCAATCCTAAGGCTCGACATGGTCATTCTACAGCACGACAATTCCCATAATTGAAAGCGGTTTTTCTAGTGAATCACATCCTATATGCAAACTAAGACTCTTCCGGTTATTATTATCCTATATGCATACTATTAGCATTCTTTAAATTAAAAGCGGAATTTACTACTCTTCCCTACTTTAAAAGCAAACTAATCCAGCAGCGGACGACCTGGCTAGCTTCATCCTCGTCACTTCACGATGTCCAAAGGTCTCCTCCTCCGTCAAGCTCGGGTCCAAAGTCTTGGATCACAAATAAATACTCGAATCAAGAGTAATTAACAAAAGGTTTAAAGAGGAAAACATTCTCAATTAACCCCAAAAGGACTCGGTTACAGCTAACAGTCTCAATTACTCGAAATTCAACAAAATGGGCCCAAAAGGCCCATTTCAGGTCTGTCACGGTTCGGGTCACGGACCCGTGGTCTGTACCGTCACGGTTCTCCTCACGGAGCCGTGACTGGCGCCGTCACGGTCTCCCTCACGGAGCTGTGACGTCCTCCGTCACGGTCCCCGTCACGGATCCGTGACGGGTCTGACACTGTTCCGTCTTCTTCTTCCTCCAGCTTCGGTTTTCACGAAAATCACCCAAAAACTCCATTTTTGACCTTCCCAAACCTCCAAAACAGTCTCTAAAACGTCTCTACTTCAAAACCCATGATGGGTCTTCATCAAAACCACAACAAACCAATTAAAATCCATCATCTAACACCTTTTTCTCTCCATAAATCATCATCCAATATTAAAACCTCAAACACCCAACCAAGTTCATCATTTCTCCTCAAAACCCATGAACCAAAATCAACAAAAACGAAAAAAAGGGTTGGGGATTTACCTTCAGAATGGAGAATAGGTGAAGAAACAAGAGAATTTGGGAAGATTTTGGTAGAAAATGGGTTCAAGACACCCTTTTTCCTCCTTTCTTCTTCTTCAAGCTTCAATGGTGTCTCCTTCTCTCCCTCTTCTCTCTAATTTCGGCCAACAAGCACAAATGAGCTGAATTGCTCTTGTTTTTTGTGCATTTAACCTACTTTTGAAATCCCCAAAATGCCCTCTTGCTCTTATCTATTCAAGGTCAACCAAAGAGGGTTAAATGGGTCTTTTTAGACCCATTTCTTCTCCTCCAAGCCAACATGGACACATGTCCATGTGGGGACCACTCCTATCCCAAAATATCTCAGCTTATTTAAATTAAGTCCTTACAACCTTTGGTTTGACCGAAAATGACCCTGGGTTGACTTTTTCACAAATACAGTCATTTGAAAGGAAATGGCCCAATTAAGCTAAACGTAATGATGGCTAAGTTTTTTGGGCCCCGTAAAGGTCCCGAATGACTCCCGGAGTCATCAGTTGACTTTTCCAACAAAAAGTCAACTTTCGCCAGAATTCGCCGGTTCAACCGGGATTGACCGGAGGCGGTTCTTACAGATAAGCCCCTCAACAATGGCCAGTTAAGAAAAAGTTTGGAATTAGTAGTTTATTTTTAATTTTGTTAATAAAAGTATTTTACTTGGCTAAGTGTAATAGGAATAAGAAAATTGGGTAGAGAGTGTTGTATTAAGAATTTGAGTTTTGGGTCACTTCTTTGGCTATATATACCAAGTGCGAAGAATAAAATGTACACAGAGAAAAATATGGTGAAGTTGAGGTGTGAGCTCTCTCTAACGAGCTTTGGTTTTTATTTAGGTGTAAGCTTTCTCTAAAGAGTTTGTTGCGACTACAGTTGCGAGAGGGAAGAACAAAGGCTCGTCGTAGCGAAATAGGAACTCCAACTCAGCTGCGTATTACGGACTTGTAACGCGACCCTGTAGCCAAGGTCTTAACATAGTGGTATCGGAGCCACAAAAATCCTTGGAGCAGAAGTTCAACGAGTTTATAGCAATATATGTTGTTGATCGGGCCAAGACGGAGGCTCAATTCCGGGACATGGTCATCCAGATCGATTCCCTGTTTGACACTTTTTCTTTTCTAACATTGACGAACATAGTACAGTAAGAGATTTCCAGTATGGTGAGCCCGATAATCCAATCATACGATCACATATCACAGGCCCATCGTATGCTCTTGAGGCCTTTTCTAAGAAGGGATGTTAGTGAGAGACACCATCATCTACAACCATGGTTGTAAAAGTCGACGACTTGCCCCGCCTGGACGACGATTAGGCGTGAATATAAGGCTCACTGCCGCGACTTGGCCAGGTCGAGCGGCTCTAGTCGGCAGTGGAAAGTTGAGAGATTGAGAGTGAAATGGGAGAAAAGTTTGAGAGAATATGAGAATTTTCAGTGGTTTGGATGAATAGGATTGGGGGTATTTATAGGGTAGGAAAATTTGTTTTTTGTTGCTTATAATTCGGATTTAATTTAATCAAAAAAATTGACCGTTGTCGATTGTTGCTCAAACTGTCAGATTTTTTTCACACCGTTAGGAACACGTGTCAAGCTCTGATTGGCTGGCGCGCGACTCGCAATTTCGTCCCAATGAACAACGGGTTGCGACTCTCTAGTCGCTGTACGGGCCGGAGTGTTGCACATGGTCTTAGCCGACTGGCATTGTATTGAGAGTTTTTTTTTTGAAACGGGTAACCAGATAATTCATTAATGCAACCTGGCAATCAGACAAGATGAGGCGTGACCGCCTCTGGTTCCAGATGTTTGTCTGGGCTGACCGTAGCAAGCCCGACGCTCATGGACCCATAATTTTAGCCCACTTGAACTCGTGGGCAACAACTCAAGATAACCCCCTACCGCCGTTTCAACATAACGGGGGGAAATAAAGCAATGTCCAAAACCAACAGAAAAAATATAGTCCCAACAAACATAACAGAAATAGCAGTAAAATAAAGTGACTGGTGCTGATAGTGCAGGCTGCCCGGGACCTCCCAGCATTGGCTGTCCCGGGTCTGTGGGTATAGGCTGGTGTCGACCCCTCCCACCCCTGTTGGGGCCGATCATTCCTCCATCGGAGGCCTCTGGACCTCCGCTCCATCTGCTTGTTCATCCCCCTGAAATAGCAGCTCCCAGGGCTGCTGGTGGGTAGCCAGGTCCCCCTTGCGCTTCTTGGTCTCCGGTGGGCGAGCATACAGCGATCCACTTCTGGTCTTCAGGGTGGTCTTCTTCCCTTTGCCCCTGCTGGGGCCTCCTTTGCCTAGACTCCCCTGAAGATCCGCCGGGTAGCCCCGTGGCTCTGGCTCTTCTTCCTTCCTCATCATCGCATTGAATCCAGGAGGAGCTCCGGTCGCGGGACCATCGACAGAGTGGATGTTAGCCAGAAGGTCAGGCTTTGTGGACTTGGGAGGCGGGTAGGGTTCTCCACGGCCATCCCCTTGTACGATATTGGTCAACCCTTCAGGGTTAACCTTAGCCAGAAGGTCATGCTTCGGACTGCCTACATTGGACGATTCAGCCTCCATAGTTATCTCCCTAGAACGGATCATAGGGTTCAGAGTGAGGTCGCTCAGGAGGTAGGTGATCGTCGGATGTGAAGCTGGAGGAGGTGTCTCCCAGACCCTTTAGATCAGCTGGTCTACATCCAAGTCCCGGGGGACTAGGATAGACCTATCATAGCGGACCTCCTCCCGACCAATCCCTTAGAGCAGCGTCTGACAGTTCGGTAGCCTGTGTGTCAACATATCACACATGCGACAAAAGTCCACCACCCTCTCATATTGTAGGTCAATCACAATGGAAGAATCAGTACCTGAGAAGCGGAGTTTGGTTCTCCGTCGCAGTGGTCGGGACAGCTCCATACGGACTCGCATCCAGAGATGCCTGTCCTCCCGACGGGGATAGGGGCCGATAGGACTTGTGTGCCTATACTGCCCGCCAGAAGGCCTCGAATGTAAGAATTCCTCGCTCCTCCCGGGACATTCAGTGCCCTGACCCCGAGTTCCACATGATTAAAACTGATGTCTTCCGGCCAATCAAAGCGCCGGAGCGGTTCAAAGAGGAGAGGAAAACCCTTGAAACTCCAGGGGGCCCTATGGCGGATATCTTCCGTAGTCCGTGCAGACGGGAATTGATAACCCGTGACGGTGGGGGTCAGGAATTCAACTCGGATCCCCGTAACCTTCCATTTCTTCAGCATCATCCCGTAGACGATGTGCTGGTTGTGCGATCCGTCCCCTGCAACCCTTGCTGCCAAGGAAAATTCATACGATCCCGAGGTAAACAAAGGGATCCCCTCGTCCGAGACCACCAGTTCCTCATCCTCGTCTTCCCAGTTTGGGATCGGGGAGATCCGAGGTGTCTAAGTCTCCAAAGCTGTCCCTGATGGCCGGCCAACCCTCGGGTTGATGGGGGTAGCAGTCCGTCCCCGCTCGGACGAAGGAGGGCGGTGGGTATTCTTCGGAGAGTGAACTGGCCGGGGGAGAGTGATCAAGTCCTGGTAGACCTCCCTCGGCATTGATGACAGGTCGGGGTAGGGCGGGCTGAGTCCCGCCGGATCAGTGACACCGCCGGCGATCTGGGGCGGCTCAGTGGACGAGATCAGGCCCGAGAGGGCCGTCAGATCTGTCGAGGACGAGCCCGGCTTGTCCTTCGGATCCGTCGTCTTGGGTGGCTGTTGTCGAGGGGGTGGAGAAGCCGGAGCAGACAGCGGCGGAAACTCAATGGCGCTGCGAGCCTGGTGCAGTGCGGAGGTCCCGAGGCCATGGGCGACCTCTGCATGCGAGCGGATCTGGCCGGAGTTGGTCATTTCCGATTTAGCACGGCGAGGGGGTGGAGAAGCCGGGGCAGACAGCGGCGGAAACTCGATGGCGCTGCGAGCCTGGTGCAGTACGGAGGTCCCGAGGCCACGGGCGACCTCTGCATGCGAGCGGATTTGGCCGGAGCTGGTCATTTCCGATTCAGCACGGCGAGGGGGAGGCAGATCCGTCATCGGGGAAGCGGAAATGATCCTGAGGAGGTGAGGGAGGTCTGGTGGCGGCGAAGGCTGGCCCGGCACCGCGGTCGGAGACGAGTCACGAGCGCGACGGACAAGCGTGACTGGGCGCCGCTGGTTGGGGAGGAGCCTGTTGCGGTGGAGAGGCAGGGGAAAGCTGGCGACAGTGGTCGGAAAAGGAGGAAGAAGACGACGGCGACTAGAACCTTTCTAGGTTTCGAGAGGAACCTCTGAGAGGTTTATTTTGAAGAGCATATATTAGAAAGAAAAAAAAAAGCATTGTATTGAGAGTTAACTAATGGGCTTTGTATTATGTACATATATACGATAACACTAATGAAAACCAACCGTGTATTGGTGACAAGTGGGAGAACCGTTTAATGAGAGAACTCATACTACAAACACACCCAAAAATGCAACTACGTTGACGAATCATTGGTGTTTATATTAACCTCGTCCCTAAGAAAAGTCCAACTTATCATAAATGAAACCATCGCTTGCGGGGGTTGCCTCCCCTGAATGAATCCTCTTTACAATTCTCTTTATCAACCAATAAGCTGCTCATACATGTATCCCACACGTTTAATATATTATAGAAAAAATGAAACCACATCCTAATAAAAGGGTCAACATCAAAGGTGGGGAAGGATACAATAAGGTTGGCATTTCAACAGATGTGGAGGTGATTTGTTACCTAGAGCAAGTTAATAAGGGTAGGTAAATGAAGAATAGTCTTGCATGCTCCTTCAACACTCGTCAATAACTTCTCTGGAGCCTCCTTCATTACACTCAAGTCGTCCTTCTAGTTGTCCTGTAAGCTTCTCATTCTACAGAAATGGCCTTGTAAATTGACAGTTTTATTTAATCTCAACCGTCGACTGTAGCTACCATTCAGACGACTCAAAGGCAAGAGAAGAAAATTAGTAAGACGTAGAGTGGAGAGTTAATGGATTGGTTGAAATGCAGATAGGTTCCATTGATAGAGCTCAACGGAAAATGAGGCAACAAAGTGAGGTCACGCAAACACAGTTTAATTATGGGTCACGAGACCTGCGTTTCCTCTAGTACAATACAATGCTCCTTAGCTTCTTTCTTGTGACCTACATTGAGATTTTAGTGTGTACACTAACTTTATTCTCCCATTAACTAAAACTAAACTATCATCGATGTGCTTAATTATTTCAGGTTAAGCTAAATAGTTGAATGATGTTTTTGTTGGATTTGATGGATTATTGCGATGTTTTGAACTTTATATATACCACGCCCTAGCGCATGACTCAAGTAACATAGTGCTACGTCATTTAAGTGGATCTACTAAGGTGACGCACAATTGTATGTCTCCACAGTCAATTCACTAAGGCGACGTGTATAGACGTCGTCCTAGTGAATCCACTTAGGTGATGCAGTCAACTCGGTCAGAAAAACATTCTTAATTAGTGTCGTCTAGGTGTGACCTAGACGACGTACTATTTTTCTAGATGTAAAGCACACAACAGGCAAACAAGCAACATGAAACAAGCAATAAAAGATATAGTATAAAACGAACACACCCGAGTGAGGAAGTACACAAATAACAGGAAAGCTGTGGCGTGGTATGGAAGCCACTGACCTGAAGCAAATTATTCCGACGCATCCGAGGTTGTGAACGGTCGGTTTGCCCCCCGAGTTATCACAGCTTCTAACCCAAACACGTGCCCACTCACGGATCTGGATGTGGAACTTGCAAAGCACAGTACACATGAACAATCTTTATAGAAGTTTTTTTTTTTTAATTCTCTAGAGAGGATTCAATCAAGTGTATTTATAGGCTAGCTTTAGGGATTGGTAGATTTGTAATCCTACTACGAATAGATTACTAAATCTACTAGGAGTTGATTAGTTTAAGCTTTTCCTCCAACAATTAGTAGATTACTAATTCTACTAGGAATTGATTAGTAATTCTACTAGGAAGACCTTCAGCTTTTTCTCCAACAGTTTTTGTATCCTTTCTTCCTTCTATTATTAAGAGATTACTTTAATTGAATTATAAAAAGTAAAATAGATCTTCCCTCCCATTGCTTGAGGTTAATATATTGTAGGGTTTAAGCTGCTCCTTGCAGTGCATTGAACTGTTTGAAGCTTTGGTCGTTAACTTGAGTGTTTTGGCTTTGTAGCTGTTGTTTGTCACAGTTGTTCCATTTTTTTTTCTTTCTTGTTTTGCACTTTACAGAGTTCACTGTTTTTACTTGGATAGTTGACACCCTTTTCTCTAATTTAGGCTTAACGGTTGTAAAATTAGGTTAGAGACCTTTTCGTTAGTGTTTTACTCTCCCATTGTTTGGGGATTCGGTTTGTAAAATCTAGGTGCTTTAGACTCGTATGAACTACTGTTGGGTTGATTTGGTTTATCTCCTAGTGGTTGTTTCTATTATTTAAGGTTGTAAAATTCGGTTTTGTAGACCTGTTGTATTTAAGCCCCAATCTGTTGGGTATCTCTGTTTCGAGACCACGTTATGATGCCAGATCTTTGGTGTGCTTCTAAGGGTATTAAGCCCTTGTCCTTTTCTATTTCTCATAGGATTGGAGCTTCAATAATATTCCGTATTTTCAAGAAAAAACGGTCATCAACTACGAGTATTGTGGGATAAAACTCCTTTGACATAGAAGGATGTACTTCGAAGGTTTAGCTACGTCCAACAAAAACTTCCTACAAGCGGGCAACTTCCTCTCTATCTCCCCTCATACGTAGTTAATGGATATTGTGTAAGAGACGGGTCGGTGGGCAAGGGAGTAACTGTATTTTAGTCGTACCAAAATCTAAAACCACAAAGGATAAAGCAATAGGTTGAAACGTCACTAGTCTCCAACCAAAGGGGAAAGTTTTACCCGAAAATGACTTATCATAAAATAGGTCATTCCCACACCTAATTCTTTTCCAAACTCAAGGTCGTCCCGATAGTTTTCACGTCAAAAAAAAATCTAGTATTAAAGCCTTATAAGGTATGGAATTTATGAGGAGAAATCAAATATAAACCATGTCTTAACCTAAAAACTAGAGAACCAATCTAAGTCATCTATTTTAAGAATGAAGGGATGAGATGCAATTGAGTGGTTGACTTGTTGACTGCAAAAAAACAACAACACTTTTTAGTAAGTGTGAAGGGTTTTTTAATAAAACTATCATATTACTTTTTTTTTTACCAATTCACTAATTTAATTTTTCCCACTTCGTTTGAACTCCGATTGGCTTCAAACTTGCGCCATTAATTTTTTTTTTCAACGGCTTTCTATCAAGATCACTCGTGAATATATTTTGAAGCACGAAAAAAATATATATTTCGGGGCAGATTTAAAAAAAATTATACATTGGTAATTTTTATCAACACTTTGCTCTGGTTTTATCAACATTTTGCACCGGGTTTATCACCTCATTTCCAAAACTGATCATGATTTTATCACATCATCACGTGTTTTTTTATGAACACTAGTTTTATCAACACCAAACACTAGGTTTTATCATTAAATTACGCGTGTTTTATCATCCCCATCACATGTTTTTTTTGAAGCACGAAAAAAAAATTTATTTCGGGCCTGATTTAAAAAAAATTATATCTGGGTAATTTGTATCAACACTTTACATTGGTTTTATCAACACTTTACACTGGTTTTATCAACACTAGACACTAGTTTTATCACCTCATTTTCCAAAACCGAACATGATTTTTATCACCTCATCACGTGTTTTTATGAACACTAGTTTTATCAACACTAAACACTATGTTTACCATTAAATTACATATGTTTTTATCACCCAATCACATGTTTTTTATCAACGCTAAACTCTAGTTTATCACACTTATTATCAAAATTGAACATGGTTTTTATCACCTCAGTACATGTTTTTACATTTAGCACTAGTTTCATACCTCCGATATAAAACATTTATTAGTGAAGATTTATCAACCCTCAACATTATTTTTATCACCCCGATATACCTTTTTATTTTCGTGCTTCAAAATATATTCATGATTGATCTTGATTTAAAGCCCTTGAAAAAATAAAAATATTGGCGCAAGTTTGAAGCTAATCGGAGTTCAAACGAATCGGGAAATATTAAATTAGTGAATTGGTGAAGAAAAAAATGGACACTTGTCCAAATGACACCATGCTTTTACAATTATGCCCTTGCTTGTGTGAGAAAGGATGAAAGTGGCGTGAGTTTGGATGAAATTGGGGTGATGATGTGGCATCATGGTGAATGTTGGATCTTAGATGTGTGTGGCTAGGATTGGTTCTCTAGTTTTTAGGTTAAGAGTGGTTTGTAACCGATTTCACCTCTGGAATTTATTATTATTATTATTATTATGATTAATTTCATTATTATTAATTTGTCATTTCAGTAAGAGGGATATTAAACTTCATACATTAAAAGTGAAAAATGTTAAGGACAAGGACGACTTTAGGTTGAAAAAATATAAGACCACCTACAGTAGCGTTGAAACGGAGTCTAAACGTGTCGTTGAATCCTACGACGAGTAGATTTTTGGCCCTGAATATGTGTTGTAGAGTTGGGCCATCTTCTAATATTCGAAAACACAGATTCGACATCGATGAATCCGTAAACTCTGACTCGGGTTACTTGACGGATTCGGTCCCAACAAAATTGGGCCCAACGAATCCCTTGTTGACGAGTGGCAGTGAAATTGAAGCCGAAAATAAATATCGACTTTAAATATACAACGCCCGAAGTGTCTTCTTCACGAATCTTCTGCAACTTCATCTCAGTACCGTCGTTTCTCCGATCTCCATCCTCCACTCACCGGCGATTCAGCCATCCTGTTGTCGTGTACCTACGGTTTCTCTGACACAATTTCCGGCATTGATGTTTGTTCGAGTTGGCAGAAGCATCACCGTTTCGTGTGTTTTTCGGCTATTACAGCGTGACTTCGAGCTCAGTTTTCGTACCCGTTTCTCCCCACCGACGTCCGTCTCAGAGTTGGGATAATGGTCGATTCCAAACACTTGTGATACCCTCCTGGATTCAACATTTCTGGTCACGTTTCACTATCACATAGTTGTGACAAGGACAGTCATGACGATTACCGACGTTGAGGAAGCCGAGAGTAGGACTTCGTTCAGGATTCGTAGCATTACTATGACGAGGAGGAGGATAGGCATTGGGCCCAAGATCCGGAGGAATACGTCCCGTCGCCGCCGAAGCAACGGAAGTTGCCGGAAACCCCTGTGTTGAACTACAATCATGACAATTTGGGTTCAAAATCTCCATTTCTCAGTGGAATAACGTATAATGGCCCAACAATTTGGGAAACGGGAATGGGCTCGGACTATAACGGGGTGCGCATTAGCTATACCGGGATGAAAATCCCTACAATACAGCGTCCTAGAACCAGGTACCGCGTCCGTGTATCACCACCTCCTTTAGTGGAGACGGAGGCCGACATACCGGCTCCTGCCCGTCTGTACCGTAAATGGACACGAGCGGAAGAGACGACATTGGTCAAAGCATGGTTGAACAGCTCCGAGAACTCGGAGCATGGGGCTGATCAGTCGATGGCTACATCTTGGGACGTCATCCACCGTGAGTTCGTCTAAGGGACGATCCAAACACAAGGACATGATCGGACAGAGAAGAAATGCAAGCAACATTGAAGCTTGACTAACCGGAAGGTTAAGATGTTCCAAGGTTGTTGGTCTAAATTAAAGAACATCTACCAATCTGGTAGATCCGATGACCAGGTCGTAGAGGATGCGGAAAGGGACTGTTTGGAGAGATACGACCACGTCTTTTCTTGGAAGCACTGGTGGGAGCTCGTATGAAGAATCCATGCTGGAAACATCGTTTCGAGAACGAGTTCTCGACGACAAACAATGACTTCATCGGGACTTAGGATTGGGGCACACCTAGAACTCCCGACCTGAGCAACACAATGTCTTAGATGGACATGCTCGTTGTCGCAGCTGAAGATACCGATTGTCCACGGCCAGGACCATTCTACGGGGGTCGCCCTATTGTTCGGAATGTTGCAAAGGCTATGAAAGGGAATGGGAAGGAGATGACAAATAGTCCTACCCATGCCGCATTGGCCGAGATCTTAAGGGCCATTGAGTAGGAGCATTCGGCGTAGCTATTGGCCCATGAATCCCTTATGTGAGAGTTCTCCTTACGTCAGGATAAGGATACCTCCAACATGGAGCTAGAGGATTTGGAAACTCATCGGTTTTTTCTCTAGGCCATGGCCAAGAGGATTTTAGGTTTAGTCTAACATATTGTTCAACGGCTCTTGATAAACTGAATTGTGCTCTTTGTATCGGTCATTTACATATTAATCTACGTTATTTATGTTTCAGGATATTGGGGAAGTTCATCAAACTATCGCACAACGCTAACAACATTCCACCAGAGCATTACACCAACACTATAAAGACTGCTCCGGTTAAAAAGGGTTAGGTTTGAAAGTTTTATCGACTTAAAGCGTCGCGATGGAAAGCGGTTCGTTTTTTTTGGGTCGAGTGCGTTATTTTGAAAAAAAAAATAAGAGAAGGAGGTTTGGGCTGGACCGGGCAGACCCGGCCCAGTTTCAGTCTAACCCGCGTATATAAACACGGCTTAAAGGTTTTGTTTTCAGCGTCAATCCCTTTCCTCTATCTTCCCGCAGCCGCGTTACCTCTCCCTCACCTCTGAACCCGACCCCCCTCGCTCCCTCTTCTCCTTCGAACAACTCGACCGCCCTCTCCACCTCCGCCCCTCTCCGACCATCCCTCTCCTTCTCCGACTGTCCCTCGTCTCTCTCTCTCTCTTTTCCATCCAGCAACGCCTCCGCCATCGTCTCCCTCTCATCCTCTCCACTCTCGAACCCTCGCCGGTACCACGCTTCCCTCCTCCTTCTCCTTCTTCAACCGCGTGGTCCGAGACCCACCGTCACCGTGCACGTCCAATCGAGTTCGCCGGCGCGCTCGTCAAATCTGGGACGGAGCCGTCGTGCCCATCCAGGTTCGAGGCGAGGTTCGTCGTGCTCCACCGCTCCCAACGCTACAGCCACCTCCCCGCGTCGTCTTTCCCCTTTACGGTGAAACCTCGGCTGGTGACGTCTTCGTCGTGGCCGGTCGGAATCTGACCGAAACTTTCTTCATCTTCCTTCTTTTGTTCCCGAGCAACTTGGATCTGTTTTTTTAGACGGAAATCAAAAGAAATCAAAAGAGATGAAAGAAAAAGGAAAAGAAAACAGATTTGAAATTAAAACGGAAAATAAGATAAAACAAGTATTGTTTAATTAAAAAGGTTTGTTTTTAAACAATCTGGAACGATTTTGGACATCAGACGATTAAATCAGACTTAGAACGGGACTAATAGTGGAACGCTGAATCGGGCGCCTCGGGAATCGTGCCTCGAAGCCCATGCATCGGGATCCGTGCATTGGGAATCGTGCCTCGGAAAACGTGCACGAGGTTCTATGCTCGGAGCTCGAACCCGATTCGTCGTTTAATCCCGCTTTTAGCCCGCTCGAGTTTAAAAGGCAACTGTTGAACTTAAATCGAACCCTTCGTAACTTTTAATTCAACTTTGGAACCGTTTTTGAGTTTGGATTTCGTGTTATTTTAGAGTCCGGCTTCGATCGAAGAGAAGACCGGAGGTAGCGAGACAGGACGTCAGCAGCTAGGAGACGTAGCTTTTGTTCTTCGGTTGAGGTAGGGAAAGTAGCGAATACAATGCTAGGTAATAATAAAACTGGAACGAGCGTTAGTATGATAAAATAATCGGACGAGTCTTAGTAACATGTAGGATGTGATTCACTTGTGTAGCCGCTTTCAATACATGGGAATTTGCCGTGCTGGTAGAATGGCCATGTGAGCCATAGGTTGTGTGCTGATTGAAATGTATGATCTGTTTGAGATGCATGTTGTGTGACTTAGGGTCGATAAGTTTAATAGTCGAGACTTAGTATCTCCGGTGAGCATGCTGTTACTATGTGTGGGCAAGAGTGTCGTGACCGACGTGCTGTGTAATTGTGGCAAGATTGTTGGGCTTGGTGAACCCTTGGTTGTGATATGGTCGGGTGAGTGATAGACCGACGTGCTGTGTAATTGTGGTAAGATTGTTGGGCTTGGTGAGTCGTGTTTGATCTGTGGCATTTCGATGTGTGATATTAGCTTGTCGTGTGTTCCTTGAGGATGGTATTCCAGTTGTGGTTGGGCCTACGGGTCGCGTTTGGGGCCGACGGGTCGGGCCGACGGGCCAGAATGTGGTTGTGGCCTACGGGTCCTATTGGGCCTACGGGTCAGAGCCGACGGGCCACATCATATCATCTTGCATCGGGCCGACGGGTTGGAGATGACAGTCCACATCATATCATATTGCATAGGGCCGACGGGTCAGAGTCGATGGGCCATATCATATCATAGTGGGCCTACGGGTCGTGTTTGGGCCTGTGGGTCGTATTGGGCATACGGGTCGTGATGGGCACTAGGTGCCGTGTTTCAGCCTTGATGATCTATGGTCCTTTGGAGACGTTTCCGAGGGTCCCAACGAATGCGTCCTCATAGGGATGTTTCCGGCATTCTCGATGTTATACGTCTTTGTGACGTTATGCGTCTCCTCTGGATCGAGAGGTAGTCTGATTGATGCTTGATCTACCGGTTGGTTATGATGGTATCGGGCTGTGTACAGTCGGCGGAGTTCGGGTATTGCGCTACGAGACGTGTGCACTGTTGGCTTTTGTGTTGGTTGCGTTTGCTGTTTGTTATTGTTTATTGTGTGAAAGTCATCGTTAAGAGTATTGTAAGCTTGGCTATGAACCCCGGTTTGGTATTTAGTCGTGATGTACTAGTATGCCCTAACTGGACGGTTACTCGTGGTGGTGAGCCGATGTTCATTACCTTAACTACTTTCTCTACTGGGCGATAGCTCACCCCTTACTTTGTGGTGTTTTAGGTGTTGAGCGGGATTTGTGCTAGCAGGACACAACTGAGCTTGAGAGCTGGCGTGGGTCTTGTCTAGTAGGTCTAGAGGCGTGCAGTTACTTTTGGACTAAACTTAGTGTAATGGGTTTTATGAGCTATTAACTCTTTCAATTGATTTATGATCACTTTTGAGATTTATCTATCGTATTTTTACCGTTTTTATTTATTATTTTAAGTTCACGTCTCGAGTCCGGTCAAAACCGGATTTGGGGCGTGACAAACACGTACAATAGTACACCAGATTTGTGTCACCAAATAACGACTAAATAGGGAAGCAGAAAAAGATTTAACGGAGCTATTATGATCGAATAATTTTTCATACTTGTAATTTACATTCAAGTCGAACATTTCTAGTCGGACATCCTTATTTAACATTGAACTTATATACATTTCAAAGTCTAATCAGGGTCTAATTGCATTGTGACCAACAGAAGACTAGACTATGCTTCATAATCTATTCAGAATCTATTTGGGGTTTTTTCAAGGTATAATTCATAAAAATGGCTGATTAAATCAAGATCAGACCTATTCGACCTAATCCTACAGGGGGTAATCTAACATGTATTAATGGATTGATTTTGGATTCAGAAATTATAATATTTATGTTTGGGTTTACTCCATGTCCTAACCTCGTACTACACTTAATTGTCAAATCCGCACCCAAGCTTTGGAAAATTGTCAAATAGTAACGAATTTCAAAACTGAATTATTAAAAATCAAAAAGTACTGTTTAAATTGACTTTTTCCGTGAACGGTGAATCACGTGCTTCCCACGTGACTCATTTTATAATGGAGCTTGCGCGAGCTGAGGTCACGAAGAGATGAAATTCGAAGCTTGGACACAAAGAGATGAAGTTCGAAGAGCTGAGATGAAGAGATTAGGTCACAAAGAGATGAAGTTAGGTCAAGTTAACATCCGTAGGAAGAACATATTTGAGGGTAAACTCGAATTTTCACTTGTCCAAGTTAACGTCCGTTTAAAATTAGAAACAATTGGCAATTTCAGTTAATTGACCGTTACTACATGGCAATTTCAATTGTACAGGGTTTGGATTTAACAATTTCTGAAAGTTGGGCGTTAGGACATGGAGTAACCCCTTTATGTTTTAGTGACTTCTTTAATAACAGTCAACCGGTCGACTGAAAACTCCTAGATGACACAAAATTCAAAAGCAGTAACCTTGATTAGCAAATATAATAAAAAGTTTAAAAACTAAAAATGTATAATTTAGTTAAATAAAAATAATGACTATCAATTTCTCATTTTTTTGGAGAAATTACGAGATAATATTAGAATTGAAAAGTGTTTATAATAAAGAAACACTGAAACGCAGTGGAATTGAAATAACAATAGAACAAAAAGTAAAGTCGTTCTATAGAGATCAGTTGTTGTCTGGAGGAAGATACTACGGTAGCGTCCCATGCGGTGCTGAGTTAGCGTCCGGCGAACACCGATACAGCGGCTCCAAACTGAGGGGCAAGGGCCGAGTCGACCCATTGTTCATTGGTATTATGGTGGACTAGGTAACCCCCAGGATGTCAGCGTGCGTCGTCCTCCCTTGAATGATAGTGGTAGGGCTCCAAAACGCGAGAATGTTGACCCCTGAACTGGTAGGGGAATACCGAGCCAGATATTGGTGGTACCGCTGCCACCTTACGTCCAGAGGGGTGGTATAATCGACAGACCCCCCTGGACCAACATTGATTCATTCCACGAGGCAAGGGTGCTTGTGGCCCCCCGCTGTAGTATGTGATGCACCATCTAACCGATATCCCTCCGAATCTCCATCCTCTTCATCTCTTACCATCCTTTTGACCCCTGCTGAGACGGACTGAGGCTCCTCCCGCTGGTCTGTCTGATCCTCCGAGATTTCATGGCGGTCCCTAAAAGATCTGGCCACCCGTGGGAGAAACCCCTCCTTTCCCCCTTCCTAGGTCGTGGAGCCTCAAGGGCAAATAAGCGAGGTGGTACGCTTGAGACTCCTCCCAAGTAGGCCCAGTTCGTCCCCGGGACTGCCTTCTCATGCCTAGCCTTCGTCTGCGGTGACCGAGGATCCACCGGTGACCTCAGAGACGACCCCTTATGTCCCCCAATCTCCGGGCATGCCGGAAATACATGATCGGCGCAGCTACAACCAAAGCAATGGTCTGGTAGATATTCATAAGAAATGTGCAGCTTCGTACGTACCTATGATTCCGAAAGCCGAAACCATAACTCGCGTTGTAGTGGCACTCGGATATCGACCCGGATCCAGATTCGCATAAAATCACCCCAGCACATCCTGTCCCAATCCGTGTCCGCCGCTTGAAAAATACCCAGAGCAGGTCCCACACGAAATGCCACCTTCCTATTCCACGCCCCAACTGGTAGATTAGACACTCTGGCCCACACCGAGAAGTGGGTGAACAACATGTCTCCCGGTCGCATATGAGCTCTCGGGTTCATGAATAAGACCACCGAATCCCAAAAAGCCCATGGCTCACCAGCTAGAACCCTTAGTCTTTCCCTGTCCGTCTTGAAGAAAAATGTCACGACCCCATCCTCTAGGGGCCGCGCCTCCACGTTGCGCAAACCCCACGGGTCCTCTATGCGATTGGCCATCGTCTTCTAGTAAAAGATCCTTGGGGTGAGTACCTTTGCCGCAAGAGAAAAAGAAAAGTTAGGACCATCCCCCCTGCTTCATTTGGCCATACTACTACCTCCTTGATCTATATTGAGCTCATTTGATTACCGAGATCCTCCATAGCTTGACCATATTTGGTTCTCGAGACGTCCCGAGGAAACCGGTCTCAAGCCGTGTCTAGATAGAAGCCCGGAGGCACCCGACCTTGAACTGAATTTGGGAGAGATCCTGTTCGGACCAGGGGGTACATCCGACCCGCACCCCTACCCCGTTTTCCTGTCAGCTCTACAGGGCTCGATCCATCTCCTGGCCCGACCACCCCGCGCACTTGACCCAGGCCCCCGAGGCCCATCCGAGCCCATCCCCTCAACATCCTCAAGCCCACCCAATCGATCTAGGCTCACATGATGGCTCGTCCAAGCTCGGTGGGCGTCGACCATCAGGCCCGGTCCCCTCGGCCCAAACTCCTGTGAAACTCTACAGGGTTCCTTTCCCAGCCTCCGAGTCCATGTAGCCGCCACCTTTTCCAGCGACCCTCTCGACCTATCCGCTTCCTGCTGCGACGAGACGAGAATGACCGAAACTGGATCGCTTGGCAGCAGCTCATCTTCCCCGGCCATCTTCCCCATATGGCGTGTCATCATCGTTCCCCATCTAAATCCCAACGGAGGCGATCCCATCCTCGCCCCAGCCCGTCGTGTTCGTGGACTTATTGTCGGTGTTCGACGCAATAGACCATTCATGTTCGCCGGTAAAGTCTCCAGGCGGCGGCGTCCCGGCCCGTGCGTCCCGTCTGACCGGTCACCCTGCTCTCTATGGGCCGAAAGCCTCATCAGTTCCTATTCCTCTTCCGAAGCCGAAGCCGCCCTCGGCGAGCCTGGCCGAGAAGAACCCCGCGCAGAGGATGGAAATCGCCGCGATGATCGTAGCGGCATCACATCGCTCTCCTCCTCCTCCTCGTGCAACATAGGTTCCAACGTGGGTTCCTTCAACAGGTCCACAACCAAAGCTTCATCAGCGTTTGACAAATCGACAGTCGAGTTCGTCATCTCCTCTGTACGACAATCGCAAAACTCGCGGGTCAAACGTAGGGTTTAGGAGCTGCGTCCCTGATATCGGTCATCTTTTTTTTTGAAACGAAATGATATCGGTCATCTAATATTACGATACTGATGATTTCTCATAGAATAAGCTATCTGTGTTCACCTTAAATATTAAACTTGTATATTAGTGTGCTAAGGTGGACCAAAATTACACGTCACTATGTTCCATAGAGAAATACTACACTCAATTATTTTATTTTGTATTTCTTTATCAGATCTAAGGGACAAATATCTGAATTTTCAGTAATATCTCTGTATACTTATTAAAAGTAAAGGGAAATATTTTTTTTGATCAGCAAATTATTTGATAGAAAGACCAAGTTTTCGAATCGAAAACAGGGCCAAGGTTTTAACCTCATACAGAACCGAGCATGCCCATGGCACCTCAAAATCAGAACAAACAACTCAAAACATGAGTACAGACCAGGGCTTGATCCCCAAGTTTTACAAACATGAAGTACAACTAATACAACAAACTAAGGACTCTTACCAAAGGAAATTTTACAAATATGAAGACAACACAAGCCAACCAGAGCTGAAAAACAACAAACAACATTAGAACACCCAAAAACTCACAGCCAACCACGCGACCACCCCAAGACAAGGACCAACACAAACCAGGGGGATAACTATCACTCGGTCCTCCGTTACCTAGGGAGGTAACCCACCTCCAGCCAACACAAAGAGATGGTCCTAAAGAGAAGAACCGGCATCAATCGATACCGAGATGAAAAGTTATCTCCCAAAAAAAAAACCCTAACCCAGAAACCCCCAAAACGGACCGAGAGGCCGCCGGCCAGCACCGAGAACGACCAGTCCGACCTCTCTGAAACAGAGAGGCAGAGGAGATTTAAGGGGTAGAGTCGTACCAAAGAGTGAGATCCCGATTTCTGAAGTGGGAACCAGCGCCGCGCCACCAGATCCAAGCTCCGATCTCTTGACGGAGTGAACTCCTCCTCTGCAAACAAGTCTTCAAAACCCAAGCCAACCCGGCCTAACACCTCACCGGTAGACACACGCTCCGACGGGGCCCGGAACCCCAACAAACCGAGAACAGTGGAAGAGATACAGAGGAGCTGGGGTTGGAGACACTCACAGAGTCAGGAAACCTTTGCCAGGACAGATCTGAGGTGGGGACACTCCGATCTACAACAATCCCCACCTGAATCGGTGGGGAAACACCTCCCACGCGTAGATCTGGAGAAGAGCAACGCTCCCGAGGTCGAAGAGGCACAGCTGAAGAGAACGGGAGGGGACAAAGTGGAGGGGGAGAGAGGGGAAACAAAGGGAAGTGAGGGTGAGGGCCGCCGGCGTCGTCCCTGGCTCCGGAGGAGACCAGATCTGACGCCGACGGCGGGGACGAATTCTGTTAGGGTTTGTAAATGTAGAGAGAGGCGAGAGCGTTTGGTAGAGAGAGAGATTTTTGAGTGTGTACCCTACTGAAAGAGAAAACTCTATTGCAATGTCCCAAAAATCATTCATTATGATGGGTTTTTCCGGGCACATATCCCCCAAAATCGTACTTGATTTTTACTGTGACATTAAACACACTATTCATTTGCATGCCCAAAATTGAGAGTTTTTTTTAACGAAAAGATTTAATATTTTTTAAAAAGAAAAATAATAATGAGAAAGAACAGGGCCCTAGAAAATCTTTGATCAATAAATTCTGAGATAATTAAATAGTCACACACGGTTTTTAAGGAACGGACATGTAAACTAAAGGAACTGATAAATGGGATAAATCCGTTTAAGATGGTGTCTAAGCACTACTTGATCCCATAAAGGGTCTCTTTTCATCGTAAGGACCACGATCAAACATGAACTCAACATCAGTAATGGGAGGATGGACTTACACCCTAATAAAGTCCCTGAAGCCTCAGGTGTCTAACATTCCTTTTACCGAGGCTGCTTACCAGTCCTCGCCTGATCTTCATGGTATTCCCCTATAAACCCTCTCTTCTTCCTCATCGCTCTAGATGAGACAGTCCATGAAAGCCTGGTTGACCCAGTCGTCGAGCTATGTCCCTCCTCTAGGGGAGAAACCTCATGCTCCCTGACCCCCTCATGCCCTACCCAAAGGTTAGGTAGATTGTTCATAATTACAATTGCCTCGATGTAAAAGGGTCTTAGGTATAGTTTTCGAGGTTAACAAGACAAAGTCTGGAGGACTCACCTGTTCCATTGCCTTTGTACCCCAGTCAGTGGCATAGTTTTGACCTATCTTGTCTGGTATAAATTTCAGGAGGAATTTATCAAACCTAGGTATCTCTGGCACCTCCCAATCGTAGTCCCGTGTCACATGACCAATTCAGCTGCAGTTGTAGCAGAACGTGGGCAGTCTTTCATAGGTCAGGGTAACCCTAATTGGTTCAGGGAATTCCCGGAATCGCATAAGAAGTATCTGACGTAAAGGGCAGTGGAGCTCCATCCAGAATCGAACCTTCACCGTCCCTCTCCAACAAGAACAAAACTGGTCATATGGGACGTCCACACATTCCCCCAATGTTGCTCCAATGACTTCCCCGATAGCTTTTATCTGAACTAATGGCGAAAGACCCTTGGTGTGGACCCGGAGTTAAAGGCGATCCATTTTAAGGAGATCACTTGCTATTTCATCCACAATGTCTCCTAGTATCAACGTGTAACCATCGAAAGTGTTGGTACATTACATAGACAAGTGCTGGTACTTTATATATACAAGTACTGGTACCAACATGTACCAACACTTGCACGTTGGTACCAACACTTTGCATGCGCAAAAAAGGATACGTGTTAACATTTGTATGGAAGGCTACCAGTGCTTTGCATGGGGAGTACCAGAGTTGTGCGTCCGCGCGAAAAGGACAGGTGTCGCCCTCATATGAGTTCGTGGTTTGCACAATAAAGAGGTGTTCGCATTTGATACCGAGTATATATATATATATATATATATAGGGACGGGATAACGTGAGAACCGCCCTTATTGTGCGAACTGTGAACGCATAGGAGGGCGACACGTATCGTTGTCGCGCACGCGTGTTGGTCACGTGCGCACATGCTGCTGGTAGCGTGGGGATTTTATTGGCCGATCGGCCCTTGTGCTGGTACAATACGCACATAATGCTGGTACAATACAAACACAGTGTTGGTACAATATGCACACAGTGCTGGTACAATACGGTACACTACGCACACAGTACTGGTACAATACGCTCACAATGCTGGTACAACTAAACCCAAACCCATAAAAATAAACCCTAAACCCTACCACTAAACCTTAAACCTTAAGGAAAATAATCCCAATATCCTAATATGAATAAAGGAAATCTAAAAACCAAAAAAAATTTCCAGAATCTATAAGTACGATTTTGACCCTCTAGATGACCTCGGTTGGCCGAAAAACATCGTACATCATGGCATAGTCGTGTGTATTGCTCCCCAGATCGTTTCCACAAAAAAATGCTAGGGTTTTGTCAAATTATGACACTGACTCCAGCTCGGGTTCAATTCTACCGATTCAATACATACACAAGTGCTGGTACAATACGCACACAGTATTGGTACTACATATACATGGGTGCTGGTATGCGCGCGTGAATAGTAGCTGTGCGCCCCCGCGTGCGAGAAGGCCACGTATCGCTCTCATGTGAGTTCGCAGTTCGTACAATGAAGTTTGGTTCGCATATGATACCGAGTATATATATATATATATATATATACACACATTGTACCTACACAAAGAGGTTGAGTAAAGATTGAGTAGTACTCAGAGGTTATATCATTTGTAAAGTTGCCTTCGCTCATATTATTTACAAGAAGTTCTGACTTTTATAAACAATGACTTTAAGAATGCCATGTTAGAAAAAGAGTTGGGTTTTAACAAGAGAAAACATAGATAATTAATCTATCCCAAAAGTAGTGAGATTTAATTTTATAATGGTCATGTGTAAAACTACAATGTCTCGTGAGTGAAAAAAGATGTTAGAGTGGTTCAAACTAAATCTTCATATCAGAGATCACGAGTTTAACTTTTGCTAGGAAGGATGGGATAAGGATATGGGTAGATTACATGTAACCCTCACATATGAGCCTTTCTATCGTACATGCTCTTAAGTTTGTAATTGTCAAAAATAAATGGACCATATCACAATTTGAAGAACACGTAGGTACCCTCCTTTTTTTATTTTTTTTTAGATTAGCTGAATTTTAATATGATATTAGTATTTAATGATCTTACTATAATTTCATAAACAAAAGAGTCGTCAAATTTTTAGTGTGAGATCTTATGAAACCATCATCATTAATCTGATATACATATGAAAATATAATGATCTCATATTAAAAATATGGTAATCATGAAGGAGAAATTAAAAACCAATCCTTATCTTAAAAATCGTGAAAATCCTCATAAAGCATACACATTTAAGTAAGTGACAAGTTTTATTTGGAGAAAGTGGATTATTACTTACCAATTCACTAATTTAATCATTCTCACTTCGTTTAAACTCCGATTAACTTCGTTCTTGTGCCAATATTTTTCCTTTTTCAAGGGTAATCTATCAAGACCAGTAAAGTACCTTAAATTTTTCATATTTCATTTAGATTACCTTAAATCGTTTTTGTGTCACCTCAGTACCCTAAACTTTCTTTAATTCATTTAGAGTAAAAGGAAAAAAGAAAAGCTAACCTAAGATAGTGACAACTTTAAGGTAGAATGTTTCTATATTTGGGATACCCACTGCTTCCTTATGGGATCGAGCGATACTTTACCGTTACACTGCTTGTTGAAGTGTTGGCTGAGCATTCATGTATGAACTTATAAACGGTCTATTCCTCTCTAAGGCGACCTTACCCCTCAACATGATGGTGCCATTACTGAGGAATGATATCTTGATCATTTTTTGGTTATTGGTAAGCCATTCACATTATAATTGTCTGTGAGGGAAAGATAACGACAATCTTGCCTTACAAAAATCACATTATAATTTGTTACCTAAATTTTTCCTCTTTTGATTGTATAAGGTGGTGTCCAACGGGAAGTATTGTAAAATATGGACCCATCCTCTCTTATTAGCTAAACCTTATCTCACAAGGTTGTACCGCCTTAAGCCCATAAAAATAAAAGTTTGAGGTAATGTTTTTATTAAGATTATTGAGGCAATGTAATGAAATAATGAGATTGTTTACGATACTAAGTTATGTTCCGTTGAGACTAATACAATAATTTGAGTCTGAGAGACTGTCAACGAAACCCTAGGGTTTGTTCCGATCACCGGTGCGCGTCTTCTTCCGACCATGATTTTCCTAGCTTCTCTGCTGTTCACACTACTCCTGGATGCGGTCCATCGCATTGATCCCTCGCCTTGATCTCGTCCACGTCTCGGGTATGTGCTGCTCTTGTTTCTCGATTTGGTATTGATCGTATTTGTCGTCATGTGCTCTTGTGATTGTCATTATCATCTGCCTGCTACGCTGGTTTTTTGGTCTATCCATCGTTCACTAGAGCCTGTCAGGTTGGCTAGCCATGGCCTCCATCATCGCTTGGAATTTTCGGGGTCTCAGTACGGACCACAATCGACGAAAACTCAAAGATCTAGTTTCCCGACTCAAGTCGGATATTGTTTTCCTGACTGAGAAATGTCATGTGGAGGCCAGGAATTCTCAATCTCGTCTCGCGATTCTCCGTCGAACTTTGGGGCTTCATGGGGGAACTGGGTTACCAGGACAAGTGACCATGAGAGTGAGGGGGACAAGTAATAAGGGTGGAATCATATTGCTCTAGTCGGCACGATGCAGGGTTGAGGTACTGAATGAACACCAAACTCATATGGACACACATGTTTGGTTCGAACAAGAAAGGGTGTTTCGTTTCACGGGCATATACGGGAAACAGGCTATGGAGCACCGTCATCGAACTTGGAACCTTCTCTGTGAATTAGCTTAGGTCGATTTTCTATCGGAATGGGTGCTTATGAGTGATGGGGGGGGGGGTAATCCATATTGTAAAGACCGTCTCATTTAAAAGAAGTAAAATATTATTTTTACCGACTTGAAACGTCGAGGTTGGAAAAACGAGTTGAAAATTTGATCGTTTGCAAAAGAAAAGGAAAAGAAAAGAAAATAAAAAAAAGGGGGAAAGGAAGGATTTGGGCTGAATTAGGCCGGTCAGAGACGATTTGGGCCCAACACGCGCGAAACCCGGCCCAACCCACGCGAAACAGAACCCTAGCCCACTTCTGTACTTCTTCTTCACGCGTTCTTGCACGCATACTGAGACAGAACCACGCCGCCCTCAATCTCTCTCTCTCTCTCGACTCCTCTCGTTCCTTCCTTCTCCCTCTCTCGCACTTTCCTTCTCAGATCTGCACCAGACAACGCCTCATCGAGCCGTCCCTTCCTCATACAGAGCTACTCTCCTCGGTAACGAACACGAGACGCCATCACCGGAGACTCATCGCCCAGCTTTTCTCTCTCGGGTTCGAGTCGTACCGCGCCAGCGACTGAGAGGAAAGCAAGGACTTGGACTTCGCCGAGAACTTGGACTTCGCTCGAGAAGACCGGAGTTAGGCCCGAACGTCAGCAGCTAGGAGACGTAGTTGTTGGTTCTTCTTGAGGTAGGGAAAAGTCATAAACTCCACTCCTAATTTATGAATGCTAATAGCATGCCTATAGGATAATTAATAACCGGAAAGGTCCTAGTATGCATATAGGATGTGATTCACTAGAATAACCGCCTTTCAATTGTAATAATAAACGGACGAGTCTTAGCATGCATATAGGATGCGATTCACTAGTTAACCGCTTTCAATATTTTGGGAAATTGTCGTGCTGGTAGAATGGCCATGTCGAGCCTTAGGATTGTTCGTGATTGCCTCACATGTCGTGCTGCTTAGTCTTGAGGTTAAGATAAGAGTTAAACTAAGCTAGATAAATTGCGATGATTGGATTATGAATGTTTGAATGATTGATTGAATGAATGTTTGAATGATTGATTGAATGAATGTTTGAATGATTGATTGAATGAATGCTGGAATGTAAATTGGTTGTGCCATATGGTATGATCGGGTGAGTGATAGACCGATGGGACGTGGTTGGTAAGTATGCCGGTAAGTGTGATTGTTAATATGAGTTCTTTGTGGCGTGATGTGATAAGACTGTAAATTGCTAAGCTTTGGTTGTACTATGACTGTTGGTATGTTGCTCTCTTGTGTGTGTCTTAAGATGAATTGTGGTCCGGTATGGTACCTACACCGAGGGGGTAAGCCGGTGTGGGGTAGTATCATAGCCGAGAGATTGTTTATCCTACGGGGATGGTTACTTGTGGTCCGGTATGGTACCTACACCGAGGGGGTAAGCCGGTGTGGGGTAGTATCATAGCCGATAGATTGTTTACCCTGCGGGGATGGTTACTTGTGGTCCGGTATGGTACCTAAACCGAGGGGGTAAGCCGGTGTGGGGTAGTATCATAACCAAGAGATTGTTTACCTTGCGGGGATGTTTACTTGTTGCTTCACCCCGGGTGTATGCGTCCTGCGGGAGCATTCCCGGAAGGTTATCCTGTTTCACCCAGATGATCTATGGTCATTTGGGGACATTTCCGAGAATCCCGACGATATGTGTCTCTTCAGGGATGTTTCGGTAGCCCGATGTATGTGTCTCCTCTGGACCGAGGGGAAATCCGACGTGACACAAGGACTAATTGTGGATCGGAGTAGTGTGGTTTAAGTTATCGACGTGACATTTAGTGCTTTCTTTTTAGTAGTTCAATCAAAGATCGCATCGCATTTCCTTAATCTTCTTGAATTACTATTTTCCCTTAAGCGTTGAATATTATTATTATTGTTGTTGTTCTCTTTATCATAACATCTTGTTGGTCAATCGTGCTAATTGTAAATTGTGACTATTTGTGTTAACTCAGTTTTATTACCAAAGTGGGGGTTCTTTAACTTATTATTTTCCCTACTGAGTGTAAGCTCACCCCTATTGTTTATTTACTGTTTGTACATGCTTACTTGGTGAGTAGTTCCTAAAGTTCGGTTCGAGGCTCGGGAGATTCTGGAAGAGTCCGGGTGGAGTTGATGTTAGAGACGTATTTTACCGTTGTATTGGACCTTGTTTTATTTTACTACATTCTGAGCCTGATTCATAACCTCGGTTTTGGATCTTTTTTTATCGAAATTAATTGATCGGAACTAAATTTGGAGACTTACATTTATTTAAGTTTACTTTTACCTTTATTATTTAATTGTTAAGTTAACTCACGTCTCGAGTCCGGTCAAACCCGGATTGGGGGCGTGACAATTTGATATCAGAGCCTGGTTTCATTTTGAAATATTTTCAAAACCTCGGACCGTACGTCAATTAGGTGGGTAGAGTTAGGTGGTTAAAGTCGTAGTGCTCGGTGACGCAAATCGGAAATATCTTATGCGTAGAGTCGAAACGATAAGAATCTCGTTTGTTAAAGCGTCTTGTTTAAGTTTTACCTCACTTGAAATGTAATTTATTCTCTATTTTAATGTACGCCTTATTGGATCTATGATGCCGACCGGTTGAGATTGAGGTGGATCCCATGATTCCAGGGATTTCTTTGGATCACGTTGTTTCGAATTTGAAGCAAGGGATTGGAAAATCTACTAATTTTGCTTTGATTGAGCCGCGCATCAAGGATTTGATTTTGTCTCCATCTGCGATCCGAGGCTACGACTTCTCTAGGCATGAGGGTGGGCTTCAGGAAGAGTTGGGCCAAGAACCGGGCCTGTTTCCTGGGCCTATTGTTGGCTCATCTGAACCGGGCCTGGTTCATGGGCTTTCTTTAGCTGACTCAATAGACAAGGCCCCTCTGTTGGCCCAAGAAGACCCAAAATTGGTTTCAATTTTTAAGCGACTAGACAACGACTTGGTTCCGGCAGTGATGCGTTCGGGTCAAGACGATCCGTTTCGAGGCGTTGATCCGATTGTGGAGATTGGCTCCCAAGGAAGCCCGTGGAAGGAAGCCTTGCAAAAACCGATCTTGGAGGTGGAGCCGAAACGACGTGGTCGCCCTAAGAAGGGCCAGACGAAGGTGATTGCACAACCAGTGGTAGTGTATCAGACGAGAGCCAAGACTTCTGCTGAAAAAGGGGATAAAACGGGTTGTTTCGTGGTGAATGTAGCCAAAAAAGATAGCTCGGGCAACTGGAGTTACAGTTCGAAGGTTGGTAGAAAAGCTGTTGATTTTTGTTCCTTAGCTCTTGATCAGGATTCCGAGGGACGAGAACCTACTTCTGCTCCAGTCCTATCCCCTGTCCCGGTATCTAACCGGTTTACTTGTTTGAACCCAAAAAGGAATTAGGCAAGGTGTTTTTTACGTCTTGTTTTGTTCTGGTTCTGTTTTCTGCTCTTGGTAGCTGTATTGGTTGACGGAAAAGGTCTTTTTTGGATCTCTTCCTGCTTTGTTCTATTTCTTTATAGAACATTTGCTTAATAAAATTCTTTAGCTTATCAAAAAAAAAATGATGCCGACCGGTTGAGATTGAGGTGGATTTAACGAGCGGTGCTCGGGCCATTTATGACGCATTGGTTGGTTTATCGTTAAGTGAATTGCCGCTTTGGCCGGCTGTTGTTGAACTGATGAATTTGAAAGGTCGACTGGACCGAGTAGTACACGAGAATTACTGAGAACCGAGTTGTTTATTTTCGACGTGGTGCATTGGTGTGTTGTATGATATCTGTGGTGTGCTTATTGTGCTGAATGGCGTGCGCGGTTAGTTTATTAGAAGTCCCGCCTAAGCGGATGGTTAATGGAATATACGAACGGGTCATGCCGAAATTTTTGTAAAACTGAAATGTTTGCACTATCACGGGTTGACTCAGGGGCGCCACTGTAGTCGAACGTGATAGGGGGATGTCAAGTGGTTACAACGAGATTAGGGGACGCCTGAATCGGGTTGTAACGACACGAGATCGACATGAATGTTGTGTTAGAAAGAGAAAAGTGATGAAAACCTACGAAATTGAGTAACGCTAAGATTTGTGATATTATTTTGAGTTATGATCTTGAGCCCCATGCTACGGGAAGATACCCGACCGAAGTGTATGCCGGTCCGGTATGTTGTTTGGATAACTAGTTTGAAGCCTTACCTCCTGCGGGAGGTTATTAAATTGTGTGATATGATTTTGTGAGACGCACAAGTGTGCGGGCTTCTCTGCTTATATATGAAGTATTATTTATGACTTTACTAAGGCTAAGTATATCGTTGGTCCGAGTATGACCCTTTTGAAATGCGTGCGAACGTTTTTTTTTGTTTTAAGTGAACTGCTCTTTTTCGAAATCTGAGAAACTGAACATGTGCGTTACCCATAAGAGGATATACGGCATGAGACCTGCTTACGCACCGAGAGGCACTAGGGGTCGCCCAACTAGGGGCAGGGGACGACCACCTGCCATCGATCAAACAGGGGCATTGGACGCCCAGGGTACTACTTCTGTAGAGCACTAGAGAAATGAGGTCGGGCTGTCAGGATTATCGCCCAGGATTCCTCCAGTCGCAGCGCCGGCTCAGGCGACCCCTCTAGAGGAGATGGTTCTTGCAGCGATCAGCGTTCAGCAGGGGACTGCAGCACCGGCACCAGAGCCTGTGCCTACTGCTACCACAACCACTGTCGAGAGGCCATGCCAGTTTGACAGCTACACGAGCAAGGCTCTCAGAGACTTCCGTAGGCTGGGTACGCCAGTCTATTCCTGAGGGTCAGACCCCGAAGCAGCCGTAGGTTGGCTTGAGCGGATTACCCGAAACCTTGATACTTCTGGGGTACCTGAAGGTCGATTGAGGGTGTCTTGCGCGACCTTTCAGCTTGAGGGAGAGGCGTACTACTGGTGGCAGCATGTGCAAACCAGGTTTGGAGATGACTTTGAGTTATTCAGTAGACTATTCCTGGAGTAGTATTTTCCTCGATCGATTCGAGATGACCAGGACCAGCAGTTCCTGGAACTGCGTCAGAGAGGGATGACCGTATTTGAGTATGAGGCGAGGTTCACATCCTTGTCTCGCTTTGCATTAGAGGTGGTGCAGACCGAGGAGAGTCGCTGCATGCGTTTTGTGAGAGGACTCATCTCGTCTATCGCGGATCGAGTCATTGCTTTCAGATCTAAGAACTATTCTGCACTAGTGGACCAGGCACTAGCTGTAGAGAGGCCTTTTTGGGAGACCGCCAGAGCGCGGGAGATCAGGACGAGGCCGAGTGGCTTCTTGAGGCCGTCCGAGGGCCGCGATCCTAGGAGGTAGAGGACCTTTGAATTCTTTCAGCCATAGACCAGTCGGGTGGGATAGACGGGTTAGGGCAGTAGCGTCTATTGGACCTGCTCCGTTGGCCCAGTTTTTCCCCTCGTGCAGGCAGTCAGGGCATCTGGGGCGAGACTGCCCGTTGAGTGGTGGATCTACAGACCGCTCCACAGGTCGTCCGACGAGAGCCGAGGAGAGGACATGCTATTAATGCGGCAAGTTGGGACACATCGCCACCGTGTGCCCCGACCGGTTCGAAGGAGGACCCGTGTAGAGACCACACCAGGCGCAGACAGGCCAGGCACCTCCTTTCCGCCGGCGTCAGGCTTAGGCTACGAGAGCCCCACGGCAGGTAGTAGGAGCGCCAGTTCAGAGATAGCAGCCGAGGGCCCCACAGCAGCAGACTCTTCCACCACCACCGAGAGGACCTCCAACTCAGTAGGACCGAGTGTAGGCAATTGTCGGGCCCCGAGCTGAGGGACTCATTTTCGATCTTGAGGTCGCTTAGAGTACTTGGTTATTATTTAAACTTTGGACATCGTGTTCTCTGTCACTTGAGTTTTACGCTTGTTTGTTTTGTTTTGTGATTGCTTTATGTTGAAGCGAAACTTTAAAACCGTTAAGCCCACCCGTGTCATATTACGCCGATCGGGAGTTTTGTAGTACCGTTCAGTGTCGGTGTGAATTTGAAAGTGGAGTAACAGACCGTCACGTTCTTAAAGAACTTGTCGTACCGAAAGTTTCCTTTCCTTCTTCGAGCGTGTTGATCGAGTTTAAGAACTGAAATGTGAACCATCATGCGTTCATCGAGTGCTCTCAGCGACGAATACCGAGCAGTGAAGGGCCCACAGCAATGACCTGTACATAGTCCGACCGGTCACAAGAGATGACCGAGTGGCGATCAGATCAGAGCGGCGCAACGAAAGCGTGGTGGGCCCGTAACCCACAGGCGTCGCAATCTCCAGTGTCTTATACCCCTAACGGAAGATTGAAGTCTTAAGAATCAAACCTTTGAGACGTCCTTTATGTCTTGACACCCCGGTTGACGAGCTAAGAGTTGGACGAGTGTGCGCCGTACGTGTGAGTTTAGACTAGAGCGTTTTTCCCTAAGTTCTTCCCAGCGGAGTCGATCAGATTACTACCAGTTCACCAGGACGGACATCAGAATTGACCAGAAGCCGGAGACGACGCCAACATCCTTGGACCATGAAGATTCGCGCCAGCAGAGTTGACACACCGAACATCAGTCCGAAGAGCCAGATCGAAGGAGGACCTGTCCGAGCGCATCGCCGTGAAGACCGCAACACGCTTCAAGAAGGAAAGGAGCGGAATGATGAGGAGGCATGAAGACCACCAGAAGCTGAACCGCCTCAATATGAAGACCCGATACTCAGTGCCGACGCGACAAAGTTTAGAAGAAGATGGTCAACAACGACGACACCAAAGATCGTGAGCAGGTAGCGGATCAAGGAGAGAGTTCGTACCGCGCAACAGTAAAGAAGTACGAGAGTCACGTCACTCGCGCCGCACAGTACATTCAAGTAGCACCGTGAGATACAACGACATCAGGCGACACTTCCAGCGGAGCAGAATACGGAAAACGCGAACCGAGTACCAATGCGTATCTTTGTCAGCAAGGGAAGGACGAACGCCAACGTCCCGCGAAGACTAGTGCAACCGCTAAGTCTACACCATAGAAGTGGGAGCACCTCACGTGTGGATCCGAAAACTGTTAGCCGAGTGCGACTACCACAAGCTTCCATGCCAGTAACAAGTTGGCACCGAACGAAGCATTGTATGGTAGGTCGGGTCTTGTGCCATGTAGGACGTAGGGAAAGTTAGGAGTTGACCAGTGACTGGTCCTAAGTTGTTTGAAGGACGTTTGAAGAAAAACCGTGCAAGTACTCTAAACCGTTTAAACCCCTGAGATTACAATTCTTGTTGGGTACTCGCTATTATGGTAACCTGGTTGAAACGACCTTTAAGTTGGTTGATCGGTAGTATGTGAGCAAGTGACGACGGTATTGGGAGTATCACTGGTTGGGATAATCTTCGTTGATCAATCTTGGGTTTGTGTTCTAAGGTCGGGTGTGGTTTTCGTAACGTCTGGTTTGCGTGTGTCTCGAGAGACGCCTACTTTCGACTAAGTGCTAGTAAGAGGTTCTATCGTTCCTTGTTGTTGTGCGTCGTCCGTCCGACTAGATGTCGGTAGAGTACGTGGTTTTACTGAACCGTGCTTTGTTATGAGAACCTTTGTTTTGATGAATGCATTTGTGTTACTTCCTTGTTTTGTTTGTGTTGGTCGTGACATGACCATGTTTGAGTTCCGGTGTGAACTATCCCTGTAATAATTGTTGAAGAGAAAGTGAAAGGTGTCGTCTACGTGTGGTTCCGACTTTCGGAGTATTCCGGCACGACACCTATATCGACGGGGAATTCCGGTATGGGATGTCTAGACCGATGTCGTGTGTTCCGGTGTGATACCTATACCGACGAGGAATTCCGGTATAGGGTATCTAGACCGAGGTTGCATGTGGCGGTACGATATCTATACCGATGCAGGATTCCGGTATAGGATATCTAGACCGTTACCTGGTTTTTCCTTAGTGTTTTGGGTGTTATTCGGCTTGTGTTCTACTCGGTGATTCTGTGAGTTTATGTGTTTTGTTACGCGTTGAAATTGTGAACTGTTGAGTAAGACTGTTTTTCACCGCCAAGTACGGCGTTTGGGTAACTAGCGCGATCAAGTGAAGAACGTTTAAACGAATGTTGCTTGTTCGGAAACGGTTAAAGACCGTGCAGAGCCGACATAAGAGTTACACAGATGGAAGGCGCAGGCCTCTTGAGTTGCGATTGGTGATCATGTATTTCTGAAGGTGAGTCCGAATAAGGGCCTAGTACGGTTCAACCGTGACGGAGACAAGTTGGCCCCGCGACTTATCGGACCTTTTGAGGTTTTGGGCAGAGTTGGAGCCGTTGCCCATCGGCTTCCACGTACCCAATTGCAGAAGTACACCACGGATCCCTCGCTTGCGAGTTTTAATCGGACGCTCCCTGATATAAGGTCGAGTGGAGCGCGTTCGTTTTAAATTTCGAGGACAAAATTATTTTAAGGGGGGTAGACTGTAAAGACCGTCTCATTTAAAAGAAGTAAAATATTATTTTTACCGACTTGAAACGTCGAGGTTGGAAAAACGAGTTGAAAATTTGATCGTTTGCAAAAGAAAAAGAAAAGAAAAGAAAAGAAAAAAAAAGGGGGGAAAGGAAGGATTTGGGCTGAATTGGGCCGGTCAGAGACGAGTTGGGCCAAACCCGCGCGAAACCCAACCCAATCCACGCGAAACAGAACCCTAGCCCACTTCTGTGCTTCTTCTTCACGCGTTCTTGCACGCATACCGAGATAGAACCACATTGCCCTTAATCCCTCTCGCTCTCGACTCCTCTCGTTCCTTTCTTCTCCCTCTCTCGCACTTCCCTTCTCAGATCTGCACCGGACAACGCCTCGTCGAGCCGTCCCTTCCTCATACAGAGCTACTCTCGTCGGTAACGAACGCGAGACACCAATGCCGGAGACTCATCGCCCAATTTCTCTCTCTCGGGTTCGAGTCGTACCGCGCCAACGACTAAGAGGAAAGCAAGGAATTGGACTTCGCAGAGAACTTGGACTTCGCCCGAGAAGACCGGAGTTAGGCCCGGGCGTCAGCAGCTAGGAGACGTAGCTGTTGGTTCTTCTTGATGTAGGGAAAAGCCGTAAACTCCACTCCTAATTTATGAATGCTAATATCATGCCTATAGGATAATTAATAACCGGAAAGATCCTAGTATGCATATAGGATGTGATTCACTAGAATAACCGCTTTTCAATTGTAATAATAAACGGACGAGTCTTAGCATGCATATAGGATGCGATTCACTAGTTAACCGCTTTCAATATTTTGGGAAATTGTCGTGCTGGTAGAATGGCCATGTCGAGCTTTAGGATTGTTCGTGATTGCCTCACATGCTGTGCTGCTTAATCTTGAGGTTAAGATAAGAGTCAAACTAAGCTAGATAAATTACGATGATTGGATTATGAATGTTTGAATGATTGATTGAATGAATGTTTGATTGATTGATTGAATGAATGCTTGAATGTAAATTGGTTGTGCCACATGGTATGATCGGGAGAGTGATAGACCGATGCGACGTGGTTGGTAAGTATGCCGGTAAGTGTGATTGTTAATTTGAGTTCTTTGTTGCGTGATGTGATAAGACTGTAAGTTGCTAAGCTTTGGTTGTACTATGACTGTTGGCATGTTACTCTCTTGTGTGTGTCTTAAGATGAATTCTGGTCCAGTATATTACCTACACCAAGGGGGTAAGCCGTGTGGGGTAGTATCATAGCCGAGAGATTGTTTACCCTACGGGGATGGTTATTTGTGGTCCGGTATGGTACCTACTCCGAGGGGGTAAGCCGATGTGGGGTAGTATCATAGCCGAGAGATTGTTTACCCTGCAGGGATGGTTACTTGTGGTCCGGTATGGTACCTACACCGAGGGGGTAAGCCGGTGTGGGGTAGTATCATAACCAAGAGATTGTTTACCCTGCGGGGATGGTTACTTGTTGCTTCACCCCAGGTGTATGCGTCCTGCGGGAGCATTCTCGGAAGGTTATCCTGTTTTACCCCGATGATCTATGGTCCTTTGGGGACATTTCCGAGAATCCCAACGATATGTGTCCCTTCAGGGATGTTTCCGGTAGCCCGATGTATGTGTCTCCTCTGGACCGAGGGGAAATCCGACATGACACAAGGACTAATTGTGGATCGGAGTAGTGTGGTTTAAGTTATCGACGTGACATTTAGTGCTTTCTTTTTAGTAGTTCTATCAAAGATTGCATCGCTTTTCCTTAATCTTCTTGAATTACTGTTTTCCCTTAACCGTTGAATATTATTATTATTATTATTATTATTATTGTTGTTGTTGTTGTTGTTGTGTTGTTGTTGTTGTTGTTGTTGTTGTAAAGACCTGAATTTGTAGTTCGATAATATATCGTAAGAGACGTTGTTGAGTTGCGGAACGAGTCGATTATTGAAACATTTGGGTATGTGTTTGCAACAAGCTTTATTTGAAAGAGGAAAATCAAAAAAAAAAAAAGAGAAGAAACTTGGGCTGAGTTGGGATTTTGGGCTGTCAGGATCAAGTTTGGGCCGGACCAGCACAGGCCAAACCGAACCCAAATCCACCCCAACCCTAACGCGCTTATACCCTCCCAGCGCCGTTTCGTTGCTCAGAAAGCACGCACGAAACCCGAGGAGCCGAGTTCTCTCTCGCGTCTCCTCCCTCTCCCTCGCGAACCGGAATAGGTCCGACGACGGCGTCTCGTTCTCCGACCACCCACCGTCTCCAGCACCTCCTGGTCCGTTGTAGACAAGACCCCGTGCGTAAAACCGAACGCCGAGCCGGAGATTTTGCTCTGGAATCCCCCTCCCGAGCTCGAACGACGCCGGCAAGGTGAATCAGTGGGTTCGTGCTGAACCTCGTCAAATCCTACCCTCCTCAGCCTCGCCTCGTGTAGATCCGTGCCTCACGAGCTCGTTACGAGCGATTCTGGCCGGAACCCTCGACGACGAACTCTGCCTCCGTCAGATCTGAGGTAGGGAAGCTCGGGGTCACGTCTTCTGGTACTCCCGGCGCAGCCACCACGCCGCCAGCGACCCCACGCCGTCTCAACCTTCGTTTTCCCCTCTCTCGTGCTTCCGTTGACGCCGTAGGGGACGACCGGAGTATTTCGAGCTCGCCGAAGCAGGGACGAGTACAATCCCGAACTCGGCTAGTCTTGGGCCTGGGGAGAAGGATTGGGCCAGCTTCAGACCCTGGATCAGAAGGGTTGGGCCGTGAAGACTTCGGGCTGGACTAGGAAGAAGTCGGGCCTTGGGCCGAGCAAGACAGAATCCGGGCCTTGGGCCCAGTTGGACTTCAAGACCAGGTCGGGATCCGGGTCAGGGTCTGGATCCGGGTCAACCCGAGTCATTTAAAACCATTTTAAAAACCAGATTAATTAATCAACTTTATTTAATTAAAGGTGAGATTTTTGGTGATTGGATTTAAGCATCAGAGGACCTTGGGACTTTTATCATTATTGATTTGGACATTTTATGTGTCAAACCTAGACGGGACTTCGCTCGAGAGCGAAGAATTTGGACCCGAGCTAGAAGAGCAGAGATCACGCCGGGACCCGTGTGAAGAACGGAGTGGAAACCACCAGGCTTATCATCAGAGTGTTGAGAGGAAGACCTTGAGGTAGGGAAAGTCATAACCTCTCGTTTAAATGCTTAGTATGCATGTTAGGCTAATAAAATTGGAAAGGTCCTAGAAATGCCTATAGGATGCGAATAACTAGAACAACTGTCTTTCTATTTCTAATAACCGGAAGCGTCTAGTGGTGAATGATTAGGATGCCAATCACTAGTGTAACTCGCTTTCAATACTTGGGAATTGTTTGACTGGTAGAGTGGCCTTGGCAAAGCCCTCGGATTAGTTGCGTGTTAGGATCACATGCTTGGTTGTTTGGTTGCTTAGTGGATAGGCTAAAGAGTCTAATGGAACTAGTTGATTTGCACGCTTGAATGCTCATTTGAAGGTTTTCATGATTGGTTGATTGAACTCGTGCTTGACTGTTGACTGTACTTGAATGATTGCTTATTTCCTTAAATGGTTGATTGGAGCATCGAGTATGACTGGTTGTACCGAGCGGTGCAATCAGGTGATCGATGCCCCGTGGGGTCGAGACTGGTAAGTGAACGGTAAGTTGTGATTCGTGTGTGGTGACTATGTGATTCGTGTGCTGTGTGTTGTGGTGAATTGGTGATGTGTGAGTTATGTGTGACAAGGAATTGGTGGTTGTTGGGATTGGATTATTTCGTGTTTCGGTTGAGTGCGTTATTCAATTATTAACTGATTATTATTGAATTGTCCAAGTGTATGCTTCCTATGGGAGTAATACCTTGGTTCCCGAGGACATAAAATCCTTTGGAGACGTTTATGAGAATCCCGATGTTAAGCGCCCCGAAGGGTTGTTTCCGGTCGCCTCAATGATATGCGTCTCCCCTGGATTTGAGGGAAAATCCGAGAGGACACATCATATGTGGATCGGAGGGTGGTGACTTCATGCGCCACGGCATTGATTGGATTACCTATTGCCCATGATTGTTAAGATTTATCTTGTTGACTTTGTTGATGAAATTATTGAGTTTGACGTCCACCTTGTTATGGATTTTCCCTACTGAGCGCAAGCTCACCCCTATGAGTTTATTGTTGTGATTACAGGCTTGATTGAGGAGTAGAGGCTCGGGAGCTTCTCGGTGTGGGTGTCATGTAGAGACTTCGTTTTTATTTCATTTCAGCTTTGAACAAACGATGTTGGAGGATTATTATTACACCCCTGGAGGGTTATTTATGTTTTAAACAGATTTGTTGGATTTGAGTTTCATATTGGAGTTTTTCAGGAACTTAGTGTGGAGTTATTGCCTTTTAAATCATTTATTACTAGTCATGCCTCGAGTCCGGGCAAGAACCGGATTTGGGGCGTGACAGTTGTTGTTGTTGTTGTTCTCTTTATCATAGCATCTTGTTGGTCAATCGTCTTAATTGTAAATTATGACTATTTGTGTTAACTCAATTTTTTTACCAAAGTGGGGGTTGCTTTTACTTATTATTTTCCCTACTGAGCGTAAGCTCACCCCTGTTGTTTATGTACTGTTTGTACAGTCTTACTTGGTGAGTAGTTCCTAAAGTTGGGTTCGAGGCTCGTGAGCTTCTGAGAGAGTACGGGTGGAGTTGATGTTAGAGACACATTTTACCGTTGTATTGGACCTTGTTTTATTTTACTACATTATGAGCCTGATTCGCAACCTCGGTTTTGGATCTTGTTTTATCGAAATTAAGTGATCGGAACTAAATTTGGAGACTTACATTTGTTTAAGTTTACTTTTACCTTTATTATTTAATTGTTATTTTAACTCACGTCTCGAGTCCGGTCAAACCCAGATTTGAGGCGTGACACATATCCTATGACACTCATTCAGGCATTTCAGCATGCAATTTCAAGCATTGGAGTATAGGAGGACCCTTTAACAGGTTATCAGTTCACATGGACCAAGGGTCAGGACCTTGAAATATTTATTAGTGAAGATTTATCAACTCTCGACACTAATTTTATCACCCTGATATAAACTTCTTTTCGGGCTTCAAATTATATTCATCATTGGTCTTGATAGGTAGTCATTAAAAGATAAAAATATTAACGTAAAAATGAAGCTAGTCAGAGTTCAAAAGAAACATAAATGATTAATTTTTTTTTTGGATAAGCGCTAAAATGTTATTCAATGGTCATTCTCTATGGAGGAGAAGCCAAAAACAAGCAACCACGATTACATAAGTCTCCATAGGAGAAACAGGGAACAATCCCTTAACAAAAAACGACCAGAAACCACCACTCCAATGATTCCTAGACTACTAGTCGTCTTCATACCACTCACTATCTGAGGTCGGAACGCTGGAAATCTTCTGATTGATGGCTCGAGTCAAAACATAAATGATTAAATTAATGAAGGGTAAAGAAAAAATGGACACTAGTCCATGTGGCGTGATGCTATTACAATGATGTCATTGCTTATGTGATGAAGGATGAATTGTGCGTGTGTTTTGGGTGATGACATGACATCATATTGAGTGTTTGAATCTTATGTGTGTTTCGTTTGGATGAGTTTTCATGTTTTTAGGATATGAGTAATTTTCAATAGAATTTGCCTCTTAGAGTTTGTACAGTGCAATAAAATGGAGACGACACAACAGAGAAGATATCAACGCATCAATTTGACGTTTGTTGTTGCGTCAAGTTGTTGAGCCGACACATCAGCTTGGCGTTTGGTGCTGCGCTACATTGATATTTACCTCTTAGAACATGTACAGTGCACCAAAATGGACTATCCAATTTCTTGTATTTGTTTTTGTGTTTGTATACTATCTTTATTATTTACCATACAAAATATAGATTAAATTTACAGACTGATTTGTCTATGCAAAGATTAGAATGATAATTTTAATAAAAGAGATCTGCCACTCTTGAATAAAAAAAGAAGAAAAGAAAAGTGTGATTGGATTGGACGGAGGGAAGGGGGATGAGGGTAGGGTGGGAGATGAAATAGGAATGGGTCCAACTCTGATGCTTCCTTGTGTCGGTTCTTCCACAAACAGTCAACTCCTTAACACAACATACATACATATTGCTTATCCACTCCCCCACTCACTCACTATGCCATATATCTTTCTTCTCTCCTCTATACTATTATAATATTATTATTATCAATGTTAATTAATATCATATATTAAATTGAAAAAAAAACATAAAAATGAATCTTTCAGACAAGTAAATCTGAAGTATCTTATGAAAAACATAAATATGTTTTGGGTGCAATTAATTTTCAGTATAGTTAAATCTTTGATGTAATAGTTGTATAAAAAAAAGTAGAGGAGAAAGTAAGTGCAATGCATACGAATGATCTGATAGTAATAACTAAATGCAGAAATTAGTTTAATATTACTGTTGGGGTTCTTCCATAAATTGTGGTCCAAATGTTTCTTCTTCATTTCCACCTTCCTTTTTTTCTCTCTCACCTTGTCGACAAATGGGCGTAGTTGTACTGTAGACCTGCTTCGATTTCAACTTCTTCTTCTTCCTCAGCTACTGTAACTTGGACAACTTCAACTTCAACGCTCTTTGTGACAATGTCACGCCTCTCTTCTTCTTTCTCTCTCCTCAACCTTGCTGATCCCCAACTCTACCCAAACCTAACACTGATTTAGCTTCTTATCCTCTCTCTCTCTCTCTCCCCGCCGATTCGCTCTTCTCTTCCTCATCTGCATTTCCACATCTCAGGTTCATTTCTCTCTAATTTCTCATCTAGATTCATGTAATGTGTTTCTGCTCTACAATTTCTGCATTTCTCTCTCTCTCTGATGATTTGATTTCAGCCTTGAATCTGTGATTTTATTTGATGTGATTTCGGGGAATCTGTGTTTTGTGTGTTCTTCATCCACTCAGATTTTTTATTTATTCGATTCTTCCTCTATTCAGTACTACTATTCTCTTTGCTTTTTCTGTACTTCAATGTGCTTGTTTGTCGAGAAATTGTAGGTAATGGTGAGGAATCTCATTTGGTAAGCTCATAGATTCTGGATTTTCCACCGACTAGAATCTCAAGAAAGCTACTACCTCCCTTCCTCTAAGTTTTCTCAGATTTAGCGTTACTAATTTGCATTTTTGTTCTAATTAAGCTCAACATTAAGTATAGTGTTCCAGTTTAGTCCTAATTGCTTCCAAATCGTTCCAATTTGGTCTTTCTGTTTGAAAAGTTCTCTGATGGTAAACTAAATGGAAACATTTTCCTTCACTCTACTTAGATATGAGTTTCTTGTACTTTTTTCTACAATTTCTTATCTTAGAATGGTAAAACATTAATTTTGGTAGTAATAAGTTTGGGACTGCAAATTCTTTTTTGTATTGTTGCTAATGTTCAAGCTGCATTCTCTTCTCATTTTAAGTGGAAGCTTACATTTCGACAATACAAAGATTTGTGCCTATTGTATCTTTCTCCTTGTCTTGGAGATATGTGGGATATTTATAGATCCGCGTTAAAAAAGAAGAGGAATTGTGATACATTCATCACTTTCTTTAAACTACTTGTTTATTTTTTGCACTCTATCCTTTTTTCTCCATGGAGAAAGCTTCCTTTGCTTTTAGTTTTTGGATATGCAATTGATTGAGTGATTCTGTAGAGTAGTGTGCTTTGTCTTGCTCTTAACCTCTCTTTTGTAGGACCAGTGTTAGTAAAGAAGTTAACACATGATTTTTGCTTACTGATCGTATAAATTTTCATTCTATGTCCAGAAGTGAGCCTCAACAATGGAGCAATATGAAATACTCGAACAAATTGGAAAAGGTTCTTTTGGTTCTGCTCTTCTGGTGAGGCATAAACATGAAAAAAAGAAGTGAGAATGAATCTAGTACACTCTTTCCTCTATTCCTGTTTAATTTCCATATAAAACAGTTTCACCATCTAATCTATTCTTGTTGATTTATTGAGGTATGTGCTGAAAAAGATACGTCTTGCCCGCCAGACTGATAGGTCACGGAGATCTGCACATCAAGAGGTTCACATGTTTTACTTTTATTTATTGTTATTAAATACTTCTACGTTGTAGGTTTTCACCTTACATATGTGGGTTCTTTGCTTTAAATATCTGGATTATTTGCATCATGTTATTGATGATGAAATTCATATGGAAGTAAATGAAAAAGATTTTACGAAATGTATCATAGTTTTTTCCAGCTTTATGATATGGCCAGAGTATCATTTTGAACATGTGCAAATGGTTACTTTCTTGTACAAGGTAATGACTTGGAATATTGAATATGTTGAGTACTAGTGCTGATTTTATCTTGCACCTTCAATCTTTGTGACAAAAATCAAAGTGAAAAGAATGTTTACTGATGGCCTTTATTCTGATTTATTAGATGGAGCTCATTTCCAAGATGCGAAACCCATTCATAGTGGAGTACAAAGATTCATGGGTAGAGAAGGTATTTCTTCATCATATGGCAAGCATTGTATCGTCTTTTGTTTTCTCTTGCCCTTTGTTTTGTATTTCATAACTTAGTGTCTTGTTAAATTTATGATAGTTCCAAGATGAGTGTTTTCTATTTTGATGGTTGTTGCTTTACAACCCTACCCAATGGAAAAGAGAGCAACTAGTATTTATTGATATTAATTATTAATCAGTTCCAGGCCTACCGAGGAGCGTAAAACAGGAGAACAGAGCCTCAAGTGCAATTATATAGAGATACTAAAACATCCATCATGACCATGGTCCCTTATAGTGGAGTGGCTGCAAATATTTGAAACTATTGAGCCCAGATGATTCTTAGACATAGAATTTTTAGCAAGGCTAGTGAGTAATTGGCTGAATTTGTCATTACTACTACAAAAGTTGCGTGTTACCGTTCCTTGGGAACATGCTTCTTCAGCTTAAATTATGAGTCCATTGGTAAATGTAATTTTTGATCCTATGGAACCAGATTCCTCAAGAAAATTGTAATGATGTTATTCTGATTTCAGAGAATTAACTCCAATTACTAGTATCCAAGAAAATTACAAATCAATATGGCAAATAATTTATTGAAAAGTCTTAAATGCACAGCAATTAATATCTACCTAGATCTATTGGAAATTGGAAGTAAACATCTCTTCAATACTCTTTGAAATTGATGCATACCTTTTAAAGTTAAAGGATATTTCTGATGATCATGTTTTACTGCAGAGTACAACATTCTTGGAAGTAAACCTAATTTTGTTTTCTCTGCATTTGTGAATTTATACCAAGACACTACGTACGACACTACAAAGTTTTACTGCAGCGCTCATTTTTTTCTTAAATCACTTTATTAATCCTCGTATGTTGGTTGGTCATCTGCAGACGGTGCTATGCTAATAAAAAACATAAAACATTTCGAAATTTAATAGCATCACCTATTTTGACAGGTAGAGTAAAAGCGGCAACGGGTGCCTTTATTTTGTAAAATGCTCCAGGACTAACTGAGATTACTATTTTATGATGTTTAACATTTTCTCGACGTAATCTTGAAAGTGTGCTTTCTATTCATGATTCAAAATTATTGTGCTTTGCCTTGTGTTGTCATAACTATTGACTCAATTGCCAGGGTTGCTATGTATGCATCGTAATTGGCTATTGTGAAGGCGGTGACATGTAAGATTTCTTCCTCTCTGTAATTAAGGCTTTGTCAAATTATTGTTTCCTCCAACTCGTCAGATATGCACATGAAGCCTCAGAGGAAAAACTAGTGTATTTATCAACTTATGTTGATGATAGACTCTCATTATCTCTTCCCCACATTTTTGGTTGTATCGTACAGGGCAGAAGCAGTAAAGAAAGCAAATGGCGCTCTTTTCTCTGAAGAGGTTTTCATTTGTTTAATTGAACTCATCTTTTCTTTTCCCTTGCAATGATCATTACTAGTACATTTAACAAGATTCAACTCCATTTTTCAGAAACTCTGTAAGTGGCTCGTTCAACTCTTAATGGCACTGGACTATTTGCACACAAATCATATACTTCATCGTGATGTTAAGGTTAGTGCCGTGTTTCTTTGTACTTAATAAATAAAGGTATTGACATGTACATACCTCATCTCTGAAGCTGTTTTGTGCTGATATTGGTTTATTACTCCTTCAGTGTTCCAATATATTCTTGACAAAAGATCATAACATACGACTTGGTAGGTGATCAGTTACTTGTACAGATTTCCTGGGAAGTTGTTTAACGTTTTCCAAGTAACCTCTGATTAATTTGTAGGTGATTTTGGACTTGCCAAAATGTTGACCTCAGATGATCTTGCTTGCTCTGTACGTGTTAATCTGCTTTGATCTCTTAAATCCAAATTACACTTTCTTTCGATTTTATTTTAAATGGACTGCCATATCCATTTCAGGTTGTTGGAACTCCCAGTTATATGTGTCCTGAGCTTCTTGCTGATATACCTTATGGTTCTAAGTCTGATATTTGGTCTTTAGGTAAGCTGTTGCCTGCCCCTCCCTTCTCCTCCCCCCTGTCAAACTGTTTATGTGTGCATAGAAGTTACTTGACCTTTTATAGCTAAATCTGTATTAACTTGCTCTGAGTGAATCATCCAGGATGCTGTATATATGAAATGACTTCCCTGAAGGCCGCATTTAAAGCATTTGTAAGTATTTGGATGGTGATTGTTCTTTATGTTTCTAAATGTTAATCAGGTATGTTATATGCCTTACTTTGTGTATCTTTGCTAAGGAGTTATTCGACTAGATTTTCATCGTCCTTATATTTTACCAGAGCATATACTATTATTGTGACATCACATGCACATGGAGTGTATATCTGATGAATGTGCTTCATACTAGAGGCAAGTTCTGGGAGAAACCTCCCCTTAAAATGCATACAAGAAACTAACTTAGACCATTGGTCAAAATAATGGACAGCTAAGATTAATGCTTGCCTAGATTTCATTTGAACACATGAATTCATTTTGAGCACCTTTCATTTCTAGATATGTTACAAAATAGATTTTGCATGCGAAATTTGTCGAAATCAAATCTAATTCAAAATATGATATTTCATATTCGTATTCATATTCATATATAAAAGCCTACTATTTATTGCAGACACCAACATCCTTATCCATATTAACCATTTAGAAACTGTAAATATGACTATACTATCTCATGGAAATTACCAAGAGCTGAGTTGTATCCTTGGCTTCTTTCTGGATGATCAGTGGTACTGGCAGATTCCCTGCATTTACTTCATGTTCCCGGTTTGCTTATTGTTATTATTTTCTTTTTCTTGTTGATCAGGATATGCAAGCATTGATTAACAAAATTAACAAGTCCATAGTTGCTCCACTTCCAACCAAATACACTGGCGCATTGTAAGTTTCCATTTATTTAGTTGGATAATTGTTGTGGCTTCAGGATGCTTAAATCATGAATATTAGTAGTCATTCTTACAACTTAAATTTAATCTAGTACTTGACACAGATCAACACTGGTAAACCCAAGCTGATAAATTGAAACTTAGATGGAAGGATTATTTCATGGTTCTTGTGTTTAATTAATTATGCTTCTAAGCTTTGCACATTAATTTTTTTTTTATCTCTCTAAGCCTGCATATTGATATTATTGTTGGCCTAATCGTTTTCTTCTGAACTGCTTACAGTCGAAGTCTTGTTAAAAGCATGCTGCGGAAAAACCCAGAACTTAGGCCAAGTGTAAGTATCAGTCCCTTGCGACTTGTTTCTTTCAAAGTATCTGTATCCTTAATTTGTTCTTATACTTAAACATTTCAAGTATAATGACAAATAATGTGCAAATATGCTGTTTGTCACGCCCCAATTTCAGTAAACCGAACTTGGGACGCGAACGTTTAAAATAAGAAAACACTTTGAAACCTCTTCCATTAAAACACTTTACAATACCAGTATAGTTCAACAAAATAATAATTACAATTTAAAACACGTTCCAACAAGTGGACAAAAGTAGGTATCCGTCACTAGACTCAAAAACAACCCGGACTCCGCTCCTAGCTCCACAAGCTTCGAGAGCTCGCCTAGTCCGTCCTGTGATCAGTACCTGTAGGAAAAGCAGCTAGAGGTGAGCGTTCGCTCACCACCACGGATAACAGACTGACTACGGCATAATTAGCAGACAATGCCAGTGACACCAATAATAAAGTCAACACCGGGGGACACTGTCCCCAACCCAAGGACTCTGACTGATCATACACCCACTGTTACCTACCTTGACCAAATCAACACCTTGACTCGTAAAGTAGACCCGACACAACGATCACGACCTCTCCCAAGGACTCGAAAGAAACGACGCAACACCAAACAAGATCACAAAGGATCGCAAACCAAACAAGATCACAAAGGATCGCAAATCAAACAAGATCACAAAGGATCGCAAACCAAACAAGATCACAAAGGATCGCAAACCAGCTGCTCAGTAATCTCCCTCACTCAGGTCCAGGATCGACCTATCGCAATTCCTCGACACTAAGTCGGATCAGGCTGTCGACCTTTGCAGTTCATCGACACTAAGTCGGATCAGGCTGTCGACCTATCACACTCACAACCACCGAACCACACACGCGCGGCCAGGACCCCTTTACTGACGGGCGGGCCCCCTACCCCGTCTGAACGTGCAGACGCGTGTGATCGAGGACCCCCGTTTAATGAAGCGGGCCCACAACCTCAGGTAACCACAAGCACAATCACAAACACAGTTCAACAGACAGCAACAACACAAGTTCAGCACTCCACAGGCACTTATGGCCACCCAAGACACCAACCCTAAAACACGGACTCAACAGCCCCACAGGCACTCACGGCCTCCCAAGATACACCAACTGTGACTCACGGGTCAACGACCCCACGGGCACTCGCGGCCACTCAAAACCACCAATAGTAACGACACGGGTTCACAACCCCACGGCACTCACGGCCACCCAAAACACCAAAACGACCACACGGGCTCTCATGGCCACCCAAGACTCAGCAATAGTAACACGGGCTCTCAAGGCCACCCAAAACTCAACAACAATTAACACGGGCTCTCAAGGCACCCAAACTCGACAACAATTAACACGGGCTCTCAAGGCCACCCAAACTCAACAACAATTAACACGGCTCTCAAGGCCACCCAAACTCAACAATAAATAACGCACAACAACCTCCGGCATAAACGATGCCTCCAACAGTCCTAAGATCGCTAGTTTCACAAACAACCTCCGGGCATGGTCATATGCCTCCAGTACTCCTAATGTCGATAAGTTCGCAATCAACCTCCGGGCATGGTCATATGCCTCCAGTAATTCAATTATCGCTAAGTTCTCTGTTCCTACGACACTACTAAGTGTCACATGCTTTTCTCTTAAACGCTACAATCCCGTATCATGCAATTCTAATATTTGCTAACCTACTCAACCCACGACACCCCAGTGTCACATGCATTTCTACTGTTAACTTTCCCTAGTTAGGGCCGAGATCCGGCTACTTTTCCCTACCTAAACCGAAGAGCACCCGCTACGTTTCCTAGCTGCTGACGTTCTGGCTCGCTACCTCCGGGCTTCACCTCGATCGAAGCCGGACGCTAAAGATAACATGAAAGCCATAATTAGAGTCGGTTCCCAGGTTAATTTAAAGGTCACGATTAATCCAGTTTAAAACCGACAGTTGTCCTTTAAACTCGAGCGGGATAAAGCGGGATCACGGCGAATCGGGTTTGAGTACCCGAGCACCGAAACCGGTGCATGCGAGGCACGGTCCCAATGCACGAGGTCCGATTCAGCGGTCCGCTTTTGTTCCTTTTTAAACCCAATTAGCAGTCCATTTTACCCAGAGTTCCAGAGTCGTTCCCAATTCCGATTAATAACCCTTTGTTCAAAACAGAACGGTTTTCGTTTCAAATCTGTTTCTGTTCAGATCTTTTGAGCCCAAAATGGATTAAGTTCGGTTTTTGAACAACCGTCTCTAAATCCCGTTTACAAATTAGATTCTCAACCTCCTTGATTTAAAACCGTTTTTAAAACCAAATTGATTTTAATTCCTTTTTATTTTAAAACCCTACCCTTTCATTTTAATACCTCTTTCTTTTCAACTTCTTGATTTTGATTCCATCCAAACCAGATCCAAAAAATGGTTTTTGTTTCCCTTGTTGTTTTCAAATCTTTTCTGTTAAAAACCCTGACTTTTGTTTCCATTTAAATCCAACTCACAGATTCAACGTTTTCAGTCCCAAATCACAAAATCAACTTTTAAGTCCAAATTCGTTTTAGTTTAATTTTCTATTAACAAACTCCTCGATTCATTCTGTTTCGAACACCCAACAGATACAACGGATCGTTTCAACAAAAACCCAAATTCAACAGAAAATCGAAAACGGGAAAAATAAAGGTTCGGTTTCGAACCGGTCGGCCGACGGCGAGGGCGGCGTCGGCCGGGGCCTAACCGTAGAGAAAGGGACGGTGGCGTCGGCGAAAAACGACGGGACACGGCGGCTTCGCGCCCGTGTCAGATCTGGACGGAGAGGAGGAAGGTGGACGGTCGGCGGCGAGATGGGGTTTGAAGGGCTCGGCTCCGTTCTGAGAGGGAGACGGTGGCGGTGGGCACGGAGGAGGGGTTTACGGCGGAGGCCGTGACCGTGGCTGGTGGTGGAGGAGGAGGTGAGGGACTGCTGGGAGCTCGGGACTACGGGTCGTTACCGGCGAGGAGAGGAGGGAGAGGATCGGAGAAGGACGAGCTCGGGCTCGGGACTGGGTGAGGACAGAGAGAGACGGCCGGTGGAGGGAGGTCGGTGGTGGTCGGATCCGGTGAGGGAGATGAACGAAGAAGATGGCGTGGAGGAGGGAGACGGGAGCGGCGTGGTCGTGGTTGGACGGAGGAGAAGGAGCGGACGGTGAGGGAAGGGAGACGGCCGGAGCTGGTGCGTTGGCCGGAGATGGAGGCGGGAGGTTGGGGCTGCGTGGATCGAAGACGGCAGGGAGAGAGAGGTCGAAGAACGAGGGAGGAGGAGGATTAGGGTTCAGACCCTTTTGCTTCGGTTTTATACCGAAGCCCTAAGTGGGCTTGGCACCCTTGGGCCTCAGGCGGGCCTGAGCACGGGTCAGGCCTGGCCTGGCCGGATCTGCAGCTTGGGCCGGGTCCAGTCCGACCCGGTCCGACCCAATATTTTTTGTTTTTGTTTTTGAAAACAAACTCGTTCTCAACCTCGACGTTATTATTTAATAATTTAAACGTTAAACTTTTCTCGGTCTTTACACTGTTTATGTCACTCCAGATTTTTCCTCGACTTTGTTTTGGAAATGGGTTCTTGATGATACATACTTCGGACTTCTCTGAACTGTTGGTTCTGTAAGTTGGTCATGAAATCTTTACTGATAATTTTTGATGTGTATGCATTGTTGCAGGCTTCAGAGTTGCTCAGGCACCCTCACCTTCAACCTTTTGTCCTTAAAATTCATCTGAAAATCAATAATCCTAGACGCAGTTCCTTACCAGGCAACTGGTGTGAGTCCAAATACATGAAGAAAACTAGATTTTCTGAAGCACGTGATATTCCTACTGCATACAAGGAGAAGCATGGATCATACACCAATGACAGGACTTTGAACCCAAGTATATCTGGTGCTGAGCAAGATTCTCTGTGTCTATCTTCTGAAAGTTCCGATGATGGAACTGTCATTTGTAAAACAGTTTCTTCAAAGAGTAAAATTGTTGCCAAGACTTCAAGGCTTACTCCCTCCAAAGTTTCTGTCTCTACTAAGGTAACCCAAGAAAAATCTATGAACCAGCTGAGACATATATGTAGGGACATGCATGCATGAACATGCTCATAAATATTAGTTTATTGGTAAAATCTCACTCAACTACCTTAAGTATGCACCATCCTCAACTAACTACCCCTGAGTTTATCAAGTTTTTGACAACTCCCTAATTTTAGTCTTAATTTACCTCAATCACGTCATCTTTTGGGTGTGAAATGATTAAAATAAACTATTTTTCCATAAGGGTGTTTTTGTCATTTCACACCCTAAAGTTGACGGAATTGGGGTAAAATAAGACTAAAAAAACTTAGGGATAGTTGGTTGAGAATGATGCATACTTAGGGGTAGCTGAGTGAGGTTTTCCCTAGTTTTTTTGCTTTCTAAGTTCACTAAATGATAAGGTTAAGCTTGGATTAGGCGAGCCCACTATGTGTTGTATATAGATGTTAGACTCATCTTATGATTTGTTTCCATTATCTTTTGCAGCATCCCAACTCACGCACTCCACCAAAAAAGAACGGGCCCACAAGTCGCAGAGCTTCTATGCCATTGCCTACAAAAACACAGGTCCGAGAAACTCGTAGCGGGACTAATGCTGGTATTCTTCGCAGGATGAAATCTCCAGATGTTTCTGTAAATGAACCAAGGATTGACAGGATTGCTGAATTTCCACTGGCATCATATGAAGGGCCTTTCTTTCCCATTGAAAAAGCTTCACCCACTTCTGCCCAGGGTTCCTCTGGCTCCCCACAATATGGTGATAGGTCAATAACAAAGGACAAATGCACAGTTCAGACTTGTGATGGAGCTGCCAAGCCCAGCATCACAGACACGTGGCAGGGAATTAAACGCGCCATGTTTCAGTCTGATGTGGCGGACAGAAGCGAGTCTTCTGATCAGATTGCGACAGCTGGCGCATCAAGCCGCACATCATCTGACATGCGACGTCGCCAGTTTGACACCTCATCGTTGCAGCAAAGGGCGGAAGCATTGGAAGGGCTACTTGAGTTCAGTGCAAGGCTGCTGCAACATGAAAGGTATGAAGAGCTCGGGGTGCTCTTGAAGCCATTCGGGCCCGGGAAGGTTTCACCAAGAGAAACAGCTATCTGGTTGACCAAGAGCATCAAGGAGAACAATCTGAAGCCGGAAGATGAAGATGAGTGATTCCATCAGGTGAGTTGCATCACAATTGTAGCTATAAGAATATTATCTTCAGGCGTATTAGGTTCTGATATGCTGAGGCACTAGGCACTTCCATAACCCTAATCATTTTCTAGACGATGATTTTGTAGGCTGTAGTTAGGTCTCCGGCCCAGATCTATCTGATTCCACGATCTTCATAGAAATGTGTAGTAGTTACATGTATCATCTGTCATGCATTCAAATTCTGAGTTTGACAAATGACGTGAACCTATCAGACTAATCTAGATGTTGCATGTATTATATTTTAAGAACCAGAATTTTCTTTTGTTTTCTTAAGTGAATAAAATAAATGGTTAGAATCTTTCTTTCCCATGTTTTTAATTAGCCTTGGCATTGCAACATGTATGTTTTATTAACTCCTAGAATCAGATACAGAAGTGTCAGATCCAAGAACAAAAACAATGAGTAATGCAATCAAGTTTGGGGAGGCTTGGTATGACCTATCTGACTAGTCTTTTAGATTGTGTAGCAGATACTGTATGGTCTTGGGACTGGATTGCGGGGAATTAGTACAATGTCACGGGTAGCTGCAACGACAGAAACCTGATGTGTTAGGCATTGTACTGAAATTCAGACCGACATTATAAGCAACATATAAATTTTTTAATACCTCGTATGCATCCAGACTTGGGTAAAAGTTGGAATTAGAATGTTGAGAAGCATGCTCATAGTCACAGTCTGTAGATGACCTTGTTGGAGATCCATAAAGCTTGAAAAAGCAGGGATCAACAACTCTGTCAGGAGGCAAGTGTAGCGATAATGAAGAAGAAAGGTGGGACCGAGTATCCATATCGTTCTTGGATGTGATTTTGAGGTTGGGGCGCTGCTTTGGTTCACTTGCCGACCTGACAACTTTGGCCTTTGAAGATTTAGTGGCGGCCATGTACGTAGGTGGACGATGGTCTGCTCTCTCAGAGCTGTAACTGTAAGAAGCCCTTGCTGGATAGATTTTGGGACTTTGTTGCTCTGACAAAGATAGACTTCCTGAGTAGTATGTCTTGCTCTCAACTCTGGTTTCATTTAGATACCCATTTCTGCTTTTCTTCTGATTCACACTCATTTTTTTCTCCTACGCATGCACAAACATAGCACCCCATTAATTACTATCAGTGCTGATTTATTGGTAATCCTAATGATATAAGTTAATGAGACTCACAGTAGTAGTTTGAGTTTGGGGGATGGGAAAGAGATTGAGATTGGGTTGCTGGTTGTGAGCTCTGTGAAGTCGAGCTCTGAGTTGGATAGTCATAAGTGCATGCATGCGGTGAAGAGTGGATGCTGTTCGCTTCCTCACAAGATGCCCTCTTGCCAGTGCTTGTACCTTCACTATTCCTCTCAGCGCACACAACGCTTTCTTCGCCTGCATATCATATAACTACACCTTATTATTATGTCTGTCTATATATATATACACACTAGTGTGAATTTCAAATGTATGTACCAAATAAGAACGAAAGATGGATTGGATCTTGAGAGCAGCTGCATTTTCAATGTCTCTGTACCTCGACAACCCGACCTGATGGTTATTCTGGTACAGGTCATTCTCAATCCGGATGAAATGATCACTCCCCAACCTGAGGAGTGGTTTGGAGTTGGTTGAATCTTTTCTCGAGGATTTTCCAAAGCTCCATCTCCGTTTCACCTTTGGCGTCGGCGTCGACCAAACATGGATATTGTTATTAAAGGGAAGTGATGAAGGTAAAGCCTCAATGCTAATTTTCTTGTCCTTCTTCTCTTCTTTCTTTCCCAGCAACAAGTTAATGATCCATCTGCTAATTCCCTTCCCCATCTTTTCTCTCCTATGAATTATAATACCCTCATTTCTCCTAATTACCCTTCCTATTTATATATACATGTCAAGAATCTTTCTTATTTTGACTTTATATCAATATTTAATTGATTAACTAATCATGTATGCTATTCAATTGGTTGAAATCTGTGTTTCTTAGTTATAATTTTGGTATCCATTACATGCAGAAAAGATTGTTTATTTAAGAGCAAAGGCCTGCAACGCAGATACTGACAACGTAGTCCACAATATGGAGCCATTTGCCACCTTACCACTAAAATGACTTAATGACCTTTTTTTTGGTTCCTAATTGTTGGTCTCATCCCTTCATCTTTAAATTTTTGTTCACCACTAACTGACTATACGTGCAGTTCATGCAACCATGATCAGGATATTATATTGCATAGACTTATAATTATTTGACTTAGTCATGAATCGAGAATGACCGATCAATTTTTTTCTCATTGACGACAAGTTTGTAATATTCTATAGCCCGTTAATATTGGAGACCAGCAAAACAGATCAAGGCTTATAAAACTCTAAAACAAATGTGAAAGAAGACCATTAATCACTCACACGGCAAGACTGATCCCGTGTTGGATTTTTGCCTGCCGGAATTCAGCCGACCGGTCACCGGTTTGCATCAGGTATTATGGGCATGGGCTTGAGCACAGTTACAAAAAAAACAGTGATAAACTTTCAGACATTTTTTTAATTTTTCAATTCTTTTTATCGGATGAAAACCATTAAAAGATAATCAAAGAAGACCTTTTGTTTTGATAGACGGGTGAAGATTTTATTTTAGGTATGAAAAGCAAAAGTACAAGAGTAGGCGAAAGTCAGCTCAGCCCTAAGAAAAAGAAACATTAAAAATACTTTCTTGTCACACAAGAAAACCAAAACAATGAAAATAACTACACCAAGCACATCATAGGTGCAGAATTGCCAATTGAGTGAAAAAAAAAGTCTCTAGTTTGAAACTCCCCTGCCGGTCTCAACCAACCAATCCTGATTGAGTCCTTTCCTCCGGGCACACGACAGAGTTGTAAAACTCCACTATTCTGGTACGATATCCTGATTTGGACAAGTGTTGGCGTTTCACCACTTGAGGCTCCTGATGTAGACACCAATTCAAATTTCCAATCTCCATAAAACCACAACGACACAAAAATTGCATGTGAGATCATTTCTCTAAAAGATTCTCGGATAAATACACAATCCAGCTTCTACGTTATAATCAAAGAAGACTTAATAACCCTGAACCTACACCACCACTCTGTCGCGGGATTAATAATACTTGGGACCCGGCAATGGGATATCCCTCTTATCCGCCAACTATTTCAGCATAAGGACCAAGAGGATATCATTTTCATTCCTATTTCGGTCACTTGTCCCTCGGATGCTCGGTATTGGGAGAAAGGTCCAAAGGCATATACACTACAAAAGAGGGGCACCGATTACTCAACACGAATAGGGCTCAGGTAGGGAGTCCCCCCCCCCCCCCCCCCCCCCCCCCACCCTACATGGTCAGATATATGGCAGCTCCCAGTTCAGCCACAACTTTTCATTTTCCCGTGGAGAGCTCTCATAGGATCCTTTTAGATTGCGGATAGCCTTCGTAGAAGGTATCTTCCCATATTGCCTGAATGTCCGATCTGTCAGCGCCACTCGGAATCCATTGGTCACTTACTCTTGCACTACGGTTTTCTCAAGTGTCGTTGGTCTTTATTTGGAGGGTTACCCAATATATCACCTCAAGTGGATTTCGTGGAGGCTGGCACCTACTCACAGATACGGTAACAATAGAGCGCCAAACCCGAATACTTTGTTGGTCATGGAAAAAATGGAAGGCGCGGAATGCAAAATTATGGAAAGACGTCACCCCATCGACGGTCAGGATGTAGTCAACATCCATAGCTCACATTACAGCTTGAGATCAAGCCCATGTGAATAAGGGCCTCCTTCTCCGACCTGTACGAGCCTCGCCCCTGGATTTACACTACCCCATATAGGGTGGATTGTCATCTATATGGATGGAGCGAATTTTGCAGATACGGTTTTTTTTTTGGATAAGCGCGGTTTTTTATTAGAAAAAGTTAGATCCAAGTAGGATCTAACCAAATGCAACCATTACATAGAAGCTCTCAGAAGGAGCTGCGGGAACAAACCCCAAAACAAAAAACACAAAAATTAACCATCAGTGACCCACTCATCATCCTCCGAAGTCAAAGTTGGATCATCAAAAGCTTTAGCTGTATGTGTCCGATGAGCAACTTGAGTATGTTGTAAGATCTGTTTCCCAAAGTCCACAGGACTTACAATTCTCTCCCGATTCCTAGAATGAGTTGGTTTGATGTTAACGGTGTAGTAATCCCCTAAGAACTTGGGGGGGCTGGCTTTGAAGGTTCGAAGTTCTAACAAGTTGCTTCGAAAGACAACCATTGTTCAAAGGTTTAGGAGGTTGAAGGAGGGCCTCCTTCCACGGACTACTTAGATGAACCCCGACCGAATCTCCATTTTCCACCTGGTGAGACACAGTAACATTCGCACCGGATGGTGGAAAGTGGGTCACCAAGTCGGAATCCGACCCATTAAAACCAGACCTTGAATCTTGGACCGTACCAGATGGGCTAGGCCCAATCACCGACCCGTCACAATCTAGCAAAGCCTCTTTTGCACTAGCACAACCTAGCTGGACTGGATCAGGCCCACACTGATGAGCTGTCTCTACTGGGCTTGCAGCCCAAGAAGATTCAGGTTCAAGGCCTACATGAGCTGGCTCTACAATCACATCCGGCTCAAGAATGTCCAATGCCTCGTCTTCTTCGCGATTCTCCACCTCCAACCCTACCTGTTCCGAAATTACCTCCATCAAAGCCTAATCAAATCCCACCCCAATTTCAGGTACACCTATCCGAGATACTGAGTGATTTGCTTCCGAAAAATCCGACGGATTCGATTGCCCCGAATAGCGGGACCCAAGGGTTGAAGCATCACCGGAAAGTGTTGTCGGCACGAGATCGAGACGGCGACAAGGTGGAGGAATCAAATCTCCAAAACCATGAGGTAAACCTGTTGTCTCTGAAAACAAGGTCTGCTTCTTCGTCGATTTCCCCGACTCGTGGGACCCATGGCCGGTTGAAGCGTCGCTAGAAATCGTTGCTGGCACGAGCTCGAGACGACGACAAACTGGAGCAATCAAATCTCCAAAACCCCGAGGTATACCCGTTGTCTCTGAAATCAAATCCTGCTTCTTCGTCTGCATAATTTTCCGACGACGGGAAATATCTACAAACAAGATGTGGCTGTAGATTTTAAATCCATTGAGGCTAGCTACTACTTGATTCGCTGCCTCTTTCAATCGGTATCGAACAAATCCGAAAAGGTGACCCTTGTGGTTTGGACGACGAGGAGTTGAGGAACACACAATTTCGCCAAATGTTCCGAAAACGTTGTGGATCCAATCGCTACTTGTTCCGAAGGGCAAACTACGGACATAGATCTCATCCTCTTGCAAGGAAAACTGAGTGACCTTAGACTCCCTCACATGTACCTCCTAAACTGGTGAATTAACGGGAACCGAAGCTTCAGCACATACTTTGGCAGCCTCATCCACAGGGTTCATGACCACACCTTCAAAGCCTCCACCTGCAGCACGGGCATGGCTTGAATCAACTACAACAACAGGTTTAATTTTGCCTTGTTTTTTTAATTAGGTTGGGGATTCATAGCTTACTTGGACTTGGGGTAATAATGGTTGCGGGGAATGGAACTGTGTCAAGGGTCTTGGATGCACCAATGATAGAGGCACGGGCCATTTCTACAGGTCTAGAATGTGCCAAAGTTCATGGGTGGACCAAAGTTCACACGATTAGACGCCTAGGTGGTGGTCCACATGGTTAACTCTACCACTCCCATTTTCTCTCCGCTCGGGGACACCATACATGATATTTTGAGTCTATTGTCTCAAGTATAGGATTCTTCCCTCATGTTCATTAAAAGGTCAGCGAACAAAACCTCCTACTGACTTGTTAGGGAAACTTGTTCTTCATCTGTCCTATTATGGTCAGGCAGTCCCTTATCCAAGACACTTCTTTGTATTATTTTCTTAGGCATTCAATAAATCAAGGTCCCTTTCGTTAAAAAATAGCCTTTAATTAGGTTGGGGATTCATAGGTTACTTGGACTTGGAGTAATAATGGTTGCGGGGAATGGAATTGTGTCAAGGGTCTTGGATGCACCAATGATAGATTCACGGGCCATTTCTACAGGTCTAGAATGTGTCAAAGTTCATGGGTAGACAAAAGTTCACATGATTAGACGCCTAGGTGGTGGTCCACATGGTTAACTCTACCATTCCCATTTTCTCTCCGCTCGGGGACACCATACATGATATTTGGAGTCTATTGTCTCAAATATAGGATTCTTCCCTCGTGTTCATTAAAAGGTCAACGAACAAAACCTCCTAGTGACATGTTAGGGAAACTTGTTCTTCATCTGTCCTATTATGGTCGGGCAGTCCCTTACCCAAGAGACTTCTTTGTATTATTTTCTAAGGCATTCAATAAATCAAGGTCCCTTTCGTTAAAAAATAACCTTTAATTTACTCTTCCTTTAATGATAAAAAACACGATGACCTAGAATTGGTAAACAAGAAGTTTATCCCTAGATTATGTCTTGCCGTGTATTAAAATTGAATATCAAGTTTGTCAAACAGGCCGATAGTCTATATATCCAAAGGTTAAAATAAAATAAAATAAATAAATCTTCTCATCCCCCCATCCCATCCGAATATTCTTCACGCTTCATTTCAATCAAGTACCTGAATATAAATAACTCTGAATTCAATTATATATATCTAAAATTCAGATTACCAGTTAAAATTGAAGTAAAAATATGAAAAATAAACATTATCTTTTGGATTTTTTGTGATCTCTCATGATTGCATGTGGTCTCTAAAAAAGTCTAACCCTAAAAACCCTAACCCCCTACGCCATCCTAGCCTCATCTTCCACTAGTGACTCATGTAGCCTAGATCACTACGTTGCCGCTCTCCCCATTGATGGAGCACGCCGTGTCTGTTGACCATATCCCCTTGGTGCCCTTACTAAATCCCCCATGTCCTCTATCTGGTTTTGTCCGTCGGGTGAAAGAGAGGAAGAAGCGAAAACCTAAAGCCTCTTCCACCTTCTCTCCCCTACCGATCACTCTAGCATTCCAATCTGCAACCTCTTCTTTCTCCCCGGAAATCATACTCACTCTATCCTCGGCATTGGTCGTGTTTTCTCCGGTGGATGAGTTAGGAATATCGGGTCTGATCAAGCCAAAGTGTGGTCAGCTCCCAAAGATTTCCTTTGTCTCCTTTCCTGCTCTTGCAGCTATGACGCCTTTGGAAGGACCTGATTCTGAAGGCTCGTCGTCGACTAGGGTTACCAAACCTAACTCAAGTGCCTCACTTCATCGCATGGCATCGTCGCCACTGGGAGGTCATGTTCCCGTGGTCCTGAGCATGCCTTCTCTAATCTCGGATGGTCCAGCTTCCGAGATTCCGATGATCCTTAGGGGTAAAGCTTTGCTTAGGAAGTCGGGACCATCCATGGCCACTCTTCAAGCCAACCTCTCGGCCTGCTCTTTTCTTGAGGAGGAAGCCATGGAAATTTTGGTGCCCTACACTCCGACGAACCCCAACGTCATTGCTCGCCAGCAATATGGGATGGTTGGTCGATTACTCTCCCCAAAACAACCCCGTAAGGATTTTCTGCTAAAGATCTTCACACGTGCATGGGGGCGCTCAGAGTCAAGATTGGTGGTAAAGGACATAGGGTCGGACACGTTCGGGTTCTACTTCACCAGCTAAGAAGCTCAGGCATGGGTTCGTGCCAAATAACCGTTGTGTTTCAATGGGTACCTGTTTCTTCTAGGGGATATTGTGAACCTCATTGCTCGAGATCTTCCCACATTGAACCAGATTCAGTTATGGGTGCATGCTCGTGGTCTGTCGTCGTTGGTCCAAACAAGGGCAATAAGAGAGGTCATTGGGGCGACCCTTGAGGGGATGTGTGGATGTGCCCTGTGACCAATGTGGCCTTTTTTGGGCGGGACCATTAGGGTTGTAAAGCCCGCTCTTTTTAAAAGGGTAATTTTCTGCAATTTGAAACGTCAGGGTAAGAAGTTACATTAAGTGATTTTGTTTTTGTTTTTTTTTCTTAAAAGGAAAATCAAAAAAGAAAAGAAGGGAGAAGAAGCTGCCGAGCCAGGCCGCCCAGTCCTGCCTCTCCTCTCGCTTGGGCCGCGTGAGCCAAAGCCCAATTGAGGCCCAGTGCAGTCGGCCCGGGCTTTATAAGCCAAAATTAGGGGTCTGAACCCTAATTTTGGTCCCTCCCCTTACACGCTCCTCTCCCTCTCTTTGAACCGACGCCCTCGCTTCCTCTCGAACAACTCGACCGCATCTCCACCTCCGCCCCTTCTCCGGCCATCACTGTAATAACCACTCCCGGTCAATGCCAATCAAACCTGCGAAAAACAAGAAAATTTAAAAAATTTAAGACAAACACTTAATTGAACCTAAAATGACCCCTAGGGTCATACCAGACTTAAGTTGACCCCGATATCGAGCAAAGTGAGTTCCGGGGGACTCAGGGCAACTTTCTGACCAATTTGGGAAATGTTGACTTTTCGCTGGAAAAGTCAACCGAGCGACGTTTTGGTCCATTCGAGGACCGTTTTGGATCCACAAAGCTTAGTCGTCGTCGCAGCGGTCTTAGTTGATCCGTTTCCTTGTAGCCCGTCAAGTTTCGTAAATTCTTGGGAAAAGTGGCCGTTCGGGGCCCGAAACGTCCGATTTTCGCGAATCTGATTGGAAAATATCTAGTAGATATCTGTTCAAAAGGTGTGGGACCCACCTTTCCACTTGTCAAACAAGTGGCGGTGTTAGGTTTTGGGGGGAAATTTGAAGAAGAGAGATAGGGGGGGGGTTCGACCACACTTAAACCAAAGAGAAAAAAAATAGAAAAAGGGAAGAGAGGGTTTAGAGAGAGAAGGAGAAGAAGAAGAGAGGAGCTAGGGTTTGGAGGGGCACTATTCACGAGCTCAACTTTTGGATGGTCTCAACGTTGCAAGAATCGAACTCCCCTCGTCTTCCTCTACGGTAATCACCAAACTGATCGTCGTTTTGCTAAATCTCAAATGTTAGAGTTTGGTTAAAATGAGTAGTTTAGGGGTTCTATTGAGGTTGGGGATCGTTGGAGACGTTTTGGGGTGAAGGGGGACGTTTTCCGGCGACCGGGAGCTCGGGAGGTGCTCCGGAGGTGCTCCGGCCACCATAGGGGGGTGGCCAGCCACCATGTGGGGTGGCTGGCCGGAGCTAGGGCCGGCCACCACCATGGTGGGCCGGGCCCCAAGGAGCCCTAGCCACCCACGGCCAAGCTTGGCCGGGTGGGGCCCACGTGCTCGGGTGATCGGGTTTTGTTTTCGGGTGGTTTAGAACGTTCCCCGGACCATTTATCCACTACCGAATCGAAAATTGGAATTAAAATGCGAAAGTTGCAATTATCGGGTTTAGAAACTTTAAACGTTAATTAATTGACTCGGAAGTCGGAATTTGATTCCGTCGAGTGCCTAGGAACCCTTGAATTGTTCTAAGACCGTAGAAACGAAAACGGGAATTTTCGGAGCCCCGGAAGGGCGTTTCCAAAACCCGGGCAGATTCGCCATGTCGGGCGAATCGGGCTTTTCCGAGTCCTTTATCGACAATGTCGAGTAATTGGGAAGTTTGGGAGTGATCGACATTGTCGGGGTTACGTTTGGGCGTTAAGTTTATTGAATCTCAGTTTATTGCTGCGAGTTTAAAAGTGCCTTGAAATTGTGTTCTTTTAGATCGTGCTGCGGACCGAGGAAAAGGAAAGCTAGGCGAGTGACTGAGATCACGCCGGGGCTTATTTGGGAACTTTTGGAGAACTTATACGAGGTAGGGAAAAGTAGCCGGATCTCGGCACTGACTGGGGGAAAGTTAACAGTAGAATTGCATGTGACACCGGTGTGTCGTGGGTTAAGTAGGTTTATTTAAATATTAGAAAGGCATGATACGGGAACGTATGGAATATTAGAAAAGCATGTGATACTTAGTAGTGTCGTAGGAACAGAGAACTTAGCGATATTAGAACTACTGGAGGCATATGACCATGCCCGGAGGTTGGTTGTTTAGTTTATGTCTTGGGTGGCCATGAGAGCCCGTGTTTTATTGTTGGTGTCTTGGGTGGCCATGAGAGCCCGTGTTGTATTGTTGGTGTCTTGGGTGGCCATGAGAGCCCGTGTTGTATTGTTGGTGTCTTGGGTGGCCATGAGAGCCTGTGTTGTATTGTTGGTGTCTTGGGTGGCCATGAGGGCCCGTGTTTTATTGTTGGAGTCTTGGGTAGCCATGAGTGCCCGTGGGGTTGTTGAGCCCGTGAGTCACTATTGGTGTATCTTGGGTGGCCATGAGAGCCCGTGGGGGTTGTTGAACCCGTGTTTTACCGTTGAAGTTTTGGGTGGCCGTGAGTGCCCGTGGGGTTGTTGAACCCGAGTCTTGACTGTTGATGTGTCTTGCGTGGCCATGAATGTCGTGGAGTGTTGGATTGGTGTTGTTGCTGTTTTTTGAGCTTTGGCTGTGATTGTGATTGTGATCGTGGTTACCTGAGGTTAGGGGCCCGCTTCATGAAACGGCGGTCCTCGAGCACACGCGTCTGCATGTTCAGACGGGGTAGGGGGCCCGCCCGAAAAGAAAGGGGTCCTGGCCGCGCGTGTGTGGTTTGGGGTTGTGAGTGTGACATGTCGACAGCCTGATCCGACTTTGTGTCGAGGAAAATGCAACAGGTCAACCGCCTGGCCTGACTGGGATCGGTAAAGGGCGTGAGGGAGATTACTGAGCAGCTGGTATGCGATCCTTTGTGATCTTGTTTGGTGTGCGATCCTTTGTGATCTTGGGTGTTGCGGGGTGGTCTTTCGAGTCCTTGGAAGAGGTCGTGATCGTTGTGTTGGGTCTACATTACGAGTCCGAGTGTTGAGTCTGTTGAGGAAAGTAACGGGTTGTGTGTCAGTTAAGTTACTTGAGTTTGGGGATGGTATTCCCGGTGTTGGGCTTGGTTTTGGTGTTACCGGCTTTGTCTGCTAAGTTTGCCGTAGTCGGTCTGTTATCCGTGGTGGTGAGTGAACACTCACCCCTAGCTGCTTTTCCTACAGGTACTGATCACATGACGGACTAGGTGACCTCTCGAAGCTTGAGAAGCTAGGAGCGGAGTCCGGGTTTTATCTTTTGAGTCTAGTGACGGATACCTTGTACTTTTTCCAATTGCCAGGACGTTTTTGAGTTGTAAATATTATTTTGATTAACTAATTGGTAATTTCGAAGTGTTTATTCAAAACAGGTTTCAAATGTTTTATGATTTTAAATGTTGGCCCGGTGGGCGTGTGTTGTGTTGTTGGCCTTGTCGGCTTGTGTTTGAAGTCGAGTGACTTGTGGTTTGGTCAGAAATTGTGGTAAGTGTTGGGTCAATTTGGTGGTTAAATGTCTGCGACGCACAAGTGTGCGGGTCTCCAAGAGAAGGGTAGGATACGAGTACCCTAGGGTAGCCATGACGGGGTGTTAAGTGCGAAGTCGTCGCATCTACGGGACGGACCATGAACCGACCTGATAGGAGACCAGGTCAGGCTCGCTGTTTTGATCCGGGAGATGGCACGGACCGGCTGGCGTGCCGGCCCGGAAGCCAGCACGGCACGGCTGGCGTTCCGGCCCGGACGCTGGCACGGCCCGGCTGGCGTGCCGACCCGGAAGGCTGCACGGTCCGGCCCACCTGCCGAACCGGTCCAGCCAGTTACCTTCAAAAAAAAATTTCTCTCTCGTTGTGCGTTTAGGTTTGTGGTTGCGTGGCTTGGGGTACGGTTGTGTGGTTTGTTTGAAGTTTAGCTTACGTGTTCTATTAACTAAAGTATTATTAGCGTGAGCGGTGTGACGTTTAGTAACAAGTACGTTAGGGTAGACGTAGACCGTGTGAACGTTAGTGTATTTGAGCATGTTGTCTTTATATGAGTTCGCAACCTGAACGTTTGCGTGTATCCGTGTAGAGGATACTGACACATGGCTCGCGGCAGACGAGGACGAGCAGCGGTAACACGGGGACGGGCGCCCACGCGAGGCAGGCGGGGACGGTCAGCGGGGACACCAGGACGGGTGCCAACCGTTGAGCCCGCCGAGTACGCAGAGGCGCAGGGTACTCATGTCGGAGAAGACATGAGAAGCGACGCGGGACCGTCTACGGGCACACCCAGCGTCCCGCCAGTCGCGGACCCTCCCGTTATGACTTCCATGGACGAGCTGACCAGGACAGTCCAGAGTTTGGTGGCGATCATCGCGAGTCGAGAGTCGGCTTCGCCAGCTCCGGAGGCAGCAGCGGTCCCAGTGAGGCCCGTTCAGGCAGAGGACCACACGGCCCGGACCCTGCTGGACTTCATGAAGCTAGGAATACCTACATTTTTCGGGGAGCTGAACCCCGACCTAGCCGAGAGGTGGCTAGAGCAGGTCACGCGGGACCTGGATACATCAGGTATCGAGGATGGCCGCCGCAGAGTGTCCTTCACAGCTCATCAGCTGAGGGACAACGCCTACCACTGGTGGGGGTGTGTGAGGGACAGTGTCGGGCACGATTACGACGTCTTCCAAACGGCCTTTCTGGCACAATACTTCCCCGAGTGGGCTCGGTTGGAGCGACATCGGCAGTTTCTGGACCTGGAGCAGGAGGGGATGTCAGTGGCAGAATACGAGGCCAGATTCATGGCCTTGACCATATTCGCGCCGGAGATGGTGATGACCAAGCAGAACCGTTGCCTGCGGTTCGAGGGGGGATGGAGACCGGTGATTCGGGATAAGGTCCTCGCCTTAAGGTTGCGGAAGTATTCAGAGCTCGTGGACACCGCAGCGGCGGTGGAGCAGGGTATCCGGGATGCGGCCAAGACCCGTGAGGTCCGACAACGGCCGACTAGCTTTGCAGGGTCGTCCGAGTCACGAGACCCGCGAAGACAGAGGACCACGGGATTCTTCCGACAACAGGCTCATCAAGGTGGATCGAGACAACAGGGGTCGGTGGCGTCAGTGGGGCCAGTCGCTCTAGAGAGACAGCTGAGATGCTTTAGTTGCGGGCAGCTAGGCCACATGCATCGAGAGTGTCCAATGGGCACGGGGTCGAGAGCCGACGAGAGCAGATGTATCCGGTATGGCCGGGTTGGGCACACTATCGCCAGATGCTATGAGCGGTTGGGGGAAACGTCAGCGCAGCGACCGCAGCAGTCGTGTACAGGACAGTCACCCAGGGGTCGCCCTCGTCAGAGTCAGCAGTCGAGGCTCTCACAACCGTCTACGAGCGCGCCGGTTCCGAGGCAGCAGCAGAGACCTGGGTATTCAGCAGCCAGTGCGCCGGGTCAGAGGCATCAGGCCTCGCAGGGGAGGGTGTACGCAGTCACCTACTCCCGGGCCCCAGGATCTACCACGTACCGCGAGACCATCCAGGGTACGTGTTTATTTTATCATTTATGGGCATTTTTCTTATTTGACACCAGGGCGTCGCATTCGTTTATTTCATTGAGTTCTGCTGAGGGGTTGGGACTGAGTTTAGAGCCGTTGAGTTCACCCCTATGCCTGGACACCCCAGTTGGGGGTGGTGTATCGTTGACTAGAGTCTGTCGTGCCTGCGAGATTAGAGTCGCAGACTGTCCTTGCCCTGATGATCTTCTTGTGCTGGGAATGACGACCTTTGATGTGATCTTGGGAATGGATTGGCTGGCAAGGTACCGAGCCAATATCGATTTCTACAGGCGACGAGTGACAGTGTCAGCAGGTAACACGACGGTGAAGTGTGTTCTGGGTAGTAAGAGCGGGGTTCTCCTGTCGGCGTTGTCCGCATTGGAGGAAGTATCGGTTGTGCAAAGCCGAGAGTTACCAAGAGTGGTATGCGAGTTCCCCGAGGTCTTTCCTGAGGAGTTGGGCGGGTTGCCACCGGTTCGTGAGGTGGAGTTCGGGATTGACCTAGTGCCGGGAACGACGGCGATATCGATGGCGCCTTACAGGTTTGCGCCGACAGAGTTGACTGAGCTGAAGCGTCAGCTCGAGGAGCTTCAGCAGAAGGGGTTTATCCGTCCGAGTGTATCGCCGTGTGGAGCACCAGCACTCTTCGTGAAAAATAAGAGTGGAGAGTTACAGATGTGTATAGATTATCGGAAGTTGAACCGGGTTACGGTGAAGAACCGATACCCGATGCCGAGAATCGACGACTTGTTCGACCAGCTGAAAGGGTCGACATGCTTCTCGAAGATCGATCTGCGATCTAGTTATTATCAGTTGCGAGTCCGTGAGGGGGACGTCGCAAAGACTGCATTCCGGACACGCTATGGGCACTACGAGTTCCTGGTGATGCCATTCGGACTGACGAACGCACCTGCTGCGTTCATGGACCTGATGAACAGTATATTCCGGCCGTACTTAGATCAGTTTGTGGTGGTGTTCGTAGACGACATCCTGATCTATTCGCAGAGCGAGGCGGCACATGAGGTACATCTGAGGACTGTTCTGAAACTACTGCGCGAGCATCAGCTATATGCCAACCTGGAGAAGTGCGAGTTCTTGCTCGCTGAGGTGAAATTCCTCGGTCACATCGTGTCCCGTGACGGTATATTGATCGACGCGGTCTCGAAGTGGGCACGGCCCACGAGTGTCTTCGAGATCCGCAGCTTTCTGGGGTTGGCAGGCTATTATCGGCGATTTGTCCAGGACTTTGCGCGACTAGCCGCGCCGATGACTCTGCTGACGCGCAAGGGAGTCGGGTTTGTGTGGACGGAGGACTGTGAACGGGCGTTCACGGAGTTGAAGACTCGGCTGACTACCGCTCCAGTATTGGTGGTGCCTGAGCGAGGGATCGGGTATAATGTCTACTGTGATGCGTCCGGAGAGGGACTGGGCTGCGTACTGATGCAGTTGGGAAGAGTTGTGGCTTATGGCTCCAGGCAGTTGAAGACGCACTAGCGCAACTATCCTACCCACGACTTGGAGCTAGCAGCAGTCGTGTTCGCACTAAAAGGCTGGCGATATTATCTTTATGGCGAGGGGTTCCAGGTGTTCTCGGATCACAAGAGCCTCAAGTACATATTTTCCCAGCGAGACCTGAACATGCGCCAGCGGCGCTGGATGGAGCTACTTGAGGAGTACGACTTCGAGCTACACTACCATCCGGGTAAGGCGAACGTGGTCGCCGACGCCTTGAGTAGGAAGTCGGTTCCGAGCCTCGCCAGCATATCAGTCCGAGAGTGGGACATGATGGGGGAGCTGAGCACGTTCGGGCTTGAGGTAGAGGAGGTTACTGGTGACATGGCCATGTGCTCATTAGTGGCTCAACCCTCACTGCTTGCCCGAGTTTTAGAGGCGCAGTCGGAGGACATCGAGACGCTAGAGATCCGAGAGAGGGTCGTCCGAGGTAACGAAGTGGTAGGCTGGGATGTTAGTGCTGATTGGGGGTTATGGTATCGAGGAGGGTTGTTCGTGCCGGGCAACTGTAGAGACGACGTGTTGCGAGAGTCGCATCATTAGCGTCTTACAGTGCACCCGGGGGGCACCAAGATGTACCGTGGCATCAGGCGGCACTTCTGGTGGCGCGGGATGCGGAGAGCAGTCGCAGAGTTTGTGTCGAGATGTCTCGTCTGTCAGCAGGTGAAGGCCGAGCATCAGCGTCCCGCAGGATTGTTGCACCCACTGCCGATTGCCCAGTGGAAGTGGGAGCATATCACGATGGACTTCGTGTGTGGACTACCGAGATCGCCGAAGGGAAACGACGCCGTATGGGTGGTAGTCGACCGGTTGACCAAGTCGGCCCATTTCCTAGCTATGAGGATGACTGATCCGGTCGACAAGTTGAGCAACTTGTACATTCAGGAGATAATGCGTCTCCATGGGGTCCCGGTGTCGATAGTGTCTGACAGGGATCCTCATTTCACTTCCAGATTTTGGCCGAGTCTGCAGGATGCATTGGGGACCGAGGTTCTACTCAGTACAACTCACCATCCCCAGACAGACGGTCAGTCCGACCGCACTATTCAGATCTTGGAAGACATGCTGCGGGCATGTGTGCTGGATTTCAGGGGATCATGGGAGACCCACCTGCCGTTGGCCGAGTTCGCCTACAACAACAGCTACCAGGCCAGTATTGGGATGGCACCGTTCGAAGCGTTGTATGGGAGGCCGTGTCCATCGCCAGTGTGTTGGGCAGAGGTGGGGTACAAGAGTCTGCTGGTGCCGGATCTTGTCAGAGAAACGACAGAGAAGGTCGCGCTGATACGCAATCGATTGAGGACCGCGCAGAGTCGGCAGAAGAGTTATGCCGACAGACGACGTCGACCTCTTGAGTTCGCAGTCAGGGATCACGTGTTCCTGAAGGTGAGCCTGAGGAAGGGACTGGTACAGTTTAGACACAACGGGGGCAAGTTGGCTCCGCGGTACATTGGCCCGTTCGAGATCTTGAGCAGAGTGGGAGCAGTGGCTTATCGTCTGGCGTTGCCACCGCAACTTGGGAGAGTTCATAACGTCTTCCACGTGTCCCAGTTGCTGCAGTATAATGCGGACCCCTCCCACGTCATTGAGTGGACAGATATCGAGGTGGCTGACGATGTGTCCTATGAGGAGCAGCCGGTTCGGATCATGGACACACGGGAGCAGGTCCTGCGGGGAGGCAAGATTATCCGCCTGGTACGAGTGCAGAGAAAGCATCACGGGGCTAAGTCGACTTGGGAACGCGAGGAGGAGGTTCGCGCGAAGTACCCCGACTTGTTCAACTCCCGAGGTACGTCTGTTTTAAATTTCGCGGACAGAATTTCTTTAAGGGGGGTAGATTGTAATAACCACTCCCGGTCAACGCCAATCAAATCTGCGAAAAACAGGAAAATTTAAAAATTTTAAGACAGACACTTAATTGAACCTAAAATGACCCCGAGGGTCATACCGGACTTAAGTTGACCCCGATATCGACCAAAGTGAGTTTCGGGGGACTCAAGGCAACTTTCTGACCAATTTGGGAAATGTTGACTTTTCATTGGAAAAGTCAACCGAGCGACGTTTTGGATCCAAAAAGCTTAGCCGTCGTCGCAGCGGTCTTAGTTGAGCTGTTTCCTTGTAGCCCGTCAATTTTCGTAAATTCTTGGAAAAAGTGCCCGTTCGGGGCCCGAAACGTCCGATTTTCGCGAATTTGATTGGAAAATAACTAGTAGATATTTTCCCATAAGGTGTGGGACCCACCTTGCCACTTGTCAAACAATTGGTGGTGTCAGGTTTTGGGGGGAAAATTGAAGAAGAGAGATAAGGGGGGAGGGGGGAGGGGGTTCGGCCACACTAAAACCAAAGAGAAAAATATAGAAAAAGGGAAGAGAGGGTTTAGAGAGAGAAGGAGAAGAAGAAGAGAGGGGCTAGGGTTTGGAGGGGCACTATTCACGAGCTCAACCTTTGGATGGTCTCAACGTTGTCGAACTCCCCTCGTCTTCCTCTACGGTAATCACCAAACCGATCGTCGTTTTGCTAAATCTCAAATGTTATGGTTTGGTTAAAATGATTAGTTTAGGGTTGTATTGAGGTTGGGGATCGTTGGAGACATTTTGGGGTGAAGGGGGACGTTTTCCGGCGACCGGGAGCTCGGGAGGAGCTCCGGCCACCATAGGGGGTGGCCGGCCACCATGTGGGGTGGCTGGCCGGAGCTAGGGCCGGCCACCACCATGGTGGGCCGGGCCCCAAGGAGCCCTAGCCACCCACGGCCAAGCTTGGCCGGGTGGGGCCCACGTGCTCGAGTGATCGGGTTTTGTGTTCGGGTGGTTTAGAACGTTCCCCGAACCATTTATCCACAACTGAATCGAAAATTGGAATTAAAATGCGAAAGTTGCAATTATCGGGTTTAGAAACTTTAAACGTTAATTAATTGACTCAGAAGTCGGAGTTTGATTCCGTCGAGTGCCTAGGAACCCTTGAATTGTTCTAAGACCGTAGAAACGAAAACGAGAATTTTCGGAGCCCGGGAAGGGCGTTTCCAAAACCCGGGCAGATTCGCCATGTCGGGCGAATCGGGCTTTTCCGAGTCCTTTATCGACAATGTCGAGTAATTGGGAAGTTTGGGAGTGATCGACATTGTCGGGGTTACGTTTGGGCGTTAAGTTTATTGAATCTCAGTTTATTCCTGCGAGTTTAAAAGTGCCTTGAAATTGTTTTCTTTTAGATCGTGCTGCGGACCGAGGCAAAGGAAAGCTAGGCGAGTGAATGAGATCACGCCGGGGCTTATTTGGGCACTTTTGGAGAACGTATACGAGGTAGGGAAAAGTAGCCGGATCTCGGCCCTGACTCGGGAAAGTTAACAGTAGAATTGCATGTGATACCGTTGTGTCGTGGGTTAAGTAGGTTTATTTAAATATTAGAAAGGCATGATACGGGAACCTAGCGAATATTAGAAAAACATGTGATACTTAGTAGTGTCGTAGGAACAGAGAACTTAGCGATATTAGAACTACTAGAGGCATATGACCATGCCCGGGGGTTGTTTGTTTAGTTTATGTCTTGGGTGGCCATGAGAGCCCGTGTTTTATTGTTGGTGTCTTGGGTGGCCATGAGAGCCCGTGTTGTATTGTTGGTGTCTTGGGTGGCCATGAGAGCCCGTGTTGTATTGTTGGTGTCTTGGGTGGCCATGAGAGCCCGTGTTGTATTGTTGGTGTCTTGGGTGGCCATGAGGGCCCGTGTTTTATTGTTGGAGTCTTGGGTAGCCATGAGTGCCCGTGGGGTTGTTGAGCCCGTGAGTCACTATTGGTGTATCTTGGGTGGCCATGAGTGCCAGTGGGGGTTGTTGAACCCGTGTTTTACCGTTGGTGTTTTGGGTGGCCGTGAGTGCCCGTGGGGTTGTTGAACCCGAGTCTTGACTGTTGATGTGTCTTGGGTGGCCATAAATGCCGTGGAGTGTTGGACTGGTGTTGTTGCTGTTTGTTGAGCTTTGGCTGTGATTGTGATTGTGGTTACCTGAGGTTGGAGGCCCGCTTCATGAAACGGGGGTCCTCGAGCACACGCGTCTGCATGTTCAGACGGGGTAGGGGGCCCGCCCGACAAGAAAGGGGTCCTGGCCGCGCGTGTGTGGTTTGGGGTTGTGAGTGTGACAGGTCGACAGCCTGATCCGACTTTGTGTCGAGGAAAATGCAACAGGTCGACCTCCTGGCCTGACTGGGATCGTTAAAGGGCATGAGGGAGATTACTGAGCAGCTGGTACGCGATCCTTATCTTGTTTGGTGTGCGATCCTTTGTGATCTTGGGTGTTGCGGGGTGGTCTTTCGAGTCCTTGGAAGAGGTCGTGATCGTTGTGTTGGGTCTACATTACGAGTCCGAGTGTTGAGTCTGTTGAGGAAAGTAACGGGTTGTGTGTCAGTTAAGTTACTTGAGTTTGGGGATGGTATTCCCGGTGTTGGGCTTGGTTTTGGTGTTACCGGCTTTGTCTGCTAAGTATGTCTTAGTCGGTCTGTTATCCGTGGTGGTGAGCGAACGCTCACCCCTAGCTGCTTTTCCTACAGGTACTGATCAGAGGACGGACTAGGTGAGCTCTCGAAGCTTGAGGAGCTAGGAGTGGAGTCCGGGTTTTATCTTTTGAGTCTAGTGACGGATACCTTGTACTTTGTCCAATTGTTGGGACGTTTTTGAGTTGTTAATATTATTTTGATTAACTAATTGGTAATTTCAAAGTGTTTATTCAAAACAGGTTTCAAATATTTTATGATTTTAAAATGTTCGCGTCCCGAGTTCGGTTTACTGAAATTGGGGCGTGACAATCACCTCCCCCTCTACCGAGCTTCTCACGGTGCCACCCTTTCCTCATCGAGTGCCCGTCCGCCACTATACCTCTCCCTCATCGCGATTCCGGCCGTCCCTCTCTATCCCGGCCACTTCCTCACCTTCCCCGTTCATCCCGCCGCCCTCTCGGCTCCTCTTCGCACACCGCCACAGTCACCAAGCCCGTCTCGTCTTCTCCGTCCAGATCCAACCGTCCGGAGCTCCGCTCGTCACCGTGCTTACAGATCTGAGGCGGTTCTTCGCCGTTCTCCGCCTGCTTCTACGACTGCAACCTTGAGCCCATCACCGTCCTCTCCTCAACGGTGATTCGCTACCGTGGTTTGGTTGCCGGCTTCGCCGCCGGTGGCCGGTTGGTTTGCACCACCGAGAACCATCCTTTTCTTTTCCCCTTCTGTTTCCCTTTTGTTCGTTATTCGAACTCCTTTTTTCTGGTTCTGTTGACTTCGAGTAAGGTTGACCAATGTAATTAAGAAAAGTTTAGGGGAAAAGAAATGAAAACCAGACAATCAATTTTTAATGATAAAAATTGGATCTTGAACGGTTATTTGAATCTATCGATTTTGGGAACCGGATGAGTAAACGGGTCTAATAAAATCAGTGTGGGTTTGAAAGGGTTTATTAAACGAAACTTAATCGGATTATGGAACTTGAACGTTTTAGGACCCGAACGTTTAAACCGGTCTGTGAGATTGGACTTAGAACGGGATTTAACAGCGGGACGTCGAATCAGATACCTTGGGATTCGTGCCTTGGAATCTGTGCCTCGGGAAACGTGCACCGGTTCTAGGGTCGGGGCTCGGGTACTCGAATTCGACTCGTCGTTTACGCCGCTTTTAGCCCGTTCGAGTTTAAAAGACTTTTGTTGAACTTAAATCGAAACCGTCGTAACGTTTAATTCGACTTTGAAAACGTTTTTTGAGTTTAGCTTTCATTTGTTTTAGAGTCCGGCTTCGATCGAAGGGAAGACCGGAGGTAGCAAGCCAGGAAGTCAGCAGTTAGGAGACGCTGCTGTTGTATCGTCGTGAGGTAGGGAAAGTAGCGGATACCGCTTTAATTTCGGAAAGTTACTAGTGTGCATGCTAGGAAATAATAAAACCGGAAAGATCGTAGTTTGGCATGTAGGATGCGAATAACTAGTGTAGACGTTGAACTGTGAACATTTATGTTTCTGTCTTGGGAATTGTCGTGCTGGTAGAACCGGGCCATGTCATGCTTGTAGGATTGTTTGCTGAGTGTATATACTGTCGTGCTTTGTGTTGTTTGATCGGGTATTAATTAACGAACACGAAAACGGATAGGATTGAACTAGTGATACATGTTGATGACCTGTGTGGTTATTTCTTGTTTATTTGATATGTTGAATTGTGGGATGAATGAGGGATTTAATACCGGTTAAGCCAGTGGGGTTACCACATGGAGTGTGGAGACGGTAAGTAATAGTAAGTACGTGACAGTTTGAGGGTGGTTAAGAGTCTAATAAGATCTATTCGTTATTGCATATCGTGAATGTGTGTGGGCAAGTGTGCCATGTTTGATAATGTGAACCCTTGTTTGTGATATGACCGGTTGAGTGATAGACCGGCTGTGTGTGCTACGTTGAGATGGTTCGGTTGGTATACCGAGACCATCAGTGTTTTGTACGGTGTGTGAGTTCCTGTTTTTGGGTGTTCCAAGAGACGGCGTAGCCGGGGTGGACTTAAACTGAGAGTTAGATCCGGTGAAGCGTAGCGAGGCCAAGGATGGCGTGATCAGTACCCGATGATTCGTGGTCCAGGACGATGGTTGACCGAGGCGTGTACCGATCCTATACGTATTGTTGAGTGGTTACCCTTCGTCTGTGTGCGGAGGAGTATAATACCCCACGTCTGTGTGTGTGAAACCCTTCGTCTGTGTGCAGAGGAGTATAATACCCCACGTCTGTGTGCGTGAAACCCTTCGTCTGTGTGCGGAGGAGTATAATACCCCACGTCTGTGTGCGTGAAACCCTTCGTCTGTGTGTGGAGGAGTATAATACCCCACGTCTGTGTGCGTGAAACCCTTCGTCTGTGTGCGGAGGAGTATAATACCCCACGTCTGTGTGCGTGGAACCCTTCGTCTATGTGCGGAGGAAGTCATGGGGACTGATGCCGCATAGTTCGGTACGATAAAAGTGGCGGTGTGCCTACGGTGTTATGACTTATGCTGTTCTACGACATCTGAGTGTGTCTTGTCGTGTGCTTTATTCTCATTGGTTGAATGTGTGCTTTCGGATAAGTACGTTTAAGGTTGTGTAAATGGGCAATAACAGGGAAGTGTGTTGTTGGACTCTGCGCATTGGTTTAAGTATGACTTTGGTCTGGTGAGAGTGTTTGGTGACACGGGGGTTGTTGTAACTGTTTCCAGTGTTGTCGTGCTAGTTTGCACGTGTATCTGATTACTGAGATAGGCGTGGGCTTGCTTACTGAGGATTGTTGAGTGATGAGTGTCAAGGTCTAGTTGTGGAAAGTGGTTTGGATTCGGATCGGTGTGAGTGGGTTTTACGGGTTGTGCCTGAGTAAAGGCCAAGGGTTGTCTTGGAGTAATCATTGTCTTGTTTTAATAGTTGTGCTTACTAGTATGCCATAATTGGACGGTTACCCGTGGTGATGAACTGTGGTTCAAATCCTTAACTACTTTTCCTACTGAGCGTAAGCTCACCCCCTTACTTTGTGGTGTTTCAGGTGTCGAGCAGGTTTTGTACTAGCAGGATTCTCGGAGCTAGGGAGCTGACGGGGATTCGGGATAGTGTCTAGAGACGTACTGTTAATTGTTGATTTATCTACCGTTGTTTTTATCGAGCTGGACTCGCGGTATTGTTTAAAGTTTTAAAAATTGTGAGTTGAGGCTTATTGGCTTTATTTGCGCGAAATTCATTTTTGTTTTAGCTCACGTCTCGAATTCGGTCAAAACCGGATTTGGGGCGTGACAAGGGTCATATTTTGTATGGAGCTGATGATCCTAAGGTTCTAGGAGTTTCGAGTCACCTTGACCTACGATCGGCTGCCTATATTCTGCTTCAGTTTTGGCCGTATTGGCCACCCGGTTCGGGACTATGATCTAAAGATGCCATGAATCCTGAGGTTTGACTATTATCTCCTTGAGTACAAACCTGAGAAGATGGAGAAGGTCTATGCTACGAACTAGGGGAACACACCAACCAACCCCGTGGTTTCGAGCCATTGGCTTTGAATACTATACCTAATCCCCCAGCGTCTCGAGGAAGGGGGAAATTATAACCCCGGGTACCTAACCTAACACTCAAGTAGGGGTGGAACAACAGGGATTGGCCAAGGCGCCGCTCATGGGAGGTTTGGCTGAGTCTGCCCATTCTGCGATGCTGCTTGTCCCATCTGGTAAGCTGCCTTTCCCATATGGGACATTGCTTGGGGCACTATCAATCGGGTTTCTTCTTGTCATAATAGGGATGCTACCGATACCATCTGTGATACGGGGAATTAGGAGGGACACTAAAGGGAAACCCCGTAAAGATCAGACGAGGGCTGGGAAACAAATCTTATCTAAGGAGTGGTTCCTGGTAAAAGCCGATTCTCCCTATATCACTAATGAGGTCAAGTTTGGTTCTCCACTAGACAAAACGAGTCATCTCTATGGGATTAAGCAGCGTTAAAAGCACCATCTTAGGCAATCCTTATTAGTTTCGTCAGTTTCATAGTTAACTTTATATTTGTCTTTGTGGCTTTTACAAAATGTGTTGTACAATCACTCTGTCTTAGAGTTTTTGTTCGGAAATTTTATGGTGCCCCAAATGTATAATGACTCTTTTTGATTATTAACGAAGTCCATACTTTTCGTTAAAAGAAGAAAAGGTTTATTGATAACAAGTCATATTTAATAGAAAAGTACCCACGCTAGTAACCTTATCAGCATACTTAAACTGCGCACAAAAGGAATCAATTGAGGCATGAGTATGCCAATGATTTCTCTTCAGCGAGCTCTCTAGCTGTTGCATCCATTTTTGCCCTGGAGAATTCATCAATTTTCAACCCTGGCATATCAATTAAACAAGTTCAGAGTGATGATATTGATAGTAAACAATTAGTGCCCCTCATGAATTGCAAAATGAACATATGGGTCCTAACATTCTTGAACGTTTCGTTTTGACGTCCTAACCCTGACCAACGTTTCGTTACAGTTCCATACACGCAAGGTTGGAACTTTTACAAAATCTGATATGAACCGTTCAAATTAACGATTTCGTTAACATAGGAAATGAAAAGTCGAAACTACAACTCCATTCACGTTAACCTTTCAGCTCTCCATGCCCGTTAAACACGCAATTAGAACACTTAGTATACATATCCAACAATTTTTCAACACTGAATTTCAAAATAATGCATTATTTTGGGAAAGAGGAGCTGAAAGGTTAACGTGAATGAAATTGTAGTTTCGACTTTTCACTTCCTATGTTAACGAAATCGTTAATTTGAACGGTTCATATCAGGTTTTGTAAAAGTTCCAACCTTTTGTGTATGGAACTGTAACGAAACGTTGGTATGGGTTAGGACGTTAAAACGAAACGTTGAAAAAGGTTAAGAACCAGAGTCATCCCTATATAGTATTATGATACCTTGGACAATGGACCATTTTCCTTGTTCACAAGTAACCGGAAAAGAGTAAATGAGGCCCGGCTGAATCCCATATGATCCATCCGAATAAACTCCCATCGATACCCAACTTCCCTGTTCACGGTACATGTGTTGCTTAATTGATTTATAAAACAAATCCATACATATATATATATATAAATTGAAGTTTAAGTTAATTAATTAGGAGATGGACCTTGGGAGTGCCAAGAACCCAATCACGTATATGGTCACAAGCAGCACTTGCTGCAGACAGTGCACTCGATAGCTTCCGCGCTTTGATAATGGCCGCACCACGCTGCTGCACCGTCCCTATGAACTCGCCATTCAACCTAAGTACACATACATATTATATCATTTATTACAAACATGATGTTTTTATTTGATGTTTGATTTTAGTACGATAAGATGACATGGTGTTTTTTTATAATTATTATTTGTTTCAAAACGAAATGAATTAAAATTGTACCATTTGTCGTCGGAAACAAGCTCTCTAACCGGTTTGCGTCCGACGGGGGTGGCGACGGTGGCATGATTAACGTCCGGATACTGAGTAGAGGAATGATTCCCCCATATTATAACGTTGTTGACATCAGTAACATGCACGTTGAGCCTTTCCGAGATTTGGCCCATCGCCCTGTTATGATCCAACCGAGTTAGGCACGTGATGTTTTTCTCTGAGATGGACGGAGCAAACTCTTTCAAGATTAGGGCATTTGTATTTGCTGGATTCGCAACCACAACCACCTGCAAAAAATGCAATTTCATTAATTTACAAGTTTAATATCAACATATGGACCGATTTCTCTGCTTCAATCCGGATAGGAAGTAGGCAAGGAGGACGGTGCTCTGTTTAGTTTGCTCCCTGCTCTGTATTTGTTTTTAGTTGGCTTTATGCTTGTATCGGTTTGGGGAAAAGGTCTTTTTTAGGATCGTTTTTCTTGCTTCGTTTTACTTTCTTGTAGAACGTTTGCCTAATAAAATCTCTTCGCTTATAAAAAAAACATGTGGACGGAAGACCACAGGCAGTGGCAGAGTCAGCTTTTTCAGTGACTGTAAATAGAAAAGGGCACAACTGCGAAAGTATAAAGAATTAAAGGGTATTTTTGAAAAAAGTTAGAAAAACAATTAAGATTTTTTCAATTGTTCAATTCGTTCACACACTTTTAATGTGAGATATATACAGGAAATAATTATACCCGACAATTTACAACAGAAGGTTGGTTTACGGATACCTTGCAGTCGGGTGCTGCATGTTTTTCGAGGGCTGAAGCTTGAGCCTTGTAAATGGTGACATTTTTAGACATAACATCCTTCCTCTCCATGCCCTCCTTCCTGGGGAAGCCGCCCAGCATGACGGCGATGTTGACGTCCGTACATGCTTGGGCCACATCAGTAGTAGCCACTACACCTTTAACAAGTGGCAAAGAGGCGTCCATGAGCTCCATCTTCACTCCCTCCAACGCATCGGCGGCGGGTTCAATGTCCAGCAAGTGCAGGATTACAGGCTGCTGCGCCCCTAACATCATCCCTCTTGCTATCATCGGCACTATTGCATAACCTATTTGCCCTGTCAATCAATTCTTCATATATTTCATTACTAAACTTCAACTATATCAACAACTCATTGTCAAAAGGGTCAACGTCGATTTTTAGCCTAGTTGAAAATGTCATTTGCACATCTTAACCGTGCTCTACCTTTTGTGACAGATGTGCAAATGACTTTTTCAACTGAACTAGAAAATAACGTCTTCTCTTGTCAAAATGAATATGAATACTCAGACAATATATATAAAGGAAGGTGTAGTGATGCATGCCTGCAGCACCGGTGACGAGCACCCGAACGGGCTCTTTTTCCACAACCAAGAAACTTGACATATGTTTGATGATTTTCCAGAACAAAAACGTGCAAAACAACAGCACCACAACTTTCTGAACAACATCTTGATCGATACATACCATTTTGATATCACAAATAGTACGTTATAAATAACATTATAGGCCTGGCTTCAAATTAGATATATGAGTGAATCGTTACAAAAACTCCATGACAAGGCATTGTTAGCTAACTAGATACCAAAACCAAGTCCAAACTATGAACCAAAAGAAAAAATAAGATTGCTTGATCGAAAGGAAAAGAATTGGACTTCCAATAGAACAAGGTTGCATAGTTGGGTGAATCATGGGAAATTCAGCTCTTTAAGAAACAGATCAAAATTATGAAATTCAATTATGGGAAGCTGTAACGAACAAGTCTCCAATAAAATAAACAATAAGCATGAATTAGTATGGGCAACGAACAAGGTATACTGACAAAAGTCTTGTAATTGTCTTTGTCTTTTGCTCGTCAAACCACTGACAACAAAATACAAGATCTGAGTTTGGCCGGCCGGGTGGTGTTGATCAAATCTACCCTGTCTTCTTTACCTATTTTTTTCATGTCATTGTGGTGTTCTCAGAACTTTAAATGCCTGGAGGGGGCGTTTTTTTGTGGCGTAATAGAGTGGCCACAAAGGTGTTATGCAAAGTTAGATGGTCAGATGTTTGTAATTCTAAATCTGAAGGAGGTTTGGGTATTATAGATTTGGAAAGGGTAAATCGGAGTCTTTTGGTTAAATAGTTTTGCAATTTACAGCTGAAAAAAACTCTTTATGATTGTGTGCTAAGTTTGGTTAGAGATTGTCTGAATGAGACCTGACTTTCTTGGTAAACCAGGTTCCTCGTTCATCTATGGCAACTGATCCACATTTCAGGTCAATTTTGGGGGCACGAGTCCATTAGCGGATCAACGATAGTTGTCGCGTCTCTTTTTGGGAAGATGTTGTTAAGCTTACAAACTTAATGTAGGAGAATTGGAACAGAAATGGTCTTATATTGCCATGTGGATACAATTACAGAGGAGAAGAAGAAGAAGAAGAAGAAGAAGAAGAAGGGGCTAAGCTAGGATTACAGAGAAATTGAGACTGTAGTTGTTGGATGCTAAACCCTAGACAATCCTAAGTTTATACCATCTCTCTCCTCCAGTATCGAACTCTCAAACATGCTTTGCTCTACGTCTTTACCAGCCGAGCTTAGGACCACTCGAAGATGATGGAGCTAATAGCGGAACTGCAAGACACCTCAACCAATCAAAATAGAACATCTGTCCACGCCACTTCCAGATTAGCAGCTACTACTTATCCAAACACATTGTTTGATGCGTCTTGTTCATTTGAACACTAACGGTAACGTGAGTGGTACGTCATCGTGATAGCGCCCTCCTTCAGGCAGGTTTTTCCTCAAGCTTGTTATAGCTATAATCAGTCCCCGGGGTTGTAACACAAATATGCAAAAACACTTAACTGATTGAACTGGAAAGACAATAGAAACACAAGATGTGTTTTGTAGAACCAGAACTCAGTGTGATTAATTCACTGAGGCTATGACTTTATTTATAGCAAAGATACCTTACAATTTGAAATACGTAAATGACTTATCTAGATAGAATACTTATGAAATTCAAAACATAAAAAGATAGAGTTGGAGTTGCTGATATACTCCAAATTGTTCTGCATAATAATCTATTGTCGTATATTAAGACAAGGTTACCTAACAATGCTCCCCCGTAACCTTGTCTTTCACATCCTTCATTCCCAACATCATCCTCAACTCCAAAAATCTGGTGCGCCCCAATGGTTTGGTCAAGATGTCAGCCACTTGTTGTTTAGTGCAAACATACTCAACTTCAATGCTGCCTTCTTCCACACATTGTCTAATAAAATGATATTTAGTATCAATATGCTTGCTTCTTCCGTGCAACACTGGATTTTTGCATAAAGAAATAGCTGACTTATTGTCCACCTTTAGCTCCACTTTGTTTTCTTCTTCCCTCAACAATTCAGCCTTCAAACGTGACAACCAAATACCTTGGCATGCTGCAGCAGTTGCAGCCATATATTCAGCTTCACAAGACGAAAGGGCAACAGTTTTTTGCTTCTGCGAGATCCAAGTAATCAGGTTTGGACCGAGATAATAAGCTACGCCCGTCGTACTTTTACGATCATCAAGATCGCCAGCCAGATCACTATCACAGTAGCCCACAAGGGCTTGGTTTAAATCACTCTTTTTCTTGTAACTTAACCCAAAACCTTGTGTTCCACTCAAGTATCTAATAATATGCTTCACTGCAGCAAAATGTTGAACAGTTGGAGCTTCCATATACCTGCTCACAATGCCCACAACATATGAAATGTATGGTCTAGTGTTTACAAGATAACGAAGGCTACCAACCAGACTCCTGTACATAATTGCATCTTTGATCTTTTCTCCTTCATCTTTGTTCAACTTCAACTTATGTTCCATGGGAGTGACACAAGGATTGCAATTCTCCAGACCTGCAATTGCAATTATTTTGGCTGTATACCCGGCTTGACAAAGAGTAATTGAGTCCTCGGTTTGTTTGACTTCAATACCCAGATAATAGCTCAAGCAACCGTCAGTCATACTAAAAATGGATTTCATCTCTTCTTTGAATACATTTATCATACTAACCTCTGAACCCGTGATGATTAGATCGTCTACATAGACACCAACCACCAAAATTGAGTTACCTTCTTCTCGTGTATACACTGCATGCTCTAATGCACTTTTCTCAAAACCCAGAGAGACTAAACTTTTGTCAAGTTTAATGTTCCACGCCCTCGGAGCCTGTCGTAGCCCATACAAGGCTTTTCTCAGCTTTAACACCAGTAGAGGATTTTGCTTGTCAACGAACCCTGTTGGTTGAGATACATACACCTCCTCTTTCAAATCTCCATTCAAAAATGCGGTTTTGACATCCATGTGATGTATTTCCCATTTCTTCATTGCTGCCACAGCCAACAATAGCCTCACAGTTTCGATCCGAGCAACAGGGGCAAAGACCTCGTCAAAGTCTATGCCCTGTCTCTGAGCATAACCTTTCACCACAATATGTGCCTTGTACTTTTGAACTCTGCCACTTGAATCTTTCTTCACCTTGAAAACCCATTTTAGCCGATTGCTTTTTGACCCTTGGGTAACTCAATCAGCTCCCATGTTTGATTCTCTCGGATGGAGTGGATTTCATCCTCCATGGCTGCTCTCCATTGATCGTGTTGCAATGCTTCTTCTGCACTTGCAGGTTCCTCTGAGGATAATAGACATAGGCCTGAGAAGTCTCCTTCCACCTCGCTGGTTTCTGCATAAATATCAGCAAGTGATCGCATTCTTACAGGGGTTTTTGCTTCTTCTAATGTTGGAGTTGGTACGGGGAATGGGCTGCTCAATCCTTCCTCTCCACTTTGCTCCACTTCCACAAAATCAGTATCAAGATTAGTACCAAAACGTACAATGAGAGGTTCATTAATTTCTACCTCGTCTGGATTTGAATCCCAATCCCATTTTCGTCCTTCTTCAAACATAGCATCGCGACTGACCATCAACTTTTTGGTAGAGGGGTTATAAAACCTGTAGGCTTTTGAGCCAGGTTCATAACCAATAAAAACCACTGTACAGCTTCTATCTTCCAATTTTTTCAAGTGAGGCTTTGTTACTCGGATGTGAGCAACACAGCCAAACACACGAAAATGGTGTACACTTGGCTTTTGCTTATGCCAAGCTTCATACGGAGTACTCCCCTCCACACTTCTCGTTGCAGCTCGATTCAAGATATAGACCGCAGTCATCACCGCTTCACCCCAGAACACTGTAGGAACACTCATATTTTTTAGTAGAGTTCGAGCCATACCTACAATGGTCTGGTTCCTTCGTTCGAAAATCCCATTTTGCTGAGGTGTATTAGGGGCGGTGAGAAAACGCCTTACTCTTTGTTCATCACAATATGATTCAAATTCATCTGATACAAATTCTCCACCTCTGTCAGTGCGAAGAGCTTTCAACTTTCTCTCTGTTTCTGTCTCTGTTCGCGCCTTTATTTTCTTGAATGCTTGAAAAGCTTTATCTTTGCTCCTGATCAACACGACCCACATATATCGTGAATGATCATCAACCATGAGAAGGAAATATTTATTACCTGAGTTAGTTTCTGGTGTGATTGGACCACACAAATCAGCATGAATTAACTCCAGGATTTTCTTGGCTCTGTAGGTGGCACTTTTGGGAAATGGATGCCTACGTTGCTTTCCCACCAAACATGCTTCACATAACCTCTCTAAGTTGGTTACTACTGGCAATCCTTTCACCATTTGAGACCCTGCCATTTGCTTAAAGGCTCGGAAGCTTATATGACCGAACCGAGCATGCCATAGCCAATCATTCTCTTCTCGTTTCAACAATAAGAAAATTGGGTAAGATTGCTTTAGATTTAGAATGTACAAACGATTCCAATTTCTTCTAACCTTTGCAAGCAGTTCTCCTTCTCGGTCCACGACCGTCAACCACCCCTGCTCTACCGTTATCTTGCAGCCACATTCATCTAATTGTCCAAGACTGATAATGTTATTTTTCAGTCTTGGGATATAATATACTCCAGTGAGTAGCTTATGTTCTCCTGTCAAGGTTTCGAACAACACTGACCCTCTTCCTTGGATTTGCACTAAAGAGCCATCACCAAATCTCACAGACCCTGTCACCGCTTCATCAAGGTTAGAGAATAGTTCACTGTTACCTGACACATGGTTGCTAGCTCCAGTATCAAGATACCAGAGATCATCACTATCTCTGGTACTTCCTTTGAATTTTGGCACAAAATTCTTCTCGTTCAATAAGACCATTTTTGTTTTGCATGCTACTGCCATGAGAAGAGCTGGTTCATCTTCCCCCTCGTATTCGGCATAGTTTCCTACTTCCACCTTTTGTTTGCTACATTCATTTGCAAAATGACCAAGCTCGGCACAATTATAACACCTAACCTTGGTTTTGTCAAACCTACGAGGTGCTCTGACGTCTCCCTCACGCCCTCTTCCACGAGCTCTTCCTCGGCTACCACGATAACCTGCTTCAACACCATCACTTCGTCTCCTTTCTTTATCTGCTACTGTCTCCCATTGAGCTCTCGTGAGCAAGAGTTGTTCACCTCCTTCACGTTCCTGCTTTCTCCCTTTCATGGTTGACTCAAACGCCTTCAAACGACCAACGGCCTCAGCTATCGAAATTTTTGACATATCACCCCATTGTTGAATGGTTCCAACTATGGGTAGAAAGCGATCTGGAACTGATCTGAACAGCTTCTCCACCACAGCCGTCTCTTCGATTTTGCACCCAAGTGTACGAATTTTGTTCACTATGTTGGTGAGTTTCAGAGCAAACTCGCCAATCGTTTCACTTTCTTCCATCAACATTCGATCAAATTCCCGCTTGAGAACCAAGGCATTTGCGGTTTGGACTCTGTCCTCCCCAATGTTCATTTCTTTCAAAGCTTCCCATGCTTCTTTAGCCGTGGTCTTCTCCGCAATGAACATCATTACAACATCTGGGATAGCCTGCGATATTACGGCCAACGCACCTTGGTCTCTCTCTTCACTGCCATGTGAGCCGCCTTCAATTGCCACCCAAACGCCCAAAGCTTTCATTAGGATTCGCATCTTTATGGCCCATACGCCATAATTGTTGTCTGTTAACATGGGGTAAGTAACTGGCAGCCCTCCATTCCTCGCAGGTGCTCTCTGCGAACCAAAGCCACTTCCTCCCATTTTCTCTTTTTCTGGTGTTCCTACCATTTGCGAGACAACAATGCTCTAATACCAATTGTTGTAACACAAATATGCAAAAACACTTAACTGATTGAACTGGAAAGACAATAGAAACACAAGATGTGTTTTGTAGAACCAGAACTCAGTGTGATTAATTCACTGAGGCTATGACTTTATTTATAGCAAAGATACCTTAGAATTTGAAATACGTAAATGACTTATCTAGATAGAATACTTATGAAATTCAAAACATAAAAAGATAGAGTTGGAGTTGTTGATATACTCCAAATTGTTCTGCATAATAATCTATTGTCGTATATTAAGACAAGGTTACCTAACAACGTCATCGTGATAGCGCCCTCCTTCAGGCAGGTTTTTCCTCAAGCTTGTTATAGCTATAATCAGTCCCCGGGGTTGGTATGCAGGAACGAGGCGTTATCCCAGGTGGTATCCTCAACCAACGATCTCTGTCAATGTACCACAACTACGTTGTTGCGCTTGATAACCCTGCAATCTAGGAGATAAGCATGACCAAGTGTTAGCGTTCCTTCATTTGTAATGTCAAGCAAGAGTGTCATCAATCGGTTCTTTTGTTTCAACTGCTTCAGAAAAGTGAGACATAAAACACTGGATGGATGAGAGAATCATATGGCAACCTCAATCGATAAGATACATCCCTTTCTTCTCCATAATCTAGAACGGCCCATAGAACTTGGCTGACACCGCCCTGGTTCGCTCCCCTCCCTTCGGGTTCTTCTCTGGCTGTACTCAACCTTTGGTCCTCACCTTCCTCGGTGTTGTCGGCTTTCCCGGCGACGGTCCGAGTCTCGTTATCTCTTGGGTGTTTGCCCCAGCGAGTTCTTGGCAGAAGCTTCATTCTGCTGCTCCTTGGTCCTTCTCTGTTGTTGTGCAGGTAGCAGGCTCTGACTTGGGTCTTCGGTTGGCCCCTCTTTGGCAGTTCCTCCGGTCTCAGCTGCGCTTGGTAGTGCTATCCTTCACGCCTCATCTGTCGCTTCTCTTCGTCGTTCAGCTTCGTCCGTCTCTCATGTTCGCACCTTTTCGTGGTTCAAGGTGGCGGGATAGGGCAGCTCCGAAGTTTCTCTCAATGTCGTCGTTCCTTTGCGGTGCTGGCCAGCGGCGGCCTGAGAGTCCCTTCATTCTCCGGCGTTTGGTTGTGTCTCGGTTGGTGCGAGCTGGGAGTTCCAAGGCACCGTTTTGAGTTCCAAAGAGTTGTTGTTGACCTCCCTAATGCTCATTGGGTTGCTGTTTCCTTTTGGGCCTTTGGGCCCTGCTCTATTTTCCATCTCTTCTTCCCATTGTATTGCTCCATATGGAGTTATTGTTTGGGAATAAAATTAGTATTTTTCATTGATCAAAAAAAAAAACTTTCGTGTTTTTCCTGAGATGGACTGAGGTCTGTCCATAGGGTTGGAGCCTCAAATACACACACCCCCATGTGAAATGGACATTTAGTCCTTATTTTTTCTGCTTGAGCCTTCATCCTTTCACGAGCAGATCAGAGATTCTCTTCTAACAGCTTGGTCGTTTATTCTCATTCGTCGCTTCTCTTCGCCGTTCAGCTTCGTCCGTCTCTCATGTTCGCACCTTGTCGTGGTTCATGGTGGCGATATAGGCAGCTCCGAAGTTTCTCTCAATGTCGTCGTTCCTTTGCGGTGCTGGCCGGCGGCGGCCTGAGAGTCCCTTCATTCTCCTGCGTTTGGTTGCGTCTCGGTTGGTGCGAGCTGGGAGTTCCAAGGTGCCGTTTTGAGTTCCGAAGAGTTGTTGTTGACCTCCCTAATGCTCATTGGGTTGCTGTTTCCTTTTGGGCCTTTGGGCCCTGTTCTATTTTCCATCTCTTCTTCCCATTGTATTGCTCCATATGGAGTTATTGTTTGGGAATAAAATTAGTATTTTTCATTGATAAAAAAAAAAACTTTCGTGTTTTTCCTGAGATGGACTGAGGTCTGTCCATAGGGTTGGAGCCTCAAATACACACACACCCATGTGAAATGGACATTTAGTCCTTATTTTGTCTGCTTGAGCCTTCATCCGTTCACGAGCAGATTGGAGATTCTCTTCTAACAACTTGGTCGCTTATTCTCATCTGCCACTTCTCTTCGTCGTTCAGCTTCATCCGTCTCTCGTGTTCGCACCTTGTCGTGGTTCATGGTGGCGGGATAGGGCAGCTCCGAAGTTTCTCTCAATGTCGTCGTTCCTTTGCGGTGCTGGCCGGCGGCGGCCTGAGAGTCCCTTCATTCTCCGGCGTTTGGTTGTGTCTCGGTTGGTGCGAGCTGGGAGTTCCAAGGTGCCGTTTTGAGTTCCGAAGAGTTGTTGTTGACCTCCCTAATGCTCATTGGGTTGCTGTTTCCTTTTGGGCCTTTGGGCCCTGCTCTATTTTCCATCTCTTCTTCTCATTGTATTTCTCCATATGGAGCTATTGTTTGGGAATAAAATTAATATTTCTCATTGATCAAAAAAAAATTTCGTATTTTTCCTGAGATGGACTGAGGTCTGTCCATAGGGTTGGAGCCTCAAATACACCCACCCCATGTGAAATGGACATTTAGTCCTTATTTTGTCTACTTGAGCCTTCATCCTTTCACGAGCAGATTGGAGATTCTCTTCTAACAGTTTGGGCAGGTCCTTTCTACTCACCATAAATTCTTCCATAGCCTGAACCTTTGAGAGAACATCAGGTAAACCCAGTGTAAATGGATTATAACCATATAAATCCTCGAAAGGGGGCATCTTAATAACATACTGATAACATGATTTTTACCAAAACTCTTCCATGATGAACACCATTTCTTAGGACTTTTATGGCACATAGTGCTCAAACATGTTTCCATACACTGGTTCACCCTTTCAATCTAGCCATCAGAATAAGGGTTATAGGTAGTGGACAGATAGAGCTCAACTTATACCCTCTTGAATAACCTTCCCCTAAAGTTACTAAGGAAAATCTTATCACTGTCAGAAACAATAGACTCAGGCAATCTATGGATCTTAAAGATGAACTCAAAGAATATGTTGGCTAGCTAAGCAGTTGTGTAAGGATGCTTCAGGGCCAAGAAACGATCAACCTTCGAAAATTTGTCCACAATATTCGAAACAATATCCCTTCCTTTAGAAAGAGGCAACCCCTCAATGAAATTCATTGAAACTTGCTTCCAAGGTAGAGAAGGGAGAGGCAATGGCTACAAAAAACCCAGGGTAAGCTCTATGTTCAGACTTTCATCTCTAACAAGTATCACACCTCTTAACAAACTCCATAATCTTCTTCTTCATACAAGGCCAGAAGAATTGGGACTTGATTCTCTACGGAGTGGCGTTGATTCATGATTGACCCCTAATTGTAGAAATATATACGGATTGAATCACCTTAAACTTGACATTTGCTCCACTTTCCAACATGATTTCCTATTAGCATAAAGCACACCTTGCCTATACTCATAATCAGGTAATGCCTCAAGACAAAAGTCAGTTGTTTGAGAACTCCTCCATCTCTTTATCACCCATATAACTCTAAACGACCTCAATGATCCAAGTAGGGACTAAAGTGGATATTTCATTACATTCCTCATGTGGAAGCCTTGGAAGTGCATCAACAACCAGGTTCTCATTCCCTTTCTTATTCTTTGGACAAACTTCCTATAATATCCAATTAGCTCCAAAAATTCCTTAATGCCTTGATGTTCGTAGATTCCTTAATTCACTTCTATGCCAGCATATTCCCTTGTCGATTCTCGTATATCGATCTGTGGGACGGTTCGTAGATCCGTCACTCAACTGCCTTCTTGGCCTAAACGTTCCAACTGTTTGCGTAGGAGCAACCCATGCCACCGAGGCAGGTCCAACAGACGCTACTTCTCCAACCCATCGTGTCTCACCGGACTGGGTCTGTGAATGGAAGAATCCTGAGGTTCCCTGCCTCCACGGATTCCGGCTCTCTGACGGCCTCAAGAAGCCTCTCGGCCTCGGCCTGGTCTTCCGCGCCTTGGCGGTTTCCCAACCTGCCTTTCTAACGCTAGTGTTTGCTCCACTAGTGTTGAATCGTCCACGGTTCTGAAGCAATGACTCACTCTGTGCCAAGAGAACTGAGTCCCTTCTCAAATGCCTACGACGGCTCTTCTCGGTCGGCACCATCCCGGGTGCGAAGCGATAAGGGGACATGAACCTCGCCTAATACCCATAGACGGTCGTCCCTTTCCAATGCAGATCCAAACTGTCGGTGTCGGTCATCTCGATTAGATCAAAGGAAATACTGTCCGAAGGACAGTCCGCTGAACGGGTGGAAGCCATTTCCAAATCTGGTCTGCACACACTGCCACTAATACTGTGCTTCTCTCTCAGTCAGGGGGTCGCGGAACATAATCTCCAACGAATAACCGAATACTCAAAACGTATTAAGGTTGTGGGTACTCCACTCCAACCATAATACAACTGCCTCGGGATCCAACTTCCCGGATCAAACTGGTGTACTCAACTGAAGAAGACTTCTGAGTGCCTGGGCCGTGTAACCGTCCACCTGGCCTGGCATCTCGGTAGTGACCGCGTCGGCGGTAGGCACAGACTCTTGTGCTGGCGTTGCACTCTCATGCTGAGCGCATCTAACACTGCGCGAACCACCTCCTCAAACGAGCCGCTTGAGTCGGCTCTGCGACTGGAGGAACTCTAGGTGATGACCCTACCGGTCTATTCCCAAAACTCTCGTGCTCTGTGGAAGTAGCTCCCTGGGCGCTCACTGCCCCTACCAGAACGATAGCTGGTATCTGGCTCTGCCCCACAACTGGACGGCTCTTGGTACTCCCCCGGATATAAACACGGGACATCTCGCCATCTCACTGCCTTTAGCAACTATAGGTTCACAAATCAGTTTAACCCAATCGGTTCGATTTGCCCAAGCATGACGTTCTCGTGCGTCTCCACCGGATCCCGCTTGGATCAGAAGTAAGTCGTAAAGTCAACGTAACACTTACGTAAACAAGAGACCCGCACCTCGTGCGTCTCACACCAAAACAAAGGTTCGATTGAGTATAAGGACGTACACGCGCGTCTCACAAGTCACCCAAGGTTTTACAGCTCTTAAGCTTAGCAGGTATATATATACTCATATATAATAGCATACAAGCTCGCATCTCCATGCGTCTCACAATAACAACCAAATATTTAATCAAACACACAACCAACTCCCACATGAGGGTTCAATCAAGTCAAAGAAATCCACTCCCACTGGAGGATTCAAACTCAAGCACACCACACCAGGCACAAAGCAACAGGCATACCCCTTGCTCGGGTATCCTTTCACAAAGAGGGGTTTAACACTTAACACAATTCAATTCAATAATCACCCTTAACCTTTCTTTTCCTTCCAAAGATTTCCATTCTTTAATTCTTACCCCAAGCTTTTCGTGTCGATCTCATGTTGTTACAACCTGATTCAGGCGTCCCCGAACCTTATTGTAACAACCGGACATCGGACCATCATGCTCAACTACAGTGGCGCCCCTGAGTCAACCAGTGATGGTGTAAACCTTTTAGTTCTACTGAAAATTTGGCATGACCGAGCCGTATTTTCCTTTAACCCTCCGCTTAAGCGGGACAACCATCAACACAAATTCACAAGGCAAAGGTGCACAGAGTTCTCATGCTCTGCCAAAGACATCACACAGTCAATAAACGGAGTTCTCATGCTCCTAAAGTACATAACGCAATCAATAAACGGAATTCTCGTGCTCCCAAAACTCAACAATAACACTCGCTCGCAACTTACCAAATGAAACCAGGCTCTGATACCAAATTGTCACGCCCCAAATCCGGTTCTTGCCCGGACTCGAGGCATGACTAGTAAAACATGAATAAAAGAGATAACAATTCACACAAAGTTCCAGGAAACTCCAATAAATAACTCGAATCCACCAAATTTAGTTTGAAATGTAAATAACCCTCCAGGGGTGTAATAATAATTCTCTACAAAAACTGTTCTGAACAAAAATAGAATAAACGAAGTCGCTATGGACACCCACACCGAGAGCTCCCGAGCCTCTACTCCTCAATCAAGCCTGTACACACAACAGTAAACTCACAGGGGTGAGCTTGCGCTCAGTAGAGAAAACTCATAACAAGGTGGACCTTAAACTCAAAATAAGTCAACCGCAAATCAATAATATAGATCTTAACGAACACGGATAATAGATAACTCAGTTCAATGCCGTGGCACATGAAGTCTCCACCCTCCGATCCACATATGATGTGTCCTCTCGGATTTTCCCTCAAATCCAGAGGAGACGCATAACATTGAGGTGACCGGAAACAACCCTTCGGGGAGCTTATCATCGGGATTCTCAGAAACGTCTCCAAAGGATTTTATGTCCTCGGGAACCAAGGTATTACTCCCATAGGAAGCATACACTTGGGCAATTCACTAAATAACCATTATATCATCCTACCCGGACTCCTCAACGGTGTAGGTACCAAACCGTATCAACAATCATCACTATCTCACCCTACACCGGACTCCTCAACGGTGTAGGTACCATACCGTCTCAACCATAATCAGATAACAACTTGGTAACGCACTCAACCGAAACACGACGCAATCCAATCCAACCACCACCAATCCACTAACACACATAGCTCACACATCACCGATTCACCATGGCACACAGCACACGAATCACTAGATCATATCACACCAATCACACAATCCCAACTTACCGTTCAGTTACCAGTTTCGAACCACCGGGGCATCGATCACCTGATTGCACTGCTCGGTACAACCAGTCATACTCGATGCTCCAAGCAACCATTTAAGCCAATCAAGTCATCATTCAAATACAATTAATGATCAAGTACGAGTTTAATCAACCAATCATAACAGCCTTCAAACGAGCATTCAAACATGCAATTCCACTAGTTTCGTTAGACTCTTTAGCTTATCCACTAAGCAACCAACAACCAAGCATGTGATCCTAACAAGCAACTAATCCGAGGGCTTTGCCAAGGCTCCTCTACCAGACAATCAATTCCCAAGTATTGAAAGCGAATTATACTAGTGAATGACATCCTAATCGGTCACCACTAGACACTTCCGGTTATTAGTAATTGAAAGACGATTATGCTAGTTATTCGCATCCTATAGGCATTTCTAGGACCTTTTCCAATTTTATTAACCTAGCATACATACTAAGCATCATAAACGAGAGGTTAAGGCTTTCCCTACCTCGAGGTCTTCCTCTCAACACTCTGATGACAAGCTCGGTGGTCACCTCTCCGTTCTTCACTCGGGTCCCGGCGTGATAAAAGCTCCTCTAACTCGTGTCCACGTTCTTCCTCCTTTCCTAGCTTGGTTCCAAGGTTTTGAACCACCAAAAGAACACAAATTAGATTCCTCAACCAAGTGTTCTTCTCCTCAAAACACACCACAATGTTCAGAAATGGATCAAGGTTTGAAAAGGAAAAGTGGGAATCAAATTGAGCTAAAAGGAAGGGTTTTGGGCTCTGGGGATCTGATCCGGAATGCCAAACGGACCCTGTCACAGGCCGGCCCGGAATCCAGAACGGAACACGACACAGACCGGCCCGGTGAGCGACACGGACCGTATCAGGTCCCGTGCCGGACTCCCGCCCGTTCCGTGCCGGGTGCCGTGCCGGTACCAGACCCGTTCTGTGCCGGGTGTCGTGCCGGTACCAGGCACGTCCCGTGCGGCCTACTGTGCCGGTACCTGGCCCGGTCCGGGTCAGATTCCGTATCAGACCTGACCAGCTCCTTCCCCTTTCTTCCCCAACTCGGATTTCACGAAAATCCCAACACAAACTCCATTTCTAAACTCTCCTAGCTCCAAAATAATTCCCCAAAGATACCCAGCAACTACACCCTCAATGGGTTCATCAAACTTCAACCAAAACTCAATCCAACAACCTACTTCACTACTTCTTCTCCAAACAATCAAACAAAGAGCAAGTTCTTCAACTTTTAAGCCAAAACCCACAAAGCCCATAAATTGGAAGTGGATGAAATAGAGAGTTGAGAGCATCTTTACCTTTAGATAGTTGAGATGGAGAAGATGAAGTGAAAATGAAGGCAAAAGGACCAAGAACAAGCTCCCAAAATTCAAGCTTTCTTCTCTATCTTCTTCCTCAAGAAAATGAGCTCCTCCCTCATAGTGAATTTCGGCTGCACCAACAATGAATGAGCTGAATTGTTGCTCTCTTTCCTTTAAATGACCTAAAATGTCAATTTACTCAAAAGCCCTTAAGGTCTTATCCCTTTAAAGGTAACTTAGGAGGGTATAAGGGTCATTTGAAGCCTCATTTTCATCCTCCAAGCCAAGCATGACAAGTGTCATGTGAGGTCACTCCCACTTAACAATTTTCCAGTTTTCCAAGATTTATCGACAAATAACCGATATTAAGCCCGAGTTTGACCGACAGTTGACTTTAACAATATTACAGTCAAACTGAAGGAAACGACCCAACTAAGCTAACCGTGCTAATGGCTAAGCTTTTTGGACCCCGGAAAGGTCCCGACTGACTTTCCGAGTCATCGGTTGACTTTTCCGGCCGAAAGTCAAACTTAGCTAGGATTCACCGGTTTTACCGGGATCGACCGGGGGCGGGTCTTACAATCTACCCCCCTTAAAAGAATTTCGTCCTCGAAATTAAAAAAAACAGTTAACTCAAAGGTCGAACAGGTGGGGATACTTTGCGCGGATCTCATCCTCGCGCTCCCACGTGGACTCAGCTCCTTGGTGACCCCACTGCACTAAGACCAACGAAATCGTCTAGTTCCGCGAGACCTTCTCCTTTGCACCCAAGGTCTCGACGACTGCTCCTCAAATGCGACATCATTCGCTACCTCGATGTCTGACCACTTAAAGGTGTGGGAAGGATCGGTCGTGCACTTCCGTAATTGGGACATGTGGAGAACGTTATGCACGTTCCCGAGCTGCGATGGCAACGCTAACCGATAAGCTACGTCTCCAATCCGATCCAAGATCTCAAATGTTCGATAAACCGCGGGGCCAACTTGCCTCCGTCATTGTCGATCCGTTAAGGTCCCTCTTAGGTTCACTCTCACGGATATCTGATCCCGCGATGACACTTAGTAGGCCTGCACCTTTCGTCTGTGTAACTCTTCTGTAGGTTCTATTCGGTCTTTAACCGTTTTCCGCATTTACTCAACCTTTACCAACTCGTGCTTCACTAGTCCATGCTAGTTACTCAAAAAGCCATACTTGGCGGTGAACAAAAACCTTTCTCCACAGTTCGCAGTTTTGACATGCAACCATAGCTCAAGAACCACTGAGGTACCCAACACGTCAAAGAACATTCAAACTGTTAAGGAGTACCAGAGGACGGTACAAAACATTCTATACCAGAATCCTACCTCGGTACAGACGTCGTACTGAAAGACTCTATAACGGTCTGGATATTCTATACCGGAATCTCCCGTCGGTCATAGATATCGTGTCGAAACACCTCGCAATGCGAACTGAAGTAGGAACTTACACGTCGACATAACCACTCGGTTTCCTTTTTAGTAACCTTTACAGGGACAACTTAACCAGAAATCCAATATTCGCCATGCCAAGACCAACCACAAACGATTACTCGATCAAGTAAAACGTAAAACCCACTACCTCAAGACAAAGGATCTCCTGATCAATGCACGGTCCGGAACAACCATCCGGTTTACCACATCCGAAGAACCAATAACGCGCAACTCAAAGGGTAACTCGTACCCACCTCCGATACTGAGGAATGCCATAAACGATCTTGGCAATCTCTAACAGACTCCAATTTTTGTGTAGACGGCGGACCGTCATCAATAACTTCGATGTAGAAACCTCTTATCATGATCCTCAACTGTACCGGCATCACATCGGATAGAACGACTTCGGTTCTGACATGCCATACCGGGATCTTTCTTCGGTATGGGTGTCTTATCGGACAGCTCTGAAAATCGGACAAGGACGGAGCCATCCGAAGGTGTGACTCCTCAATTCCTCTTTAGAAACCGTCTCCCGAAAAGTTCACACTAAAACTCCAAACAAAGGTCCTCATAATCACTGCGGGGTTTGGAACCATCGCTTGCTTCATCACATCCCAAGAAAAAGTAAGTATACCTCTGCCAAGCAACGGGTACCGCGTACCGTCATATAGTCGAAGAGCGGCATGCCTCAAACATAACTTACTCAACACCTCTCGTCATGCTAAGTCTAGCATACGGGTGCGTCACACAACTAACCCCCACGGAACTCGTAACCACCCTCCTCGACTCAGAACCCCACCACCTGCAACCACATCAATTTACAGGTCATCACACACCCAGGGTAAACGATAAAGCACAAACGTGCCTCGCACACAGCCAACATCACGCACATCTGCCACAACGGTTAAACCTGAACACGGTCCACAACCTGGTACGGGTCAGTTACACATCACGTACCACAAACACAACTCACAGTAAGCCAACCACATCACTGTGATCAATCGAAAAGGTTATCCAACTCGCGATATTTCTCTTGACAACAATATTAGTCCTCAACATCTGATCAACCACTTCACAAGTCAGCTCACCTGAATCCTCCAAACACAAGACAATGGTTCTCAAAACCGGTGCATGGTTCAGTACCACCATGAACTCTACCAAAAATTCATTGGACAAACAACGTACAACAACACGGACCAAGTGGATACCTTGTCTTATCTCCCTCATTCTAAGATTGTCGATTCGTGGATCAAGACTTGTAAGAAGACTGATTCCATTTATCCGACCTCAATTCCAATACCCATCCCGTTTCTCCGACTGAACAGGTTCTCGTTGGGGCTATTACTTTGCATGTTAGAGAGGAATCTCTGGGTCCTACAGGAAACAAGTCAGATAAGTGGGTAGATCAGGGCTCGAACATCGACAAGTCGGATACGGCTTCAGCGATGGACCTGTACGATGGTCTCGATGGTGCTCTGGTTCCTCTCTCAAATAGGTCCCCGCCGCCGCTCCAATTCAACTCTGGTGGGGCCCTCACTTAGTCGGATGTTTTTTTAGGGTTTTCCTCATTCTTGATTGATGGCCGCACGAGGGAGAGTATTACCCACACTATGGCTATATATGTTAGCGGAAAGCTTACGAGTATGCTACAGGGGTTGGACCGAGCAAGGCTTCAAGAAGATGAGTCTGCATGATAGTAGTATGGTTGCTAAGTCCGCATAATAGTAGCGGGTTGCTAGACCCAATGGAGTCACATGAGTGTTTTCTTCTTGTAATAAATATGGGAGACTAAGGGTCACCCATTAATAGGCCCAGAAGTCTAAGAGTCCTTATTACCATTAGTAGGGTAGTGGAAGAGTCACCAATATGTGTATATATATGTAGTCCCTTTGTATATTCAGATTAAGGTGAATAAGAACATTTTCTTATTGCAACATGGTATCAGAGCTGTGGTTATCTGCTCTGTGGGATTAGGTAATTTAGGAGTGAGCCTCCATTGGTGCCCGGTGTGCACTTTCACTGCCAGGAGGGCAGGTTGATTCATTTTCGTTAATTCTTGTTTCTCACCTCCTATCCCATAAGTTAGAGGTTATTCTGGGTTGTTGATATCTGAAATTTGAGACCCATTCGATCTCCACCGGAGTCTCACTTGCCTAGAGAAGTTAAGGTGTTTTTGAATCTGTTCGAAGCGTTTTACAAGGCTCCAGGGCTGTTTTTGTCTCACCTCCGGCGAGTGAGGCTTCAGAAGGGCAAAACCGGTCGACCGCTTGTTTCTGGATTTTTCCGCCGCCGCCCACAGCCGCGCGTGGGCCACACGCGGCGCCGTCCTCTGCCACGCGCCGCCGCCACGCGCCGCCTTCCGCCGCCCAGAAAAATACAGAGGTTCTGTTTCCTCGCTTCGGCCAGCCTGGTTCGGGTATTTTCCATCTATTGTTATTCGATTCTACTCTTTACTTCATTTGAATGGCCGAAGAGAATAAAAGTACTATTTTGATGAAAAGTATTCCCATAATGTCCCGAATAACCGATCACAAATTGACTGGACCCAATTATCCGGGTTGGTCAAAGAGTGTTCGTATTTATTTACGAAGTATTTCAAAAGATGATCATCTTTCCAATGACCCCCCTGTTGATGACGAAGCTAAGAGAGAATGGGTGCGTGATGATGCACGCTTGTTTCTTCAAATCAGGAACTCTATTGATCAGGAGGTGGTTAGTTTGATTAACCATTGTGAGTATGTTAAAGAGTTGATGGAATATTTGGACTTTGTTTATTCTGGAAAAGGGAATGTTGCTCGTATTTATGATGTTTGTCAGGGCTTTTATCGTGCTGAGCAAGGAGGACAATCCCTACAAACCTATTTCATGAACTTCAAGAAGACTTATGAGGAATTTAATGCAGTAATGCCGTTCAGCACAGATGTTAAAGTTCAACAGACACAGCGAGAACAAATGGCGATAATGAGCTTTCTTGCAGGACTTGGTTCTAAGTTTGAGTCGGCCAAATCTCAAATCCTTTCTAGCACAGAGCTAACCTCATTGGTCGAGGTGTTTAGCAGAGTTCTTCGCACAGATACCCAGAAAGGAGAAGTGCCATCTACCCCCGAGGGTCACAATGCCCTCATTGGTCATTCACAGGGTCCTCTCAATTCTCTCCCTTATGGGAGAGGTGCACACAGGGGAAGTGGACGAGCAAGTAATCCTGGTTGTTGGAATAACCGAAATCAAGAGACAGGGGGAGTTATCTGCTTCTATTGTAAGGAACCAGGACATACCAAGGGATCGTGCCCAAAGTTAATCCCACGATCGTCTGCCAATGTTGCTGCTACTTCCTCTAATCAGACCATCACTATATCTGTAGCTGAGTATGACCGCCTTCGCCAGTACCAGGATACATCCACGCACTCATCTCACTCTGTCACCTCTGCCGCGGAGTCAGGTAATCTACCTAAGTGCCTCATTTCGTCCCAATCCCCCTCTCAATGGGTCCTTGATTCTGGTGCCACAGATCACATGACAGGTAACCCTAAATTACTTGACACTTTTGAGCCTCGTACTTCATGTTCTTCTGTAAGCTTAGCTGATGGTTCTCAGTGCCCTGTTCTTGGGTCTGGGACGGTCCACCTCACACCATCCATTTCTTTACCTTCGGTCTTAACCTTACCTGGATTCTCGTTTAATTTAATGTTCATCAGTAAAGTTACCCGTGCTCTAAATTGTTGTGTCTCATTTTATCCTGATCATTGTCTGTTTCAGGATCTGTTGACGAAGCGGATTATTGGTGAAGGACATGAGTCGGGGGGCTTTACATCATGAATACCGAGAAACCCGCTCCATCAATAGCTTGTTCAGCCTCCTTAACCATACTTGAAGCCCATTGTCGCTCTGGCCATCCGTCTCTTCCAATCTTGAAGAAGCTTTATCCCCAGTTTGAGAAGGTACAATCTTTCGATTGTGAAGCATGTCGGTTTGCTAAGCATCATCGTCTCCCCTCTACTCCTCGAGTCAAGAAAAGAGTCAGCTCTCCTTTTGAATTAGTCCATTCTGATGTTTGGGGTCCGTCACCTGTAGTGTCTAAAACTGGGGTTCGGTATTTTGTTTCTTTTGTGGATGATTTTTCTCGAACTACTTGGCTTTACTTCATGAAGAACCGTTCTGAGTTATTTTCTCATTTTACTGCCTTTTGTGCTGAAATACAAACTCAGTTTGGTTCTAATGTTCGTACTTTGAGAAGTGATAATGCCAAAGAATACTTTTCTGAGCCATTCACTACTTACATGGCCCAGAATGGTATCCTTAATGAATCATCTTGTGTTGATACCCCGTCTCAAAATGGAGTTGCTGAAAGAAAGAATAGACATCTTCTTAAAACTGCAAGAGCACTTTTATTTCAGACTCATGTACCAAATTGTTTTTGGGCTGACGCTGTTTCAACTGCATGTTTTCTCATCAATCGTATGCCTTCATCTGTCCTCCAAGGTGACATCCCATATCAAGTCTTATTTCCCACCAAACCTCTTTTTCCTATTCCTCCTCGTATCTTTGGGAGTACGTGTTTTGTTCGTGATGTTCGTCCTACTCGCACAAAATTAGATCCTAAGTCTGTTAAATGTGTTTTCTTGGGGTATTCTCGGGTTCAGAAGGGTTATCGTTGCTATTGTCCTGATCTTCATCGATACCTTGTCTCCATTGATGTCACTTTTATGGAACACTGTCCTTTCTTCTATTCAGCAATTCCTCACACTCCAAGACAGGGGGAGACCGATGACTTGTTAATCTACCACATCTCTCAACAAGAACCGATTGTACCAGCACCTCTTGTTTTACAGCCCATCGCCACGCTCACACCATCTGTTATTCCGGACCCGCCACCTCCACCACCACCACCGCCTATCCGTTACATTTATTCCCGTCGTCCAGCACCTCCCGCCGCATGCCCGGAGCCAAGTTCCTCTTCGCCACCAGATCCTGACGACCTCCCCATCGCCCTCCGCAAAGGTAAGCGACAATGTACGTATCCTATCTCTTCCTTTGTGTCATATGATCAATTGTCTCCTTCATCATGTTCCTTCATAGCCTCTATTGATTCAGTCTCAATTCCCATAACTGTTAATGAGGCACTATCCCATCCTGGCTGGCGTTCAGCGATGATAGAAGAAATGAGTGCACTGGATGCGAATGGTACTTGGCAGTTGATCCCGTTGCCTCCCGGGAAGAAGGCTATTGGTTGTAAGTGGGTGTTTGCTGTTAAATTTAACTCTGATGGCTCTGTTGCCCGCCTTAAAGCTCGACTCGTGGCCAAAGGCTTTGCTCAAACTTATGGAGTGGATTACTCTGATACTTTCTCCCCTGTGGCTAAGCTAACCTCTGTGCGATTGTTTATCTCTTTGGCAGCCACTTATGATTGGCCTTTATACCAATTGGATATCAAAAATGCTTTCTTGCACGGGGACTTGAATGAGTAAGTCTATATGGAGCAACCTCCTGGTTTTGTTGCTCAGGGGGAGTGTGGATTGGTATGTCACCTTTGGAAATCTTTATATGGTCTCAAACAGAGTCCTCGAGCTTGGTTTGGAAAGTTTAGCCAAACAGTTGAACAGTTTGGAATGAGCAAGAGCAAGTCCGATCATTTTGTGTTTTACAAGAAATCTCCAGCAGGTGTCATTCTTCTAGTTGTATATATGGATGACATTGTGATCACTAGCAGCGATAACTTGGGCATCTCCTCTTTGAAGTCTTTTCTCCACAACCAGTTTAATACCAAAGACCTGGGAGTCTTGAAGTACTTTCTGGGAGTAGAAGTATCAAGAAGCAAGAAGGGCATATTCTTATCTCAGAGAAAATATGTGCTGGATTTATTGTCAGAAACTGGGAAGCTTGGAGTCAAGCCATGTTCAGCCCCGTTACCTCAAAATATACAACTCGTGAAAGAAGGAGAACTATTTGAGAATCCAGAGAGGTACAGAAGAATTGTGGGGAAACTGAACTATCTTACAATAACGCGGCCTGATATTGCATACTCAGTAAGCATTGTAAGTCAGTTTATGTCCTCCCCTATTGTTGAACATTGGACTGCTCTTGAACATATTTTGGCATATCTAAAAGGAGCTCCAGGACGTGGTTTACTCTACCAGAACCACAATCATACGCATATAGAATGCTTCACATATGCAGATTGGGTAGGATCCAAAATTGATCGGCGATCCACGTCGGGATATTGTGTGTTTGTGAGAGGAAATTTAGTCTCATGGAGAAGTAAGAAACAAAATGTTGTCTCACGTTCTAGTGCAGAATCAGAGTATAGAGCCATGGCTCAATCAGTTGCTGAGATAATGTGGATCTATCAATTACTTTCAGAACTCGGTCTCAAAGTCTCCATGCCAGCAAAATTATGGTGTGATAATCAAGTTGCTATTCATATTGCCTCAAATCCCGTATTTCATGAACGAACCAAGCATATCAAGATTGACTGTCACTTCGTCCGTGAAAAGCTTCAGCAGAATTTGATTACTACCGCGTATGTGAAGACCGGAGAACAATTAGGAGATATGTTCACCAAAGCACTTCCGGGTACTCGGGTTGATTATCTTTGTAACAAGCTGGGCATGATTAACATCTATGCATCAGCTTGAGGGGGAGTGTAATAAATATGGGAGACTAAGGGTCACCCATTAATAGGCCTAAAAGTCTAAGAGTCCCTATTACCATTAGTAGGGTAGTGGAAGAGTCACCAATATGTGTATATATATGTAGTCCCTTTGTATATTCAGATTAAGGTGAATAAGAACATTTTCTTATTGCAACACTTCTTATGATGTTGATTTTGTTGTTTGCTTTTTTTCCTGTTCGTTTTTTTAGTTTAGGCTTCTCCGCTTCGTACTGTGTGCTTTGTTAATATATTTTTTTCTCTCTGATAAAAAAAATAAGAAACCTATTTTATAGCAGACGATTCATAACCGGAATCGTTACCTCATGGAATAAAAACACAATGCATTTTTTCTTCTACCTAAACAAAGTCGTGAACACAAATCCTTGATTTAGCCGATTTTGCAGTTGTACGGTATTCCATGGTAGCCATCCTAGATTTTTAACTACATAGAAATGAACAAGAAATGGTTCTAACCAAGCTGTCAAAATGTTAGAAATGGTTTAACCCAAAGTGCATATTTTATTTATCTAAGATAATCGTAGATATGAGGATTGGAACCGGCGATTTCATGCAATATGCATGCCGGTGATCCTAGATAATCCATTCAGAAGTACAAACGAGTCCATGCTTAGACGAGCATTGACCTTCCCCATGGACACCATCAATGCCAAAGATGCAACCCTCATCCTTGGGGAGGGGAGAAAGATTCATCTGAATAAGGTGTATGTATTTGCATCAACTATGTTCTTGCTGTTGCAAAGAGGAGAAGGATCCACCATAGAAGAGATGTTTAAGATGAATGGCATATATAGGCGTAACTACACTGTACTTTCATAAGCACACTTTTAGGGGAAATTTTGAACTCTACATCGAATTACAAAAGTATAATCTCTCGCAAAATCTCAAGAGTGCCTAAATTACAAAGAAGCCTTTCGATACCAGCTTCTGATTTCAATCTAGCTTCTGCTTACACTTTGAAACACTCAGTTGCATAATCAAAGCCTAAGAGTTGTGCTTTCCTGATTTGCCTGTCAAAACAATAACCTTAGCATTGAGTTGTGCTTTGAAACTTACTATAAGGGTTCAATAAAAACGGTTCTATGAAAATAAGGGAATGCAAGTATCCAATTGAATGAATGGCAAGACGCATCCACCAAGGAACATGAAACCCACAATTCTTCCCCAACATCCCAAATCATTTTGTGGACTGATACAACCCAAGTGTGCATCAGAAATATGCAATTCAAAGATTTTGAACTTACTACCATAGGACAAATATATTATCATAATTGATTAGCTCTATCTGCAACAATGTAGCTTGAAGACATGACAATATAAACATCTACTGCTGAATATAAACATCTTGATTGCTATATTAGAACTCAATTATGCACAAAAATATTAGACATACAAACAAGAGACAGATTGAAGAAGAGAATGAAATGGGTTACCTTAAACTGAGATGAATTTCAATTATTGGATAAAGTAGCCAGACAAGAACAAGGCAAAGAAAAAGAGCAAGGAGCCATAAATGAGAAGAGCCTTCTGGCCAGAGGTGAGCGTGTTCCCTCCCAGCCCAAACTGCTGGTTCTGAGCGAAACCCGCGATCTCCACACTCTTGCTCTCGAAGAAACTCTTGGCAGCTCCGCACGTCGGACACCGCCAATCCTCCGGCAGCTGGTTGAACGGCAGTCCCGGCGGGATCGGGTACGAAGCGTCGCCCATCGCCTCGTCGAAATTGTGCCCGCAAGACCTGCATTCGTAGATTCCCGTGTTCAGCACCGCGAATTTCTCCTCCAGACGACGCTTGTCGATCAAATTCCCACTATCCTCCTCGGAAAAATCGGGGCTTTGGTCGGATTCGGAGGTGGGTTTGTCTTCTTTGGTGACATCAGTGGAACGGAGAGTGAAATTGAAGTGGGTTTTGGGAAGGGATAAGAAGATCGGGTGTTGATTGGTTTTGTGGAGGAGGTGTACTGTGGCCGGATTGAGATTGAGATTGAGATTGAGATTGGGTTTGGGTTTGGGAGAATGGGAGGGATGGAAACAGAATGTGGGTGTCGTGGTTGCGGAAGCCATGATTATGAATATGAGCGCTGTTGGGGAGGTTAGTTCGAGCTGGTTTGGTTCATGTTCATGTGGAAGGGGGACTGGGACTGGGTGGAGGAGGAAGATTCAATCAATTTCACAGGCTATCAAGTGTCACTTGAAGCTGTTTGGATAAGGTCTCCCAAAAAGGTTTGTTCCGTCTACAAATATGGATATTCCCACCAAATTACTATATGGACGAGTTGTTTTTAGGATAATCTTTCTGAAATCAGGGTTGACAAGTCATTAATCTTGTACAAGAAAAAATGTTGTATATAATCATAAAAAAAATATATATATATATATATATGTTATGAAAATAAGGACAATACGTTGACAATGGAAGATAACAGAAGAACAATAGCAAGAGAAAACAAGAGAATATGAACATAGTAGAAATTTCTATTATTGATCATTTTATCCTTTACAATGATCTCTATTTATAGGCTCGTATTAATAGAGACATAACCTTAATGAACTACATAAATAATAGAATTCAAAATACAAAAGTCTCCCACAAAAATCTTGTAACTCCTATCTAGAATATTCCATGTGGTCATCCAATCAAATATTCATAACACTTCCCCTTTGGATGACATGTACAAATATTATTATGCCTCGTTAAAATTTTTCTAGGAAAAACCCTACAAGGAAAAAGAGTACATAATTTGTACAGTACGTATAGAAGTTACCTCATTAAAAACCTTGTTAGGAAAACTCATTGGGATAAAACCTAAAGCAAGGGAAAAAGAGTGTAACACGTATTTCTCCCCCTGATTACAACACCTCCTCATAAATCAAGGAGTTTTCTCATTTCGATCTTCGGAAGTTGTAGGAAGCGCTTTAGTGAACAAATCTGCAAGATTTTCACAAGAACGAATTTGACAAACATCAATATCTCCTTTTTTGATGAAGTTCATGAGTAAAGAAGAACTTAGGAGAAATGTATTTCGTTCTATCTCCTTTGATGTAGCCTCCTTTGATCTGAGTAAAGTTGTATAGGACTTCCTTTATTTATTGCAAGATCGTATGATTCTCGGATATGATGGATCAAAGACCTTAGTCATATACATTCACGACTTGCTTCATAAAGAGTTGTCAACTCAGCGTGATTTGAAGAAGTGGTTGTAAGGATATGTTTTGTTGAGCGTCAAGATATAGCGGTGTCACCATATGTAAATACATGCCAAGTTTGTGACCACTCTTTGTGGGGATCAAATAAATATCTGGCATCAACCATATCCAATCAATTTAGACTTCAAGTCTTTTGAATAAAATAACCCCATATCTAATGTTCCTCGAAGATATCTTTAAAATTAGCTTAACGTCAGTCCAATGTCTTCGAGTCGGAGAATAACTAAATTTTGCTAGAAAATTAACAGAAAATAGTATATCCCGATGAGTACAATTAGCAAGATACATTAACGCCCCAATGTCACTAAGATATGGTACTTCGGGACCAAGATATGGTACTTCGGTACCAAGGAGATCCTCTTCTTCTTCTTGGGGGAGGAATAAATCCTTTTCACATCAAGTGATCGAACAACCATGGGGGAACTCAAAGGATGTGAATTATCCATATTGAATCGTTTAATGATCTTCTCAATATATAATGACTGGTGAACAAAAATCCCCTTCAACAAATGTTCAATCTGAAGGCCGAGACAAAATTTTGTTTTTCCCAAGTCTTTCATTTAGAATTCACTTTTCAAGTATTTTATCATCTCTACAAGTTTATCATGTATTCCAATGATGTTCAAATCATCAACATAAACCGCGACGATGGAAAATCCGGTTTTCATCCGTTTAATAAAAACACATGGACATATTTTATTGTTGATGTATCCTTCTTTCAAAAGGTATTCACTGAGACGATTATACCACATTCGACCAGATTGTTTTAGCCCTTACAAGGATCTTTAGAGCTTTATTGAGTACATTTCTTAAGGTTTTGAGATGCATGCTTCAGGCATTTGTAATCCTTCAACGACTTTTATGTAAATGTCATTATCAAGTGACCCATACTATGTAAGTAAAATAAATTAAAATAAAATAAATAAATAAATAAATAAAAAGAAGTAAAATCTAAGTGTGATTGCATCCATAACCGGTGAATATGTCTCTTCATAATCAATTCATGGTCGTTGTGAAAATCCTTGTGCAACGAGTCGAGCTTTGTATCTTACGACCTCGTTTTTATCATTTCTTTTGCGCACAAATACCCATTTATATCCTACGGGTTTGACATCTTCAGGTGTCTGGACTATAGGTCCAAATACTTGGCGTTTATTGAGTGAATTCAATTATGTCTCAATGACATTTTTTTCATTTCGGCCAATCATTTCGTCGTCGGTATTCACTGACCGATCTTGGTTCATGATCCTCATTTTCTTTGAAATATCTAATGCAATTGCATGTGCAAATATATTATCCACAACAATTTCTTTTCTATTCTATCTTTCACCTGGAATGACATAGTTAATCGAGATCTCTTCATTGTCATCTTTCTCAGGTGTTTCATTATCTTTTGAAGACGTCCCTTCATTTATCACATTTATTTCTTCGGGAATTGTAATATAATTTGATGTACCAACTTGCCGAACTTGTTCCTTTCCTTTTCTTGGGTTTTTATAATTGGATCTAATAGGTCTACCACGCTTCTTGCGTGCTTTAGACTCATTTGCTAGCGCTAGCATATTTCCCATTTCTTCATCTGGAAGAGTAATTCTACAAGGAACATTAGCAACTGGTATCTGTGATTTTAACATAGTCTTAACATCCGTAAATGCATCAGGTAATATATTTTCAACCTTTTGTAAGTGGATAATTTTCTGAACTTCTAGTTCATATTGATTCTTACGAGGATCAAAATGAGACAATGTCTATGCATTACATGAAATTTCTCATCTTTCTTTTTCAGACGTTTCTTTATCTCCCCCTAATGCAGGAAAATTGTCTCATCAAATTGACAGTCGGCAAATCGTGTTGTAAACATATCACATGTCATGAATTCTAATATATCTATGTGAATTCTTTCTAAAAATGTTGGACATTCAGTCTCAACTTTCACTGGAGATGGTCTTGTAATAAGTTTTCCTTAAAAACAAGCAACACATGGGTAATATTTTGACAAAAAAGGACAATTTTACTCTTCAGGGTACGTCCATGTGAACTTTCTATGTTTCTTCGCATCATTGTGGAACCCAGATGACCTACATGATCATGCCATATCATAAAATTTGATGGGTCCATTGGTTTTTGGTTAATCATGTACCATATTGGATTCAATTGGTATAATGAAATATAATATGATCCAAAACTATATGAAAGGAGTTTTTCCACGATTTCTTTTCTCCCCGAGACCATGGACGTGATGTATAAACATTCAACGTCATTTTCATTTGTTGTCTCAATGTGATAACCATTTTGGCGAATATCTAATCTGGTTGAGAACATTGCATCATTGATAATAAATTGTTTAGCATTTAGTAACTTTACATTTAATAAGATCCGATGCACCAGATATTTCCCGTTGCTTTTAACATAATTAGAGACACTTTTGTCAATAGTTTGTCATAAGACAAATAAAATTATAAACAAGACACTCCAAATATTTCATTTTTGCAATAATAAGGTAGCTCTTCTGGAGCCCTCCATTATTTTTGCAGCACCTGTATGCCTTAATGTTGTAGCACTATCAACAGCACACATATCTTAATCATTTCTGTAATTAGATAAATCACTTTTGGGTTCCATATCCTTTAATATGAGAAAATTAATGTATTGGTTTACATACTACAAAAGGATATAACAGAAGTATTAATACAAATCATCCAAATATTGGCTCATATGCATGATACTTATTTTCTCGCCATCAATTACAAATGAGTTAAAGACATTCGATTAGATTTTCAGAATCTAAGTCATCAATAAAGTTTCTCTCTACCCTTTCTTATTTGCCTTCAATAAAATCTTCAATCATACTTCAGGTACGCAATCAACTACATTTACAAAATAACTTCCATCATGTTCATGAGTTTTCATTAGATGGGCCATATTCTTTCTTGCGCCTTTCATACTCGTTCCACTTCTGGTGGTACACATTATTTTTCATGGAATTGGAAATTATTTGGCTCATAACTATGACTACGACCGCGACCACGTCTGGGGCATTGGTCTTGCTTGGGTATGGATCTACCCATATCCTATCACATTCACTTCAAAGAATGGAGTGATGCCAACAGGGCGAGCTTGATTGTTTTCAATAATAATTCATTACTTATAAATATATTAAGTCTGATTCTTTTCGTTCTCGGTAATGCTACTTCAAGGGCATACTAGATGGAAGAAATGTATATGAAAACACTTTTCATCGATTATAAATAATATGATGACGCGTGGAAATATTTTCTTTGATCCATATGCAGGGATTATCAATTTAGAATTTCAGGTCTTTATTTAAGCTTCAGGTTACAATTTTCATTAATTTCACACATCTTGAACGACTGGTTCAAGAAACTCGTATTCTTGGTTTTTATAGAACTTCATGTTCAAAAAATCATGTCTTGTGTAAACTTCAGGCTACACATATCGAATATACATAATGTCCACACAAATATGAATAAGTATATATTATGATTAAGCAATGAACGAACGCATTATAATGCATGAAATAAACATCACTGCACACTGAGTAATTCGTGGGGTGAATATAAGAATTAGATAAAAACATGACCACACATCGAGCGAACTCGTGGGGTAAACAATATATAAATAAGTGCATAGAAAAATTTTAGGCTTCAAGCTTATGGTCTGTTATTTAGTCATACAAGTAAGTTTCAAGTTTATACTTTGAACCAAAACTTCGGGTTTTGTCATCATTAGGCACATGTGAACTTCGGTTAACTCTAATTTCTGTAAGTTATAAGACTCGCGATCTTTAATCCAAACTCCAGGTTCCGTAAATCTTTTCTCGTTAATATTTGAACTTCGGGTTCAAAATGGTTCGACATTGTAAAACTATAAAATCAATATAATCAACTAAGTAAAAATATAAGTAAAGAATGTGTCATTAGTTACATGAATCATCAACTGTAATACTCTTATTCTTATATGGGAGAGAATACACAACCATTTGGTGTACCATGTATTTAGAACTTCTAGTCCAACATACATCAAGTCGATGAAACTATGTATTTGGAATTTCTAATCCAACATGCCATCATATTTGTAAACTTCAGGATACAAATATGCGACCACAAATTTATTCGCAGAATGACCATGCGACGAGAGAATACATGGAGTAGCCAAACTACCCATGTAACCATATATAATTTTTTTTTCAAGTTTCATGCCTTTAAACCAAGTTGCATGTTATAAGAAAAACGGTTCGTATCTTGGAACTTCAGGTCTAAATTATTCGATTTCAATAAATCTCACATTCGCGTGTAAACAACAAAGCACAAGTATATAATAAACATCAAATTTCTGATGTGAAAGATCCAATGTATATTGGCAATCACAGAGCATACTTATTGAAAAACGTAAATGAATTTGTATAAATAAGCATGAATCAAATTCAAATAAATTCACGATAATACAAAACTTTGATACCTGGATAGTAGAGCAATTCGTGTTGATAACATGTTATGAAAATAAGGACAATACATTGATAATGGAAGAACAATAGCAAGAACAATAGCAAGAGAAAACAAGAGAATATGGAGAGAGTAGAAATAGAATATTATTGATCACTTCATCCTTTACAATGACCTATATTTATAGGCTCATAATCATAGAGACATAACCTTAATGAACTATATAAATAATAGAATTCAAAATACAAAAGTCTTGTAACTCCCACAAAAGTCTTGTAACTCCTATCTAGAATATTCCATGTGGTCATCCAATCAAATATTCATAACAATATACTATTTTTAGTTTTGATGGTGTATTTTTTTAACGTCAACGAGAAAGTTTTTAAATAAAAGTAAGCGGTTTTAGAATTGAAAATATAAACGAGGTATAGTTTTGGACATGTCCAGAACGTTTACCTTATAAAAAAAATTGTCCGATTAATCCAGGTGATTTCTTAGAAGGTGGAATCCGATTCTCATAGAGGCACGTTATTATCACATCTTATACTTATTCTGTATCGATTCGGATGGACATGTTTTGCCTAATGAACATGTTGGTCCCTTAATGGAGACCCTTGGGGAGGGAGGTGAGGATGATGCCATGTATCCGATGAGGTCCCTCGAAAAAAAGACTTCTTGGGATCGAGTTCTCTATGATCCAGTTGGGATGGGACGTGTCTCCTCAACAACATCCCCCTCTCCTGTCATGCCCCAAATCCGGTTTTGACCTGACTCGAGACGTGAACTAGCAATAATAATAAAAACAATAATATAAGTAAAGTTAAACGAATATAAATTCCAAGTTTTAGTTCCAAAATAATAATCCCAACAATTTAGAGTCAAAAGCTCAATTCCAATGAAGTAACGGAAAACATAGTTTATAACGAAAATGGAAGATACGTCTCTCTACTACACAAAACCACCCGGATCCTCAAGGAGCTCCCGAGCCTTGAGACAACTACTAAGTCTACTCCTCAACGAAACCTGTAACAACAGTAAACACAAAGGGGGTGAGCTTACGCTCAGTAGGAAAAAGTAGTGAAGTAAAAAAAACCGTTTTGACAACAAAATCTCGATTAGTACGATTATCCAAAAGACACCAAAATTAGAGATCAACAAGGATTGCAAGACTTAATAAAATAGTAACTCAAAGGAGATTAACGGGGAGATAGCTTGTTCACCAATAGAATCAACTAAAGAAACACACAAGTACCGAAATATAGATAATCAAAACCACAAGACTTTGAGCCACACACAAACCAACACATCATACCGGAATGCCCCTCGTTCCAGAGGAGGCACATATCATCGGGGCTCCCGGAAATGTCCTTAAAGGAACACATATCATCGGGGCTCCCGGAAATGTCCCCAAAGGAACACATATCATCGGGGTGAAGCAAGATGTCCTCCCGGAAATGTCCCCAAAGGAACACATATCATCGGGGTGAAGCAAGCAATACATATCGTACACAAGAATAACACAAGTATTCAAGACAATTCAATCATCACGCACAACTCAATGAATATATCGTACCGGAATACCCCCTCGGTCTAGATATCTTCCCGGAAACTCACATCGGGGTAAAGCAATATACCGGAAACGCACATCGGTCTTCCCGGAAACGCACATCGGGGTAAACAACGTACATCATACCGGAAACGCACATCGGCCTAGATGTCTTCCCGGAGTTACCCCCTCAGGGTACACAATCATATACCATACCGGAAACGCATATCGGCCTAGGTATCTTCCCGGAAACACACCTCGGGGTACTCAAACAAAACCACACAATGGCGTATCAAACACAATACAACAACTCACATTGTCAAACCAAGCTTAATGGCATGAGTTACCAACCACGTCCCATCGGTCTATCACTCACCCGATCATATCACAAGGCACAATCATATAATCATTCCATACAATCACTCAACCAATCATATCACCAGACAACCATTCATATCACATTCATCACATCCATTCATTCAACCATATCACGAGATAACAATCCACATCACACTCATCACATTCATTCGACCAATCATATTACGAGACAACCAAGTAATCATTCATATCATGCTTATCATAATTCACATAATTTAATAAGACTCTTACGTTAATCAAAACATGGAACATGCATCGACATTTGAAAACTAAAGATCACAATTCAACACAACCACAATCAATCCTAAGGCTCGACATGACCATTCTACCAGCACGACAATTTTCCATAATTGAGAGCGATTAATCTAGTGAATCACATCCTACATGCAAACTAAGACTCTTCAGGTTATTATTATCCTATAGGTATACTATTAATATTATTTAAATTAGAACCTCGAAAGCTATCCAAACGTGCGCTGACGACCTTGGCTAATCACCTCTTTCGTGAACGAAGCCGGACTCTAAATTAACATGGAACACGATAAATTAATAACGAGTCCAACATTGATTTAAAGTGACGAAAACCGAAATTTAAACCAACAATTCGCCCTTTTTCAATTTAAACGGTTTTAAGCACGAAATTCACGAACAACCGGGCTTCGAACACCCAAGCCTCGAGTGCATGATTATCGGTGCATGGCCCCCGAGGCACGGGTCCCCATGCACGGGTCCCGAGGTGCCCGACCCGTGTTCCTAAACTCCGGCACCCATGGCCGGTCCTCCAGCGGCCGGGCGGCGCTCCGGCGAGCCTCCTGTCGCCGGAAAATTTACCTTTTTCTCCAAATTCGTTCCAAATGTGCTTTAGGTCCTTAATTCAACAAGTTTCATCAAAATCCCCTTATTAATAGTCCCAATTTTACATTTTCCCCACTTCTTCAAGTTAGGGTTTCAACTCCAATCTTCAAATCCAACGTTTTCTTTACATCTCCTTACAAATCCAACCTTGTTTTCTTGTTTCCAACCACACCCACTCCAAAAAAAGTTGATTCTTCCAAGACCCACGGATTTTAGTTGCTCAAAAACGAAAATAAAAGAGTTCTCACCGTAGGGAATGAAGAAAGGAGAAGGAATATGGAAGAAAAATGGAATTTCGATGGAGAAATGGAGCTTGGATGACCTTCCTTCTTCTTCTTCTTCCTTGAGCAACAATAGAGTTCAAGAGAGCTTCTCTCTCTACAATTTTCAGATTTGGGGTGTAAATGGTGAATATTTTATTCACATGTGAGTTTTATCCAAAAAAAGGATGGAGCCAAAAAGCCATTTTCCATGTTTCCACAAATTGGGTAAAAGCAAGGGTAAACTAGACCTTTCCCACCTATTTTGTTTTTCCTCCAATTATTTAAATTTCAAATTTTCTTGTGGGGTCCACGTCCAACCAAAATTCCCAGCTCACTTAATTTATTCGATAAAAACCCGATTCGAGCCCCTGTTTGACCAAATTTGACTATTTCCGCGAAGATCCTTTTTCGAATGGAAACGACCAACTAAGCTAACCGTAACGACGGATAAGCTTTTTGGGTCGCGGAAGGGTCTCGAATGACTCCCGGAGTCATCGGTTGACTTTTCCAGCCGAAAGTCAAACTTTGCCAAAAATCACCGGTTCGACCGGGATCGACCGGTGGCGGTTCTTACATCTCCCGTCTTGTACTCATTGGGACTAGAGAAGTTGCGTAACAGGTCTTGCCTAGTTGTTGGGGCCAACAGGAGCTCCTACTATCGTCGGTCGCGCATTCAAAATCAGTTGCTGATCTCAATCTCCAACAGTCCCATCGGGGGCTGAGAGGACCCAGTAGCCTTCTCTTGTCATCGGAGCGATTCTCGTCCCCTCGATGAAATAGTGGTCCGTAGAGTGGGGGAGGAAGCGCATGGCCACGACAGAGTCGCCGTAAACGATGGTGAGGTAGTAGAACGTCTTTGGTCCATTACCCTAGCCGTTCCGAGAGGGGTATCCGGAGGGTGATCATCGAAGAATATGGGGGAGGAGGTTATGGTGGTGGATTGGCGCACTGGACTGCGCCCGGGAAGAAGAACACTGAGGGATACTAGAAACCCTAAGGCCGATTGAGGGAGAAGTCATGCCTAAAGTCATGTTTTCCTTATTTTTGTTTTAATGATGTTAAATTCATTGAGAAATATAGAAAGTCATCTTAAAAAGGTAAATTTAAAGCAAATATGCAAAAACAACTATATAGATGGCGCCTTAAGCTTACTTATTCTTCGATTTTTAAGAATCATAAATTTGTATAGATACCATAGTTATTCGTCAGGCCTAGAGCTTATGATACTTGAAGTCGTGGCAGATTGAATAATGTTGGTATTCTTCTAACTCTAGTTTTAAAAAGTTATCGATGTTCTGGTTGGTCCTCGACAACTCCGTCTTTGGTACTGGTCCTCGCCCACCAACATCACTTAGAAATAAATTGACGGTATGATGTTACAAGAACAAGTTTTCCCCTTACATCAGATCATGGTCATTTGCCCTCCTTGTCGAAGAAGATGTGTCAAAAACGAATGGTGAAGGTTTCTTGTGCTCCCTTGTTGGTAAATACAGACTACGAGTCATCAATGTTCCATTGTTGGGAACTCATCGGATAAGAAGTATATAGTGTGTCTATATTTATTTTTAATGTCAATGACAACTCATTGGTGTGCAATTTTAGACGTCGGTGACCTGTCCTGTTTATGACCAAACCTGTTGTTGAGCGTCCCCACGCGTTGGTGATGATCCTCAGCAAGGATTCTTTCTAGGGTGGACGCGGGGCCATAAGCTTTCCAATCATCCCGAACTGCTGGCGAGCCAGCACCCTCGGATACACGGACACATCGAAAATTAGGATCTCAATGTCTTCCTCTTCCCCTAACGAGCATATGGACAGGCTCTCCTGGAGGCTCGCCATCGGAGAGGCCTTCAAGCTAGGCGGGACCAGAATGGTTGGAGCAATGACATACTCTAGTGGTGAACGAATTATGCCATCCTGATGCAGTAGATACACCAGGATGGCAGGGAGGGAGGGGATGATCGGGATCTGATCCGCGTTTGGCAGTGGGAACGGTCCGGACGACGAGAGGAGCTTTCACACACGCACAGGATCGTGATCCAATAGACCCAATGCTGGTATACACGCCAGCACGACACCTTGTGATGATTTAGAACCATTGACAAGGGGCAGAGGAAGTGGAGGTCCGTTGCTTGCAACCGAAGCAAGTAGGGCTTTGGGTGTGGCCTGCCCCGTCTAGGTGGCGCTCGCGAGGGTTCCGGAGATGAGGACCCTGGGGAGAACACAACGATCGCCGTAGAAGGATGCAGCAACGGCATAGGAGATTCCATCGTCGTCGATGGGATTATGGAGGGCTTCGGCTTCCTCCTTCGACACTCTTTTAATGGGCTGAGCACCTATGAGGAGGGTCGTGGTAGTGGGACCTCCTTCCAATTTGTTATTGAAGATGAGAGAGGTGAGAGTCAGGTGCGGTGGCCATGAAGGTGGCGGTTGCAGATGAGGCTATCGTCATAGGTAGGGATATGGTTTCCTCGGAAAGAACACATGACTGACGTACGAAAATGGAGTAAATTCGGAAATACAGGAATAGGGTTTTAGAATATTCGGATACCATGAAGTAAACTCCTATAAAAATCATGGAAACTCCATCAGCATTCAGTAATCCGCAAAGAAGCTTCGATACATCCTTCGCAAAGGATTTTTCGTTTTCACAATTTCGTAATAAACATAAACCAACCAAACTGCGAACTCATTATATAGACACCACGCTCATTTTTTTTTGAGCGAAAGGTGCAATTTTATAACTTGGAAACGATTACATTATCGTGCCTCGAGGAACAGACTTTCCGACCACCGGAAGGTCAATATTAGCAAATAATGGTTCACTGATCCTTTTAATATCAGACTCGTCACGGAGGTATTTTGACGTCCCTTGGACAATGAGATCTTTTGAGTATCATAACTGTCATAGTCGGTATTTGGACACCACTTGGGCACTGAAAGAAGATGGTGAGGATGAATAGAAGACCAGAGATCCAGCGGGACCTCGATGGTAAAAGTGAAGGTGGGAGGCAAAGCATCGTGTTGGTCGGGGCAGTCCCCGATGCTCCCCTCCTTGGAGAACTCCTTGATTCTCTGATCGGTAAGTAGTGATCCTGCAAAGAAAAACTAAAACAACAAAAAAGAGCCCATTTCGATTAGCCAGAGCCATAATCGTGAAAGGGGACGAGGCGATTGCGGCGATGGAGGACATGGTGAAGGACGTGTCGGCTACAACAGAGCCGGTTGTTGCAAAATCAAGGGCGTCTCTAGGGATGGTTGCGGCATCAAAGACGGCGACGGAATCAGAGGCGACAACAGCAGGGGCGGCGGCGGCTTCAAGGACAATGACGGTAGCATCAGGGACGGAGGCTGTAGAGACGGAAACCCTCGGTGCAGAGGAGAGACCGAAACAGAACGGGAGGTACTCCGTTGGTCGCGGGAGATGACCAACTTCGCGGTGGCTAGAGGCGGTTTGAAGGATACCCGAGCAGAGAAAAACGGCGCAAGATCTGAAGGAGAGGTGTAAAGGGGAGATTGGAAAGAAGGGAGAAGAAAAACCATGTAAGAACCGCCCCCGGTCAACACCGGTCGAACCGGCGGACATCGGGAAGAGTTGATTTTTCGCCGAAAAAATCAACCGACGACTCTGGGAGTCATTCGGGACATATCATGGACCCAAAAAGCTTAATCGTCGTTACGGTTAGCTTAGTTGGGTCATTTCCTTTCAAATAAGTGTTTTTACGAAAAAGTCAATTTCGGGTCAAATGGGGTCGAAATAGGGTTTTATTGAATTAATTAAATTGGGTTGTGATATTTGGGAGTAGAGATGGACCCACATAGACACTTGGCATTAACTAGGTGAAGGAGAGAAAAGAAGAGTGAAAAAGACACCCTTGACCTTACTTTTTCCCAAAATTGTGAGATAAAGAGAAATGAGCTTTTGGACCTTTTCTCTTTAGGTTAAAGGCCACGTGTGACACCAAAATTCAGCATTCTTCTTCACTTGGCTGAATTTTAGAGAGAGAAAAGTGAGTGAGCCTCCATTGTTGAAGAAGAAGAAGAAGAAGAAGAAGAAGAAGAAGAAGAAGAAGAAGAAGAAGAAGAAGAAGAAGAAGAAGAAGATCATTTCCCTTTGATTTCACTACAAAACTCCTCAATTTTTCCATATTCCTCTTCATCTCTTCATTTCCTATGGTAAGAACCCATTTCTTTTCACTTTTTAAGAACTTAAGATTGTGGGTCTTGTTGGATTTAGATGAAATTGGATTGGGTCTGTTGGAAATGATCAAACCTTGGTAGAATCAATTAGTAATGGAAGAAAATGGGTGAAAGTAGAAGAATTTGGTGAAACCCTAACTTTTGGAATTGGGGGAAATGTGAAATTGGAGCAAATTGGTGATGTTTTTGGTTATAACTTGATGGATTAAGGACCTAGAACTCGTTTAGGACGTTTTGGGAGGAATTTGGAATTTCCGGCGACCGGAGGCTCGCCGGAGCTCCGGCCGGTCGCTGGAGGACCGGCCACGATGGTGAGTGGTCCGTGCCTCGGGATTCAAGCCGAGACCGTCCCTTGGTAGATCCGGTCCGGCACACCCACGGCCAAGTGGGGATCACTTGGCCGGGTGCCGTTGTACGTATCGCCCTGTTAATTTACTATTTCTTCCAAATCATCGTCCCGTAACCGTTTTAATTAATTAGGCGTCTTGTCGGGGGCTAATTTGGGTGTTGTCCGTTTTAATCGACGTTGGACTTGTATTAAGTATTGTGTTACTTGTTATCCTAGACCGTGGGCTTGGTCGTGGAGAAGGAGGTCGTTGACGGTTCGTGCTTGGTGGAGTATGATCGCGGTTGAGGTAGGGAAAAGTAGCGAATACCGGTTAAAATGCGGAAAGTTACTAGAATTGCATATAGGATATGAGTAACCGGAATAATTGTAGAAATGCATGTAGGATGTGAATAACTAGCCTAGTCGTTTAAAATGTGGAATCACTTGCGGGCCATGTCGTGCCCGTAGGTTTGGGACTTGTCGTGCTGTAGAATTGCATGTGGGTCATGTCGTGCCCGTAGGATTGTGTGATGATTGTGCTTTACCTGTGTGTATGTATTGGCTGAACTATTGCCTTGTGACATGTTTGAGGTGTTGTATGTGTGTGTTCCGGTACGATATGTTGAGCATTGCCTCTTGACGAGTGCTTGATTGGAATGATCGTTTGTTGTCATGGTTGAGACATTGATTGTGCTAGTTACTGAGTAATTTAGGATTTAATGGATATAATTGATTGAGTATTGAATTAATGTGAGGACATTGATTAAGTGACTTATGAATTGATGCGATTGGTGGTACGGGAGTAAGGATTGGCGGTAAGTGCGGTATTATTGGTTGAACGATATTTTGATGATCGGTCATGATTGTGTATTACCTCTTATTGAGTGTTGTTATGGTAGTGTCTGACTCGTTGTATGTTCAAGGTGCGCCTGCTTTCCGACTAGGTGTCGGTAAAATGTGCTATTGTCCGTGATAAGGTGTGCCTGCCTTCCGACTAGGTGTCAGTAAAATGTGCTATGGTTTCGTGATAAGGTGTGTCTGCCTTCCGACTAGGTGTCGGTAAAATGTGCTATTGTTCGTGATAAGGTGCGCCTGCCTTCCGACTAGGTGTCGGTAAAATGTGCTATGGTTCCGTGATAAGGTGCGCCTGCCTTCCGACTAGGTGTCGGTAAAATGTGCTATAGCGGTGTGTTCCTTATAGTTGTGTGCTCCCTATAGCGCGATGTGATCCGGCGTATTATGGGAGACTTATTGTGTGTGTATTGCTAATGATTTACTGCGTGGTTACTATTGTTTTACTGTGTGTATTTACTCGGTGATTCTTTTGAGATATGGTTTGGGTGTGAATATTGAGCAATCGATAATTGTTGAGTAGGGTTGATTTCACACGTTAAGTGTGGTGATTGGGTAAGGGTGTGATCAAATGATGTTGTGGTTATGTGAGGTAGGTTATGATTGTGATTGTGATTACGTGTTCTCCTGTTGATTTCGTTAGTAGTTATTGTTTTACTAGTATGTCATATTTGGACGGGTATACGTGGTGGTGAGTGACTTGCTCATCCCCTTTACTACTTTTTCCTACTAAGCGAAACACTTATCCCCTTCACTACTGTTTCTATAGGTTTTGATCGTGAGTTGGTTTAAAGGACGTCTCAGAGCTTGGGAGCTTAACGAGAGTCCTAAGTCTAGAGACGTATTCCCTTTTGTACCAAACTTCTTTTTATTTTGGATTTCGAGCATTAACTCTTGTTATCGGAATTACTAGCTTTAAACTATTTTTGGAGTTTTATTTGTTTAAAATTGCAGTTATTATTATTATTTTCGGTTCACATCTTGAGTCCGGTCAAAACCGGATTTAGGGTGTGACAAACCATGACATAGGCTATGGAAATTGCCATAGTCATCGCTACAGAGGAGTAGGCGGCGACAAGACTCTCAAAACCCTAGCAGAGCAAAAAAAGTCTTTATTGTTTCTTTTAGAAACAGCTTTTTAGACATCACGTTCATAAAACTCAAATTTCAAGAAACTAATAATATAGCGAGAAATAAATCAAAGAGATAACGCAAAAACATTGGACGAAAATTGTATGTATTACTCTAGAAACAAACTATATAAGAATCGGGGACTTTTATTTAAACAAATAAAATACATTCCACAAATTCACGTAATTATACACTTTTACAGAGGTAACAGAGAGATCATTTTGATCCATATTCCAATCACCTAATAATTAATCCAATCCACAACTTATTCTTATCAATAAGAACACAATTAAATAACCAGTGATCAAAGACCGGAAGTGAAAGGCACGTTGGTTGCCGGCAACCACGAATTCCCGGCCAAAAAGTTACCGACGGTGAACTTGGAGGCATCGGACGCACTAGTAAGAACATGGTAACCACCCCAGTTGACCCTCGAAGACGTCGACGATCCCGGACCGGTATTAGCGTACTCCGCATAGTACAAAGTGGAGAGAGCAAAGTTGCCGCTCCACGGCATCCAGCCGGCGGGGTTGATGAGGCCGTCGAGAGACGTCTTCATGAAGACGGTGCGGGAGTACTTCTGCCAGGGGCGGCCGAGGAAGGTCTTGACGGAGCTCTGGACGGGCTTGAGGTCGGAGGCGGCGGTGACGCGGCAGTTGTGGATGATGATGCCGGTGTTCTGGTTGGGGTCGGTGCGGCCCTGGGCGGTGAGGGTGTTGGTCTTGTTCGGGGGCTTGCGTGGGTAGATGTTGCAGCTCTGCAGGACCACCGCGGCGTTTCCGAATATGAAGTCAACGGTGCCGTAGATGTCGCACTCGCGGTAGAACTGACGTTGGGAATGCACGTAGAGGGTGTCTTGGTACCCTTCGAAGCTGCACTTGTAGAACACCGATAGGTCGGAACCCGACCGGAGAGCCACCGCCTGGTGGTTCTGCGGCCCCGCCGTGTTCCTGAACGTCATGTCCCTTGCTATGAACCCATCTCCCACTGCCGCTGTAATTTTTAACAAATATAATGTTAGTAAATAAATATGGAAATAGATTTTTCAAAGTTATTCAATCCAAGTTTCACCAACTTCATAATGTTTTATCATATGTATTCATTATTTCGTAATTTATTTGGGTTTGAATCAATAAAACAACAATTTAGATATACGGACAAGCATGTATTGGTAGGTAGTTAGAGGGACCGTTTCAAAGTCATGCGTGTTTGTAGACACACATATATAATTGGTCTCTCGATATGTTCAAAGTCACTCCTTGATATCTTGTCACTTATTATCTCCTTGCTGACGTGCAAAACTACATACACACGTCTCTATCTTTCAACCCATTTTTTTATATAAGTATTTCAATCTCTCCTCCCAATCTATTGACTATATCTAAATAAAACCACTTTAAGTCGCTAATTTTTGGTTTTTATCCGCATCGGCTTAGTTCGACAAGCGACATGACCGTCTATTTTACAAGATGCAGTTCTCTCTACATATTTTTTTTTTCAAAAAGAAAAAGAGAAGAATGAGTTTGAAATTGAACGCAGGAAACTAAACTACACGCAATAATGGACAAAACATATTTTCGTATTAAATCATATGTAACAGAGAAAATTATAATACTTTCTTAATAATTTATTTATGAAACTTACGATATCTTTTTATATGGAGTGGTGTGATATTTATAAACTCGAGTGGCCAAAATGATTGAACTAATAAGTGTAAAAAAAATTTAATATTAAAAATATAATACGAGGTATAGACCAGTTGAATATGTGTACGTATATTTGACTTACCGACGGTAGCTGATTTAAAGGTTGTAGCACCACCTCCGACGCTTTTACTTCCGGTGATAATAGTCTTCCCAATCCCATCGCCCACCAACATGATGTTCTTCACCTTGCTCCCTATCTCAACATTCTCCTTGTAAGTCCCCGCCTTCACATATATCACGAACCTCCCACTTCCCGACCGTTTTGCCGCCGCCGCGATAGCGGCCCCGAGGGTCTGATAATTCCCGGAGCCATCCTGCGCCACCACGACATTCGCTGACGCCGCCGGAGACGAGGATTGCAACAGCTTCCTGTCCTTGGTATTGACCCACGTCGGGTACCCGTCTTTGTAACTCGGGGCCGAGTAGGGCCCAGCCTTGTTCATGGCCAGGGTGTTGCTGATCAGCTGAGACACGTTGTTTGAGATCAACGGTAGGATGTAGTCGGGGACGCCGAGCTCGTGGAACCCATTCCGGCAGGTCTCGAGGTTGGTGAGAGCCGTGCTGAGCCACGTTTGAGAATCGTCGTGGGTGCACCTGGTAGGGTCGAGTGTTTTGTTGAGCCTGAGGATTGTGTACTCGTAGAGGTTCACACAATCCTCCCATGCAGCTTTTTCCCGCGCTGACCGGCACTTGACGCCGAGGGAACGGGTGTTCACCTCGGCGTGCAAGGCCCTGTCGAGCGCGAGCTGCATGGAAACCCTAAGGAAATCGGACTCTTTTTTGATCGGTGCGCGGCTAGGGTTGTGGGTTAAAAAATACTCGCAAGGCTTGGGGTGGGGAGTTTTGCTGCACCATGACTTCACGTCTTGAGGATCGTAAGCGTACGAAAATGACGCGAAGAAAAGGGGTGCAACCAAAACTAGAGACAAAAACAATTTGAGTGCCATGTTTTTGGACTATGTTTGTATGGTTATGTGGAGCTTAATTGGTCACGTTAAATAGGGTTTGAGTAGTGGCAATATTTGTAATTATTACAATAAGACCGGCCTCGGGAGAGTTGATGGGGATGCACAACCTGCCCACGTCTATCTTTCCTCTCTTCGTCCTACATATTTATTTTAGGATATTTTTCTGTTCAATTTGTGATACATTAATTCATTTCATTAATCATGCACTTATGATATAATTATCTATTACGTTGTTGTATAAGTTTGGTACAATGGGTAGATTAAATAGTTTCTGTAGTTTAGCTATTAGTCTTTCATAATCTTTATGGAATCATTTTGCTAAATAATGAATAGTAAAGTAGTTGTACATTTGACAAACTCAAAATAAAATAATTAAAATATTTTTTTGTGGAATGTACTTATCTTTGAAAAATAGGAATAGGGAAATTTTATTTTATTACACAAATTAACGATTAATGTGAGATCACTTATAGGATGAGGATGTTGACTTGAAAAATGATAGGATTGCTTGTTTGTACGCATGGTGGATAATGTTTCTATGGGCAAACATTTCCGACTAATAGGCTAGCCCTTTGACATTAACATAACGTTAAGGTGGATGGGGCGGTCTCCCATGATACTAATCAAGCAAGATGAGGAGTTATTTCCCGGACAGGGACATGGGAAACTCGTCTAGTGGCCAATAGGGTGCTCCCGGGAACCTGTTTCCTTATTGTGATCGAGGCTTATGCGATTGGCATAGCACTCCGGAATATCGCAGCTCTAGGGACTAGCACAGTGGTTATTCGATCAAACGCCCAAATCCTAGTCAACATGATCCTTATGGGCAGTGGCGGAGCTAGGTACGGCCCGGGGGTGCACGTGCCCCCCCTCAAATATTTTTTTTTTGAAATTTTACTACTAATTTTTGAATTTTTTGAAAAATACCCCTTAAATTCTTATAATTTTTTAGTTGTGTCCCTCCTCAAATTTTTTTGACGTTGTGTATTACTATTGAATTTTTTTGGTGCCCCTCCTCACCAAAAAAACCTAGCTCCGCTTATGGGCTCCCCCTCCTATATTCCCTATGGGTACCAATATTAGGGAGATACGATCTCTCCTTCAAAACGAGAAACTAACTCTCATCTTTGTTAAAATAACTGCGAAAAAAGCTTCTTATTAGTTTGCCAGAAACGCTCGTTCTTTGCCTGTTCTTCAGTGGTCAGGGGATTACTAGATCTTTAATAAAGTTTCTCTTATTCTAAAATTGATTGGTTCGAATTTCTATTTGTAGTAATTTACCTCAAAAAAAACTTTCAAAATTAATCAAAATAACATAATCAAATAAGCCCAATAATTGAAGTAAATTTTTTCTTGATTCGAATTCGGTTATTATTTTGATTATGACAAAATACCGCTCAGATCATCTCCAATATCAATAGTGAATTTTTTCAACATATATCCTTCTGTTTATTTATTTATTTATTTAAGATGTTAAATTAAGTTATTTTGGTCCCCACCCTCACATAACGCGCCCTTGGTATGTATAAAAGGAATAAGAGAACCTTCAAATAATAAATAAATGTTTAAATTGATGAAAAATCAACAACTTAGTTATTGGATGTGGGCGTTTGTCAAATGCTCCAATCCACCATGATTATCTAATTAGTCATAACCAGATGTTAACAGGACAATCAATTTAATAAACATTCTAATTAAGTCGCGTCTATTTTATCTTTAATATGGTTGGGATTAGCCAAGATTAATGTAATAATTAGTGACGGAAGGTTCAACAAAAGTAGCTCATGTTCAATATGTATGTCACCTTTGACCTCTCTCTCTCATGGTTTACGTGTCTAGTATTTTATCCTCTTACTTTCAATCAACTTCTTAGATTCTCTTTTTCCATCATACTATCTTGTTTTTAGAACTTTCATCACATACCGTAGTCATCATTTTCAAATAACGACAATTATATTTACAAATAATATTTTACTATCATGTTCAATTGATTGTTTTTTTTATGTAATTCATATTTACATGCATATAATACATACAAAACTGATAGGTATAAGCAAGATTCTAAAAATTGACGGGTACTTTTAGGGATCAATCGGGGATCAATTGGGAAATTAATCGGATCGGCAAACATAGAAATAGCGTCTAAGCGGGACTTAATTGGGATTTTTAGAACACTGGATATAGGTCTGTAACATGGAAGATGACGAATGCTAGTATTAATCAATCATTCAAATTAAGTTGGGCAGAGTTGTTGAAGACTATTCATGGTATTGAAAATTAGAGTTCCGGATAGATGTTTGTTGTTTGATCCAAATATCAATTTGACCATGTATTTGGCCCTTCGGTTGGGAGGCAGTTTCTTTGCCACTTCCGTTGGCAACCTTACATAAAGAACATCCACACACCAACTTAATATACGTTTAAGGGTTTTCATAAGCCATAAGTCAAATCTTACATATCCTAGCCACTTGGATTTTGTATCAATCATGGCTCTATATTTTCTACTTCGTACTTATTGTCACAAAATAATATTAAAATCATTCTATTGAAGTCTTATTTTATATCGTTTTGATAAACATTTGATTGTTTCACATGTTGGTTTAAACTTACTCAGCATAAACAACAACGTTACAGGTGTTTATTTTGCGGTTGATGTGGACTTCGGTCCTAAATTGGCGGGGTACAAGGAGTACTACTGAGTGATGTTTCTTCGCTTGTCTAGTTGACTTTGCTAGAGGTAATGAAGTCGGTGTTGAGTGAGCTTGAGAAAATATCCATTTTAGAGTGGCGGAGGTTTCCGATGTCTGTTATTGGAGCTTCATTCAATCTAAACATGTGGTGGTTTGGAAAGGGGCATCATGCGTCTCTTTTTGTTTCCTTCCGAGTTTTCCTTTTTCAATATGGTTTAGTTGTGCCGATAGGAACTGTTTTGTGTTTGGTTTTGTTTTGTTCGTGGGGTTTGATTTGTTTCCGGGTTTTGGTTTTTTGTTGGAACCCTATTTTACGATTCGTTTTTGTAGTTCTGGAGTCTGTTATGGACAGACTAACATGTATAAAACATAGTTGATTAAAAACAAAACAGGGTTAATTCTATCTCACTACTCCCAAAAGTTTCGGATTCCATTTCCACTATCCTATAATTTTTTTTCATCTCGCTACCTCAGAATTTCATTTGTCTTGGTTTAGTAGTCAACGACAACTTTTCATCAATTGTCCATCCAAGACACTTAAAAGGTTCATAATACCCCTCGCTAACAGTTAAATTTTCAAAAGCGTGTCATTGGTTTTCAATTTATTTATTTATTTTATAAAAGTCATTTTTTACTTTTAAAAAATATTTTTTATTTTTTTAATTGCTTTTTAAAATCGGTTTTTACTTTTTTTTAAAAATCAGTTTTTATTTTTGTAAAAATTAGATTTGACAATATATATATATATGGGGCTTTCATGCACAAACTCATCCTTAGATACGAAATACGAATTAGTCCCAACTTTGGAATCGCAGAATGTCCAAGGGCTGCGGTTCCGTTTGTTTATTTTTTTTCACCGAGTTTATTATTTTGATATTTCCCGCTTTGTTTCAACTCCGGTTTAATTTTTTCTTGTGCCAAATTTTTTCTTATTTCAAGCCCTATATATCAAGTAGCATATCGAATATGTTTGAAGCAACAAAAAACATGTACAAGCAAAAACACAAATTGTAAACTGTGCATTAATGTATGTGTTTGCAACTGCATTTGTATGAATAAGCTAATCTTCATGTATGTGTAAGTTTTTTTTTTGATAAGCGCATAATTTTATTAAAAGAAAATTTCCGAAATGGAAACTAACCAAAGGGTAACGATTACAAAAGAGCTCGATCAACGGGAGCTTAAACGGGAAACCCCGTAACCATAAGACTAAAAAGTCCTGAAAAACTAGGCCTAATCTTCTTCGTACCACTCACTATCAGAAGACTGTGTCTCCATCCTGAGAGCCCGAGTCTTAGACCTAGTATTGTGAGTAGGAAGCATTCTTCCCTGTGTGGCCTTTTGCTTGAGGGTTGCATCCAAAAATCCATCGAAAGCCTTCAGTTGATCTATCGTTTGCTGAGACACAAGCGAGAGATCCACATTAGCAAAAGGCTCGAATTTTTTCTTTGGAGGACGACCCTTACGACCGGGTTTAAGGAGAGCTTCCTTCCATGGACTTGGATCAGACAGCTGATCACCATTAATTGGGCCAGCTGCCACCTCAAGGTTTGCAACATTAAATGGGCCAACTGCCACCTCAAAGCCCAACTGGTTTTGGACCTGGATCGGACCAACAAGAGGATCCGGATGTTCCACCTCCGAAACAGCAAACACGCGATCAGGCCTCACCTCCGAAACCGATGCTAAATTCGAAATCGAAAATTGATTTTCAATTCCGTGATTTATGGGACAAATCTCTCTCGATTCTCTCCGAGATATGAGTTGATCAACGGAAGCCGCCTACGGTGGAACTTTCGGCATCCCAACTTCTTTTGTTGATTTCACCAGTGAACTGAGAGCGACCGGCGTCCCTGCTTCATCAGTTGACTTCACCGGCGAACGGAGAATTTGAGCGACTGGAATACTAGGCCCTTCTCCCCCGCTAAGCCCAGCCAGAACCTCTGGAACGAGGCTCTGTTCCGGAGTAACCAAAACAGAGTAGATGCTCTGTTTTTCGCGAATAACAGGAATTCGCTCCGGTGAAGCTTCCCTCGGATTCCGGCAACGAGCGATGGCTACAAAGAGAACGTGACCGTTAATTTTGTATCCATTTAACCCCTCAACTGCCTGAGCCTCCGCATCCTTTGATTCGAAACAAACGAAAGCAAAATACTGTCCTTGAAGGTTCGGCCTTTTGAGAACGTTCACGGCGGCAATTTTGCCAAACGGACTGAAGATATTCTGAGTCCAATCTGCCGTTGAATCGAACGGTAGATTTCTCACGAAAACTTCGTCCTCTACTAACCCTCTGGAACCCACCGGATTACCCTTCCTCCGACGAACCGTCATCTGCAGCTCCTGCGATTCCGATGAAGGCTTCTTAACAACCTTCTCAACCTTCATCTTTCTCTATGCATCAGACCCAGTCATCCCACCCGAGCTGGTCCGAGCACGGCGAACCTTCGTAGCTTGCTGGACTGGTACATCCGATACATGCTTCGGAACCTTCTTCTTCGGTGCATCAGATCCATCCATCCCAACCGGCTTGGTCCGAGACCGACGAACCTTGGGAGCCTTGGGAGCACGCTGTGATATCACCGTACAATATGATCCATAGGCCGATATCAACACCGAGCAAAAACTAGAGAAGGAGAGGAGATGCACTCGATCCATCTTGTAATCTCCTTTTATAGATCTTATGTTAATTATGTTTAATGTATGTGTAAGTTAATCTTAATGCATTAGCTTACACGTACAAAATATACATTAAGATTAGCTTACACATACAAATACAGTTGCGAACACATACATTAAGGTTAGCTTACACATACAGATGAAAATGGTACATACATACATTAAGTTCAGCGTGCACATACAAATGAAAATAGCAAGAACATGCATTAAGTTTAGCATACATATACAACTGTAACAACATGCATTAAGGTTGGCTTACACATACAAATGAAAATGGCAAGAACATACATTGAGTTTAGCTCACATACACAAATGAAAATTGTATAACATACATTAAGTTTAGCTACAAAACATGCAAATGCAAAAACATACATACGAAACATACATTACGATTAGCTTACATATACAAATGTAATTGCAAACACATACATTAACGTATGGTTTACAAATTGTGTTTTTTCTTGCTTCAAAACATATGCAATATGTTGCTTGATAGATAGGTCTTGGAAAAATAAAAATATTGGCGCAAGAAAAAATTAAATCGGAGTTGAAACGAAACGGGAAAGATCAAAATAATAAATTTGGTGAAAACAAAATATTTTCGCAACCCTTGGCATATAGGGGAGCTTTCGAGTACAAACCTTATTTCGGGTCAAAACGTAGAACTAATCTGGGTCATTGATTACCCAGATCGGATGGCCACCGAAATTCAGGGGGGGTGGTGGTGATTGATTACGAAATCAATTACAAGATATGCATTAAGTAGAAAGATGTTAAAAGATATGCATTAAATCCGAGCCTTTAATTCTAAGATCCAATGGCCCAAATTGAAAGTTTTACGTTCTGACGAAGTTATAAGGTTTGTACCTGATTGTCATCCTATATATATATGAAAAACAAATTTTAATTTTAAATAATTCTAAATTTTTTATTCTAAATATTTTCTCTATGTTCTTTTCAAATAATTCATCAATATTTGCACTCTTGTCACCGAGATTCATTAATTGCATCAAGAATTAGCCCATGGAAACAAACTAGAACTTATGTACTCTTAATCAAGACCTATTTCTGAACTTGCTACCAAAAATCTCTTCATTGCTAAAATAAAGTACCTTCATCATGTATGGATGTTCAACAACATCGGCATCTTCAACAATCTTCATCTGTAGAATCACAAAGACCCCATTTTCAATAATACCCCATCTTCACAAACCGAGTACACAGAATCAAAGGAATCCCCCCAAATCCTATCAAACCCCAAAATACATGTTTTGGTGAGAATAACAATTTTTTATGTACATTGTTTCTCTATTTCTACTGCTTCAAAATACAATCAAGCTCATGCCCGCACCCCCAGCAATCTACAGCTATACATCTCATAACCCAAACCAGGGTATGGAGTTGAGGGACGAGGCGGGTTTGGGAGAAGAATCTCCGAAGAGGGAGGGGGTAGCAGCTGCGGAGGATAAGGGTATCGACGAGGTCAACGTCATGGGGGCAGAGAGAAAAGGAATTGTAGCTCATGTACCTCAATTGTAGGTCGAAACACAAAACCATAGAGAGAAGGCAGGGGTTGGGCTTCACGCCGAAGCCAAGTGGACGGTGACGGAGCTGAGTTGGCCGGATGAAGCCATAGCCGGCCATATAAGAGAAAAGAAAGAGGTGGAGAAGAATGGATTAGGGTTTTAAAATGGAAAACATAAGTTGGAGTTACAGGGGGTAATGTTGTCATGTGTCGGACACATGATAATGTCCAAAAATAGACGAAAAGTTAACCGCTGATAGTAAAATGAGATCAATGAAATTTTAGGGTAGCGAGATAAAAAAAACTCTAGAGTAGTGTAAATGAAATCCAAAACCTTCAAAGTAGTAAGATAAAATTAACCCAAAAATATATGATAATCGACATAAGTTACGTTGTTAGTTCTTGACCGACATAAACGATGTAAGGATTACACCCCCCAGCAGATAATATGCACTAATGCAAGCATTAATTCGATGATAGAATATCACTCTCTTTTTTATCGCCAAAGACATATTAAAAATACCGCCCTTTGAAATAAAGAACAGACGATAAAGATACAACCTAAGGAGCATTCCACAACGGGAACCTCAACCATGAAGCCTCAACATACTGAGGTTGAAATACAACTAAATGACAGAACCCACACAAGGGTGAAAAACCTACAACCATGATGAATCGTAGACGGATCGAAGAAGTACAATGAAAGAGCATTTCTATGATAGGAACCTCAGCATCCCAACAAGGGAGCAAACCAAGAAATGAAGGTCCAAATAACCGTATATTACAACATTAAGCCCAAAACAAGTAAAAAAAGAAGGTCTAACCCGAGTTTTACAACCATGAAGCGCAGAAGTAAAATAAGGTCTAAAACCCTGATTTTTCCAAACATTAAGCACAAACAGTACAAGCATAAGCTCAACGAATGCCTAAGAAAGTAGAAACTCTGTCTCATAATGTCCATCTACCAGTCACAAAGACTAGAGGACGAAAACTGACAAGTCGTCGGCCAACACCGAAAACGACAGAGACAGACTGGGTGGTAGAACCCACTCGGACTCAGTTGGCCCAAAATCGATATGATGAAGGGAAACAACTAAGAGTCATAATGGCCAAACCACTCGTCGGCGGGCAACACCTTAAACTAACGAGTCCTAACCACGAATGAAAAGAAAGTAGTTGTAAACCAATCAACTAACGATACAGGGCCAAGGAGGGAGCACTAACTTAAGCAAACAAAAAGTAAAACCGGTGAACAAACCTCAAAAATCACGAGCCAGCCACTACTCGAAAATCACGAGCAAGTAGCAACTATGAAAGGCTGAGAAGAAGGACCGGAGGCTGCAAAACTGATAAGGCAAATGGCCATTGCGAAGTTGAGAACTAAGCCAACGAACAAAAGGGAGACGAGATCTGCGACAATCTCAGCAACAAAAAGCCTTTCATGAGCGGATCTGAGGGTCATCTACTTTGTCCCAACTCCACAACTCAGCAGGAGAAAAAAGGAGAGCAGAACATCATCAATCTACACCAAAAAGATGTAGAAAGACCTCCCACTCTGATCCGAGTCTCCACCAACCCCTGAAAGAGAGCAAACTGCATCAGAACACTTCAATAGTAGCCACCAACAACACCCATCGAGAAGCGAGCTGATTGGTACCACTCCGGTCTAGGCCATGAGAAGCCCAGAAACATGTCCCACGCTGGAACCAGAGAACAACCCGAACACGAAGGGAACAAGGCCGGAACTAAAAAGAAAAAACCAAAAAGTCCCAAAAAACGCCGGTGGTGAGGCAGTCCTAACCGGAGCACGGGACGGAACCCACACCCCGACCCAAACAACACGGCCAGCACGCTTCACAACCCGAGCTAAATCCGGAAGAACAAAAGGAGCACCTGGAACAAACCCGACAAATCTGAGAAGGAAGAGCTTGGAAAAGAGAGAGAATGTGTGGTGGGGGGGAAGAGGCCTGCCGATAACGACCACCATAGCCATCATGGCGCGAAAGAGAGGGGAAAGAGGGACGGGATGAAGCCAGACCAGAGAGAAGGGAAGAGAGCCGCAAGAAAGGAAGGAGAAATATCATATCTGGGCGAGAGAAGGAAAAGAAGACAGAGGAGGTTAAGGATGAAGGACAGGAACGTCAACAACGACTATGACCGGGGCCGTGGCCGTCACCAACACGATCCAAAAGAAGGCCGACTGGGAAAGAGGTTTGCTAGGGATATTTCTAGAGAGGTAAAAGGGGTTTGAAGTTTCATAAAATATCACTCTTATATCTTAGTTTACTATTTCATGATTAGGAATTCAGTTTTAAGACTAAAAAAATTATATGTTTAGTGTATGATAAGATGCATGCTTAAAATAGTATTTTTATTTTATATATAGTGTATAAAATTAAGAAGCAACAACTGGATAAACCATGTAATAAGTCTTCATGCTACATTGTTTGTTGTTTGTTTACTTCCGCTGGTCCGCAATTCTGATGAGTTTGGTTCAGCAGTTGACAATTTAACGCCGCATATATACACAATACCAACCGTTTATACAAGGGATATATATTACTAATACATCTAAGAATATAGATGGCACGCGGCCGTGCTCTCTGCTAGGGTTTCTAGGGTTGCAGGTTTTACGAAAATCGCCGTCTTTCATGGAGTTCTCGACAACGGTGACGAGTGGAGAAGGCGGTGTGGCAGATGACGTCCACTGGGGGCCGCGTCTGGTGGTGTCTGGTGACCGGGGAGGGTCTCCGGTGGTGGGGGACGACCTCGGTCACGGATGGGTGGAGCCGGAGGAGGGGACGGAGCGGGGCTCCGAACCTTCGGCGGAGGAGTCGCCGGTGAAGGAGGTGACGCCGGTGGAGGAGGTCACGCCGGTGATTTCGGCTGGGCCCTGGTCGGGGAAGGCTTCGGGTCTCCCGGAGATGCAGTTCTCGGCTGCCCGGGTGGAGGAGGATGGCTGGGTGGTGGGGGTCGTCTTCGATCCGGACCGCCCACCCTCCGTCGCACGGTGGCGAGGGGTCCCAGGCCGCGTCGGCAGGGCGCTGGTGTGGGCCGGAGCAGGGTGGGGCAGGACGATGCTGCTGCCGAGGGGGGGTGATGCATGGCGCGGGCGACGATCCGATAGTGGTCTCGTCGGACTCTGTGACCGGGACGGATGCGAGGCCGGATCGCCAGACTCGGAATCGGAGCTGGCGGAGAGGGCGGTGCCGGAGGAGGTGCCTTGGCGGCGAAGGCAGGGGAAGGAACCTATGACGGCTAGGGTTTCGCCACCTCGGGCCAGGGAGGATACGGGTTTGGGCCGAGGGCTTATGCCCGATGCTCGTAGGGCTGGTCATCCGCGGCCTGGGCTGGGCCCTCATCCGGGCTGGACCCGGGGAGGCGTGGGAGACGTGGCTACTTGGGTCGCCCATTATGGAGCGGGTCGGGTTGCACATGGGGGACCGGGGGCGGAGCCGGGGGCTGGGGCGAGTCGCGTGCCTGGTTCGGCTATCAGGGGTGACCCACCAGTGGATAATGGAGCTGAGAGGGGGGAACAGGTGGAGCTGGACCGTCAGATGGGGGCTATGCGGATCAGGGAAGTCGTGGTCCCAGTTCAGGAGGTCACGGGCAGGGGGAACCTCTACAAGTATGCGCTGGCAGCCAAGGTCTTGACCTCCAAGAATGTCTTCTGGAAGTCAATGGTGGCACGCATGGAAGACATCTGGGGTATGAAGGTGGAGGCGAAACCATTGGAAGGTGGTCTAGTGGCCTTTTTCTTCAGAACGGCTAAGGAAAGGGAAAGGGTTCTGCTGGGGGAACCCTGGTCTTTCAGGGATTCTTTGGTCCTGCTTACGGACTTGAGAGCGCACATGCAGGTTAGTGACCTGCAGTTCCACCACTTCTCGGTTTGGGCACGAGTGTCCAATCTTCCAATTGGGGCCTGGACGAGGGATGTGGGGTTTAGAGTTGGCAATGCTTTGGGCGTCTGTCAAGGCGTAGATGTAGATAAGGATGGGCTCTGTTGGGGGGATTTTATGAAGGTTCGGATCAGGGAAGATATCCGGATTCCCCTACAGAGTCAGCTTTGGTTCCGCCTCTCTGTCTCGCAGGTATGGACACGTCTGCTTATTTCTTATGAGTATTTACCTGAACATTGCTTCGGCTGCTGCTGCGCGGGACACCTTTTTCCGGTCTGCCCGGTTGTGGGTAGCTCGAGGGGTGTATCCCTAAGAGCACCAGGGGACCCGCGGCCGGCCATAGAGAAGGCGAAGCACGGGAAGTCCATCCCTGGAACGAACTGGACCTACTTCGGTGGGTCGGACAGAGGTGTAGGGGGGTCGGACAGAGGTGTCCGAGCTAAAGAGGCCCCACGGACACCAGGGCGGAAGGAGGGACCGGGGTGGTGGGGGCGCAGTCAAGCAGGGGTTGAGGAGGATCGGGACGCCTGGATGGCAAGGGATGTGGCACCGTCTCTATCGGGGAATAAGAGGCTAGTGCGGGAGGAGGAGCCGGATGAGGATGAGGACTCGGCGGCGTCCAATGAGGTTTCACCCACAGCAGCGGGGGGCTCCAAGCACCCTCGCCTCCAGGAATGAGTCCGACAGGGGCTAGGGAGGGTTTGGTCGGCTGTACCTTCTCCCTGGTGTATAGGTGGCATTGGTATCACCAACAGCTGACATGTTACTGCCCTACCACTTCGGGGTCAGCATTCCGCGTTCAGGAGCCCTACCACTATCAAGCAAGGGAGGACGACGCACGCTGACATACCGGGGGAGTAATTGGTCCACCGTTGTTTGCTTATCCTCTGATATGCTCGGTCAGTTTCTCTTGGTTGGGGTATACTGTATCGGTATTTCCGGATGCTACCGCAGTCCCACATCCCCGACCGCAATTATGCTACAGAGCACATTTACTCTTTATGCACTTGTCTTTCCAATTACTTTAGTTTGGTTTATGTACGGTGACTTCACTTTGTGGGGTCCTCGAGTTATTTTACATTAATGAATATCTCCATTTCCTTTCAAAAAATTTTTTTACATATTTTTCGTTTCAAAAAAAAATATTTACATATTTTTCATTTATATATATTAATTTGAAAAATATGTAAATATTTATCACCTATAGGGGAAAAATAATAATAAATTGAGAATATATTGTTGCAGCCTCTCTTTCCCGACTCTGCTAGGGTTTTGTAGAAGCTTTGCGATTTTCACCGCCTACCATGGAGAACTCGAGCGCGATGGAAGGCGGGGACAGCAACTATGGCGGCGGGGTGCACTGGGGGCCCCGTCTGTCGGAGCAGGAGGATAGGGACGGGGCTCTCGTCGTCGGGGACGAGTTTCGTGCACCTACTGTGGGGGAACCGGTGCTTGTACCGGCGGAGGAGACGGCGGCCACGGAGGACTCGTGGTCGGAAGAGGAACCGGAGGAGGAGGATGAACTGGTGGCCTCGGAGGGATTGATGCCGGACCAGATTGAATCACCGGTGATGCGTTTCTCGGCTCGCTCCGCGGAGATGGACGGCTGGATGGTGGGAGGCCGGGTCCGGACGTGACCGGCTGGCCTTCGCCGAACGCCGGCGGGGGGACCAAGACCCAGACGCCTGGGGAGTGGGTCGGGACGGCGGGAGGCGATCCGGGATGATGACGGGGATGGTTTAGCTCTTGTGCTGTCGGCGCCGAAGGGGGTGGGAGTCAATCCGATCCCGGTTTCATCGAACTCGGAGATCACGCCGGAGGAGCCGCCGGAGGCGGTTTCTTGGCGACAAAGAAAGGGGAAGGAGCCGGCGGCTCCAGATATGGCTAGGGTTTCAAGGAATCGGGCCGGGGACAGTGCGGGTTTGGGCCGAGGCTTTATGGGGGATGCTCGCTGGGCCGGAACCACAACTCGGGCTGGACTGGAGCACAATCCTGGCTGGACCCAGGGAGGAGAGGGGGATATAGCCCGTTGGGCATCTCGGTACGAGCCCGGTCGAGGGCAGGCAGACGGTTCGGGTGGGGCACGGGGAGGTGCGGTGCCTGGGTCACTTCAGGGGGTCGGGTACAACCCGACAGCGCCGGTTCACGGGGTCTACTCGGGTCAAGGGGATTCGACCTATGGGGGCAATCCACTATCTGATGTTTGGGGTGTCCAGGGGGGCCAGGTCGGAGCACTGGACTCTCAAATGGGGGCGATGCGAATTAAAGAGGTAGTTGTGCCGGTTCAGGAGGTCACTAACCGAGGGAACTCGTACAGATTCGCCTTGGCAGCCAAGGAAAGGGAAAGGGTTCGAGGATAAACCCCTAGAAGGTGGTCTGGTCGCTTTCTTCTTCCGTTCAGCTAAGGAAAGGGAAAGGGTTCTGGTGGGGGAACCATGGTCCTTTTGGGACTCCCTGGTCCTATTTACAGATCTGAGGGCCCACATGCAGGTTCAGGATCTGCAGTTCCACCATTTCTCGGTCTGGGCAAGGGTGTCCAATCTACCAGTAGGAGCTTGGACGAGGGATGTGGGATTCAGAATAGGCAACACACTGGGAGTCTGTCAAGGCTTGGATGTGGACAAGGATGGACTCTGCTGGGGGGATTTCATGAAAGTCCGAATCAGGGCGGATATCTGAATCCTGTTACAGAGTCAGCTCTGGTTCTACCTATCTGTCTCTCAGGTACGCACGTGTCTCAATATTTCATATGAGTACTTACCTGAGCACTGCTTTGGGTGCTATTGTGCGGGACACCTGTTCCCGGTCTGCCCGGTGATTGGGGCCGTCCGGGGGTCCTCCCTGAAGGCATCAGGGGATCCGAGGTCGGTGTTGGAGAAAGCGAAACATGGGAAGGCCGTCCCGGGGACGAAATGGACTTACCTGGGGGTTTCGGAGAAAGGAGGCAACTCTAAAGGGGTACCAAAGACTCCCCAAGGCAGGAAGGAAGAGGGTGGTGGGGTTAGCAGGAAGCAAGGGAGGAAGAGGTGCCGGTGGGTTGGTTACCACGGGACCCGACGCCATCTCTGTCTGGAAATAAGAGGATGGTGAGGGAGGAGGATCCTGAGAAGGATGAGGAATCTGATGCGTCGAATGAGGCGTCATCTGCAGCGGCGGGGGGCTTCAAGCACCCTCGCCTCCAAGAATGAGTGCTGAAGGAGCCAGGGAAGGTTTGGTCGGCTGTACCCGTTCCCTGGTATATAGGTGGCATTGGTACCACCAACAATTGATGAGTTACTTCTCTACCACTTCGGAGTCAGCAATCCCGCGTTCAGGAGGCCTGCCATTATCAGTCAAGGGAGGACGACGCACGCTGACTTACCGGGGGAGTAACAGGTCCACCACTGCATGTTTATCCTCTGATCTGCTCGATCAGTTTCTTATGGTTGGAGTATATTGTATCGGTTTCCATGGGTGCTGCCGCAGTCCCCCCCCCCCCCCCCCCCCGACCATCATTATGTCTATGAGCAAAATTTACTTTTCTGCACTTGTCTTTCCATTTCTATTAGATTGGTATATGTATGGTGATTCCTACGTTTGTAGGCACCAGATTACTTTAAAATAATAATATCATCGTTTCCTCTCAAAAAAAATTATATATATTAATTTTAAAATTTATTAGATAAAATATTAAAAGAATTAAGAATTTGTAATTTTGGTTACTACCGGAACAGATTTTCGAGTAAATTAAAAAAAATACCGTGGATGGGATTCTAAATCTACACAACTCTAATCCTCTTATTATAACTTCAATCCGTCTTACGGGCAAATCGGATTCAACCGTGTCGTGTTTGTCATCGATTTGACCATCGTCCAGATGTATTGTGCTCGTTGATGGATAGGTCAGACAGAGTCTCCAATAGAATTCATCCTCCCCGAGAAAAGCCCTTGTTGAGAGGAAGACGAAGATTGTCTTTTTTTTTAAAAATGCAATTTGATTTTAAGAAAACTCAAATCTCAATTCAAAAATTAAAATATATTTTTTCTAAAATATAATTACAAAATTTTAATTTTTCAAAAGAAAATAAATTACATTTTATACCATTTACAGACTATTATATTTTTTAACATTAAACGTGGTCGTTTTATTAAATAAATAGTCAAACAGAAACAATCATAATCATAGTGGAAATACGAATAAGGTGAGGCATGGTATTGGTCAAGGCCAAGACGATCATGACCAAAATGATAACCCTATAATTACGGTGTCCTGCTAATCCAAGTAAAAAAAATAAAGCGAGGTTCCCTATTCACCCAGTCAGATATGCGGAATATCCAAACTTCTTATCTTAACTCAACTTGGATGGACCTGTGTTGTCTAGAAGACATGCTGTAGTTCACTAATCTTCTCATAATATTTGTCGAATTTGGCGTATAGAGAACATACAAGCTTGGCTTTATCACACCTTGCGTTGTCAATTTGGTTAATGGCAGCTACTCGGTCTTGGATACCCTTCATCTTCCTCTTCACGTTCTTGTTGCCCATTGGGCGCTCTCGTACACGCTGAGGGGCAATTGGGGCACTTGGGGTACAATCTCCCTCAATTGGATCAAGATCATACTGTGACTCACCACCTAGATCTAGGGATGGCAAAATAACCCGACCCCGACGGGGATCCCCGCCCCCGATCCATTCGGGGCGAGGATTTTCATTATCGGGGCGGGGAACGAGGCATTGACCGGAGATGTTGACCGGATTCGGGGCGGGGCCGGGGATGGTAGTCCCTGCCCCGAACCGCCCCTTCTTGTCTCACGTCCTTATATATGAGAGAGTTGTGCTTGGTGTATTACGTTAAATATGAAATGTTTTTCTTAAGGAACTCATATTATTAGACAACTAGACATATAGTTTATGTTTCGAAGCAATATCAGAAAAGTTCTTAACTTCATCCGCCGGTCAAGCCTCTTAGTTACGTCTCTCTATCGCCAAGATGGTCATATCTGCTCCATCGTCCGTCGGAGTTCCATAGTCCGAGCCATCTCCCTCCTCGATCCAATCCCAACCCCGACCATCGGAGGCCGACCATGAGTTATTTAGTGTCGTTGTTTTGTTATGTTTTTTTTGTTATTTTGTTTTCCTCTAATGTCCCGCCTATCGATATTTTTCGTCAAGGAATTGTCTTTGACTAGCGGGTCTCCGCTAGGTGTTCGTTGTCACCTTTAGTGGTGTGGTCGGTTGTGTCTTTCTACCGATGATTCCTTCCGGAACGTTAATGAGAAAGACTGATATGATCGTTGTTTATTTAGGCGCTGCATCGCCCTGTTCGAAAGCTACTATCTCACTGATCGTTTTTCGACTTTCGAGAACGATTGGTGAATACAACGCTCGTTTGGTATGATGGTAAGTGATGGAGTTTAACCGATGAGTTTATTCTCATTCCAACTCAAGTATAAGTACTCAGATACAGATAAGGTAAGTGTTTGAAAACCTATACAATATCTATCTATAGAGTTTGAATTGGTTCAAACTCTTGATATATACTATCTCTAACATGCCCCTGCAGTCTGAGCGGGAGGTTCACGGACGTTCAGGCTAGACCGAAACTCAGTGAAAAGAACACGCGGTATGCCCTTGGTGAAGACATCCGCGATCTGTGATCTGGAAGGGACATGCAATACTCGGATGTGACCTTTGGCAACCTTCTCTTGAATGAAGTGAATGTCCAACTCAATATGTTTGGTCCGTTGATGTTGGACAGGGTTGCCGGTGAGATAGATCGTGCTGATGTTATCGCAGTATACCAAAGTGGCTCGAGAAACCGGACAATGAAGCTCAAGCAGGAGATTACGAATCCAACATGCTTCAGAGACCACATTGGCAACTCCACGATACTCAGCCTCGGTGCTCGAACGAGACAAAGTCGGCTGACGTTTCGAAGACCACGAGATCAAATTGTCTCCCAAGAACACGCAATATCCAGAGGTGGAGCGCTGTGTATCAGGGCAACCTGCCCAGTCAGCATCAGTGTAGGCAACTAGTCCAGATAAAGGTGTAGAGTATAGCTGAAGTCCAAGATGTCTCGTCCCCTGAAGATAGCGAATAATGCGCTTCAAAGCGCTCATGTGGCTGACACGTGGGTCGTGCATGTGAAGTTAGATCTGCTGGACTGCATATGAAATATCCGGTCGCGTAAACGTGAGATACTGAAGTGCCCCGGCGAGACTGCGGTAGAGAGTAGGATTCTCGAACGGAGAACTGTCGGAGGCTCCAAGCTTGCCTTGAGTGTCGACCGGCGTAGCAGAGGAGGAACAGGAAGACATGCCAGCACGATCAATAATGTCCTCCGCGTACTTCCGCTGGGATAGAAACATACCACTAGGATGTCGGGTGACAGCAACTCCCAGAAAATAGGATAGCGGACCTAGGTCTTTCATAGTAAATTCTGAGCTAAGCCTGGTCATGATGAGCTGGCGAAGATCATCGCTGGAGGATGTAAGGATGATGTCGTCAACATAGAGAAAAAGATAAGTCGTGTCCTTACCAATACTGTTAGACCTGTTACTATCTCTAACAATAAGACTTATTACAGAAAAAAGAAAAGCTTTGACTTTATGTCAATAGGAGAAGTTTTTTCTTTCCCGAAATGGTTGGGTGGAGTTTGTATTTGAGGCCCACAGGTACTTTTTTTAATGGAATAAAAGTTTGGGCCTATTGGTAGTCTTCAATTAAATATAAAATAGATATGCCCAATTTTATTGGCCGATTAATTGTACTTTTATCATCATCAATTATGGAGTAGAACATCGATTACAACAATTATTTTTTGAAGTTTTGGGGCCTTCATGAACCGGGGGCCTTAAGCACTTGCTTAAGTGGCTTAAGGCCTGAGTCGGCCCTGGAGGGGTCAACTCGGGGATGGGGCGGGGACGGGGCGTGGAGCAAGTGAACGTGGCGAGGACGGGGCGAGAGGTCCTCGCCCCGAACCCGCCCCGTTGCCATCCCTACCCAGATCTGTAACATGTTCATCAGCGGGGTTGAGTGAAGTGGGTGTTGTTGAGCTGTAACTACCGGCCTCATCCAATTGTCGTCGTATATCCCCGGCCGTGCCTTCCTCTGCCCAGAACTTGGCTTCTTGTTGCAATGGCTCGATCCAATGGTGGAGGTTGAAATTCTTCGGGCCGTCCTTTTTCGCCGCCTTTTGATACGTTTCTCTGACCACTTGTTTGTACCTTTCATCATCCTATCCGCTATGATCACGCGCATTCTCATCCCTCCAAAGGGTGATTTACTTCCACACTCTAGGCGCATGTGTGTTTTAATGACTCTTGGCTTCCCATCCAAAATCGTTAAGGTTGAATTTTTCATCTTTGACGAATTGTTTGGTAATTGTGCCCTAGATCCTGTTTCCATCTTGGGAGTTGCCATTGATGGGGTCTTTGCTTGTGCGTAACCACACTTTTATCAGGATCATGTCCAACTTAAGGAGCCATTTGGTTCACTTGTTTGCGACCAGCTTGCTTTGTTGTCTCGAGGCAATAAAGGCCGACGTAGACGACATCTGAGTACCACTGCTGCTACCGACGTATTGTTGGTGGTACTAACTATTACCGAGGTAGCCGTAATAGGTCATTGCGGAGTTGTGAGGCGAAGGGTTGAAAGTTGCTGGTCGGAATGCAATGGGGTTGGACGGTTGTAGGATTGTACCTAAGTTCAAATGATTAATTAACATACATAATAATAATAATAAAACTATTTAATAAAATGATTTGCATTTAATGACATTTATAACTAACAAATTAATTAATGAAATTAAATTAAATGCATTTAACAATATTTGTAATAAAAAAATGTTAATTTCATCTCACTACCCTAAAAAAATTTATTTTCATCTCACTACCCTAACTATAGTTGTTGCACCTCACTACCCTAACTATGATTTTAGTTGCACTTTAGTACATATCGTTAGTTTCTGGCTATTTTCCATCCGTTTTCCACCTAAACACTTAAAAAATTCATAATACCCCTCAATAACAGTAAAAAATTTAAACTTATGTCATTGATTTTAAAAAATTAATTTCATTTATTTATTTTATAAAATTCAGTTTTTTATTTTTTTTAAATATATTTTATTTAAAAAAACAAATTTTATTTTTGAACAATCAGATTTTATTTAAATAATACATAAAAAAATCATTTTATTTACTTTTTCTTCTTCTTTTCTTTATATTTATTTTTTTTATTTCTTTAGTTTTTGTTAGTTATTTTTTATTTCAAAATTTTTAAAAAATCTGTTTAATTCTTTAATTCCTTTTTTTTTTTGTCAAAATTCGTTGATACTCTTTTGTAAACGAAGAACGGAGAATGTTCATCTGAGAACATTCATCTTGCCTAGATTTTGTTCAACATCTCAATCCAACACTCAATTATCCAGATTTTGTTCAACTTCTCAACCCAAAAACTTAAACTGATTGATAGAGAAAACATTAAAGAAGAACAAAACAAAAGAACATTAAACAAAGAACAATAATCGATTAACAGAGGAAACATTAAAAGAACAAGAAATTAACAAAAAAAACCCAAATTCTTAAACTGCAATACCCTAAATCGTCTCTCCCGAGGCACTACATGGCTCTGTCCATCGCATTCTTCTTTACAACCATTCTGATCAGCGCCTCAAGGGAGCTACTGAGCCACTATAAATCTGAATGGGGAGTTCACAAGTACATTCCGAGCCCGATGTGCCTAGCGATTCCCGTTATAACTAGGAGGTTATTTCGCGATAGACATGTGCTTGGGGAGCTTGATTTTGTACATCTGGTACATGATTAACAAGCAGAAGGCTAAGGATTATGCGTCCAGGCTGATATGCGGCGAGTCCCTCTGGTCGGTCTCGGCGGCTTTATTGTCCCTCGGAGGAATGCAGGTTGTCCCTCTAAGGAGTTCAGGCTCCGATGTGCATGAAGTTGCTGACTTCATAGACCCGTGGACGACAGATCTACAGGACTAGCCACGACAGGAACGAACCGGATCTGCAGGACCAGCCACGGCAACAACGAAGAAAATCTGGGCTGACGAATACCGCCACTATGGCTCGCTGTGACCTCTGAAAACGAAGAGGACCTCGTCAAAGATCTCCGTGAATGGGTCTGGTTTAGAAGGGCAGGTGAAGGAGAAAGAGAAGAGGAAATCAAAAGGGATAAAAGGGGATTTATGGTTTTAGTTGAATAAAGGTATATTGTCATTTTTAGAAAATGTAAGGTCACGTGCTTCCCAAATGACCATTTTCCTTCCACAAATGGATGGAAAATGATGTTAGGTATGAACGAGAAAAAAATCATAGTGAGGGTAGTGAGGTGCAAGAAACCATAGTTAGGGTAGTGAGATGAAAATCAAGAATTTTTATGGTAGTGAGATGAAATTAACCCCCCAAAAAATAAAGACGAGAAGTTCAAATTACCAGTGTTCCAATGTTGTTGCATATATTGGTTGAAAGCATCAACGTTCCAAGGACCGGTTAGGTTGAAACCTGTGTTCAACATTTGTTGGTAGCTCAATCCTAGAGATGTGTTGACCTCAGCAGCCCCATTGACTTCATTTGGCGTGTACTCTTGTTGCTCCGGTGAGTTTGGCGGTTGAGTTGAATCGTCGGACATTTTTATCGAATTTTATACTGAGAAAGTGGATAATTTGAGAGTGAAAGTTGAGAGAATATTGAGAGAAGTGTTGTGGGATGGATGAATGGGGAAGAAGTGTTTATAGGTGGGAAAAATATATTTTTTTGTATTAATTTTGAACTGAATTTAATTAATATATATATAAAACCGTTGTTTTTCGGACCGTTGCCAACGGTCCGAATTTTTTTTGCCTCGCCCTACCACGTGTCGCGTGGTCATTAGTCGACCACGACTCACGCACCACACACCTCCGAACCATAAAAGCGAGCCACGGTTCGGCTCGCGAATCACGACTTGCGTTTTAATGGTTCACGGTTCGCGAATCACGCCTCCACAGCGTGTGAATCTCGAACCGTAGACCACTAAAACACGATTCGTAATTTATATTTTGGCTCATGGTTCGTACGACGTATATGCTATTATAAAACATACATACATTAGTGTATATATTTATAATTATCTATATAAACAGTATATTAAAGTTATATTATCCAAAAATACACTACCAGTGCACTTCTTCAGTGTTTCTGCCGCCTTCGTTGGCGGCCACCGTGGCTTCGGCTATGATGGTTGTCGGTGGGGCTCTGCGTCTCCCTCCTCTCTTCTCCCTTCACTAAAGCCGCTCCACGATTCCATGACCTCCGCGTGCCGCCAGCCACGAACCCTCGTCCGCGCCCCTCCACATGTTCTACTTCGCAGGCGGTCGGGCTTTGCCATCGTCACATACCCTCCACCGGTTCAACCTTGTGTTTGCTCTCCCTCCTCTACCCGTGCCAAGCCCCTCTGCACCGTCCGCAGAATTCCTCGTCGATCCAGATCATGTTGTATGTCTCGCCGGCCCAGATCTCCTCTCTCGCCGGCGACCATGGATTGGGGGACTCACACGAACCCAAGGGTTTCCCTCGAAACTTCGGGTTGTTTCACTGACGGTGTATTATTCGGCCAGTCAAGGACGTGTGCGTCTCCCTCAAAGCGGAAAACCCTAGCCGTCATGGCTCAGCCCTTTAGATGGGTTTGGGATGCGGGAGGAGGGGCGATAGGTAGGGATCTGTCTCCACGGCACCTAAAGCCGGCCACCTCGAGACTGGACGACTCATTTTGGATCGAGCCGATGATGATCAATTTGCTTCTGCTTGAAGTATCGGTGACGTCACATCCGGAGCACCGAGCATTTGCTCTGTCCTCCGCACCACAATTAAACATTCCAGCGATCAAGCCGGAGAGTTAGCAATACCAGAATGTCTCGCTACGAAAGTTACGGGGTTTCAGACGAACTGGCATCGCAGACTCTTTAGGTTATCATGTTCGTTTTTCTGCTTTTTGTAGCCTCTATCGATTAGCTATACAAAATCGACCTACAATACGGATCAAGTGTGCAGAAAACCCTACGGAAATTTTGGAGAAATACTCAAACTCAAAGTCAAGGACCTAGTGTTTATGTTTTCTTGTCATGATGAATAAAATTATATTATCCGTTACCAAACATTTCCATGCTCAATTTTAAATGGCAAGCCTATCTGTCTGATATCTGTTATATATTCTTGGTGTTCCTTGCAAACATGATATTTAGTTTTGATTTTATTTGACCGTTTCAAATTAAACGAATATTTATTTGTGGATTTCACCTTTCACGAGGTAGATGTTTGATTAGACTTATAAGCATGGCTGGTTTTTGAACATCAAGAAAGTCAATGTACTTTGCCTTTGGACTTTAAATTTTAAAAGGACCATACTAACGGCATACAATAGACTAAATATTGGTTAAACTAGGCCTGTCATTTCTCCTTTACAAAATCATTGGTTTTTTTGAAAGGCAAAGTTTTTGATAGGACCTCATTTTTTAAGAGAAAATAGAAGTCAAGAGACGAATTCTCAGTAAATAAATAGGAGTATATCACACATACCTTGAATCAACGGATCAATGAAATATGCACCTTCGCTAAAAACCGGATCAAATTCGTTAAAAAATTAATATCGACCTAAAACCAAATACAGACAAGAACACTGATATCAACATTCAACCTCAACCAATCCCAAAAAAAGGGAATAAATCAGACAAGTGGTCTCAGATTCAGAGAATAGAAACTTAAACTAACCCAAACTCAATAAGTAGAAACAGATAACAAGTGTAGATACCCTGAATTAGCAACCAGTTAGCTCTGAAAATCTGTAAGTGTCTAAATAACCTAGATTTAAGCATCGTTAAGCTTAAAAACAACAAAAGTTTGCCAACACCGAGCTTTCAGTAATCCAACCAAAGTTACGGCGCTCACTGAAATCTCTAACCTCCGCGTCAAGACGCCAAGGGCACTCACCACCACACCAAGGCCTAGTAGGCTCCACCGAGCACTGCTCAACTCTCACTAGGAGAGCTCGACCGAGGCCAGTACCACCGGTTGACCCAAACAGGGAGTCGGAAGTGAGTGACCCTAAAACCGTCGTCGGAAGACGAATAGAGAGGACTCAAAATAGAGCTCATCCAAACCAACCAGACAAAGATATCGATATACGAGAGCCAAATACCTTTACAAGAACATCGAACCTAACCCATCAAGCACTACTCGGATAACTCAGATAACGAAGTTAACCCGTCGAGAGCCAACACTTTGGGCGACCCATGAGGGAGAGTTAGAACTGATTCAAATCTATCGCTTCTCCGACTAACAAAAAGATAAGACAAGATCTAAGCAAGGTAGGAAAAGGGAAAAAGTACCTGAAGAGGATGAGATCGCGGAATCACCGACGAAACTACTAGTCACACACCATACCAACACTAAGAACCAATTTCCAAAATCAACGACTTCTTCTCCAATGGGTGATCTTCCATCAAACAAACACCCGACCACCATCAGTCGGAAACAGTCACCCATATCGGAGAAAAAAGAGGAGTAAAGAAGTTTCAAATCGAAGAACCTCAAGCAGACAGGACCGAGAGGAAGCAACAACGACGTCGGGGCTAGAATAACAACCAACCTCGGACGAAAAACAGAACAGGACAACCCGATACGAGACTAACATGCACGAGAAATCATACCCAAGCTTCCATTCAGACAACACCAGCTAGCCCCTCTGGTCAAAAAACGGAGGGGCCCGCTAGAGGAGGGCTCCACTACAAGGTGGAGACATAAACACCTGAGGACGCCTACAGTACAAGACAAGCTCCACAACCAAAACTGTAAAGACCGCTCCGGTTAATTTTTTAAATGTTTAACTTGTTCGATGGTAACGTCGTGGTTGCAAAACGGATTGAAAATTGGGAACAATTGCAAAAGAAAAAAAATAAAAAAAGAAGTAACCGGGCCAGGCTGACTCGGGCCAAGCCAACACCGCACGCGCACAGGCCCAAGCCCAACTACAGCTCTACCCTAATTCTCGCGTCTTCTTCCTCAACCGCGCGCGCTTCCCGAGGTCACAACCCTCTCCTCCGTCTCTCTCCTTCTCTCACCGCCGCCCTCGCCTCGCTGTAGTCTTCTCCTCCGCGTGCGAATCGGACCGCACGATCAACGAGAGCTGGACGCCATCGCCGGAGACTCCTCGCTCTGGTTCGATTTCACGAGCTCGTTGATTGTTGAGCCTTGGGATTGCTTGTTGATTGTATTTACTGATGTTTGTTCGCCTTAAGGTCGATGCTTGTTCCGTACTTAGGATAAGATAAGAGTCTTAATAAACTAATTGAGTTATGATGATTGTAATGTAATCGGTGGTTCCGTGTTATGATTGATTGATTAAATGAACGTTTGAGTGTGAATTGGTTGTGCCTATGGATATGATCGGGTGAGTGATAGACCGATGATGCGTGGCTGGTAAGTCGTGATGGTAAGCTTGGTTTGGCATTGTGTATGACCGTATTATGCGTGTAATGATATTGTGTGGCTCGAGTGCGTACCCCGAGGTGGACATTCCGGGAAGACATCTAGGTGATGTGCGATTCCGGTATGATGTGAGTGTGAACCCCGAGTTAGGCATACCGGGAAGATACCTAGTCCGATGTGCGGTTCCGGTATGGTATATCATCATCTCACCCCGATGCTACGTGTTCCGGGAAGACCGAGGCCGATGGATGTTCCAGCATGGTACTTTATTGTCTCATTCCGATGCTACGTGTTCTGGAGAGACTCACTCTACCCCGATGCTACGTGTTCCGGGAAGACCGAGGCCGATGGATGTTCCGGCATAGTACTTTATTGTCTCATTCCGAGGCTACGTGATCCGGGAAGACCGAGGCCGATGGATGTTCCGCCATGGTACTTTATTGTCTCATTCCGATGCTACGTGTTCCGGAGAGACTCACTTTACCCCGATGATCTATGGTCCTTTGGGGACATTTTCGGGACCTCCGACGATACGCATTCTGAGGGAATGCTTCGGGAAGTCCTGTCGGCATGTGTTCTCTCTAGACCGAGGGGCAATCTGATATGATGTACCAGTCAGCGTACGAATCAGAGTCTTGGGATGTGATATTCAGTATGTCGGTATTTGTGTGTTACTTTAATCGGTTCCTTGTTACATTCGTTATCTTTTCGTTGATCTCCTTGAGTGTTATTTTCTTTAAAGCTGTGGAAATTTTATTGATCTATGTTTATGGTACCTTTTGATTAATCATACTAATTATAAACTTGAATAATTGTACTAATCGATTTTATCTTTTAATGGGGATTCCTTTGCTTTACTGCTTTTTCCTACTAAGCGTAAGCTCACCCCCTTCTTGTTTACTGTTTGTACAGGTTTCTTGGCTGTTTAGTATCTAGAGGTGATCTCAAGGCTCAGGAGCTCCTTGGGACGTAGGCTACCTTGTCTAGAGACGTACTGTGTTTTCTTTGAATTAAACTTTAACACCGGATTTATGAGCTGTTGACTCTTTTATCGTTTTATGGTTATAAGTATTATTACTTTAAACTCTATGTCCTTTAAAATTGCCTTATTTATCAATCTTTTAAGTTCATGTCTCGAGTCCGGTCAAAACCGGATTTGGGGCGTGACAATTTGGTATCAGAGCCTGGTTTCATTTTGAAATCGTTTTCAAAACCTCGGACCGTACGTCAATTAGGTGGGTAGAGTTAGGTTTCTAAGTTTGAAGTGGTTGTTTATGTCTTATCTTCTTTATGTTATACCTTTATCCTTACTTGAGTTGTATCTTATTCTCTGTTTTGCTGTACACCCTAATGGATATATGATGCCGATCGGATGAGATTGAGGTTGATTTAACGAGCGATGCTTGGGTTGTTTATGACGTGTTGGTTGATTTATCGTTAAGTGAGTTTCCGTTTTGGTCGGCCGTTGTTGGATTGGTAAATTTGAAATGTTGACTTGACCGAGTAGTAATCGAGATTTACCGAGAATCGAGTTGTGTTTTTGCAATGTGTACTGCGGTATGTTGTTGATATTGGTGATGTGCTCCTTGTGCTGAACGCCGTGTACGTTTTATCTGTTAAATGTCCCGCTTAAGCGGATGGATAATGAAATATACGAACAAGTCATACCGGAATTTCTGTAAAACTAAAGTGTTTGTACTACCACGGGTTGTCTCAGGGGCGCCATTGTAGTCGAACGTGATAGGGGGATGTCAAGTAGTTACAACGAGATTCGGGGACGCCTGAATCGGGTTGTAATGACGCGAGATCGACATGAATGTTGTGATAGAAAGAGAAAAGTGATGAAAACCTAAGAATGGGACTAATACAAGGACTTACGAAATTCATTGTGTTGTGTTTGTACCTCATGCCATGGGAAGATACCCGACCGAGGTCTATGCCGGTCCGGTATGTTGTTGTGTGACTTGTTTGAAACTGTGCCTCTTGTGGGAGATGATTGAATTGTGTGAGTTGATTATCTGAGACGCACAAGTGTGCGGACTTCCCTGCTTTTATGAAGTATTATATATGACTATACTATGACTAAGTATACTGTTGGTTGGTCCGAGTATGACCCTTGCGAAGCACGTGCAAACGTTTTTACTCTAAGCGAACTGCTTTATTCGAAATCTGAGAAGTTGAACATGTGCGTTATCGATGCAGAGGATATACGACATGACACCTGCTTACGTACCGAGAAACACTAGGAGACACCCAGCTAGGGGCCGGGGGCAGCCACCTACCACCGATCAGGCAGGGGCATCTGGCACCCAGGGTACTACTTCTTCGGAGCACCAGAGATATGAGGCCGGGCTGTCAGGGTTACAGCCCAGGGTTCCTCCAGTCACAGCGCCGACTCAGGCGACCCCTCTGGAGGAGGTGGTTCGCGCGGTTCTTGCAACGATCAGCGCTCAGCAAGGGACTACATCACCGGCATCAGAGGTCGTGCCTGTTGCTACCACAGTAGTTGTGGAGAGGCCGGGTCAGAGTGACAGTCATACGGCCCAGGCTCTCAGAGATTTCCGTAGGCTGGGCACACCAGTCTATTCCGGGGGGTCAGAACCCGAGGCAGCCGCGGGGTGGCTTGAGCGGATTACCCGCAATCTTGATACTTCTAGGGTATCTGATGGTCGTCTGAGGGTATCTTTTGCGACATTTCAGCTTGAGGGGGAGGCGTACTACTGGTGGCAGCATGTGCAGACCGAGGTTGGAGATGATTTCCAGCTGTTCAGCAGACTGTTCCTGGAACAGTATTTCCCTCGATCAGTTCGAGATGATCGGCATCAACAGTTCCTGGAACTGCGTCAGAGAGGGATGACCATCTCTGAGTATGAGGCGAGGTTCACATCCTTGTCTCGCTTCGCACCAGAGATGATGCAGACCGAGGAGAGCCGCTGCAGGCATTTTGAGAGAGGACTCATCCCATCTATCGCGGATCGAGTCAGTTCTTTCAGGTCAGAGGACTATTCTGCACAAGTGGACCATGCACTAGCTGTGGAGAGGCACTTTCGGGAGACCGCCAGAGCGCGGGAGATCAGGCCGAAGCCGAGTGGCTTCATGAGGCCGTCCGAGGGTCGCGATCCTAGGAGGCAGAGGACTTCGGGATTCTTTCAGCCACAGGCCCAGTCCGGTGGGATGCGACAGGGGGGAGCAGTAGCGTCTGTTGGACCTACTCCGTTGACCCAGTTCTGCCCCTCGTGCAGGCAGTCGGGGCATCTGGGTCGAGACTGCCCATTGAGTGGGGGATCTGCAGACCGCTCCGTAGGTCGTCCGGCGAGAGTCGAGGAGAGGCCGCGTCACGCTGAGAGGACATGCTTTCACTACAAAAAATTGGGACATTTCTCCGTCGTGTGCCCTGGCCGGGTTGGAAGAGGACCAGTACAGCGACCACAACAGGCTCAGCCCAGCCAGACACCTCCTTTCCGCCAGCGTCAGGCCCAGGCTAAGAGAGCCACACGACAGGCAGTAGGAGCGCCGACACAGAGGCATCAACAGAGGGCTACACAGCAGCAGATGGCTCTTCCACCACCCCCGAGAGGAGGACCTCCGACTCAGCAGGGCCGAGTGTACGTGATTGCCGGGCCCCGAGCCGAGGGACACGTTTCCGATCATGAGATCGCTTAGAGTACTTGTTTACCTTTTAAATTTTGGATTTCGTGTTTGTTGACACTTGAGTATTACACTTGTTTGTATTGTTTCGTGGGTGCTTTATGTCGAAGCAAAAAAATTTAAACCGTTAAGCCCACCCATGACTTAACACGCCAACCGGGAGTTTTGTAGTACCGACTAGTGTCAGTGTGAGTTTGAAGGTGGAGTAACAGACTGGGTCGTTCTTAAAGACCTTGTCGTACTGAAAGTTTCTTTTCCTACTTTGAGCGTGTTGATCAAGTTTTAAGAACCGAATTGTGAAACATCAGGCGTTCATCGGGTGCTATCAGCAACGAATGCCCGAGCAGTGAAGGACCTACAGCAATAACCAGTAAACAGTCCGACCAGTCACAGGAGATGACCGAGTGGGGATAAGATTAGAGTGGCGCAGCGGAAGCGTGGTGGGCCCACAACCCACAGGCGTCGCAATCTCCAGCTTCTTCTACCCATGCTGGAAGATTGAAGTCTTAAGAATCGAACCTTTGAGACGACCTTTTTGTCTTGACACCCCGGTTAACGGGCGAGGAGATGGACGAGAGTGTGCCATGCGTATGAGAGTAGAGTAGAGTGTGCTTCCCTAAGTTCTTTCCAGAGGAGCCGATCGGATTGCCACCAGTTCTCGAGGTCGGCATCAGAATTAACCTGAGGCCAAAGACGACGCCAAAAACCTTGGACCATGCAGATTCACGCCAACAGAGTTGACCAAACCGGACGTCAACCCGGAGGGCCAGAGAGAAGGGATATCTGTCCGAGCGCATCGTCGTGAAGAACGCGGCACGCTTCGTGAACAAGAGGAGTGGAGCGTGGAGAAGGCATGAAGACCACCGGGAGATGGACCGAACCACGATGAAGAACCGATAGTCAGTACCGACTCGATAAAGTTTTAGACGAAGATGGTCAACAACGGCGACACCAAAGATCGTGAGCATGTAGCGGATCGAGGATAGAGCTCGTGCCGCGTAGCAGTGGAGAAGACGTACTACGAGAGTCACCTCTTTCACGCCTTACGATACAGACGGGTAACACCGAGAGGTACAGCAACATCAGACGTTACTCCCGACGGAGCAGGATGCGGAGAGCGAGAGCCAAGTTCGTATTGAAGCGTACCTCGTCAACAAGGGAAGGACGAACACCAGCGTCTCACAAGGACTAGTGTGACCGCTAAGTTTACGCCATAGAAGGGAGAGCACCTCACATTGGGATCCGAAGACAGTCAGCCGAGTGCGACTACCACAAGCTTCCAGGCTAGTAACAAGATGGCACAGAACGAAGCATCGTATGGTAGGTCGGGTCTTGTGCCCATGCAGGGCACAGTGAGAGTTAAGAGTTGACCGTTGTTGGTCCTGAGTTGTTCGAGAGACGATTGAAGGAACCGCGCAAAGTCACCGCGGAAACGCGAGGATGAGATGCGCGCAAAGTACTCTAAACCGTTCAAATCCTTGAGATTACAATGCTGTTGGTCACTCATTAATGTGGTGACTTGGAGGAAACGACTTATAAGTTGGGTTGACCGGTAGTATGTGAGCAAGTGTCAACGGTAAGAGGAATATCACGGGTTGGATAACCTTCGATGATCGATCTTGGGTGTGTGTTACTTATTGTCGAGTGTGGTTATAGTAATATCTGATTTATGTGTGTTTTGAGGTACGCCTACCTTTCCAATAGATGTGGTAAAATGAGCGTTTGTTCCACACCTGACAGCGTTTATGAGATCCTTCATCGTGATGAATGCGTTTGTATCTAACTTTCTTGTATATTTGTTTGTGTTTGGTCGTGGCATGACCATGCTTGCTTTCCAGTGTGATTTATCCCTGTAACGGTTACTAAAGAGAAATTGAAAAGTTACGTCTACGTGTAGTTCCGACTTCGGTTCGCTTTACGAAATGTTCCGGTATGATACCTATGAACGATGGGGGATTTCGGTATAGGGTATCTAGACCGATGTTGTGTATTCCGATACGATATCTATACCGACGGAAGATTCCGGTATAGGATATCTAGACCGATGTGTCTATGACGGTACGATGTCTATACCGAGGTAGGATTCCAGTATAGAATACCTAAACCGTTACCTGGTATTCCATAGTGTTTGGGTGTTAATCGACTTGTTGTATTTAATCGGTGATTCTTTGAGTTATGTTATGAATTGTTGCATGGTGAAAGTGTGAATTGTTGGGTAAGACTGTTCTTCACCGCCAAGTATGGCGTTGGGTAACTAGCGTGTTCAAGTGAGGTACGGTTAAGTGAAGGTCGCATTGATTCAGGGTTGGTTGAGGACTGCGCAGAGTCGCCAGAAGAGTTATGCATATAGACGGCGCAAGCCTCTTGAGTTTTCGGTTAGTGATCATGTGTTTCTGAGGGTAAGCCTGAAGAAGAGTCTATTGCGGTTCAACTGTGGCGGGGGCAAGTTAGCCCCGCGGTTTCTCGGACCTTTTGAAATCCGGGGCAGAGTTGAGGTGTTGCTTATCGCCTTGCATTACAACCGCAACTTGGGAACGCGAGGACGAGGTTCGCGCGAAGTACCCCCCACCTTTTTTGACCTTTGGGTTACTTCTGTTTTAGATTTCGAGGACGAAATTCTATTAAGGGGGGTAGACTGTAAAGACCATTCCGGTTAATTTTTTAAATGTTTAACTTGTTTGATGGTAACGTCGTGGTTGGAAAACGGATTGAAATTTGGGAACAATTGCAAAAGAAAAAGAAAAGAAAAACAAAAAAAGGGAAAAAGACGTAACCAGGCCAGGCTGACTCGGGCCAAGCCCGTACTGCATGCACGGGCCAAGCCCGCACCGCACGCGCACGGACCCAAGCCCAAGTGCAGCTCTACCCTAATCCTCGCATCTTCTTCCTCAGTAGCGCGCGCTTCCCGAGGTCTCAACCCTCTCCTCCTTCTCTCTCCTTCCTCTCGTTTTCTCCTTCTCTCACCGCCTCCCTCGCCTCGCCGTAGTCTTCTCCTCCCCGTGCTAATCGAACCGCGCTAGCAACGAGAGCTAGACGCCAACGTCGGGGACTCCTCGCTCTGGTTCGATTTCACGAGCTCGAACCTCGCCGGCGACGGAGACACCGCATGGGTTCGTGCTCCCTCGCGTCTCGTTTGTCTTCTCCGACCACGCCCCGCTAGAAGATCCTCGGACCCGAGCTCGATTTGGGCGAGCGTCGATGGAACGACGCTCGCCGGAAGCCATCGCCGCTCGTACGCCGGCGAACCTCTTTTCTCACCAGATCTGAGATGGAAGAGGCGATAGCCTGCGCGATAGCCACCGCCTCACCGCCCTGGCCACGCCGGAGTTATGGCGCCTCTCCCAGCCATCGCCGACCTCCTCCGAGCTGGCCTGCCGCCGTTCGCCGCCTTGGCGAGGCCGGAACCCTCGCCAAAGCAACCTCGAGCCAGGCTAGACCTCGAGACTGTCTGAACCTCGAGCCTTGGGCCGAAGACAAGCCTCCTACCAGACCGGGCCTTGGACCAGGCCAGATTCAGGGTGGGCCTTGGGCCAGGCCCAGGACTCTAGACTGGGTTCTGGACTCAGGCCCAGACCGGGTCTGACTCGAGTCTGGACCGGGTCTAGGTCGGGTCTTGGGCCGAGTCCGGGTCGGTTCTAGGTCAGGCTGGGTCTTGATTCTGGACCGGGTCGGATTCGGGTCTGGTTTTCGAATCCGTTTCGTATCCGGGTTGGGCAGATTAATAAATTAATTAAATAATTTAAATTGGAGCATTTAAAGGACTAATTTGATAAGGTAGGGAAAAGTCGTAAACTCCACTCCTAAGTTAAGAATGCTAATAGGATGCCTATAGGATAATTAATAACCGGAAAGGTCCTAGTATGCATATAGGATGTGATTCACTAGAATAACCGCTTTTCAATTATAATAATAAGCGGAGGAGTCTTAGTATGCATATAGGATGTGATTCACTAGATTAATCGCTTTCAATATCTTGGGAAATTGTCGTGCTGGTAGAATGGTCATGTCGAGCCTTAGGATTGCTTGTTGATTGTATTTACTGATGTTTGTTCGCCTTAAGGTCGATGCTTGTTCCGTACTTAGGATAAGATAAGAGTCTTAATAAACTAATTGAGTTATGATGATTGTAATGTAATCGGTGGTTCCGTGTTATGATTGATTGATTAAATGAACGTTTGAGTGTGAATTGGTTGTGCCTATGGATATGATCGGGTGAGTGATAGACCGATGATGCGTGGCTGGTAAGTCGTGATGGTAAGCTTGGTTTGGCATTGTGTGTGACCGTATTATGCGTGTAATGATATTGTGTGGCTCGAGTGCGTACCCCGAGGTGGACATTCCGGGAAGACATCTAGGTGATGTGCGATTCCGGTATGATGTGAGTGTGAACCCCGAGGTGGATATACCGGGAAGATACCTAGTCTGATGTGCGGTTCCGGTATGGTATATCATCATCTCACCCCGATGCTACGTGTTCCGGGAAGACCGAGGCCGATGGATGTTCCGGCATGATACTTTATTGTCTCATTCCGATGCTACGTGTTCCTGAGAGACTCACTCTACCCCGATGCTACGTGTTCCGAGAAGACCGAGGCCGATGGATGTTCCGCCATGGTAATTTATTGTCTCATTCTGATGCTACGTGTTCCGGAGAGACTCACTTTACCCCGATGATCTATGGTCCTTTGGGGACATTTCCGGGACCTCCGACGATACGCATTCTTAGGGAATGCTTCGGGAAGTCCTGTCGACATGTGTTTGTTAGTCTTAATGCCCGTAGTTCAATCCTAAATGTCCAAATGTATATATCATCGTTAGCAATAAAATTAAAGCGACTTTATATTACTTATGTGTTGGAGTACTATATCGATGTGTGCTCTGATCTATGCCCATCATGCGAATAGAACCATAGATCGAGATAGGTCACACTCGATGGGTCCCTAGTCAACAAAGCTTCACTAGAAGCGAATAGTATGAAAGATGGCTCTTTATGGCTTACGTTCTGTTAGTCATTGGAATGGGATTCCGGAGTCTGATCATAGATATCATGTGGGACATGATATTGGACAACCCGACATGAATATGTGCCATAGATCAAGTCATGAACATATTCATTGTCGTAGCTTGTCATGTATCCTTAGACCAAGGAGTCTTTGTGATCGCTATGTAGTCAACAACTGAGTTTGACCTGAGCCTAACGTTGTCCGTAACAGGGCTTCCATAACGGCCAGGATTGGCTTGAGGACGAGCTACATGAGTGACCCGAAAGACGGCTAAGGGATTTATCCCTCATACTAAGGTATGAGAAAGATATCGGTTCTCGGCCGCTTGATCGAGAGTGACTGAAAGAATAGCATGGCTATGCACATGATACTGGGTATCATATATTCAGTCATCTCACATATCAAGGAACAATGATTGAGAATAATAAGGATGACGGCTCTATGCCTTATCTCAATCAGGATATCGGAGATAAAAGGATAATGACAGGGACGACGGAAAGGTTAGAATCGATAGGGTCGATTCATTATGCAGTGTCAGGCAATACTAAAGTCTCGTTAGTTGCCACTTAAATAGGATCAAGTAAAATGGGACTTTACGTTGATCTATTGACATGCATAAACCTAAGGGTCACACCGGAGGATGAAACTCATTGACACATTTATGGACAATGGCCAAAAGGGAGTTGTCTCGGGACATGACCAAAACTTGGTTTTGGGTCATGTGCCCGTAAGTGAATAGGAATTTACGGATCGAGACAAGGCTTGAAGTCTTGGTATTGATCGTGTCGGATAATGTTGGACATTTTCGGTATGGAAGGCTTGAAGGCGATGAGCGAATCACGGGACCTCGTTGGAAACGGCCACGGGCCATGTTCCAAGAGGCCCATAAAAGGCCCATGCAACCAAGGCCCATGGAACTAATTAATCAAGTCTTGATTAATTAGTACTAAGTAAGCAAGACAAGGATTAAGGTGTTGGTGATTCACCACCTAACCCAATCTTGTCTTGCCATACTTTGTCCTATTTACACCTTACTTGTCACCATACTTGTCCCATGCCTTTAGTTGGACAAGTATGGGGTTTGTTATGTTTAAGTCATCTTTTTTCAACATAACAAACATAAGACACAAATGGGAATCAACTTTTTTCTCTCCCTCCTCCTACCATTTCAGGTTTGGCTAGTTTCCACCTCCATTTTTTTGTTCTTGAGTCCTCAAAGAGAAGAGCTACGTGGCTTTGATTCCCATGTGGATACGTAGGTGTCTTGGAGACTCAAACCAATCATTCGTTAACCGGTGTTCTTGTTTTGGTAAGAAATAGTGCTGAATTTTTCTCTCGTGAATCCATTCTTTGTTAGTTGTTTCATGGTTTTAATCGTCTCTCGGTTTTCCTTGATTTTCTACTGCGAGTTGGTTCATCTTCAACCCTACCTCGAGACCCAACAGTGTTCCCTCTGGACCGAGGGGCAATCTGATATGATGTACCAGTCAGCGTACGGATCAGAGTCTTGGGATGTGATATTCAGTATGTCGGTATTTGTGTGTTACTTTAATCAGTTCCTTGTTACATTCGTTATCTTTTCGTTGATCTCCTTGAGTGTTACTTTCTTTAAAGATGTGGAAATTTTATTGATCTATGTTTATGGTACCTTTTGATTAATCGTACTAATTATAAACTAATAATTGTACTAATCGATTTTATCTTTTAACGGGGATTCCTTTGCTTTACTGCTTTTTCCTACTGAGCGTAAGCTCACCCCCTTCTTCTTTACTGTTTGTACAGGTTTCTTGGCTGTTTGGTATCTAGAGGTGATCTCAAGCCTCAGGAGCTCCTTGGGACTTAGGCTAGTTTGTCTAGAGACGTACTGTGTTTTCTTTGAATTAAACTTTAACACCGGATTTATGAGTTGTTGACTCTTTTATCGTTTTATGGTTATAAGTATTATTACTTTAAACTCTATGTCCTTTAAAATTGCCTTATTTATCAATCTTTTAAGTTCACGTCTCGAGTCCGGTCAAAATCGGATTTAGGGCGTGACAAAAATAGGTCTACATGTCCACAACTCCGGATCTGACGTCCGAAACAGATCCGGTCGGACAGACGACAAAGACATGGCCACAGGACCGTGAACAAAATCGAGCACCGCCACAGAACCATGAAGTCAAACACAGGGGAGAAAAATAGCAGCAAGGGCAATCTTTATATCTTTACCCAAAAAAAACAAACAACAACCCAATCTTTCATCCAAACCGCAACCCGAGCACCCACGAAAGAGCAATCGACTACCACTACACCACACGAAGTGGGGAATAGAGCAGAGCACGACTTCTTTAATCTACTCACGACGATGTTGATCCACACTTCTTTGATTAGTGCACTACAAAGTAGACCACAACGTTTCAGAGCAATGTAGAGAACACCACCATCTCGTTAGAGCAAACAAATATGCAACCAGATGCAGATCTGGTGTGAGAGAAACGAAGGCTAAAGAAACGGAAAACGAAAAAGAGGAGAAGGAAATAAAAAGATAGGAGAGAGAAGGGCACCATCGGCGACCATCATGGTCGAAGGCCATGACGTCGTCGGCCGGGAACAAAACCGAAGAAGGTGTGGCGGTTAGGGTTTGATTTTAAGGGATAGAGGTTTTGGTTACAAAATCATAAGTTAAACTAATCTGACAAGATAATTTGTTGACCATATAAGCAACGACGGATGTACTAGGGATTGGGACCAAGCCGCCACTCAATTTTTGTTTTTAGTTTTTCATATTTTCATTATCAACTTTCTTAGTTTAATTAGTATGAATTGTTTTTAGACATATTTAAGTTATCTACACATAAGATTGTTAGAGAATCGAGTCTTAATAATTCAGTTTGATTCGTGTAATATTTTAGTGTGTTATTATTCAATTTGAGTTTAAGATGATCACACTAAGAAATAACTTGATCGACGAAATAAATTCTGCGCCGGTCGGTTTAGTATTGCATGAGTATCGACCGCCCTGTTTTCGGTCTGTTTCGGCCGCCTCATCTCAGGCTTCTCTGATGGCTCATCGGATCCGGGCACAGATCGATCAACAAGCTACGGAGTGGGGAAGGAGCTCTGATCTATTTGAGAGAAAGGTTAAGATGCTCTTGTTTCCCCTCTTTTTCTCTACTCTGATTTCTTTATACGGTGAGTATGTTTTCATTGTTGTTATCGTTAAGGACTCTTCAGAGGATTCTAAGAAGGGACTCAAGAAGTGGCATAGACATTCGACCAATGGTAGTGTTTCGATCAAGCTTATATTAAAGAAGGATGGGATTGGAGCTGGTTCATTTTGTATTGGGGGCTCTTTAGAGGATCTGGCTAAGAAGTGACTCAAGAAGAAGCGCATACGCTTGGTCAAGGTGAGAGCTTTCAAAATAATTGCCTCTACTTCTGGTAAGGCCATTGAGAATTTTGTTAAGAATTCATCATCTGTTTCCGACGTTGTGGATAATTCCCAATCAGGCTCGGTGATGATTGCCAACAAGGCGAGCGTCAACATTAAAAACGATTATGAAGGTTTGGATTGTAGTAACCCAGGGATTGTTTCTGCAAAGGTGGCATCGGAACACACTCTAGGTTCAAAAAACTTTGTGTATAATGTGCCTTTTGCTACATCTGATGAATGGATGTGTTCTACGTTTGGAGTTTTCGTTTCCGCTATCGTTTTGAAACGACCCAATAGGAATGGTCATTGTTTCGGGTTTGTGGATTTTCAGTCATCTGTATCAGCTCAGAAGATAATTGAAGTGTATAACGGGTTTAAATACAATGGTTTTAAGCTTATACATTTGGAGTGTATAACGGGTTTAAATACAATGGTTTAGATACACCCGACCCAATATGAAAGGTCAGTGTTTCGGGTGGAGGCTTATTCTCACCATCCTTTTCGCGATTTTCATCTTTCAAAATTCAGAATTGTTCCAGCTGCATGTGTTTTGGGTGTCTTGATTGAGCATGTGGCCTTTGTTGAAGCCCGTTCATGTAGGGATTATGCTGATTTTTTCTTAATTGACGAGCAAGAAACACTTTCACCGAGTTCCACTGTTCACACGGCTCTGGAGATGTGTGATATTCAGTGCGGTATGATCGAAGCACAAAGTGAATTGATTGTGATGTGCCCGGCCCATTAACTAGTTCTGTGAATGGTGTGCTAGTCTCAGCAGGTTCAGTAGCTTCGGATTCGGTTATCGAAGGGTTGGAGGGTATGGTGGAAGTGGAGGAGAAGGAGAACAGTCCATGAAAGGACGCCCTCCTTCAACCTCCTCAGCGCCGGTCTTCTACTTATATTTTTGTTACTCGTTCGAGAACCCGTTCATTGACTCGAGAATGTGCCATCAAGGCAGTGCCCCCTGTTTCGAACTTGTGGAGTTCGTCTTATAAGGCTCGGTAGAAATATGATCCCTTAGTTTTTTGTGTTCGGTTTTTTTTTCTTCTGTTTTTTGGGATAAGGTTTGTCCTTATAGTTCCTCCATAACAAAACTCTTTGGTAAGCGTGTTACTGGTCTTTTGACCTCTTTTATCATGTTTCTTCTTTAATCAGGGCATTTCGATTTTTGGAATCGGTCTTAATAATAAAATTTTCGAGCTTATTTTTTCTTTGATAAGAGAAGTTTTATATATCCCTCCCGAGAGATGGGAGGTAGTCTGAATTAAAACAGACTTAAAACAAGGATACAAACACAACTTAGACCTACCAAAAAATAGGAAACTAAAAGAGGACTCGAATGAGCAAGTACAAAAACTAAAACCGAGGGAAACAAAAGGCGAAAGACGAAAAACGAGCCCTACACAAGGATGATTGCTACTAACTCATGAAAAAAGAACTGCTCCATACCCCAGGCGTAACGAAGAAAAAACTGAACCGGGGAAAAAACTAAGACCCACCATACAGGACTAAAGTCCTAGACTTGAATCTGAATCCGAGTCTCCCTTATAATCATCGGTTGCATCCAATTCTGCGTTTAGACTCTGCAACTCACGTTGAAAAAATTCCCCTGAAGATTTGGACTTGAAGCCAATGAATCTGCAGTAGGCTCAGGCTTTCTCAGCTGCCTGTAGTTGGCTAGGGGCCCAAGGCCCAGGACCAAGCCCATACGTGTCAAAAGCTATTGTGCGACCGCTAACTGAAGCTTGACAATCGACTTTATCTCTCGATTTCAAAGCATCCTTCCTCTTCTTCTTCCGCGAAACCACTATGCCTGAAACCGTAGTCTCTGAATCTAAACTTCTTTTCGAAGATTGAAGCTTTTCCATGATCGGTAGAGAAGATAGACCTGGGGACAGATCCTCTCCTTCCGATTTAGAATAAGACCCAATGCTTGGACTCTCAAGTAACCATAATTGGTTGTTCTGAGGATCATCACCCTCGGCCTCCTTTCAGTAAGAGGTGTTCCATCCCCATACCCATTGTCATCCATTGAAAGATCCAAGACCAACTACTTTCCACCATTTGTTCCTCATGAGCTTTATCGGCACAGAAGACCATAACAACTCTATTACCCAAAGCTTTAACCTGAAGGTCTAGGATTCCTTGTCTAGCAAGAGCTTCTTGCAACAACAATGGACTGAGATTATCAACAAAAAAGAATTATTTGTCAGCCAAGTTTTTCTACTTAGGTGACAGAAATGATGTTCGTCGAGACACCTTTACCGACTAAGCTAAAACTCAGCAACCGAGTGTTATCTTGGTTGACGATTATAGAGTTCGTCGGCCACCTCTATCTACCTTGGCCTACATATTCTATATACATTTACCAAAGACGTGCCTATGCGACGAGTTATGGAATTTTTGACCATGATGTTCAAGGTGGCTACACCTTCATCAACTCTTACGCCAAGAAAAAGTAAGGTGACAATGATCTATACATTCTTAAATTGCATAATGAATAATATCTTATCCATTGTAGATCTCCTCTCAAACAGATATACGGTGTCCCTTTTATTATCACATTTTGTTTACATGTAGGGTAAGGATAGCTTGGACTTAATCAATGAAACCCATTTCATGAAAAAGTGTTAGCTATCCGACTACACCACCATTATATCATCTGCCTCTCTTTATACTCAAAATCTCAATTGGACATCTCGTGGTAGTCATTCCATAAGAAAATAATAAGAATTTCTAGCACCGGTAACACAGCAGTAAGTCGTAATAAGTAAATTATGATTATTAACTGGGTGTTTTAATCGGAGTGACGCGTCGTGTCAATGACATATTTGTCTTTTCAACTTCCACTTTTCACTTTACTTTAATAGTTCATATTTTACACCAAATATTCTTCTTATCACTATTTGTATATTTTCTTCTTCTTCTTCTTCTTCTTCTTCTTCTTCTTCTTCTTCTTCTTCTTCTTCTTCTTCTTCTTCTTCTTCTTCTTCTTCTTTTTGCTCTGTTTCTTCATCTTTGTCTTGTTGCTGGTCTTTCATATGGCTGTTGGTATGGGTCTTGATTCTCTTTCGACGCCTGATTTTGTACTCTCCTTTTGAGTTCAATCTTACTTCTTCATGTTTACCTCTCTTGGATTGGACTGATGGAGAATGGAGTTCTTCACAATCTATGTCATTCGGCCATTCTTCGGGATTCACTGGCGTGGAATACACAATATCAACAACATAGTCCTTCTAGGTTTTCTTGTAATAATATGGGTTGCAAAAAACATGAACTTACATATTATCTACCGTATATGCCCTGGCTGCATGCATACATGAAAAAATTTCAATGTCGAACACACGACATTCGCATGTCTTCCGACCCAAGTCAACTTTGGTGCCCTTATTTGCACGGTTACCATGTACATAAAACTCCGTTTCTTTCAGTGGTACAACCTTCATACTCTTGCTAAAATTAGTCCTACTCTTGATACGTTTATAAATAGAATACGTCAACTTAGCGCCCTCAGGAATTTTATTATTTGTATTGCGACGGATGTTGAACAACTTAGTGACTCTCACCTGCATAGCAACTAACAATGTAATGATAGGCCATTTTCTTATTTGACCTAAAATTGAGTTTATAGACTCAATCTCATTAGTTGTCATGATACTGTAATGCTCAACTTAGAAGTGAGCTCTCGCCTATTGATGCATTGATACATTTGTTTCTCGAATATAATTTTTCGCTTGTGGATATCATGCATGTAGTTGACCATACTTACGATTGAATTCGATAATTGTGTATGCATCAGCAACCGATTGGGACACCTTCTCCTCCTTTTAACTTATCTCTAACCTTTTGTGTGAGAAGCTACCTACAATGGCCATGATCTACAATTGGGTAGATAGTTCCCACTGCTTTTATGATACTTGCGCTTCTATCAGAAATGATTACTAACTCACTCGAATTTGGTATGCACTACTGTAAATACTTCATGAACCATGTCCACGATGCTTGGTTCTTCGAGTCCACCACGGCTCAAGCAATTGGGTACATCTGAAAATTACCATCAAATGCCGATGTAATTAGCATTACCCTTTTGAATTTGGTCTTCAACCAAGTTTCATCTACTCCAACAACCTTTCTCATATGGCTTAATCCTTTAATACATGCTTCACATGCTATGAAACAATATTTGAATTCCTTCTTATAATTCACCATTAGATCCGTGATTGTGTTTGGATTGAACTGCTTAACACGATGCAGATAGAAAGGGAGAAGTCGATAACTTTGCTCAGGGAAACCTCTTATATTAATGTTTGCAAGTTTTTGTCCTATCCAAGCTTTCTAGTATGTTATGTTTAAATGGTGGGTACCTTTCATAAAGCTTTGAACTGATCTTGGCGAGGTAGCTCTTCAACATTAATGGGTTCACTCAGATAGGTGGTAACCACTTCAGTAGTCGTTTGACTGTGATTTTCATTGAGATCATCTGTGGAGAAAATATGACAATTGTGATACATTCTTATGTAGAACGTGGCTACTCCATTCATTTTCGCTGCACGGCAATCCCATCACATTCACGCCCACTTCATTTTACAACATACAATGTCCGATTACATCTGACGAATAAAATTGAGAATTAGAGTTTAGGGTATTCCGGTATGATGTATTTGTTTCACCTCGGTGGTCGGTGTTCCGGGAAGATATCTAGGCCGATGTGCGTTCCGATACGATATGTTGAGTTCGTGTGTGGGTCGGAGTTTGGTGGTATATTTATCTTATATGTCGGTACTCGTGTGTTTCTTTAGTGGGTTTCTATTGGTGACTAAGTCGTGTCCCTGTTGATCTCTCTTTGTGTTGTCTTTTTATCAATTGTTTTAATCGATAAATTTGGTGACGAAGTGGGAGTTCTTTTTCCCTTTACTACTTTTTCCTACTGAGCGTAAGCTCACCCCCTTCTGTTTTACTGTTTTACAGGTTTCGTTGATGAGTAGGCTTAGAGGACGTCTCAGGGCTCGGGAGCTCGTTGAGGGTCCGGGTTGTTTTATGTATTAGAGACGTACCTGCTTTTTCCGTACTAAACTATGTTTTCAATTGTTCGGATTTGAGCGTTTGACTCATGTTATATTTATCAGAGTTGTTATTTTGGAACTAAAATTTGGAGTTGGACTTCGTTTAAATTTACTTTTATTATTGTTTTTATTAGTTTTCCTAGTTCACGTCTCGAGTCCGGTCAAAACCGGATTTGGGGCGTGACAATGAGGAAGCCAAACGACCCAAAATAGACGTTGAAGAATTGCATGGACCACTGACATCATATCAAACAAAAAGTAACTAAATTTCAAGAGTAATATATAGGTATGTATGGCGCATACCAAAGTAGGAGATGCGATAATAACATCATGACAGCAGCTGAAAGTGCGTATAAGGAAGAGGAGAAGCCCGAGTTTGTTTGCAAGCATGTATGGAACATCGTGAGGGAGCAACCAAAGTGGAAGAACCTCATGGTCCCGCAATGTGATGTTGACATTGAGGTCCCGGAACTCGACGCAAAAAGTGAAGCAAGGAAGCGTACAAGGTTGGACGAGTCTTGCAACTACACATCGGTCGACGGAACCGAACACAAGTTGACCTCAATTGCACGGGAGGAGCGTCCGACCGAACAGAAAAAAGATAAGGCTGGAGCTAGAGGCAAAGGGAAACAAGTTGAGGCAGACTCGATGGTTGCACCCGAGCATGTTCAGTTTCTTCAAGACTTTGGCGAATGCCAGACATAAATTATTGAGCGTTAGGCTCAAATGACTGAGCGCCAAACCGAAATGACTGAGACCAAAGCAGAGATACAACAATATTTTCTTTAAATGTTAGTGGCAGTGCAGAGCCAAGACACCACCAATATGACCACGCATGAAACAAATGCTCGTGCCTCAGAAAACGTTTGGGGTCTCTTTGGTTTAGCCTTCAGTTGTACCTTGGTTTTTTTATCGGATCAATAATATTAAATGAACAAATCAAGTGTTTTTTAATCGAATTCTCAGTGCCTCAGAGTTTGTGCAGGCACACTATTCGGGGAGTAGTATGTGTGTGCGTCGGCGCAGCCACACGAGACCCCCTCCCTCCCTCCCTATAAATACCACACACCCTTCCCTTCAATTTCACACCTCTCTCAATTCTCTCTCAAATTCTCATACTTCGTTTTTTCTTCTTTTGCAATGGCTTCGCTTCTTGGGCAACTGGTACACTATGGTCGGCAGAGGAGGAGATGCATTTGGTGGTGAGGTGGCTAGTTGTTGCCGAGGTCGGGGGGAAGTACATGGATAAACTCTACCTCACTTTTCTTGAAACCGCAAATGAAAAGTGACCTACACGGACAAAGAAGCGGAAGGATCATTTCCTTCGAACGAGCCAAAAGTGCAAGGCATTCGATGGGATTTACTGGGAACATCTCAACGCTCCTAAAAAAATAGCAACCGATGAGGAAATCTATGCTGCGAGCGTGGTTGATTACGAGGGAAAAAAACAAAGCATGTACTAAACGTGTTGTGTGGGACATGCTCAAGGATCAGCCGAAGTGGTGTATGCACATTGACGCGATTAAAAATCAGTTGAATTATCGTCGAATTTGTGAAAATATCGTATGTTTAATTATCCTTCGCAGTATATTTAATTATTTTTTGTAGTTTAATTAGCGTATATATTCTAAATTTGGTATGAACAAAATAACTAGTTTTATTTAGAATGAATTTGAAAATATGAAAAGTTTAAACAACTAATAGTAAACAACTACTATTTGTTTATTATTAAAAAAGATAATTGTAGGAAGTAGTTGTTTGAAGTAAAGAAAAACTTAAAACATGATCCTAAAACTCCTCCAAACAACTTCATTGGAAATGCTTTTAAAAAAAGGGATTATTCCAGAAAATACCAGTTCTTTGACTATGTTTTTCGCAGATTAACGTGTAAGTTGAGTTTTTTCCATAATATAACCGAAGACTAACGGAAATTATCGAGGACCAACAAAATCTGTTGAATTTGACAGAATCCGTGAGAGAGAAAAAACATGTGGGTATTTAAACATTTCTAAATGACCAAAATACCCTCAAATGTTCTAAGTTTCATTCTCAGATCATAACTACTCGACTTTACACTTTACTAATAATTTATTTTATTCTTTTTTTTCATATATTTATTAATTTAATATTTCAAACAATAAAATATTTATAAATAGATAAAAACTCTTTTAAAATTTCATAAAATGTGTTATTATATATTTATTGTTTCAGAAAAGTTAGTATATAAATAAATAAATCTAATTTTTTAATAAAATCATATTTAATTACTTTATATCATATTTTAATTTTTTTCATTTTTTGAATTAAGATTTTAATTATAAGAAATATATACAAAAACATATCATAGCTACCCACCTTCAACCATCAACAACACACAAGCAGTGTGACAACTCTCTCTCTCTCTCTCTCTTCCCCTCTTAATCTTCTATTTTCTTCATTCCCTCTTGCTCACCTTCTTCAAGTTCGCGCTAGAAGCTTTAGCGTTCTCAATCCCGTTTGACCGGTCTTATTCTTCTGTTTTTAGATCTGGCGTGGTCGGGTCCACTGGCCTTCATCCAAACTGGGTCGTGCTGGTGTTCATCCCGGTCGGAGGTGGTTGGGTGACCTTCACTCGTCATTGAGACGCCAGATTCTTCTGTTTGAGCCTCCAGTCACCTCGTTGGAGCTAAAACACCAAATGGTCATTAAAAGTCCTTATTACTCCATGTTGAACATCTCCATAATTAAAATAACCAAAAAATAAGATTTTAAAAAGAGTGACTAAAAAATAATGAACAATTCAATAATTAATTAAAATTATAATAACTATAATTTATAAAAAAGAATTATCGAAAGCAAAAATTAGTATTTCAGTATTTTTATAAATTGAAAAAATAGTATTGTCTATCGATATAATCTGAGAAAATAGAAGTATAGTTTGGAGGGCAAAAAAGTCATTTTGTATACTCCGTTAACGCTCCATCCATTTTTGGACGGAATCTGTTAGTTATTAACATTTTCCATTAGTCTTATGTTGTCTTATAAAAAAGTTGAACTCCACAACTACAAGTGTTGTTCTGATAACGAAAGTCAAATAACCGGTATGTAGCGGAGTTTTCCCTTAAAAAAACAAAAGGAAACCAGAATTAAGACAGGCGATTTCTAACACAAGTACTAAGTAGTACGCTTCCGTTTTCTTCTATAGGAGATGAGACAATATTAGCTGCAATAAGAAACGAATAATAAACTCTGATGCATATTTATTGCATGTCAACCCATTCAGTTGAGAGGAGGAACGAGAGTCCTTGAAGTTAAGTAGTTTTACTTTCTCAGATGCGTGAATCAACTCTGATTCTCAGTGTCCTCTTCATTCTGAGGAGAGGAGCACTATTTTCTGTACAAGTCACGTATACATTTATTTTGGAGTTATTAGCAAGTGTAGAAAACCAATGGGGAATATTCGGTAGAGAAGCGGCAAGTCGGTCCAAGGTGACAGATGGCGGCGACAAGTATCCATGTGGTGACTTCTCCAAAACATATTACATATATCATTAACTCCTCCAAAACAAAATGCAACATGGCTTCAACCCTTGTCCTCCTCTTGGCCCTGGCCCTCGCCGCCGCCACCACCGCCTCCGCCACCGTCGAAATGGCCGCACTCCGAGCCGGTCTCCGCCGGGCTAGCCATTCCGTCAATGTCTCGCTCTCGACGGCTCAGCAGTTGGACTCGTCTTACGGTTACCCCACCGTTGCTCTGACGGACTGTTCCCTTCTCTACGAGGCTAGCGAGGCCCGTCTGGTGCGCGTGCTCTCCGGCGGCACCCGCGACGACGGGGTGACGTGGCTAAGCGGCGTGCTTGCGAACCACAGGACATGTTTGGAAGGGTTGGGTGATCGTAAGGAATGGTTGGTTTCGGGTGCGAGGAACTTGACCGTGTTGATAGGTGAAGCTCTCGCTTTGTATGCCACGGGCAGGGCAAGGGTGGTCAAAGGTAACATTTACTATACTTTACGTCTGTATTGTATATGTTTCAAGTAACTATTACACTATCATAACAATCCTACTAGAAAAGTCAACTATATAATATCCATCTACTAGAAAAGTCAACTATCCAAAACAGAAGAGCTAGCTAATTAAAGGTGACTCTACTATTATATATGGTTTTGGAGTACAAAGCACTACTGCATGTGTTCAAGGTTTTCGACAAAATCTTGACTTATATGTCATTGTCGTGTTCCGTACATACTTAAACACGATTTGTTTGTCTTTTCGTGTTTTTTTTTCACAGATAAACAATTAATATTACAAGTCTGAATGGATGAAAGACCGATACAACCATCCATCACTAAAGTAAAAGTACTGAAAATGAAATACGAACAGAAATAATTTACGACAAAAAAAATCTGATTTTTGTCGTGATTTTGTGATTTAGGATATAAGTTTACATATTTCCTTTCTATTCCGGCGTAGTTACGATTTTTCTTCAAAATCGAAGAAATATACTTCACTTTAGGGGTAATTAGTAAACTAACCTGTTTTTGAAAACATTTTGAATTCAGGAAATTGTGTTTTAATTTTCAAACCTCAAAAATGACAAAAGGCTTAGACACATCATCAACATCATGTCTGGAGAATAGTATTAAAACGTTAAACGTTTATTTGCACAAATAATAAAATGTAACACTTTTTTTGTATAATAATTTGAAAATGGTATTTAGTTCTTTATATTCGGGGAATGCTTATTTGTTTTGATTGATAAAAAATAACACAATTTCTTTTCTCAAAAATTGTTTGGTTTGTAGCACGAATATATTTGTCGTATTATAATTTAATGGGTATCTTTTCAGGTGGACAGGTCGAGTCAAAGAACATATGGTAGTTATGACTGCAACAATTTAAAATATTTGACTTAATATACACAAACCAACAATAGGTTTTCGGGTAGAGAAATAAAGATAGTAAGAAAGGAGTAAAAAAGCTCTCGGTAACCTCTTCTGAGGTTCTTTTCTTCACCCTAGCTAGGGTTTACGCCGCCACTGTCTGTTTTCCACGCCTCCGTCGTCGATCAAGACCTCTGGCAGCGTTGGTCGCCCGTCATCTTAGTCTACAGGCTTCTAAGTCCCTGTTTCCTCTCGTCCTCCCTCAGCCTGTACGGAGTCGGAGCGAGCCCGTCCATCTCACGAGCTCATGCTGGCGTCGTCACTCGCTTTGCCGGATCCGTCCCTCACCTCAACAGTTTCGGTTGCCTCGTCTCGTCCACATCGCCTGGAAATGGACGCCGCCGAACAGATCTGCCCCGCTGTCGACTTATAACAGATCAAGTCCGCCGCTGTCCCACGATCCTAGGCGGGCTTCCTGCCCGAGGTCAAGTTCTCGTCGCCATCGCCCGACACCCGTCCTCGCCTTCCGCCTGAGGTAACTCTTCCGGCATCCTCTCCTGTTATTTCTCGTCGCCCGCCGGAACAGGGTCGGCCCACCGGCAACCTGTCCTCGCTGAAGGACAAACCAGCGGAGATCCGACCGGGATCCTTGCCCTACTCGGGTCGCAACCACTGTCGCGCCCTCGGCGGAGCCCGACGGAGTTCACCCAGCCGGTCAACGCTGTAGGGGATCAAGAGAAGCAGGCGGCAGGACAGCCTCCAATGCAGGAATGACCCGACCCGGCAGGGGTAGGTGGAGCCGATGTCGGACTATACCTACAGACCCGGGACAGCCAGTGTTGGGCGGTCCTGGGCAGCCTGCACCAACAGCTCATCTATTTTATTTGCTTTATGATTATCTGCTTTAAATCTGGAACAATTTATCGCTTATTTTTGTTAGGTACCTTTATTTTATGTCTCACTGTTTTAAGACGATGGTAAAGAGTTGTCTTGAGTGTTTGCCAACAATTACAAGTAGGCTATTATTATGGGTCCATGAGCGCTGGACTTGCTACGGTCGGTCCGAACACATATCTGGAACCATGGGCGTTTACGCCCTTCCTTGTTTGATTACCTTTGGGTATTAATACTATTCTCCGGTTACCCGTTTCAAAAAAACAATAGGTTTTCGAGAAAATTCATTTTTTTTATGAGCAAGAAAATTTTCATTTCATTACTCTGTTCTTGAGTTTATTGTATCATCTCACTTTTTTTTTTTGAAATTTGTATTGAATTGTCCTAAACGTTCGTTCTAAATTTTGGTTTTGTTTAATTTAACATAATTATGTTAAAAATGATCATTTCTTTGAAAAAAGAATACAAAAGTAAACACTCTTTTGATAATCTTTTTACAAAAAATAGAAAGAAATGATGTCATGTTATTTAAATACTCATTTTTTAAATTTCATTTTTATTAAAAAAATAATATTCTGATATTTTATACAAATTTTAAACGGTCAAACAAAAATATCGTTTAGAATAATGACATATTGACATGATATGACAAATATAATTTTTTTTCTTTAATTTTTAATTTTGTTGCTCAAATCTTTGAAGCTGATAAAAGTGGAATTATTTTTAAATGAAGAAAACAAGAATTTGTGTTGAACTTTCACATATCATCCCATATCATTCCATTATTACATGCATAAAATTCATGCGTGTGTATGCATCAAGTTGGGGTCCCCACTCAATTTGTTTTTGTTCATTTTATGTTCCATTTATATATATTTTGAGGACTCGTGACACGGGAGAAGAAGTATTGGAAATAGTTTCAATTTGTGAGAAAAGTGTTAATGATAAATAGAGTATAGACTCACATTCAATGAAAGTATGGGTAAAAATGATACTTATAAAGAATAAACTCCAACCCAAGTAATATGATGGATCTTTTAGGTAAGGAAACCCAACTACTTAATGTATGTATTTCATTTAACTAAAATGGTTAAATATAGTTCGGTGTTTTTATGTTCGGTCCACGGGCAATAAGGTACTATATATTTGGGGTTATTTACGATAAGGTACCCATATGTTTCGTCCACGAACGATAAGGTACCATAATGAATTTTATGTCCGATAAGGTACCCTAATGATTCGTCCACGAACGATTTGGTTTAATGCTGTTAAAAAACTAACAGAATTATGTAGAATGACTATTTTGCCCTTTGACATTTTAGTTGACTTTTGACTTAAGAGTGAAATGACCATTATACCCTCAGTTATTATTTTTCCTTAATTTATATTTTCTAATTAATTTTAATTTTCAAAATAAAATAAATAAATTATATAATTTTTTTAAAGTTATATTTTTTTTTAACTGATTTTTTTTTTCAAAAATCTGTTTTTTTTAAATCAGATTTTTATATTTTAAAATCAGATTTTATATTTAATTAGTTTTATTTTTTAATAATTAGTTTTTTTATATAAATATTTTTTTTATTAAAAACAGTTTTGATATATAAAAATCATTTTTATTTTTTTAAAAAATTAATTTTATTAAAAAAAAACGCAGAATTTCGAGCTTCGTCCCCGTCCAGCTCCGGCGTCGTATCCGGCCACCCACCTCCTCCTGCGTCTCGTCTCCGGCCACCCACCTCCTCCGGCGTCTCGTCCACGACGTCGTCCTCGCTGATTTGGTTCAGATCTGAACCAAATCGCGATTTGGTTCAGATCTGACCGTCTCTCCAAGCTCGTCGCCGGCAACCAGAACCTCTCCGCCACCGACTACCAGCTCTGCTTCGCCGCCTGCCACGACGCCATCCCCCGCTGCATCCCCGACCACCTCCCACGACGCCAAATTTGGTTCAGATCTGAACCAAATCGATCTGAACCAAATCAGCGAGGACGACGCCGTGGACGAGACGCCGGAGGAGGTGGGTGGCCGGAGACGAGACGCCGGAGGAGGTGGGTGGCCGGAGACGACGCCGGAGCTGGCCGGGGACGAAGCTCGAACTTCTGCGTTTTTTTTTAATAAAATTAATTTTTTGTATTTTTTAATATTTTTAAAATAATTTTTAATTTTTTTATTATTATTTTAAATAATTTTTTTTTAAATTTAAAATTTTTAAATTTATTTATTTATTTATTTATTATATAATTAAGGGTATAATGGTAAGTTTGTCTATCAAATTTATAAGCTTAAAATATGAAAGGGTAAAATCGTCATTTCACACCCCACTTAACTGCAAATGTCTAAGTTAGAGGAATATTCCGTTAGTTTTTAACGGAATATGCCAATTTTAAACCAAATCGTTCGTGGACGAATCATTAGGGTACCTTATCGGACACAAAATTCATTAGGGTACCTTATCGTTCGTGGACGAAACATAAGGGTACCTTATCGTAATGGGAACGGTTATGTTGGTACTTTATTGTTCGGTCCACGAACCTTTTTGTATTTGGAGTTAAAAAACTAACAAAATATTGTAGAATGACCGTTTTACCCTTTTGTTGACCTTTTAACTTAGAAGTAAAAAATTCAATTATGTATTGAAAGACTATTTTACGCCTATTATTAGTAACTCTTTCATAAAAAAAATTGACTAAAAGTTGCATTTATTATTAATAGTAGAAGTAAAAGAGAGTCATTATAATGCATAAAACCCTAAAAAGTCCTTTAACAAATAACTTTAGAACATGATGACCGTTTAGAACAGTTTGAAAAAAGTCATATAGGCGAACAGAAAGTAAACTACGAAATTGACGAGGACTGCTCAAGGTGGTGCCTGAATGTTGCTTGATCCCATGGAGATGACTCTTTTCGTCGTGTGGTATGCGACCGAACCTGAACCCAACAGTAACATGGAAACTTGAACTAAAAAACTGAAGAGAACTACTCAAAGTGGTGCCTAAATGTTGCTTGATCCCATGGAGAGGACTCGTTTCACCGTGAAGAGCACAACCGAACATGGATTCATCAATAGTAACGAGAAGATATATGTGATTTAAGGTTCCCTTCTTGTAAAAGTCTGTGAATCTCTACTAACTAATTAATGACCTTACAAACAAGAAAACAGATAAACTAAAGCAAACCCAAGCGAATAGCTTAATCCAAAATCCAGATAATGGTGGAGGCCAAGGAGAAGGTCCCGTCAATGGCGGCTTCAAAGGCGGTAGAGGTTGATCAGAAGAGTTGCGAGTCTGATGGCTTCCCTTTGGGACCTCAGCAGGTCCACAAAGTCGCGAGGAAGGATGCAGAGGCAGTGACGATGCTCGACCGCGAGTAGTGATGGGGGACGAAGCACCGTGGATTCCTTGCTCTTACCAATCCAAGAGGTCATCAAGAGTAAAGACGATGCCCGTGAGGGAGGAAGGGGTGGTGGTGGCGTAGCGGTAGGTGGTGGTGGTGGTGGTGGTGGTGGTGATGGTGGTGACAGGGATCTACTTCACCGTGAGGGCTAAGGCGGGTTGCGGAGAGAGACCGAGCCACTACGACGATTGAGCCTCTCATACCTAGGAATTGTGGTGATGGAAGGGGTTGAGACGATGGTGATGTTGACGAACGAGAAGAACTCCATGGATGGAGAGAATAGCTAGGGCCGACCCTAGATAACACTATACCTAATAACTCTTTTATAATTTATTATTAATTTATAATACTATTTTGAACTTATTTAATTTTGTAATATTATTATTTCATTATTTTTTTCTCTTTTTTTAATTTATATTATACAATTAGTTTTAAATTTTTTTTAGTTTTTTAAATTTATTTTCTAAAAAATGATAATTATTATTAATAATTATAATTAATAATTATAATTAATTTTATTTAATTTATATTCTAAAAATATTATTTGAAGATTTATAATTACTTTAATAAGAAACTAGGAAAATAAGAAATGGTAAATGAAATTGATATGGGGGGTAGAATGGACATTTCGAAGGTATCAAGCAAGAGTTTAGGATTAAAGAGGGTAAAATTGTCATTTAACTCTACTCTTAACTAGCACATGGGCACATGACTAACAAAATGAAATATTCTGTTAGTTTTTTTTAACTCCAAATACGAAAAGATTCGTATACCGAATAATAGAGTGCCAAAATGGTCGTTCTAAAACATGTGAGACCTTAATGTCGATGGACTAAACATAAGGGTACTAAAATGTATTTAACTCTAAATAAATTTTACTTGATACCATAGTTTGGTTGATTAAACATGTGGTTTGGGGCTCTTGTCTTGGCCACCCTGTGTGCGATTTTACTTGATACCATAGTTTGGTTGATTAAACATGTGGTTTGGGGCTCTTGTCTTGGCCACCTTGTGTGCGCTGATGTGTTAAATCTAGTTCTGCTATGTCTCAAGTGATGAAGGGATAAGTCTTCTGGCATGTGTGTAAAGTCTAGTTTTGGTATGGCTCACATGATGGGTGGATAAGTCTTTTAGTATGTACGTAGCGTAGTGTGTTGAAGAAATCATGTGTACACGACCGTATAAAAGTATTGAGACTAAGAAAAAGAGGACCCTCAATAAACTAAAATCCAACTAATAAGGTCGAAATTTTAGTTATGTAACTTGTCTCGATATAATTGATTTGGTTTAACTAATTTAAGAGACATTAGAGCCTCATCAAAAGACCGATGGCACGTGAGGCGAATTACTGAAGAAATCTCACATGTAAACGATACATGAAGATGAATGTTATACAAACCTCCATCGAATGAAAAAAAAAATTCATAAAGGCTAAAATCAAATGTAAGATTGACATTTTAATTATGAAAACTCAACCCGATATGAGTATCCGTTTTTTTTGTAAATGCGACTTAAATTCCTTTAAAAGAGTCAGTACATGCTTGTAAACCCTACCGGGACAAACATAATAAGCTTGTAACTACAGTAACGTCTAGGACGTTGTGTTGAGATGCTATAGAGGCGACCTAAAACTGACCACCAAAGATAATGAACTAGAACAGTAATGAAATAAACACCCAAATCTAATAACGAGAAACTCAAAGACAATAAAAATAAAAACCTCTTACAATCACTGCTCAAGGGGGGTCTGAATATAGCTGGGTCTCCCAAGGGCGACGCTCTGCTTCGTTGATAAGCCCGAACCTGCGATCGGTAGTGGAGAAGGGCTGACAGGGAACCCTCAGAGACTTCTTCCTGTCCTGAGGCCTGCCTGGTGACTCATGCGTATCGGTGGGGATGTTTCCCAGCCCTCGCCCCGAACTGTGACTCGTCGGCCACCCCATTCTTCTACTGCCGGTTGTTCCAGCACTTGAACTCTGTCATACCTCCCAGCGATGGACGATGGAACTTCAAAAATTGCCCGTTCTCTACCCCTGAACCCTCTGCCATAGGATCCCGGGGTCATAGCCATCGAGTCCGCCAAGGGCCGGTCCCATATCGGATGCCCCAGAGGTAAAGGATCCAAAGACAATAGGGATCGTTCGTCTCCCAGGCCCATCCACCCCGCACCGCCATTTACATCGCCGCCGTGTCCGCGAACCATCTCATGTTGCCTTAGTCGAGGTCCCCGTAAGCCCTCGCAAGCCAGCGAGTAGCCCCACCGGGGTCTTAGCGGCGGAGCAGACCGACGGTCTCAATGAAGATTGTAATATGCCAAGGGTTCCACCAGAAGAGGCTGATGGTGCCGCTCCCCGAACAGCCCAGAGCACCACCCACTACGGTCCCTGGTAGACAAGGTAACTCTCACCGGAGACCGAGAGCCCTCCTTCATGACGAAGGCCTGACTGGTTTGATACGTCGTGGCGGTCGAAGAGATCTAGCCCATCAGCCTAGTCGTAGCATCATCCACCAACCTAGAGCCCCATGATCCTCCAAGGGGAGAATCCGAGAAGGAGGGCCAACCAGATGCCCGCTCCTTCCGTTCAACAGCATCTGACCCAAAGCAAGGTCATGGGTCGAACCAGCCGGAGGGCTTGGCCGCGGAAATCGAGGGAAACGCCGGTGCTGGAGATATTAGCCCACAATCGCCCCCTTTCAAAGCCTCGACGTGGTGGAAAGAGCGACTGTCACGCCCCAAATCCGGTTTTGACCGGACTCGAGACGTGAACAAGGAATAACAATAAAATAATAATAAAAATAAATTTAAACGAAATCAAACTCCAAATTTAGTTCCAAAATAACAACTCCGATAAAAAAAAGTCAAACGCTCAATTCCAACCAAGTAAAGAAAAACATGGTTTGGTACGAAAATAGAAAGTACGTCACTACTGCAGGTAACCACCCGGACCCTCAATGAGCTCCCGAGCCCTGAGACGACCTCTAAACCTACTCACCAACGAAACCTGTAAAACAGTAAAAACCGAGGGGGAGAGCTTACGCTCAGTAGGAAAAAGTAGTAAAGGGAAAAAGAACTCCCGCTTCGTCACCAAAGTTCTCGATTAGTACAATTACCAAAAGAAAACACAATTAGAGATCGACATGAATATGACTTATTTGCCAATAGAAACAAACTAAAGAAACACACGGAGTACCGAAATATAAGATAATTAAACCACAAGACTCCGACTCATACACGAGCTCAATATATCGTACCGGAACACACATCGGCCTAGATATCTTCCCGGAACACACAACATCGGGGTGAAACGAATACATTATACCAGAATACCCCTCGGTCTAGATGTCTTCCCGGAACACACAACATCGGGGTGAAACAAATACCTCATACCGGAATACCCATCGGTCTAAATGTCTTCCCGGAACACGTAGCATCGGGGTGAAACGACATAATAAACATATCGGACCGGCACACCCCTCGGTCGGATATCTTCCCGGAACACGTAGCATCGGGGTGAAACAACAATATAAACGTATCGGACCGGCACACCCCTCGGTCGGATATCTTCCCGGAAACACCCTCGGGGCAACAATAATATACCTTATACCGGAACGCACATCGGCCTAAAGGTCTTCCCGGAACACACCTCGGGCAAGTAAACAACAATAACACACAATACCGAACAAAACACATTACACTGAACTCATCTTACCAACCAAGCTTACCGACACAACTTACCAAACACGCCACATCGTTCTATCATTCACCCGATCATATCACAAGGTACAATCATATCACATTCAATACATTCACTCAACCAATCATGTCACGGAGCAACCATTCATATCACAATCATCATAATTCATATAGTTTAATATGATTCTTAGACTAACCAAATGACATACTATACACCGATAATTAAGGACTAATAACCACAATCAACACAAACAACAATCAATCCTAAGGCTCGACATGGCCACATATGAATCTACAGCACGACAATTTCCATAATTGAAAGCGGTTATTCTAGTGAATCACATCCTATATGCAAACTAAGACTCTTCCGGTTATTATCATCCTATATGCATACTATTTACATTCTTTAATTAAAAGCGGAAATTTACTACTCTTCCCTACCTCAAAAGTTCTCCAAACGCTTAAACACCAACGCCGTCTAGTAGTCTCCTCCTCCGAGCTCGAGAATAAGGTCTAGGAACATAGATTAATGCTATAATTAATAAACAATCAAATTCGGTTTTAAAGTGAAATACCTAAAATGCCCCTAATGACGAAACTTGGGCTAAAAGGTAAAATTGGGCCCGGACAAGGACCAATTCGGGCAGCCTACAGATCCGGAATCCGGCCCGGACCGTACCCCTCAGAGGGTCGGTCTAGGACCCGGACCGTACCGCTCAGAGGCCGATACCGAGCCCGGTCCGTGCCGCTTAGAGGGCCGGTATTGAGCCCGGACCGTGCCGCTCAAAGGGCCGGTACCAGACACGGACCGTGCCGCTCAGAGGGCCGGAACCAAGCCCCTTTCGTGCCAAACTGGGAAGAACCCTTCTTCTTCTTCCCTCAACTTCGTTTCTACGAAAATCTACTTCAAAAACTCCATTTCTAACCTCAACAAACCCCAAAATCAGTCACCAAAACCCTCAAACTTCAACACCCACAATGGGTTTCCTCTAAACATCAACAATTAAGTGATTTCTAATCAAACCCTTCAATAAACTTCGACACAACAACCATCTAACAACCATTTACTCAAAACCCAACAAGTTCATGCAATTTCAATGAAAACCCACAACCCCAAGTAGATTGAAAGTAGGAATTAGGGAAAATATTATATTGATACCCTTAACTATACGTTTTTAACACATTGGTATTCTTAACTAATTTAATCACTAAAAAGGTACCTTAAGTTTCCAATCAGTAACACTTTAGTGTTTTTCGTCCATTTTTGGATGGAAAATGGTCATGGTGGTGGAGATGAAGGTTGGGGAAGAAACAGTTGGAAGGAGAAACAGAATGAAGGAGGTGTATGTATGAAATAAAATAGGGGAGATAAAGGTTGCGTTGGAGAAACAAGGTAAAAGAATAATTAGGGTTTGAACTTAGAGGGGTATTTTTGTCATTTTTTGAAAGTTTAAGGTCATGTGCATTGCACATGAACATTTTCCGTCCAAAAATGGACGGAAAAATCTAACGTGTTACTGATTGGAAACTTAAGGTACCTTTTTAGTGATTAAATTAGTTAAGTGTGCCAATGTGTTAAAAACGTATAGTTAAGGGTACCAATCTGATATTTTCCCTAAGAATTAAGAGGTTACTACCTTGAGAAAGGAAATGGGATGAAGATGGAGGTGTTTTGGAGAGGTTTGGTGAAGAAAATCCTTCAAAGTTGGTTCCTTTCTTCACTATCTTCTTCTCCAAGCAATGAAGCTCCCAAGCTCTCTCTCTTCCTTGCAATTTTCGGCCAGCACTAGTATGTGAGCTGAAATGGGCTTCCAAAAGGCTTTAAAACCTAATTTAGTAAAAGTCTACAATGCCCCTTAGGTCCAATTCTTTTATTTTGGCTTATATTAGGGTAAATGGGTCATTAAAGGTCCATTTCTTCTCCTCCAAGTCACCATGGACACATGTCCATGTGGGGACCACCTTGTCCTTAGTTACTTCCAGCACACTTAATTTAATTAGGTTTATTCGTTAAATAGCCTTAGTTTGACCCAAGTTTGACTTTTTCGCAAAGACAGTCAATTGAAAGGAAACGACCCAATTAAGCTGACCGTAACGACGTCTAAGCTTTTTGGGTCCTGGAAAGGTCCCGAATGACTCCAGGAGTCATCGGTTGACTTTTCCGGCCGAAAGTCAAACTTCGCCAAAAATCACGGGTTCGATTGGGATCGATCGGGGGCGGTTCTTACAGCGACCTAGTCGGCCATCCCCGCGGGCACATCAACGCCCGATTCGTCCGGCGCCGCTTCAACACAGACAGAGAGGGAGAGGGGGAGGAAGAGGCTGACGGGTACAACGGTGCACGACGGCGATTCGACACAGGTGGATAGGGAGAGAGGGAGGATGAGGACGACGAGATAAGGATCAGGCTATGAGGCTTATGGCTCCAATCCCCCGACATAGGCTCCGAAGAGCCATGCATGGGGACCAGGGAGGACGGGACATGACGAAGCGACGCTGATAAGATGTCAGCACCGGATGCGGCTGATTGGACAGGACCCAAGGCGAGAACGTTCGGGGAGGCAGGGCGTGAGGGTGGAGCAGGCATGGAAGGAGACAGAGGGGGAGACGCCGGTGGAGAGACAGAGCGCACAACCTGTTCGACGAAGTGCACAAAGACACATGAACACATGGTGATTAGGATTTTGGAAGTTATGGTCTCGATAGAAGCGAGTAATAATTTTCTCTTCCTTTGATTAATTTTTTATGATATAAATATCCGTTTAAACACAATGTACTTAATATGCATATATTTTTAATAAATGAATTAAATATATTGCTAATAGAAAAAAATATATGTTAATAAATCTTGGTGTTCTTCTTCTCTACACCTTCATATTGCGACGTTGATACATCAGAAGGATGGTGTTTTCTCCGCAACTCCTTGTCGTGGTGGTGATCACCATTTCCGTGTTAGCATCCCATGTCAGGAGCGAACACTCTGTCACTGTGGGAGGGGCTCTCGTTGTCCCAAACAACCAGACGACATGCCACCCGGCCCTGGGTTGTTTCGGAGGACTGATGGCCCCCCTGGATCCTCCATCATCTCACATGATCCCTGCTCGTACCAGGCGCATTCCTCAGCAATTTAGTGTTTTCTTTGGAAATCACATTGGTATTCAGGCCACAATGGTTCAGATTGAGCCGAAGATGGTTTTGGCTTTGATTTTCCGTCTTGTTCTAGTTATAAGGTTATTTCATAGTTCAATCATTGTTTTAAGTCGTACGTGTCTTAATTTTCTGTTTCTTAGTTTTTTTTGCTCTAGTCTTTTTAGTGTCGAAACAAAGTATGGTCACTCAAAAATCCGACTATACCTCGGGTTCATTTGAAGGATCAGTTGTAGTTAGCCTTCAGGTAATCTACTTCTCTTCCTATTATTCGTTCTGTTTAATGGTTTCATATTAATGAAAATTGTTCCTTTCACTAAAAAAAACTAATGTAAGTTTTGTACGTGTGTCCAAACCGTTGAATGTTATGGTACTGGCCTGTTTACAAATTCCGCAAAATTCATATCATAACTTGCCATTTCTATGCACTACTTTGTAACGTTATGTTGAAATTGAAATCGCTATAGGAGGATCACAAAAACCAATCCCGAGACATAGCGAGGCAAGCTTGGCGACATGGAGCGCGGGAACGGGTCGGGCAGATATGGTAGTGGCAAGAGACGGGTCTGGAACTCACAAGACCATCAATGCAGCACTGGAAGCCCTGACCAAAATGGGACGGAACCGACCTGAAAGAGTCATCATATACGTCAAAGCCGGTGTTTACAAGGAGAGGGTTGTAATTGACAGGAAAATGCACAACGTCATGTTTGTTGGAGACGGCATCAACAAGACAATCGTCACAGGCGACCGCAACGTTCCCGCCGGTTACTCCGCTTATTCTTCCGCCACATTTGGTATGTAACTTCATTACTTGACTTGGACAAGATTTATTTGCTTGATGTGATACTGATGTATTGAAAATATTAGAATAGAATTATAATTGGACCTTCAGTTAAGCTAGAGCTTTTAGTTGAATTAATTCTTTAATAAAAAATGATGCAGGAGTGTCTGGCGACGGATTTTGGGCAAGAGACATGACATTGGAGAACACGGCCGGTCCAGAAAAGCACCAGGCGGTGGCGGCGAGGGTGAGCTCGGACCTGTCCCTGTTCTACCGGTGCAGCTTCCGAGGGTACCAAGACACCCTCTTCGTCCACTCCCTCCGCCAATTCTATCGGGACTGCCAAGTCTTCGGCACCATCGACTTCATCTTCGGGGACGCCTCCGCCGTGTTCCAGAACTGCGACATCCTGGTGCGCAGGCCCATGGCGCACCAGGCCAACGTCATCACGGCGCAGGGGCGCGACCACCCCGACGAGAACACGGGCATCTCCATCCAGGGGTCGCGGGTGAGGCCTGCTCCGGATTTGGCGGCGGTGAAGGGGGAGTTCCGGAGCTTCTTGGGGAGGCCGTGGAGGAAGTACTCGAGGACGGTGTTCATGAGGACGGAGATGGACGGTCTCGTGGATCCGCGGGGGTGGACGCCGTGGAGCGGTGAGTTTGCGTTGTCGACCCTGTACTATGCGGAGTATATGAACAGCGGGAGGGGGGCTTCTACGGATAGGAGGGTTAGGTGGCCTGGCTTTCACTTGTTCAGTAGTCACCAGCAGGCTTTTCCTTTTTGTGTTTCTCGTTTCATTCAAGGTGACTCTTGGATCCCCCAGTCTCAGGTCCCCTTTGATCTTCAACTTTGATATAACGTGGCCTTATTTTGAACACTGCCAATCACGGAATTAATAAAATTAAATCTTAAAATTAGCAAGGGTCATGAAAAGTATCATAGAAGTAGATTGAAACAACAAATCACTGGGGAATGGTTGGTATTCACAATGACAGTAACATATGCGAAACCAAACGCTCCAATAACTGCATGCTATAGGTGAGCATCCTTTGATACAGCAGCCGTAGATATATTGAGTGAACCTTGTATGTTGATACAGCAGCATCATGAGTAATGCAATTGCGTTACGCAAACCAAAAGATTTGGAATGAAGACCAAATTCACACGAAGTGTATGTAAAATTACATTCTAAGTTTAGATGCAATTCAATCCCCAATTATTTAATAGATATACAACGAATAATTAAACCGATAAATGAGACGGAAAATAAATACTTTAAAGATAAAACCTCATTCATCAAACTAGGAAAGAAACAACAAAAGTTCATTAATCGAAAAACAACTATGAACATTTAGAATCGGAATTGAAAACCAGACGGATCGGTACCAGGACGTCACATTTCAAGCTTATGGCTCAACATCGTAAGGTCTCATAATGGGCCTCAAGCTGTTTAGGTTTCATGCTCGATTCGTCCTTGACCATCTCCTGTTTGAACAACTTGAAGTACGGTTGGAGGTTGGCAATGAGTTTAAGCTTCAATTCGACCGCATTGCAAACTACTTGTTGGGCCTCTATAACACTTGAGGCAAACTCCTTTGCCTATGAGGATTTTCTCTTACCTTTGAGTCTTGTAGCTTTGACAACCTTCTGACCCATACGGCGACGGTATTCCGAACCTAAGCTCATCCCCGTGGTGCGCTTAATGTCATCCTCAGGTGTGTCTTCCCGACTCTACTTGCTCGATTCGCTAGATGGTTGGAAAGGCGACGCTGGTTCTGACGGTTGTTCATGCTCTACTGCGTTAGGTACGAAAAAGTGCCTTGAAGTCCACTTGTGCTCTTTTCGGACAAGTTTCTACTAATGCTTCAACAAAAAGTCGTGCCCTTTCTTAGCCTTGTATAACTCCTCGGCCCCCGCCATAATTTGGTCATCAGAGCGGTCGCTCTTGTGATTGTTGACGGTGTGTTCGTCATGCCCTTGGAACTTCATCACTCGAGGGTTCACGTTGTTCTAGTAGTCCTTGTAGTTCTTTTGGGACCGCAACGAATCATTTAGTCCACGCATCGCAATGACTTCTCTCCCGATGGCATCCTAGTACTTCACATTCGTCTTGTTATTCTCGACAATTGAATTGTAAGAATTTACCATCCAAGAACGAACAAGACGCTTATCCTCCTCGGCGCTCCACAGTCTTCATGGCTTTTTCGCTTGCACCTTGCTCACTTGAGTTGTCCGTGCTTGCGAACCTCCGGTTAAATGAGGATTCGATACCTCGACGACGTCTATGGTAATGATGAGACTTTCTTGACTTGTCCGGACGGAGTCTTGGATCGGGAGGAAATTCTTTTTGTGTTTCGGGACGTAATCGGTGGCCATTTAACACAAGAAAGGATCCCAATTGTACTCCATTGCCAACGAAAAAACGAACATAGAGAAAGAAAATAGTAGTATTGTGGGAGGAATTGTGTTGGTGTATGAAAATGAAAGGGATGCTTGTTGTTTATATAAGGGAGAAGGAAATTTTTGGCCTCTGCTGACGCATCCACGTGGCGCCACCGGAGAGGCTGAAAACGGTAGGCGGCACTCTCGAGGCAGTCAACGCTGACCGCTGACTGCCAATGACTCTTTCCGCCAACACATGGTGCCGTCGGTAACGCACCGACGCGCTTCTCCGCCACCAAGTCTCTACCAGCGAACCGACATTTATCAACTAGCGAAAAATTGATGTTTCGTCTCCACCAACACCGAATCACCAACGAACCGCTAGCGACTGAAGATGCTCTTAGTAGTTGATAACATTCAGTGTCCAAAAAAGGTATTTGAATGCGTATAAAAGGTGTGGAAAAATATTTTTTTTGAAACGGGTAACTGGAGAATTGTATTAATACCCAAAGGTAATCAAACAAGAAAGGACGAAAACATCCAGGGCTGTAGATGTGTAAAGACATGGTAATTTAAGAGAATTAAATTATTGTTGAACTGTCGAGGGTTGGAGAACGGGCTTTATTTTTTTGGAATCAAATTCAAAAAAAAGGGGGAAAGAAAAAAAAAGAAATAAAAAAAAAAGAGAGAAGAAGGGAATTGGGCCTGGACCAGGCCAGACCCAAGCCTTGGGCCGGGTGAGACCAGGCCCAAACCAGATACGTGCCAGGGCCCAAGCCCAGTTCGTGGTTTCGCTAACCCTAAACGATCCTCACCTTCTGAGTGTGCACACACAATTCCCGAGACGAACATCGTCTTCCTCACGCCCTCCTCTCTCGCGAGCTCGAACCAGACGCGTCGCCGCTCCTTCCCTGATCTCCCTTCTTCTTCTCCGTCTCCTTCCTCCACCCACGGTTGTACCTCACCGCCGGAAACCACCGCAAGCCTCGCCCTCCTCCTTCTCCCTCTTCGATTCGCAACGACCCGACCTCGCCGTCTTCATCCCGACCTCGCCACGCCTTCAACGGACAACACCAACGCCGATGAGCCTCTTCCCGACCTCGTATCACCTCCCCCGTCACCCTCTCGCCTGAGCCTGTGAGCCTTGGGCTCGATTTGACCGGGCTTGGGGCGGAGAAGCTCGGCCGGAACTCGCGAGCTCCAGCTCTTCGTTCCCTCGCCGGCGAGCCCCTCACGGCACCGGATCTGGACGGAGAGTGCTGGATATCGCGCTTGCAACCTCCCCATGCCTTTCCCGAGCCTCCTGACGCCGCTTCCACCGTGGAGAACCGCCCGAGCCTTCCCAGCGCCGCCGCCGTCGCCGGAGAGAAACCGGACACGAGATCCAACCCTAGATCGTCCCTGGACTTGGGCCTGGGCCAAAGACGAGTCAGACGGGCCTGGGTCGAGCTGGGCCTCGACCTGGACTGGCCGGGCTTGGGTCTGGGTCCCGTACTGGATCTGGACCCGGGTCTGGGTCGGGCTCGGATCAGGTCCGGGTCTGATGACTTGGGCGGGCCGGATCCGGGTTTCGGACTCCGGTCGGATCCGGGTCAGGCCAGATTTTATAATTAATTAAATTAATTAAATATTGGATTTAAAATCAGATAAACACCTGAACTGATTGGACAACTTAACGGACATTTGGACAAGCGAACTACTGGACTAAATTATTAATTTGAGGACCGTTACAGATTGGACCGGGACTGATGACTGTCCCTTTGTGTTAAAACCAGGCCCTTACCCCGAGTACGGAGAAGACCGGAGTTAAACCCAGACTTGGACTTCGCCTGAGAAGACCGGAGTTAGGCCCGGACGTCAGCAGCTAGGAGACGCAGCTGTTGTGACCGTCTTGAGGTAGGGATTACCTCGAAACCCGTTTTAATACGGTTATACTAGAATGCATATAGGGAAACTAATAACCGGTTAAATAACTAGTATGCATGTAGAATGTGAATAACTAGTGTAGATGATTAAACCGTGAACATTTACGATTACTGTCTTGGGAATTGCCGTGCTGGTAGAATCGAGCCATGTCGTGCCTGTAGGATTGGTTGCTGAATGTATTGGTTTGTGTACTCTATGCCGCTTGATCGGTTAAGAAATAACGAACATGAAAACGAGTAGAGTTGAACTAGTAATGCATATTTGACTTTAGTGGTTTGACGCCCTGAGAATTAACCCACAAACAGGGCGCGGCAAGCGCACCGGTCGTCAAGTAGTATATCGGTTTTAAGTCCGGTTATCGTACCCAAGGGAGCAGTAAAACAGTCACTCGATTTATAATCTGATATTAATCTGTTTCTGAGAATAGTTGGTTTTTGTTTTGAAAATTCTAAATGACAAGTTGTAAAGCAAATTGAAATAAACTAAGAACGAAATTCAAGTGTTGTGAAATTCAGGAAAGAAAGGCGATCTAGGGCTTTTGACGGGGTCACAATATGACTATTGACTCGCAGGGATTTGTGTTTACATGTGCAAATAAGGTAAGTCTAAAGGTAACAGAAGTTCTCTCAGCTGGTCCTAAACATCTTTCGATCGAATTAGGTCCCTAATATAATCTGACCACCTAGTTATTTCTAATCTAGGTGTAGTGAGACATACAGCATTACGATTCATGAACTCCTCTAACTTTCAGTTTATACGCCTATAGCTGTTACACTCGTGTTAACCTAGCTTTATTAGAGACTAAATTTAAACCCGAGTTACATAATCCTTAGTCCTTTTATCACTCTCAGCTTTCGATTATTGAGTGCTAAAACCTAATCAACTATCAAGTGGCCAGTTTGATGAAGCATTAAATCCAAATTATGTAAGCATTATCCTAAACACAAATTGCACAATGTAACTACAAACCCATTGAATCAATTACTCATATTGCTACCCCTAGCCTTAGGTCAATGGAAGCTTAGCTCATGATGGAGAAGAAGAACAAGCAAAGTAAAGAAGAAGACATGTAGATAAACATATTATAATTGAGTTTTGATACACAATACCCAAGTATGAAATGTAAAATCACAATAGTCTTCAATCCTAGCTCTAAGATACACTCTTCTTCCTTCAAGCTCCAAGCCCTAGCTCCAAAGTGCTCCTTTTTGCTCCCAAAATTCGTAACTCCCAAAATTATGCCTTCAAATTGTTTAAATAGGGTTTCAGAAAACGCAGGTCTGGATACGAGTGGTACGGAGCATGATATGGAACCTGCCCCATTCCGGCCCTCTAAGAGGCACGGAACGGGTCATGTACCGGCCCTTGAAGTGGCACGGTACATATCACGTGCCGGCCCTTCATGTGATACGGGGCATTCCATGTGCCGGATCAAAACAGAGAGCATCGGTATTTTTTTCTTCAGACGCACGGTAACCCGCACGGAACATTCGACCTTCCGGCCCGGTACGCCATACGGGACGGGCGGTGTTCCGTCCCGGTATCCCACACGGAACGGGCTTATTTCCGGCCCGGTATCCCATACGTTCCGTATGGCTCTGAGGATCCAAAGCTATCTGCCTTTTTTCTTGGCTTGATCTTCTGTCCTGCAGCTGCTCGGTTTATTTGTTCACCAATACCCTCGTTTTGCTCCAAATTCCTGGAAACTCGAGACTCAGGGCTCACTGCACAATAGTAAGAAGAAATGCATTAAACAACCTATTCCCGGGACCGAAAAGCTTAAGATGTCAGCTTAAAAACATCGAAAATGATGCATTTTTGCGTCCACATCCGGTTATTGTGAATGAAGAAATGCGAGTCTAAATGAACAGAGTTAATCATTAATGTGAGTAGCGTCATACTTTGAGGTATTCAATAGTCTATATGCTCTTTGATAAGTGTAAAGTCTTGTGGCATGTGACGACTCTGAGAAAATCTTTATGATCCACTGTGCATGATTACTCATTTATCGCCTACTTTCGTTCCTCTTTGCATGCATCATGTAGTGTGTTTTAGGAATGCATTAGATTTAGGTTCATGCATTGCACGTGCATCTTTACTTTCCTGTTTTTGAATAAAGGAGGCCCGAACTCCTCCTATCGAGGTGAACCTCGGGGTTTAACCGGGACATATCATTTGCTGTTTTATTAGTTTGGTTTCTCGGGACGAGAAAAGTTTAAGTGTGGGGTGTTGATGTGGACGCAAAAATGCATCGTTTTCGATGTTTTTAAGCCCACATCTTAAGCTTTTCGGTCTCGGGAATAGGTTGTTTAATGCATTTCTTCTTACTATTGTGCAGTGAGCCCTGAGTCTCAAGTTTCCAGGAATTTGGAGCAAAACGAGGGTATTGGTGAACAAATAAACCGAGCAGCTGCAGGACAAAAGATCGAGCCAAGAAAAAAGGAAGATAACTTTGGATCCTCAGAGCCATACGGAACGTATGGGATACCGGGCCGGAAATAAGCCCGTTCCGTATGGGATACCGGAGTTAGGCCCGGACGTCAGCAGCTAGGAGACGCAGCTGTTGTGACCGTCTTGAGGTAGGGATTACCTCGAAACCCGTTTTAATACGGTTATACTAGAATGCATATAGGGAAACTAATAACCGGTTAAATAACTAGTATGCATGTAGGATGTGAATAACTAGTGTAGATGATTAAACCGTGAACATTTACGATTACTGTCTTGGGAATTGCCGTGATGGTAGAATCGGGCCATGTCGTGCCTGTAGGATTGGTTGCTGAATGTATTGGTTTGTGTACTCTATGCCGCTTGATCGGTTAATAAATAACGAACATGAAAACGAGTAGAGTTGAACTAGTAATGCATATTTGACTTGAGTGGTTACTTTTCCGGTTATCTGATGTGTTGAAATGTGGGGATGTTGGGGACTGGATACCGGTTAAGCCGGTGGGGTTTACCACACTAAGTGTGGTGACGGTAAGTGATGGTAAGTGCATGTGTTGCTACGTTGGTAAATTGAGAAGCTTGATATGTGATATTCGTTGAAGCATGTGTTGCTATGTTTTGGGCAAGTGTGCCATGTGTGAGTGTGATCGGAATTGTGGTTGTGGTACTGGGGTTACCTGTGAGTGTGATTGTGATTGTGATTGTGGTACTGTGGTTACCCGAGAAAGGTGGTTTCCCTACCTTCCGACTAGCACTCGGTAAAACGTTTTGTCCGCGATGTGTTGCGCGAAGAGGCGATTTCCCTGCCTTCCGTGTGTCGGTAAAACGCTGTGTCCGCGATGTGTTGCGCGAAGAGATGTGTTCCGCGATGAGGTCGACCGCCTCTCCTGACTGTGTTAGGGGAAAGTTGCGTGCGGCTGCGCTGGGTCGAGCGGGTTGCTCCCGAGACCGTGCACAGGTTACGAGGTGTGTGTTTTGATAATGTTTGGATTGAATGAGTGTTGTTGTGCTTGTGGCTATGGGTGTTTCCTTGTTATGAGTTGTGTCTAACCGTGAATGACTTGTTTTTGATTGTTTGATGGTGAGTTCATGTGTGTAGCTTCCGTGTAAGTTAAAGTGTTGTCATTGTGGTTATCCGTGAGTTGGTTGTGAAGGGGCTTTGGATGTGGATTTTCGGGACAGTTTGTGGTCGGGTAAAGTGAAGGTTGTTTAAGTTGGATTACTTGTTCTCGTTGTCATTTTCTCCTGTTAATCGTTAAAAAGTTAGTTTAGAAACGTAATTGGGTGTCTTAATTGGATTGTTCCCTTCGGTGGGTGCCTTAGTCGAATGGTTGGTGTTGAGTTAAAGTTAGTATGGTTGGACTGGTAAACGTCAGGTTTAAAAAGGGGTTTTGTCTTTAAATTGACTTAAGTGTCGCATCACTTTATCAAACTTTTAGTGTTAATTACATTTGTGGAATAACTTTATGGTAAATCTGTTTTCGGTGGTTTTCGGGGCCTTTCCCTACTGAGCGTCAAGCTCACCCCTTACCGTGTTTTCTATAGGTATTACTTATGACTTGGAGCAGAGGGTTACACAGAGCTTGGGAGCCGCGGAGGCCCGGGTCTATTTGTGTCTAGTAGAGACGTACCTTCATTCTTGAACTATTGTATTTAACTGAGCTGTGACTCAGGGTTTTGAACCTCCGTTGTTTTATATTATTCTATCTTAATTAGATATTATTTATTTTGTTTTACTGTTTTATTTAACTTCACTAAGTCACGTCTCGGGTCCGATCAATACCGGATTTGGGGCGTGACAAGATGTATGTCCGAGCCGACCGTAGCAGGCCCAATGCTCATGGACCCATAATAATAATCTACTTGATATCGTAGGTAAAAACTCAAGACAACTCCTTACCAACGTCTCAAAACAGCGAGACTTGAAATGAAAAGTCCTAATCAACACAAGAAATAGAATGTCTAGCCAACAATTTATTCGACCTAAAACAGGATAAAAAAAATTAGCACACGAACGAAATAACAAACTACCAAATTTGCGATGCCAGTTCTTCTGGGCCCCGTGCCATTGGAGCGTTCTGGTATCGTCAATTCTTCGTCGTGATTCGCCCGGATCTTTCGAAGTAGTGCGGAAGATGGGATCATCGATTCGACCCGCAGCGGTTTATTCGGGATCGGGTGCCGTGGAATCAGACCCCAGCCTATCGTCCCTCCTCCCGAATCCCAGATCCATCGAGGGAGCGGACCCATGCTTGCTAGGGTGTGCCCCTTTGATGGATATGCCCTAAACTGGCCTGCTGCAGATGGGAGACGACGCATGGAGCACGGACCCCGATGGACAACAACAGGAGGGCCACGATGGCCATCGGCACTAGCTCGGGACCAAACCGGCGACGCCAGATCGGTAGCGCGAGGTCGTGGGACGGTTTGAACGGGTGGCGACGACCTGCGGAGGTGGGCGGCAGCCAAAAAGATGAAGAAAAAGATGCTGGAAAAGAAAACCCTAACAAGGGTACTGTTGAACCCATTAATGGGTGAACCCGTCAAGGATAGCGGAGTGCTTTGAGTCAGAAACTTCAATGGTGGAGAAGAAGAAGAGGGGAGGGGGAGGAAGCTGTGCAGAGAAGCGCAACCCCTAGGGTTCAGGGATCAAACTAGTCAAATCTAATTATTGATAATTTCCTGTTTGGAAAAATATTTATTGGTTATGGAAATGCAATTTTTATTTCTCGTTCATAGAACGTTATGCTAAACATAAATTATAGTAGTGAATTTCATTTAGTTCATGATAATTTTATTGGTATTGCACAATTGATAACAAAAAAAAAACATAAGTAGATAGCTCAATTCACATGTTTTTTTTATATAAATTCAGCGTAACTACTTGAAAAATGCCATGAGTTCCTTAGCCGCAGCCTCTCTCAACCTATGGCAGCTGGGGCAACAACCATTCACTTGTGCGGTGAGATCCGTATGGGTATGGTAGCTGCTGTCTACAAGAGATGATAATGCTTCGGAAGGTGCTGTTGCACGTAGAAGTGGTCAACTTTGGCCTGCGGCAAGTACAGAGGAAGGCAATGTGAGAAGTTTGAGCATATTGGCGACTAGGGTTCATCTTCTTTACCATCGTTGTTGGTTGATTTGATGGCTTTTCAAAGTATTTGGCGGGATGAGATATATAGTTTTGGGGGTGGAGTCATGGAAGGAAGGAGACTAGTATGTTGTGGTTTGTTTGCAGGTTGTGACAGCCGACAAAAGGAAGTATCAAGGGCTTTTGTTTGTTGGTGGTGATGGACGCGACACCAGGGGGTCGAGGGTCCGTAGTTTGATCTCGGGAGGGCAGATTGGTCATGTGACGGAGAAGGGAACGGTCTAACCGAGGGCTACAAGACCGTTGATGGCGGGTCATAGCGGTGGCGGTGCGGGGCGATTCGAGATTCTACTGGCGAGGGTTGTCATAGCGGTTCTGGTCTCGACGTCTGTTGGTAGGATGAGGTGTTCAGGTGGCCGACCATCGATGGTGGTAGGCATTGCAGAACATCAGGACGTTATTGGTCACGGTGACGTCGGGGTGATCTTGGGTGGGCAAGACGACAACAGTAGCAGTGGCGGAGGACAGAATGGAGACAACGAAAGTAGTCAGTTGGTGCTTCGATCCACACCTATTGTTCGTCTGACTGTAGAGAGGCCAAGTACCATAAGGAGTTGGTCCTTAGTCAGCAACAAGATGTACATGTCTAATGTTAGTGCTCAGACGTTCAATGTTCCGATGTTAATCATGAGCATTGACTCAGAGGGGCCTATGGAATCCAATTGATTGACACCTCAACCAACGAGGGGCGAAACGCACCCTCGTCTTGATCAATGAGGACTTTGTGGTCTAGTGGGGGTTTGCCGGTAATACCACCTCACTGGACGTAAGGTGGCATCGGTTCCACCAAGTACTAGTGAAACATTCTTTAATCAGATCGGGAACCAGCATTTTTACGTTTCTAAAGTCCCTCATTTTCATCAGAGGGGGGACGACGTCAGTTGGCTCCTCGGGAGGATGCATAGTCCAATTGAGCCATTTCATCCCCTAGTTACATGGTTGTCCAGACCGTCACTCTTGGGCTTCAGTTTTCTATTGGAGCATAGTCTAGAGTTGATTTGTGCATTTTCGGATCATAGGGTTCACTCGACCCTATTCCACAGTCTCCAGCTGTTGTACCGGTTACCTCGGCTGCTATCGCAGCATTCTCCTGTCGACACCCTTTAAACATTTCAGTGAAAGAATAATTTTTAATTTAGTAATTTCCCCACGATATGTGGATCTTTTATTTTGTTTGCTTACAGTTATTTCAATTGTTAGTTGTCTTTTCTAAGTGACTCACTTTGAAACCGTACCTAATGAGATTTTCTTTCGTTATCCGCTAAAAAAAACATGAAAAACACAATGATTAAGAATAATTTTTTTTATCTGATCAGAAACTCAATAACTTAATGCTTTAAGTTTTAAACGCGTTTTAAAAAGGATAAACAACGTTCTCCCAAACCCTCTCTAGGGTTCACTCAAAACCCTCTAGGGTTTCGATTTTTAACCCCTATAGGGGTGGGTTTTGTCGCCGTCGGTGTCTCCCAATTGCACCTTCGACTCTCCACTTCGGCTTCACCATGCAACCTGATCGCCCATGGATCCCCTACCCCCTCGTGCGACCGCCCGGCCCGCCTCATCGCCGCCATGCCTCCAACCGGAACGTGCACTACAGCCGCAGCAACTCGTACCCCACCGCCCTCGTTTGCACCGCCCCCCTCCGATCACCTAAGAGGCCCGCCCTGACATCCTTGTCCGGAGCCAACATGGCACACGATCGAACCATATCGGAGGCGCGATCATCCGCCCTACCCACCGACCCCGCTCGGAAATGGTAGGGCCGCCTGGTATACCCAGCTGGGAAAGCTCGGACATCGGCCTGATGAATGAGCGTTTGATCCTGGGCTTTCAGGGCCATCGCCATCCTTGATCCAAGTCCCCCTCGGACAATGGAACCCCATTAGGGTTTCTATACCAACACCGCCGAAGGTCAAGCGACGAACTCCGAGGCCTCTGAGATCAAAGACAGTGACTGTAATCACTCCGGTGGCAGACACCACAATACCAGCAAAGATCAACCCGACTGAAGAGGGGGAAGCAGAACCGCGACCACATGGGCAACTACTTCGCCAACCGGCAGTTCTTAGGGCTCCAACCCGTCGATACACCCAGGAGCACCTGCCGATGAATCTCAGAGGTTTGCTAAAGTACAATCCGACAATTGGTCCCCGACCTCGGAAAACCAGACTGGGAATGAAGGGAACTAGTACGGAAAAACAGGCTTCATCCTATCTAACACATACCGGGGGGATGAATACTATGTCGTCCATACTGGCCGGGGAGCAGGGGGACTCATTGGAACCAACGAAGTATACATTCCAGCCAAGCGGGACAGAGGTACCTGAAGAAGCCAATCGTCTGCAGGAGAGTCAAAAGGACTCCAGGTTGGAGCATGATCAAGAGATGTAGATGGAGGGACATGGCCCTCCGCGGGGTGAATGATAGGACCCAGCGGGGGTGGAAAGGTCACTCTGGGACCTATATCCACAGACCCGAGACTACCAATGCCGGGGAGTCTCGGGAAATCCGTAGTCAAGGCATTACGTCCAGGTTCTATTAGGTCTGTTTTGTATTTCTCATTAGGTCTAGTTTGGTTTAGCACTTTGAGTTTTATTATTTTTAAAATGTCGGTAATGGGAACTCTTGAGTTCGGATCTACGATTGAAAGCAAACTATTTTTATGGATCCATGAGTGTCTGGTGCACTACGGTCGATCGGGACAAATATCTGGAATCCCGAGCAGTTATGCCCTAACCAGTAAGATTTCTATTTTACAGTAATACAATACATCTCTTCTCGTTTCAAAATTAAAGAATAATTTTTTTTGATATTTTTCCTTAATATATATAACATTTGAGATTTATCACCTTTTAAAAACAATTTAATTACATTTTGTTTTTGTAATTTTTTGGGACGTCCTCAATCTTCTCTCCTCCAATTCCTCTCAGCCATGATCATCACCCGATTTTCTCTTCCTCAACCCACCAGAGATCCCAAACCATCCTCCTCACTTCACTCTCCACCGAACCCAAGCTTCCGGCCATCATCACCGTCACACCAGTGCCGTCTTCTTCCTCCTCCGCGGAGCACCATTTCCCAAAACCCCTTACTCTCCTCACTGCCGAAGCCCACACCATCAGCCACTGCGTATCATCCTCTTTAGCAACTGAGAGCTCGCTTGGTAACCTCATCCCCTCTCTTTCTTAATTGCATGTTGGTGATTTTAATCCCTCCCTCTTTCTTAATTGCATTTTGTTGATTTTAATTCTTTTTGGATATACCCGCGGTTGGTTGAGTTATACAATTTGGTCTTCAACATGCGAATAGTGCTGTGCTGTGCAACCCGTTGCTGGCATTGTTGATTTAGTTTTATCACTTTTGATTGTGTCTATGGCTAGTTCGTAGTCAATCCTGTCTTCATAAAAATGATTTTGGATTCATGGTTAATTTTATGTAACTCGAGTTAAAGTATGCTGCTAATTTTTTGTTGAAAACCTAATAATATCATGAGGTTGGAAGCTTGTCTTTGGTAGGGTGCAAGCTGGGCCTTCAAACTCAAATACCCAATACCCTCACCTTTCTCCTCTTTATGTATATCATTTTACTGCTACAACGTTGTGATGGATGACTTTGGTTCCTGTAACCACAAACCTGGAAGACCACTAGAGATCTTCTTTGAGAATACTTCGATGCGCTGAAGATATTGATTTGGGGTAGAGTGAGATCCTACACTAAGGGTTCCTTCCAATGATGGCCCTGCAGGATCAGGTCCTTCCGCTAGCGTTTTTGGCTTTTGAGAAATTTATTTTTTCAGAAAAAAATCAATGTAAACCTGATTTAGTAGGTATTTTTCCGTTTTGGAGAAGGGAACATTGGTTTCCACTTCCCACCAAAGTATTGAAAAAATCAAACCTGATTTAGTAGTTTTCTGATTTTTCCCAATCTCGCTCCACCCTCTCTACGGTCTCTCTCTCGACTCTCTTTCTTGTTCCTCTTTTGTCTCATTCAGGTTCTCTGTTAAGAGCAAGAACTTCAAAGAGATGGGTGACACTTGATTAAGATATCTACGCCAGTGAGCTGCCCAAATTGATCGAGACCTGGTCTGGAAATTGTTCGAGTCTAGGGGCTCCTAGTCTCATCCGAGGATGTGGTTTGGTTCTTTTCTTTTTTGTGAGTTTTTTATTTGGGTTAGTTGACACTTTTTTTATACAGAAAATGGCACTGTTCTTGTTAGTTGACGATGCGAGAATGAGATTATTGTTAGTTATTGTAATCTCTTGCCATAAACTGACATAGAGAGTGTTTATTTATAGATTGTGAAGAGGTACAACCGTACAATAGCTGAATTATAACTGAATGGTAACCACAATTATAACTGCATATAACTACTAATACTTCCATGCAGTCGAAACGGGAGAAAGAAGAACGCTTTGACTGGTACGACCAAGTTGTGGAAAGGGCTTCTTAAGCTTAGTTCATGCCTCGTAGGTAGAGGATCCGGTTTTCGGATTGGACACCGGGACTCTTAGTCCATTCCTCGGCGGTGTCGTGTCGTCGACATTAAGGATTACTGAGCAATTGATCTCTTAGAACATTGCTAAATGACGAACACATTTTGAAGAGATTCTGAAAGCAATCATATTGCTTTTTTTTGCAGGATGACAATGTGGGGTTGTATCCATCAAGAAGTGATGAATATGAGGGTGGTGGTGGATGGACATGGTTTTAATTCAACCATGATAACACTAGAAAAAATATAGAATATATGGGTGGTGATTCATTGCCGTAGCAAGAATTTGATAAAGATGAATAAGACAAAAGAAAAAAATTTGAAGGAATTACAGGTCCTCAGATTTTGGGCTCTGATACCATGTTAGTAGTTGTAATCTCTTGCCATATACTGACATAGAGAGTGTTTATTTATACATTGTGAAGAGGTACAATAACTGAATGGTAACTACAATTATAACTACATATAACTACTAATAATTATTGATGCTCAATTTGCTCTTAAATTTTCAGTTTGTTGGTTCTGTAACTTTTGCTCATGGTTAGGTTTGTGATATAGCAGTTTGTTAGTGTGCATTTTATGTCAGTTTTCTTGGTTCTCGATCGACACACATATTGTTTGTTAGTTGAATTCAATCTATTTCTGCAAAGATATGTAGTTGTTAAACAACCATTGGTTTGCCCATGTGGATGCTTCATTTACTTTCCTACTTGTGTCTGTTTTACAATTTTTGATGATGAATGATGCAAATATTTTAGCTGTCATATTTGTAACTTCACAATTATATTTGCCAATGCAATTCCTTTTTATCTCTGAACTTAAAATCTTTTCATCTTTATATGGGTTACATGGCCTACTGCAGTAGTACTGTTTAATTGTTCAGTTCTTTTATCTTTCCATTGGTAGTTTTAAAAGAAATTTATAGTGTATAATTAGTTGTATCGTGGATTAAATTTGTGGAAGGGTGTTACTGCTGCAGAGCATACATGTTCAAGCAATAAGGGACCATTAAACCGACACGCACTCCAAGTCAGACTGCTTTGACCATTCTGGGCACCTGATAGTAACAACATGGAGTACAAGTAAGCCTCTGGCTCTCATTTATTTATGCTGTTTTGTTGAAAATTGTTTTGAGGATTTAAGAGAGAAGCTTTTAAGTTTAATTTGGTGATTTTGGTTGAATATATGTTAGCGAAAACTTCATGATAATACCCTGCAAAAGTTTTACTTTCAGTGTAATACCCTATACTGTTTTTTTTTCCACTGCCCTGAAAAAGTTTTATTTTCAATTTAGTACCCATTAGTACTTTTCAGTTAACTTTTCATCCAAAAAGCGTAAAAAAGTCTAAAATACCCCTCATTAACAATTAAATTTTCAAAACTATGCCATTGGTTTTCAAAATTTATTTTTAATTATTTCTTTTATAAAATTAGTTTTTATTTTAAAAAAATCAGATTTAATTTAAAAAAATTAGATTTTACTCCAAAAAACAGATATAATAATCAAAATTTATTTATATCAGATTTTTATTTAAAAATATATAAAATCAGATTTATTTTTTAATATATATATATCAGATTTAAATTTCAAATATAAAAATCAGATTTTTATTCATATATATATATAAATATAATCAGATTTTGTTTTTAAAAATAATATTTTTCTATTACTTTTCTTCATTTTTTTATCCTGATTTTAATTAATTTTAATTTCTTTTCTTTAACTTTTCTATCATTTTCATTGATTATTATATAATTAATTTAAAGTTAATTTTTTTTTAAAATGGTCATCATCCAAACCGGTTCACAGAACCTCCATTGAACCTTCACCTTCGTCACCCGTTCACAGAACCTCTATTTGTTTTTGATCGGCGAAGTTTTATAAACTCTCCGTTGCCCAAGATGGATAACGGAGGAGGGGACCTGTCAATCAACAGGTTTGAAGTACAAACTAAAGACTAAACCCAAGCCAGAAAAACCATACACAAACCAAAGCCTAACATACTAAAAGACTGGAACAACAAAATCCCTGACCTAATAGAAACCAAAATTTTAACCACGTGACATACCAACTACTAATTTTTGGGACCCGCCTCAACCAGAACTATCACACGCCGACATTCACTCTCCACCAAAAACCACCTCAACTACGCGTTCCAGCCTCCATCAAAAGCTAGGGTACGGAATCGGTTGGCCAACACCATGTGGACCAACCCATATCCCTTACTCAGTCTTCGATTAGCAACTCCTTAAGCTCGCTTCTGGCTAACACCAAGAGACTCCCACTTAAGGGGCGACCGGATTCCACACACCCAAGACCAAGCAGATGGAAACTCTTTAACGTGAACGAAAGTGAGTAACTCCGGTAACTCGCCTCTGGCCAACACCAAGAGGCTCCCAACTAAGGGGCCACCAGAGACCGGACACCCGAGACACGCAGAAAATTATGAAGATTTGGACATTCCCTCCTGACTGGAACCGTCCTCCTCTGTATCAGGTTCTTCCTCTTCGTTGCTCCCAGGATTCATTTCTGCGTCTAGCATCTGCAGGTGTTTTTTGAGTTCGTTGTCTCCCAACTTCGTCCTAAACCCCCTCGCACTGCAGTATGCCCATGCCTGATTCTGTTTATCGAGTCTCAGACCGGGCCCAAACAAATCTTTAGCGAATCTTTTGTCACTTACTGATGAATCACTCGGTTCTTTGCCCTTTCCCAGCCGATTTCTATTTCCTTTCTTCGTTCCTTTACCTCTAAACACTCCAGAAGCTCTGAACGATCCAGAATATGTTTTCTCTGAATCCTCAACTTCTACTCAGCTCAGGTAAGTGCTTCGGAGCTCTTGAATCAAGTGGCTGTCACACTTTCTCATCAACTAAGACTGTCCGCACGCTCGAGCTCTCCACCAAGACTGTCTGCAACCTCTGTCCCATCATCTCTTTTGTTACCCCATTTCCACTCGCCAAACCAATTTGAAATCTACTAGCACCGACTTCCTCTCCCAAAAACAAAGAGTCAGTCTCAGAAGATCTTGTCGTACCCATATCCACGAAACCCACTACAGAAATTACATTGGTCTCCTCTATCTCTACTTTTACTGTATAACGTTCTTCCTCGATCTCCACCCTAAGGTACTGAATAGTGCTCGTATCCACTCCCAGCTTTACCAAACAAAGTGCTTCATGCAAAACCAAGCCCGAATATGAAATCGGGCGAACCATTACTGGAAACCCGATATTTTGGACGACCTGTAGAATATTTCTTTCGCTCCAGCAATGTGTCGGGGTTCCCTGAACTCGACACCATCTGTAAACACCTTTCTCTTTCAGCGTTTCCTCTTTGTCACTCCCTAGGAGCAACTAAGTGGCAGCCAACCCAACATGCTCTTCTCTTCCCCATCTTCCAACGAGACCACAACTACCTTGTTACCAAGATCTCTGATTACCACGTCTCGAACACTTTCCCTAGAAATTTCTTCCTGGATCATCTCAACTGAGGCTAGGCTCCTTATCACACCCAACTTTCTTCGGCTTCTAATCTTTTTTATAGCCACTTCTCTCTCCAAAGCAACCACTTTTTTCTATTTTGACATATGAGCCTACCGACTCATACTTGGCGGAGATTTGTCTCCCCTATGTGGCTTGTCCTGCCCTTTCCCCATGCATGTGCAACACATAAAATATGTCCCCCAAATTTTGTCCCATGGAACAAGATGAAGATTCGTCCCAAATCTGAACCTTACGAATCTAAAGAAATGACCACGACCATTAGGGTTTGGTGGAAGATTCACCTCCTCGATTTCCCCTCCAATTTGTAACAGGGCTCCAATTCCCGTCTCGTCTGTCCCTTCCGGTAGATTGAGGATGGATACTTTGGTTGAATGAAGCTTTCGATTTGCTAACCTTCGTCCAAAATTCCCTTTCAACTCCCTATCCTCACGCCTTTTCTCTTCATCCCAAAACCCCTTCCCTTTAACCTGTCTCTGTGCTCCAGAAGTATCTCCTTCCTCCAACTCTAGACTTCGATCCTCCTTTTCCATTTCCTCCTCACGAAGCCTTGCCTCTGTTACTTGTTGTAAAGATACAACCATGGATCTATTTTGATGCCCTACCGTCCCACCTCCTTGTTGCTGATCTTGATGTGCATCCATTCCTCTCCGTTACTCCTCGATTCTAAAGCAATCACCGTGAAAACCAAAAACCACCCTGAACCAAACTATTCTTAAGTCGGATATTTCCACCAACTGCGGCGAATCCAGCTTCGGCCACGAGAATCAGATATCCTTCAGAAAAGGGGCTCTCTGCGAACAAAGACACAATATCGACGACTACTCCTACCTCGCACTAAAGAACTACCGACGACCGAAATCGACAAATCTTCGACGTTCCTCAGTGCCACCGTCAGTGTGGGGGCAAGATCCACACCAGCAAAAGCGGCCAACGTCGGCAACAGGTTCAACGACCCCAAGAAACCACTGCCATCGAACCAGGGACAACAACGCGTGTATGCGCGTTCTATTAGGGCCGACTATCAAACTATCTCAACACAGAACCTCTATTGAACATTCACAGAACCTCCATTGAACCTTCACCTTCAGATCTATGAACAAATGCCAAAACAAAATTCATGGACTCATCATCTACCAAAACCCATCCTCTAGACTTGAACCAGAGTAATTTTGGACATCCCAACCGCCCATTTCCCCCACGTTCGTCACCGTGCGCCGCGAAACTTCAGGCCCTTTGGCCAGTACTCTTTGCTCCTCTTTCTTGGGGGATGAGTAACTAGACATAGGAGCACATCAGATCCATGATAGGCAAGTATATAATTAGCTATACCATTCTCACCATTTCTCACGAATCACAAAGAAAAAGGAAATGGGTACTCACACAATATTCAGATCTTGAATCACTTGAGAGATGCAGCTGAGAAAATACTAGGTTGAAGGACGTTATTGGAGTTTTGGAAAAAAAAAGAGGGTCATGTGCTAAACATAACCCTTTTCCGTCCAAAAATGAATGAAAAATTAATGTTCGGTATGAAATTGAAAATAAGAGTTTGTCAGGGTAGTGGAAAAAAAACTTGGTATTATAATGAAAATTTCCCTTTATGTTACTTGGCCGGCTATTGACTCTCTGGGAAAATTTATCGTCTACTTGTTGGTACAACTTTATCAAGATTGATCTAAACAATTGAATCTTCTCTCCTCAGTAGATTCTTGTGCTACCATGTTCTTGTTTTAGATTTTATAGCTTGATGAGGGGCGTGTTTTTTGTTTTGTTTTACATGTGAGATATAGCCATACAGCTGCATATAATCTTAGTTTAAGTGATGGCTGATTAAAATTGTTTTCTGGGTTTGGCGTTTGGTCTTAAACAAATGTATAGTTCAGACAACGTTTGATTGTTGTTCTTCTTCAACCTTGAGTTGTTTGTTAGCTAAACTATTGTCATATTGCCATGGACACTGGAGTATTTCATCGGTAAAGAGGAAGATATTTTTAGAGAGAATGTATTACTTTGTGATTTGATATATTTTAGTTCTCATCATTCGTTAAATTTTCCTTCCATCTTTACCTTCTCTTTGGACATTGTTGGTATTTCTTATCAGGAAGATATTTTAAAATTTTGAGATTGTGATTGTCTTTGTTAGTACGGTTGTGCTATGAAGATGGTGAGGCAAGCCAAAAATATAAGGGCCAAAGACAACCTAGAAGGCTCCATTAACAAATATTAATTTTGACCTCAAGTGAATGGCATAAATCCTTGTTGGTAGTGTAAAACGTATAAGGGTATCATGATTGATAACTACCTCGGTCTCTCATCCCCCTATAGAGCCAAGCACGTTAAGAACATTGAATGACTGTTTTCTTTTTTCACATTTGACTCTGTTTATCTCTGATTCCAGTGACGATGAGGACTCCGAGGTCGAGATGCTCAGCATTTCCAGTGGCGATGAGGATTCCGACGAGGATCTTGGCGTCAAAAGTCAAGGTGGCGGTGGTAGGAAAAGGAAAGATGATCCAGCTTGGGATGGGGGAGAGCCAATACGCTGGAAGCATGTGGACGAAAATGAGGTTCGTTCTCTAGCAATTGTATAATCTTGTCAACAATGTTAGTGAGATTTTCTTTCGACCTCATTGTGTGTATGTGTTTGAACTTTGTGGTGATATCTAGTGGGCTTAGTGAGTTGCTGAATTTGATGATGACCTTTATAGGGAATGATTATGCTTTTTCTGTGGGTTCTTTGGAGGCAATTCTATAAGTTAATTATTTAGTTTGGTGGTAATAAGAATTAAATGCTTCTTTTTTTTGAATGCTTTTAGGTTTTTTGGCAAGTTACTAGAACAAGGTGTGAATTGGGATCTGAGTTAATTATCTTTAGTACCCCTTATGTATTGGTAACACTCTTTTAGTACCTTGATGTATTGGTAATGCTATAGACAAAATTTTGGTCAAATTTACGCCGTTTTGATGATCTGTGACCAATTCATAAGGGGTATTAAATATTCTGTTACCAATACATAAGGGCTATTAAATGATCAGTGACCAATTCATAAAGGGTACTAAATGTGTGTTACCTAAACGTAAAGACTGTTATTGAACATTATAAAACTTTGGGGTACTACAGGTATGTTACCAATTCAAAAGGGGTACAAAAGGTAATTAACCCTTGGAATTTATCAGGCTGGTTTTAGGTGTATAATTTGGTCTCTATTATTGGAGGTTGGGATTTGAAAATTTCGTGGGATGGGAAGTAGGAAACGATGGGTGCTATACAAGACAATTTTCATTCATTTCATCCCTAGTGAGTAGTGGATTGTAACCTAATTTTGAACTAGAATTCCCACTAGCTCGAGGTAATTGGCGACCTCTGAACTTTAAAGGTTGAGTTTAGTTTATTTTCATTTACAAGTATTTCCTTCTCTTAGTTTAGTTTAGTTTCTTACTAGTTTTTTTTTTTTATTTCTATGTTTCCTATGTAAAGGGATGCTCTCTTGTATTGAGACAACAAGAACTATCAATGAAACATTGAGTTTAACAAATATGAATTAAAATCTACAAGATGTACACGAATTCTTATTTAAATTTGAATTTTATTCTCTACACGTAGATTTCCGCTTGTTAAATTTTGTATATTGTCCTTTTGACAGGCCAATAGCAGACCATACTTTCTAGGAACTATCTAAAACATTCAAAACTGCCTCACATGACCAGGCCATTTATTTGCTCATTCCCTTTGCCTGCCCTATTTTTGTAGCCATCACATAATACTTGGATGTCATAAAATTTAATTTCAAAAGTCCTCCGTTTTAATTTGGCAATTCAAACAAAAATCTTGTTATATTTTTTCTTTTCTGATACGTGATGGGTGAACAATTTTTTAATACTTTTGTGACAGCTTGCTCGTAGAGTTCGTGTAATGCGAGAGGCAAGAACAGCACCAGTTGCTCAAAAGGCGGCGATTGATAGGAAGGCATCATCTGGAATGGTTAGGCCAGGGCTTAACACCATGGAGTCGTTACCCCGTGGCATGGAGTGCATTGATCCTCTAGGATTAGGGTACCTCTCTCTCTCTCATACTACCTCATCCGCACCTCAGGTTTTTCAAGACCTTGCATCTAATCGAATCTGTTGTCTTGGACAATTTCCATTTTGTTTTGGTCGTGCATTAATGTTTGATTTTTCTTTTTAAATATCTGCCTTTGTATTTTTGTCTTTCCATGTATGTTATCTATTATAGTACCAATAGTCTAAGGGAACCCAAAAGTCTATTGAGTTGTAAATTTATTATAGGGTTAATTGCCAAAACCCACCCTAAAGTATTGTCCACGGCCGAAAGAAGACCGTATCTATTGTCCACGCTTTTAAGGTGCACAAAGTATTGTACACTGTCGTCTGTTAGAAAAAAAAAGGGGATTATAGATTTGGCTTATTATTTCTGATAATGTCATTTTGTAGTAGATTTGTGGGCAGTTCATAATGCAGTCAATAGATTTGTGGGCATTTCTCAATGCATTCAATAGTTTTATGGGGAATTCATAATGCATTCAATAGTTCGTGGGCAATAATTACATTATTCTGATGCAAACTGGGCAATATTTAAGGTTGACTGAATATCTACTTCATGTTATTGTGTATTCTTTAGTAGACATCTAGTCTTTTTGAAAAGCAAGAAACAGACAGTTGTTTCTTGCTCTAGTATTGAGAGAGTCCAGAGCTATGACTCAATCTGTGAGTAAAATAATGTTGATCTATCAGCTATTGTCTGAAGTAAGTGTTGAAGTATCATTGCTAGCTAGGTTATAGTGTGATATGCAAGTGCTCTACATATTTCTAATCCAGTATTTCATGAATGGATGAAACATATTGAAATTGATTGTCACTTCATTTGTGAGAAACTTTAGCAACACCTAATTTCTACGGGTTATGTGAAGACATGAGAACAACTAGGAGACCTCTTTACCAAAGCATTGACCAGGGTTTGGGTCTATTATCTTTATAATAAGCTGGGCATGATTAACATATATGCTGCAGAGTGTTGAGATAGAAGTATATCAATAAGAAGCCATGTCTAAATACAACTCTATCGCTACACCTATAAAGAGGAAGAGAAGAATAACATGAGGGTATACAAGCAGAACGTAACTTGGTCTGCTATGGATCATTATGTTAGATTAGCTGAAAAATACTATTTTACGTCCTAGTATAGTGCATAACAGTTTTTTTTTCAAAGGTAGTTTTCTGTCCATGACTAATAAATGAGGGCACTGTTCAACAATTCCCTTTTAATTATTGATTTATGTGCTAGACTAGTTGTGCTATATGGCTTGCATGTAAGGAGTGTTAGAATACCAATAGTCTAAGTGAGCCCTAGAATTTCTTGAGTTATACGTTCCTTGAGTGTCCCCGTTTTCCCTATATAAAGGGAGCCTATATTTTGTACTAACCATCAAGTTATAACTTACAATAATATTTTTCCGTTTCTAGTTTTACATTAATATTTTAAATTTGGTTGTCTGTTCATGGAAAGTGAACCAAATTTTGAACTATTGCAATATATACTTACTTGAGAAAAAGGGTTAGTAGGCTAACAGTCTAGTTTAATTGCATCCTTAGCTATAAACTCCATTCCGGTAACCGTAGTTTGATTTCCCGTGACAGGATTATAGACAACAGATCTTTAAGGTTGATCACAGTGGCTTCTGCAACCTCTCCAAAGTCAAAAGACGTCCCAGATCAGAACCTTCGCGGTAATCTTCTACTATAATATTGCATTCTGCTTTTGCTTCTTCTTTAATGCTTCATGGGAAAGTGTTATAGATAATAGGGTTAATTGTCAAAAACTACCCCAAAGTATTGTCCACAAACGAAAAAATACCTTAAGTTTTGTCCACGCTTTTAGGCTACACTAAAGTTTTGTCCACCGACTTTCGTTAGCAAAACCTAACAGGGATAAACTGTGATGAATGTTCAGAATGAATGGTCTGGGCAGTTCTTCGCGGATTCAATAGATTTGTGGGCAATACATAATGCAATCTAAAGTTGTGTGGGCAATTCCTAATGCATTCTATAGTTGTGTGGGCGATACTTTAGGTAGTTTTTGACAATTAATCCGTTACGTATTTCTAAAACGGAAGTCGGTGGACAACTTTAGTGTAGCCTAAAAACGCGGACAAAACTTTACGTGTTTTTTCGTTTGTGGACAATACTTTAGGGTAATTTTTGACAATTAACCCTAGATAATAAGTCAGCCCTTAGTTATCAAGTTGAGCTTTTAGTTGAAATAGTTTCCTGGATCAGCCTTGTATTGACCAATCAGTGGGAATAATGTTTTAATTATGGCACAAGGATACATGAAAAGTAACTGGCTTTGTATTTGAGGGAGCATATTAAAGTACAAATAATAAATGGATCTATAATTATAAGCTTAAATATTTAGTTAAGTTGGTTTCACATTACTTTAGCTTTGATGGGTCTTCCTTGGGAAACAGGAGGATGCTGATCTCCATGACAGAACAATTGGCTTCAATGTAGTATGTACTTGTTTATTTTTATAATAGGTTAATTATCAAAAGTTTCCCTTATGGTCATGTGCGGAAAACTGTCATAAGGTTAAAAGTAACCAATAAGATACACTGTCTTTTGGTCACAAATTATTTATATGTCTTTATAAATTGGTCACAAATTATTTACATGTCTTATGAATATTATTTACATGCCATATGAATTGGTCACAAATCATTTACATGCTTTAAGAGTTGAACAATAAGGCAAAAGGGTCGAAAATTGGTCTAAATTTTGTCTAGTAAGTTACTATGACTTTGGGTAGTTTTCTGAATGTGACCAATACATAAGACTAACTTTTGGCAGTTAACCCTTTTTCAATGTAAGAGGGGTAGGTGGTCATTTGACATCACTTTTGATGTTGAGGGTGGTGTTGCTTGAGTTAAACGCCTCCTTGAGTAAGTAGCTGAATTCCTTGTTATTTGAATAGAATGTAAATCTAGAAATAAGAAACATTATTATTTCTCGATGATTAGTACAAAGTACATGCTGCTATTATATAAGGAAAACATGGACAGTCAAGAGACATCATAGTTAACTCAACAGACACCATAATTAACCGTATAGACTCTTGGGTTCACCATAATCAATCCAATAAAATCATGGGCTCACTAGTCTATTGGTATTCTAACTCTCCCTTTCACGTGCAAGCCGGAAAACATAACGGGACTTGCACGTGAACCAAAAATCTAATTCCAATATTACCCTTAACATTCGCAGTTGCCGAAAAGGTGATAATCTGTAATATTTTAATACTCCTCACATGTAGGGCTTGACATCTACATGAGTGTCATAGCAGGATTGAACATTTGCTCATGAACGAAAACAAGGTTCTAAATAACGGTAACAGTCAAATAACGGTGAGACTTATAAGGATATTTCAATTTAAAGGGGAGATCTCGTCAAATCACATTTTGTATTAAATATAGAGTTAATTGCTAGAAACTACAAAAAAAAATTGTCCACATGCTAAAAACTACATTGACTTTAAAAGTGAACAAGAACATACAATAAGTATTGTCCACAATCTTTGGTTAATATAATGAACATAATATTCTATTATGTTAACCTATGTGGACAATACATATAGCATTAAAAAGTATTGTGGTAAAAACATATAGCATTGAAAAGTACCGTGGTCAAAACATATGGCATTGAAAAGCACTGTGGACAAAACATATGGGCCAATACTTAACAGAACAAAATATTCTGTTCATTATTTTAAGGGATAATTGTCCAAAACTACCGTAAAGTTTCGTCCACAAACGAGTTAATGCACAAAGTTTTGTCCACGCTGTGTGGCTACCCTGAAGTTTTGTCCACGAATTTTTTAGTTTTGACATAATAGGGATGTTCAAAATGATGGTCTGCGGCCTCCGGGCAGTACTTCCCGGATTGAATAGAAGCGTGGACAAAACTTCAATGCACCCACAAAAGCGTGGGCAAAAGTTCAATGCACCCACAAAAGCGTGGGCAAAAGTTCAATGCACCCACAAAAGCGTGGACAAAACTTCAGGGTAGCCACACAGCGTGGACAAACTTTTGTGCATCAACTCATTTGTGGACGAAACTTTAAGGTAGTTTTGGACAATTATCCCTTATTTTAACTGAAGACTGGACAATACATATTGTATGTTTTTGTCCACTTTTAAGCTCAGTGTAGTTTTTAGCATGTGAATAAAACTTTGTGTAGTTTTAGCAATTAACCCTTAAATAATAATAATAATAATAATAATAATAATAATATAATAATAATAATAATACACTAGCCCTGTTGAAATACATCAGCATTTATTATCACGGCTGATAATTAAGTAAATAGCTGTTAAAAGAGTGTCACCCCAAAGGTATTACGCGCATTATATGGAAACTACTTTTTATGATTTCAAGTTTTAGTATGCTATTTTACATGCCTCTGCATCACAGTTTATTCCTTAGAGTTATGATGTCAGATTTTTTTTTACTGACTTATGCATTTTTCTCAATTTGAAGTTTATCATTTTCAGACTCATCATTCTAATTGCTTAACCTTTTGCAAATAACTTCTGAATTGTTAGGTTTTAGAGGGTATTGGATCAATTAAGTAAATAGCTGTTACAAGAGTGTCACCCTTGTGTGCATTGTTCGAAAACAACAATGTTCTTATGATTTCTAGTTTTAGTTTGCTATTTTACATGCCTCTGCATCACACACCCTAGTGCCATCTTGAATTTATAAATGTGTTGTCAGTCACTCATTTTTTGTTTTGATCCTTATAGTAATGTTCACTATTGTTTTTTTATGGCTAACGACACATTCATTTTTGTAGAGAAATTGATCTACTTCTCTGAGAAATTTGATGCAAAGCTTTTCTTATCTCGAATACACCAAGATACATCCGCAGCAGACTTGGAGGCTGGTGCTATTGCCTTGCAAACTGATCTTCAAGGACGGACTCAACAGAGAAAACAATTGGTTAAAAATAATTTTGACTGCTTCGTTTCATGCAAAACCACGATTGATGGTATATATTATTGTTACTATTACTATTACTAGGCTTTTAGTTGACATAGTTTGGCGGGATAATTGTCAAAACATGCACTAATGTTTCGTCCACAAACGAAATAGTGCACAATGTTTTGTCCACGTCGTCTGGCTACCCTTATGAATCGTCCACGCACTTCTGTTAGAAAAGTGTAACAGCAGAACCTGAATTGACAATTTTGCCCTTTTGGTTTGAAATTCAAAAATAAGAATGAGTTAAAAGACTGATATACCCTCAATTTTGCCCTATTGGTTTGAAATTCAAAAAAAAAACTAAAAAAAAATAATGAAAAAAAATAATAATAACAAAAAAAATATAAAAAAATAATGAAAAGAACTAAAAACAATTAATAAGAAAATTTGATTTTATGAAAGTAATGATTTTTTTAATTATAAGAAATTAAAAAAATATATTTTATTTGTCTATTTATTTATTTTTTAATTTGTTTTTTATTAGAAAGAGTAGAATGGTAATGTCTCATGCAAAAGTCAAAAGGAAAAGTCAAAAGATTCATGATAAGGGTAAAATGGTCATTTCAGTTATACTTTAACTGCACATGTATAACAGAAATGGAATATTCCGTTAATTTTCCTAACAGAAGTGCGTGGACGATTCATAAGGGTAGCCAGACGACGTGGACAAAACATTGTGCACTATTTCGTTTGTGGACGAAACATTAGTGCATGTTTTGACAATTATCCCTAGTTTGGCGGGAACTTCGTATTGATGTTTAGAACATTAATTTCTTACAGATATTGAATCAAAATTGAAAGAAATTGAAGAAGATCCTGAAGGTTCGGGAACTTCTCACTTGTTTAACGTTATTCAAGGAGTTACTTCGCAAGCCAATCGTGCATTGGAGCCTCTATTTGAGAGACAGGTGGGTGGGATTTGAATTTTGTATTTTCTGTAACTCACTCCTGTTTTTAAATCTTAATATTGATGCAATTCCTTAATGACATTATGCAGGCTCAAGCTGAGAAGATTAGATCTGTTCAAGGAATGCTTCAGAGGTTCCGGATGCTATTCAATTTACCAAGTACAATTCGGGGGCACATTAGTAAGGGTGACTTTGATTTGGCTGTTAGGGAGTACAAGAAAGCAAAGTCTATTGCTCTACCTTCTCATGTATGCCAAAGTTTAAATTAATTTAATATTTTGTGCTTGAGGATTCTGGTCTGCAGTATCAGTCTGTTGGTTAAAGTCTCGTAATCCACTTTCACATGATATCTTCTCACCCTAACTTCTATAGATTCTTCTCAACTATACCTCGATTCTGTAGAGGTATTTTGTTCCCTTGAAATTTTCTATTACGGAAAACGATTTTGTCATGAATGAAATGTTTGATTTCTTCTTTCAGATGATTTTTAAGAAACATAAGACCCTTTTTTACCATTTTCTTGGGTCTTGTAGCTTCCAAGATTTCTATTTTTCATATTGGTTTTATTATGTTGAGAAATCCAATTATTCTAAACATACAAAAATCCTTTTGATTGTTTTATGTTTTTCTCACCACCCTAGTTCTATATCTCCCCAAGAGAAATCAATTGTTTTTGGGAAATAGATATCCTGTATTCACGTTAATGGTAGCTAGACACTCATACTTATTAAGTTTTAAGCTTGTTGAATTGCTTTATGATTTGAGCTTAGTTTAGGATTTCTAGTTTAGATAATTTTATGTTATCACTTGGTTAAGAGGCATATAGGTAACTAATGTGCTTCACTACTATTCTTTTTGCTTCCCAATTTTTATTTGACAGATCAGTTTTCTTGCATAAATAATAGGTCCTCATGGTATCGTGTGACTTGTAGGTTGAAATACTGAAACGTGTTCTTGAAGAGGTAGAAACAGTTATGCAAGAGTTCAAGGGAACGCTTTTCAAGTCTATGGAAGATCCACGAATAGAGTTAACTAATGTAAGGTTATTAATGACTTTTATAAGAGCGTATTCTATCATCTTTAATACGATTTTCTAGAGAGGAAACTTATGTTAAAGAACAGGGTAGAACCATCCCAACAATGTTCAGGAAATGGCTTGAGTTTAAACTACTCGGGGTTCCTGTTTTTACCAAAATATACTCTAAATATTTTAATATGAACTTTTTTTTACACGGACGACGAGAAATTGCATTACTATTGCACGCCAAAACATACAAGTAGGACTAAAAAGTCCTGGTACTGAATAGGTCCGAGCCTCCCGTAGGACGCTCATCGTTCATGAACCCGTAGAAATAGCCTAGTTTCCATCCTAAACAAAGAAGTAGATCCCTACGTCCTACCCTGTGTTGAGAAAATAAGGTACAGAAAGTAAAAGAAATAACCTGCAACAAAGTACTGAAAATAATAGAACTAACATGTAATAAACTAAAAACGCCTCATGAGAGATCTTGTTTTCCGGATCAGTCTGGGATGCGTCGCACGAAAAGACTTGATCGGCATGTCGTCTTGAAACGTTAGGGTAACCCGACAAGGGGTGTCGTAGATCGGTACACCATCTTACCGTACCTCCCCCGATCCCAAACCCACTGTAGCCATCTGGTAACTGCCACGTAGAAAACGACAACGGACGAGAAACATAGGACTCGTACCTTCCGTGCACCACCACAAGCTCCCGTTGATCCGTGGGCGTTCGATGAACCGAGGTCGGGTGGAGTTGTGGTGAGTGGGGCTGGTGATGTAGCAGCGGCTGGAGGAGAAGCATGAGAGCAGAGGGGAGGCCATACCATCGATTGCTTCCCTCAGATTTGGCCCTGTCCATGGTTGTCGGTAGGCCTAGTTGCAGGTCGTGATATCGTATGCGACGATACTTGGAGAGAGCTCCGCCGCGATGCGAGGAGCATATGGGGGCCTTCTCGTAGTGGCGATAAGTGGTGGGACAGATCCCTAACACGCGAAAACGGTGGTGCAGGTGGAGGTCTGCGCACCTGAGGTGACGATTCACGGCTTGGGGTATGGTCGTCCTTGTGAGCCGGAGAGGAAGGAGAGGAGGAGCCGGTGTAGGTCATGGGGCGGCGATGAAGTAATCTTGACATGGCGGCCGATAGAGGGAGAAACCCTAGGAGTCTCTTAGACTTTTAGTTTACACTCATTTCACTTGATATTAGTGCATCTACTGACAAAATTTCAGTCATTGAAAATAATACACTGCACTTTGAAGAGTAGCAGGATTATATATCTGAATTTATTTAATAAAATCTCGAAAATTTTAGGCTATGAAATTATACGTTCTACTCTGAGTTTCTCAGATGAAACATTTTGGGTTAATTACCTTTTGTACCCCTTTGAATTGGTAACTCATCGTTAGCACCCCAAAGTTTTATAACGTTCAATAAGAGTCCTTACGTTTTGGTAACGCACCTTGAATACCCCTTATGAATTGGGCATATATCATTTAATACCCCTCATGTATTGGTAACAGAACAATAACATGCCTTATGAATTGGTCACAGATCATCAAAATGGCGTAAACTTGACCAAAATTTTGTCCAATGTGTTACCAATACATAAGGGGTACTAAATGAGTAATACCAATACATAAGGGGTACTAAAGATAATTGCTAGGACAGTATGTGTAGATGTTGTGCCTATCTTGGAAAGTGAGACTGCCAGCTTGTTGTTACACTGACTTTCTTTTTGCCAGTGCCAGTCGCAAGTCTGTTGTAGGGTTTGCCAATGCCTTGTTATGTAATCCATGTCCCCCAGACCCTTTTCCTCTCTCTTTCTTTCATTATCTTTAGTAGCCTTAATGTGACCAGTGAATGTTTCCTGGGATCTTTTGTCCATTTGCAGTGTACTGAGAGTCGGGAGAATTTTCATGTATCCTTTATACCTTGTCCTGTCTTAATCAAGCCTGAATTTGGCTTAGAACTGTGTTCTTCTTAAACTGCAGTCTAGACATAACTTTGTGTGCTCGCTGTTTAAATCAATCTGACATATCTTCATCTGGTTTCTATATCATTTTATTTATTTATATATAAAGACTTTCTCTGTAGTCTGAAGTTATGTTTTTGCACCAGTCCAAATTAATTGGTTAACTGTTTGTAGGCCTCCCTTTTGGCTGGGCAATAGTACAGTGTCATAATAATTCCTACCCGATGCTTTTACCAAATAACAAGAAAGCATAGAGTATCCTACATACAGTGTTGACATGATGAGGAATTTGCTTACTTAAGGTGTGATTTTTTTCAATCTCCAGGTGTTGGTTGGACCAATCGTAGTAATGATGGGTAGGAACAGCTAAATCAAGGGTCTGTCCCTTCCATAAATGTGTGACAATTTCTTGGCATACACGTTAAATAGAATCACAAAATAACTGGTAGTTTATGTATAGTAGATAATGCATGACTACTTAGTCCCCTGTTTTTACTGCCACTAATACTTCTTGCCATTTATATTTGGATCTTGATCATATAATAATTACTGTAGGAAAAGTTATAAGGTAGTTTTCTGTACTTAACATGATGTTAACTTTTGTTTTTGTATAAGAAGTCATACATATGTATCTTTGAAATGTTCCATCATGTTATTTTAAGAAAATTGTGGAAATTGAAGGTATGGTTAGTGTATTGCATATGGCGCTACTTAAAATTTACCTCTTACTTTTTCGGATTGTGACTATTATCCTTTACATCCTTTGCGTAGCTTGAAAACACTGTGAGGTTATTGTTGGAGCTGGAACCTGAGTCAGATCCTGTGTGGCATTATTTAAGTATACAGGTTAGCAATTAATCTACTATTTGGTACTTGGTGTCAGTATTCTGCAATGTCAATATCATTACTTAGAGGTGGTATTAGGATATGAAGAGGCTGATTTAGATTGTAAAGTTTGTTGGAGTAGAGGATTAATGGCATGTGAGAGAACTTGCTCCTCAAAAGCAGTCTCTTCCAATCTCATCAATCTAACATCCAATTGGTTTCCAACTCACTGTAATTGAAAACATTAACAAAGTTTTGCTCCCATTTCTCAAAAGTAAGACCCCTGACAATTCAGTATTATCCTCTTCTGTAAGTTGGTGGGAGAACTGTTGATTTCTCAGTCTATCTTGCTGACAGAATAACAGAGTTCGAGGTTCTCTTGAAAAATGCACCTTAGATCATGAATCAAGAATGGAAACCTTGCAACATGAAGCTCAGGAGAGAGTTCTTTCTGATGCAAAGTGGAGGCAGATTCAACAAGATTCAAGTCAATCTGTAAGTGCCATAAAACAAAGAGTTATTTGGGAAATTAATCTAGATTGACTTTTCCCTCTTTAATTATTATCAGACAGATTCGGCTGCCCTTGGCGATGCAAATCTGTTGGTAGAGTCACCGCAAGTAGATTTGAAGGGTGAAGAAGTTGATGCTCTTAGAGGAAGGTACATTCGAAGGTTGAGTTTACTGCTTATCCATCAAGTGCCTGCTTTCTGGAAAGTAGGTCTTGCTGTATTCAGTGATAAATTTGCCAAGGTATATATGTTTTTTTTTGTCAATTCTTTTACATGTTTGTACTCATATTGGAAAGCACATTTATTTGTTTCAGTTTTATGATGTGCCAATTATGATCCAATGCATACCCTTAAGTATGCACATTTAACCGATGAATACTCTGAAGTTTAAAGTTAATTGATGCATACCCTGAAGTTACGAGATGTAACTCAAAACCCCTTCGTCAGCTAAAATGACGAAAATACCCTCAACTACACTTCAATAATTATGTTAAAAAAATTATTTAAAAATTACTTTTGTTATATATATATATATATTTACTTATTAAATGACTTCATTTTTATTTAAAAAATCACTTCATTTATATTTTAAAAAAATATTTTAAAAAAATCACTGAGGGTATTTTCGTCATTTTAGCTGACAGAAGGTTACAACTCGTAACTTTAGGGTATGCATCAGTTAACTTTAAACTTCAGGGTATTCATCGGTTAAACGTGCATACTTAAGGGTATGCATTTGTAGTTTACCCTAGCTTTTTTCCGGATAACTAAACAAAATAAAATTAAAAATATTTCTTATTGGCACTTTTTGCTATTAACTTAGCAAGAAAATTATCTAAACATCTGAGAAAGAAAAAGAGGTAGGAAACAACTGGAATTCATGCCCCACATTTTTGCAATTAACTTATCAAGAAGTTTATTTAAACATTTAAGAAAGAAAAAGAGGTAGGAAACAATGAAGGAAACAAATGGATTCAGGCCCCACATTTTTCCAATTAACTTATCAAGAAGTTTATATAAACATTTGAGGAAGAAAAAGAGGTAGGAAACATTGAAGGAAACAACTGGAACTCAGGCCCCATATTTGCAATTAACTTATCAAGAAATTTATTTAAACATTTGAGAAAGAAAAAGAGATAGGAAACAATGAATGAAACAAATGGAATTCGTACCCCAGACATCTCTACACCCTTAAGTCAAACCTGAGAAAGCAATTTTTGTTTTGATATTAAGCAAAATGTGGTTTAGTTCAAACAAATAGATACTTCTGTGTACACACTTGAACTAAACACAAGAAAGCAAATTTTCTTTTGAATGTTATATTTATATGGTGAAATTATTAGGCAAAGTGAACAAATAGGTACTTTTGTAAGAAATCACACTGGGATGTTCTTATTAGTGGGAATCTTGCTCAGGTTGGGTGGTGGAGGCTATGATGCCCAATGGTAGAAGCGGTGGTAGAGGTTGAGAGGTGACAATGATAGACAGAGACCTCAGTTCTTGAGGGGCTCATGTCTAAACAAACAATTACTTTTGTAGGAGCTCAAACTCTGATGGTAGTAGTGTTAATCCTGCTTATGTTGGGTGGCAGGGACAATGACACTTGGTGGTATAGGTAGAGAGGTGGGAACAGTACACAGAGGGATCCTATAGGGTCTTGTCCAGTATTGAGGTCAAGGTTGTAAAAAACGATAGGCCCTAGTCAGGCGGTGAAGGGCCCTAGTCGGGCATTAATCGGATTTGTATTTTTCTATTTTTAATTATTCATAAGTATATATTACATAAGTACTATCAAAATATGAGCTATATTATTTAAAAACTTATAAGATTACATATTTAAGATGTAAGTATTTTTCATCTGTGATGATTAGTTTTATAGATTAGAAATAAAAATTACATATATTTAAGATGTATTTTAATAATAAATATATAAAAGGATTAGTAATAAACATTTAAGATAAAAACATAAAAATCATATCAGTTTTGTAAAAATCAGTGCCTAGGCGCTCCCGCCTGGACCGATTTTTACAACACTGACCCTATTTTTTCAAATCCTCCTAGAGCCGACGATTTGTTGAAATGGGGTCAGTGTTGTAAAAACCAGCGCCTAGGCCGATTTTTACAACACTGATTGAGGTTCAGAGAAGTGTTTGGATTTGCTATTATTTTGTTGACTTGTGTTTACATCTATGATTCAATATTAGATTGTGTACTGTAGAGGCATTATTTTGAGTCTGTCTTTAATCTGAGTTTTATTCGCAGTCATCCCAGGTTTCATCTGAATCAAATGTCAATGAGAAAATGGGAGATGGAAAATACTCAATTCATTCTCTGGATGAAGTTGCTGGAATGATACGCAACACCATAACTGTGTTCGAAGCAAAGGTGAATACATATTCTTATTTTTATTGATGTTAGGACTCAAACTTATGGTTTGACTGATTACATCTATATAGGATGTCAACATTTGTGCAATCTGTACTTTCCTCAGGTATGGTGTTTTCGTACTGAATAGATAAGGAAGTGTAGAGTAGTGAATTAAGAATATTTAAAGGAAATGAATTATTTCCTGTTACAACTTGTATATCATGAACTATTTAAGTAGCTATGACATAGTCAATGTGTCTGCTTTTGAACTGCTTATCTTATTAGTAAAATGACCTTAATCTATATCATAGTTAAGTTTCTTATTTAAGTCCATGGAATCTTGTCATCTTCAATCACACTTGTGTTCTTCTTGTTTCAGAATCCATAGTTAGAAAAAAGTGATGTCATTATTTGAGAGTAGGCTCATTGTATATTACAATGAATTAGGATGGCTTTTGATGAGCAAAGTCTATTCGTTGATAAATGAGTCTTGTTCTTGAACAACAAGTGTACCGGTTTTAAGTAGGGGTGGGCATTCGACTATTAGTGATTTTTATAACGTAATCGGAAGCACTGATTATCAATTTTACTGACCTAATTATTTTTTATTCTTCTCATCTAATCGAACTAATATTAGTTCGATTGATTATTAATAAGTTTTAAATCAATTAGTAAACACAATATAATACTATGTATCTATTATTCATATAACAATATTATTGGCAGGTTATAGTTGTGTCTTACCTTTTCGGTTCTGGCTTAGTTTGTAGTCGGGATGGATATCTTACTTTGTTTAATAGAAAGTCAAGAATATTTATAAAAACATACTGATAAATAAATACATGTAACAACTATTTATATTCTGTACAATATAAGGGAATTCATTAAAACTACTCAAATAGATTGTTGCCCATAAATGAAAAACTACCCACTTTAAGAGCATCAATACGGGTCAGCTTCCTCTTGAGGCAGCTCTTGTCCATTAATTCTACGTCTGTCCACATTGATGAGGCTGCTCCGGATCCACCGGGGGCCATCCGTCCGTTCTGCCTGCCTCGAGGTCCTCATTGTTTTCGTCTTTCATCGTAATATCCGCTCTCCGTCTCTTTCGCCCGAGCCCTCCATCCCTCAAGCTAAGCATAAAAAGGCTCGTCGTTTTAACCCGATCAAGGCCCTTAACGGAATTAGCCCATTAAGTCTTTGAGCCATGTGTAAGTCCTTGGGTTTCACTGCCTCGTGCGGCAACAAAGAGGTCATCAAAGCTTTTCAAGCTCAAGACTAATGCTCTGCCCCTCTGTCGCAGATTCCTCTCTCTCGGTTCCTATTTTTTCTCCTTTCTCTTCTGCCCTCATTGTAATTCTCCTTTTGGAGTATATTGTTTGGGTTGAATAAATTAGTTTTTTTTTCGGACTAAAAAAATTAAGGGTTAATTGTTAAAAATTACAAAAAGTTTTGTTCACGTGCTAAAAACTACACCACGTTTAAAAGTGGACAAAAACATACAATAAGTATTGTCCACAGTCTTCTGTTACAAATAATGAACACAATATTTTGTTCTGTTAACCCCTTCAGATTATGTGGACAATACATATAGCATTGAAAAGTACTGCGGTCAAAACATATAGTACTGAAGAGTACTACGGTCAAAACATATAGCATTGAAAAATACTGTACACAAAACATATGGGCCAATAATTAACAGAACATAATATTCTGCTAATCATTTTAAAGAAGACCTTGGACAATACTTATTGTATGTTTTTGTCCACTTCAAAACTCAGTGTTGTTTTTAGCATGTGGACAAAAGTTTTTGTAGTTTTTTAGCAACTAACCCTTAATTCAATGCGACTCGTGTTAAGATCATACATCATGTTCCTTAATAAAAAACATAATTTCAGCATGAGAGTTATTCGTGAGTTGTTCGCCTCGACGAGAGCGACGTTTTGTTCGTCGTAGTTGGCCATTTTCTTTTTTCCTTTCCTTTTGTTGTGAGGATATGACCAGATGAGGGATTAATTGGATTATTATTATTAATAATAATAATAATAAAGGTTTGAGTTACCATGCAAAATGGTCGACCTATTGATGAGTTTTTTGGTTCTTGTCTTTATGTTGCTATGTTTTTCTTTATTTAGTTCCTTCTATTCTTCTAAATTGTTTGTCTAATAATAGGTGTCCACTTTCATGTTAGGAAGTTAGTTATGCATGGATGGCCATTGATATCCTTAAATGATTTGGTAAACACATGGGAAGACATGAGAGCATGGAGGGAATTCTGGCCCAACTCTACTAATCTGTATTTTATTTATTGTTAAAAATCAATTGGGGAGTGGGGAGGGTGTATGTAGTTGTTGGAATAATATTACCTCTAGAACACAAGAAAGACTTCACCTAAGAGGTCATTCAATTTTTTATCCTCGTGATTTTCTGTATGTTAGTTCTAACTAACAAGTACATTTTTATTTGCACAGGTTAGTAGCACATTTCGAGATCTAGAACAGTCAAACGTTCTTCTCCCATATATGAGTAATGCTATAGAAGAAGTATACAAAACATGCCAAGCCTTCGAAGAAGAAGCGACTCCTCCTGCTACTGGTATCTTGACTTCTCCTGAAGGCGTCATTTATTAAATTCTCAAATGACTCAGCTCGTTGGTATTTTTGTCAAACAGGTGTGGCGCTTAGACTATTACATGCAGAACTTACAAAGATTTACATATCAAGGCTTTGCTCTTGGATGCGTGCATCATTGGATGATATTTCGGATGATGAAACATGGATCCCAATATCTATTCTTGAAAGGAATAAATCTCCATTTGCAATCTCTTTCTTGCCTCTAGCATTTCGTTCAGCTACAGCATCAGCAATGGATCGGATTGATTTGTAAGTATTGATAGCATAACAGCTTTACACTAGATGATGAATGGCTCTCATGAGTGATCAGTAGAGTAGCCCGAATGATACTGGTGGTTCAAGAGATTCGGAGTTCCTAGTTAGGTTTACAGTTGATTATTGTTGAAGTTGTTCTACATCAGAATAATGTGGATAAAGTGACCTCTTGATATTCTAGTTGTTTCCTCCATCTAATAGCTTAAGTTTTGGGGTAGGAGTTCAGCTTAACACGATATAGAGCCTCTGACTTGCTTATGCTTATTCCATGAGCATATGTTCTTCGTCCATATGCGAGGTTTTTTGTGTTGTACCAACACCCTGCACTCCTCTTTCTTTATTTGAAAGAAGAGGAGTTGGAAACTATCTAACTAATCAATTGTTCAAATTTGACCTTATGCAACAAGAAAAAATAAAGACCGATTCCCCCAGCCCAAAATAGAACCTTTAATTTTGTAATTGGATTGTTTTTCTTATATCAAGGGGGTTCGCTGATTTTTACTTTTAGGCGAATTCAAATGGTACGAATTGTATAATCTTAAATTACTGGCATTGGTAAACTACCTGGAGCAATTTGATTATAATCCACACAAGTGTCATAGCCCTGCTGATGATGTACATAGTCCGTTTTAGGGATCTACGACTTACCTGCATGGACTGTGATCGCTTGATACACTAGCTACTAGACCCTCCACCTAAAATAGTCAACACAGTTATATAGATGCCTCTTATTAGGCAGCCTGTTCTTTCTTTTTATAGTCTCATTATTTGTTTTTATTTTCTCAGGATGGTTCAGTCGCTGAGGAGGGAGGCCGAAAAATCAGAGGATATATTTCTACATCTTGAAGAAACTCAAGAATCTATACGAATAGCCGTTTTGAACTGTTTCTTGGACTTTGCTGGTAAGATATATAATGCATCATCTATTCAGCTTAATATTAATATTGGTAATACTTTGAAGATTTCTCTTAATTACTATCATACGTTAATTAGGTTGCTTGGAGAATATTGCTAGTGGGGTTTCCCAAAACAAAGAAAGTCCATATTTACAAAATGGATATTCTCATGAAGCAGGAGATACATCATTAGCTGATATCCCTGGAAGTGTTGTTGATCCACATCAACAGTTGCTGATAGTCTTAAGTAATACTGGGTATTGCAGAAATGAACTTTCTTATGAGTTGTACAACAAGTACAAACATATCTGGCTGGATGCTAGGTACGTATTGCAAATCCTTGATCCTTCTTCTTGAGGTCAGATATGTAAGTTGCTGGTTGGGGTTGTATACAGCATTTTTTTTTATCAGCCAGTGTGTACCAAACAAAGGTTTGAGCTCAAGACCTTACTTATATAGAAGTAAGAGAGCACTACACCATTTGGTTCTTTGAATAGACATAAGATTGTGTATATCAGGGTTTGAACTCAGGACCTCCGTTATGTTGGAGAGAGCTCAACCACTGGGCCAACTTGAGTTGGTTGGGGATGTATATATAGCTATATATATATTGTTTCTGTAAGCTGGATAACATGGTAGTTTAATTGGCCAAATGGGCTAGGGTTGGTCAATCCTGTGTGGGGCAACTTGACTCTTAATGTGAATCAGTTTATTCATGTTTAAGCTGGGTTAGGGAGCACAATCACAACTTCAGTATCAGTGTTTCCTCTTATTTTTGATGAATTGTTTTGCACTTGCATATCAGTGCATATGGATAATAATGTGTGATAGGAGGCATCTTGTTTAATATGCCTCCTATCACGCATTATTATCCATATGCACAAGTTGTTGCACAAAGTTTTGTCCACGCTTTGTGGGTGCACTGAAGTTTTGTCCACGCTTTGTGAGTGGATTGAAGTTTTGCCCACACTTTTTTGGGTGCATTTAAGTTTTGTCCACGTTTTGTGGGTGCATTGAAGTTTTGTCAACGCTTCTATTCAATCTGGGAAGCACTGCCCAGACCATCATTCTGAACATCCCTATTACGTCAAAACTAAAAAATTCATGGACAAAACTTCAGGGTAGCCACACAGCGTGGACGAAACTCTGTGCATCAACTCGTTTGTTGACGAAACTTTAGGGTAGTTTTGGACAATTATCCCTATTTTTTATGCCCTTTTGTTGCTACCACATTTTCAGAATTAATATGAGCTTGTATGGGTGGTTTATAATACTGTGTCCAGCTCTTGGACATTTCTTTCTTTCTTTCTTTGACTGGCGAAGAGTGAACTTAGGTTCAGTGCTATAAGCAGTGGCTTGCTTGATGTGTATCAGGGCTGGCTTTCATATTTCAAAATATCTGTCCGTCAATCTAGTCTGGAAATCTTTACCATCCTCTCATTCAGCACTGTGACGTCTCCATATAATTCTCTATTTCCTTACCATTTCAGTACAGCAGATGAGGACAACAGAGACTTGCAAGATCTAGGGATGTGTTTTTCTTCACTAGAAGAGAAGGTTCTTGAGCAGTATACTTTCGCAAAGGTATGGCTGAACATGTTGCTTCATTCTACACGAAATTGTTTTGCTACTTAAAAACAGTGAATGCATCATGATATGAGAACTGATCCATAAAGCCTTGCATCTTGATATGATACACCATTCATTGCTTGTCTCTGCAGTCCTAGCTACTTTTGAAAAACACGAAGGTATTTCTCAAATTAGTGTTCCTATTCCTGATACTGATATGAGAACTGATTAATTGTTTGTTAAACTTAAATTCTGAATTTGTTCTTCACAGTTCTTATCTTCAGCAGAACTATCTTTGTTTTTGTTGAGGTGGAAGAGAATATTTAACTCAATGATAATGCTGAATGTTATATTCTTATCATTGTTAGGATTATTTCCTATTCCTAATTTATTTCTCATTAATACTTTGTTTCAATCCTCTATACAAAGAGGTCTCTTATCCTACTTGTATATCTGATAATCAATGAATTTAATATTTCCCCTGCTATCTCAACACTTTATTAACTAGCATGGGAGACCCCTATATGTAAGAGTTTGTCCTACACTAATGGGAAATAATTCGATAGCTCCCCTCACATGCAAGCCAAATAACACTCCCTCAAACTTGACTTTGCTGATAGACCAGAAAGTACAAGGGGTAGGTGACAAACTGGTCCCTCACATGTAGGAGTGGACATCCAGACTGGACCAAAATTGAACAATGAAGAAACACATGGGTCAATACATGATACTAAACCCAAGTGAATTTAGTAAGATGGTCTTCAAGCCTTTGGACCATAATATCATTATTCTACGGAAGTAGCATTCTTGGATGTAATGACAAGACAGGGAGAAATTAAAGATAGAAAAACCTGAGGAAAACAGAGTAGTTTTGAGGAAAACAATAAAAAATTAACAAGAAGAAACCGTGAATGAACTTAAACCATAAAAAAAAACTTAACGAAGGAGTATAGTTGGCACTTGCAAAGTAGTTGAAGCCTAGAAAGCAACAGACCAACCAAACTTGAGCTGCAAGAGACGTACATGGCGATGGTGATAAGCAAAGGATTTCAGAGATGGCTGGATCGGAGGTAAGCAATTCGCTGGTGTGGGAACTATCAGGGGAAAGTGAGCAACACACGCTCGTCGGGGGAGGTACACAATTCGCTGGTGTGGAAACTATCAGGGGCAAGGGAGCAACACACGCTCGTCGGGTGGACAAACAATTTGGATGTTGTGACCTAACGGATGACGAGCAACAAAGGATTTAGGGAGCTTTGAGCGTAACCTAACGGGTTGTGACGAAAATCGATGATCAAAAGGGAGTAGATCTTGGATCGGCTAAGGACAAAGCAGGAATTTTTAGTGACATGTGAGATGTTCAGGTGGAACGGACGACAAAGCCCTCTCAGCTCAACCAGATTGGTTTTGAGTTGTGACGGAAAACTAGTACCAGAGGCTGGTCCGAGAAAACAACACTCCTTCTGAAAGCAATGGCTGCTAACTTAAGGCAGACCAAATAGAGAGAGGGTGCACATTGGGGAACAAAGAGAGAATCACTGAGATGGAACCAACTAGGCAGAAGAGTTATGACGTATGAATTTATTTTTTTATCAGCTAATTTTTATGAGTATTCTTGACTATTCAAGACAGAAAGTTAGATACCCATTCCGACTACAAACTCAGTCATAACTAAAAAAGAAAAAACTCAACCACAACAACCTGCCGATAATATACAGGAGGAACATAGATCCCTAAACAGATGAAACAGAATAAGAAACCTAAAACAAACAAACAAAAACTTTTGTAAGCACAACACTGTCCCATCTTTTGCCCTCAAGATTCAGTGGATGAAATGTGAGGGGTAAATTTCTAAAATAGTCTTATTTGATAATGTAGTTTGTGTTATAGCCTCCTTCCTTAAAATCTTTGTAAAATAGCCTTCATTTAATATGAAAAGTTCGATTTTGTCCTTAGTGTCCACCTAAATTTAAGGGGCTTTGGTAATATAGGCTTTTCATTAAGGGTAAAAACGTAACTTTGTCAGAAAAATAGAAATGAAGGTTAGAGGTTGAAAATTGGTTTTGTTTGTCATTCGAGAAATTTTCTCGAAATATGATCATACACCTTCCTAATTCTCACCCGCTTACAATTAGATAGATGAATCACCAAATTGTGTGCTTCTTAGGAGAGGAAGAATTTACTCGATCAAGCCATCGAAAGATGGAACATGCTTCGGCGATGACGACATCGAATGTCGATAAAGAGAATCATCGGCAGGGGCCAGATTCACCTCGGGAACACCGAAAATAAGTCGAAAACCAGCTTCGCCGCCATGAGGACGAACAACCAGCGATTGTGGGGGAGCAACCGGATCCAAAAGATAGGGCCCATCTAAGTCCATGGGAGAGGAAGATTGCGCAAGCTCCTTGTGAGAGTATTTCTTTCTCCGAAGCAAGCAGCGGTGAATCTCTCTTCCAAGAGTACGAAATGGCGCCTAAAGGAAAATCACCTAAGCTCCTCCTATCAGCAGCAGCAGAAACCAATGAGACCATAACATCCCCTTTTTCCAATCCCACCAAAAAGACATCTCGGACCGGTGAGATGGGTCTACTCATGGGAAATATGACAAAATTACGTAAAAACCTGTTACGAAACGGAAACAAATTCAGACGTCAAAACATAAAAATGAACTATAAACAAAAAAAACAAAATTACTGAGAGCGTCTTACCTGTGCATCCAAAAAGGTAGATCCTTCACTAGCCTCCACCAATGTTTCCAATCGAAATCATGATTGTACATTCATTTATACTCCTCCACATCAGCCATGGTTTGATCTTCCGGTTTTTCACTTTGCCATATCTGCGTGATTGTTGACCAACACTCTTGGAACACGGGATCATTGTTGTTGAGGTATGCCATGGGAGAAATGACAAATTTAGAGAGAATGGAGGAGAAAAAGGTGTGAGAGTGAAGTGAAGATAAAACTGATATTTATAGAAAAAAATCGAATTTTATTTATTTTTTTCATTTCCAAAGCCACGTGGCCGATTCTGTTTGGCTGGTCAAACTGGCCGTTACAGAATCGCATAGCCTCACAAAATTTGTTTGGGTCGACAGATTCCTCACTTGAGGATGGTCGGAGTAAGAGGATTGAGGGATCTGGTACAAGAAGGAATGTCTCTGACTTTTCGAGAGGCCTCTTCAGATTTAAAGGTGGGATGATCTGTGACAGCCAAGGCGGAGAACAACTCGGGCTTCAAGGAGATGAATGATTCCGATGTTAGGGCTTCCGGAGCAGGATGAGTCTCAGAGGGAATCCACAAAAGATCGGTTGAGGGTCAAGATAGCCTTGGCAACATCTTCCTTGCAGCCGAAAGCCACAAAACCAATACGGTTGCCATTCTTGCTCCATTTAAAAGGGAGGTAGGAGCGATGGATAGGGCCAAAGCCATAGAAGAGCTTTTCCAATTGGGAGAGGCTGAAATCGGAAGGTAGTTTGTAGACAGAAACCTTGGAACAAGGAGATCTATGTGCTGAAGATATCTGGAGAAGGTGGGAAAAGGAGGAAGGAGCAGGAGGGACAAGATATTTTTCTACACTAAATATGAAAAAGTAACTATAAGTAACAAACTAGAAATAGGAAATAAATCTATCAGTTTTTAACTTAACTACAAAGCAAGAAATTAAAGTGATGGTGTGTTATTCATTTCATTTTGTATTATTACCTCTTTTCTTCTACCTTAGCTTTGACCAAATTCCTTTCTATGCATCCCTATCTTGTTACTTGTTAGACATGTAACCGATTTAGAATACCGATAGTTCATATGGTTTATTGTTTTTGAAGGAGGGCTCAAATAGCTAAGGCATTCCATTTCTAAATTTTTGCTGCTTGAACAATGGAGAGAATAATATTTATTATTGCTGTAATAGTTGTTAGCTTTGCGTCACTTGAGAGGTTATCTTTTGTTTTCAGGCAAGTTTGATCAGAACAGCTGCTGCAAACTACTTGTTAGATTCGGGTGTTCAATGGGGAGCAGCACCATCTGTCAAAGTGAGAAACCAGAGAGCTACTTCTCTCTCATTGGAATTCCTTTGACTTAGTGAATTTTTTTGTAGGGTGTACGTGATGCAGCAGTAGAGCTACTCCACACACTAGTAGCTATTCATGCTGAGGTGCTTACTGTTGGTTTTAGGTCTTTGTTTTCATTTCTATGAATGCTTATCTGTCTTTATAGCTAGACTTGCAAAGGGTAACAAGTGTCACAAAAAAGGAACACCGATTGGACAAAAAAGCTTGAGTTTGTGATTGATTTTTTTTTTAGTAACCAACTAGTGCACCTTTACCTGGTAATGAGCATTGTGTCTGAGATGAAGTAGTTTCCTTATTTCAGCTCTTCGCTGGTGCTAAGCCCTTATTGGACAAAACACTTGGCATTCTTGTGGAAGGTCTAATTGATACTTTTCTTAGTCTATTCCATGAAAATGAACATGGGGATCTCAGGTCACTTGATGCAAATGGTTATTGTCAGCTCATGCTTGAGGTAAGATATGCCTGCTTAATACTTTATATGGATTTGAACTATATCATAAAAGCATTTGAACTCCACTCATAGCAACCAGTGCTGCTAAGTTCCTAGCCTTTTTCCCTAGTAGGTAAACAAATTATAAATACAGAGTTGCTTAGTTACTTGTATCTATACAAATTGGGTTTGCACAGCATTCTTTACTATTGTTTCATATTTACAGGGGCTCAAAGCTTTAGTGGATTAACCGATGATAGTCGTGGCTTAGATACACACTGCTTGTACTTATTTATTGTCCAGGAATTCCTATACTCTTTCCCTTCCAGAATTATTGTCCTGTTTTCTTGAAAGTGTTGTCCAAAATTAGTTCCCACTTTTCTTTTTAGTTTATTAATTAGGCATGAACCAATGATAATTTCCAAGTTATAGCAAATTGAGAAGTGTGAACATGGGGTAAAAGGTGGTGTTAAACTTACTTCAATCCATAAAAGCTATTTAGTGGAGAGCCCAACGAGTAAACCAATTAATCGTTAATTCATATTCTTTTGATGTGGCACCCATTAATAAGTGGAAATCAACCATTATATTTTGAATGTTTTTTGTTGGAAATTGATGAATCTCAAAGTTGTAGTAATATTATTGATGAACTTGTCCAAATACATAAGTAGAGAGCACTTGTAATCCTACACAATAAGGAAATAAGCTTAATTATAGGGAATAGGAAATATAACTATAGGGAATAGGAAATATCCTAATTTTCTATATCTAACACTCCCCCTCAAGCTGGAGCATACAAATCAAAAGCACCCAGCTTGTTACAAATACAGCTTATGTGAGGTCCACGTAGAGATTTAGTGAAGATATCTGTCATCTGGTCGCTAGAGTTGACGAAACTGGTTTTGATGAAACCTGATATAATCTTCTCCCTGATAAAGTGGCAATCAATTTCTATATGTTTGGTTCTTTCATGAAACACGGGATTGGGCGCGATGTGTAGTGCTGCTTGATTGTCACATATTAATGTCATTGGAGTATCCTTTACAAGCTTGAGTTCTTGAAGAAGTTGTTTCACCCATATGAGTTCACATGTTGCCAAGGCCATGGCTCTATATTCAGCTTCTGCACTCGATCTAGCGACAACAGTCTGCTTTTTACTTTTCCAAGAGATTAAGTTATCACCTATCATTACAATGTAACCTGAAGTGGAACGCCTATTTGAGGGAGATCCTGCCCAATCTGCATTCGAATATGCAACCACTTCAGTATTTCCTCTATCCTCATACAACAATCCTTGTCCTGGAGACCCCTTAATATACCTCAGGATGCGCATTACTGCGTCCCAATGACTATCACATGGGGATCGCAGAAACCGGCTGACCACGCTTACAGCGAATGAAATATTTGGTCGAGTAATAGTAAGATAATTAAGCTTCCCAACTAGTCTACGATACCTTCCATGATCATCTAAAGGCTCCCCCTGTCCTGGAAGAAGTTTGGAGGTTGGATCCATAGGAGTATCACATAGCCGACAATCAAGCATTTTTGTCTCTTCAAGGATATCAAGAGTGTATTCCGTTGAGATATGACTATAGCGTTGCTAGCTTGGGCAACCTCAATGCCAAGGAAATATTTGAGTAGACCCAAGTCTTTAGTGTGAAAATGCTAAAAGAGGTGGCTTTTTAATTTAAGAATCCCGGCTTCATCATCTTCCGTAATAACTATATCGTACACATAAACAACTAGATAGACACTTTTGCCTTATGAAGTGTGGTGATAGAAAACTGAATGATCAGCTTCGCTACGGACCATGTCAAACTGTTGAAGAACTGTGCTGAATCTGCCAAACCATGCTCGAGGAGATTGCTTGAGGCCATAAATAGAACGTCGAAGCTTATCAACAGGACCTGCAACTGAAGGAACATGTAGACGCCGAGAATAAACATGTAAAGGAGGCGACGCAACCATAGGCTTTGGAAGGGACATGATTGAGGGAACAGGTAAGATCTCACAAATATTGTAATTATCAGACTCCGATGATGAGAAGTAAGAGCTTGACTCAAAAAAGGAAACATCGGCAGAGATAAAATAACGATTGGTAGTGAGAGAATAACATTTATACCCTTTTTGAAGACGTGAGTATCCCAAGAAAACACATTTGATAGCTTTTGCGGACAATTTATCTCGACCTGGAGTTTTATCATGAGCAAAACAAGTGCATCCAAATATACGAAGCGGAAGAGGATATAATCAGGTGTGGTGACAGTGGAGGAAACACGTAATAGGCGGACAGAAAAATCTTGTAATGTCGGGATAGTAGCACTGGACAATATTTGATCACGAACAGAGGACAATTCAGGACTCATAGCAGTAAGCCCTAACACCATGAACAATGTATCCCGTTGGGCCAATTGGACTTCTTTGTCATCAGTAATTGGCAAAAGCGCATTAAATTCTTCTTTCAACGACTCTAATCAACCAACGAATTGTGTTGTATCGAGTCCAGATTGCTTCAGCTGAACCATATTAGAAATCATAGACTAAAATTGTTGACTGTCATTAGTGTATAATGTTTTAGTCTTGTTCCATACTTGGACGCATGTACGATATGCTTTATAGATAGAATATAGCTGAGGATCAATTGATTGCACAATATAGTGACTAACAAGACATCAATTTTCTTCCATTGAGCCTGTGTATTTTTATCAATATCATCACTACACTTAGTGAGATGATCTTCGAGCCCTTGGCCCATAAACCACAATTCAAAATTGGAGCTACCCCCGAGTTTCTCCGTCGTAATAACGGGAGAGGTAAGAAACGAAGAGAATGGATTAGCTTTGAGATCCGACATGCTAGTAGATTAAAACGGGAGTGTAAAAATAGTCGCAGACAAGGAAACAGGCAACCTGGGAAAAAAATTGTCGGCGGCGGCGGCGACACGTGGCGGCGAGCAGCGGCGGCGCGTGGTGCACAGGCGGCGCGTGGGTGGTCCGACGACGGTGATTTTTTCATGGTTCGTAGATCGGAGTGCTCTGGTTTTGATGGTGCCAGAGGTGAGAATCAATGACGGCCAGAACTTTGCAGATCGGAGAAAAAAGCCAGCGACTGTATGGACGTTTGAGCGGTGCGTGGAGGCGCGTGCGGTGGCTGGTGGAGGTCCAATTTCGGGGCTGGTGTTGCCGGAGGCTCAGCTTTCCACATGTTGAAGAATATAGTTGATTCCGGGCCGGAATCGAAACTTTTCTGGACATGTGTATTTGTTGGGAGGCCGGAAGTATTGTTCCGGTGAGGAAAAAAAAGATGAAACTAAGCCATAAGGCTCTGATACCATGATGAATCTCAAAGTTGTAGTAATATTATTGATGAACTTGTCCAAATACATTAGTAGAGAGCCCTTTATATAGGGTAGTAATCCTACACAATAAGGAAATAAGGTTAATTATAGGGAATAGGAAATTTCCTAAATTTCTATATCTAACAGAAATAAAGGGGAATTGTTACTGTAGGGAAAGATTCCAAAGTGGGATCAACACAAACTCAACCGCCAAAGCGGACAAAAAACAAGGGATAATATCGCTCAACCACACCTAACTATGCGCGGATTTCATATAGTTATACCTAACTATGCAATTTTATGGGTGATAACCCAAAGTTTTCAAAATTCGTTTGGACAATATCCGATTTTCACATCACTCCCTTGATCTTTTAAAGTGACGTGAAATTTTTGAAAACTTAAGATACCGCTCATACGAATTTTTAAGTTAGTGTGGTTATGTGAAAATCGGACATAGTTAGGTGTTAAGTGATACTATCCAAAAACAATACTTGAGTGACCATATACAAGTAACAAAAGAAAAAAAGTGAAAAATAAGTGAGAGCTTGGTGACTAAGAGGCATCCATTGATGACAGCTTTTATTGTCATCAATATACAGTTGGATAATGTCCTCATCATTCGGATTTGGAACACCCATGAACTTTGCGAAATTCCACATATTAGATTTATCATGTCTAGTGTTCTCTGTCAAAGCTATTGTCATCATATCAAAAGAAATGGTTGGACAAAACCAGACGAGAGAGGAACAAAACTTGGCGCTGAAGAACAATCCTTTGCAAGGACCCTCATCGGATGGTCAGGATTCAAATCATAACCACTAAAGATCGGGGGCCTGTAGAATTAGGTACCAGTTGCCGATGAACCTTGAAGATTGTGAACATGAGATTGACATCAACACCAGAAGGAGTGAAAATTCGACTAGCGTTTATCGAAATGCAAACCTGAAGATAAAAGAGGATGGACCGCCATGACTGCCCTTTAGAGCTGGCAACTTTTACCATGGATACATGAATCCATCCAGTTACCGGGATACCCACCATTGCTACCCATTTGAGCACACACCCCTTGAAAACCACCGAAGTGTCCTCTAGACATGTGGAAGAACCAACTATTGAGCTTCTGCTATCCGTTCTCCTTGAAGATAGAGAATTGAGCCTCATCGTCGAAGGAGACGATAAAGGCCCTGGCTCCAAGGAAATGAACAAAGACATCTACAATTTGTGCCTCAACAAATTCCTCCAAATTTGACTCTGTGGACTGAATAGTTCTAGCAATGCAAAAATGCTGAGGACAAATCTCTGGACCAGAATATCATTGATAAAGTCAATGAAAACAGAGGCATGGACCAGAATGGCATGAAGGCCGACAACAACATCTATGAAGGAGAGACTTCCTAGAGAAGCTCGGACTGGTTGGAAAGAACTTGAGGTTGGTGAGCCGGATGGAGGTTATGTTGACTTGCCTTAACAAGGAGCCTCTGATTCTTGATCCAAACTCCATTGATAGTCCTAATAACTTCTTTGGTAGCTCTCTCGTGTTTAAAATAAAAATAATAAAAACATATTTTCGGCCATTTGTATTGGTTCCGGGAGGGATGGCAGTGGTGAAGTTTGGTCCACAATCTCCAAAAAAAAAGAGGCAATGAACAGAAATGTTGACTGGAAAGTTGCACACAAAAGCAATGGAGAGAAATAGATGGAGAGGATACTGATGGGCAGATAGGGTCACCAGGGGAGGACGAGAGGAGGATAGAGCACCAACTTGTGTTGGAAAGAAATTGACATGGTTATATAGAACTCAAGACCTTACTTATATTTTCCTTCCAATATTGTTAGGTAAGACATGGTTACTTGAAAATCTGATATTATCTTATAAATTATCTCAAGTAGTCTTTTAACGAGGGGCCTTGTTGGCTTCATACATTTCACTTGCAGTATTTATTCTATCTAAAGGTGAGTATCATGAATAAAGGTTGTGTTTTATTGTATGGTTGACTTATCTGTTTATTTCAACAGCTTGAATATTTTGAGACCATACTGAATCCTTTTTTCACACGTGGCGCAAGAGAGTCTCTGAAGTCTCTACAAGGGGTACTTCTAGTAAAGGCCACAGAGAGTCTAAGTGGCACTGAAGATGCTGATGATAGACCAGGAATGAATGTTTCGCCAGATGACCTGATTGTAAGAGTTCCTTCCTTAAGGTTTTTTCTTCCTATATTCCTACTCACATGGCCAGTCCTTTCTTTTGTTAATTTTTAGTAAAAAAGTATAGGAAGGAGTTACCTTTTCCTTTTCGGACAGGATAGTATGGGAGTTACCATAAAATGACGCATCTTTTGGCTATTTTTGGTTCAGGCTCTGGCACAGCAGCATAGTTCAGAGCTACTTCAAGCAGAGTTGGAGAGAACTCACATTAATGCTGCATGCTTTGCAGAGTCAATTCCGCTTGATTCTGTGCCTGAACAAGCCAAAGCTGCTTATATTAAGCACAAGCGCAGATGAATATTTTTTGTTACTTAGATTTGTGTCCAGTTTCAGTTTTGTTTGCTCTATTTGATGTTTAAATCTTCTCATCCCAACATTTGTAAACAGTTTGACATTTTATAGATCGGTTCTGCTTTTTTCAGTCCGATACCCAACGCCAGTTTTGAATCGCGTCCTCATTGACAAGTGCGCCATGGCAAAATGAATCATGACATAAAGGAAGGCAGACTGCAAGATTATGTACAATGTAAGGGGCTGGCAGAATAAAATGACTTGGCACTATTTGAAATCCATTATGCACTGCAAATGATAATTTAGAACAAACTCTAGATTCAAAGGACATCTTTGTGCCTCTAGATGCCTTTGTCGCTGTATAGTTCAAGTAAAATAGACAGTTGAGACGGGAAGATGAAAGGCATGTTTTGAAAAATTGAGATATAATTGAGGGTGTTTGAGATTTTTTTTAATTCGACTGCATGGTACCTATTTTTACCACTATAAGAATTCTTGGAAATTTAGGCACAGCTTGATGTAAAGTTTGTAAGGTAATTGTATGCACCATCATTATTTTGTAATTTATAGCATTTCACCACTGTTAATTCAAAGTTGTTTAAGTCCACTTCAAACACAACTATTGTCACAGATGCAGGTTGGAATAGGCGAGCACTTCCGCTGACTGAGATAAAGTTGACATCTTAGAAATTAAAATAAATAAAAGATTTCAAGTAGACAAGTGACTCTGTCTGCCGAGGATGCTCTTCTAAAAATGAAAACACATACATCAATAGACCGGATCCGTATCAATTATTCATTCATCTAATAAGTATTTTCTACTTGAATGCAAGAATTAGGACATTTGCACACCTCAAATACATAATGTCGATATTCCTCGACTTGGAATCAATTCTCAGAAGAAAAAAAAATAGATTGACATTACATTCCTCAAAAAGATTTTGAATATCAGCATATTCATCACAAGTCTAGTTGTTCATACAGAATAAGTTTTTTTTTTTGATAGGCGATGAATTTATTAAGTCAGGATTCCAAGATGGAAACCCGCTAAAAGCCTCAAAGAGGCTACAACCAAATAACGGAAACAACAAGAACCATTAGAAAAGATAAGAAAAACTGGTCACCCCCTGCGGCCGCCTTCCTGCGCCTGCCCCGAATACATGAACGCGAGTTCACGGTCCACTGCTCACAGCAGGCAGAAGACTCTCACCATCCGGGTAAACTGAAAAAACGTGTGGTTTCAACCTCTCAAAAACAGACTTGAAAGCCCTCCCCTTACTCTGCAACCACAACTGCCAACACGTCACAACGCCCAACCCTCAAACACAATTCAGGAAACGAATAACATCATAACGTATCGGCTAACAAGGTATATAAGCAGGGAGAGAATCTCCTTCTATTCCTTCAGTCGAACTACAATCTTCATAGTCGTCTTGAAAATCTGGGTCTACCGAGTCACCGAGCTCAAAATCAAGAGCTTCAATCTGGTCTACCATGTCAGGGTGTCCCGAGAGTAATTTCTGGCTAGCCTTAATGAGTTTCCACTTTTTCTCCCTCTCCGCGTTTTCCTTGTCAATAGATACCCTACGGGCAGCATAGGAACGATAAACAAAACTAGGTTTGCTCGGCTTGAGTAGAGCTCGACTCGCAGAGCCTCCGGCTCGAGAAACTTGCGGCTCAAGTAAAGGTAGAGTTGGACTCAGATTAGGCGTTTCAGACACTTTACTCACCGGGGTAGAAAATCGCAACACACTTTTACCTTTCAGAGCAGCCTCAGAAGGCGGGAACTCAGAACTATCCTGCGAGATCACGACATCCCTATAACCTGCAGAAGACGACCTTTTCTCCGATTCATTTGCAGGAATTTCAGCTGAAGCTATCATAGCCAATTCGACATGATACACTTTGCCATCCAATTCTAGACGGCGAGAAAACACAGCATCAGAAGAGGCCATGTGCAACAGGAAAAAATTACAATCACAGAAAAAATTACAGAATAAGTTGGCTCTATGAACTCTTCTTACTTTGGCATCACAGCAAATCATGTTGTCAAACCAAATCTAATTATGATATTTACAAATATTCAGCACCCAGTTAGCTTGCTTTGGTTGTAATTTTTATTGTCTGCTGGCAAGTAGTTGCAAATGCAATGCAATCAGGCATTAACACCAGGAGGACCTGGATATGCCGGCAGGCTCATTATCCTTTTGTCCACCACTGGGCTTCCAACTGTAAAATGATAAAGGCTCTGAAATTCAGACCCTCCCAGTCCAAGTATTTCGTGCACTGCAAAATAATACCAAAACTTTTACCTCAAGATATGTAATATCAAAGCAGACATGAAATTCAGACCCTCCCAGTCCGTATTCTGTGGGGAGAACCTTGGCATACTGTCTTTTCATAGGGTTCTTAAAAAAAATCTTGGTTCTCCCCACGGAGCCGATCACTAACTGAGTTTTCACAACCAATTGCTTTAAACATGAGCCGGGCCTCTTAGAGGCCAGGACTCAGGGACATGATAAAAGAAACATACTAATTTGTATCCAGTGTACTTAATTCTAAAAGGGAAAATTGGGTAACTGTGCTCGAAGATGACCTCTCTCCAATTTATCACAAAAGTTAACACTTAACACTATACTAATCTTTACTGCTTTTCCGAAAACATCCTTTACCTTTTGGAAAAATTACTCTTCATAATAAGTTTACCCTTTTTCTCTCCCACATGACTACCCAATAGGAATATAAATGTTTCTAATACCCACTTGTAAAAAAATCAATACCATGGTAAATTTGTTAAACACCATAACAAATTAATATTCAAAATTAACATACAACTTTGTTGTACTGTGAAGTTTAATAACTAATACCATTAGCAATTATATACAAAATTAATATAAAACATTTTTAATATCATAAGAAATTTTACATATAAATTCAGTTAACTAATTACATACAGATTCGGTTTTTGAAGAGTTCTTATTCTTTTATTTAATTTTGAATATATAGTTTTTTTTATAAGGATATTAACATTGTTTATTTGAACTTTTTTGTCTTTTGAGGATATGAATGTAACAAACATACATTTTCTTCGTGTTCTAAATGTTTATTGCTGTTTTTTATAATACAATTCATATTTTGTTCATATATATAGTAACGTATTTGTTAACAATATAAAAAAGTTGAAAAATAAAAATCCGATTAATCCACGAAGGCCCTAGCCGCCCGACTAGCACCTAGCATTTTTTAGAACCTTGATTAGAAGTACAATATAAGACCTTGTATATTGAACATAACAAGTTCACCTACATTAGGAATAAGCTGTATAAGAGGAATAAGGAATGCTAATACTTGTATATATTTTCCAACAATTATATTTTAGCTTGCATTACACACACAACCTTGAGATCTTTATGCCATCATCAAATTTCTAAAAACACATGGTGTATCATGTTACGAAAGCATTTGCCAACAGCCAACTTTAAGATGCTCTTAGAAAAATAAAGTTATCCTGAAGTAAAAAGTAGTGTTATATCTTTAGGGTGCACGGCTAGAAACTACATTATGTATTTTCCGCGCTTTAAACTACATTATGTATTGTCCACGCTTTTAAACTACATTATGTATTGTCCACGCTTTTAAACTACACTATCTTTTGACCACGGTCGTTTACTTACAAAATTGAATTATTCCGTTAAAATTAGGGACATGAACAATACATAATGTAGTTTTCGCATGTGGACAATACATAAATGTAGTTTTTCGCACGGAGACAATACATAATGTAGTTTTAAGCGTGGACAATACGTAATGCAGTTTTTAGCAATTAACCATCATCTTTATAAAAATGTTTAGCACCTCCAGTACATATAGTTTTCATATCTGGCTCTACTTGTTAATTCTACAAAAGGCCACTCTAAGAAAAATGGATACCCACTCCATCTTACCTACTACCAACAAACGTTGTGCCTGATTAGTGGAGTTAGTTTTCAACTTTCCCACAATGGCCTTATTTACTCTCACTTGCTAACACGCTCATGTGCGGATAACTAGCTCATACACGGATACTATTGGTAAACAATGCATAATTTACTTCTTCAGAAGGAAACATGATACTTATTTTCAAACATCTAGCATAAGAAAGCATGACATTTATTATGGAATTAAGGGAGTAAATGATAAAGAAGCCCCATCCCTCAACCAGACTAAATGCTCTGATTCACACATCATATCTGTTAATATATTCAATTAATATGAGACGATTAATACCATATTAGAATGCAGTTAGCACAGATCATTCATATCTTAAAAAGGATAAAAAGGCTAAGGAAAGAAAATATACCAGCATCATCAAAGTAGCAACCAATTCCAGTAGCAGAGATGCCAACAGCATGTGATTCAAGGTACAAGACCTGACCAAGAATTCCAGTCTCCCAAAACAATCGAGGATACATCCAAGTTTTCTTGTCACGCATAGTTGGCTCAAAATGAGCCACCATACCTAGGCTGAAGCACCCGTCACCCGCAATGTCCTACATAGAGGTACAACGCTTAGCAGTTTCACTCTAACATGGTCAATGGATGTCTCTAAGGTATGAAGTTGGAGTAAGGCAGTGAAAATTAGAAGCCATAGGCATAACTACCTACGTCAACAAGAATAGTGATACTTTTGAAAATTAATTTGGTGTTAAAATCACCTGATTCACGTGTGTTTTGAAACCATTATTGTGTTCCGCTCAAACTTCATCAAAAGATTTAGGTAACAAATTCTCTTATATAGTCCAACAAAAAAACATGGATAATTGGAAGCAGTTTTTACTTTTAAGTTATCCCAACAAAATCCTATAACTAAGTATCCTTCTTCCCGCTATACAACTCTTGGACATAGATACTGAACCATATGTTTCTCAATATCACAGGCTTTCCATGCCCTATTTTTGAACTCGAACCAACAAATTAAGTACCAATTAGCGTACCTGATGGCAGGAGAGCTGTTTGGAAATCTGCTGACAATCGCCCCTAGCAAGTTCATATAGTGGAAGCTCATCAGGGCACCCTTCTGGTTTGGCCCACTTGAACTCGGACCTTGTAGCTTTCTTGAGATCGTCAAAATGATCTTCATTCCTCACTAAGAAGTACAAACCCTTGGGCAAATCTGCCACTCTATGTACAAACAAAGCGGCATGAACCTCAGCTTCCCAAGGGAGAACTCGGAATGGCAAAGCTAACTGAATCTTCTGCTTCCCTCCATTTAAGGAACCTGAGGGAAGGCAGTGTAAGAGAATCTGATAAAAGGTATCTCTACTCATTACATGAACTCCATCCATATCAACTGCACTCCTCCTCTTCCTAACTACTTGGCTTACAGTCAAACCTTTGTATGAACTTTCACTACAAACCCCGCTACTCCGAAATGGCTCAACAGAGAACTTGTCTTCTGAAGTTAGTGGCTTTTTCACAGCCTCAGCAGTGGAGTAAATCACATCCCAGCAAACATGCTCCTTACTGAGCAAATTGGGCTCTCCCTTCCAATCCAATTCTGGAAACTGAGACAATGCCAAGCTCAATTCCTCATAATTGACATCAAAATCAGAAAATCCACTCGGGAAAACAGCAAGAACACAGTCAGGGTGTTCAAATTCCATCTCGGGGAACTTACCCTTCACAGGCCCGGACGGGATTTGGAAATCGGGGAAAACGTGAAGGCCCATAAGGTTACGCAGCTCTTGAGAGCCGAAGCCGTCGAGGAGCTTGACGTCCCAGCCAAGCTGCGCAGCGGCCACGGAAACGGCGGCGACGGCGTGACCGACATCGTGATTGCAGTAGCGGAGGGCGCGCTCGCCGTACTTCCAGGCCTCGCGCCAGAAAATGGAGGAGAAGGCGAGGAGGAAGGAGTGAGGGGGAAAGTGATCGGGGAAGAAGGAAGAAGGGAGGTGGGCTCGGAGCTCGAGGGAGTGGCGGTTGGGGGCGTAGTGGGCGAGGAAAGGGGAGGAGGAGAGGTCGGGGACGGGAGGGGAGATGAGGTAGGCTTGGGTGGGGTGGAGATTGCCGCTGCTGGGGTTGACGCGGAGGGACCAGGTGGAGGAGGCGATGGATTTCCAGGCGGAGAGGGCGAGGGAGTGGAAGAAGAGGTCGGAGACGGAGGAGAGGGAGATGGGCCGAGGAGGAGGGAGGGAGCGGAAGAGGGAGGAGTAGAGAGGAGAAAGGTCGGAGTCGGAGTCGATGGGGAGAGGGAGGAGAGGAGAAGAGAGGTAGCTGCGGAAAGGGTTGGGCTGGTTGGCCCAGTCGAGGCCTCGAGGACCTCTCGCGTAGTTGGTGAAGGAGTGCTTGGTCTGGTCGTGATATTTGAGAACCTGCGCGAGGTCTTCTTTGGCTGGAGAAGAAGATGAAGATGAATAAGAAGACATGGTGGTGATGGGAAATTGACGATTGGATTTGAAGGTGTGGCGGTAGTAATGCTTGGGAGGCAACAGAAACCTGTGAATGGAGCTCGAGCTGGCCATTTTTGTTCCAGCTGTGGATTTCTGGACTCGCCTTCTTCTTCTGTATCGTCAAAATACGAAATCAAATTTGTAATTACGTATATGCCCCTCTATTTAGGACTCAAAACTGTTATGGAATGGTAATTTGGAAAAGGCATGTTAGGAAGCTTGAATGTGATGCAAAAATGAACACGTTTGTCGAATAGTCCAGCCCAATTGTGACTTTCAAGTTTATGAGTGGAAGATGGATTCTGATAGCTATGGGAAAGTTGTAAGAGCAGGTGTATTTTTGAGTCGTTCATCAGTGTTTAATGTTGAACTCGATGAATTTATTGTTTGTGCTAATCGCTATTGTAAGTGTACAAACGGTCGTCGATTTTTGCGTTTGAGTGTCTAGACGATTCCTAGAAATCATCGACTTTGGGAAAGGTTGACACCGCAGTTATTTAAGTAGATGTAGCAGATATTGTCTCTGTTGTGTTGTGGTGCTGGCGACAATCGCATTTCCCCTGTTCCATTTTTGGGATTGGGGTATTTATGGACTAGGGAGTGGATGAAAATCCCTCATTGAAGTTAGAATAGGGGCCTCGGGTTGTCAATAGCTGCTGATTTTCTGGGCTTCATGGTTGTCATTACTAGTTATAGAACCTTTTTTTTGGAGCTTAAAGATGGAAAAATTTGGGTATTGAGACCATAAATTTGTGCTTTAAGGTTGTCAAATCCGGTTGTAGGCCTTAGTTTTTCATTAGTTGTTCTCTCGGTTTGTTGGTCTAATTACTTGCCTGTATTTCTTCTGGTTGTATTGTTGTGTTGCTTCTGTTGATTTTGGTGTCTTGAGGTTCCAAAGGGGATGCTCGTAGTTTATAAGTTGTTGCTCTACCCTCGTGTCCTTTATTTCAAATAACCGGATTTTTTTTATATCTACGTTGCTAATAAAAAATAAAATGATAGCTAAGAATAAACAAATAACATGATGTCGAGGATGAACGTATTAGATACAAAGATTCACAAGACTACGTTGATAATGAGGATGTTGAAATGTCGTTATAGAAACTACCATCGAAAATTGACCACTGACCAATACCTGAATTCACCACATTTACTATAAATTTTGTCCAAGCCCATGATGTGGCACTATGTACATAGTCGATTGAAAGTCGACCTTGTTGATCTTATTTAGGAATGATACAATATTACTTAGATGCATGCCTTTTTTTTAATGTACAAACATGGAGCTTTTTTTTAGCGTATGGAAATTTTATTAATTAGATTAAACTAAACAAATGTAAATATAACCGTAAAAACAAAAGTAATACTGAAAATAAAGGGGTAAGACATAAGTCATGACCCTTCGGTATCAGATGCTAACCATATAACTAGAGACTCGACTAATCCAGAGACAATCTAGTGAATTACTACTTTGATTCGCAGTTTTGCGAGTGGCACAAGGTTCGTTTCCTGCCTCGATCTGAAAATGATCGTGATATTTGATATGGGGTGGTTGAAAAGATAACGAGCACCATAGATAACACTAGGAAACATGGGAACCTGAATGTCGAATTTACTCTAACATCAGTAGAGTGAGATGTGCGTCCCTACACACAACTCAAAGGTGTCAAAGTCCTGATCCAGCGGATGAGGTTGGTGCGTCGAGTTTGCACCGGTGGTTGGCATGAGCAGTTGTTGATTCAGTTTCCTTGACTCCGAACGGGGGTGTCAGGGTCCCGATCCAATGGATGGGGATGTAGCACCGATGCACGCATTCCCTAATTGATCGGGTGCACCACAATTGTCACGCCCCAAATCTGGTTTTGACCGAACTCGAGACGTGAGCTAAAAATAATAATAAATAAAGCAAGTTTAAACGAAATAAAGTTCCAATAAGTTGTTTAAAGTCAGCAATACCGAGTCAACGCTCGAAAACCACAATAAAACGAAGTCTAGTACAAAGGGAAACACGTCGCTAGACAACCCAAATCTAGGACTCTCGCCAAGCTCCCCAGCTCTGAGATGGTCTTTAAACCAACCCACGATCGAAACCTGTAAAACAGTAATGAATGGGGGTGAGCTTTCGCTTAGTAGGAAAAAGTAGTTGAGGGGATGAGCTATCCGCTCACCACCACGAGTAACCGTCCAATTAGGGCATACTAGTAAGCACAATAACTAACGAAACAGTTAAACAAGTAACCCAAGACAACACTTGACCCCCACTCGGGAGCAACCCGTAAATCAAACTCGATACTGAACCGACAATCATACATTTCTTCTCAACTATACTCTTAGCACCTGTCACCTAAACAATTCTCAATGGAACAACGACCGCAGTTATCTCACAACTGACCAAGCGTGCGAACTCGCCCGACAATACACTGAACTCAGGTATAAATGTATTCAAAATCACAAAGGATTACATAACAGACATAAGTAATCACAAAAACAAAAACAGATCAACACACGGAGTAATATCATTAGCAACCACTTCCACACTACTAGTATCACAAAGCAATGTGCCGGCCTCCCATAGCCCGACTCAACCACATCGTACTGAACTCGACATCGGCCTAGACATCTTCCCGGAACACACAACATCGGGGTACAACTCATCACATACCGGACCGGAATCCTCCGTCGGTCGGGTATCTTCCCGTAGCACGGGGTATAAATCACATCACACATACCATACCGGAGCACTCAGAATCGGCCTAGGTATCCTATACCGGAATCCTCTTCGGTATAAACATTGCTCTGGAACCCCCTCCTCAGCTCTAAATATCCTGTACCGGAATCCTCTACGGCACAGATATCGTGCCGGAACCAATCATCGGCCTAGATATCCTATACCGGAATCCTCTACGGTATAGATATCGTACCGGAACACTGTCCCCCGCCTAGATATCCTATACCGGACTCCTCCACGGTATAGATTTCAGGCCGTAACACCATCCTCAAACATATCATACCAAACATCTCATACCAGCATACCGTACCGAACAGATCTTATAGAACACACCACATCGGTGTATCAATCACCCGATCATATCACAGGACAATAATTCACACTAACAGTCACCATGTTCTCATAACATATCATGATCCATAATCTAACAATGGAACATACCACATACTGAACATTACAAGTTACTAATCAAAACAAGAGCAACCAACACACAATCCTACGGGCACGACCGGGCCCACATGTGATACTACAGCACAGCAAGTCCCACACCTACGGGCACGACCTGGCCCGCAAGTGGTTCCATATGTTAAACGACTACCCTAGTTATTCACATCCAACATGTGATTCTATAATTATTCTGGTTGTTCATATCCTATATGCATTCTAGTAACTTTCCGCAATTAAGCCGGTATTCGCTACTTTTCCCTACCTCAACCACTATCCACACGAACAATCGCGAGTCGTCGAGTAGCCTCCTCCGCTGTGCTCGGGAACAACGTCTAAGATCACAAGTGATACGAGAATTAATAATAATTCAAGGGCGGTTTAAAGAGAACACCCCAAAACTAACCCCCAATACGCTCGGTTATGGATAACCTTCCTAATTACCCGAAAACAACTAAAATGGACCTAAAAGGTCCAATTCTGATCCATCACGGTTCGGGTCACAGAGCCTTGATGGGCTCCGTTACGGTTAGGGTCACGGAACCGTGACTTGCACCGTCACGGGTGACGTAACAGAACTGTGACGTGTGTCGTCACGGCCTCCGTCAAGGAGCCGTGACGCACTCCATCATGGTCCCCGTC